>OU893341.1:5067028-7467028 GCA_918026875.4 Diatraea saccharalis | reverse complement strand
AACCACGGAACGTGAAATGAGTTTTAACATCCTTAAGGCAAAATGTGAGTCCATTCTACTACGTCTGTTAAATAATAATGACAAAACAACTGTCGAAGCATTTTCAACTAAAAAGAAATTACAATTACCAACCTTGGAATTAAAACAATTCGACGGAAAAGTAGAGAATTGGATAGGTTTTTGGGGTCAATTCCGAAAAATAGATCAAGATACGACAATTGATGATGATGATAAGTTTCAGTATTTATTGAAAGCTACAGAACCGGGAACTCCTGCTAGAAACTTGGTTGATAGTTTTCCTCCCAGTGGTATCAATTACCACAAAGCTTTAGAAGATTTAAAGACCCGATTTGCACGAGATGAACTTATTATACAACATTATGTGAGGAAACTTCTTGAACTCGTACTTTCACAAACTCATAAGAAAGATACAGATTTGCGGGTATTGTACGACAAATTAAATACTCAGCTGAGAGGTCTTGAGACTTTAGGTGTAACGAGCGATAGATATGCAGCAATGTTATATCCACTAATCGAGTCGGCTATACCAGAGGAGACCTTGCGTCTATGGGAACGATCAGTTAAACGCTCTGACTGCGGAGAGCTTGAACAGTTAATGACGTTTTTGAAATCTGAGGTCGAGTGTGAAGAAAAAGTTCAAATTGCTAAAAATAGCTTCAGTGGTACAACTCAAAATCATAGATTACCTACAGCTTGCATAGTAGCAACGGAAAAAAAGGAGTTGTATAGGAAGTCGGCCATCAACAGATCAGATATTGGATGTAGTTCGATAACAGACAAAACTTCAACATGCATCTGGTGTGAAAAAACCACCCACAAGAGTTCCGAGTGTATTCGTACTAAGGATATGTCGCTGGAAGAAAGAAAACAATTTCTGAAAGCAAAAAGAGCATGCATGATTTGTTTAAGGGTAGGTCACTATGCAAATACTTGTCGGAGCTATCCAAAATGCTTACACTGTACAAAGAGGCATAATTTTGTGATGTGTCCTAGTTACAGCCAGAAAGAAGGTAATTTACTGGCACAAAACAAATCATGTGACAATGCGACGTCAAGCAATACTTGTCATTGTGAGTTATCTGTCACTAGGGACAATAAAGAACAAAAACAAAGTGTAAATATTAGTCATAGTACAAGTACATTATTGCAAACAATTGTTGTAAATATTTTATATTTAGAAAAATGTGTAAAAGTGCGAGCATTGTTTGATAGCGGTTCGCAAAAATCTTACATTTCGAAAAGAGTCGTTAAAATGTTAGGCCTCAAACCAGTAAGTCAACATACGGTTACACATTGTCTTTTTGGGGGAGTCTTTTGGGGGATTTATACAAATTAAATGTTCAGGATATCGATGGTAAGTTTGAATTTGTTATTTCAGCCCTAGATAAAGACAAAATTTGTGGATATTTACCAAAGTTGTGTAATACATATGTATATAATTTTTTACGTAAAAATGATATTAAGTTAAGTGACTACGACAACGATTGTTTTGATATTGACCTACTTATAGGTGCGGATCATTCAGGTTTCTTATTTACCGGTGAAGTTATTTCAATAAACAATTCTTTAGTTGCGATAAATACAAAACTTGGTTGGGTGTTACAAGGGAATATTGTTACTTCGAATGCATATGTTTCTTCAATTTCCAACCTTACTATTAGCTTAAATATTACAGCACAACTTTGGGACTTAGAAACAATTGGTATTAAAGATCCGGCACAGATAAAGAAAACTGAAGCACTTCAAAGAGAGATAATGAACTATTTTTATGATACCATTCAAGTGAACCAGGAAGGTAGATATGAAGTCAATTTACCATGGAAAGAAGATA
Organism: Diatraea saccharalis; assembly: GCA_918026875.4. Classification (NCBI taxonomy): domain Eukaryota; kingdom Metazoa; phylum Arthropoda; class Insecta; order Lepidoptera; family Crambidae; genus Diatraea; species Diatraea saccharalis. The sequence continues at coordinate 7,465,176 of OU893341.1, read as the reverse complement.
TTGATTTGGTGAGTAATAAAGACGTAGCTTTAAAACGGCTTCAAGGTAGAGTGACAGTGCAGTTATTATTGGCTAAGTCTAGGGTATCTCCTAGCAAAGAAACCGTTTCAATACCTCGCCTGGAGCTACTCGCCGCTACTATAGGGACGAGACTTTATGTACAAGCTAAGACTGCATTAGGTATGACACATGTTTGTTACTTTTGGTCTGACTCTAATGTTGTTCTTTCATGAATTAAAAATGAGGGAGATTGGGCAGTATTCGTTAAAAACCGCGTGAAAGAAATTCGCAAAGAAACAAATACTGTCGATTGGCATTTCATTCAAGGCACGTTGAATCCAGCAGATCTTCCATCTAGGGGTTGCCAAGCGGACGCGTTGCTGAAGTCCTCATGGTGGGAAGGTCCAGATTGGTTAAAGCAAAGACAAGATGAATGGCCAATTACTCAAAAATACTATAAACCAGATTTGTTATCAACGAAAAGTGTGGATAGTAATAATTTCGTTGTAGAAGGTACAGATTTTTTTTCTAATAACCTTTTATATTTTTCTAAATATAGCTTAATAAAGAGAATGCTTGCCTGGGTTTTGCGATTTTATTATAATCTTAAGAATGTAACAAGAAAACAGAGCTATTTAGAAATGGAAGAAATAGACACAGCTGAAATGGTTTTATTTAAGTTAATACAAAAGGAAGCATTTGGGGATAAGAGAATGTATAAAAATTTATGTACAATAGTTGATTCAGATGGATTAATACGTGTAAAAACGAAGTTGTTTTCCGAAGATGTTCCTTCAAGTTACAGGTATCCTATTCTACTTCCCGGAAAACACGTGATTGTAGAAAGGTTAGTGTTTCAAAAACACGAACAGCTTTTTCATGCGGGAATGCAAACATTGTTAGCGAATCTAAGACAAAAATTTTGGATAACGGGTATAAGAAATTTAGCAAAGAAGATATCCAGAAGATGCGTTATTTGCAGAAAGCAAAAAGGAAAATCTTGTTCAACACCACTTGTACCCTTACCCACTAATCGAACCGAGGCTGGTAAGCCATTTGAAATCAGTGGTGTGGATTTAGCGGGGCCGTTTTTCCTACGTAATGGGGAGAAAGTGTGGATGGTACTATATACATGTGCTGTTTACAGGGCTATTCATTTAGAGTTAGTTACGTCTTTATCCACTTTAGATTTTTTGATGTCTTTTAGGAGATTTATTGCCCGACGAGGTAGGATTTCTACCATATACTCAGATAACGGCACGAATTTTGTCGGAGCGAGAAATCTATTTAAGCTCATAAATTGGTCTGAAGTAGTGTCGGAGGCTACAATTCGGAGTATAAAGTGGATACTGATCCCTCCAGGTTCACCGTGGTGGGGAGGGTGGTACGAGCGCATGATAAGAACAGTGAAAGAGTTGCTTAGGCGCGTACTTGGTCGAGCTTCTCTGACATATATTGAGTTGGAGACTATTTTAGTGGAGTGTGAAGCTATCGTCAATTCACGACCACTGAGTTACATTGTCGACGATGTGGACATTTTATTACAGCCAATTACGCCAGCATCTTTTTTACAACCTTTAAGTTGTACCGATGTAACGGACTTGGATAATTTGGATGGCAAGAGTCTGAACATACGGATCAAATATTTACAAAAATTAAGGAATGACCTGAAGGTACGTTTTCGAAACGAGTATTTAGCACTATTAGTTCTGAAAGGTAAGGACGCGAATCACACTTTAAAAGTGGGTGATGTTGTTTTGGTGGAAACTCCAGAAAAACGAGTTAGGTGGCCATTAGGTCGTATTTTAGAGTTACATGAGGGCAAGGATGGCATATGTAGGGTGGCTTCAGTTAAGACAGCTACAGGTGTCGTAACTCGAACAGTCAAAAAATTATACCCACTCGAATGTGATTACTAATAGAATAATACTCGCACTATTACTAATAAATACTAATCATGCTTATAGCAGGTGTGGTGTTAGTAGGTATAAAGTTGTATAAAATTGTATTTTAATTATTATTATTTTAACTTTTTGTTTTGGCCGTTGGAGGATGTTCAGGACTCTTTTGTAAATATGCTTTATGGTTTAGGTATAAAGAAATAATTTGATTTTGATGTAATGATTTTGAAGTAATAAAAATATCTTTTGTTCTATGTCCTAAAATAATTGTTTTAATTTTTCCCGATTTCAAAATACCACGGTGAAATGAGATATTTAAAGGATTAAACCACAACAACGTGAGATATAATCTTCAAGTATTGATAATAATGAATACACAAGTACATACACATCATGAGTTCTGTAACGTACTTATGTCAAAGTAAATATACCATAGCAAACAATTTGAAAAATAATGACACTCGAAACGCTTGTGTGAATTGGCATCATTATTGAATTTATTTGACGACTTTATAATAACGTTTGAAATGTTATGCATTTTACATAATTTGAAACGAGAACGATTTCACACCTACATCATTTGCTGTCTCACTATAAATATTATTTCTGTAATAATGAATAACAATATAATGTTAGATTCATTTTTAGGGTTGCGTAGTAAACAAAGAACCCTTATAGTTGCGCCATGTAGTAGAACTAACTACCTATTGGAACTAGAAAGTTGTAATTTGACATGAGTATGTATATACGTTAATGAGGAAGTATTAAAAAAAAAGTTAGTTCTCGAAAGCAAACTAGATGTCACTAGCGATTTTAGGATAATGACTGTTATATTCATTAAATTTTTTATATTAAATATATTCTTAAGTTCGAAATGACAACTTTTTTGTACTTTGCACAAACGCACAAAGCGGGATGGGGTTAACTCGTACGAGAACTTAATATTATCGGATATCTACATATTCAAAAATGATATTTTTATTATAATTATCGCATTTTATCTGAACTTTTTTACTGATTAATAAACCCCATTCATTCATTCACCACACATATTATGAAAATATTGTTGAGACATGATGTAGTTTTTTTCAACTAACAACTAAGAGCAATAAAATTAACTAACCTAGTTGTTTTGTTTTCAGAACTTTTGTTAAATATTGTAATAAAAAATTCCTGCTACCATACTATGCCATATGAATTAAAAAAAAAACTATGTCACGTTAATATTATTATTTAGCGTATCGAAATACTATTTTTTATAATTTCGTAGATTTCAATAGCTTTTAAAAATCGTTCTCCTTGCTCACTTACCTGTGTAAAAATAAAAAAGTAATTTATTCAAAGCTCCGTTCATAGTACTCAATCGAGTTGCGTTTAACACAAATTAATTGAATTTAGACTCGAATTTGTAAGAGTTATCAAATCCATAGCAGCATGACAATGGGGAATTATTAAAAAAAAATTGTTCCCGAAATCAAACTAATGTCGCTATGGTAGGTTCTGATTTCTCCATGACAACCCTTCCGGTGTTCTTTCATGTTAAAAAATAAATTAGTTTACAAAACTCAATAAACAACTCATATTCTATATGTACTTTTTCGTATTTGTATTGATATCTAAGTTTCGAACTTTTCAAATTTCAGTTTTTTAACATGTTAGTTAAAAAGAACGGAAGTGACTGACTTAGGTCCATTCGTTTCCTGATGATTCAACTTTTGCTAGAGTCGCCATCTAGTGAAAGTGCTTTTTTAGTGCTTTCGTTTTTTTTAAGTACTTCCTCATTCTATTCTAGGGTCGAACGTCATGACCCTACAGATTATGCTGCCATCTAGTGACAAATTTTTTGTAGTTTCTTTATTTTTAAAAAATACTTCTTTCCTCATTACGTCGATAAAGTGGTAAAGTAAAATTAGTAATGGAAAAGTATCCTAAAAAAATGTTTTTATTATGATAGGTACCTCCCGTACTTCTAAATTGGAGATATTTTTTCGTCTTCTATATGGTTGTAACGCCATAAAACCGTTTATTTTCTCCCAGGTTCCAACATGCAAACTTTTTGTCTTTGAAATTCAACATCATTTCTTTTTATTATTCACCTTTCGTAATTTGAAATTTTGATTAATCGAATATACTCTTTGTGGATGTCAGTTCGTAAAAAAATCATCTGCGCTAAACATGTAAATCAACATATTGTGATAAATCGTATAAATTTTAATATAAAAAAAGGGTTTAGCCGGATACGTATGACGAGTCGGCCCCCAAATGGGAATCGATATTGAAACTTATGTTTTAATATCGACTTGATGTTCAAACACGATTTATGTACTTTTCGCGACCGACTTCCGCTTTGACCTTGAGATAGAGAGCAAAATATCCGTATGCTTGACTATTACTGAATGTGATATATCTCTAAAGCTAATTAAGATAAAGAAGTGAAACTAACGCGAGGTGTTAGGTTACATTACAGATTATATCACATATATTTTTTTATAATTTTTAGAATAAAAAATTACATTTAAAAAATAAAAAATAAAAAATCATGTTTTTTTTTCTGAGTTCTCTGTGACTTACAATCACGACATTAATATATGTTATGCTCCTTTGTGTGCTCTATTACCCATAAAAATTGCGTGAAAAAAAAGTTGGTGCAACACAACGAAAAAAAATTATATGTGATTTCTGTCTTATGGTATACCCCTGTATTATAAGGTTTTCACATAACATATTGTTTTTTTTTTTCGAAATTTCACATCAGCTTGTTTTAAAACATAAGTAACTAGTCTTAAGAGATGGGATAATAGTTAAAAAAGAAATGAAAAAAAAACAGCCAGTGTTCAATACTTATTATTATTACTTTTTCGTGTCTATCAAAATACAAGAAACAAAATATTAATCATCGTCACTGTTGTAATTAATTACAATCGGAACACTCCTTGAGTCGCAAATAAATTAGTTAGGACCTCAGCAGGACGTACGATTTTGGACAAATATCATCCATATGATAGATAATAAATAATAGCTGCTACATGAGAACAGCATCCCACTGTACATTTGCCATTGGGGCAATCACAGCAATAACGAAGAATACTATTGTAGTCATTACCTTCGGAAATATAGTGAATGTAAATTCGATAGATTTTTCTATTTATATGTCTTGATTTTACTTCTGCTTTGATGATATTAGGTGCTGATTTCACATATTGTACTGAGAGATTATTTTGATCGTCCATTATTTCGGCCAAGTTAAATGCTGCACATTTAGAAGTAGAAGCTTTTTTGTTAATATATGGGATAAGTCGATACTTCTTACAAAAAATATCATTAACTATTACGACTTTCACTAAACACTTTAGCTTCTTCTTCATTCTTTATAATTTTTTTATAACCAGGAATCTTACTAACTAACTAAGTTATTTGCGACTCAAAGTGTTCCGATTGTAATTAATTACAACAGTGACGATGATTAATATTTTGTTTCTTGTATTTTGATAGACACGAAAAAGTAATAATAATAAGTATTGAACACTGGCTGTTTTTTTTTCATTTCTTTTTTAACTATTATCCCATCTCTTAAGACTAGTTACTTATGTTTTAAAACAAGCTGATGTGAAATTTCGAAAAAGAAAACAATGATGTTATGTGAAAACCTTATAATACAGGGGTATACCATAAGACAGAAATCACATATAATTTTTTTTCGTTGTGTTGCACCAACTTTTTTTTCACGCAATTTTTATGGGTGATAGAGCACACAAAGGAGCATAACATATATTAATTTCGTGATTGTAAGTCACAGAGAACTCAGAAAAAAAAACATGTTTTTTTATTTTTTTATTTTTTTGATATAATTTTTTATTCTAAAAATTATAAAAAAATATATGTGATATACTCTGTAATGTAACCTAACACCTCGCGTTAGTTTCACTTCTTTATCTTAATTAGCTTCAGAGATATATCACATTCAGTAATAGTCAAGCATACGGATATTTTGCTCTCTATCTCAAGGTCAAAGCGGAAGTCGGTCGCGAAAAGTACATAAATCGTGTTTGAACATCAAGTCGATATTAAAACATAAGTTTCAATATCGATTCCCATTTGGGGGCCGACTCGTCATACGTATCCGGCTAAACCCTTTTAAAACAATTGTCAATAATGATTAATAATAGGACATTGTGATAGAAATTATATATATAACATAGTGAATTGTAATCTGTAACGTGGACGATCCAAGTTTTTATCAAGAAACCCAAAAAGGGGTATGTATTCGTTATATTTGGTAATTTAAATTTTATATTTAGTTTAACAAATGTACTATTTTTATATTCATTTTTTGTTTGTTACAGTTTTTTTTACTTTATCGTTTATACTATTAATAAATCCATACTCAAGCTAGTCAGCCTATCATTAATTGGTCACATCGATCCTGTCACATGGTGTTCAATAGGTCTTTCAAAAACATTGGGGTGTGGGATGGCTGTTTTTCGCTTTAGTGAACTGTTTGTGATTTATTAAGCTTTAAAGAGCTAGTTTTCGTTAGAGTCAAATGTCCCCTCTCTACCAGCTAAGTGGTCGTTGGTAAAAATTCAAACGTTACTGCAGTAGTACCTATCTACAACGAAGTTTAAAGGAAAACTATCACACTTAAGTTGGCTTGAAAAATATTCGACCAATTGTTTGTTACCTGAAATTTTCTAACAACTCCATAGAAAACAACAAACGTGATTTTTTTTTACTGTTTAATGGATAATGGTACGCAACCCTTCGTGCACGAGTCCGATTCACATTGGCCGATTTTTTTTATATCAACAAGGGGAGGGGAATATACAAGGGTAAAAATATTAAGTTTTTTTATTAGTAGCTTTTTGCGACAAAAAACGGCTAGAATGTTTGGGTTACTTAGTTTTCTAATATTTATTTATTCAATTGAAGCCTTTTAATTTCTTTTTATTTTTAGGGCCCCCTTGCTCCGCCATCGTGGGTTGAACCTATGGAAGCAATAGATAAAGGCGTAGTCTGCCCACAAAATTTAATGTTTATGCCACCGAGCAAAACCATACAGGAAGACTGTCTTGTTGCCAGTATTTATGTACCTAATACAAACTCGAGCAACTTGCCCGTGATGGTTATGGTTCATGGAGGAGCATTTCAGTTGGGGTTTGGAGATGCTGAAACGCCAATACATTTGGTCAACACTAAGAAAATAATAGCTGTGACATTCAATTATCGTGTGGGTATACACGGCTTTTTGTGTTTGGGAACAGAAGATATTCCTGGGAATGCTGGTATGAAAGATCAAGTTGCATTACTTCGGTGGGTAAAAGAAAATATAGTATTCTTTGGTGGAAACCCTAATGACGTCACCATCGCTGGATGCAGCGCTGGTGGAGCCTCAACAGACCTATTAATGATGTCAAAGCTTACAAAAGGTTTATTTCGAAAGGTTATAGCTTTAAGTGGTTCAAATGTTGGAGTATTTGGGGTACAGCTCGATCCATCGAGTAACGCAAGAAATCAAGCGAGAAAATATAACTTCGAAAACGCAGATGACTTAAATGCACTTGAAGAATTTTACAAGACTGCTTCATATGAACTACTCATGTCTGATTCACAATCAGAAAACAAACATTCGTGTGTCATTTTCTCACCATGCATAGAACGTGATGTGGGGCAGGAAAGGTTTTTGGAAGCTGGTCCTGTGGACATATTACAGATGGGGGATTATGTAAGGTATCCGGTTTTATATGGTTTTGCTGAAAAAGAAGGTTTGATCCGGATGTTTCAGTTCGATACTTGGAAGAACGACATGAATAAAAACTTTTCCGAGTTTCTCCCCGCGGACTTAACTTTCAGTGATGCCGAAGAGAGAGAAAAAGTAGCCGCAGAAGTTAAGAAGTTCTACTTTGGTGACCAATTGATCAACGATGACGACATACTTAAGTATGTTGATTATTTTACTGATGTGATGTTCGTATATGGAATGCTGCGGTCAGTAACACTACAAGTCGAAGCAGGCAATCATGAAATGTACCTCCATCAATATTCTTTTGTCCATGATAAAGTACCATTTATATCACACACCAATATTAGAGGAGCTGCTCATTGCTCTCAATCACAAGCTGTTATCGATGAAGATGAAAGAGATCTTTCGGATGAGTATAAGCATATGAAATTATTGATGAGAGAAGTGTGGCTCAATTTTATAATAACTGGGTGAGGCTTTTTGTCGCTACTATTTTAGCAGAGTAGTTTTGAAAACTCTTTATAGTAAGAAATTATGTAGGTACATAGTTTACAGTTTTGTTAAAGTAAAATAGATTTTAGTTTGTACTTTCTTAAAACTTAATTACTTACGTTGCTTATTTACTTCATAATTTTCTTCCCAATGGTAACTATACCTTTATAAAAATACGTTCTAGCAGGTGCCACTAACTTAAATTATAACTAATCTTAAGCATGTAATAAGCTTTTTCTCATCTGCAACTCTTTCAGAAATCCTACACCAGAAGGATTTTCAATGATACCTCGATGGACGCCAGCAAATGCAGACCGATCACCGTGCATGTCTTTTGGGAATATCGCAGAGCTGGTAGAATCAGTTATACCGGAACGAGCTAAATTTTGGGATGAATTATACTCTCTTTACTACCGTCATCCTATGCCACCTTCAGTTTCATTAACATGATAAGTATAAGACTTTGGAATTCACTGCCTTTGAACGTCCGGAGTGCTCCTAACAAATTTGCATTCAAGACAGCAGCTCGCAATTTCTATTATGCTTCAAACAAGATCTCTTGATCTGACCCCTTTTTCGTACGATGTGTTATAGCTATATATATGCATTTATTTATGTATGTATATGTATGTTTATTATTGTATGTATTTTATGTATATTTAGATATAGTTCTTATGCAGAGATATCAATAGCGTATTGTCGCCAAACGCCACTTTAAGTATTGTACTAAATTTACTGGTTGACTGGTAGATAATGCCTCTTTGGCATTAAGTCCGCCATTTGTCTATTTCACTAGGCAATTAAGATTAAATAAAAAAATAAGTAACCATACATAAACAACATTAAATTTTAAATGCAAAGAACATTGCCAGACATTGAAATGACATAAATTTTGGCTTTGAGTTTCTCCAAATTGTTTAAAAGATACTACTACCCACTTATTAAAAACAAGTTTTAAATCCACGTTATGATGTCTAAATCCAAGTTTATTTATAATTTTTTTTTGTCAAATTCAACCGGTATTTGCTTATGAATTGACTCTATTAAACATTTCATAGAAATATTATGAAATGTTTATCATTTAAAGTGTTGTAGGTTAAGGCAATCTTATCCAAGTGGTAGTATTTTTAATGATAGTACAGCTAGAATGTACCTACTATAGATAATCATCTATAATATAAGCCAATGTTTTTAATGTGTTATGATAATAAAATTTTGGGTTTTCTCAGTGGTTAGATGATGATGATAATGAAAAAGAAAAGTTTATTGTTAAATAATACACTTATATAATTTTGTATGATCTTGTTATTGTTTTACGTGATTGCACAAATAGCATATTTTATGTCTTGTCGTATTTTATGTCACAACAATGTTTATCTTTCACAATTTCAATAAATACTTTCATTTGAAATTTGTTTTCATTTGAAGTGAAACGTGCAATAGTAAATCAGCATGTTAAAATTACAATGCTATTCAATATAGGGTTAATCTAAGTAAATTACCTAATATTTATATAATAATATGCGTATCTACTGCCTTGTTTCCCAAACGTCAGTTAAAATTGTGAAACATTAGCGATACAAAAGAATATTCATTAGAGCTTAAAATTGTCATTTAACCTTAATTGATGATTGTGAATTTGGGTATGTCTTTTAAAATTTATTAACGTAGCGTTTTTTTAATGGTAAGATATAAACACTATTTATAATGTGCAAATAAAAAAAGAGGAAGTTTCATGATGTTGATATTATTTTATTTATCACAATATAATAAAAATATAGGTCAAAACAAAATTAAAATCCGTTAAGAAGAAGTAAGTTATATATTAACTTAAACTGTGTGTTTTCTTACGGAACGTCTGTGGCCTTCGCCTCGCCTGTGACGACACCGAACTCGAGATTGTAACACTACAAATTAAATAGAAGTCTTTGCAAATCACTTAATATTTTCTACTTATTGGGTGCTCAGGCGTTGTTTTTTAGTAACTAAGGGATATTTTTATAAAAGACAAACATGTATATATTTTTTAACCTCCAATTGGAAAGATATTACTTTAATATTATGTTTTAAAGATTTTGATGAGTTATCTGCGCATAAAATTGATAATGAGAAAAGCAAAAAAGAGATTAATTTCATGGGCAAGTACTGTATTTATTCGTGTTATATTTCAATAAAAATAATGAAACGTCATTGAACGCGGCCATTTTTGAGTGCATCATTGACACGTAAAGATGTGCAAGTATGATTATCTCGTTGTAACAAGAGTATATTGTATACTGAAGATTCTGATAGGAAGATAAATATTTCTGCTTTCTTCGCGTCCATTGTGGTTGCATTAAAATATTACGCTACCATAATAAATGTTATCTTAAAACGCAATAATGTACGGATATGACGTGTCTAATCATAAAACGTTATTGCTTGTAATGTGTACTAAACTTGTTTTAGATACCAATAACTATACTAAACGGGCAAGTGTGAGTCGGATTCGCACACCGAAGGTTACGTAGAAATATTTGAGGTTTTTGTTAATGCGCTTTATTAATATCTCAGAAAGTGGCTATATCCCGTTAAAACAAGTTTTCGTTGAAAATTTTCATTGGGGTCTAAATATTCTACACTTTAATTTTAAAAGTCAGAGGGGGGAAGGGTACTGCTCTCATATTTTACCTCTTTGGAACTGATGATAGGTAAAGGTTTCACCCTTTAGCGGTTTTTGTATTAATTGTTGACTTTCATAAGGGCATATATACATTGGTTTATAGGGCCCGTATGAAGAATACGAGTGGTTCCTTAGGGCTCATATTATTGGCCGATAAACTCTTTTAATTTCTGTCAAACACTGACTAATGCAAAAAGAAATAAGCACAGAAAGCGTCGCACTTCGCATGCGGGCCCTATCGACAAATGTTAATGAGCTTGTAGTAATATATAAATCAATGACATGCAATGATCGTCTACTGGAAATAAGCATAGAGATCGTCCGGTACTGTGTCCGTTATGTTCGGTACTGTAACGTCACACGCTGAGGTACCACGTGAAGCGAAATTGTTCTAGCGAGGACAACTTTAAAGTCCCATAACATTTTTATTTATGTGACGGCGGGTAGTCAGAAGAGGCTATTACGTAGCCCAAATAGATCGTCCAAATCGGAGGGCTATCTTTAAAATAACACTGCAGGCGTGTATACCAATGTGTATTTATTTCATTTTATCATTTTTGATACGAAAATATAACGAGATGAACGTGATGTTGTCGGATGTCTTTACTCCTCGGCGATCGGAAACAGAATGGGTGCCAAAATGGCGGTAACTTGCTTTACATTAACGAACTGTCAAAGTCAGTGTTACCATTCTAATTAAATTAAAAGTATCGTAGAACACGCCATCCGTACAATTAAGTAATCGAATAACTTATTATTTAAAAAAAGAAACTAAATCAAACGATCTTTGTAACGATGATGGAGATATTCTGCGACATATGTAAAAAAATTACACTGTATTTTTTGACTATGCTTATTCCATTATTGTTAATAGAAAAAGAAATTTATTAAATTTCCTCATTAAACAAGCTGCTTAGATTAATAGACGAGTGCTAACGCAATATTGTAAGAGTATGTCAAACGACCAAGTTGTCATAACACTATATTACTACATATTTAAACGTATTTTTAAAATTTCCTAATGATGAATTTATTGAACCCAATTTTCGTTAGTTTTATTGTAAATATTACAAATATTCTTACGTAGGAATCTCTCTAATCAAGAAATATTTGATAAAATATAGTGTTAGATTTATCTGATAATGATTAAGATATTGATTTCAAAACAGTACATAAATATCTACCGTATTTCACTATAAACTTCAGTAGAACCCATAATCTAGAATGAATTTACTGCTAACTTTGGTTTGCGTTTGCGCAGCGTTTACTATATCGCGTGCTCAGGATACAAAGCTTGTGCAGATAAATCAAGGAACTATAGTAGGATATAAAGCACAGGATGCAGACTTATTTGAATTCTATAGTATACCATATGCAACTGCCCCTACGGGAACACATAAATTTAAGGTATCGTAAATACGTTATATGAAAATAATTCAAATTTGTTCAAAGTATGATAAATGATATATGTTAAATAAAATTAGTTTGTATAAAAATTAAATTTATTTAATAGTCCATCTATAGTTTAATTGAAATGACAAAACTAATTTTAATCATTATATAAAAGATAAAAAAAATGTTTTACGAACTGATAGTTTTATTTTTAAAATTCTATTGCCGATAGGTATAAAATAAATTACACTAAAATGTCCCAAAATATTGATTGGATATCTACTTAAGTATCAATTACAAAAAAAAAATGATAATATGTTTTTTTAGGCACCGCTCGAGCCACCAAAATTTAGTGAACCTTTCTTAGCAGTAGACCGTGGTATCGTATGCCCACAGAAGCCAATCCATGTTCCAGAAGGCAAAACAATACAAGAAGATTGTCTTATCGCTAATATTTTCGTACCTGACACAAATGTTACTGACTTGCCTGTTATGGTCAGTATTCACGGAGGAGCATTCCAGCGAGGTTTTGGAAATTCGCGTTCACTCAAACATCTAGTGAACAGTAAAAGAATAATAGCCGTGACATTTAATTATCGTTTGGGTATTCATGGTTTTTTGTGTTTGGGAACAGAAGATATTCCTGGGAATGCTGGCATGAAAGATCAAATTGCATTACTTCGGTGGGTAAATGAAAACATAGCATTCTTTGGTGGAAATCCGAATGATGTTACCATCGCTGGATGCGGTGCTGGTGGAGTATCCTCCGACCTTCTTCAACTGTCTAAGATTACAAATGGCTTGTTTACAAAATTAATTTCTTTAAGTGGTTCTAATGTTGGTTTATTTAGTGTTCAACTCGACCCCGTAAATTATGCAAGGAATCAAGCAAAATTATACAATTTTGAAAATGCTGATGACTTTAATGCGCTTGAAGAATTTTATAAGACCGCTTCATATGAACTGCTTATGTCGGACGATCAAGCAGAACATAAACATTCAGGTGTTGTTTTCTCACCTTGTATAGAACTTGATCTAGGTCAAGAAAGGTTTTTAGACGCCAATCCTATTGATATATTAAAAAGTGGCGATTATATTAAGTATCCTGTTTTATATGGTTTTGCTGACAAAGAAGGCTTATTTAGAATAGAATTTTTCGATAGTTGGAAAGAGGATATGAACAAGAACTTTTCAGAATTTCTACCCGTCGATTTATCTTTCAAAGATACCGAAGAGAGGGAAAGTGTAGCCAAAGAGGTGAAAGAGTTTTACTTCGGCGACCAATTAATCACGGATGATGACGTTTTAAAATATGTAGATTATTTCACTGATGTGATGTTTGTTTACGGTATTCTGAGATCAGTTACGTTACAAGTTGAAGCTGGTAATAGTGAACTATATTTACATGAATATTCAGTTGTACATGAAGACTTACCAATAATACCATACGCTGATAATCTTAGGGGAGCTACACATTGCGCCCAATTACATGCTGCCTTTGATGAAGACGAATCTAGTCTTTCTAATGAATACAGGAATGCAAAATCAATTATGAGAGATATCTGGATCAATTTTATTACAACTGGGTGAGGCTTTATATTAGTTACATAACAATATGTGTAGTTTTTTTTTTCAAGTCCCCAATATTTAGGCGCTGTTACCAGCGCAATGCGGTTCGATGTTATTGGCAGATAAATCGAGTAACTTGTTTCCAGTCTATTACTTAAACAAGCTTCTATTATTTAAAAAGAGCATTAAGCAAAAGCATTTTTTATTTGATAAAAAAATGGAATTAGATTATAATAAGGTGATTTTTATCATCATCATCTCCAGCCCATTAATGTTCTGGTTTTCTCTATGTTGAAAACGAATAGGGAGAATGGGCCATGACTCCCGCGGGAGTGCGGATTGGTGGTGTTAACGATTGCGGAGGCAGCTGGGACCAACGGCCCAAGCACGGAGGAGTTCGAGATAATTTTTATTCACCCATCCTAGGACCACATACAGAAATAAATTTTAATTGACTTATTTGTAAAATTCATTAAATTATTTCAGAACTCCGACACCAGACGAGTCATCTGTGATTCCACGGTGGGTACCAGCTAATGCACAACGATCGCCTTATATGAGTTTTGGTGAAGAGGTGCGTCTGATGGACTCCCTGATACCACAGCGAGCTAAATTTTGGGACGATCTCTACGAACGATATTATCGTAATCCTATACCACCGACTGAAGCTTTAAACAATTATTCAATACGCATTAATCTGTCTTCATTATTATATTTTATTTCTACTTTATTAATGTTATTGGATCTTATTACTTTATTATAGTATAGAAATAGATAATAATAATAAGGACCCTGTTGAGTACTGTAAAAAAAAGAAAGATAATTATTAATTTTTGACATTAATTAAGTTCGCCATTAAAATTTAAAGTTAATAACTATCTTTTATTTTAAACTAACCGTTTTCTCATGACTTTTCTCTAGTAATTTATAGCCTGTAGATATAGCTTCCCGTAGCTGAAAGAATTTTCATAACAGGATCACCATTTCCGAAGGATGAACTCTGTAATTAAAGAAAAAAATTAAAAATTTCTCTTCTATGTAATATTTGTATAGATATATACAAATATTACATAGAAGAGAAATTATAGATATATTAACTGTTTGTGCTTGAACTTTTCCTTCCTTACTTCTGTATTATATGTATAAACTGTTTATGTGGACGTTGTTAATAAACATTGTATTTTATCACGTAAGTTGAACAATCATTTTCAACCCTACATATTTATACAAGATTTAGTGGTACGGTTAACATCATTCCTCCACCATCACCACTAAACCCATAATGTTTTGTAAAGCCACAAACCACAACGTACCATTATTCATTAAAAACAAAATGGCGCATGTTACATTGTACCTAAGTCAGATTGTGTCTGAACAATTGTATTGGCGGTTACTTTCAAGAAAAGTTTGTTTTTATACTCATATTGTACCTAAGTCAGATTGAGTCTGAGTAATTGTAATGACGGTTACTTTCAAGAAAAGTTTGTTTGTAAGAATTTTGTTTTATTTTAATGAGGTAGTATTTAAAAAATAACGAAAGCACTAAAAAAGCACCTCTACTAGATGGCGACTCTAGCAAAAGTTGATATTTGCAGGAAACGAATGGACCAAAGACAGTCATTTTCGTTCCTTTTAACTTACATATTAAAAAACTGAAATTTGAAAAGTTCATAACTTAGATATCAATACAAATACGAAAAAGTACAAATAGAATATGAGTTGTTTATTGAGTTTTAAAAACTGATTTACTTCTAAACATGGAAGAAAACCGGAAGGGTTGTCATGGAGAATTCAAGAACGTACTACTTCCTCATTACACATATAATCTCAAGCGCCTCAAAAAATTTTACTACAGACCCCGTTCTGACTTAATCCGACATTGTGAATAACTCATTGGTTAGCACAGATATACTAGCGATTAGTTGCTTGTTATCTCAAGTATAGTAATCTCACACCCTCAACAAAAATTTGCCCCCAAAGGGTGCGTCTAGTTTATCATAGTTTAATGGCGTGGCGTGGAAATAAAATATAATCGACTTAAAAGTAGTTTTTCAGATTTTTTGTTACATTTTTGAACTCAGGTTCAGTAACAAAAGTGTTTTAGAATCTATAGTGAGGTCGACATCGTTACGGCGTTGGAACATTAACAGTGCTATTTTAAACAAGGTTAAGCTGCAGAGTAAATTTACGCTAAAATTGCAATTTTAGTATTAGTCCATATTCATATTACACAGAGAATAAGCAAATCTACGATCTTCTAGGAGCAAATATTACTCCCGTAGAACCTCGTTCTAGGTTAACCTTTGTTAAGTCTCTGTTTTATAATATGAATTTTGACTAATACGAAGAGCAGTCTCAGTGTAAATTGATTCCAACGCTTAATTTTGTTTATAAGTAGCACTGTATAAGTATAAACAAGAAAATCAGTCATACTGAGAATTCAGAGCTATATTGTTTAAATGGTTATAATTACTGAAAAGATGACACAATATTTGTTTTTTTTCCGTTTTAGATGTACAAACTTCAAAATTTCTTACAGACAGAGTTATCGCTTTGAATCGACAGACAGATTCGATTTTCCCGAAAATAATTTTCTTTTTTTGCTTACCGTAGCTGATCGTCAATGTAGTATCATAGCCACCAGCCGCAAACCTAACCGGGTGGTAAGTAAATTTAAAAATAGAATTCTAGTGATTGCGTTTGATGATAAAGTTTATCAACGTGCGAAACGCACTTAAATCGTCAATTTAGTTTTAAGAGGCAAGATGTGGACATGTCTATATTTGTTGTCGGTGGCGTGTATAGTTTTTGTGTGTTCTGAAAAAAACGTCGAACGAGTTGTACGTACTCCTCAAGGCCCAGTTCGAGGTTATAAAGATTCAGAAGATGATATATTTGTGTTCTATGGCGTACCATATGCCACCGCACCTACTGGACCGAGAAAGTTTACTGTAAGTATTATTTAGGTAATAATATATGAATAAAGTTATACTTTACTTAAGCATAATATTTAAAGGTTCCCCCTATTCGTTTGCATAAAATGTCAAGACATAAGATAGCATACTTTTTTCGGTGCTCATTCTATTTGCGCATAACGTACGTCCGTTTATCGGCTTATGCATCATTTTTATTTATTATGTATAAATATGATACATATTTAAGTTTAATTTTAGGATGAATTAAGAAAATATGCAAATTTCTTCCAACATAAGTTATCTCATTCACAGTGATCGGTTCTTTATGCGAATTTAAATTTATAATTCTCGATGGTGGTTAAGTTGGTTCCCCATTAAATGATAATCGGCTTAAAAATCGCCGGATAGCATAACATATGGGAGCTACCATTTTGTTGCGGATGTTTAGGTTAATACATAAGTAATACATAAAAAATTTGGATATCGATTACATAACACTCGAGATGAGATTCGAACCCATAACTTTTCGCAATTTGGGCGATTACTCATGGTCATGGGTTCGAGTCCAATCTCAGAGTGCCAGGGACAAAGTGGATTTTTCAAACATTTTTCATTAAGACTATTTTTGAGTATAGCATTCATCAAATAGAATACTTGTAGTAAAGCTAACGAATTGAATATGTTTTGTTATTTTAGGCACCACATCCTCCTCCAGAGTGGCTAGAAACATTTGATGCAGTTGACAAAGGTGTGATATGTCCACAGTACAAAGAAGACTGGTTGCAAGACAAAACTATGCAAGAAGACTGTTTGATTGCTAATATATATGTACCAAATACTCACAAAAAGGATCTACCAGTAGTAGTCTATGTACATGGTGGTGCTTTCCAACGTGGACATTTAGATCGTGTTGTTCCAAAAAAGTTAGTGAACAGCCAGAAAATCATAGCAGTTACATTTAATTACCGTTTAAGCACACACGGATTTTTATGTCTCGGTACTGACGATGTTCCTGGAAATGCTGGTTTGAAGGATCAAATTGCACTTCTTCGGTGGGTACAAAACCATATTGCCAGTTATGGTGGCAACCCAAACGATGTCACTCTTGCTGGATACAGTGCTGGATCATCCTCTGTTCATTTACTAACATTGTTACCAGCTGCCAAAGATTTATTTAATAAAGTGATACCAGAAAGTGGAGCTAATATATCACCATCTGCTATGCAGTTGGATCCTTTGAATAATGCGAAAAGTTATGCAAAATCTGTAGGTTTTGATAATGTTGAAGACTTTTATGCATTAGAAAACTTTTACAAGACTGCTTCTTATGATGTTTTAACAGAAAAGTCATCTTTTAACAGAACCGACAACACTTTTGTCTTTACACCATGCATAGAACGGAATACTGGACCCAATAGTGTTCTCATTGATAGTCCTTATAATATCATGAAAAAGGGAAACTACAATAAAATTCCATTGCTATATGGTTTGACTAAAATGGAAGGAATGTTTCGACTGCCATTGTTTGAAACATGGAAAGATGCAATGAATGAAAATTTCGCTGATTTTCTTCCTGCAGATTTGACATTTAAAACTGACACTGAGAAAAGGGAAGTAATAGGTCGTATAAAACAATTTTATTTTAATGGTAAACCGGTGACTGGAGATAATATTTTGTCTTATATTGATTATTTTACGGACACTATTTTCGCCTTTCCTATTTTAAGAGCCGCAAAACTACATGCCGAAGTGGGCCATGATAAAGTTTATTTATATGAATACGACTATGTAGATGAATCTATGCCAGTTATACCGTACACGAATAATGTGAGAGGAGCTGATCATTGCAGTCAAACTTTGGCCGTGATGGATGGATCTGGATGGTTTAACGCAAACGAAACAAATTTGTCGAAAGAATATTTAAATGTGAAGGACTTGCTAAGAGATATATGGATTAACTTCATAATTACTGGGTCAGTTACCGTTTTACTGTTTGCCAAAAATAATAACTTACACCAATAGAGTCTTAAGCAAACAATATCTATTGCAGCAATCCTGTTTCACCCAAATCAACATTATCGCAGTGGCCTTGTGTTGATAAGAGTGGTTCACCACATATGTCACTCGGAAGTATTGCAGAACTACGTGGCCCGCTCCTGCAGGATCGCATGGCCTTCTGGAATAGCATTTACGATAAACATTATCGATTGCCATTCCCCCCACCGCCGCCACCACCACTACCACCTCCGCCTCATACCGAAATGTAAAAATAAGTTATTTGTTGTCAACTAATTATTATTTATCCAAAAAGCTTATTTAATTAACTTCAAATGCTTATACTAAATCCATTTTTTTTTTAATTTTGCAGGAAGCCTACTCCAGCGGGATTTATATGAATTCTAGCAAACGCAAAGCGGTCTTCGTGAATGTTTTTTGGTTGTGTTGATTCTTTTTATCATAGTAGATAAAATTTTGGTTCGGCAAAAAATTTCACCACAACCTTACACTGATTAAGTGATATCAAAGTAATTAGAATGTATACAATTCGAATCGAATACCATATAATTAAAACATATAGTTTTTTATATGGTTCTCTGTTTTTTGAGCAGTACTATATTTCTTTTTTAATGTATCAAGTTTGGATTAGAATTTTTAAATTATAATAGTATGTATACTCATGAAATGGTCATTATTAGTTAACTATCCCAAAGTTCCTTAATTTTCCTTGAATTTGTCCTATACAGAATACAACATTATTATCAGAAAGTTCAAGTACCTACTTATGATAAATTTAACTATATGATATTGGCAATGACGTGCTTATCGTTGAAAGCGTTTCAAGAGGAATCATGTCACACAGTTCTTTTTATAGATCTATGAGTACGATTATACAATATATTACAAAAATAAGTCTATTTTGATTAAATTTTGCAACATTTACCTACAAAGTTTATGAATATTTGTAATTGAGAGTTTCCATCCTATTATAAAATAAGAACCAAAATTAGCGCTAAACCATGCGCTTAATACGCTACACAAACCATTTGCCTAAAGCAAATCGACAATGAGAGAAGAGAAAACATTAAAATTGAGTCGATCAAATTAAGTAAAAAACTACGACCAAATTAAGTATATAATTTAATTTGGTCGTAGTTTTTTTTATAATATTACGGTTTCGTTATATACAGTTGAAATCACATCAAGTTACCATATAAATTAAAATTCCTTTAAACGATTTTGAACGATGGCCTGTTGACATTTTAGTTCAAAATTTTTTATTTACTAATCGTTTATTTCTTTGGTTATGTATATTAGTAGTGTGGTCAAGTGTGGTTTAGTTATTCCGAGGAGTTGCTGGGTGTATAACTACAGAAATAAATGGATATATAATGTGCGTGGTGTTGTGAAATTTAAGACATCTACAGGCGATTATTTTTCATTCTTGTTTTCTTCCTAAATAAATTAATTTATGTAGTATTTTTAAATCATTTGCTTTCTTGTGGAAACAGCAGAGAATATAAAAGTAGAGTAGAAGTAGCATGGTGGCTGTTATGTGAAACCGACTGTTACCAAATTCACACCATGAAAGTTGCTGAATATATATCAACCCTATGTATAATAATTTCAAAAAAGTGTAAAGTATATTACAATTTAATTAAAAATCGACCTTATTACGATCATAAAGATGTTTCAATTTTACCTATTTTAGCAGTCGATCAGTGTTGGGAATCAATATTTATTCCTTTATATAACAAGAAAACTTAATAAAAATAACATTTTAGTTTTGAGTTTGAATCTAATGATAATGGTATGAAATGATAATATGATTTTTAAAACATGTAAAGAAAATAGTTAAAGAATATAACAAGAGACTATATTAGTTCAAATCTCACAAGGACCCGTGAGAGGTTTTAAGCACTTGGAAGATGACGTCTTTATTTTCTATGGTATACCTTACGCGACTGCTCCTTCAGGTCCGGACAGGTATAAGGTATAATCTATATTTGTAATATAAAGAGATAAAATTATTTGTGGGTGTAATATTCGCAAATTCTGTTCTATCAAAAATGAAAATTCTTTCTCATATGCGAAGCTATATCATACACCATCACGGGATATTATCTAGTTAAAAATAATTCATATTTAAATATGCAGTTATAATATGTAAGTAGGTAAGTAAATATCGAGTTACCTAAAATTCTGTTTAGTTAAACCAATTCAAAGTAGGTACTTAACTCGCTATTCTTTTGCAATCAGGGGTATTTAAAAAATCATCAATTTTATGTACATAATCAACTAATCAATTTACCTACCTACTTTAACTATTTACCTACGTATACTTTAATAATTGTTCAAAGTACACACCGTTCCTCTCCAAACAGAGTCTTGCACCTTTTCTGCACATTGTCTTTTAATTTTGCGAGCATCACCGTGCCATTTTTCACTTGGTAAAATGCCGCTCTGATTTGCACTTTTAAGTCCTCGAGGCTTTGTGCTTCCTCAACATACACACGTCTTTTAATTTCGCCCCACAAATAAAACTCACACTGTGGTAGGTCCGGCGATCGCGCCGGACCCACGATGGGGCCTCCGCGTCACGTTGATCACCATGTATGTAACACTGCACCATTTCATAATATTCGCGATTGGAATACATTACGACGCGCGAAATGTGGCGCTGCGACGGGCGGTGCGCAACACGGAAGCAAAGACGGAAGCGCATACCTTCAAAGGGGTTGTGCGCGGGCGACTGACTGATGTGCGCCGACAAACTAAAAAACCGAGCAGACATTGTTGTTGGCGCATGCGCGTACATCCCCTGCGCCCGCGCCCTAGCTACCCCTGCTGCCTTGTTTTATTCATAACTAATGTGACAATGCGAATGTTATAATTATCTTGTAATTGCAATAAGTTTACATTTCATTTTGAAAATTTTACATACCGTTTTTTTTTCACATATGTGATCTATTAACGATACCTAATGCCTAGAAAAAATTTGGAGAGTCATTTTAAATGCAGCTGGTATAGACCAGACTACAATTCCTTTCATACCTACGCCATATATAACGTGGTTTTAATGAATTATAATTACTTATGATATTATAAAAAATTACCCGAATACCTAAAGAACGAAACACCATATACTTGATTTATAAAAATGTGAAATACCATTTACTCGATTTATAAATGCATATACAATATTTTGATTTAGTTTTCAAAGCCATCTTGTTTACGTCCAGAAATTTTATACGCAAGCACGGCGTACTAGCCACGACTGGTGAATTGCCACTCGCGCCTTGAACTTCTATAACTTCGATAATTTTGTAAGTGTGTGCGTGCGATTACGCATACGCACGGGCGCGCTCACAAACCGTATGCATATACGCATACGGTTTGTGAGTATTCGGTGCGTATGTTTGAAGAGCACTTTTATACTCTGGTTAAAGTCTGACTTAAACGGAGATATCCCGCAGCCCGCGAAATGGGTTGTAGGGTGTTGCCAACTTTGAAACGCACGCTCTATGTGGTAAAAAGAAATTGTTTTTTTGACATTTGTTATTTCTGAAATAAAAAGGAATTTGGGAAGCTTTTATTAATTTTTTCTTACGCACGTTGGGGGCCCCGTATAATTGATACGGCATATACGGCGGTAGCTTCACCTCTGCATGATAGCATTAATTAATCCCACTTTGAGAATAGGTATCTAAAAACAAATCCTTCAGATTTTTGTAACCCGGCCCCCCGGTATTGTGACGGGGTGCTGTAACACCGTTTATTTCGTCCTACGTTTCAGTATGCAAACTTTTTGTCTTTGATATTCAACTTCATTTCTTTTTATTATTCACCTTTCGTAATTTGAAATTTTGACTAATCAAAATATACTCTTTCAGTCAGTTCGTAAAATTTCGTCTGTTGTAAACATATAAATCACACATATTGTAATTTTTTTATTAAAAGAAACCCAAAAAGCCGTATGTATTTGTTTTATTTAGCAATTCAAATTTTATATTTAGAGTAACATACGAACTGTTTTTATATTCATTTTTTTGTTTGTTACAGTTTCTTTTCTTTACAATACAATAAATCCGTTCTCAAGCTAGTCAGTCTTTTATTATTTGCCCAAGCATCGAACCCGTCACAATAGGAATGGTAAAAGAATCTTAATAAAAAAGAAAAAACACTTTCTTAATATTTTGCTCTGAACTTTATTTGTTTGACATATACATTGTATGTTTACGTAATAATCCTAACTCAATAGAATCTCGACAAACTGCATTTTACTATTGTATCTGCTATCTACCTCGATGCTCAATGATTGATATACAATATTAATATAATATTAATATAATAATATTGGACTTCTGGTCGATAGTACAATGCATGTAGTTGAGATTCTTTTGAGATGCTATTATTACGTAAACATCAGCAGAATTAGCTTGAGTCGGCGTACTATTTTGGTTTCACTATGATTCTATTATTATAATCATACTCTTACATTTAGACTCGAGTTGCATTAAAATAAAATTCATTTTAAAAATATTTACTCAGGTAAAATAAAAAGGTAAAATTTTGAATGAATATCTTTTCTGATTTCTAAAACATCCAGTTACCAATTTGCACTTCCGATATCAGGGTATACTCATCCCATGACTAAAAAAACGAATTATAATAATAGTATATTAAATAATGTAATTAAAAAAAGGATAATGCACAGAAAGTCGTATTAAAATGTTAATTAATTTTATGTCACATTATTATAAAAGAGATAATGTTCAACTCAATATTTCTATATAACAACGCTCAAATATGATACCTAATTAGATAGATACGCCGTAACAATGCTGTGGTTACTTATTGGTGTTACTTTACTATTAAGGGAGAGTGTAATGGAGGAATGGAGGAATAGTGTAATTAAACAAGGTCCTGTGAGAGGATACATAATGCTTGGTACTGATGTAGCTATTTGCTTATTACAACATTACGGAAGCAATCAAAGTTTTAAATAAAAGTTATAGCTATTTTAAATATGCTTAGTAAAGTTGTCATTATCTTCAGACTGAACATAATACAAACCTGGATGTAACTTCGTTTTTGTTTCTTCAGAATTAAGTTTAAAATCTGAAGAGTACTTAAAGGACCTAAAATTTTTGAAAAATAATAACTCCTTAGAAAATCTCAATAGATTATTACTTAAAAAAACTTTTGTTGAATGTTATCTTAAAGAAGAAAATATATTTATTTATTGAGTCTTGTACCTAAGTGACTTAAAGTAACTTGTTGAAACAAGGACAGGTAAAATTAATTTCATAATTACACTCGACGAGGAACTATGCGCGAGTCTCAACCGACCTTCCAAATATTGTTCCTCCAGCAACATAACGGAATCGCTCACTTCCACAATTACACCTACTCTATCTCGCTTTAAATGTTCGCAAATTAATTTCTGTTTTGGTTATTGGGTAAACCACGTTTACATTAATTTCGACATTGTAACTCCAAAAAATTTACACATTAAAAAAAACAACCAAAGCCAAATTTATTAATTTTAAAATATTGATTACAAAGTAGGACATCTTATAAGCATAACTAGGAAAAAAATCATTATAATATCAAAATTATTTCAGGCCCCGTTGTCGCCACTAAAATGAAAAATTCACTTTGTCCCTGGCACTCTAAGATAGGGCTCGAACCTTTCATCCAGGCGATTGCTCTTACCACTAAGCTACCCAAGACCTAACAAGGCTGACGAGTTTTTCAAGCACTTGTTACTTTTTCGCTGGATTGGAACATTGGACTAATGTTGGACAAACAGTCGAAAGAAATATTTTTACAAATATTTAAACTTTCGATAAAGGTGAATATTTTTTCTAATTATTATATTTGATTAATTTTGCACTCACATTGTTATACTGAAATATATTCTTAACGGAAGATGCTTATAAAACCCACTTTGTCCCTGGCACTCTGAGATGGAATCATGGAACTCGAATCCTAACTTTTCGCATCCAGTTGACTGCTCTAACCACTTAAATTTATTTTCTTTGCTGTTTGTACTAAAATGACAGCTATGCCATGGCCTATTTGGCTCACATAATACTGCATAATGCTTCCATGCAAATGCGCTTAAGTTTCAGCATTCCATATAAAAAAAGAACTCTAAAATTGGCCCCCAAAAACGGATAGGTACAAAATATTATTCAAAATGTTTACTTAAATTAAAACACAACTTTTAATAGCCTTTCAAAAAAGTTTTAATGATAAATTAACATTATTTATATCCAACACAATGTAGAACACGTTTAAATAAAGGACGATTCTGTAGAAATCTAAACCCGAAATAGAATTCACTCATGTGTCTGAATTCACGCCATTTAGTGAAGAAATTCTATTGATTCTATTTTTTGTATGAAATACAAAAGAAAGTTTATTGATTATACGTGTCTCGGATAATCTCTTCGAGTTCCTAAATGACATAGGAACTTATGCCACGAAACCTTATTACAAATTCAAGTTTGAATTTTTACAGTATCGCAGGCTGAGGAACATTAACACAATAATTAAATCAGTCTCAGACCTTCATTCATTGTATACAAAATATTAGAGATAATTTATAATATCGAATATTGATCGCTTAGCTTGTTGAGGTTCCCTGTAGTGTCGTTTGTAGATTTTGTCCCACAATTGTACGCCTTCAGTTATCAGGGAACCACCCAACTCAATCGTCTGTCCCAAAGACATGTGAGGTGAGGCGTTCTCCCCCGTCGGGGGCCACGAAGGCAGAGAGGAACCTTCCGGGACAGGTGCTCTGAAAACAAATTTACTTTGAATTTGCTTATACCTTATTTGCGCAATGCGCCACTAATGCCACGAATTCCATCTTATTGTATAACTAGCTGTTTTCCCGCGTTTTAAGACCCGTAAATTGTAGCCTATGTAAACCCCCTGTAATGTCCAGTATATGAATATTCGATGCAGACATACGAACAAACAAACAATCAAATATTTCGTCTTATAACTCTTATTATAATATTAGAGCTAAAGTTAGTGCTTGGTTTATAATCGTTGTTGGCCTCCTAAATCTACAATGTCAGAAAAGAACACGGATTAAGTATCACGACTCACACCTCTGTAGAGCGACCGCCTAATAACCCGGCGAACTTCGTACCGCCGTATTTTGTTTCACCATAAGTATTTATAAAATCTTATATACAAACCATGTCCTAACAAAAGGAACACGTAAAAAAAGAATCATCCAATTTGGTGCAGTCGTTTGGAAGTTATGCGCGTACATTAGATTCGCGCGTATGAATAGGTATATTTCTTTTTTTCATATCTGCGCGACTGATTAAAAAATCTGATTGGAAACTTAAAAATATCGGACGGATAGAAACAGTAATAAATAAAGATTTTTAAAAAGTATAATTCTAATGTTGTGTAAATTAACTGACTAATGACGGGTAATGTCCGAAATGTCATGCCAAATTATTACCAAAATTACATTCGTGCAAAACCACTGTTTACGATTAGAATATGAAATAAAAAATATTACAAAGAGTCCTATTAATATTATAAATGTGTAAGTTTCTTTGTTTAGATGTTTGGATGTTTGTACGTCAATCACGCCGAAACTACTGAACGGATTTTGATGAAATTTGGTATACAGATAGGGTGTTAGCTGACTTAGATAATAGGATACTTTTTAATCCACTAAACATTTTCCTAGGGTCCACGCGGGCGAAGCCGCTGGCGAAAGCTAGTATTAAATACGGCAAGCTAGTTTTCTTATCAGCGATTCATTGATGAAATTTAAATTACAACGCAATTTGAACTGATTGATGATCGATTACAATCTACAATACATTTGGAATTTATAAGCTGTGTTACTGATAAAATAACTAACCTATTTTGATATTTTACTTCTTTTTACAAAATAGCTTTCCGCCATCGACATCTCCCACGTGATCCCATATTTATGTATAGAATAAAATATGCTGTCCGTATGTTGAGATCTATATATCACAACGGATTTTCATGCGGTTTTCTATGTCTCTTTTCTCTATCTTTGAATTTGCTTTGAAGAAATCCATTGTTTAGTTTATAAGATCTCAACTTACAGACAGCGGGGAGCTTCTTTTTTTATGTTATGCATAGAGCCTTTTATAAATAAATTACAAATGTATGTTTTATTATTAAAAAAAGCCCGACTGCGTATAAAAGCCCCTTGGGAAGATTTGACTGGTAAAATTTGAATGGGCCCCGACTGCGAGTCGTTCTGTTCTGCATTAGAATTTATGATTTGTTGTATGTGTGTATCAATCATAAAACTATTTCAGTTGTGTAGTTATTTAGTATTACTTAACAGAATTCTAAACTACTGGACTTGTTTCTGTCTTTTTAGTTTTTATTTAAGTTAATTTGTTAATTAATTTTTTTTTAAATTCGTTTTTACGCAGTCGGGTTTTATTTTTGTTTTACTTTAAATTATTTATAATTATTTTATACTTTTTAGTTACGATTCGTTGAATTCGTTATAAGATGGTAAATTTCGCAATCTAGTCATTTCATTGAGGGAGTTAATATCGTTTGTTAAACAACTTGAAATCGTTATATTTCCAAAACTATTGTTTAAAATGAAAAATAATAAAAGGAACCTAAAGATGATTTTAAATACCTATTCAATGACACCCCACTTGACATAGTTCATCGATTTTTTTTTCATTTTGACAATATGGCGTCTGGTTGTCAGTGTGGTGAATTTTGATTACTGTCATATTTTTAGTGAGACTCGCAAGGTTGAGACAAATCGATTGACGTAAGAATCATCAAAATCGGCCTACGCATTTGGCCTCTAGAACGCCACTTAGAAACAAACATACATACATACATAGACTGATAAACACATTTTATTTTGCGTCGCGCAATCGGGTAAAAAAAGATCTAATTTTATTTCATTTTTGCTATGTTTGTTCATGTTATATGAATACATATTTCTTGAACGAAACCCAAACTGTTTGCTTTAGTATTTTCGTTTTCTTGTTTCTTTTGTAAATATTAAACGTTAGCAAATATTAATACAATGTAAACACTTGCAATATAAATGTTAATAGCATGTTCATTTAGATTAAATAAAAACTCTTGATATAATAAACTTAAATGTATCGAAGTCTTCTGACTTTCATAATTCATTTAAAGTTCTATTGGCTCTCCACAAAAATGCATTATGTCGATAGTTAGATAATGAAAAAAAGTAAAGTAATCGGAGTGGAGTACAGTGGAACCTCTATAACTCGAACCTCGTTTTGTCGTAATCCTCAGTAAGTCGAAAATAATTTTTATTCCCTTCCGCAGAACCCTTAAATCCGCAATATCTCTTATTTAGATTTTATAACTCGAACAAAATGTTATTTCCCTATGAGGTATTGATAGTACATATTTATACTTTATAACTCGAAATTCAAAAAACAGACTCCGTAAGTCAAATTAGTAATATATAATGACGAAGAACTTGGAATTCCCTGAACTCATAACAATAAAATCCAAAAGGAATGTTCGAGGTAGCGATGGGCGATTGTCGCAAAAAATCTAGACATTTGTATGTAATTGCTTTAAATAAATTTTGTGCCATAAAATTTAAGAGAAATATTATTTCTAAGCGCCTTTCTATGTCGGAATTTTAGTTAAATCATTTGTATCACGAAATTCTTGTTAAGTCGAAAACTCGTCAACTTGAAATTTTTGGCATTTCCCTTGACATTCGAGTTATCGAGATGCCACTGTATCTGAATTCAACGACACATTAACGTTAACCTTAGAGAGATGTTAAACTATCCAATTTTATTTGAAATTATTTTACGAAGTATAAACACATTCGATATATCACGTCGTTGACAAAGGGGAAGGTGAAATGGTTTGTAGACAAAATAAGCTTTGAGATTTTTTTAAATAGCTAACGTTCTCATTACAAGGCCTAGGCCTTGGCCAAGTGACTAGGAAGCTTTTTGTAATTTTGTCTACATATTCGTCAAAAAGAAACTTTGAATCATGAATAATTCCAAGGTTATATATGTATTCTGGAAAGTCTTTCTTTGTTTCGATTTTTCTATTTGTATTGAGTTGGAATAATATTACTTTTTTCGGCTAATAGTTACAACGGAGGATTGGCAGGATTAAGATCAAGTTTATTTGAGTCACAGGAACTATATTGACGTGCCAAGTCATACTGAAGATCTAAGGCATCAGATGTATGTAGAAAAATATTTTAGCTTCAAAAATTTCAAATAGTCTGCGAAACAGCTAGAATGATGGAAGCAAATTTCGATGACGTTTACGAATATTAAAAACAGATGTGTACACAAAAGCGAAACTTGACGCACACCACTCGACATAGCAACTCAACTAGTGATATAATAGCTACTACGGCTTGACATTTATTGAAAATGTATGATTGCAATCACTTAATTTACCTGTGATAAAATCAGAGCTGTGTTACCTGTACTATCTGTAATAAAATGTAGTATAAGTATGGTTTTAATTTTAACTGGACTTCTTCACGTGTTTCTGGATTGAAGGGTCTTGATAGACAGACGGACAAAGTGTGATCCTATAAGGATTCTGTTTTTCTTTTTGCCCCTTAAAATGTCAGCTAAAACCTTTTTAAACTTAATTTTAGGCATAACTCACCCTGTTTTGATGAAGTTGCCCCACAGTTGTCTCATAATGGCTTTATGTTGCCTATTGTTTTCAGGTAAATTGTTTTCGGTGATATTAAACAATTTAAGTCCATCGTACACAGCAAAAGATTCTGCGGTATGGTATGCCTTCTTCACATTAGAATATGGAATAAAAGGTGTCAATTCATCTACATAATTATATTGATATAAATAAACTTTACTCCCAGCTTTCACATGATACTGAACAGCTTGTACTGCAGGGTGAGCAAACATAACATCCGTGAAATAATCTACATAAGATACTACGGTGTCCTCACTAACTGTCTTATTTCCAAAATAAAATTCTTTGATATCTTTCGCGATTTTCTCTTTTTGTTTCTTATTTATAAATTGAAGATTAGCTGGCAGGAATTCTGAAAAATCGTCATTCATCTCGTTTTTCCACTGATCGAATATACCGATGTTAAGTAAACCGTCTCCATTAGTAAAACCCGCAAGATAAGGAAGTTTTTTATAATTGCCTCTTTTAAGAATATCATACGGACTATCAGCAAGGAAAACTTCTTGTCCTACATTACCTTCTACGCATGGTGAAAAAAACGTAGAATCTTTCTCGTAAGCAAAAGAATCACTTGTTAATATTTCTAAAGAAGCATTCTGATAAAATTCTTCTAAAGCATAGTTGTTGTCTACATGTTCAATATACATTTTTGCGAATTTCTTAGCAATATCGAGAGGATCTGTTTGAACAGCAAAAGATGCCAGAGCTGAACCACTTTCGGAAATAACTTTTTTGAATAATCCCTTTGCTAAAGGTGACAACATCAGTAGCTCCACTGATCCCGAACCTGCACTGTATCCTGATACAGTAACATCATCGGGGTTACCTCCGAATTTAGCTATGTTCTTCTGCACCCACCGAAGTAACGCCACTTGATCTTTCATACCGGCATTACCAGGTGCAGTAGGAGTACCCAAACATAAAAATCCCAGTATGCCAAGGCGGTAGTTAAATGTTACCGTAATAATATTATTGCTTTTAACTAAATTCATTGGCTTGAGTATGTTACCGCTGCCAACTTGGAAACTTCCTCCATGAACAACCACTAATACTGGTAAATTTTTTTCAGTAGTATCCGGTACATATACATTTGCAATCAAACAATTTTGCCACTTATCAGAATTTGTATAGAATGGTTCAAAAAGAGGAACAGTAGCCTGCGGACATATTATTCTATCATTGTCTGCATCAAACGGAGTCAGCCACGATGGTCCTGGGAGAGGAGCCTGAAAACACAAAAAATACTGATGTTAATTTTTTTCTACATAAGGCTAATATCTCTACAAAAAATAAGTATAATCCGATTTCCATCATCAATAACACATTGAAAAATGTCAAAAGACCGCAAAGCTTCAAAAGATTTTAGGTAATCCCATTCGGGCTTGAATAATATATAATGTCCAATATATGAATTAATTATTAGATGGCGCCATAGGGTGATAATACTGTAGTATCTATAATCAATATTTGTAATAGTAACTCAATCCGTGAAATTTATTTATAAGAGGATTTAATATTTAAAAAAAATATACAATTTTACAGATACAGCCGGGAGTCTCAACGTAGAGAGTGGGTGAGTACGACATAGTAAATTTTTGATCACCTATCCCATAACCAGTCCTTGCGAAAGTTGCTTAACTTGTGAATGAATGAATGAATGAAATGAATGAAATACTCTTTATTGTACACACCATAAGTGAATGAACAAATATATAATAATCAAACAAAATAGTACAATTGGCGGCCATATTGCTAAAAAGCAATTTCTTCCAGGCAACCTTAACATAGCATACAGGATACAGTTGGAAAAATTGGGTAGTCTATGGTGCCACCACTGAGCTATTAATTAAGTTTTACCTTATATCTGTCTAGACCTGTAGGAGCAGTCGCGTAGGGGATACCAAAGAATGTGTAGACGCCATATTCAGGGTCCTTGTAGCCCCTTACGGGACCTTGTGAGATTTGTACTATTCTGGTCTCCCGTTGCTGACATAGTACTGTACTGCATAACGAAGCGCAGAGCAAACTAACTAACAACTTTACCATTATCACTGTGTAGTTGCGAAATAGTAACTAAATAAAAAGTACCGATTATCTACTTATATATTATTCATTCGACTAAAGAGCTGTATACACAGTCGTCCAATTTAAAAAAAAGTGGATATAGCATATAAAGCAATAATTTTGGCTTTGTAGTGACAAAATTTAGTTCTAGAAAGATGTATTGATATTTTATGTACTACGGAACATTGGTTAACAAGTTATAATTGCATTTTTTATTTCAATAATCACCTGGTTGGTAGCTCGTTCATTCGGAAAAACGCAATGCGTGGTGGCACACTAATTTTAATAAATAAAAAGTTTTAATCGGCTAAAGAAAAAGTGTTGAAGTTAAAACTTCTTTTAGGAATTTACTCCATAATGATGCACACGTCACAAAAAAAGATAAAATTAATAAAAGAAATATAGCATTCGCGCGGGAACCTTGAATACGTTTAGGCGCCTTTTCTTTTTTGCGAATTTTTATTTTGTATATTTTTGTAACATTTGTGTAAATACTAGCCTGTTTGTACAAATAGAGAGTTGTACATATTATAAATATGTGGAAGGCGAAAAAACGTCGTAAACCGGAAAATCCTTCTGATGATAAAAACGTTTCGTCGTCTTCATTGTCGTCTTCGTCCGATACAGAAGATGATGATATTAGAGGAAAAAAATATGATATCTTCAAAGTCCCCGGATATAGCCGGAAATATTCGGAAGACTCTAAAAAACTGAATTTATTGTTTTCTTGTCCCGAAAAGATGGACTTAACTTTAATGATAAAGACCGGCTTGCATTATCTAATGCTTTAAGGAAAAATTGCGTCTCGGGTGTCCTACACCTAAAAGCAATAAATAAATTCAAAATTGCTATCACATTTGATGTATCCAACAACGCAAATGTTTTTTTACAAAATAAAAAATTACTCGACGAACTAAACTTTAACGCTGCAATTCCAGCAGCCGATACAGAAGTTACAGGGGTGTTAAGATCTGTTCCTACTGATTTATCTAATAAAAAAAATTTTTCGTTGATAGGTAGCTCTCGAAATGTCATTCAGGTGAGGCGATTCATGCGACGTGTGCGAGGTGATGATGGCTCGGTGTTACATTTGCCTCTACTCAGCTACCAGAATTTGTATACTTAGATTCTTGGCGTCACGAGGTCAGTCAGTTCATTCCTCCTGTTAAGCAGTGTCTACGCTGCTTGAAATATGGACATATAGCCAAATTTTGTAAGAATGCTGAAATCTGTTCTATATGCACTGGTAACCACAACTACAAAGCTTGCAACGTAAAATCTGATAACGCTAAGTGTGTCAATTGTAGTGGGAATCATATTGCCATTTCAAATAACTGCCCCATCAAAAAACAAAAAATCGAAGATAATAAAATTAAGGCTCACTCTGTAAAATATTCAGATGTTTTAAGGGAGCAAGCATTTCCACAATTACACGCAAAAAACATAGATACCCAACTTCAAAACTTAATGAAATCAGACAAATTTATGAATATGATAACTGAAATTGTCACAAATATTATTATTACTAATAAGGACCAAAATGTGCCTATTAACTCCAGTTTTATTCGAGATGTATTTAATAAAACTATAAGCAAAAAACTACCTTAACTCAATAATGGTTAATACCTTAAATATAGTTCATTGGAATGCCCAGAGCCTAGGTTGCAATAGGCTTGCCCTATCACAATTTTTATTTGAACAAAATATTCATGTAGCTTTAATTTCCGAAACATGGCTAAGGCCAGAACAATCATTTAATATGAAATACTACAACATTGAACGTAATGATTCTGGTAACAAACATAATGGTGTTTCTATTCTTATCCATAAAAGCTTAACATATAACAAAATAGCTACATATTTTGATAATTCTTTACAAAATATATGCATACGTTTAACTGTAAATAATAGAGAACTTAGTTTAGTAAGTTTTTATTCTCCACTCCAATGTACTCCTAGGTTTGATA
The DNA here is from genome assembly GCA_918026875.4 of Diatraea saccharalis. Classification (NCBI taxonomy): domain Eukaryota; kingdom Metazoa; phylum Arthropoda; class Insecta; order Lepidoptera; family Crambidae; genus Diatraea; species Diatraea saccharalis. The sequence continues at coordinate 7,431,742 of OU893341.1, read as the reverse complement.
AAAATAAGTTTGAAAATTCAATCTATTCCACAGCCTATGATTTTTGGTGGCGATTTTAACGCTCACCATACTTCATGGGGATGTGGTTCGGACTCGATTCGTGGCAGAGAGGTCTTAGAAGTAATTGACAATAACAATCTTGCTTTGTTGAATGATGGTCAGGTTACAACAGTTGGTTCTATGTCTTGGCGTCCGAATGCTCTGGATCTATCTATAGTTTCTCCGTCGTTAGCTCTTTCATGTGATTGGTCTGTACACGATGATCCTCTTGGCAGTAATCATTGTTAGTAAAAAAGGCAACAAAAGTTCTGATACACATAATAACAGTATACGTTTGCCCATCCACCCCAATTTTAAGATGGTTGATTGGAAAATGTATACCCAAAATGTAGAGTCCCTTTTAACAGACTGCAAATTAGAGAATTATACACCAATTGAAGCTTACTCTGCATTTTGTAAAATCATTAATTTAGCTATAGTAAGGTCGCTTCCACTTAGCAATCCTGCATCTATCAAAAATAGTAACAATACTAGGAAATTACGAGCTTTGCCCTGGTGGAACAAAGAATGTTTAGAAGCAGTTCATAAATCCAAAATGTCATATGTTAATTTTAAAAATAATCCTTCTGCTGAAACATATATAGAGTTCAAAAGATTACAAGCTTTAAAAAAACTTACCTTGAAAACTGAGAGAAACAATAGTTGGATTGATTTGTGTAATTCTTTTAATCGTTGTACCCCCTTGTCTCGAATCTGGAAATTAATGCGTAAATTTAACAAAACATATTCTTTCAGTAATAATAATAATGATGATTGGATTCCAGAATTTTTACAGAAATATACCCCAGATTATGTACATAATTCACCTAGTCTTCCCATAGTTGATCATTCAAATACTTTATATAACTACTTAATCAAACCCTTTTCTTTTCAAGAGTTGTTGTCTGCAATTCATTCTAGAAGGAATACAGCAACTGGTCTGGATGGCATTCCTTATTCCATGTTCAAAAGGCTCAGTGACAATAGCCTCCAAATCTTCTTATCCATTTTAAATAGTTTGTGGAGAAATAATGATATACCCGATCCATGGAAGTCTCATTGTATAGTACCCATTTTGAAACCAGATAAACCGAAATTGAATCCAAACTCATATCGTCCAATCGCTCTTACATCTTGTGTTGGAAAAATCTTTGAACAGTTGTTAAAACAAAGACTTGAGTTTTTTGTGGAACAAAATCGCATTCTACCTGCAAATCAATTCGGATTTAGAAGAGGTAGTGGTCGTGAAAGTATTTGCCAACTTCATCTTTATATTCAAAATAGTTTAGTTAATAAGAATTTTTTGGTATCCGAATTTTTCTATGTTTCTGGTGCCTTTAATAATATAAATATTCATGTGCTTTGTTCTGAATTGGCTTGTATAGGAATTCCAAGTAAAATAATTCAATGGATCTATAAATTTTTGACAGAAAGGGAAGTCAAATATAATAATAATTTATATGGTCCTAGACGTGCATCCATTGGAGTTTGTCAATGAGGAATTCTTTCTCCCTTATTGTTTATTCTGTATATAAGGCGTCTTAATTTAGTACTAGGTTCTCATGTTAAAAATTTACAGTTTGCCGATGATCTTGTAGTTTATGCATCTGGGAAAAAATTAACAGAAATTACCAACATTGTAAATAAGTCTTTAAAAGGTCTTTATAATTATTTTTCTTATTTAAATCTTGATATCAATGCCCACAAATCAAACTTAGTTACATTTGGAAAAATTCATAGTTCAGCCTCCATTGTATATTATAACAAAATCCCTATCCCCATTTCTTGTGAAGCAAAGTTTTTAGGAATATCATTTACTTAGAATGTGTCATGGAACAAATATATTGAAATTATAAGTCCAAGGCCTTCAAAGCACTTAATGTTTTAAAATCATTATGCAGATCATCCTGGGGAGCTGATCCCAAAATATTATTAATACTTTATAAGTCTCTCATTCGCAGTCACTTTGAATATGGGTTTCTCTGTTTTTCTGGTGATAATAGACTGGTGGACAAACTAGAAAAAATCCAAAATAAAAGTATGAGAATTATAACAGGAGCATTTAAAAGCACACCTATAACAGGTTGAATGTGGATTACCTCCATTAAATATAAGATTTTCATACTTGAAAGAAAAGTTTATTTTAAAACTTTACACAAAAAAATAATCACCTTTTTTTAAACTTGGTCAATTCACGTATTTCAACAGAGAATCTTTACATTCTTCAGAGTTTTTCTCAATTTTTAAATTATATTAATGGCTTGCAAATACATCAGTCAGAATTGCTACCTTGTTATCAGGGACAGTTTGAGAATAAATTCCCAGCAATAAATATTATCATTGATCATAAATTATCTTGTAAGCAAGATGTTTATAATAAATTTTCTGAGTTTTCTGGTCATTGGTTCTTATATACAGATGGTTCAAAAACAGAATCAGCAGTCTCTTTTGCAATTTTTGATGGGCAATTTAACTTAGGTACAGTTACAAAATTAATTCCAACACAAGCATATTTACAGCCGAGGCTCTGGCTATTCTTGCAGGTCTAAAACATATTAAATATAAAAATAATGGATGTCGTAAGTGGGTAATAGTTAGTGACAGCATGAGTGAAAAAGATAGAGATCTGGCTACCAGGTAATTTTAAAGGAAACCACGAAAACACCGTCACAGCCGTATATTGTTATTCTCACACTGAAGTTTTACATTTGTTTCGTAAGTCTAATAGTATGAATGACATTTATTTAAAAACTGAGAATTTAGAAAATAAACATGCCAAAAAGGTTTGCGTAGCGGGTCACCAACATGGCCCCCGACGGTGAGAAGCACCTATTTAATGTGGCCGGTGACCAGCAACGCTAACTTCCGCGTTGGGCGGCGCAGCACACCCCCTTTTGTGGCAACATCGGCCACGCGAACTACTCCATCTTTGCCGGGATACGTGGCTGTTATTTTCCCTCTAGGCCAGCTGCATCTTGGTAGTGTGCCGTCTGCTATAAATACGAGGTCGCCGACTTGGAGGTTGACTGCTGATTGGGATGTAGACCTTCGTGGTACCAGGGTAGGCAAATATTCTTTTATGAAGCGCTGCCACATTTGATCGGCGAAACGCTGAGCCTTCCTCCAGTTCACTCGCCTATAAAGATCACAATCTTCAAATTGTCTTAGAGGTAAGTCGCTACTGGAACTTCCGATCAAAAATGTAAAAGGTGTTATAGCGACGTCCGAATCCTGATCAACAGGCACATGTGTAAGGGGTCTTGAGTTAACAATACACTCCGCTTCTAGGATCAATGTGTGTAGAACCTCCTCCCGAGGCGAACGTTCTTTTAAGGTGACCATAATGGAGTTTTTCACAGATCGTATTAAGCGTTCCCAGCATCCACCCATAAACGGCGCTGATGGGGGAATAAACCGCCAATCTATTTTATGGTTGCTGCAGAAGTCGTAGAGGTCAGGTAACAATCTCGCTGCACCGACGAACGAAGTCCCGTTGTCCGAATATATGCGAGCTGGACAACCTCTTCTCGCTATGAAGCGCCGGAGAGTCATGATTGCAGAGTCTGCCGAAAGGTTCTCCACGACCTCAAGATGTACAGCGCGAACGGTCAAACAAGTAAAAAGAGCGATCCACCTCTTCGCCGTTCTTCGACCTATAGAAACGTTCAAAGGTCCGAAGTAGTCCAGGCCCACAAATGTGAACGGTCGCTGGTTATGTGCCAATCTCACGTCTGGAAGATCACCTAAGGGAGGAGTTATAGGTTTCGCCTTTCGAATCCGACAAACTAGGCATTTTTGTGATACTGCACGAACTGATGGTCTCAAATGGAGGATAAAGTACTTTTGACGCAGCTCATTAACCACCAGTTCGTTGTTGCCGTGTGCATATCTCTCATGATAAAAGCCAATCAACAGTCTCACTATTGGATGTTTGCCGTCGAGCACAACTGGACTACATTCTATTTCCGTAGAAACAGCCGTGCGCCCAGATAGCCGAAGGAGTCGATCTTCTCCAATAAGTAGCGCGATATTCTTTAGCCTACTTTCGTTTGAAACAGGGCGTGCTGCTTGAACGAGCATTAATTCATCAGAAAAAGAATCTGCCTGAACGACGCGGAATAAATGGACCTCTGCAACGTTGAGGTCTGCAATCGAAAGCAACGGAAAATTAAACCGATCGCGAGGGGCATTTGTAGAAAATTTAAGAGTAGAATTAATAAAAGATTTAAAAACTCTACAACATTGAAATACCCGCGCTGAAGCTCGGAGTAAACGAATCCACCGACTGAACCGTTGGTGGCCCGCAACCACCGATGAAGGTAGCTCACGCGGTACTCCTGAAATTAGGAGTCCCACCGATTCTGAAGTACGTTTCAATTCTTCAAGTATCGGTGGGACACTGCACATAGGTTCACATGGCCAGTTTTCCTGAGAAGACAATAGAAATGATGGCCCGGTAAACCACCGTGACGAGAAAGTAAACGCCCGATTATACCGCGTAGCGTCGTCTGCCACATTTAGAGCCGTCGGAGTATACTTCCAGTGACTGATGTTTGTGGTCTCGACAATTTCTCCAACGCGAAAAGAAACGAAGGCTTTAAATATACAGGCGTCGCTGCGCAGCCATTTTAAGACGGTGGTGGAATCCGTCCAGTAGTATGTAACGCTAGGCTTTCTCCTATGTGCGTCAAGTATATATTTACCAAAACGGGCAGCAATTAGTGCTGCTTGTAACTCTAATCGGGGGATAGACACTGGCTTTAATGGAGCTAGTCGACCCTTGCCACCGATTAAAGCTAAACTTACACTGTCATCTTCAAAAGTTAAGCGCCAGTAAGCTACGCACGCATAAGCGCGCTCACTAGCGTCGGCAAAAATATGCAATTGAACATCTTTGACAGATAATTCGGAAAAACCTAAATAGCACCTTGGAATCGCCTTATTAGCCAAATTTTGAATTTCACAATACCATTCCTTCCAACTGTCAACCAAGGCGTTTGGTAATATTTGATCCCAATCGGAACCTAATTTCCACGTTTTTTGGAATAACACGCGACCTTTCATTATTACTGGGGTAATGAGACCTAGAGGGTCATAAAAGGACATCAATAATGAGAGTACAGTACGTTTAGAAAAGATCTTCGGTAATTCGGGCGACGACTTCATAAAATATAGCGTGTCCTGGCTAACGTTCCACGTGAGACCTAAAACCCTAACCTGTGACTGTGTCGCGGAACCTAGACCTACTTCTGTAACGTTGACTGCATGCAATTCAGAAGGAATGAGAGCAAGGGCTTCTTTGCGATTTGACACCCAAGATCTCATTTCAAAGCAAGCTGCCTTGTGTATGGTTACAATTTCGAATGCTCTGCGAGCAGCTTCGTCAACGGTCTTATAACTGCCCAGAAAATCGTCCATGTAATGGTCTTCAATGATAGACTTTACCGCGTCGGGGTATTTCGACTGAAATTGCATTGCATTATTATTTTTAACCCACAAAGCAGTGCATGGGCTCGACGCGGTACCGAACATCATCGAAGACATACGGTATTCTTGAACTGGAAACTTTGGATCGTCCCTCCACAAGAACCGTTGCGCGTCTCTATCTTCAGGTCTAATTTTTATCTGCGGGAACATTTCCCTGATATCACCCGTAAGAGCCACCGGATGCTCTCTAAAACGCATAACAATAGACAACAGCGGTTGAAGAAGATCGGGACCGGGCAGCAGAAAAGAGTTCAGGCTCAGCCCGGCACACTTCGCTGCTGCATCGTGTACGACGCGCAACTTCTTCTTTTGTGGGTGTACGACACCAAAATGTGGAAGGTACCACAAAATTCTACCACAAGTTTGATCTGAACATGGCTCTGCGTAACCCTTGTCAAGCATACCCTGAATATTTAGTTTATATGCTTCGGCATAAGACTTATCTTTTGTCATTTTATTTTCAAGGTTAAAAAAACGTGATAATGCTAGATCGCGACTCTTGGGAACGAAAGGAATATTATCTCGCCATAAAAGGCCCGTCTGATATCTACCAGAGTCTAGGCGTGTCGTAGTATTTTCTAAAATCTTAAACGCGCGGTCTTCGCTAGCACTGCGGTGATACACGCTTTCTATTCCAATAGAATCAAGCCTAAAATATTGTTTTAAAAGCGCATCTAAAGAACAATCATCATTATTTTGAGAGTCATCTATGTGATGAACGAACGAATGGTTCAACATATTAGAACATGGCACGTATCCGAAAAGTACCCAACCCAAGGCTGTAAGTGCAGCCACTGGTTGGCTACGAGTTCCTTGACGTACGGCTTTCGTAAGAAGAAGATGCCAATTATCAGCTCCTATTAAAAGCAATGGTTTGGCTTCCGTATAGCATAATACGTTTGCCAAATCTGACAAATATTCATATTGCACGATATTATCAATATTAGCCGACTGTCTGCTTATGCCTAAATTAAAAATAGACCTCGCCCTAATTTCATGAGTTTCTAAGCTATGACGACCTTTAACCTTTATTGAGACGTAACTAACATCGGTTTGTTTGTTCAACCCTCCAATACAATCTATGCTTAGCTTGCTAGTAGGGCCCTTAGCGCCCACAGAGTCCGCGATTGACTGATCTAAAAGAGTCACAGAACTGCCATCATCGAGAAGAGCGTATGCGTCTATACTACCCTTCGGTCCTGTGATAGTAACCGCTATCACTTTAAGCAGAGGCTTACAAGTTGATAAACTAGAAGGGCAAAGGCTATGTCCTACAGTGGCAATTATATTCTCGTCTTTAGAAACATTAGAATCGCAAGTTTGATCAAGAGTATCGCGAGGAATATTGTCGATTGTCTGTACCTTGATATCAGTAGACGTTGAAGGGGTTAGCTGTATATTAGTATGAGCAGCTGTCGACGAGATAGCATCTCGATGCAATAATGTATGATGTTTGTGATTATACTTGCAATCTTTTACCTCGCACCTCTTTTTACACGATCGATACTGGTGAGATCCTTTTTTCAGACATCTACGACATACCTTATTGTTTATGGTCCACTGCCAACGATTGTCAATGTCAAGTAAAACAAACTCTTTGCAATCCATAATGTCATGTTTTTCTTGACAATATTGACATAGAGTACAGGTGATCTTAGGTTTACTTGACGTTTTGACGGATGGGATTGCATAGACTTTGTCTTTGACGGATGGTTTGATGACAGACCGATTGACAATTTGAGTCGACTCTGTAGAAATAAATCCAAATTTAACATGTAAATATGCTTCATTTTCCAAAAAGTCTGCTAAAATTTCTAATTTGAATTTGCCTGAAGTGCATTTATTCGCGGCAAAGTCGACCCATCTCGAACGCAACAACGGAGTTAACTTACCAACGATAATGTTGACAAATTCAGGCGCTGCAAGGTACTCAGGTTGATTGAGGAGTCTAATTACTTCAACACAGTTTCTAATGCGGCATGCGAAGATGTTGAGGTCGCGCGAAGATTCGAAGGTGCCAAGTCTAGGAAGGTTTCGCACCTGCGAGAGTTGCTGAAGTATAATAAACTCCGGTTGAGCAAACCTGTTCTCCAGGGCTTTGATTATCTGCCGCGGGTCATTAGCAGAGACGAGAAGCATGGATACTGCCTCTCTAGCAGACCCATGAAGCGCAGTGGAGATTCTGGCGATGTTGTCCATCGGCGTGAAGTTTGCTTCGGACTGCTCAAACGTCCTTTTGAACGAGAGCCAGTCAGAAGCACGACCATCAAACCTAGGGAGATCACTGACCTTCGGCTTCCTTCCTAGATCCAGTATAGCGTTCGCCAGTAAAGTAATGTTGTCATGTGTACCTACAGTTTTATTGTTAATTTTATTTTTGTACAAATTACAATCATTACTACTGTTGTGTGTACCTATATTTTGAGCATGTGTAGTTGTGAATGTGTCGGCGGCTCGTACCCGAGGGCCATCGTTGTAGGTAAGCGGGGACAGGCGTGGTATAGTACAGCCTCGTGCTGCAGATACTAGGGCATCTCTATCCTCTGCTAAACGTGACGCTGGGGGTTGTTCTAGTGGAGCGCTACATATTGAATCGACACATTTCTCTCTATCGAAAATAATAGAACGGTTATTATAAGCTCTATCTACGGGATTGTCATGCGATGCGACTAACCATTGTTCCACATAATCCGAACGTGAATGGCTCGAAGTAGAAGAGGTAATGGCAGCAAGCTCGGCTTCCAATTCCAAGTCTGCCAATTCCTTTTCTATTGCGGCTTGTCGTCGAGCATGTTTCAATTTGGCAGCCAGCTGCTGTGCTTTTATAGTTTTTGCTGTAGATTTCGTACACGATCGAGGAGAATTGGTTGGCGGCGGCGCTGGGGCGCTTTGTGATGCAGTGGTAAGTAAGTCATCTTGTGGCGCGGTGTGGAGCACGCTGGGTAACGCTGGCGCTAGGGCGCCGGAAATAGAGGCGCTACCACGATTAGAGGCGGCTTCGTTAGACACTTCACGCACTGTACTATAGGAAGTAGACTTAAGGGTTTCTTGGTTTTGGCAAACACGAGACCTGGTAACCATGGGCATGATCGTTATTATTTTATCCCACTTCTGACACCAATGAAAAAGATAGAGATCTGGCTACCAGGTAATTTTAAAGGAAACCACGAAAACACCGTCACAGCCGTATATTGTTATTCTCACACTGAAGTTTTACATTTGTTTTGTAAGTCTAATAGTATGAATGACATTTATTTAAAAACTGAGAATTTAGAAAATAAACATGCCAAAAAGGTTTGCGTAGCGGGTCACCAACAATGAGTGTTTTAGAAAATCTTAAAAACAATAAGTTCAATGCTAACACAAACTATCTTATATTTTCGATTAAAGAACTTTGGTTAGACTTAAGAGCCATATTACATCGCAACTGTGATTTCTGCGTGATTTTTCTCGGAAACAAAAACAAATTAACAATTTTGACTTGTCGAATAGTGAAGAATAACTCTTGGTATAGAAATTAGTGGCTCAACTTTTTGGAAATTTTGCTCATCTTTTTAATTAAATCCAAAATACCAGAGAAAGTTTTTCATAAAATGCGCAAAGACACTTTTTTGAAGTCCTGGATTGAGCTACTGTTCTTAACAAACGAAATAAAAGAAATAGAATGATATCTCTTATATAGTCGTAAAGTAAACAGTAGCTCGAAATTTTGAAATAGCACTGATTAAATATAGAAAAACAATTATATTACAAACCAAAAAACATCAAAAATTGCTTGAAGTTAACTTTGAATTTCTCTTAGCCACAACAATATTATTTAACAAAATTTATGCCAGATTAATGACTATTTCATAAGGAACAAAGTTATCATAATTTTAAAGGATAAATTTATTATATTATTTCAATAAATACGATAAATGTAAACGCAAAATCACTACAAAATAAGATGCAGCGGCCGTCTGAGCTCAGTACCGCGCGAGCGCTCCTCAACGTTAGACCTGTGTCGCATTTCTTCGCGCCATTTTTCGATCTAGATACGTTCGAGCGAGCGTAAATAGAGCAGTATAGTGGGACTTCCAACTTTGGTCACGAAGTTCGATTTATATGGAATTTATATAGCTTATTGAATTATTTCTAATACACATTTGTTATTTTCAGCATAGGTCGAAAGACCCCTAGGTATATTTGTATAAGAAAGTTAAAATATATATTTATATTATGAAATGCAAATAAAGCAAGGTACTTCTTCTCTCAATACACTTATACTAGTACATAAAATTGGAGTGCATATTTGTAATATTAAAATAACCGCTTTTCACTAAATACATTTGTGTGTATACATGGTACATATACAAAAATAATATATTTTATCTGTCTGTCTGTTAGTTCTGGCTAATCTCTGAAACGGCTTGGCCGATTTTGAAGAGACTTTCACTAGAAGTTGATTTACGTAATGAGGATTAACTTAGACTTATGGCTCGATGCAATTCGACCGATATCAAATTTATCGGAGATCCGCATATGAAACAACTTTTTCTAAATTCAATATATTTTTAATCCCGGACGCAAAAACGACGCGGTGTTATAAGTTTGACATGTCTCTGTGTGTGTGTGTGTGTGGTGTGTTTGTGTCTTTTTGTGGCATCATAGTTCCCGAACGGATGAACCCATTTTGATTTTGTTTAAAAGGTGTATTAGTCGGGAGTGTTCTTCACTTTGATGAAAATCGATACAAGATGGCCGCCGCCACAAAATGTCGGATCACATATTTTATCACCATTCCATCAATATGGGTATCAAATAAGAGGGCTTGAGTAGTAGAATACTGAACACTATGACAAATTTCAAATCCAAGATGGCCGCCACCAAAAATGTTGGATTACCTACATATTTTTCACGACTCCCTCAATACGGACATTAAATAAAAGGGCTTGAGTAGTAGAATACTGTTTACTATGACAAAATTTTATATACAAGATGGCCGCCGCCACAAAATGTTGGATTATCTATTTATTTATTTATTTATTTTGTACACACATACAATTTCATATGAACAAATGTAACAGACATTAGTACAAGGGCACTGCTTATTTCAAATTGAAATTTCTACCAGCAGGCCCAAAACAGGAAAAAGAAATACAATAAGGTAGTCAGTGTGTACCTCCTAAATAAATTAATATGGAATAAAAAAAACAAATTCAAATACCGGGAAAGAGAGAAAATAAAAATACATAACGGTTCAAACATTATATAAATAATAATATATATATCTATAATATATAAAGATTAATAATACCTACACTATTCAATATCAACAACAGGAAAGATAATGATCCTTTACTCTTTTTTTGACCACAGAAATAGTGCGACTGTCACGTATATCGGCAGGCAAAGAGTTCCAGAGTCTAGCAGCATGAACAGTGAAGGAATATGAAGCAAAATCCGTTTTGTGTGAAGGAGTTTCAAGTCTTAAGGTGGGATCTGCAAAGAGCATCAGGAGAACGGAGAACGGAGAAAGGAGAAACGCTCACGCAGATAGGAAGGATAGACGGGATTATACAGGATGTTGAACAGAAGACAGACAATCCTGACATATCTACGCTGACGAATGGGAAGCCACATGAGCTGCTTACGTAAATGTGACACATGATCATACTTACGAAGACCATAAATAAATCTAATCGCTAGATTTTGAAGTCGTTCAAGTTTGTTTAATAACTCCTCAGTGGCATCCAAGTAACATGCATCTGCATAGTCAAAAAGAGGTATAATTAAGGATTGTGCTAGTAACACTTTAGTTTTAAAAGGTAAAAAGTTTTGAAGGCATTTAAGTGTGTGAAATGAGAAGAAGGTCCTATGACTAACCTCAGATACATGGGCAGTCCATGATAGATTTGAATCCATTGTAATTCCAAGATTTTTTACAGTGTTTGTTAACTCGATCTGAGTCCCATCCAAAAGCAGGGGTGGTAAAGATAATGCAGAAATAGAATTAATATTAAACCTGCTACCTATCACAATGGCCTACCTTAACCTCCTCAATCGCAAATCAAACGAGCTATCCGGCACCATCGAGCTTTTCATTTGTTTATATACGGATATTGCCGTATTTTTTTGTAAAATTCAATATATTTTTATGATATGGTAAGTATGAGCAAATGAATCGTTCCTCGATATTATTGAACAGAAAATCAAAAACAGATCGAGCGTTCTACCGCCTTCATACATTTGAAGTGATACCGCAGACCATGAGATTTGTGACCGATATTGACAGATAGTACAATCTCATGAGCAAACACTTGAGTTTTTCCATACATTTTATAAGTGCATGCGATTTGTGTGATATCGTTCATTCATATCGAATAACATCGCATCTAGCCATGAGAAAAGAACCTTAGGTTACTTTCCATTCGCATAAAGCCGCGGGCACAACTAGTTTAATATAATTCTAATTTACTACTTTTCCAAACAGGAAACAGTCCATGTTTCCTATGGATGACGAAAATATTTCGAAATCGTCGACGAAAAATATGGCACGCATATTTTTTAATTAATATTTATAATTTTATTGATATATTGTCATCGCTATTTATATTTATAGCCTATGATTTGGCTAAACTTGTTTCTTTTAATTTTTGTCCGATCTTAGCAATCGTGTTTTTAATTTTTAAATAATTTTTATATTTTATTCACTTTAGTGAGCAGTTAATTTTGTATACAGATTATGTATTTTTAATGGACCTTTAATTTGATACCCATAAAGTTATGATTATAAAAAAACATACTTTTTTAAATGGCGTCACACGTCCCCATACCTATTTAATATTAATAATTAAGCTAGTTTCACTGATACTCTATGTATTTTGTGGTTACTTAGGATGATGTTTCTAATGATACCCTGTACATTCATATCCGTTATATCTTTCAAAAGTTATGGTGCAATAAAAATACTCACATACATACATTAATTCTAAAAACAATAGACTCCTTTTCGAGAGCAGTCGTTTAAAATATTCGGGAATCGATAATGAATCTCACCATAGAAATACTAAAATAAATACAAAAATTGGGAAAAGTATCAAAATAGCTTGAACGTGGTTTCAACACAGTATTGTGGACTCGTGACCTTGAACAAGTTCTCGAGAACTCAAATCACAGAGTGAAAATTTGTCATATGGCTCTTAAATATTATGGATAATATTCAAGTATCATTTGTTTGGGTTCCTTCATACATTGGTGTGGTAGGAAATGAAAAAGTTGACTTTTTGGCAAGGTTTATAACTAATTCTTCAATAATCCCTGATTCCACCAATAGTCTTAATATAACTGTTCCAAATAATGACATAATTTTTCTTTTAAAAAATAGATCCTCTGATTTGTGGAAAAAAACATTGGAATTTTAAAGTACAAATAGAAAACAAAGGTTTATGGTATGCTTCTTTTAACGTTCCTGTAAATTCTACACCTTGGTTCTGCAAAAGTAACACTTACTTTAATAGGAAATTTTATACAACTATCCTGAGGCTTCGTTTCTGTCACTGTAGTCTAAAATACCATCTTTATCGTCTAAATATAGTACAAAGTTCCTTTTGCGAGTGTTGTGACACTCAAACAGAGCAGTCTTTGGACCACATATTCTTTGAATGCCCATCCTTTGGCATTCAGCGCCTTGTGCTAATGGATGAGCTGATTGAGATTTATAAAAGTCCGGAACGGGTACCGCGCTCTATTTCATATCTGCTCGTAAATACCTCCACATTTCTACCTTTGTTTAAATTTGTAGATTACATAGTTTGTACATAGCTTAGGGTAATTTTTACGTGTCTTTGTTGTATTTAGTCACTTTTTTCTTCTTTTTTATCCTATTTCGATTTTTTTGAGAATGAAGTCTCGAATGCATAGGTATTATTTGGTTGACGTCAATATGAAACGGGAAGTAACTACTATTTGTTGATGTTGTAAGTCAAAGAATAATTCAATGGGTCTTTGAAATTTTTTTTAAATGCATTTTTATTGTAATCTTCTTTTTATACTGAAGAAGTTTAATATCATTTTTATAAACTGAAGACTTTTAACGCCATTTTTCAATACTAAGAAATACAATTCAACCAATGACGAGGCAGTATGGTCTATGATCTTAGCCTGTTCCGAAAGGAGCGAATAATTGAAAAAAAAATAAAAAGAAAGTTGATTTACATTCACGTTGTTTTAATCTTTAAATATCTCCAGCATAACGTTATAAAAATACATTTGGCCCTATCGAAGCTGGATAGAAAATACTATTATGGAAGATATATTATTTATGAATCCTTTGGAAGTATTTATTCAGAGCTAATTAAGAAATGAATACGTGCTAAATTCTGGTGGTTAAAGAAGGACGCTGATGTTATCTGATGATTAGAATATTAAATATAAGCGGTGTTAAATGTCTTAATGAATAAAATTAAATAGCCCAACACTCGATCAAGTAGTATAAGTGTAATTAAAGATTCAAAATTAATAAGGTTAGTAAAATTTTATAACATTATCTATTCCATTTGTGTCAATTTTAATCAATAACTACGTTATTTGTTTATTAGGTTCATATAAATAAGTTCAAACGTACTTATAATACAGTACAGTTAGCAAAATAAGCTACATTATTGGACTTCATTATTTTCACCTAGGTAGTTAAAAATTTGCAAGTCATTGTCACAGTAAACCTATTGAGTAATATTGAGGTTTTAAATTATATAAGTACATTTTATCACATTATTGCGGTTGTGTAGTGGTTATTGACAATAAGAATAAATTAGCAATTAAATTATAAAATTCTATAGAAATAAAAAAGTATTTTCGGTTTGCATTGTATCATAAGGGTAGGCAGTTTAAGTGGTTAAATGTAAACAGTTACAATATAATTGTTTTAAATTTAGTGTTTATAACTTTTATTGGGCAATAATTATCTTATTATTTGTCTTGAATTGTATGAATTCCAGGTTGACGTCACCTGTTCTCTCAAGTTAGTTGTTAGTAACTCTCACGCTAGTAACCGTAAGCTTATTAAGTTACCTACAATACAGTTACCTAAGTTTAGTGATTCGTACGATGATTGGCTTGAGTTTCATGATACCTTTACAAGCCTTATTCACTCGAACGACGATATAGATGAAATAAATAAGTTTCACTATTTGACGGAGAGTTTCAAGAGAGTTTCACTATTGAGCATTAAATTATACTATTGCGTGGAAGATTTTGTGCGAGCGGTACGACAATAAACGGTTACTTATACAAAACCATGTGTCAGCCTTATTTAATCTTGATGTGATAACTAAAGAAACGTCTGTTATTCTCAAACGGTTAATTGATTAACTTAACAAGAACCTTCGTTCTCTTGAATCTTTAGGTGAACCAGTATAACAGTGGGCCACACTTTTTATTTACATTGTCATACAAAAATTGGACCAAAAAAACCTATCGTGAGTGGAAAGAGTTTAAAGGTCACTTGAACAAAGATAGTTCGATCACATTTGATACTTTTCTAGGGTTCTTACGTATTCGTGCCGATTTGATTAAAAACTTTAGAGTTAACAAATATTCCAATTCTAAAAACGAATCGCACACTAAGTTAAAAACTCTCGTAGCACAAAACACATTTAATTCAAATACTGAAAGTTATTTAAAATGTTGTCGTAAATGTAATGGTGATCATCATTAAAATAATTGCCTACAATTTTTAGCCTTAACTAACTAAGCCCGTCTTAAAGAACTCCCAAGCTTAAAAGTTTGTTTTAATTGTTTTCGAACAGGTCCCTTTGAAAACACTTGTAGGAAGCAAGACTGTGAAATATATAAACGACGCCACAATACTCTGGTGCATGTAGCTAAAGCGAAACCTGTTACTGCTGCTTCCAATGTCATTTCTAGTGATTTTGAAGACGCTGCTTCAACATCGGCAGTATTGTTGGTTCCTGCTTCAACCATCGAAAATAATAATGTTGCTTTATCAATAAATGTTACGCCTACTTATAAGGCAGAGGCTACTGATGTGTTGTTGTCTACCGCTTTGGTAAAATTATATGATTATAATAATCACGAGCATATCGTTCGTGCCGTATTAGATAATGGTAGTACGTCAAGCCTAATTACTTCGAATATATGTCGAAAATTAAATCTAACCACTAATGAAATAGACCGTTCTCTACTAGGCAATAATAACGTAACCGCGCACATAGGTAAAACATGTCGGGTCACATTAAAATCTTTGAACAACAGATATTGTACTGATGTTCATTTGTATGTTTTGCCATCTATTACTGGTAAAATACCGGGTCGTGAAATAGATCTGACTGCTTTGAAAATTCCGTCCGATATTTGTTTGGCTGACCCTACTTTTTATAAACCCTCAGAAGTAGATCTTTCAATAGGAGCTGATCTCTTTTGGGACATAATAGGGTCAAAAAAAATAAAATTAGGTAAACAACAACTGTGTTGTGCGAAACTAAATTAGGTTGGATTATTTCAGGTCCATTATCATTTAATAATGATTTTCAACTGTCCAGTGATATTAGATGTCATTTCGCTTCAATAAGTTCAGAAATTAGTGATGAAAAAAATGACATTCGAACCAATTTAACGCGTTTTTGGCAGTTGGAAGAAATAGATTCCAAATCACCTCATTATTCACCTGAGGAAAAGCTCTCCAAGTAACGTTTTATTAAACATACATTTCGTCTTAATGATGGCCGTTTCTGTGTTAGAATACCCCTAAAGCATAATCCTTATATATTGGGTAATTCATTCCAAAGGGCTTAACAATGTCTATTTTCATTGGAACTCAGGTTAGTTAATAAATCGGACATTTGTAAAATGTATAAAGAAGATATATTTATGACGGAATACAAATTATTAGGCTACATGACCGAAATTCACACACCAGAATCAGATCAATCTTTGTATTTTATATCGGGTTGGCACAAAAGTAATGAGACACTTGGTTTAAGTTTTTACTTTTTTATTATTATAACAATAAAAAAAGTTTAGTCAATGATGTAATTACCATTAGTATCTTAGACTTCTTGCCAACGATCCGGCAAAGTTTGGATGCCTTTTGCCCAGAACTCTGATGGCTGTGCCTCGAAAAAGTTGTTCAACTCCGCCTCTACGTCAGAGAAATCATTAAATTGTTTACCCCGCAAATGCTGTTTCAGGGCTCTAAACAAATGATAGTCTGATGGGGCGAGGTCTGGGAATAAGGTGGGTGGGGTATCGTCTCCCAGCCCAAGTTCTCCAACTGCCGGCGAACCACAGATGCGACGTGAGGTCGAGCGTTATCGTGCAGTAAAACTACATTGACTCGTCTTCGTCGTTTTTTCTTGATAGCGGCAGATAATTTGGTAAGCTGGGTTGAATATTTGTCAGCGTTTATAGTTTCATTGTGTAATAGCTCATAAAACAGTATGCCTTGCGCATCCCAGAAACAGCAAAGCAGAATTTTTCGGCGGTTCTTTTGACTCGGCTTCGGTTGAGTTGGTGGCGTTTCTTCTCGAGGCAGCCAAAAAGCACGACGTGTATCGTTCTCGTAATAAATCCATGATTCATCTCCAGTAACCAGATCTGACAAAAACTCTTTACGTCGGGGTCGCAGCAAAAGTGACTGACAGATAGCGACACGGACTGCACGACTGGCGTCTGTAAGGATGTGCGGTACCCACCGAGCCAAAACTTTTCGATAACCAAGCTCATGCAGATGGTGTTCCACGGCGTGGTGACTGCATTTAAGTGCTTCCGCTAATTCACGAGTGGTAGCATCCGGATTCAACTGCAGTTCGCGGCGCAAATCGTCATCATTCACTGCGGGTGGTCGCCCTGAGCGTGGCTGACTTTCAAGGCTCCTGTCTCCTGATTTAAAACGGTCAAACCATCGGGACACCGTCGCATGGTTTGTACTTCCAGCGCCTAATGCATTGTTGATATTGTCAGCCGCAGCCCGCGCACTGTGGCCTAACAAGTACTCGTATAAGTATAGTGTTCGAACTTGTCGCTCGTCCATTTTTCTTCAAACTGACTAAACAAATCGCGAGCGCGGCTTTATATACCCTACACCAGAAGTACCTAGAATGTTCTACAACATTCTAGAATATTATCGAAAAAATTGATTTTAAAAAGGAAATGTTATAGATTTTTCTAGTGTGTCTCATTACTTTTGTGCCAACCCAATACCTCATCACTATGTCATACGTGAAAGTAGCACGACTACGAAGCTCCGAGTGGTATTTAATGCTAGTTGTCCTACAATATCAGGTGAATCATGCAATGAGATTCAGATGGTCGGCGCTACTGTCCAAGATGACCTTCTGTCTATACTTCTTCGTTTTAGGCAACACAAATTTGTTTTATCTGCCGATGTAGAGAAGATGTATAGGCAGATAGTCTTGCATCCACGACAGACACCTACAGCAAATACTCCGACGCAACGATATTTCAGAACCAATCAAAGTACACCAACTGAACACCGTCATTTATGGAACGGCGAGTGCACCTTTTCTTGCGACTAGATGCCTTAAGCAGATAGGTTTGGAATGTGCAAATCAATCTGTTGCTGAAATCATTATGCACGATTTTTACGTTGATGATTTGCTAACAGGTGATGATCTGAACATTATGCAAGGTATACGAAAAGACGTTACAGATGCACTGGTATCAGGTGGTATGTAATTGAGAAAATGGGTACCAAACGAACCTCAATTAGTATCTGATTCTGCTTTATCTATTAATTTTATATAGGGTCTGATGAACCAAATAAATTGTTGGGTCTTGGTAGGCATTCAAGTAAAGAGAAGTTGTGTCTAATATAAAGTCTTTCAATTTCCAACAGCAATACTAAGCGAGATTTGCTCTCGGCTATTCAGAGGATTTTTGACCCGCTAGGTTTATTGGTACCATGTGTGATAGTCATGAAAATCCTGTTACAGAAATTGTGGCTTTAAAAATTATCATGGGATGAACCATTACCTCCCAACATTAACAAAATATGGAATTACATAATAAAAAAATTACATTTATTGAATGATATTTTCATGCCACGACAGGTCATTTACGATAAATTTCAAATTTTGCAGTTGCGTATATTTACTGATGCATCTGAAGGTGCAAATAGTGCTTGCGTCTATGTTTGTAGTGTGAATGACAATGCAACATTGCTGAAATTTTAAATAAAACAGACAATTGTACATGGCAACATGTTCCCACGAATAAAAACCCTGGAGACCTAGTATCCCGTGGATTTAATATTAGTGCTTTTCAAAATTTAGATTTGCGGTGGTCTGGTCCTGAATATCTACTTCATGATCAGTGTGACTAGCCTTCTCAACCTAATCTTGAAACTGATGGTATTGCTCGTGTGGCGGATATAAAAACACCGACCGGTGTAATCCGAAGGGCTTTCAGCAAGATATGCCCATTATATCCGGTATCCACATCATCGACTTCATGTTGAAAGCTCTGCTTTCAATGCCCAGGGGCATGTTGAAGTTAAAACCTCTTTTAGAAATTAACTCCATAATGATGCACACGTCACAAAAAAAAATAATATTAAGAAATAAAAAGAAAGTTGATTCACGTAGTTTTAATCTTTAAATATCTCCAGCATAACGTTATAAAAATACAAAAAGAAACCGCTGATTTATGGGGTAATGCCATTGAAGTTTCCAAATCGCTTATTGAGATAATAGTTCCAATCCTAGCTTATATATTTAATGAATGTACTGATTGTGGTATTTTTACTGAGCTCATGAAATATAGTAAATTATTCCTTTACATAAATCGGGTAGCACATCTGACCCTGCTTACTTTAGACCAATTTCCGTGCTACCTACGTTTAGTAAGATTTTTGAAAAAATCATGTTGGATCAAATACAAACATATTTTTACATGAATAACCTAATGAATCGACAACAATTTGGTTTAACAAGAGGTCGCTCAACAAGCGAAGCCGGTGTCGAGGTAGTACAAGAAATTTTTAATGCCTGGGAGGACTCGCATGATGCGTTAGGTATTTTCTGTGACCTATCTAAGGCATTTGATTGTGTTTTTCTTGAAACATTGATAAGGAAACTTCTTTTATAGTTTCATACTTGACTGACAGAATGCAGAGGGTTGATATCAATGGCAAAAGATACCCTGGATCGAAAGTTAAGATGGGTGTTCCACAGGGCTCAATACTTGGTCCTTTCTTGTTTTTAATTTACATAAATGACTTGCCTTATTTCGTAAGAGATAATCACGAAATAGTTTTGTTTGCGGATGACACTTCACTTTTGTTTAAAATTAAAAGAGGTCTACCTCTTAATGACGATTTTATCGTAAAGTAGTACATTGGTTTAATGTAAATAATCTTCTCCTTAATGAAGGAAAAACAAAATGCTTAAAAAATTGTACAACCTAATGTTAAAAAAGTAGATATATAGATGTAAATATAAACGATAAGAACATGGACTATAGATACTACCAGATTGGTATACTTCAATTTCTTTCATAGTGTAATTTCGTACGGAATCCTATTGTGGGGAAATGCTGCCGACATACAAACGATTTTTGTGCTTCAGAAAAAAGCAATTAGGGACACTTTAAGGGAGAAATTTCAGGAAATAGACATAATGACTGTTGCTTCTCTGTTCAAATAGTAGAACTTAATGTACGTTCGTAAAAATTTTAGTTTGTATTCTATAAAAAGTGATGTACACAATTTTAATACAAGAAATAAAAATAAATTAACGGTGCCTGTTACTAGACTGCAAAAAGTTAGTAACTCATTCAGGGGTCTTGGTGTGCGCTTCTACAATAGGGTCCCAAGCAAAATACATCAATTAGATATCATGCAGTTTAAATCTAGTATTAAAAAATACTTATTAAAAAAGCTTACTATAAGGTATGCGATATAACAGATAAGAATGCTTAGACTTAAAATGATCCAGCAACTGGATAGGTGATTATTTCTGAACTCATTATATATTAAATTTTATCTTGTTCCCTAATGGAATGAAATATTAAATGATTATGTTATCATTATAAGACCATTTTTTTTTCTCTCCCTATTTATAATGTAATGATCTTGTAATCACATAGTTTTTGTGAATTTCATTACTCCTATTAGAGCTAGTGAGTTTCTTGCTCGTTCTTCTTATAAGCCAAAGGACGTTCTGAACGAAAATGTTGGACGATTCAAAAGTACTTTTAAGAAGTCTATTTGAATAAAGATTTCTTTGACTTTGTTTTTGATGTGATTTGTGTTTAAAAAATAATTCACAATAGTGGATGGATCAAGCTATAGTAGGGGAGCCCACGATGCTAAATCGGGATTTACTCGAACGTCATAGAGACCTATTGGGTTGCGAAGCTTAGATGATAACAAAGTTAGCATTCAACTCTTTTGTTTCATATTTCTCAACAATTTTCAAGCGTTTATCGCTTTGCTTAGACAGTTCCAATTAACGTGAAAGTCTTATTTACGTAACAAGACAAAGCAAATAAAAAAAAATTGATATTTTGGGACACAAACAATCATTTGTTAAATATTTACATTTACGTACGTAATCATATGTTCTTTTAGATCAGCTGAGAAAAAAATATCATCTCATGTCAGTATAGATATGAAATACTTAAAGGTTTCTTAAGCAAACATCATATAATATTACGTTGAGATGTTTAGAATCTTAATAATGACAATGCAAGATTAGAAGCAGTCTATTTAAAAAAATAAATTAGAGATTTGAAAAATGTTTTATAATGTAAAGATAAGAATAGATTGTCAAGATAAATTCGATTGTTTAGAAAGTTCAAATTGTTAAGATTTATTATTATTTTATTTATTTATCAGGTTTGTTTAAATTATTTTACAAATAAGGATAAAGAAATATGTTAAGATAATAAGATAGTAGAATCGTAAGATTGTTATAATACTTATACGACTAGTATATAGGGGTTAATTAACTTTTATTTATTCAAGGGCCTCGATATGAATTATTTATTGCATACAGCTAAAGTGAATGTGAGCACGAGGGGCAATCATGAATTATTGACACTTAATTTACAGATAAACCCATTTTGGTATATTGTTATAAGCCTAGACACCTATGATTAAATGATAACTCACTTTTTAAACGAATTTTAGATCGATAACTGGTGCAGTATTGTCGCCTTCCCATCCCGGGGTTCCCGACACCGGGATAGACTACAACAAAATGGGACGTCTGGTCTAACTTAATGGTCCACAAGGTTATGTAATAATGTGAGGCATTGAAATCCATGGATGTCATAACATACATTCTTTTTACACATTAAACACAGAAAGGACTTTTATTTAATATTTTAAGATTAGCTATAATTTAATTTATATTTACATTAGCGGTAAAAAAATCACTTCGTTTTCATTAACTCATTATTACTTTATTTTAAAATATAACATTTTAAACAAATTAAAAATATGCCCGAGGTTAAGAGGCTTCAGATACCAATGTTTCAGATCCACAACCTAGTTCGGTAATGGATGTAATGTAACTATTTTTTGGTGAAATCAGAGTATGTTATTATTCTTTTTGTTTTCTTCACTTGAAACTAATTATTTTCCTGTTATAACGAGCACATGAAAATATTATTTTAATTATATTATCATCACAAGTAATATACCAAAATGCGTTTCCACATCGATTGAAGTTTCCATACAAATATTGAATAAAAAAAAATATATTTTCCCCCGCCCCATCTTATTCAGAGTGATGGCTGAAAATCGGTGCTTCATCTGCATTAGGTGATTTTAGTGCACCAAGCCTAGACTCCTTTCTCAACTGCTGCACACACGTACATTTATTTTTCTTATTCTTCTTTGTTTCTTTTATCGTGTAAATGTGTAGTAGTGATGTAATTGTGTGTTGCGATCAGATAAAAACTTTTTTATTTATCTATCTACTATTTGTTTTGAAATAGTAACGATAGCATAATGTTTAGCGGTTTTCGGTCTACTACCCAATGAGTTTAATAACTAGAGAAGCAATTTCATACAACAGACGCGCCAAAAAGCGTAACACTTTTCCGAAATCAGGACGTAGCTTTACAAATAATATTTATACTATATAATATAAATAGGTTTATTATATTTGTCTCTCTCATATCTACGATTAAACCTTAAATTAAACAAAGACAGAATATGTGCGAACGACAGAATGAACGGAAAAATGGGTAATTGATATTGTATGCCAGCTCTCGAACCATTATGATGAATGAATGAATGAACAAATAATGTAGATGTATGTATAAAATCTATTAGAAAAATACTGTATCTTTGAAAATTTATTTGAAAAAGCTTTGAAAAAAAAAAAACATTCACGAAAGTAGGCTCTGTGCATATAAATCCATTTGTTTTTGATAAAGTCAGCTACAAGAGAAAAACAGCTCGACAACTAACGAATTCCACGCCTTGAAAAAATTAAATTAACTTTAAAAAATTAAACCACTAGCATCTGTGTGCGTGTATGAAAAAAATATCAACACAATTTGCACAGTTGCCTAAACTAAATCTGAGCCATATAATTAATTAAAAGAAGATATTTAGATAAAATATAGCCACGTAAATCCCATATAGTGGGGAAAATTGAAAGTGAATAGCAATGGCAACACTGACGATAAAATGTCGAAATTTTATTGGTGAAAATTAAATATTTTTATTTTATAAACTAGCTTTAATTTTGTTTTTATTGCCAAAAATGTTAATGACTTAAGTGTGAAACTTAATATTCTTTCGTATTATGTGTATTTGTGAAAGAGAATCGTATTTTATCCACTGTTTTTCTTCGTTTTTGCGGAGCATTTTTTTGTACTTTCTCGGCGGGAGTTGAATGAGTATTGAAATGAAAATCGAAAAAACTAAGACAAACGTCTTAGTTTTAGTAGCTTCATATTTTAGGTATGTATTGCGTATTTAGACATATTAATATCATTGCTACTACCTATGTCGAGATCAAAAAAAAATCCCAATAATCGATTGTAAGATTAATGACAAAACACGTATTGTATCGAGCTTGGTCCTAGCTGCGTTTGCAGTTGGTATAGATCCAGACCAGAATAATATCGATTTTTATATGTCAATATAAATTGCCAATGAAGCAGTATTAAAAAAAACATTAGTTCCCGAAGTCAAACTAGATGTCACTAAGGTACTTTATTGATTTCCCTATGACGGATTGTCGTGGGGAAATTCCGGTTTTCTTTCATGTATAACAGTAAATTCGTTTTCAAAACTCAATACATAACTCATATTCTATTTGTACTTTTTCGTATTTGTATCTAAGTTTTGAACTTTGCAAATTTCAATTGTTTAATATGTTAGGTAAAAGGAATGGAAATGACTATCTTTTGTCCGTTCGTTTCCTGAAAAAAAAAACAACTTTTGCTAGAGTCGCCATCTAGTGGAGGTGCTTTGTAGTGCTTTCTTTTATTCTTTAAATGCTTCCTCATCGTTGATAACCATTTTTGACAACAACTGTCCATTATATTTTGATTAATTTTGCTTTCACAATGAATGCAACTACTGAATTTTGCTTCAAATTTACTTCATAATATAGTATACATTTGATTATTATTTTAGGTAGGTAACTGATATTAAACATGGCCGAATCTAAGAAGAAATGTCGGCGGTACAGTATTGATTATTTGAAATTTGGTTTTCTTCCATCAAAGGCAGATAAACGATTGCTGACATGCCTTTTATGCAACAAAGAAGATTTCAAGATATTTTGATGATGGAAATACCACCATGGATCAATAAATTCATTTGATGAAACTGAAGTGCAATGATAAAGAGCTGAAGGTGCAATTTAAAAAAGGCTATCAAAGATTTTGGTTGCAGGCAGAAATACTTGAAAAACATCCAGGGCTGTGGGAAATTGCGAGAAAACTTTTGATTGCGTTTCCCTAGTCGAAAAAAGTTTAAGTGTCGTTACAAAACTATTAACAAAAAAGGAGCAGATTAAACGTTACAGAACAGGCAGATTTGTGGTTAATCCTTACAAAATTGAAGCCAAATATTGATAATTTGCTGCCTATCTATCAAGTACATCCCTCCCATTAATAATTATGGGTATTTTTTTATTATTGATTTGCATTGTTGAATTTACGTAACGACATTAGTGTTTCATTTTAATTCTATTAATCATTATTATTTCAAAAAATTGATCGCAAGATAATATATTTTTTTTTTATTTTTTATTTATTTTTACTACTCCGAATTTAGGGTTGGAACTCACCCGCAACGCCAATTTCCATCGTTAGATCTTCACATTTTTGACGAATTTGGGAATTTGGTAAAAATTGTTTGGGAACCTATGTACTAGACGAATAAGTAGTAGCTACCACAATGGCACTTTTGTCATCAGATGAATCCACAATATTGCTTTCCGTTGATTTTGGGACACTATAATGTAATAAATAGTGAATGATGTTTTTTCTTCAATATACGGCACCTAGAGGTTTGACGGCATGTGAATACGGAATGATTTTCCATTAGAGCTTAAAGGCGTCATTTATTTGTGGAACTGACTGTTAGTCTCTGAGATTTAAAAAGCAGACCCTAACGCTAGGGTTGTCAGGTTGATCATTTTCAGGACATTTCTGGGGTTACGGACGAAATGACAGATTTGATGTCCGGTCTGAGACTAAAATAAGACTTATGTAGAACTATTGGTAAAAATCCTTTTTTTTAAAAACTCTTTTTAATTACCTTCTTAATCTGTTAAATACAAAAAAAGAAAATTAAACCTTTGTAAATAACTTCTTAAGGTTGAACTATTGGCTTGAATACTTTGTGAAAAAAACTAGTCCTTTTTTATTCCGCGACAGCAAAGTAAAATTACTAGATACGGGACGACACACAAAATTCCGGGACATCCCCGGAAATCCCGGTCATATTGCAACCCTACCTAACGCACGCACATAAATACAGCAAGCGGCTCGTGCTGCGAACGTTTTAGAAAGTGCAAAGACAATCTTTAAGTGGACACTTGTTTTAATAAAATTTCTTCCGAAAACAGCGAGTCTTTTTATTTTTAGTAGTATAACGATAAATAAATTTTGACAACATATTTGCATGAATCGACCGTGTAGTTATATAGTGTAGTATAGGTATGTAGTAGTGGTGCTATAGTTAATACGTTTGGGCTGCAGCGTGGATGTTAAGCATCTTTAGCTAAGGCTGGTCATAGGATAGATGACCAATTTATATCAAGCCACTCTGTGCTTTAGATTAATGAAACGGCTACATCTGCAGTAATTAACTTCTACCAATTTTTCATTCGCGTGCGGATAATGTAGAGCTGCCGGTTTCGCGGCTTCACCATCTTAGTGCTAGTTCCCAGAACTGGTTAATGTAGAAAATTAACTTTTCTTTATTACTTCGGGTCTGTGTGATCTTTAAATAATACGAGGCTACTTATCTTGAAATTTAAGCAATGTATATGCGTGATGTTATCTAATAATACGCGAAAATTTAAAAAGTTATCTTAATTGATTCCATCGGGATGGTTTGTGTCAAATCAGTTACATTAAAAGCCTGACGATGACTGCATAGTAAGTAATGAATATCTCAATGGTTGCGTCTGATATATTCCTAGTTGCTCATATGAAAAATTGATGAACATTTTGATGTCCAGTAGGAGTTCATTCCATAACAGAATTTATTTTACAAAGGTAGAGTGGTTGATATCGGTGAAGCAAAATGGACACATGAGTTGACGATTAGAGGAGGAATGAAGATTTTTAGTACGAGTGATACATAAGTACTGAAAATGAGCCGTGAGATAAGAAGAAGCAATTGAAGAGTTCCGTAAACCATTTTGATCTAGATCGGTATGCGTACACATGATCATATATTCCTAGATTAAAAACGAATCGAATGCAGTTATCTAGAGGTCTTAGTGTAAGTTTTTTTGACGTTTACGTTCACTGTCGATCGTGAGCGCGTTATGATTTTAGTATGGAATTCGGTACAGCGCCCCTAGCGGTAACTATCAAGAACTACAAATCTCCATACAAATTCTTAACGCGCTCACTAGAGAACGCGTTAGCGTAAAACTTACACTTACCACTCAGAATTCAGTCAAGATTATTTAGTAGGTCTGAATTCAGATCGAGGTAACACACAGCACCAAAGGCGATTATAGGGATTAGGAAATATTAAGGTCAAGACAAGCATAGTTTTAATATTAACTGGTAGAAAATTTTTGAGGCGAGAAAGCACTCGCTATATTCTGATCACTTTTTGACAAACACTGCTTAGGCTTCCCTAAGCAATGTTTGTCAAAAAGTGATAAAGGGCAAGATGGAAGGAGTGGGCAAAATGGAAACTTGTAATATAACAAGTATGTGATCTATCGTAGGTGCTGCACACAGAGAGACACGCAGTTGAATGTTATTTACGAACGATATTTGTTATAAAATATACAAGCTATGTGTTTATTTGATACAAAAATATTACAAAAACATCAGATTTCTTTGCTTTGATTGCGTAAGAAATAAGACTATTTTGCTTTCATAGTGAATATGTACTACAAATCTAGAGTATATATTTATACATTATTCATTCCAAATTGCCTTTAACCTTTCCATTTTACTCTCATGTGGGGGGCAAAATAGAATTTCTGACGATTTAACTTTACGAGTTATAACTCGTTTGTAACTAGAATATAGTTATTGTTTATGAAAAATTAGTTTTCATTATTTAATTACCTTTCAAGAACAATTTATATAAGAGACTTAAGACCTACTTACGCTTGCCACTAGAATCCTTTATATTGAATGGTATACAATCCTAGATTCTTTATACTAAAAGAGACGGAATGGGTTGAAAGGAATCGATAAATATTTATTTAATAAACTTACATGAGTGTATTTATAATTATCAAATCGATATTATAATTGTTAATGAACATTTAAGGGCAAATGACAAAAATAGACACTTTAAAAAGACAGAGAAACACTATAAAAATATAATCGAATAAAATATAAAAGAAAAGCATAAAATAAACATACATAATAGTTATAATTAATCATTTAATGGTCAATTATAGTGCAGAAACATCAAGCTCTCGGGCCTCTTCGGGAAGTCTGTGTCGTAGGTTCATTGCTAATAAGCACTGCATACCCTATCCATAAAACCGAACTAAACCTATACAGTCTTATTCATAAACAAGGTTTAGCGTTGGAGTAAATTTACGCTGACACTGCACTTAGTATAGGTCAAAATTCATATTCATATTATTAATCAGAGACTTAGCAAAGGTTAACCTAGTACGAGGTTCTTCGGGATTAATATTTACTCTTTGAAGGTAGTGGGTTTGCTTATTCTCTGAATAATATACATTTGGACTTAAACTAAAATTGCAATTTTAGCGTAAATTTTCTCTGACGATAAACCTTGTTTATTAATAGCACTTATTTTGTTTAATTCATTCTTATATACTCATACTATAACTTGTTACGAGTATTCATTCAGGAACTCATGATCATGATTTGGTCAAACTAGTAAAAGTGCCATCTATCAAAATTAGACAGAACTTCTATTACATTCTAGTTAGCAGAATATTCTCAACCGAACGCTACACTGGCGTCGTCACCACTAATGCGGTCGTAAGCTGCACTTCTTACTGCTTATTCGCTATACTAACAAGGCAGGTCAAAATTCGTGTTGTACGTAGTAAATATTTGTTACCTATAAAATTCATTCATGTATTACGAAGGCGCTGCTTATCGCAACCTGAAGAGCGATTCCGTAAAAATCCGAACCCGAATTAGAATTCATTCATGTGTCCGATTTCACGTCATTTAGTGTATAAATTCTATTGATCCATTTTTTTTGTATAAAAATACGAAACAAAAGTGATTTCGAAACTCACTTCACTTATTCCATGAAACGTTATTAACGATGAGGGAGTATTTAAAAAAGGAAAGCACTAATAAGTATCTCTACTAGATGGCGACTCTAGCAAAATTTGATTTTTGCAGGAAACGAATGGACCAAAGATATTAATTTTCGTTCCTTTTAACTAACATATTCATCATCATCAGTACAAATACGAAAAAATACAAATAGAATATGGGTTGTCTATTAAGTTTTGAAAACTAATTTCCATGAAAGAAAACCGGAAGGGTTGTTATGGAGAAATCATGAAAGTACCGTAGCGACATCTAGTTTGATTTCGAAACCTAATGTTTTTTTATATACTTCCTCGTTCGGAATTCTGACATTTGAGTTAAAAGAACTTTTAAAACAACCTTGTCATTTTTGCGAAGATGTTTTACTGAATTAAATATTATAAAAATGATAGGCACGTTGAATTAATTTATAAAAATGAGGGGTTGTTCAGATTTATACCAAACGGTATGTAGGCCGCTGACTGTTTATACTATTTCGATAAAACGAAATAATTTTTCGGTAACTTATATCGATATTTATGTTGACCAACACATATCAGATGATCATCATCCTGACCAGGCCAAGCCGTATAGTCAAACTATGCTGAACTGAAACTATACTAAAAATTGGTAAGCTTTTTTTCAGTACAAACATCAAGTAGTACATGCTACTTATCCTACCCCAAATCTATGAACGTCCCTGAATTTATATACCTACTCTGTTTAACTCAAGTAAATAATTTATTTAATACAGTTGTTTCAAACCGGAAAAATACGATATTATTATATTTTTTTAAAAGTCACATAAAAACTGTAAAAAGCGGTATAAAATTGTATCTTATCATAAATTCAATAAAACTACTGTGCTCGTATCGTTTTATGCGCTGGTATAAAACAATTACAGCCAAAAGATTTAAAAATAGAATTATTGTGATAGTAAAGGAGTTATCATATGAACGTAGCGTTTCATAGACGTTAATTCAGTGTTAGAGGCAGGATGTGGACAAGTCTATGTTTATTGTTTGTAGCATGTATCGTGACTGTGAGTTCAGAAGGACGTGTAGAACGCGTTGTTAAAAGTCCCCAAGGTCCAGTTAGAGGCTTTAAAGAAAATGAAGACGACATATTCATTTTCTACGGGATACCATATGCCACTGCACCTACTGGACCGCAAAAGTTTAATGTAAGTATTATTTAATTGATAGTATTATTATTTTATTATTATTTATACCTCCATAAAAATATTTCTGAGAGACCTTGAAATATTAGTTCATATCGGCTACTCAAATTATTCTAATTTCTCACAATTATTGAGTATTTACTACAGTATTTGGCTTAAAAGATTTTACTTATTAAAAGCGCAAGATTAACTTACTCGATATTTCATAAAAAATGTATTTTTATATAAAACACCTAAAACACCGAATAACTCGAAAACTTCACTCTTTAAAGAAAATTAAGTAAAAAGGGGTCGTTCGCTCTAGACAGGTTTTTTTGGTACAACAACCAATATTAAATATTTGGACCTACACAAAGAATAGTGACGTAGCTTTTTAGTTAGTTCACCTTTTAGTCCAGTCAAATTAACATTTCAGTTAGGAAAAATTCGCATAGAGCTGAAAATTGGTATAGACGTTGTCGCAAATTCCGGCTTTTCCCATTTTTCTCTGAAACCGGAAGTATTATCGTAAAAATAGGTTAGATAAAAGTTGTAGATCATACAATTCTCTACGACAATTGTCTCAATATTTTTTTCGTACGAATCACCATTCGCGAGATATCGCGATTTTAAAAGTTAAAAAACTTATATCCTTCATAATATGCACACATATCCGCACCACCTATGAGATAACGTACTTGGCGCATTTTTTTAGCGTGGTTTCCCCAGTAGGCATACTCCACAATATAGTATGATGAAAAAATTTTGATTATTATACAGATGGTATCCTATTGTTTAACAGAATGGCAATATTGTTAATGTTCAAAGTGGTACAGGATGATTTTTTATTATTTATTTTTTTATAAATGTTAGTAATTTAGATAATTCTCTAATTCTACTTCAACAATTATTTGTTAATTTTCATTTTATTCTTCTTCATCTTCATTTTCTTCTTCTTCTTCTTGCTGAGTTTCAGTACATTGTTCTAAGAAAAGAGATGGATCAGTTGACTCTTCATCAATGTCATAAGTATTTTCATCTGCTGTATCTGATTCAATATTGGAACAAGTCTGACCCTGGCAATTGATACATACAGATGAACAAAATAATTCCACTTTTCTACAGCCACAATTCTTACTACAATTCGTTTTGCAGCTACAAAAAATAGTACTGAGTAGTTTTTCTGGAGCAGGCGAGAGTAAGATTTTGATTGGCTCCAAAAAATCATTATTTAATTCCCAACCCCATTCTTCTGGATCTCACTAGCTCTGACTGGAAGTCCTTGCCTAGCCATACTTGAACTTGATAATACACACGATACAAATGTTGAAAAGCAGAAGCAGGTTTATTTTATTGTTCCATGCTGATTTCACAAAACTTAAATATCTATATTTGTCTATAGAATTAATTTTTTTTGGAGCACCATACATAGCGAGAAGAAAACGAATTTCATTAGTTACGATGTCATGTGGAGAGGAGTTAATCTTTGTAGATAATTTTGCACAATCAAATAAATCATTACGTTTTTCGAACAATTTAAATGCAGTTTTTCTACCACTATTAAAAATGGCTGATATAGTATCGAAACCAGTTATTGCATGTAAAAATAAAATATGAGTTTGACATTTTGGATATGCAGTTAGACTTAGTGATGAATATATTGTTGATTGTACTTGAGCTTTCCCAGATTTCAAAAAGTAAATAATTTTATCGATTGGAGTCCGTGCAGTCATTAGTATCAATAAATCAGTATCTTCACCAATGACAACAGTTGTATTTGGTCTTTTTAATTGTTCTGTTGCTGTTTCAATTATAAGGACATCAGCATCGTTATCAGCTTGTTTTATTGAAATACCAGCAGCTATAAACTCTTACCATAGCATTGAAATGAAGCGAGACTTATTATGAGTATTTGCGAGAAATTGTTGTTACAAAATCGATCAAAAACGATATCAACAGATGAAGATGTTTTTGTAGTTCGACGACGTTGTTCTGCAGCTTTAATATTTTTCTTATGATCAGTATAACCATCAAATACAATTGTAATATTATGACCAAAATGCCTTTGTAGATAGTGAACATATTTCTCAAAAATAATACGAAATGTTTCATCTCGATCCCATACCACATGGTGTAGTAGATAGCCTCCATCGATGATGTAGATAGCATTTGTGTTCTCGATTTCAATGTTTACAGATTCGAATAAATTACACAGAGCTGACTTCGTAGTTTTACGCATTCCTACTGCATCGAAGAGTGATAATGGATAAGGAGCTAATTCATATTCGAAAAATTTTTCATGTTCATCTTTAAATGTCTTAGTAATACTCATGCGTTGAAATAATAATACAGGGTCTATAGGTACCATTTTATCATGTACTTTTATAACGCTACGCACACTTAAAAGAGAGAGTACTCTATCAGCGTGTTTTAATTTAATATTATCAAATGTTTAGCTAGTCATTTTGGTTATAGAAGCAAGCCCCAGTGCACGAGCATTATGACAATTATTTGTACTATCGCCGACGACTCCACTGGCAATGGACATAATTTTTTGAACCATAAGGAAAGGATCATGTGATAAGAACCACTCTACAAGTTTACGAATATCTTCAAAATCTCTCTTTACACGTGAATCGCTTGCATCCACATGCTGGTCTGTTGTATCCATTTTAACATTAGCGAGATTTTCCAATCCTTCACACACCGTATTCATAGTATGCATACCATAAACCCATTTACTAATGGCACTCTCTTGTGTACCTCTTCCTCGAGCAACACCTCCATATATCTTTATAGACTTCATCAAAGTTTGCTCAATCATCATATCCGTCGAAGTTACACAATTTAATTTATTAGAGCGTCTAATAGTAAAAAATCCTTCAATAAATCTTCGATGAATACTAGAATCCATTGAGTTCTCTTATTGCATTATATCTTGTAGATATAAATGTGCAGACTTGGCATAATTAAAATGACCTGATGCATGCAGATAAGGAAGTATTTTTTTCAAGCAATTCAAATGAGCTTGCCAATCTCCCATACGTTCAGCTCTTATTAATTCCTTTGCTATAGACACCATATGAAAATACTGTATCCATAGTTTGGCTGTAGGTCCTCGTTCTCCATACTCCTTAACTTTTTCATTGAACTGACAAACTAATGCTTCAGCTCTTTCATCACCACCTTCAATATCATTGTAGAAAATAGTCCTGTTTATTACAAGTTCAATTGTATTTTTAAGATTCTCATCCATCTCATTATCGATAACAAACTCTTTGGATATTATTGTTGCTAAAGTAAGATGAAGCAAGGTATGAGCTCAAACAGCTCTCGCATAAGCATGACCATTCTTTTAATTTATTTTTTGGTGGGTAACCTTTAGAAATGGATTTTTTTAGATTACAACAAACATAATCACGGCTTTGGTCAAATTTTAATTCAGGAATCATCTCATCGGTTACAGTTTCATTTACAAGCATTTTTAAATTGAACTGTCTTTCTTTTTCATCTTGAGACATTTTGTTTGATGGTAAAGGTTGCCTAGATAAAGCATCTTCTACAGATAAATCTTTACCAGGTGTATATTGAATTACATAATCATATCCCATAAGTTTTAATCTAAATCTCAGAAGCCGTGGACTAAGATCATCTAAAGGCTTAGTTTCCAATATCTGCAACAGAGGTTTGTGTTCTGTTTCTAAGATAACCTGAATTGCCACTATATAATATCTAAATTTTTATGCAGCCCATGACAATGCTTAACATTCTTTTTCAATTTGTGCATAATGTCTTTCTGATTGAGATAGAGTTCTACTGGCATATATTACTATGGACCTATACCCTTCATTATTTTCCATGCATAAACGCTGAATCTAGGCCATAAGAACTACTGTCAGCTGAAACTATTATTTTCGAAGAGGGATCATAATGTGCCAATTCTAGTGACTCAGTGAGTTTACTTTTTATGTCCAGAAAAGCTTTCTGTTGTGGTAAACCCCATACATACATTCTATCTTCTTGAAGCAATGAATGCAAAGGCTGTAATATGTGGGACTTATTTGGAATAAATCTGCCTACAAAATTTACCATACCTAAGAATTGCAGTAATTCTTTCTTAGAAGATGGTGATTAGAAGATTAATAATATACCTAAATACTTGGTTTCTTTAACCCCGAAAACATATTTTCTTTTGTTAATACTTATTCCTTCCCTTTGTAATCTTTTTAATACTTCCATTAAAGTTAAATCATGCATTTTTTTGTAGGTCCAAATATTAAGATATCGTCAATATGTATTGCAACATTAAGATCTTTAAACAAATTCACAAACTTCATACAAAAATATTCTGAAGCACAGTTTAAACCAAAAGGTAATCTTTCATATATATATATATCTGCCAAAGGGTGTAATGATAGTTATAAGCTGTTTAGAAGCCTCGCTTAGCTTTATTTGATGTAGGCTTTCATCAGTGGCATCAATTTTTGGAAAATATTTAGTTCCTTTTAATTTAGCTAGAGTATTAACTAGAGTATTAACTTTGCTGATTCCTCAATAGGACTAATGATTCCTAATTTATGTGATCTATCTTATTCTTCTTTTACTTTAGGCAACAAAGGAATTGAAATATTTCTAGGTGTAGCATGTACGTAAGGCTGCGGATTTGCTTTTAATTTAATGTTAAACTCATCTTTGAAAAATCCTAAATTATCAAATACCTTTGGAAATTTTCTTTCTATACTTTATATATAACCTTAAGTGAATAAATCAGATTCCTTAATATATGACATTGCACATATTGATATAATATTCATACTATCAATAGAAGGTCTACCTAATATTGCTGAACTCAGTCCTTTGCATTCATATTCGCAATGCTTATATTTTAAATTGAGAAAAATTGTACCTGAAACCATCAGCTTAGTGCCATCTGGTCCCTTTACAGAACCATTACAGCAAATCAAAGGAAGTTTAAGATATGTAGCTAAATTTTCTGGTATTACGCTTATGTCTGCTCCTGTATCAATTAGAAAGTTCAAGTTATCAACAAAAACATTACCTTTGTTTACATATACTTTTATCATACACATATCTTTCTTTTCACAAAAAGTAACCTCACTCTTTACTACAATTATCTTCGGAGACTTTTCTTACTTGTTATTCTAGATCTGCACTGATTTGCAAAATGTTCCATTCGATGATATTTGTGACAAGAGATTTATTAAAGCAGGACACCTCTCTCTTGGGTGACGCTCCAATCCACAAAACCAACATTTTTTCTTTGATTGTTTCATCCTATTACTGCTTTTTACTGCCATTTTATTGATTTCTATTTCCTCATAGTGATGATTCCTTTACTTTCTTCTTCCTGTATTTCTGCTTGTTTGGCAATGACCGATGCCTCTTTTAGTGTAAGATCATTTTTTAGTAACATTCTGTCACTAACCGCTTTATTCTTTATTTGTATGACTATTCTATCCCTGATAAGCTCTTCTTTTAGGTTCCCATGCTCACAATGCTCGGCTAGTTTGTATAAATCCGTTAAAAATTCGTCGAACCTTTCTTCCTTTTGTATACGAGCATTAAATTTGAATTATTCATAAATGACATTCTTTTTCGAAGAAAAATATCGTAAAATTTTGTCAACAACTCGTTGTACGTAAGTTTTTTGTTAAACTGTAATAATATATTTTCTGCTTTTTCGCCAATGCAATATATTAGGCAGTCTATTTTATTTTTATCTTCTAAAACGTTATTTCCCGACAAACTCATGTATCGCTCGAATCTTGTCTTATATTTAAACCAGTCTTCTGGAACAAAACTAAATGCCTCTGGAGAATTCATTTTATTTCCATCTTGACCATGCTGTTTTGAGAGCTTCATAGTCTTCTTTAGCCATATGTACTTCTTATTTTACCATATGATTTTATGTACGTTTTACCGCTGTCACCATGTTTCATTTGGTTGGATTAATGCGAAAGAATTTAACACAGCAATAATTCTTAAATCAGTTTTATTCATGTCTACCCCCCGAAAAACTAAAATTTTGTAACATTAATCATTGATGAAAATAAGTAATAGCTACGAGCAGTTTAAACACCGGAATTTTTGGCGCGCTCGTCGTGACGTCAAAGTACACGACTAGAGATATGACATTTTAAATCAATATGGATTTTGAGTGATTGATTATTATTCAATTACCCAAATCGATTAACATCTAATCGATTTTTTAAAGTATAATAGACTTTTTTAATAAATCATATAATTTACCAAATTGGTGAAATAAAAAGCTAAAACATCATTTAAATTGTAATCAGTTGTTTATTTTGCGAAATAATACATTGATGTTATTGCATCGATGTTAACCTTTTGTAACAACGACATCCCTATACGTGTACATTTTCGTCACATCCGCTCTGACAAGTAGCATGGCGTTGAAATATTTTGAAGTTACCGCATTTATTTTGCACTTTTTAATAATTATTTTCAAAACGAAAACGAACTAATTTTGAAAAATATTTAGATAGACTTTATTCTCAAGCAATAACGATTGTAATAAAATATATTTAACCCTTTTTTTAATCAGACGCATATTCCCTATAACTTGTTTTTAATAGGCATCACTATACATAGGTATTGTTGCAAAAAACAAGCGAACAATAGGATGGCGTAGCTAGTAGGTACATTTAGCATGTGGTTAATGCTATGCGTTTTGTAATAAGCTTCGGTCTGATAATATTTTTTATGATTTTAATATAGTAATGTATATATCATACATATAATTGTCTTGACTGATAATGTTAATATATATATATATATATATATATATATAACGTTAATATATATATATTTTAATTTACTTAGAATGAGCTAGTTTATAAGTTTTTATTGTTTTCGAAAATGTTAATTAATTAATTGAGTTTGAATAAATAAATATTTATATATAATATGAGACCCCACAGATATCATTAGTTAGCAATTCACAGATAGTGTAGGTTTATCGTTATTATTATCATTAAGTCAAGTACCTGTTTAATTATATAATATACCTATATGAGGTAGAGGTATTACACTTTGAAATTTGCTTTAAAGAAGTCGAGAATATACAGAGACACTTTAGCGATAAATACTTTAAAATTTTATAAATATTTTATTGAAAGAGTAACATTCTAAATAGTATAATTTAATAATTTATCTTTACTGATATCATATAATCGATATTACACATTCGATAACTTAATGATGTTGTATAATCCTTCTTACTACCTAATATTTGTTTTTTTTTAGGCCCCATATCCTCCTTCTGCTTGGCTTCAAACATTTGACGCAGTCGATAAAGGTGTGATATGTCCACAGTATAAAGAGGACTGGATGGAGAACAAAAATATGCAAGAGAATTGTTTGATTGCGAATGTTTATGTACCAGACACAAACAAAAAGAAACTACCAGTCGTAGTATACGTACATGGTGGTGCATTCATACGCGGTTATTTAGATTTCGCAGTCCCTAAAAATCTAGTGAAGACCAAAGAAATTATAGCAGTTACATTTAATTACCGTTTAGGTGCACATGGATTTTTATGTCTCGGTACAGACGATATTCCTGGAAACGCTGGTTTAAAAGACCAAATTGCATTACTTAGGTGGGTAAATAAAAATATAGCGAGTTACGGTGGAAATCCAGAAGACGTCACTCTAGCTGGTTATAGTGCTGGGTCTGCATCTGTTGATTTATTAATGCTTTCGCCATCTGCGATGGGACTATTCAATAAAGTGATACCGGAAAGTGGAGCAAATGTAGCACCGTTTACTATACAGTTGGATCCTATCGAAAATGCTAAGAGTTATGCGAAGTCTGTAGGTTTCGAGGGTGTAGATGATTTTTATGCACTGGAAAACTTTTATAAGACTGCTTCGCATGATGTTTTAACAGAAAAAGTGTTTCTTAACAAAACTGACAACACTTTTATCTTTACCCCATGCATAGAACGAAAAGTGGGATCAGACAGTGTTCTCACTGATAGCCCATACAATATTTTAAAACGGGGTAAATACAAAAAAATCCCTCTACTTTATGGTTTAGCTAAAATGGAAGGATTGTTTCGTCTGCCTTTGTTCGAAGTATGGAAAGATAAAATGAATGAAAATTTCGCTGATTTCCTTCCAGCAGATTTGACATTTAAAACTGAAGATGAGAAAGAAGGAGTTATAAAACAGATTAAGAAATTTTATTTTAATGATAAAGCTGTGAGTGGAAATAATATCTTGTCGTACATTGATTATTTTACGGACACTATTTTCGCTTTTCCTATTATAAGAGCCGCTAAACTACATGCTGAAGCTGGCCACGACAAAGTTTATTTATATGAATACGACTATGTAGATGAATCTATGCCAGTTATACCATACACAAATAATGTGAGAGGAGCTGATCATTGCAGTCAAACTTTAGCCGTGATGGATGGATCTGGATGGTTTAATGCAAACGAAACAAATTTGTCTAAAGAATATTTAAATGTGAAGAACTTGTTAAGAGATATATGGAGTAATTTCATAATAACTGGGTAAGTTATTAAAATATTTCTACAGCATTAGGTTATTACATAAATAAGTAATTTGGTTAGAACTTCGTTACTCGATTTTTTTCGGACATGGAACCAATCTGGCATAATAGAATCGGTTTTATATATCCGGAACTGATTTGGTCTGCCCTGTCCCCTGGCTTGCCCATATTCAGGAAGGCCCCGTTATTAGCTATATCGATCAACTTATACAACAATCAAAATTAGCAATTCATGCGTATATGCACTGATTTATATATCTCTACGGTTATAAGCACGAGATGAACTTGCACACAACCCGAAAAGAGCTGTGACTGTGGTTGATTGCCCACACGAAACTACACTGCACAAAATAATGATCACGGCGTCATTTATTTTGGAAAATAGCCTTTTTTATATATGCGGTATGTCACAAGTGCACTATTGAGTTCGGGTGGTTATAATCACAACTTCTTGGTATAAGAATGTTTCCAAAATCAGAGCAAAGCCTTTCTTTATACACTAACTCAATCGGCACGTTGTCATGAATAAAATGGAATAGGGTATTCTACTTTGTTATCTCGAGCAACTCCATGCTTCGAAAGGCACGTTTAGCCGTTGGTCTCGGCTGCATTTGCAGTTGTTAATACCCTCCAATCCGGATCGGGCCAGCGTGGAGAGTATACCATCCATCCATAAGGAAGGCCTGAGCACCTGCTGTGAGGACGCAAAAGGGCTGATGATGATGATAAACGTTTTATTGCCTTAAAATGAAATCAAAAGATGTTAATGTAATAAGAACAATTCCATCCTACGATCGATTACGAAATAAAAAGATATAAATAAGTTGAGAACAGTTTTCTAGGAATTTGATTTATAATTAATAAGTATAGCTTTAGTCTAACCTGGTTGCTTTGTCGCCACAGTGACGTCACACAATGGCGGGACGTATTTTAAATCACGTGACTCAGAGACAGAAAAATCACGATTTTAAGATAATAAGATATTCGTACTATTTTAAGACTCAAAATCATTTTTCACTACCGAAACTACCCTATTCTAATTAGTAGAGGTTTTGATTACATATTCTGTTGCAGCAAC
This sequence comes from Diatraea saccharalis, assembly GCA_918026875.4. Lineage (NCBI taxonomy): Eukaryota > Metazoa > Arthropoda > Insecta > Lepidoptera > Crambidae > Diatraea > Diatraea saccharalis. Next base: position 7,392,478 of record OU893341.1, on the reverse strand, counting down.
CCAGTTCCACCCGGATCGACGTTACCAAAGTGGCCTGGTGTTGAAGCAAGTGGTTCTCCGCATATGTTACTCGGTAGCACTGTGGAACTACGTGGTGCACTCCTGCAGGACCGTATGGCTTTCTGGAGTAGTATTTACGAGAAACATTACCGATTGCCGGTACCACCGCCACCGCCACCTCATACAGAATTGTAAAAATTAAGATTTATCTCAAACACTGTTATTTTATTTATTAATTTTGGTCTAACCAACTGCATGCTTTGAGTAAATCATTAAATGTATATTTTCTACAGTTAATTATTATTATTGCGATTGAGTCGATATTCTATTACAGCTATAGACTAAAAATCACATCATACCAGGATTATCAGTAAAGAAGAACCAACTAGAGCGAGATAATCATTTATATTTTCATCTTTTGACGTATGTACGCTGCCTCCAGATAAATGTCAATCAATTATCGATAAAATTCAAGCCAAAAAAAATCCAGTTACTAGGTCAAATTAACCTGGTACAGCACAATGTGTTTTATGACCAGGTCTAAAACACCTGATACTGCATAAATGAAAACATCATTACTGCTTGTAACGTGTTAAGATAATAACTGAAATGGGTTACTGTAAAATACCTTTAAAGAGAATTATATGGAATACACGCTTTGGCTTATTCCACAAAACATTTTGGCCGTCCCTAAGCGCAAGTTCGCTGGCCGTTGCGTTGCGGAAGAGTAGATGATGAGGGTCGCATCTCTAGAGGACAATTTTTCTAAGATAGAAGTCTCCCATATAAGTACTTTTTATGGTTCTCTTTGGCGAAATGTCAATAGCTTTTTTGGAGATTGTCCTCATTTATTTGAAATTTAACCGTTTAAACTATATTTCAGTGGGTCCGTCAGGTAGATTATTTATTTTTCGCGTAATCACACATTTTCTTAATAGCTTTACTACTTTTTAAATTTTAATGCCTAATTTTACAATTTCTTGTAAAAATACGTATCAATTTTTTTTTTCTATTATCTGACTGACAGGCTAAATAGAATTTCTCTTTTTTGAGTTCCGTACCAAACCGGAAACTCTATTACTAATACATACATTGTATTTCTGTTGTCGCTATAACAAAAAAATATGAAAAAACAGAATAAATAAATATTTAAGGGGGCTCCCATATAACATACGTGATTTTCGATACGGAACCCTTCGTGCGCTAGTCCGACTCGCACTTGTTTTGAGATGCCTAGCATCATCATCAACTCTATTCCATCAAATCGTCTACCTTAATACGTGTCATAAAAATGATGATTTTCGTTACATTAATTTACAACCCTTCGTCTGTGCTTATAACTCATCTTTATTCCCGAGTTAATGTGAGATTGTTTTTATTTTGTGAAGACTTATTAAATTAACCATTACATTTGTTTTTCGCTCAATCAGTGAATTAGATCGGCTAGGTCCATAAGATCGGCGGTCGCACCCCTGGGTCATTAACGGCTGTCGTCTTGTGGGGGGTTCGATTCTTAAGCAAATGAATAAAAAGCTGATTAAGCTTAAGAACTTGATTTAATGAAGGGTAAAAAAATTGTAACAAACAAAAGAGGAATATAAAACAATTCGTATAGTTACCTAAATAATAATGGTAAAATAGTTAAAAAGAACAATTGCATACCCCTTTTCTTCCGGTTTGGGGAGTGATTTAACTTTATTATATTTGATTTGATATAGTATAAAGACAAAACTCGTGAGCATAACGGAAACAGGTAATAATAAATAGATTTTAACAAATTTTTTACAACAAATAGCTATTGTTTGAAATTAAGTATGTATAATGCTTCTAACTTGACGAATTTTCACGAAATAACTTCATAAAGAGCATATTCAAATCAAGAGTGAATAGGCTGTTACTAGGTTAATGCGCTATACTACCACCCAAGGCTTCATCACCACTTACCATGGAGGTAGGATCGTAGTCAAGCGTTAACCTATAAAGTATAAAAAATTGGATTACTCAAAATTTCAAATTTCGAAAAGTGAATAATAAAAATAAATGAAGTTGAAGATCAAAGACAAAAAAGTTTGCATGCGGAAACCTAGGACGAAATAAACGGTGATATGACGCACTGTTACAATTTTTAGACGTCTTTAATGTGATTGAGAAATCTAAATGTAACAAACTCATTGAGGAAATAAGTATATAATAAAAACAAATACACAAAAAAAGAATATTAAGTCATTGAGAAAAACAATGAAACCTTCTTATACGTACACCTAATGCTTGGACTGTGGCTTTTAGATAAGCGGTAGGGCAGTTCGTTGAACTTTAAAAGCTCCGGAACAAAAACGATATCAATAAAGTTAAACTATCATTTTGATAATTATTTTACATTAAATTAATACTCTAACTTTAGAAAAAAAAATATAGTATCGCATACCATAGTTAATCCCAGTATAAAAAGACGTGATGGCATGCTGCTATTAAACCGGTTTTACAGTGGGAGACATTATAAATAAATAAAGTTCACGGGTTTCATTCAGTGGCAATTATGCGACCACGAGGTGATCATGATTAAATGGTTTGTTATTTTATTCTGCGCTGCGTTATGGAGTACACTACTGTGTGAGGAACGGGAGACCAGAATAGTACAAATCTCACAAGGTCCCGTGAGAGGCTACAAAGACCCTGAACATGGCGTTTACACCTTCTTCGGTATCCCCTACGCGACTGCTCCTACAGGACCAGACAGATACAAGGTAATTATTAAAATATTCATAGCCGCGTGGTTTGCAAGCCGTTTTTTAAAGTGTCGCCATCTCTGAGGTCCCGGATTCGATTCTCCATAAAGTCTGTCCATAAAGTTGTTGTCTCGCATCTGGGTTGTTTTAGATTTCCATATTTCAATTGCTTTAACTACTTTATTTAGCATAATATGATCAATATGTGTGATTTTGTACAATATTCTTTATTTTATTGTGACAATAACTTTATTTTTATATTTGATCAATTTTGCTTTTACAATGCTATAATGAAAAGTATTCTTAATGAAAAATGCTTGAAAAATCCACTTTGCACCTGGCACTCAAACCCATGACCTTTCGCAATCCGGACGACTGCTCTAACCACTGAGCTACCGTGGACCTAACAGGACTGACGAATTTTTCAAGCACTTATTACTTTTTCCCTATATCTTACAAAATCAAAGGTAACTGACAGATCTTTCAACGCACAGCTCAAACTACTGGACGGATCGACCTAACACAATAATCTTATTATAACATAGAAGTGCGCAATTAAACGATTTTCACCCTTAATGGGAAGTAAATAGGTGTTAGAACCTTTGATATCCACTGGCGCGGAAAGCTAATAAACATAATATAAGTAACCAAATATCCCTATTAATATTATTATTAAGGCGTACAGGCATTTTTTTCAGGGATAGTGGTTACCTCGAAAAAGAAAATAGGTTGAGAGAATTAAAATAGTGGATAAAGTTTGTAGGAATAAGTTAATCATGTTAGCGATAAGTTAATTAAAATTATGCCATTTTATACTCCAGATTTTTAATATCCAATAAGTTTATGCGGTCTATTATTAAAAATCATTCAACACATCTCAGCTAAAGACGATTTTCAACTTGCACCCTTGTCCATTAGAAACACATGTCTACGGCATTTCGGGTTCTTCAGATTCAAATTCAAATTTATTTATTTGTCTTCGCAAAGTCTATTATTTTTTTGGTGAAAATGAAGTATATTTTTAAGCCATTTGGGTCACATAGCTTTTATGCGTTTTTTTGGGGCATTAAAAATTCCATAATAATGTAATGAGAAGACAAAATATTCAGTAACTTGATAATTGAAGTTTGTATCATTTCCTATATAATACCTATTTTTTGCTTCAGGTAAATCAATAATATTGGAAATGATCAAATATAGACAAATCATAACAAAACAAAACAAAACTTGTAAGCAAAAAACAGTAGATACAAAAGATCAATTGCCTGGAATCAATTGTTATTAATGCATTATCTTTAATTTAACTAAAAATTAAAAAAAAAATAACTAGGTAGTTAAGTATAATTTATTCAAGTACTTACTAAGTAAAGAGAATAACTATAGAGGATGTATAAAACCGGTTGGTTTAGTTTGGAACGCAAATAAGGTGCTTAACCCGACTGTACTTGTTATTTTATCATTACATTATGACCTTGGAGCCTCGTGTTTACTAATTTGGATGATATTAATATACTCAATTGGACTTAGCGACAGCTTGTGATAGCTTTTCATTTCTAAGTGACAGTTTATATTGACAAACTTAATGTATCTACATCGTTATAATAGAAAAATATATGATGACTATATGTGTTTTTTTTCAGGCTCCACTTCCAGGACCATCATGGCTGACTCCTTTTGATGCAGACAATGATAGAATAATATGTCTTCAAGCTACTGTTCCTCTATATGAACCATTCTATAAAAATTTTGACATGCAGCAAAATTGTTTAATTGCAAACGTATATGTACCGGATACGTCGGAAAAGAATTTGCCAGTATTAGTTGTAGTTCACGGAGGAAGTTTCCAGGTTGGAAGTGGCAACCTGCTCAAGCCGAAGCATTTAGTTAAAAGTCATAACATTATCGTCGTAACGTTCAACTACCGCCTTGGTATACTTGGATTTTTATGTTTGGGTACTCCTAACGCACCTGGTAATGCCGGTATGAAGGACCAAGTGGCGTTACTTCGGTGGGTGCAAAACAACATAGCTAAATTCGGAGGGAACTCCAATGATGTCACTATATCAGGATACAGTGCTGGCTCGGGATCAGTGGAGCTACTAATGTTGTCGTCTTTAGCAAAGGGATTGTTCAAAAAAGTGATTGCCGAAAGTGGTTCTGCTCTAGCATCGCTTGCTGTTCAAACAGATCCTCTCGATAACGCTAGACAATTTGCGAAAAGATACGTAGGGCACATTGATGATGCTTATGCTTTAGAAGAATTTTATAAGAATGCTTCTTTCGAAATTCTAACAAGTGATGGTTTTTCTTTCGTAAAAGATTCGTCGTTATTTTCACCGTGCGTAGAAGGTGATGTAGGAGAAGAAATTTTCCTAGCTGATAGTCCGTATAATATTTTAAAAAGTGGTAATTATGAAAAACTTCCTTTACTTGTGGGTTTTACTGATAGAGAAGGTTTATTGCAAATCGCCATATTCGATCTGTGGAAAAATGACATGAATAAGAATTTTTCAGAATTCCTTCCCCGTGATCTCCAATTCAAAAATAAGGAAGAGAAAGAGAAAATCGCTAAAGAAATCAAAGAATTTTATTTTGGGAATAAGACAATTGGTGATGACACCATACTTTCTTATGTAGATTATTTCACGGATGTTATTTTCACACACCCTGCACTAAAAGCTGTTCAGTATCACGTGAGAGCTGGAAATAAGGTTTATCTATATCAATATAATTATGTTGATGAATTGACACCAGTTATTCCACATACTGAAGTGAAGGGAGCGAATCATGTCGCACAATCTTTTGCTGTGTTTGATGGACTTTTATCGAGTAATATCACCGAAAACTTTTTACCTGAAAACTATAAGAAACATAAAGCTGTTATAAGACAATTGTGGAGCAACTTTATTAAAAAAGGGTAAGTTTTAAAAAAGATGATTTTATAGTTTAGGCTAATTGCTTACTGATACAAATAAAACATACCAATATTTGGAAAAGTCAAATTTAGTATTTTGTAATCATTTTTATCAAATTACACAGACATCGTACATATGTACAATTTATTAAAATATATAAAGCAGCCAGCATTGTCAATGACTAATCATTGTCATTATTTGAATGATTCACAGAACATCTTAAAAATCATTTACTTAGTCATTTATTTACTCTTTGCTATGATAGAAGTCGCATGAAAATCAATTCCATAATTTTTTGGTTTTCGTTTGTTCAGACAGATTGCGATGTATTTTATTTTGTTTCAATAAGTAAATTGGTAAAGGTTGAGTAAAATAAAAACTCATTTGTTCCCAGAGCACCTGTTCCAGAAGGTTCCTCTCTGCCATCGTGGCCACCAACGGGGGAGAACGCATCGCCTCACATGTCTTTGGGACAGACGATAGATTTACGTGGTTCATTGCTAACAGACCGTGTGCAGATGTGGGACAACATCTATAAACAACACTACAGAGCACCTCAAAAAGCAAACCCCTTAACGTATACTTGGCGTGAATAATTGTAATAATATTTGAACGAACCTTGTTTCTCGATAAACTCTTTCTTTGGCCTGACTCAAATATTACTTTTGAAAATGATGTAGATTTTACTACTGATCTAATAAACAAAGGAGAGAGTTGAAGTATGTATGTTATACTTACTGTTGTAGTTATAAATTAATAGCTTACCTATTTCTCATACATTATATCAACACAAAACCATCCTTCAATTACTAGATCTTGAACCCAAAAAAAATCGAATAAATTTCTCGATTGCAAAAGTTACAACTAGCAATAACAATGTTTTTAAGAGCAGTTTAGAAAAGAAACCTAATAGTATGCAGCACACAGGAAATTAAATTATTTTTTTTTTAATTTATCCACAACTTTCCACATTCCTCAGTAGGTACTTCGAGATGAGAATTGGATTTATTCACAAAATATTTCTTATCGGTTATTTGTGTTACTTTTGATGTATTTAACACTCGGCTGCTCTACGGAAAAAGAAAGTAACTAACATTTTTTCAAAAGCGGTGTTTTTATTTATTTTTTTGGATTTTCAGATAAAATCGGATATTACTACATTCTTGAAACCATCAAAAGTCCTTTAGTTTTAGTGATTAACTATCAGCAAAAACAGTACCTAACTGTAGCCATTTTTTGAATGAAACAAAATTTGGAATTAATTCACTTTGTTTTCATTGGTAAAAATGTTTTTTTATTGAGACTTAAATTTAGCTTAAAAAAAGAAAATAACATTACTACATTTTTCCAATTGTAAAAAAATACTAAATTATCAATTTATTTACGCAAAAACAAAGTAATGAAATGTCAAAGGAAAAATAAAGTAATTAAATGACACTTTCTTATTGCATTTATATTTCAATAAACTTTGTTTTTAAGGACTATTTACTTCATTAATGGATTGCTTAACTTCATTAATAGTTTAAGAGATATATTGTTTGGCTTTATTTTTGCTTTCGGAACGCACCCTGTAATTTCATTAAATTACTCGCGCAAACATTGTGACAGATCATCACTAACAGAGATGCCTGAGTAAAAAAAAAAGAAATCTATTTGGTCCGACAGACAGAAATAGAAAATTAATGGATACGAATTTTTTTGCTTAAAAATAGAAATAGCTTCGATAATAGGAATTCAAGTTGAGGAGTGGGGGTTTGCTACGTCACGACTATGTAGAAAATGTAGAAAGGTGTGATGTCATGCGATATTTCAACTCAATGTATTGTCGTATTTTATAGTGGCAATAGAAATACATCATGTGTAAAAACAAAGACAGACAGACGGCGAAGTCTTAATAAGGGTTCCCGTTTTCTGCTGTGGGCACGGAACCGTAAAAGGAACTTTTGAGGAAGCAGTTGATCAGTTTAATGTTTATTTATTTCTAAAAGACACTGTTTTTAAATTTATTTCTTCAAATAATGTCCAAATATTTACCACAGCGTCCTCATTTGACCTATTGTTCTCGAGGACGGCTAAGTACTCCCTGTAATGGCAATTCCATGAATCGTTTTCATGATAAACTACTTAGTTCCTTTTTTGTGTTTAAAAAAAAACTTTTGGATACCCATTATGTCAAATGACATTCAACCAGGGATACCTACTCGACGCGTTAGCATCGACGCAACAGAGATGATTATTGCCAAATTGCTCATATCAGAGCTTTGTTACAAAATGACTCATCATAGAGGCCGTCCATTAATCACGTGATATTTTTATTTAACATTTTTTGATCCCCCCTCCCCCTTGGTGATACATAGTGAGGTTTAAAACTGCCCCCTCCCTCGTTCAATCAAATCACGTGTATTTAAAAAAAAACTTAATTTTTAACGTTGCTTTTCGGTTTAATAATCGCATAAAAAATAAATATCCGTGATATATTACTACACCCCCCCACCCCCTTGTGATATTTCGTGATTTTTGACGAATCCCTCCCCCTCTTTCGAGCCTCACGTTATTAATCGACGGCCCCATATCAACTAACTTCACTTATCTACACAAAGTTGCACAAAGGAATCGATAATGTCGCTTTAAACTAACGACAATTTTGATTCAAATTCGAATTCATTTATTCGGCGCATGCGCATATGCACTTAACTATATTAATTAATCACATTACTACATAATAGAATAAACATTAGATTAAACGTGCAATCACAAACAATAGGATAATCAACATTAATATAATATTGTATCTAGTGGCGTTACTATACCGTTTGAGGCCCGTGGCAAATCTGTCGGATATTCATATTGTTTTACTTATTGCGTAATAATATATGTCAGGACTCAGGAGTAAGGAGTCTCCTTTGACCGGGATCCACTTCCAGCTGGGGGCCCGTGGCATTTTGCCGGGATCCCATGATTTCACCAAATAGGTAACTAGCTCGGTATTTGTCGGTCTGTTTACTTTTCAGAAACAGACCGATGCCGATTTCCAGCTAGACCTAATGGACGTTTGTGCAATTGGGTGCCAAGTCTCCCCTGAGGTATACAAATAAACACAATCCTATCTTCATTCATCCTCTGCCGGCCTCGCTTCTGAAGTCGTCAGTCCATCTTGTACGTACTTACAACTTGGTAATTTTGCAGAGCCCTAGTCTTCATTTGAGAACCTGTCTTCTCTCCCTCTTGTCGATCCACAGATGTGGCAGATCCACTGTCACTTCTGTTTGCATATTTGTGAATGTCCATTGCTTAGTCTTCAGCCAGATGACTTCAAGAGCCGTTCATAAACTAATTCACATGAAATTCATTCATTTTTATCGTTTGCTTTTCATGCGTTTTGTCTAAACAATAGCAGTGCTATTAAAAACAAGGTTTAGCGTCAGAGTAAGTTTACGCTAAAATTGCAATTTTTGTATTAATCCAAATTCATATTATACAGAGAATAAACAAACCTACTAACTTCTAGGAGTAAATATTACTCCCGAAGAACCTCGTACTAGGTTAACCTTTGCTAAGTCTCTGTTTAAAAATATGAATTTAGTCTAATACCGATGTCTCAGCGTAAAACTACTCCAATGCTAAACCTTGCTTACCAATAACGCAATCTTACAATCAATTATAATTTATTGGTGTATTCATGGTTTTCAACATGAATTATACTTGTATCTGTATTCTACTCTAAATGATCATGGAAAAAGTATTTACTAGAGTTAGATAATCAAAAGTTAAAAGAAACTACGTTATTAAAAGACCTGTGTCATCTTACCGAGTTAAGGCTTTTGTATTCGTCGCCGGAGGGAATTTTCAAGATGAATCCGTCAATAGGGAATATGCGTCTGATTCAAAAAAGGGTTAATAATTTTTTATTACAATCGTTATTGCAATCGTTATTGCTTTAGAATAAAGTCTATCTAAATGTTTTTCAAAATTTGTTCGTTTTCGATTTGAAAATAATTATTAAAATACATGCGGTAACTTCAAAATATTTGAACGCCATGCTACTTGTCAGAGCGGATGTGACGAAAATGTACACGTATAGGGATGTCGTTGTTACAAAAAGTTAACATCGATGCAATAACATCAAAGTATTAAGTCGCAAATAAACAACAGATTACAATTTCAATGATGTTTTAGGCTTTTATTTTTATTTCACCAATTTGGTACATTATATGATTTATTAAAAAGTCTATTATATTTTAAAAAATCGATAAGTTGTTAATCGATTTGGGTATTTGAATAATAATCAATCACTCAAAATCCATATTGATTTAAAATGTCATATCTCTAGTCATGTACTTTGACGTCACAACGAGCGCGCCAAAAATTCCGGTGTTTAAACTACTCGTAGCTATTACTTATATTCATCAATGATTAATGTTATAAAATTTTAGTTTTTCGGTGCCGAGTTTTTTTACAGTTATATATCGATGTTAATTATCATATAAAACTACTTTTCAAAAATGTGCATATTCCCTATTCGAGTCACATCAATTCGAGTTGATTCATTCAATAAAAATGTTAAAATTGTTCCGATGAAATTTTATTGTATGTTGATACCTATAGTAATCTAAAATCTTATTATACTAAGGCAACCTGGGCCCTCCAGAACACAATCTTAATACCCCTCTCTGTCTAACTATTAATCCTATTACTTGTTAAGTTATTTTTTTCTAATAAGCAAATTCTTGTTAGATTTATTAGATAATCTTTAATTTTGAAAAACTAAAGTAAAAATATATACTTTGTTTTTGATTTGACAAATATATATTAAAAACAATTTGTCATTAAATTGTTACTCAATAAGTAGAAGAAATTATTTGACTAAAAGAATAACACCGGAAATTTTAAAAAAACATTTAATTTTTAGTTACGATTCCTCTGGTAAATGTAAAATTTCTTTTACCATAGGACAGCCGCACTGTACCTGAACATATTTTCTATTAAAAAAACATTATGATTTTACTTTTGAATTCTAATAATATAAAAGATATTTCGTCATGCTCTTACAAGAATCCGGTAGATGAAGTAGACACATGAAACAATTAAACAGTATTAACAAACATCCTTGGAAATTTTACAATAAATAAACACAAATATTTCACACGACAATATATGTTAAACACATATTGGATAAATATTACTATTCGAAATTAGCTCACTATCACACTAAACTTGAACAAGGAATCGAACCTGTCATAGTTCCTAAATAAAAGAAAAGAAATTAAATTACCAATTTTTTATTGTCATTATATAATTTAGAAAACTTAGATATTCATATGACTCTAAAAATAATAAATAAGAATTATTATAATTAGAATGATAATACATTAACCTAATACCTATTTCCTCGAATTCTAAAGAGTTTAATTCTATAAGAATGAACTACCTTTATGCTATAACTTCCTAACCTTCTTATTATAAAATTATTATTACTAATCGGTCATATTATCTGATATGGAAATCAGTCCTTATACTTATCCATATTAAACCTATTTTTTTTTAACGTGGGGTAAATGCGTTACGCATACCCATCGGCTATGGGGGAACCGATGGGTTATGTCGGAGTCTCCATAATGGCATACCGACTAAAACCACCCACGACGCTCCTACTTCCCCGACAATCGGCGTCGCCATGGTACCGTTTAACACCCACAGCTAGCCGGGCCGGTTGTTCGCCTCAGGCGAACCCTCCTCTGGGAGACCACCCATTCCCCCATGGGTGATTTTTTATAGAGGTTTTCTTCCTCTCGGCTCCTGTTCTATCGAACAGCAGCCCTCGACTCCACACCATGTGTGGAGTTACGAGTTACCTCGCTGGCACGGCCGCTTCCCACGATACGCAGGGCGCCCGTCCAGCCCGGACCGCACCGCCGCTACCCGACATACGGTCAGGACGCCGACGCGGAATCCATCCTCACGAGACTCCCTCAAAGAGGGAGTCCCCCAAACGCGACCCAGAAGGGTCTTACCACCCCCCTAAGCGCGTTCCACCTTACAACTCGCTGGCACGGCCGCTTCCCGCGATGCGCAGGGCGCCCGTCCAGCCCACACTCGCGCGTAATCGCGCGTGGACGGAGTAAACTCCGTCGCCCTCACGTCGTCGTCTGACATTAGCCGCGGCGGGTCAAAGATACTTCGAGCGGCCACGTTGCCCAGGGTGCACCACGAGGAGGTTGCCAGACTTCGCACCCCATTAAACCTATTTCACCTAACCTTATTGAAGTCCATCTTTATCTTAGGGCAATTTAAGAAATGTAGCCTATCTTTTATATTATTTATTAATTTAACAAACTTTATTGACCATTGAATTAGTACAAAAGGCGGGCTTAATGCTATTAGCATTCTCTACCAGTCAACCTTTGGGATACAGATATACACGATGGCGGCATAAAGCTAACTAATAAATATGCTACTTAAACTACACTACAGAAGAATTTATATACAACTAGCTGACCCGACAGACTTCGTCCTGTCAAAAAGATTTGTAATGTGGCAGTTTTTTTGCCTACGTATTTAAAAAAATTCTCCTGAACAGAACCGTGAGTTTCGGAACGCGACATTAAACTCCTCCAACTATGTATTCTGTGCTCCAACGCACACACGCACATTGTTTTGATAGATATGATCTTTGACGTTAGGAACACACCTACATTGCTTAGACAACAGTGAGTGCTTGTAATTTAATATGAACTTTATACCATAGCAATAAAGCTCAAATTGACTACGTTTTAGTTACAAATCATTTGTATGGGAAAAAGAAAAGGGCTATTTTTAGGGTTTTTCCAGCAATAATTCTAATTTTTCTCGCCGTAAAAACCATCCTTGAACTTCAACAAACATTTTAAAAAATGATTTGGCCAAATTGGTCGAGGCGTTGTTGAGTTATGCGCTTACCAACACGTTTTGCGATTCATTTTTATATATATAAGATTACATAAACATAAATAAATATTATACCTATACATATACATGAATATATATACAAATACATATATGAATTATGATACATATACATATGATGATGATTTTCATAAATGCTCTAAGAGAAAAGTGTGAGCTTTCCGTTTAAAAATGAATTTATTAGGAGATCGTCGGATGGTGTGAATTATGAAAACTTTTCTGAAAAGAATACGAATTAAAAACATTTTGTCTGTTACTCCGCAAATAGATATTGTCAATTCGATCTCTAGTATTATGTGATGATTTCATATTTCGATCTATAAATTACTATTATAGAAAATTAATGATTTTCTAAATATCTTAGGTTGTTCATGAATTTTTCTATGAACCAAATTCTTATTATTTGTATTTTCTCTCTTTAAAGAAGAGCTTTATTCCAAAACTAAATTCTTAATATTATTATATTTGATTAATTCCGCATTCACAATGCTATACTGAAACATTTTCTTAATACAAAATGCTTAAAAAATCCCCTTGGGGACCACTTGGCACCCTGAGATGGGAATCGAACCCACGACCTTTTGCAATCCGGGCGACTGCTCTGAAAAAAATCGATTAGGGACCAAGTGGATTTTTTAAGCATTTTTTATTAAGAATTATTATTATTATTCTCCTTTGACGACTTAAGAGAAATATTATTATTAAGACTATCTTTATTTGCATTCCCTACACGTGATTTATGCAAATATTTAGCATTTTCTTTATAAAAATATAAATAATTATTAGAGACATTGACAAAATTATTCTCTTTCGTCAATTGAGACGTCAAAAATTTACATACAATGTGTTTGACAAATAATTGAGGCCTACTAAAATCTATGACAACATTATGAGAGAATAGAAAATCTTGTTCTATTACCATGTCTCGATCAATATTTTTAGCAACATAAAAATCATGAATGAACAGGACATGTTCAATAATAATCTTCAAATTGACTTTACCGATTACTTAAAGATTCACATTGTTTACTGCCCGAAGTGACATATCACATGGCACAATATCGTGACGGAGTACATACGCGGCACGATCCGAATTTACCTAAAATGACGCACCAGTATCAATGAGTGAAATAAATTCTCTATCACGCCACGACACTTTAACAAATGGTTGAAACTCACGTGCATATAATACATTCTTTGAGTGAGGCGGCTGTGTGTCCTCAGCTATAACTTCTATCGCCTCTGCTGCTTTTCTGTGGCATTCATTATTCTTCTTAGTCATCATTGGCTGCGGCTTTGTATTACCTCTTGGACTGAAATTAAAAGGGCGGGGCATCATCTGATAGGGGAGATTTACGAGGGGTGAAAGATGGAGAACTGAAGGTTCTAGTGGGTCGAATCGATGTTGAAGGTCGCTGATCTCCTTGTACGTCTTGTGTGCTAGAGGAAGGAAGAACATCTATAATATTTGTTAATTTGCCAAGTAAATTAATGTCCGCTTCTCCATCTCTTTTATTGTAAATTTCTTTTAATTGTTTGATCACCTCCTTCAAATGTTGTCTATTTGTATACAACCGTGATCCTAAACGTTGCTTGGTTTAGAAATTTGCTACCCCAAAAAAATGTTGGATGAAGCATTTATCATCAACTGCCGCCCCTACTTTACATCCTAATTAATCTAAGGAATAAAAAATAATAGAGTAGGTCCTCAGCTGCACCCTGTCTTCTTGCAAAAAAAAATTCCGAGAGGATTTGCAGTCGATGAGAACACCTCGCTGATTTGTTTCTGAAGTTCCTGAAATATCTCACAATTATCCTTAATCTTATTATAAAATAATACTGCAGGTCCCGCTAAATACGCCGCCAACACTAGTTTTTTAATCGATTCTTGATAACCTATTGCTGCCACTATAATATTAAATTGAGTAAAAAAAATCAGCTACACCACCTAAAAGGTGATGTGGCTGATTTTTTCCTGATCCGTCATATTTCTCCATAATATTCAGCTTTATCGGTTTCTTGTTTTTCGTTTTCGTTTATTATTAATTCTTTAATTATATTCGTTTTGATAGATAGATTTTAACTACGGGAATCGGGAATATCATATGACAGCTGCGTTTAAATAAAGTTTGTTGTGTTTGGGTTTTGATGTCATCCAATATCAAACTTAGGGTTTTGATGATTGTAGGCATTTGGGAGACGTATAGGTGCTTTTATTGAAGTTTTGCACTTGTAGAGTTTCTGCAATGTGAAGAATTCCCTGAGAAGTCTTTGAACAATAGTGTAGTAAATTGGAATTTCATTGCAGGAGCTGGTTTATTAGTAAAAACCGCCTCCTCTACGTTCCTCAAGCAGGTAGGACTTAGGGCTTAAACTTCTTTCTTAAGGTTTTTTTGTTATCTATCATTTTATATGTATCGCAAATTCATTTGTTTATATTTTCTCGTGATGAAGGGAACGAAACAATTACGTGCAACTTTAACAATTACGTGAATGGTCTCAGGAAGGTAACTAATAGTGCCGAGACATGGTGCTTAATATTCAAACGTTGACAATTTAAACAAACTCTATAATTACATTATTAACTAAAACAATAATATTTACAATATAAACATTATTACATTAAAATAATATAAGATATTACGCGTTAAAACGCATAGCATTAGCCACACGCAAGTATAGTTTACGCGATGTACCAGCTACTTAATACCATCCTATTGTTTGTTTTTTTGCAACAATTATAGCGATGCCTATTGAAATGGCCAGTGTAGACTAACCACGGTACGAAGCGCACACCGTACGCTCGCTCCATACAATTTTATCTATTTGTCTGCCCATGCACCGATTGTTATATAAACCATTTTATCATTTCACACCTTCCGAAAACGGAATATTGTCTGGAATTATCAAAGCATAGACACCCACAACTGTACGTCCAATTTGTATCTTAGATAGCAACACGCAATCCTTATCTGTCTGTTTCTTATTAACTGTATTGGACTTTATAATATTGACCTTGACTTACTATCACAAAAAACGTATCTCCAAAAGCAACTTATCTATTGTCGTAACAGGTAGAACAATATTATTTTAAAGAATCAGTCTCGGCTAAAGTTCCTTCTAGTTACTTAGGCATTTCTTTGATAATTATGCAGAAATCTTTTTTATCATTAATATCATTATATAAAATAACTTTTAAGTGTACAACGATAAGATTAGTAGTCGATACATTATTATCGATACGTTAGACCAGCAGTTCCCAAACAATTTGTTTTCGTAGACCTTTTTAAAAAATTTACTTGTTTCGGTGGACCCCCTGCTACTATTTTTTTTTCCGTATTCCCAAAATTCGTCCAAAATGTAAAGATCTAACGATGGAATTTGGCGTCGCGATTGAGTTCCAACCCTAAATTCGGAGTGGTAAAAATAAATAAAAAAAATAGTATATTTTTTCAAGTTTTTTTTTTTAAATCTGGATCTGTACTTTCCAGGAACTCTAAAACTGATTCAAAATGTAACTAAAACCTTTTTAAACACGCACCTTTCGACAACCAGCGTATTTCAGTATGTAAAAGCAATCGTCGGAAGTCTTCATCATTTTCGTCGCGCAATTGGGTAAATAAACGAGTATTCAACGCACTGCTTTTTATTTTATGTACAGCTTTATTCACAAGTTGAAGCGATTGATGCAATCTATCACTCAATTTTTTCGCTACTAGGTGTTGTCGTTGGATGACACAGTGTATTGCGGTTACTCCTGGTATTATTCTTTTTAAGATGGCTTATAAACCCACGATAACCTCCGACCATGGCAGGAACTCCATCTGTTGCCACCGAAATGATTTTTTCTGAAAAAAAATCACCCAGTAGCTTAAATATTGATTCGCCTTTAGTGTCCGTCTCTAAAGTTTTCGCGAATAGCAGCTCTTCATGGATTTCTTCGTACATAATAAATCGAACATATGCCAATAATAATGTTTCATTACCAATTAAAGTTGACTCGTCCAGTTGAATAGAAAACTTTCAATATCAGAGCTCATTTCATCAATACGTCTTTGAACAGTGTTGTTACTTGTAGGAATTCTTTTAAGTACGTCACGTGAAGGCATGTGCAGAATTGTTTTTAAAACCTCTTCAACAGCGGGTAAAATTAACTGTTCCCCGATGGTGTACGGTTTCTCGAATTTCGCAATAAGCAATGAGATATTGTAAGATGCCCGCAAGCCATCATCGTTACTTTGAGACGTTGAAACGAACATACTGTGCTGTCTCTTTTCATTATTTTCCTTTAATGTTTGAAAATATTTTAAATCTTTACATATTTTATCAGGATGGCACCTTCTTAGACCGTCGAGCTTCGATGGTTTCATAGGGTCATTGCTCAAAACTTTGTTGCATAAAAGGCATGTCGGCAATCGTTTATCTGCCTTTGATGAAAGAAAACCAAATTTCCAATAATCAATACTGTACTGCTGACATTTCTTCTTAGATTCGGCCATGTTGTGGCCAGTAAGCTACCTAAAAAATAATCAAGTGTATAGTATAGTATAGCTAGACTAATTTACTTTCTGCCAAGATCTGTATCATCCTACAAAAATAAGTATATAATTACAAACATGCAGGTCAATCATCTATCCCTCCTTTAGTGAATAACTACAGCCGGGTAAATAAATAATTGTATAATAAAAAGTACAAAATAAATCGAACAATGGACCTGTGCAGTATCTAATTTTTATTAGGTACGTACCTACTTCACGCAATCATAACAAATATAATATTATTACAATCAAATAGGCTTTTCCGGGACCGGCAAACACTGACGTAGATTCACTCACACTTTTCTCTTCAAACTTCCGGAAACAAGTGCGTAACGTTTGTTTTTGGCATTCGTATTTATATTGGTGAAGAATCAAAAAAGTTCATACAAGATTGTAAGCACAGCAGAAGTGGTATTTCGTAGCTGTGCACGTCTGAATGAATGATGACGTCTGAACAAGCATCGCGTGCGGGCGGGCGGCGGCGGCGCATTGCAAGTATCGAGACGCGTTGTACTGAATATTGAAAGAGCAAGTTTTTACAAGTAACACACGCTGACCTTCTTAAAATATTATCACCTACCTGCACGTTTACATATCAATGCAGGTAGGCGATAATATTGTAAGAAAGTCAAGCCAACATTTTTGTTGTTTACTATCGAAACCAGATAATTTTAATATTAGATTAATAATAAATTTTCATGGACCCCACTTACAACTTGTGTACCCTATTTTTATTTCACGCCAACGTAGACACCCGTTGGACCCCTGGGGTCCACCTGGATCACTTAGGGAATCACTGCGTTAGACACATTATAAATAATCATAATTTAACAAGTTTAAGCTAGTGGCAACCGCACGGTGACTATGGTGAGGTGGTTGGTTAGTTTATTCTGCGCTGCGTTATGCAGTACAGTACTATGTGTGGAAAGGGAGACTAGAATAGTAGAAATCTCACAAGGACCCGTAAGAGGCTATAAGGACCCTGAATATGGCATCTTCACCTTCTTTGGTATCCCCTACGCGACTGCTCCTACAGGACTAGACAGATATAAGGTATGTTAATTAAAATAATAAAAATCGCGACTGGTTCAGTGCTTTAACGGAGCCAGGGTTAGGAAACTTCCTTGGGCATGGATATTCTATAATTTCAAGCAATAATATTTAAACACAAAGTCGAAATTGTATAGCAAGTACCATCGTTCACTGAATGGAAACCGCAGATAAATTTCAATATTAACAGATAAAACAAAATCCCCTATCAAAACTACTACAGGTAAAAAGTAATATAAATAATTAAATAACAATAATTGTCTAGAATATAAAAAAAACATTATCTGTTTAAGTAAATAATAAGTGAGATTTTTTAATAACCTTTAATGTACGTACTTATAATGTAAAGAAATTATTATTAGCGGAGATAATATATTTAATCAATTCAAGTATATAAAGATAACATTACTTAAAAGACCGGTTGGCTTCATTTGGAACATAAAGTTCATTTAATCACAAGATTAGTTTGATCTTGAAATGTCAGACCATGACTGGCTTATTTTCCTAATGTATATAGGTAGTAGTTGTTAATGGTTAATTTTAAATAACAAATGTGTGTTGTTTTGTATTTAATGGATAAATATTTAGCCTTATATGATAGAAAAAAAAAAATATTACACACGTTTTTGTTTTCAGGCTCCTCTCCCAGAACCATCATGGGTAACTCCGTTCGATGCTGACAATGACAGAATTATATGTCCGCAAGCATCGATTCCCTTATTCGAACCGTTTTATAAAAATGTGGATATGTGGCAAAATTGTTTGATTGCAAACGTATACGTACCCGATACGACTGAGAAGAATTTACCAGTATTGGTTGTAATTCACGGAGGAGGTTTCCAGGTTGGAAGTGGCAACCTTCTCCAGGCGAAAAGTTTAGTTAAAAGTCAAAACATTATCACTGTAACTTTCAACTACCGCCTTGGGGTACTTGGCTTTTTATGTTTGGGTACCTCTAATGTTCCTGGCAATGCCGGTATGAAAGATCAAGTGGCACTGTTAAGGTGGGTGAAGAAGAACATAGCTAACTTCGGAGGTAACCCCGATGACGTCACAATATCCGGATACAGTGCCGGCTCGGCATCAGTGGAGCTACTGATGTTGTCGCCTTTAGCAAAGGGATTATTCAATAAAGCAATTGCAGAGAGTGGTTCAGCTCTCGGATCATTTGCTGTTCAGACAGACCCTCTGGAAAATGCTAAAGTATTAGCGGGAAGGCACAACATAGAACACTTAGATGACGCTTACGCCTTAGAAGAATTTTATAAGAATGCTTCTTTAGAGACACTTATTAGCGATTCTTTCTTTTTTGTGAAAGATTCTACAACATACTTTTCACCGTGTCTAGAGAGTGACGTAGGACAAGAGATTTTCCTTGCTGAAAGTCCGTATAATATTCTAAAAAGTGGAAATTATGAAAAACTTCCTTTACTTGCTGGTTTTGCTGACAGTGAAGGTTTGATGCGAGCTGATATATTCGATCAGTGGAAAAATGATATGAATGACAATTTTTCAGAATACATTCCTCATAACCTTCAATTTAAGAGTAAGTTAGAGAAAGAGAGTGTTGTTAAAGAAATAAAAGAATTTTATTTTGGTAACAAAAAAGTTGGTGATGACACTATATTGGCTTATGTAAACTTTTTCTCTGATGTTGTTTTTCATTACCCTGCACTTAAAGCTGTCGAGTATCACGTGAAAGCTGGAAATAAAGTTTATTTATATGAATATAATTATGTTGATGAATTGACACCAGTTATTCCACATACTGAAGTGAAGGGGGCGAATCATTGCACACAAACTCTAGCTGTTTTTGACGGACTTTTATTTCCTAATATCGCCGAAAATGATTTACCTGAAAACTATAAGAAACATAAAGCCATTATGAGACAACTGTGGGGCAACTTTATCAAAACAGGGTAAGTTAAACTTAAAATTAAGCCGTAAAAATTAAAAACTGCCTTCGCCAACAACTATCAATCGTCTCTGGGCACACGTAATGAGCTATTGCCCATTGTCTCTATTTGTTTCTATCCATAGGGAAGTCTTGTGTTTCATCAGTGACGACGTTAATTGGTTGATAATTATTACGATACTCCACAATAGTCCTCATATTTAAGTTAAATTTTAGAAATGGCTGTAGATAATATGGTCTTTCCCAATCTATAACCCTTATTTCTATCTCAAGATTATCTGTTTCAAATAACAAACACCCTTGTCTCAACTCACCCCAGTATGTGGGGTTTTGAGACAAAATGACTTGTCACGTTTTCAGTCGATATTTCTCTAGAACATACACCTTTATACGTTTTCCTGTTAGTCGTGAGGAAGCGTATGAACCTATCGAATGATTCTTAAATTATAAGTATTTATGGCATTCTATGTGTAAAGCAAAACCTCAAATTTTTCAACTCGCCTCGGCCTCTACTACGATAAAAGACGAATGAAAATCAATTCCGTAGTTTTAGGGCTTATTGCGTTCGAAATTAGTACGTATTTGTAAAACATTAACTGTAAGAAGGATCGAGTAAAACAAAAGTTAATTTGTTACCAGAGCACCTGTCCCGGAAAGTTCCTCACTGCCTTCGTGGCCACCAACGGGGGAGAACGCCTCACCTCACATGTCGTTAGGACAGAAGATAGAATTGCGTGGTTCACTGATAACAGATCGTGTACGGATGTGGGACAAGATCTACAAACAACACTACAGAAAACCCGAAAAAGCTAACCCCTTAGCGTATATTCGGCATTCAGAACTATAAAAACCTTTACCTACCAATATCTAACAATGATGATAAATATTGTAAAAAGTTTTTATATTTGATGCTGATTAAATTAGTTTCATAGTTTCTTATATGCGTAATTTATTTATAAAAACAAGAAAGTGTTTGCATCTTGTATAAAAAAGTGTGATTGAATCTAAAAGTTTTAATTCAATCACACTTTCACACTGCTCCGGATATACGACTTCCCGCCACCGCATCTCGAACAATAATGCCCTTATTGTATTCATAAAATAAGAAGTCCATTTTGACATTTCAAAAACTTAAAAAAAATAGAACCGACTTCAAACAACGCGACGGAGGTTTTCTGTAGGTTATTGATTAATTTATAGGCGCCCGAGTTCGATAGCATTGTCTTGAATAAGTTGCTTTTGAGATAAGTATTATATTTCACTTTTTTAAGTTTGAAGTCGATTCTATTTTTAAGTTTTTTTATTTCATACTTTTAAGTGATATTGATACTTGTATATAATAGGTAACATTAAAAATACTTTTCTGAAAACCGCGTCAAAACCGTGTTTAAGAGCGTACCTCCATTTTTTTAGTCTGTCAATATACCTAAAACCTTCTTAAGTCTGACAAATACTATGGTGAAAATTTTAATGACACCGGAAGCACCAACTTTCCAATAATAAAAAAAATAATCAATAGGATTGGTTCACCCAGTAAAAAGTTATGAGGTAACAAACAGAAATATTTTACTTCTTTATTTAACAGTCAAATTGAGAATCTCCTCCTTTTTTGAAGTCGGTTAAAATAAGATACATCGACATCGATAGACGTCGATGTAATGGGAAATAAATTATTACGAAGCTAATTGATGAAAAAGATAGCATATTTTTAAAATAAAACCGATGCTTAGTAGTACAAAACATTATATAAGTGTTATTATTCTTTTCGAAAAATTTTGTTATTGGACTTAATCATATTTCGAAACGGAAAAGCTATTTCTAGGATAAATACAAAAAAAAACAAGTCATGCACACATGACACACAAACAAATCGATATCTCGTTTTATAATCGATAATCAAATAATTATGGGTAATCAGCAGAGGTCGGAATTAGGTAGAGTTATTTATGTACTTGCATCGAAATGTTGATATTAATGTGGATCTTCCCGGGATTTCTTTATTTCTTCTTTCTTTATTTCTTTCTTTCATTGATGTAAGTTTGGCAACGTCGTGCATGCAGTAGTTTAAATTGTGTATAAAAAACTTTTTATTTAAAAAATCACGGGATTTTTTCTGCTCTTTAAAATTTATCTCGGGATTCCACTTTATTCTTTCGCTGTATGAAATCAGTGTAAGTACATGAATAACTCTACCTAATTCCGACCACTGGTAATCAGTTATAGAATTTGTTTGTTAGCGACACTATTTACGGTCCGATGATATGGGTGAAAAGGAATTGGCGGAGTATTACGCGATTACTCCGCCAATTATGAATCGATTTTCAAAATTTCTTTTAAAGATATTTAATATTTTACTGATACAAAATATTTATATTAAGTACCTATATGTAAAATAGGTCTATCACTAAAAATAATGAAATATTTATTTTAATAAAAATAGGATTGACTTCAGATTTACAAAAGTGATAAATAATAATTATTTTAAAAGCGGTTAATGTTAAAGTAAATAATATAGTAAAATGCAACTATAAACCATATTTTAAAATTACGTTTCACAATATTAGAACTCTTTTCTAAGTAAATTGACGGTTCAATAAAAAGAGAAGTACAAGGTAACATCTCATAAGATACATATGGGAAACAATTGAACAAATGGGAAACCATTAACTATTTATCTATATCTTCATGTCTCCCTGGCGAGGAAGGCAGAGAGTACTGAATGTCACAATGTACGGCCGTTTCATCTATTTTCATAACTGGTTTCATACATACTCTGGGTAAACTAGGCAGATGCCTAGGAACGCCATAGTAAAGCTCAGTGGTGCTGCTATAAATAAAGCTAAAGAAACTTTCCTTTATGCGAAAATGTGAACGTTATGAAAGGTATGTAAGTTTAAAAACAAATCAATAGGTTCATTTTTCGTGGTGAGACCACATGTTAAGAGGATCGCTGAGGAGTTAGCTAGTTTAAGGTATTAGTTGTCATTGCTTGTCGACTGAAGTATGGTTAATATATGGTTACAGAAATAGTCTGTTCTTGTAACAATAATATAATATTATTGATATATTTTTTTAATATAATTAAAAAAATATTTTATTTATGTCTTTTTAGTTTAACAAATTACCAGGTTGGGTCAGAAAGAGAAAAAATAGAGCCCTTTAATTTAATACCCATATTGAAACAAAAAAACATAAGTACAATGGCGCCGTACAGCCGCCATATTTTCTTTTTTTTTGTCACCCATCTACAAATACACGGGTTGCTAAGACGAACATAACGATACCTCAATTATGTAAATCCGTTAAGCGGTTCTGAAGATGTGAGGTAATAATAATATTACATATATACACATAAAAGATACGCGCGAAAAACATAACCCTTCCTTTGCTGTCGGGTAAAAAAGCCCGATCTGCCGCTATTTGAGGTCGGACGTTTTCGATGACGCGACTTTACCTTCTTTTATAATTGGGATGATGACTGATTTTTGTTTATTTGTCCGTCAGGTAGAGTGTTAAAAAATATTAAAGACGTATTTTTTATTTTTTTTTTGTAATCATAAAATTACGGCGTTACATTGAGTTGAAATTTCGCATGACGTCACCTTAGAGTACGTTTTCTACTCAACTGTGACATAGCGAGCCCCCACTCCTCAACTTTAATGCCTGTTAGCTAAGCTATTTCTTGTTAAATTGAAGTTAAAAAAAAATACGTATCTTTTTTTTTCTATTATCTTACTGACGGACCAAATAGAATTGCATTTTTTTTACCCAGTCATCATCCCTATTCTTTTAAAACCAAACATCACTTTAGCTCATAAATCCGGACGTAAGTTTTTAATGACATTTATAATAATAAAAAACAAATGTTACAGTTTTTTATTAATCACATATTAACGTCTTTTTGCCTTGCCTAGCCTTGTTTAACTTACAAACAATATTACAAAATTACAGGGGACATAAAAAAATTACAGGGTCACCATCTCTGTGGTCCTGAGTTCGATTACCGGTAGCAAGGGTCTATGTAGAAAATGAAGTTTTCTGTATTGTCTTAGGTCTATGTCCCAGAACATAGAAAAGTCTGTATTGTATGGTCAGTGTATTTTGATACCTTCGCTGTCTCAGATACTCCACAATAGGAGGGTTTTATCTATTTATTTTCGAAATTAAAACAGTATGATGTTGTCTAATATTTATTTATTTTGCCGGATACGACCCAAAAAGCCAAGTGTCCGGTTATAGCCGGACAGATGACAACCCTACGTCGAATCGTACATCAATAAGACTATCAACACTGGCGATTCCAATTGTCGGTCGGTGGGGATCGAACGCCCCAGTTTTTCGACAAATTACTTGCAACAATACCCGTTCAGATTAATTTGTGCCGAAGCAAGAGTTTTATTGAAAGAAATTGGCGGATAGAAAAGTTCCGCAGTTGGTGGGCAACTTGTGAAAAGTTGTTTCATTACTCACCGCTACTGCGCCGAGGGGCATTTTGATGGCTCATATCTCGACAACCTAATTTGATAAATGCTTTTGTTTGTTTTGTGGAAAGTAAAATTGTGCTATCTTAGTAAAACAAATATGAAAGTATGGTTTCCAATAAATGAGAAATCCTGTAACATAGACTGACAAAAATCTGCAAGAATTTTCTAAAGCTGATGTTATATATAAAAAATGATATTTCAGTATGTACTAAGGACATTCATCAGGTGCACATGCCGTGCGATTCTGTAAACACGTTTCGAACTTTGTAAAACTGAATCCGCGATAAGATTCAAATTTCGAATTCTGTATACCTAACTCAAAAACACCGCTGGCGCCACATTGTCGATTGCGAAGTTAAATGAAGCCTCTTTTATTAATTTCATCTAAAATAGTATTGGCAACATGCCATACCTCAATATTTATTTTTCTTTATTCACATTAAATAATCATATATCCAAAAGTTACAAAGACACATTGGATACATAGATCCTATGTGACTTTGTAATTTTAATCAATATTTGCATGGCTAAATGGGCTGAACTCAAATTGTAATTTACAATGTACCTCAGTTAAAAGCAGATAAATTATTATTATTATTATAAACAATGAAGATCAAACTATATTATTGAGATAATTATATTAAGTGTAGAATATTCTTTTGATCCCGTTTTTTTTTACAAAACAAGATTATTCCATCCCATCCCAATGCCATTTCGAAATTCACTTTACTTCACTTGTGCCAAGAATTGTATAGAGAATACCGCAGAACAGAAAAAAGAGTAGAAGTCGCAAGTGGGCGTTCCCCACAGAAATATATCTAGTTAGAAGGAAAAAGTGTACGTACTTCGCGTGCCCAAACGACGTCTAGACAGCTTCATTGCTCGCCGCGAGGCTCAGTCCACTTTCGATCGCAATCGGTGTTGGACGAAATTTAAAATGATGCGTTGTTCGATAATTACCTGCTCAAACACCACCAATATGGTTGGATCTTATAGTCGAGGTATTTCCTTCCATCGGTAAGTACCTATTTGCCTTGATATATCTATTTTGAATTAAAAATCATTAGTTTTGTTGCTCCGTATTATTTTTATCAAAACGGTCATGTGTCCAGTAATAGCTTTCCATTGCGGCTTTAATTTGACAGTCCAAATTTGCTGTGCTTGTAAAACCATCGATGTATAATTCAAGGTCAATTTGTTGGAGGACAAATTATCATTTTTTTCTGTCAAAAATGGAGAATAGTGCTGTACAATGCGATTTTTTTACCCGATTAAAAATATATCGTTTTTGAAAGCAGAAGAAAGGATAATTAATTTTATATTGAATCATACTATAATTTTTGTTTTAGTTTTCCGTATGATCCTAATATTAAAAATAAATGAATTGAAGCAACAAGACTCTAAGGCAAATAGTAGGTATACTTACTGGACATGGAAACTTTAACAAACACCTATATAACATGGGTTATTCTGACAGTCCTCTGAGCAGGGCGTGCATGGAGACTGAGGAGATTGTCTCCTCAGTCTCCATTCCAGTATCACATAAGCGCTTGTGCACTCATGTGATACTGGAATGCAGGAGCCTATTAAGACAAAAGGACTACATATCTATGAAGCCCAAGGATACTAGTGGAAGCATGCGGCAGAGTTCGAGATCTTACGGGCTTCCTGGAGGAGCTGGGGTGGCAGGACTAAAGCAACCCCGTGTTATGCAAAATAGGCACTGAGTATCGAGTTGCAGAAAAGCCCGCCGTGAAACATAACATAACAACACAGGACGTAAAAATGTGTAGCGTGTCGGTAGGAGGTAGCGGCTACTACAAAGTGTTTGCCCACAGAAAAATGCCGTTTTCTATTCTATCGCATAAAATCTTTTTTGCACCGATTCACTAAATTACATTCGTGAGTTCGTGACATATACATAATATTTAAGCAAAATGGTAGTCTGTCTATAAAGTCATGAAAAAAATTGAGGGCGCTGCAATCGTGCACGTAGCAACCCTGTGTAGTGAGACAAATGATTTTGATAGTAGGATTTTTTTTTTACTTTTATTACCCCAGAAAAGGTAAAGAAAGGCGTATAATTCGTAGACAATGAGTTTATTCTACATTGAAGATTACAATATAGTAATCGTAATTTTTGATAAATCTTTTTTTTTATAATTGCCAAGTTGTTTTCTCGTTTTACTGCAATGTGTGCTTGTGTTCGATTAAAGCCTGTTACTTTGACACTCCTTGTAAGAAAACCCAATATATTTCAGAATTTAACGCAGAACTTCTAGGCTACAATTAAAATCCAGATCGGTTTTGGCAATCCACTGATGTTTTCTTCATGTAGGTACCTCTTTTTTTCACAGAGTAAAAGAACTGAATCTTTTGTCGAAGTGCACAAATGTTGCAGTTAACCATTTATTTCTTAGGACGACTATCTATGTTTCCCAGGGGTTTCAAATATGCCACCATTTTTATAACCTTCATCTACAATACGTATCACTATATTCTCTGATTTTCCTGAAAGTAAGTTTTAAAAATGTAATACCTATGTGTATTTGGCAAAAAGAATGGAATCGCCACAATGATCAAATTAATGCTATAATTTTAGTAATATAAAGCACAAACTTTTTATTGGCGTACGTAGGTAAAAATCGTACATTCCTAACAGGTATATTTTTTATTCAGATTAAAATCAATGATAAATTTGATTATCCAAAAGTATTGAAAGTTCGGGCCGCACTACAATATAGCCTTCTAACATTTTCAATCTAACCTATAAATGCGCATAATGTAATCAATACTTCTTTTAGACTTAAATTCATATATTTAGTAAATTTGAAACTTCTGGTAACCGAAACTCAATCAGTTACATGATTACATACCAGCCATAACTGCCGTTCGAGCTTTAACATCCTACAAATATGATAAAATGTGTCCAGCTTCTTGTTCCAATAAACATCACTGAAAAACTTTATAAATAATATCCTGAGCTTCACTCTGATTAATTCTCTTCAGTTTTAACACTTTTCGACGGAGTTTAGAAGAAGTAGCTTCAGTTTAATCAAAACAAATCAAAAATGCAGAAAATCGAGCTAAAAAATCAAGTTGTTGACAGTCGATGTACTTTGATTCAGTGTTGTCATACTTGTGTCTAATGTTAGTTCCTCAAACATTCGTTTCATGACTTTATAGACAGACTGTACACGTTGGTCTCCGTCGATCGATATCGTTTTTTCAATCGATAAGAATCGGTATGCCGTTTCAAATACAACATGTATTCGATGCAAGTGAAATTATGTCTTCCATCACTAAATTAAGATCGTGACGTCATGATACCTACACAAAATGAGGCACGCTCGGTCTCCATATAAATCGACGAACATGTTCCTTCTAACTAGATTTATTTCTGTGGGCGTTCCCCACAGAAATATATCTAGTTAGAAGGAAAAAGTGTACGTACTTCGCGTGCCCAAACGACGTCTAGACAGCTTCATTGCTCGCCGCGAGGCTCAGTCCACTTTCGATCGCAATCGGTGTTGGACGAAATTTAAAATGATGCGTTGTTCGATAATTACCTGCTCAAACACCACCAATATGGTTGGATCTTATAGTCGAGGTATTTCCTTCCATCGGTAAGTACCTATTTGCCTTGATATATCTATTTTGAATTAAAAATCATTAGTTTTGTTGCTCCGTATTATTTTTATCAAAACGGTCATGTGTCCAGTAATAGCTTTCCATTGCGGCTTTAATTTGACAGTCCAAATTTGCTGTGCTTGTAAAACCATCGATGTATAATTCAAGGTCAATTTGTTGGAGGACAAATTATCATTTTTTTCTGTCAAAAATGGAGAATAGTGCTGTACAATGCGATTTTTTTACCCGATTAAAAATATATCGTTTTTGAAAGCAGAAGAAAGGATAATTAATTTTATATTGAATCATACTCCCGTTTTCTGTAGCATATGCGTTGGATGGCATATGTCCTATGAGACTATGCTCAGTCGTCAATGAATTGTAATAGGAGTAATATTAATTAAAAAAATTGAAACATGCCTTATTGTGCAATAGTTCAAAGTAAAAATAAGAATGCAAACAAAAACTTATCTAATGGAGGTATATCTTATCATCGGATAGTAATATTTGAAGAAATAATAATGTAAATCATGAAATTTTGTAATAACTGTGATTACCAATACTAAAATTTGGTGTAATTAACTTTATATCTAAGTCACGTAAGGTTTAATTCCAAACTATTAATTTTTATTTTCTCGAAGTTTCGAAGGTATTAATAGATTCCCGATCTAATTAGTAATCCATATAGAAATCACGATACTCATGTGCGTCCATCAATTTTGATATCAGCTAATTTTAAAAGAAGTTTTAATATCGATCCGGTATTGTCGAAGTCTATTCAATGCAAACAAACAAATAATCAAATCTTAAATTATTAGTACAGATTAGGTTTGATAAGAAAACACAATTCTTATATAAAAAATGGCGTACAGTTAATTTAAGCCCCTTAAGCCCCTTAATTTTTACTTTTTTATCGATGACTAATTTATTTCCTTTTATAGTGACAATTTATTATTGTTTATATGTTTAATTATTGATTGTTTTAGTTCTATCAATTTATTAAGTTTCTCTAAATGAAATTATGATTTGAAAAATCTTATTTTTACAAATAACGGTATTTCATAAACTGAAAGAAAATGTATATCGAGTTATGAATGCTAAGAGTTATTATTGTTTAATGATATAGACTTATAATATTTTAACGTAAGTAGCAGTAATTTTGCCGATAATGTAGTGATCAACGAAAAATTATAACCGACTGATCCATGATGCGTTATCAGACTGATAAGAATAAAATCGGTGATTCAGTATGGACAAAAGGCGCCTTAGAGTTTTGAAGGGAATTTTGGTGTAATCAATTAAAATTTTGATGGAATAAAAGATAAGAAAATAGTTATACTAGTTTAGCCTTTACTATCTACTTAGTACGTAATCGACAGTACGTAATGTTACCTACATAATGCTAGATTTGTACTAAATAATTTTAATAACCAAGTTTTCAATTATCGTCTATTGGTTAAAACTATCTGCTTAAGTTACAAATATATGCACGAACAAGACCCGATTGCATATAATTATAAAATATATGCATTTTCTTAAAATTACTTCTCTTATACTTCTCTTGGCTATAGTCATGAGTGCAAGAGTCGAGACTAGAGATGGGATTGTTCCCGGAAAAAAGCCAAAATTTGGAGAAAACCCAGAAAAATTCCCAATCGGGAATATATTCGGGTATTTTCATTTAATATAAATTCATTTAAATAGATAAAATATAATCTTAACACTATAAAAACTGAAATGGAATATTTCATAAAAAGATTAATGTGTAAAATGGTTGGTTCCGGCTGCAATATAAGTCGTTAATGCCCCCCAATCCACATTGGACCATCGTAGAGGATTGGGCCTCCTTAACCATCCACAAGGGAGGCCTGAGCCCCTGCAGTGGGAACGTAAAAGGGCTGACGACAAAATTGTATATGCTATTCGATTCCACTGCGCTGCATATTTGTTAGATCCCAGATCGCAAAGTTTTGAAATAAAAGAAGAACATGAAATTTATGAATGAAGTCGGCCAATCACTGAATGGTTGGTGTCAACTTAGCCAGCAATGAAGATAATGTATAAGATATAAATAATTCATATATGACAAAGGCACAAAAATGAATCCAGTAGTTTGATAGAGAGGGTAGTTTTTTTCCTTGATGGTAAAAGCATATTTAACAGTGAGAGTGGTTTTCTCATTAGAAAGATCTCTACTTAGGTACTATTCAGGTCCATCCAGTTCAAGAACCTACCGTCTTTTTAGTCTGCGCACAGCCACGCGAGTAGTAAGCTGCACCTCAAGTCATTTGGAGGGTTTGAGAGTCTGTCTTGTATTTCGTACAGTTAGTTCTGATCTCTTGCTTGACGGTGTTAATATTCAGGTGTTCAGGTGTGTTCTTTTTAGGGCATAGGTGGTCAATAAGACGGAATTTTACGAAATTCGACCCCTAAGGGGGTAAATTAGGGGATGAAAGTTTTTATGGAACTATCTCATTCTGGACTTAAACTCGAGGGCAAAAGCCAGTGTAATATATTGAATCAAATAGCTGAATAAAATAGGACATTTTAAAATCAGTTAACTCATTTAATAAAACTGCCGATGTTATATATCCTTAATCAAAAATAAAAACACGACTGGTCTCGATTAGAAATCTGTTTTTTTCTCATCTCTAGTAGAAACCATTATTTTCATTCTTTCGTGCTTTTATGTCATTTGGGATCAAGCTACCGTACCACTATTTTGACAGTTACCCGCTATTAGCGAATGCAACATGACGCTACTGACAAGGACAAGGAGACCGAAGAAGGTCGTCAAATGTAGTCCAACCCATATCGGTGGTCGATAATAGTCGATATCGTCCGCATGAATAAGTTATCGACCAATGTAACTAAGTCTGTGCCGAGCTTTGCGTTATAAATATAATGCTAGTGTTAACCAGTCAGCTTGCATTATTAAATATTATTTTGCATTTTTCATACATAAAAAAGTTGGAAGTTATTCAAGGCACGGTATCTCCCTGGGTCAAACTATAAAACTTAATTACGTCACGTAAGAATATTTTTGTCAGAAAAATGGAATGTGTCTTAGTCCCACTTCCTGTCATCTTCACAGGAGTACTTAATGAGATCCCCAAGGAATACTCGTCGCAGTAATGAACGCTCCTCGCTAGAACTGTCTCGTCTAAATGCTTTTATTTATTTTTGTCTACAGAGTTACAAATAGAACTCTGTGACGTCCTTTTAACAGGATGCACACCCACGATCACTAATTATCTTATTAATATGATAAATGTGAAAGTTTCTTTGTTTGGACGTCAATCACGCCGAAACTACTGAACGGATTTTGATGAAATTTGGTATATAGATAGGGCTTTCATTGACGTCTTTTTACAGTTGGGAAAGGAAATATCTTAGATTTGCCGACAGACACCGGTTGAATCGGTTAAGCGAAAAACACGGAAACTTAAAATTTAAATCTTTTATTTCTTATTTCGAGGTCGTGGAAAGGACATATCTATAGTATATATTTAGTTTTATTTCTTCTTATTTCAATGTCGTGTAATCTTATTTATATTTTTGGTTGCTCTGTTTTTTGTTTTTCTATTTGTAATATATAAATAATGTTATACCTAATAATGATTTACCATGTTGTTGGTAACATAAGAGTGGAGCTCTTGTCTGGAAACTATATAATTTTGATCAGCCCTGCGATTCTGTAACAATCCAGACCCGAATTCGAATTCACTCAGGTGTCCGAATTCACTTCAAAAAGCGGCATCCGCTCAAACTTGAATTGGTAATAATGTTTTGTGAAATAAGTGAAGTGAGTTTCGAAATGATAGGATTAAATATAGGATTAAAATTTCTATGACACGTTTAATCAATCAATTTTGTTTAGTATTTTTATACAAAAAATGGAATCAATATGATTTCTATACTATATGACGAGAATTCGGACACATGAGTGAATTCGTATTCGGGTCTGGATTGTTACAGAATCGCAGGGCAGGACACAAATAAAAAAAAAGTTTAATAGGATATGATAGCTGTATACTTAATACCTACATAGTAGCGCATGCGCTGATAGTCAGTGACCTTGCAGTGGCCGGCCGATTCATATATGGGGAAAACAATTTTTGTGAAATTTATTGAAGTCTTACTTAACTAAAAGTTTAAATATAAACTTGTCTTTAGACTGATGAGTAACTGTTAAATTATAGTCGGACTCACTCGTTAACTTAAATTTTATCATGGCAATTACTCTCAAGTCAGTGAAATTGCCTTCGTTTGTATACGGCGTTTAGATTCTTTTTACTAATACAATATAATATAATTATGTAGCTTTTAGAATTTAGGCTAATTTAAAGTTATAATATTCTTGTAAATTGGTAATTATTATGGTCATTATTATATAATTCTTAATTCCCCTAATTTGTTATCGAGTTCGTGTTCGATAAATTTTTCATTCATTCATAATATTAGAGACGAAGTTGTAAGTTTGAGATGATAAATAAATATTTATTAATTGTTGTATGAGCAAAAATTTTATGAATAATATATAATAATATGAGACAACATCACATATTTTGCACACATTCCAAGATGAGTAGCTAAAGCCCTCTTTTTGGAGTATCTATGGCAACGAAGGTACTACAACACCCAGACTCGAGGCAACATAGAAAAATTAATTATCTATACCGGAAATCGAACCCGGGACCTTAGAGATGGCGACACTTTGAAATCAGCGTAGGTGCCACTTGACTACGGAGGATTTGTTTTAAGAATTACTTATTTTTTCACTCTATTTTATTTTTTAAAATTTTTAATAGTGAGCCATCTTCCATCTCATCTAGCAAACTTTATAATAACTTATATTATTAAAGGTACTTCCACGCATTTCAATTTGAATAGAATTAACGAAATAAATAGTGTAAAAGATACGATGATTATGTTTATAAATGATTTCTAGACCAAAATCAATTCAAATTGTGTGATTTATAACTTCAATTTAGGAAATTAAACTATTCCCACGGGAAACACTGGTAAGATTAGATCATTGGGCCAATATCTGTAATAGTTGAGATGTGTCAACTAGTCACATAACATATGATATCCGGGAAGCTGGATCACTAGATCACCTACCCAATGAACTTAATACATCACACGCTTAATGCTCCCACTGGTACCACCAGTATAGGTCTATGGAAAAAATTTGAACAAGAACTTACTGTACCGCATTCATGCGAAACAAATTATTATTATTATAAGCATAGGCCACTCACCGCGCAGGTCCACTGGAGATTGGTGTATGTTAAAGCGAGATTACACGAAATTACCACTTTTTAAACCAATTTATTCTAAAGTTATGCTAATATTTGCCAAATAATAATATTTCTTTTTTAATCGATTGTTTGCTAAAAACAAAAATGTAAATTTCAATGACTGATATTACTCGATAGAAAAAAGTCACATAGATGACTTTAACTAGGTTTTGTTGGATCTATTTATCTACCACTACCAGCCCTTTTATGTCCCCACTGCAGGGGCTCAGGCCTTCCTTATGGATGGTTAAGGAGGATGGGCCATGATCCTCCACGCTGGCCCAATGCGGATTGGAGGATATTAACGACTGCAAATGCAGCCGGGACCAACGGCTTAACGTGCCTTCCGAAGCACGGAGTAGCTCGAGATAATAATTTTTTGGTCACCCATCCCGTGACCGACCCTAGCGAAAGTTGCTTAACGACTACGCTCGCGGGCCGCGGCGCTTATCCACTACGCCACCGAGCTACTCATCTATTTATCTATTTTACGATAAATATGTATTTCATCTTCACTATATACAACAATAAGAATTTTTGTATAATTGCATTTGTTTTTCTGTAAATAAAAATATATGAAATCAAGCGAGGGCGTCTTTATTCGATGTGTGTCATCATCGATACCGTATGTGAATATAAATGGAAGCTTAACGACTGCAGATGCAGCCAGGACCAACATAACGTGCCTTCCGAAGTACGGACGAGTTAGCTCTAATGAATGTCAAATTTGTATGAGAAGTCGCTTTTAAATAAGAGACAATTTTAATGGCCGCTTGTGCAACTAGCTGTTTCTCTGATAAAGTGATCTGAACTGCACGGTAAGTGTATAATATTGTACTTATTTTATACGTTATATTTAAATAGGGGTTAAAGTATGAAATTGCCGATTCTTATAACAAAAACAATTGAAAGTCGATATTCAAATGTTTCACATTTTTAAAAATAGTACATCATCTAAACCATATGAAAATAGTTACTTTCGCAAAACCTCAAACCATCTATGTCAATTCAAGGAATCTAGCCCCTCTGGTGTTGCAGGTGTCCATGGGCGACGGTAATCACTTACCATCAGGTGATCCGTCTGTTCGTCTACCCCCTATTCCATAAAAAAAAATTAAAAAAACGGCAATTTCATACTTTATCCCCTAATATTATGAAATATAGACACTTCTGTACATATAACTTAATTTAAACCTTAAAAGCCGAATTAACAATTACTAATATTAAATTAATTAAAAACAAAATCAAGAAAGTCCAAATTAACTGTACTTATTAAAAATAAAAAGTATACCTAACTGTAGTTTAACTGTTCCTAATTAGGGTAAAATTTTCAAGAAACCCCTCTTAGTAAGTACTTCTTATTTACAGTTAATAGATTTTTGTGCATTTTTTTAAGTCTATACTCAATAGGCTATGATTTTCAGACGGTCATTTTTTATTTTTATACCTATATTGATGGTCCATAAAGGTTGCCCGTCCATGCAATTTTGCATCAGCCGGCATATTTCCCACGAGGCAGCCCCGGAAACGCCCAATATCCAGGCAAATGATTGACATTCCGATTACTAGTCAGTTTTCAAACCAATACAATCAATAACATACTGTAATAGATTTGGGTTTTCGTTGTTTTTGTATATCGCTTAAAGTTCCATAGTAAACAAGGAATCCTCCGGCATGAATTACAACGTATAAGTTAAGTTACCTATAACATGGAATACACCATTTAAGTATACGATACTAGAAACAAGATTACTAGAAATTCCACAGCTTTAAACAACCAAAGAGTAAAAATAAGTAATGTAATAATATGACTTCACGGCGAAATCTCATTAGAATGGAGTGCAAGCATTAAACAACGGAGTAATGAACTCTGACTTGTAGTAAGGCTGTAATCAGGGTCCGACCTAAGGGTGGCACGTCGGAAAATGCCTAAAGCTGTAATTATTGGGCTGTAAAATAAGTGTGCCACAAAAAATCACTTACTTTTAATTAGTTTGTAACAAAGCAACAATAAAAAATATGTTAAAATTGAATACAAGAAGACTGCGTCGGGTCTGTCATTGTCAAAACGTGCATTTATAATATTATCTCGATAGAATTAAATCGCAAAGTTACCACTAAAATTTACAATTTCTTTCAATTTGTTGTCGTAATACTTTTTTTATAGATAAACATCATTAATATGTAAATCACTTCATTGGTAATAATGTAACTTAACTATGGCAGAGGACTTCACAGAACATAGGTTAGTGGGTAATTAATGAAAAATTGATTTTTGAAGCGCATTATGCCATTGCCATTCCTAATCTCATTGACGTGAGGGCCGATTGTACTTTAGTTTTGACGCCTATTTATACGACATAAGTAGTTCTCAATTTTTTTTAAATTACATAAAACAACCATTTTAACATGATTGTTCAGAATAAACCAAAATAGAAAATAGACTAGACTATTATCAATTCCAACTACATAACTTGGATATTTAACATTCTATTATTAGAATAGGAGATCGTTAGTTGCATGGTGTTTGTCAGTGTGTAGGCAGCAAATATTTTTTCAAAATTTTTATAAAATAGCTTCGAATAAAACTTCAAAACATTATAGACTTTATACAATATTTTCTAAGTTTCAAATAAGATTTTTTTTTTAATTAATAAGGTTTGAATCTTAACCCTCGTTCCCCAAAATCAGTTTTCGTGTACGTTGACCCTTAAGAAACTGTTTCGACCCCAAGGGGTCACCATCGACCACTTTAGAAACCTCTATAGTGTAATACAGCGTATATTATACATAGTGTACACCGAGCAATGAACGGATTAAAGTAGCTGCCGGGCGCACAAGCCGATTACTGCCGCGTCTCCTGTTACACTATTCAAACACACAAAGAGATACAAAGGATTCCCATTCATGTGCAGAAATGATACTTTAATTCTTAATGCTATGAAACATAATGTAATATTGCTAGCACAATATTGGACCTGCCTCGAGTCTATAAAACCTTTTTCGATGTTTTTCTTTTATTTTCGGGAATAAATAAAAAGCGTAAGCTATATGGCAAGTGACCAAATAATTCCACGTGTGACGTAGCTCAATGGTTGATTATCTGGCGGTGTGCGACGACGCGTTGTCGTGATGAAGCAGGATCCTACTTGGAAATCGTTTTTCTCGAACTTTTTCTAAGACAAGAGGAAAACAATTGTAAGTGAATCACTCTGCACGCTCTGTAGTAATTGTTCTTTGCTCCTTTAAAGCAATTTATCGCATAATGACATGTCCTTCCAAAGAACGAGGCCACCATCTTTTGTCCAAACGTTGACCCCGAAATTACTCCGAAATGAAACACCCCTTGAGCAGATATTCTTATCGAGAGTTAAGACGCGCTCGCTTGATTTGATACATTTTTAATCACAGATTTATAATTCTAATATTTTTATATAGTTCAGATTAAAAAAGAAACCTATTCAGTGATTTTCTATCGAGCCAATTATTGAGAATTACGTTTGGCAAATATGAGCATAGCCTTAGAATATAATTGGTTTCAAAAATTTCGTACTATTATAAATCCAACCGGTGACGAAGCTTATCAGGATCAGAGTGGTAAGTGTAAGTTTTACGCTAACGCGTTCACTAGTGAGCGCGTTAAGAATTTGTATGGAGATTTGTAGTTCTTGTTAGTTACCGCTAGGGGCGCTGTACCGGATTCCATACTAAAATCTTAACGCGCTCACGATCGACAGTGAACGTAAACGTCAAAAAAACTTACACTAAGCACTCAGAGTGGTAAGTGTAACTTTTACGCTAACGCATTCACTAGTGAGCGCATTAAGAATTTGTACGGAGATTTCTAGTTCTTGATAGTTACCGCTAGGGGCGGTGTACCGGATTACATACTAAAGTCTTAACGCGCTCACGATCGACAATGAACGTAAACCTCAAAGAATCTTACACTAAGCGCTCTGATTCAATTCCTACTAGATATAAATTAATTGGTGCAGTATTGAAAATCAAACCTAATTATGAGATGAGTTCATTACCACAAAATCGTGTGCTTCTAAAAAGGTTTTGTAAATCTAAAACTAATCATAAAAACGCGAAAAACATATATTTCAGTCCATATATTAATGAAAATTCAATTGAAGTCGAGCGGAGATATCAAAGAATTTCCATGAATAATGTTAACTTTAGAAACAGAATATTTTTAATATAACATTGTGAATGTAAGATTGATCAAATATAATTAATAGAATTTCTTTTTAATTTTAAAGTATGTAAAAAATAATGAAATATAAATACAGTGGAATCCCGATTATCCGAACCTTGATTATCCGGATATCCGATTATCCGGACTCTCTTAACTCAACTTTAATTGTTAACTTAAAAAAATTGACAACACAATAAGACATGTTATGATATGATCGTGTACTCCAGCTCTCATTTTATTAACGTCATAGTGCAAACACCTATCGAACGCTGTCGAAAAACATAAATGATTTTTAAATTTTCCGATTCCGATTTCCGATAGCGTTCAAGTGACAAGTTGTCTTTTCGGCTCAAACATGTACCATCTCACGTAAAAACTTTTGAACCTAGACGTTGCTTTGAAAAACAGGGCGAATCATATCCGATACAGTTGTTATTACTGAAGTGCATAAGGGACGGTTGCAATGTAAAGATGTGATTCATTACATCAAAGCGAAGATCAGTCACATCTTATTTTCAATCAAAATTATTAATTACATAGGTATTTATTTAATTTATTATCTCTTTTTTATATATCATATCATCTAACGACTAATGGAATAGCAACATATATCATAATAAAAATGTATTACATTTTTAATATTGTTAGATTAGACTTTGAAATCGTTTATCCGGATTTTCGATTATACTGTATACTCATGGTTTTAATTGATCCGGATAGTCAGGATTCTACCGTACCTCTAAATAACATTTATAATATAACTTCAAATTAAGAAATCGAGGTTAGTTTATTAAAAAAAGAAGAAATAAAAGTAAAGGTTAGTTTATAAAAACAAAACAGAAATAAAAAAGCCAACATCACGCGGTGTTCCCAGGCGGTCACCCATCCAAGTACTGACCGCGCCCGATGTTGCTTAACTTCGGTGATCGGACGAGAACCGGTGTATTCAACATGGTATGGACGTTGGCGATTGGCGTGTTAAATCAGGGAAATAAAATCATCATAGATTCCGTTACTGTGGCTGGTAATAGATGGCATTAATTTTGTAACACATTTTATTTATAAACATAAACGTCCATATTGATTTAAAACTAGATATTTTGCTGACAACCTTCAAATTTAAAATTGTGAAAATATTTAATTAACTAAAGAAAACCTCGCCCTACTTCAGTGTTTCTTAAAACATTTAACCGCTTTTAAGATAAGTATTATTTTCCACTTTTTTAAATTTGAAGACAGTTTCATTTTTTTTTAGGTTTTTATTTATAAACAAAAACGTCCATATTGATTCGAAACTAGATATTTTGCGTTTATAATATAAAAACTAGTAACAAATGGATTTGGTTTATGATACTTTACTGTTTTTCTTTTTTACCTTTCTTATAGAAAGGATCATAAAAGTCGAAATATTTTAGAGTTCAGGCTTAAACAAGTAAAGGTTGCCTTTTTAAAACCTATTCAAATTAATTCTATATATAAATGTAGTTGATTACAAAAGTATGGCGTTATGATTATAATCACAACCAAAATAATAGTATTTGTAAATTATGATACATGAACATTTATAACTTCTACCATATATGTTAATGAAAATTTATAATAAAAAATAGAGGTTAATTTATAAAAAAAGAAAACAGAAATAAAAAAGCCAACATCACGCGGTGTTCCCAGGCGGTCACCCATCCAAGTACTGACCGCGCCCGATGTTGCTTAACTTCGGTGATCGGACGAGAACCGGTGTATTCAACATGGTATGGACGCTGGCAATGGACAGGTTGAATCAGAGCAATAAAAACGCTACAGATTCAATAACTTTGGCTGGTAATAGATGGCATTAGTGTCGTTACATGTATTTTTAACTGACTTAAAAAAAGGATGTTCTCAATTCAACTTTATTTGTTTTCTTATTTGTTTCCTCATAACTTTTTACTGGTTGGAACGATTTTGAAGATTCTTTTTTTATTTGAAAGCTAGTGCTTGCCAATTTTAATTTGATCCAATTCTGGCAGTGGATTCTTAGAGAAAACCATATAAGTCTTAAATAAGCATTAAGTATGCGTGATTTTCGTTACCCCAAAACTCAATATATCACTAAAATTCATGAAAATACAACCAAAATAATAGTATCTGTAAATAATGTTACACGAACATTTATAACTTCTACCATTTATGTGAATGAAAATTTATAATAAAAATCGAGGTTAGTTTATAAAAAAAAAACAGAAATAAAAAAGCCAACATCACGCAGTGTTCCCAGGCGGTCACCCATCCAAGTACTGACCGCGCCCGATGTTGCTTAACTTCGGTGATCGGACGAGAACCGGTGTATTCAACATGGTATGGACGTTGGCGATTAATATGTTGAATTAGGGGAACTAAAATCGTCACAGATTCATTAACTTTGGCTACTAATAGATGGCATTAGTGTCAGAACATATATTTTTATTAATAAATATAAACGTCCATATTAACTTAAAATTCGATATTTTACACTTGCAATACCTATAAAATGTAGTAACAAATAGATTTAGTTTATATTTTGCTGACTACCTTATTTACCTTTCTATTAGAAAGGGTCGTGAAACTCATGCATGATTTTTGCTTTAAATTAAAAAAAAAGCTTTATTATAGGAATTTTGTCATAGATTACTATAAAAATTATTTAAGAAATCCAGGTTATAATAGGAATATATACATATTTCGAAAAAAATCAATATCGTAGACTTTTGGCAACAATATGCATTTATTTATAAAATTACTGTAGACGTAAAATTAAATAAAATAAACAGTTATATTATATTTTGAAGCTGTAGCTATACATTTTTATTCTTAAATTATAAAGTAATGTCCATATTACTTTATATTTATGAATGAAATTTTACAAAGCAATTCCTATTTTTGTTGTGACACAAAGCCATCTTGCATTTGATGCATTCAGTGTGCGAAAATCCTGTGCAGCCTGGAAGTTTGCATCTTTTTTTAGTACCTACTGCATCTTTTTTTATCATGGCCTATACCATCAGTCCGGATATCTTAAATCTTATAGGAACACAATTAATTTCATAACCCACCATATTAAATTTAAAAAATCACTCAAATCTTCTCGACAAATGTAATGTATATTTTTTTTTATTTCTACAATGATTTATTGTCTGTGGTTATTAAAAACCTTACGAAGATTGAGACGTTCCGGTTTTTGAATAAATTGACATAAAAAAGAACGTAGACAATTGGCACCGATATGCATTTAAGGGTTAAACAAGTAAAGGTTCTTTTAAAACGTATATAAATCAAATCAATATATAATTGATTACATTAATATATTAATAGTATGGCGTTATAATAATAATCATAAACAAAATAATAGTACCTCTAAATAATATTCAGCATTTTTAATAAAACTTCTAATGAGGAAGTATTTAAAAAAAACATTAGTTCCCGAAATCAAACTAGATGTCGCTACGGTGCGTTCTCGATTTCTCCATGACAACCTTTCCAGTTTTCTTTCAAGTTTAAAAGTAAATTAGTTTTCAAAACTCAATAAACAACTCATATTCTATTTGTACTTTTTCATATTTGTATTAATATCTAAGTTTCGAATTCTTTTAATTTCGTTATTTTAATATGTTAGTTAAAAGGAACGGAAATGACTGTGTGGTCCATACGTTTCCTGCAAAAATCAACTTTTGCTAGTCGCCATCTAGTGGAGGTGCTTTTTTAATGCTTTCGTTTTTTTAATATTTCCTTATTAGGAAATAAAGGTTAGTTTATAAAAAAAAAACAGAAATAAAAAAGCCAACATCACGCGGTGTTCCCAGGCGGTCACCCATCCAAGTACTGACCGCGCCCGATGTTGCTTAACTTCGGTGATCGGACGAGAACCGGTGTATTCAACATGGTATGGACGTTGGCGATTGCTGTGTTGAATCAGGGAAATAAAATCATCATAGATTCCGTTACTGTGAGTGGTAATAGATGGCATTAATATCGTAACACATTTTATTTATAAACATAAACGTCCATATTGATTTAAAACTAGATATTTTGCGCTTACAATACCTCGTAACAAATGGAATTAATTTATGATATTTTTCTGACTACCTTATTTACCTTTCTAATAGAAAGGGTCATATAATTCTAAATATTTTACACTTTAGGTTTAAACAATGGTAACGACCATTAAAAATAATTCAACAAATAAAATAAACATCATACGTATTACATTTTGTGCCTTAGAACATTATAAAAAAGAGGGATTTCCTGAAATTTAAAATTTTGGATATAATCATCCTAAGTACTTACATACAATGAATGTAATCACTTAATTGAAAACGTAAATCGCCAACGTCCATACCATGTTGAATACACCGGTTCTCGTCCGATCACCGAAATTAAGCAACATCGGGCGCGGTCAGTACTTGGATGGGTGACCGCCTGGGAACACCGCGTGATGTTGGCTTTTTTATATCTGTTTTTTTTTTAAATCACCTCGATATCCTAATGTGAAAGTCTTAAAAAAAAAACGAAAGCACTAAAAAAGCACCTCCACCAGATGGCGACTCTACCAAAAGTTGATTTTTGAAGGAAACGAATGGACCAAAGACAGTCATTTACGCTCCTTTTAACGCTAGTTAATATTAAAAAAATGAAATTCGAAACTTAGGTATTATATTAAATACGAAAAAGTATAAATAGAATATGAGTTGTTTATTGTTTTGAAAACTAATTTATTTTTAAACATGAAAGAAAACCGGAAATGTTGTCATGGAGAAATCAAGAACGTACAGTAGTGACATCTAGTGTGATTTCGAGAACTAATGATTTTTTTTTAAATACTTCCTCATTGTTGTGTATGTGCTCGAATAGGCCCCCGGGATTCATTAGCAGGCATGTCGCATAGAACTTACCATCTCATTTGCACTCACATTTGCATGTTTGCATAGTCGCGTGGGAGCAATGAGATTCACTTTGATTATCATACGTTTAGAAAGAATTTAAACGAATCTTACACGATTATACAGACAATAGAAATATATATACCTATATTGAACCAGGCACACAGTCGTTTCAACGAAAAAAAAATTATCTGTTACATTAAAATTACTGGCCGTTCTAGCCTCATCCACAACGACGTAATAAAAGTCAAAAATGTGTTAAACGATAATATTAATCATGTTAACTCAATTCATATCAGAATTTTATTATACATATAACTTTCTTGAATAAAATGTAATAAAGCACCACAAAGAAACATGCTCGAACAAACAATTGTATAAAAGCAAACACATTTATATTACAACTCACTTAATTAAATATTC
The DNA here is from genome assembly GCA_918026875.4 of Diatraea saccharalis. NCBI lineage: Eukaryota > Metazoa > Arthropoda > Insecta > Lepidoptera > Crambidae > Diatraea > Diatraea saccharalis. The sequence goes on along the minus strand of OU893341.1, from coordinate 7,349,456 downwards.
TCTCTCATTATTTTAATTACATGGCAACATCAACAAAAGCGTTAATTAAAATCAATCATTTCTACACGACTCACTTAAGGAAAAGCGTGTCTCTCAAATTGTTCTATGAGTTCAATGTTTGCGAAATTAACAACTTTTAGAATTCATCAAGTTATTGTTAAAATATATATTAAACACACGAATGCCTCCGTAGCAAAAGTTTTGAATCGAGAGAAAAGAATAACCTTTTTATTTCTATATAACATTATATCGGCGTTATCTTTTACAGATGCATTATGATAATTATAAAACTACACGGATGATGGAACTTTGCTTGCTTTTTTTTTGTAAACGAAACCTAGCTAAATTAATCACCTTCGTAGAACTCGCTTAATAAGAACATAGCTAGGTAACTCATATAATTATCGATATACCAAAATCTGTTTAGTAGTTTTGCGTGAAGAAGAGTGAAGAGTGTACTCTCAGGATTAACTAACATTCAAACGTAAAGTACGCTACAATTAGCATCAACAAATAATGTTTCTAATGATTTTAACTACAGATTCAAATATTTTTGGATTGACATTTTGAAAGTCTAAAACCAGAAATATGATTTATGAAGTAGTTATTACTCGGAGTAATTATTTTTAAACTTACTTGCCGCGATCTCTAACAGACAATAAAACTAGAATTTGAAACCATTGAAACCGGATAACTAATAAAGCGTCAGTTACACAACCAGCAGCTTTTGTAATAAGAGATAATGTTACCTTAATAAATACTTCGTATGGCGGAGATGCCTAAACACATTTAAGGTGAAACATGACCAATAAAGCTAATTAGATTAGGGATGTTATTACAGTGTACAATGAAAACTAATCAAAATTTAACGCAAGTCACCCGAATTATATATTAAAACCCGGAAAAAACATAACGACTGCCCAAGAAAGGAGTGTATTGTGTTTGAGGTTAATGTGTATGTAAGAATGTGCGTTTGTTTATTCCATCGTAAGAATTGAAGACAACCAAATATAAATGTATTGTTATTAGAAATCTTACATCATCCTGAGTGACAATGGATATATATTTTTTAAATATCCAAAATAACGAACGTCATTTAAAAAATATGAAAAAAAAAATGATATTTATAATAATAGAAATCATCAACTAAAATAAATATCACTAGATGACTATACTATCTTCGACAATAATGATTTGGCTGTCAATTCCTGACCGGAAACAGTTTTTTTTTTCATTGTCTAAAATAAATTAAATTGTAGATGAAAAGAAATATGAAGACTTAAAAATAATAAAAAAATAAACAATGACTTATTTATTTAATGTCGAATCTCGATTGATTTTGAATACATCAGAAAAAAACAGAATGCGTATCATTGAGTCTATGATCCCTATTGTCTATGACATAGATAAAAGTAAAAACTGAGTAAAAAAGAAGAAATTCTAGTTGGTCCGTTAGTCAGATAATAGAAAAATATTAGATACGTATTTTTTGTACTTCAATTTTACAAGAAACATTAAAGTTGAGGAGTGGGGCTCATTACGTCACAGTTTAGTGTACCAAAAGAAAATGTACAAAAGCGTGACGTCATATAATATTTTAACTCAAAATATCGTAGTAATTTAACGTTTACGAAAAAAAAAATACGTGTTTAATATTTACCAACAATCTACCTGACAGACAAACAAACAAACCCTAATGAACACTTTATATTATCACATAAAAGCATAATAACATCTATGTTTTCGAGAACTATTTTTTCAGACGTTTCTTCATTAATCTATAACATCTATCGGTCAGCTGCACAAACGTCCATTAAGGTTTAATAACGCCTTTAAACTCTAATGAATGTCAAATTTATATGGGTAATGTCACTTTACACTAATGATAATCTTAATGAACATTTGTGCAACTCGCTGTAAGACTATATATTTATAAAATCTCACTATATTAATTAACCTGAGTAGTTTATCTTTTACAAATTATAAATTCCTAATGCTATTAAAGATAGGGAAGCACATCTATTTATAAAATTTAAATTTCTTCACAATTTCGTGAAGTATTTAAAAGAAACGATAATCTCACCATAACGCTATAATGTAATAGTCAATAACTATAAATACCGAAATCTGTACCGAATGTTTTCTAAGTAAAAGTTGTTTCTAAAGAATCGTCAGTATCTTTATCGGCTATTTTTAATATTAACACCTGGTTTTATTTATTGTCAATTGGCTCGCGCGTTTCTAAGATACTTCGTTAAATATAAATAAATATTGGTTGAACGTCCGTCCCATCGCTGGATTCTTATCTTAACGCCCTGAGGTTATCGTAACAACACGATGTTATTTTATTTCAAATGAATGGTTTGGAGAACACTGACAAAATCTAATTGACGATATCTTTTTGTGTCGTTTTTTTTTATATTAAACAGTAGAAGCATTTCATTGGAATGTGTGATTTATTATAATTATTAAGAAATACAGTTGATCACCTGTTCGTTTCTTATAAAAGTATGTTTTATATCAAAGGTTGAAAAGGTACCCAATAAATTGTAGAAAACCATTGCTAGTTAGTTGTTACCGTGACTTCGCACGCGTATATTATAGACTCATTCGCGTCTGATGTCCAGTAGTTTCGGAATGAATTCAATACAAACAAACAATTTTATTTTATTTATTTTATTTTCTTTGGAAAACATACAATAACGATAAAACTAAAGTAATAACTAAGTATGATATAAATGTACATAGTAAGCAGTTTTCGCATATAGACACTTATGTACTTATTTAAATTAACAATATATATATATAAGACATACAAGGAACAATCAGGGAAAACTAAGGACTACTTACATTTCTTCTTTATAACACATAGTATAATATATACGAATCATAGTAATATAACCAATTATATACTAGCCAATTATAATAATATAACAGGTACCTGATATTTTTTGTCTCATGCAGTAACTACTAGCTGTTTCTATTAATTTATCAATAAAACATTACAATAAAGATACAACAACGCTCAGACCTGAAACAATATTAAAAGAAAACTTTATTTCCTATATTTATTGCTGACTGGGAATCGAATCCGATGTACCTCATATATTTTGTTTTGTAGGCAAATTTTTAATCAACAATCGACTATGTCCCCTTTGGCCTATTACGATTTTCATGTTTACCTATTATTATGCTAATTTCTTATAATAAATTACCAAAACGACACGTTTATATTTTACAACGAAATAAAATATAAATTGGTTTACAAAATTCTATTGTGACACGTAATTATATTTATATTCGTTAACATATTCATGAGATTGTAATTTTTTTGTTTGTTATTCAAATGTGCGAAAGTTTATTGTGGAATATAGGTATTTTTGTAACTGGCTGACTAATAAATTGATAGTATTAATAATAATTCAATGTAAAAACTCTAGTAGGTCAATTTATGAAGCCACCTTTAACATATATCAATCTTAAATCAATGGTTTAATTAAGGTTAGTATTCATTAACATAGCATATTAAGGCAAACTTTTATCTCTTATAAAAAATAGATTTCCGTATCAATTGTAACTTAAAGATTATATTGGAAATGGTAACTTATATGTAAACAACTATCTTCCCGCCAGCGGCTTCGCTCGCGTCATCCCTAGGTAAACGTTTAGCGGTAAAAATTTTACAAAGACTATTTACTCCTGTGTACATAATTACAATGAATAAATTTAATAGTAAAGAATGGTTACTATTGTAACGTTTCAATTCCCTATTTCCAATACTTATAAATTTCCACTCCCATTTTCATCCTTTTATTTGCAGTTTTTCAAAATATAGCCTATGTCCACCGCATTTAACATAGCGTTGGTGAAGGAATTTTCAAAATCGGTCCAATGGTTTCGGAGTTTATTCGTTGCAAACAAACAAAGGAAAAATCAAATCTTTCCTCTATAATATTAGTGTAGATAACTATGTAGTATTTTTTTCATAAATCGGAAGAGCACTTTATTGACTAATTGTTTTCGCAAGACACTTTTTTTTGAGAAAAATAAGTCTGGTAGTAGTTTAATATGATCATATGTAAAATTTAAAATACTTTTCCAGAAAAAGTCAAGTAGCCGATTTATCTATTTAAGTACTTCTATAATATTCTATAAGTATTTATATAATATAATACTTGAAAATGCCTAAAAAATCTATTTTGTCCTATCTCAAAGTGTCAAGGACAAAGTGAATTATTAAGCGTTTATCATTAAGGATATTTTATAGAAATAATTTATCACGACTCAACAATGAATACCCTCAAAAATATTTTATAAACCAATTCACGACCATGCAGGGACTGGCCCTGTGATAAGATTAACGAAAATACAATTTAGTTTTGCCGACGGCTGGTGTCGAACGCCCGGAGTCTATTCGCAGGGGTTGTCCTAAGCCGCTCAAAATGAAAATTGTTGTAACGTAAATGACACCCATCTATTGGCAAGACATTTCCAGGAAATAGAACCTTTTTTTTATTGTTTATGGTGTGGTATGTGATATATCACATTATAGGAGCTCACCCGGTAAATGAATTAAAAAATGTGAATTACATTTCGAATAATAATATATTAATGATCATTAGTCGAGATTAAAAAATATATAGTCGTCGTAGTTTCGCAAATCTAAAGCAAGAAGCGTTTCAAAAGCGCAACAGTTGCTTTTCTCTGCCTAGGTATTTCGTTCTATACAGAGAAGTCTAATTAGGTACAACTTACAAATAAATAATAAAATATAAATTAATTTTGTTCGCTAACGGATAAACATGTACATGCCGTGCTACATAACATAGGAGCCGGTTACTCTAAGAGTTGAAACACTTATTTTTCATATGACTTACTTAAATTTATCGTATTTGCTTCTAAATATAGTGTAAAGATTCAATTATAATCTTAATTATTCATTCAGTATTGTGAACGCAAAAGTGATCAAATATTTTATATTTTTAGATTATTTATATTCTTTGATTATGATTATTATCTTAGATTATTTTCTTTAGAATCAAAATACTTATTTTCACAGTTCAATAGTTACTGAATGTTCACATTTTTTGTATAGTTATTAAGAATTATTTTTCGATTATCTTTTCTGTATTTGCAATCGAAGATTTTTAAAGTCAACTATCTACAAACAGAAACAAAAATACACTCGAATTGAGTCATTTTTGATGTCAGTTAAAAAACAATAATATACCTTCCGTAATAGCTGTCTTATGTCACCTGCGCCTAATTATGATATAACTTCCCGTAGATGCAATAATTTTTGAAATCAGTCCAGCTTGTCAATAAGGATGATGACTGGGTTAAAGAAACAAATTCTATTTAGTCCATCAGTCAGATAATAGAAAAATATTACATACGTATTTTTTTACTTCAATTTAACAAGAAAAAGAAAGCTCGCTTCATCACAGTTTTGTAGAAAAGGTACAAAAGCGTGACGTCATGCAACATTTCAAATATATCGCTGTAATTTATTGATTAAGCAACAACATACGTGTTTAATATTCTTCAATAATCAATCTTCTCTCTATCTACAAACAAAAATTTGTAATCATCCTTCAAATACTTGCATTTTACCACCGTACAATGTACAATCAAACTATAGACCAATATTGTAAGTGTCTGTTAGTGTCTTCCTCACATATCATAGTCATAATGTTGGACTACAGGTAAATAATACAATTTCAAAATTCAAGTCTTTGAGACTCTATTGAAATGTAATTATTACATGGACGTTAGCAGAATTGAACTTCAATAGTTTCAGAGCAAAAGCAATCAAGTTGTTGGTTGTTAAATGAAAAGGCTTGATAAGTTGGTATATTTATAATCAAATTAAAAAACCCTTTCTTGGGTTTACCTAGAAATACTTCATAAATGTAACTCGTAAACCACAGCATAGATTTTATATGTACATGAATATATTTTTTTTTTTAATTTTCAAAGATATCGTGTTGTGGCCGGATGAATTTTTTTACGAACTGACATTCAGAAAACTACTCATATTTTCAAATTACGAAAATAGAATACTATAAAAGAAAGGATGTTAAAGATCAAAGACAAAAAGTTTGGATCCGGAAACCTAGGACTAAATAAACGGTGTGGTGTGACGCACCGTTACAATATATCTAATCGATATTTATGAAACGTAATAAAAAGCAAAATTAAGAATGAATCGCGAAATATTTCCCTACAATATTAATCGAAAACAAAGGAAAACAACGATAGATGATATTTAATATTTTGTAAAGGCGACCGGGAAAAAATAACGAGTTCTGTGGAACTGTCGGGGAATATACAAAGAATTATTAGAAAAAGCGGCGATGCAAGAAATAATGTATCCTATTTCCTTCCTATACAAACCTGTTTTGTGAAAAATTATGTTCGCTGTACCATTTGATTTCCTTTTGTTGTTTACAAAATACGGACAGTAATCATGAAGAATTGTATTTATTGTAGAGATGTTACAAGTTTGTATAATGGGCATCAAAGTTGAGGAATGGGGGCTCGTTTCGTCATAACTATGTAGAAAATGTACAAAGATGTGACGTCATGCCACATTTCAATATTGTATCAAAAAAGCAAGTCTTGAGTTTGTCTTTAGTCACGTTACTGCAAGCTTTGGACTAATGTCATTTTTACTCGTAATTTTCTGTGAAAAGTTGTAGAAAAAATGTGATAGACAGACAAAAAAGTTACGTACGTAATGTACGAAAACCTAAAGAGATGGTAATACTAGAAAGTCATATTAAAATTTTCCTCACACGTGTGGTCTTATACCGTGTAGTAATAAACCGCTTGCAGAGGAACGCAACTAATTACAACCCAATGATTTTATCTCGTTTTATTGTCTCGTAACAGGAGTGCCAACTATGAATGCATTAACTAGCCAACTAACGGGATACAGTAATAAATTTATCTAATAAAACAAACATGTTGTAAAAATAATTATCAGTATATCTTTACTATGTAAGCATTAAAAGGCATTTTAAATATTCAGATTCTTTAATGATTATTACATCGGTTATGAAATTAGCATTGCTCGAACCTTAACAGAATAGGTACCTATCTTTTTTTTATGTGGTAGGGGGCAGACGAACAGATGGATCACCTGATGGTAAGTGATTACCGTCGCCCATGGACACCTGCAACACCAGAGGGGCTATCTCGAACATATACAATATTTATTTCACTTTTTCACTTTTAAAATTACAGACAATGGTGACTATTTTAAGAGAAAACAAGGAAGTTACATAATTTAGTAATATGAGCCGCATCTCCCAAACTAGGGTCAACCTGAATTTTGGGAGTTGCTATTCATACATGAGTCTTGTAAGTATACAATATACTAGCTTTCCGCCAGCGGTTTTGCCCGCGTGTTTATTTAGATATCGATTCATATTATGACATAATAGATATAGTTACAATAACAAACTGAATTGTAAACAATGATTACTAACGTTTTGATTCCTTATACAAACTTCCACTCCCATTTTCATCCATTTATTTGCTGTTTTTTTCGAGATAAAATTGAACATATGTTCACTGCCTATGATGTAGCTTCAACGGGTGGAAGAATTTTTACAATCGGTTTGCAGCCTATTTGTTGCAAACAAACAAACAATCAAATCTTTCCCCTTTATAATATTAGTATAGATTGTAAAAAAATAATTTTTATTTGCTGTCTCGAGTGCAAGTGTTGTGCCGTCGATGTCTACAACATTTTTAACTTATCAGGACGTATATTCACTGATTAAAACGTGCATAAGAAACTTAACGTAGGTACTATGACGCAGTTCAATGCCCATGTTAAAAAAATTCATAATGCGTAACGAACATATAAAAAAAAGGGAAAATGAAAATGTAAACACCGAAACAATGAACGTAAACCATATTCGTATTTGACAGAATCGGCAATCTTACTATTGTTGAAAATTTAAATAAATAGACATAAAAATGAGTGTATATATTAATTAAAAGAAGTCGTTTAGACTTCGTTGCATTGAAAATCTTGAGAATATGTTATATAGTTAAACACCTGGGTAAATCGATTTCAACTCCAACATCAATATCAATCAATAATTTTAGGGAAACCCTTATGTAGATTGCTATTTCCATGCTACAACAAGGTAACTATGAAACCATGAATATGTGCACCTTTGTTATTGATTTTTTCTGTATATTATTTTTTTACCAGTCCATTCATCCAACGCCGTGGCAGTTCCATACTAAATAAGTATTGATATCTTATATGTTTACGCGCAGTATCCATAAATAAAATTACTTTTGAAAGGTTTAATCGCGTTTTTATTTTTCTTTTATTAACGTTTCGGATCCTTTACAGGTTCCGTGGTTACATAAGACTAAGGTGTTGATTGTTTTTTTAATTAAAAATAGGTATATTCATTCACAATACAAAAATTTTAGATTTCATGGAAACGTTCACATCTTTTAAAATTAAATTAAATTATTTTAAAAATACATTTGACTTATTAATGTTAAATACAGTTCCAAATTTGAATCTTGTCTGCGAAGAACTGGCGAAACTACGGCAAGAAAAGTGAATTGCTCCCTTTTATTTAATACCTATTATCTAAGCCAGCTAATACCCTATCTGTATACCAAATTTCATCAAAATCCGTTCAGTAGTTTCGGCGTGATTGACGAACAAACATCCAAATATCTAAACATCCAAACAAAGAAACTTTCACATTTATAATATTAATAGGATTTACAGAATAAACTAACTTTATCTTTTGGTTTTGCAATGTGTGATCTGCCCCGCAAATTCTGTTATACTTAAGGAATATGACTTTCTCACTGTTCGTCAACAGTGTATTCGTTAGATACTTTAATCGCTCAACTGCAGTCATATCCGTGCACCCACTCGATGTGCTCCCCTACAAGCAACTCACCCTCATTTACCCTGCGAAGTGAATGAGAGTGCTGTGCAACCGTGAGAATTGCCACCTGAACACAATTACTGGGGGTTAGACGATCGCTCGACAAGAATTGATAGCCTTCAGAAGAAACCAAGAATTTTACTTGAAAACATTAATCTTCCATTAGGAATAATGATACATCTACTGATAATCTGTCACGGACAAATCACAGTAAAACGTTCCAATATTCCCGATTATTATCCTGGAAAATGTTTTATTACGAGTGAGTCTTCCATTTCAGTTGCTACGGATTATGTACTTCTTTTTATCCATAAAATTATGAAACAAATCATTTTGTTATAAGTACACAATAGGAGTCCAACGCACGCCCTTTAGCTAATCAAGCATTTAGATACTGTTTTAGTCCTAAATAACGAGCTACCATAGTTTTAAACAATTGGATTTCCCACCTAGATGTTAGTTTTGATATTAGAGAGCGCAATTCTATTTACGTTTAGGCAAAATATTATACTTCCTGTAACGCTAGTAGTAAACACATTGGCGTGCGGGAGCTGTTTGCACATTTTTATACTTATTTTAGTAATTTCAAGGGAAAAACTTAAAACAGCAACAATGAGGAAGTATTTAAAAAAAACATTAGTTCCCGAAATCAAACTAGATGTCGCTACGGTACTTCCTTGATTTCTCCATGACAACCCTTCCGACAACCTTTCCTTTCATCTATAAAAGTAAATTAGTTTTCAACACTAAAAAATAACTCATATTTTATTTGTACTTTTTCGTATTTGTATTGATATATCTAAGTTTCGAACTTTGCAAATTTCAGTTTTTTTATGTGTTAGTTAAAAGGAATATAAATGACTATCTTTGGTCCATTCGTTTCCTGGAAAAAAATCAACTTTTGCTAGTGTCGCCATCTAGTGGAGGTGCTTTTGTAGTGCTTTCTTTTATTTTTTACATACGTCCTCATTGTTGATAACCATTGTTGACAACAACTGTCCATTATATTTTGATTAATTTTGCTTTCACAATGAATGCAACAACTGTCCAGTCAAAGTGTAATTGTTATGAATTTTGTGAAAATATTAATTTATTTTGTGCTAAAGGACCAAAAAGCCATTGATGCCTCTAGCGAGAAATAATGTTCTAATATTTATAGAAAACTTGTTAAAAGAAGCTGAAGATCAACAAAATATTTTTATTTTAAAGTGGATTTATGAATTGATCGGAAACTAGTAATGACTATGTAGTCTTGATTCTTTTTTTTTTTTCTAAATTATTAATTAGTGAATATTTGTTGGCGTACCGTAGATCTCATCTACGGTATTAGGCTAGATTAAGATCAAGAGTGAGAAATTATATCGGAAAATAAAAAAATAAAAATCAGTATAGTTAAGCCTCGACAGAAACTGCTTTCTTTTTTTTAATAGTTCCTCATTGTCAACCAAAACTCAATCTTTTTTTCTTTCTTAAATCTTATATTAAAAAAAAAACAAATATCCATTTCATTGTCATCGACACAACTTACTAAATATTTTAATTTCCTACTAACATAGAAATGAAGATATTCCAGTGTATTGTCAGATATTACTATTATCTTTAAAAGTACCTGCTATTTTTAATTTATGTTGATAGTTTTCTAAAGCGCCTTAACAATAATAATAAATTGCTATCACATAGAGTCCATACTAAAATGCGATATGAATTATTACAACTCCAATATGCTCCATGAACCAATGAATGAGTCCGTTATAAAGCGGATTAATATCGAGATCTGAGGCGTCTGATGTTGTCAGACTCATATTACAGTTTGTCAAATAAAAAGAACGCGGGAAAAATTACTAATTTAAACGACTCTTTGTTTCTAAAAGTTTTTGAGCTTAAAGATTCGAAAGGAGTATTTAATGCTCATTTCAACGATTTGTTACTTATTTTATACTAAAAATACTTAAATATCCATCAGCCCCAGATAACCCGAGATGGGACTCGAACCCACGACCTTTCTGACCCGAGATCCAACAGGATTGACGAATTCAAATCAAGCACTTCTTTTCGCTACTAGTGTTTTTTATTACGATTTGTTACTTTATAAATATTCATTAGGTACCTACGTCTCCTATTTTCAGACTTTGAACATCGATACAGCTTATCAACTAGAAAACAATGGCTGCGAACTCTGATAATGTTTTAGGCAGCCTAAAGCCCGTATAATAACTATAAATCGCTGTTCTAATAAGATAACCTGCTCGATAAGAAGCACAATAGCTAATACAAGAAACGAAACGTTAGAAACAAAGAGTCGACGCAACTTGTTCTGAAAGCTTTCCACAACTATCCCCTTTTGTGAAACTTCGAACGTTTAAGCAGAGAAGTGTCTCTCTGGAAGCAACATGCCTCATTCGCGCAGAAATAAAACGCCTTTATCTCGAATGCGATTCCTCCAATTTACCCTAAACAATGGATCGTTTTGATAAAACCGTATTATATTTGAGCCGGTTTCTAACTTTCCGGGTAAGCTTTTGTTTTAATTACTTCGGCCGAAGTCTCGTTTCGGAGATTAGTTCAATTGACAACTAACCAGCAGATTTGAGAACGAAACAAGATGAAAGTTCAGAACACTCGACAGAAACCTTTATATTACTGTCTACTAATTTAAACACTATAGAAATGCTTTCACGTTGAGATCCCGAAATAGATTTATGAGAAACAGATAAATCTTTGTTTTTCTTAGAATATATACTGCAGCGTTACAGAGATTTTCATGGAAACCGCTTCTTTTAAATTCGAGTAATACGAGACGATCATCGAAACGGGATCGGGAGCATCATAATGCATTAACAGCATTCAAGAGTCACCAAACACCACTTACTAGGGAATTCGATCGTTTTATTATGCGGGTTGTGACTCTATATCTCTGAAAGCGACGCCGCGATTGGATTATATGTTTTTAAGGTTATTTAGACTTATATTTCATTTAAAAATGGAACGTTTATAGTCCTATTCTAATTAAAAACTGGTAAATATGTCGCGTTCTCTCTACCGATAGTAATCTAATGTCAGAAACAAAAGATGTCATATGGCAATATAAATTGTCTACTGTTGACAACTGTCATAGCAAAGTGTAAATTGTTGTGTATATTTGTTTTAATATTAATTTGTTTTCTGTGTATTCCCAAAATAGCCATCGATAGCGAGAAATTTAATTGTATAATATTTGAAATTTAATGTATTGAAGGATTCAAATCTATAAGCGTAACAGCAGTAGTGATACTATACTAGTAGATTAGCAATTAAGAAATACATCAAGTATAGCTTCTTTTATTTATTCGTGTTAGATTCAGAATCAGGTAAAATATTATTGGGTTTTTTTCTGGGCCGGCTGCTGTTCCGGCAAAATATTAGTGTTGGTATTATAGACTGTACTAATCTATATCAAAATTTGCCGAGATAGGAATTTGGTCAAGGGTACGTTCAATGCTATGAGGCAGTTATTGAAAAGAGTTTATTATATTAAAAATAATAAAAGTAATAAACACATTTTTATACTTTTACCCCGATGTTGCCTTCTACAATTTAAAATTTCCCGATTCACCATCAGATTCTGGTACACTTATACCTATTGTAATGTCTATGCTTAACCACATGAGATGAATAAAGAAACTATGATATCGCATTAAAACCTGTTATTTATTTATTTAGTTTAATGTGTAGAGGCGTGCGTAATATTATAGGCATTCTCTACCAGTCAATCTTAGTGATGCAGGAACACCGATGGTAGTAGATACACAATTAAAATAGAGATTAACTGCATACATGTATAACACACAACGCATAACAAATAAGATTCTAATTTTACAGGACAGCAATTTCAATGTGTGATACTAAAAATTATAGGTGCTGTTCAAAAATAATTAATCTTTATGATTCAAATCTAATCTTTAAACTATAATCGCAAATACATACTTCTTCCCGGTCGGGACCTTCGTTGTCTCAGATACTCCATAATACGAGGACGTTATACTATCTTAGAATCTGCTCAGAAGATACTCAATTGCTCAAAAGCAATGTACGCGATGTTGTTTTAATAAAAAAAAATAATAATAATGTCACCACTACTGGGACACCTTCCAGACAGAATTACGTAGCTAAAATATCTAAATGACCATCTTGTAGAAAGGGTGGAAAAAACAATCACTTTTTTTAAGTGACTTCCGGAAAAACGGAGGAGATTCTCAATTCGACTGTATTTTTTTCTGTTTGTTACCTCGTAACTTTTTACTGGGTGGACTGATTTTGATGATTCTTTCTTTATTCGAAAGCTAGTGTTTGCCATGTGGTCCCATTTTAATTGGTCCAGATCTGGCAATGGAATCTGTGAGAAAACCATATAGATCTTAAAATTGCATTAAGTATGCGTGATGTACGGAGTAACTTGGTGGCGTAGTGGATAATCGTCGCGGCCCGCGATCGATGTCATTAAGCAACTTTCGCAAGGGTCGGTCACGGGATGGGTGACCAAAAAATTATTATCTCGAGCTACTCCGTGCTTCGGAAGGCACGTTAAGCCGTTGGTCCCGGCTGTATTTGCAGTCGTTAATACCTTCCAATTGGAACGCATTGGAATATGAAATTTCATCCATAAGGAAGGCCTGAGCCCCTGCAGTGGGGACGTAAAAGGGCTGATGATGATGATGTTGCGTGATGTTTGTTACCCCACAACACAAAATATCACTAAAATGTATGAAATAAAAACTTAAAACTTTAACCGGCTTCAAATTTAAAAAAGTTAAAAATGATACTTATCTTTAAAGCGGTTAATTTTTTTAAGAAACATTGAAATCAGGAGGTTAATATTTAATTAACTACAGAAAACCTCAGCCCGACTTTAATGTTTCTTAAAAAAACACTTTTAACATTAGTCCTATTGTTCACCTTTTTAAATATAAAGTCGGTTCCGCTTTTTTAACAGAAAAGTTGGCAAAAAAAAAACAATAGATATTAATTATTAATAAATATTTCAAGATGGAGCTTACATTAATTTCATTTTAACTACGCAATAATCTCATCTCAATATAATCTCGGCTATTTACATTTTGCCATTGTACTATCTGAACCTGAAGGCTACTTTAGGTCCTTACATATGAAATTGGTGTTTGGTATGGGAGGAACAAAAAGTCAAATATTTTTTAATATAATATATTTATTTAATCAAATTATAAACCATTACTATCTATCCACTTTTGCCATCTCATGGGTGGTTCATTGATCCCTTTACTAAACCTTTCGGACGGAAATCAATAAAATCTTTGAAGGCGATTTACACTGCCCCATCGGAGTTGAATTTTTTCCCTTGCAAGAAATTATCCAAATATTTCAAGTTTTCCATTTTTTATATACTGGCTGATATAAATAGGACAAACAGAAGAGAAATAAAACAAATAAAAGCCGCCTAACGAAACACATATATCTGACATGTGTAAATGGCTGTATAAATTTGAATTTGGAATTCCCAACCAAGGAGGAGAAATTTATGATTAAAGTGGCCAGTACGACAAAACGCCAATTTCATATGTAAGGACCTAATGTTATTATCTGTCACCGTTGATTTACGAAGAAGACATTGCACTAATAATATAAGACTTCAGGTAGATAGTAAAGGCAAAATGCAAGAGTCGAGATTCTATTGAAATGCGGCTATTACGTAAACATTAGCTGAAATGACCCGATGTTTTCAGTTTCGCAGTCCCAACCCAACAGAACAGTTGGTAAAATGGAGAGATATTATCATTTGATAGGACAATCGTACGACAAAGGACATTTGCAAACATCGCCACGGGGCTATTGTGCGTGAGTGGCTGTGGTTTACCTAGTTTATTTTACGGGTTGGGTAAACAAGATATTGTATATGAAGATTCATATTTAAATCCCATCTGTTATTTTAGGATTTTCAGTAGGCCAATTCAGATAATGTTTACGTAATATTCGCATCAATAGAATTTCAGCTAGATACTCTGATAACTTATGGTTTGGATAACCTGGGTTTTCCTTGCCAGATACCAGGTCCCAGACCCTTGTGAGGGTAATACGGGGGGTTTTGCACGGTAGGCCTGCTGTAAATAGGGGTTCTTTAACCTCCGCAGCAGGAGAGCCCGGGTTCAGTCGGCCTCTCATCAAGGTCGATGGCATGTTAGTCAGTTCACCTCGGTACAAAAAAAGAAAAAGGTACTCTGATAACTTAATACTAATGGTAGAGATGGGTGGCGCAATGAAAAACTGGTAGAATTCTTCAATCTTGATTTTATTTTCAAATATTATAACATTAAAACACTTACAACGAAATACTATGATACTCACTCTGTACTGGTCTCGATCAGAAAAGGATTGTCAACCAGCAAAATACGAGGGTCAAACTGAAAGTTCTTAGAACTGGCCACTTATAAACAATATAATAAAAAAATAATTCTAAAATTTGAAAATATAACTCTTTGCCAATATTACTGAGTATATATTTCATTCATTTGTCATTTGTTTTACGATTTGGCGGCAAATTGAAAATTGTCTGTGTCACGTCATCATGAATTTAACACGAGAAAATTTTCGTGCAATGATTTTTTATGACTTTCGATGTCATTTAAGTCAACAAGAAAGTTATGATAGACTACGATTGGCCTTTCACGATGAAGCCCCATCTCGTGCGACTGTTTACAACTGGTTTAATGAGTTTAAACGTGGTCGCACTAATCTCACTGATGATTTACGTGAGGGACGGCCTTCTACGGCGACGACTGAAGATAACATCTGTGTTGTGCGGCGTATGATAGAGACTGACAAAAGAGTGACCTATCAACAGATTCGGACAAGCTTAGGCATCGGTATGAGTCAAGTGCACAAAATCCTCCACGAACATTTAGCGGTCAGGAAGCTTTGCGCCCGGTGGATACCTCATAATTTGACTGAGGCTCAAAAACTCCATCGTGTGGATTGGTGTCGTAAAATGATTGAAAGATTTAACGGAGGTGACTCAAATGCTGTGTTCGACATACTAACAGGTGACGAAAGCTGGATTTACTGTTATGATCCTAAAACCAAAAGACAATCTGCTCAGTGGGTGTTTCCTTTCGAGGAGTTGCCAACTAAAGTGAAGAGAGATCGAAGTGCGGGAAAAAAAATGGTGGCCTCGTTCTTTGGAAGGATAGGTCATTTTGCAACAATTGTGTTAGAGGATCAAAAAACAGTTTCTGCAGAATGGTACACTACCAATTGTTTGCCACTTGTCTTGGAAAAAGTTCGAGAGAAACGACCTCGCAGTAGGATCCTCCTGCACCACGACAACGCCTCGTCGCACACCGCCAAGCGAACGATCGACTATTTGGCGACATCAAACGTTGAATTACTGGGTCACCCGCCGTATAGCCCCGACCTCGCGCCTTGTGATTTTTATTTATTTCCAAAAATTAAAGAAAAACTTAAAGGAAAGCGGTTTATGAATGCTGAAGAAGCGGTGGCTGCGTATCGCGATGCCATTGAAGAGATCCCTAAGGACGAGTGGGCAAAGTGCTTTTCCCAGTGGTTCCATCGCATGCAGCGGTGTATTGACGTGAATGGACAATATTTTGAAAAGATATAATAAAACTAATAACTGGCTAATGTAATCAGTTTTTGATTTTCTAAGAACTTTCAGTTTGACCCTCGTACGAACGCGAATTCGAATACGAAAAAGTAATAATTTAAAATATTAACGGCCAGCATTGACCATAAACCGTCCGAAGAGTAAACCTACCTATAGTTATGTGCACGGACGTTACAGTACTTGCATTATTTAACCTTCCTCTTGAATCACTCCGTATATGATGAAAATGCACAACTAACCTATATGTTTCTGTTGCAATAAGTTGGATGAAAGCAAAATAATGTAATAATTGATATGCTTATCACTAGCTTAACCCCAGCGGCAAAACCCGCATGGCTGCTAGGGAACCGTTTAGTGGGATAAAAGCCTATATATATTTAATTATTTAATATCTATAGTCAATTATAATCTACGTTAAATCAGACTTACAATAATCCGTAAACCAAATTTTATCAAAATTGGTTAACAGTCCTTACCTTATTTGAATATGAATCTTCGTTTTTTCGGATACTCACATATTACAAGTGCTTTAGATACTTATCTTGAAATCAAAACAATGTTTATTTTATTGTATTTAATTATACATTATGTGCGTGCCAAAGCACGGGCAAGCTCGAGATTATAAACTTTTGGTCACCCATCCTATAACCGACTGTTTGTTTAACTTCCGCATCATAGTGCCAACGCGCTAACCATTAAGCCATCGAGTTCCTCAAGAAAAGTCTATTATAATTGCTTTAGAATTATTTAAGGCCATAAACGGTTGTCGTGTGACAGTGCCAACCTATTATTAAAAACTATAATTTTTACCGCTAACTGTACTTCATAAACAAACACGGCCTACTTTACATGTTTTATATCCATAATTAAAAGTTTTTAATTGGAACTTTATTGCCTGTGTTTTTTGCTTGGAAAATATAACTACAAACGCTATTGAATGAAAAGACAGTCGGTACATTAAAATTTTATGATGACTTTAAGCTCTAATGAGTGTTCTAAATTTGAAAATTTGTGTCGCTAATCACACAATTTGCACAAACAGTCATTAAAATTGTCATTACATTGAAGCCACATTACCGATACAAATTTATGGGTGTTTGTACAACAGAGCGCATGTCGCTTTAAACAAGTGAAAATTTTAATGGACGTCGGTGTAGGGTTCATCATCACCAGCCCTTTTACGTCCCCACTGCAGTGACTCAGGCCTACCTTATGGATGGTTAAGGAGGATGGGCCATGACCCTCTACGCTAGCCCAATACGGATTGGAGGGTATTAACGACTGCAAATGCAGCCGGGACCACCGGCTTAACGTGCCTTGGGAAGCACGGAGTAGCTCGAGATAATAATGTTTTGGTCACCCATCCCGTGACCGACCCTTGCGAAAGTTGCTTAACGACAAAGATCGCGGGCCGCGGCGCTTATCCACTACGCCACCGAGCTACTCCATATCCATATAATAATACTCGGGATAAATTAGGATGGAGAAAAGATTTAAAAAGATATGTCGATAACTCATTAATAGAATAAATAATCATTTAAAACCCTGAAGTTGAATCACACTGAAAGCGAAGACAAAGAGATCGCAATAGAATAACAGTTTATTTCCGTCAACGATTTCAAGAACCGATTGGATTCCTCGAAAACAATTTTAGAGGCGTTCCTACACTCCTAAAACATGTACCAATATAGTAATAAGTATGTATAACAGCTTTATACTTTTGAATGCATTTTCAACAATACAAAACTGTTATACTACTACGGCTAATTTTATACGAAGTTTCAGTAGGTTAAGACTTAATATATTACAGAAACAGTTAAATTTATTCAATGTATGTCACAAATCATTACAAAATATATTATAAATAAATATTGAAGGTAGAAGTGACGTCCTGTAAGGACACAGCAATATAATTTTGTGGTAATCAAATGTGCTGCGTGGGCGTTATTCGTGACTTAATTAATTGGAATCTCAAAATATATTTAATTAAAGAAATGCGTTTGATTGATAAACTGACATATACATAACTTCAAATATTGCATTTTAGACATGCTTCCTTTCAAAATCGAAATGAATAAAACAGTTTTTAAGAAATTCACCCATGAAGGGAGTCGAAAGGAGGAAGGTTAAAAGGAAGGGTGTTAGTTTTTATGAAACTCCGACAGTTTCGCAGCTAAATAGATAATAAATTAACCACTTTATGAAACATGAAGAATAACGTATTTTAGAGAGGCAAAGTTTGTATGCATCTCCCTGCCGATGTTTCCGGCGACTAGGACCATATTAGCTGGACCGCGGGCCCAGTTGTCGGAATGATTCAGTTTTATTTTTTTTCTTCCAGCGACTGGGAGTACATATGAATAATAAAATCTATTAATCAAGCCAATACAGTACAGTCAAACCAACAAAAAATTATAAGTCCTAGGAAATAATGAAAGAAAAATCTTCTTTAATTCAAAAATATTTTAATTTATAAATAAATCATATGTTTTTACTGTATTGGCTTAGCATGGAATCGGATCGGCGTCTCGTTCCAGAATTTATACCATTGTCGAGCAAACTCTTGCAATCTCTGTAACTTGTATCCTATGCTTGTTACCTAGGGTTGCCAGGCGTCCGGATAAAGCCGGACACGGTTAAACTTTTTGATTTTATTTATATTTCATTCGAATTTAAGAACAATTATGTTTAATAATCAGAAAAACTTGGCATTACACTTATATTATATATTATATTACGACACAAAATTCCCGACAGTATAGAGTGCCCAAAATGTTTACCCAAATGTCCGGCCAAATAGGCAGGTCTGTCCGGTTATTAGGTTTAGCGATCTGGTAACCCTCATCATCATCAGCCCTTTTACGTCCCCACTGCAGGGGCTCAGGCCTTCCTTATGGATGGTTGAGGAGGATGGGCCATGATCACACGCTGGCCCAATGCGGATTGGAGGGTATTAACGACTGAAAATGCAGCCGGGACCAACGGCTTATGTGCCTTCCGAAGCACGGAGTAGCTCGAGATAATAATTTTTTGGTCACCCATCCCGTGACCGACCCTTGCGAAAGTTGCTTAACGACAACGATCGCGGCCGCGGCGCTTATCCACTACGCCACCGAGCTACTATTGGTAACCCTACTTGTACCTAACTATCAGTACGTCATGTTATCATTACAATCGACAGTCGGTTGCGTAGCCCGGGTGCAACGTACGTGGTATATGCTCGAGCTCCCTCGGCGGATGCGGCCTAATGACATAAATGCAAATTCGACCATTCAAGCTTCCTGCACGCACCTACTGTTTATTGATCCACAACTTACATCAATAGCACATATCCTTATATAATATAATTTATAGTTTACTAACCATGTGTTTTTCTAGTAATAACATGGTTAGTGAATGTCGTTACTGCCATTAGAGCTGGTGAGTTTCTTGCTAGTTTTGCTTATCAGCCAAAAGACGTCCTGAACGAGTGGAGTGGTAGGGAAAAAATTTAAGACGATTTGAAAGTGCTAGAAGCGAGTTTATTTGAATAAACATAATTTGACTTTGACTTCTGAACATCGCTAACGCAAAAAAATCTCGAATGGATTTTCATGCGGTTATCACATATATAGAAATAAACGATATAAAAACGAAATAGAAATTCACGAGGAAAACTCGAAAAAAGCAACTGAAATCTGGTTAATGTTTAAATTACCGTCAAATGATCATGTCATAAAATGAAATAAAACCTTTATTACCTTTTGAAATAGGTTTTATTTGATTGAACCTCTATGCTGGCTGTGATAGTGCTGTGCTCGACGTAGTTCAAGGCCGGTTCATTACAGAATAGAACTGCTGGTTATAAACTAGGTCAGTTTTAATAAAAATATTTATTAAGTTCTTCAAAAATTTCTGAGTCCTCGAAAAATGTTTTCTTTTTGTCACATTACGTCAATACCAGAGAGTTAATACTTTGCTTATTCGCGAAAAAACAACTGAAAGTATAAATTTTTCACACTACAACTAGGTAGCTCGGTGGCATTTGACCACTGAACACAGAACCGTGTTCTGTGCATCTGACGAACGACAAAGTGGATAAACACCTCGGCATGCTGCGGTCATGGTTGCTAAGTAACTTTCGCAAGGATCGGGAACGGGATGGGTGACCAAACATTTTCTCGAACTGTTCATATTTCGCAATGCACGGTTAGCTATTGGTCCTTCGGTTCAATTCGCATTGAAGCCAGAGTGGAGGTTATGGCTCAGCCTCCTTAATTATCCTTATAGAAGGCTTATTACGTCCCAATGCTGGGGACGTAATAAGACTTATGATGATATCTATATGAGGCTGATTTCATATATAATATTACCTAAATACACCATTTTAATTGTCATAGGATGAGTGACTTTTTACTATATCGGGTTTCTCCGTCCTTTGAAAGGCATTAATCCGTTGGTCCTAGAAGCATTCGCAGTCGTTAACCTACCCCGCGAGCTGACTGCAGACTAGGGTACTGCTCGCGGGGTAGGTCATCATCCACTTTTCCAACTGATTCCATTCCATCCGTAAAGAAATCTTGTGCCCAAGCAACGGGCACATTAATAGCCTGATGATATAATATCATCAACAACTTTTAAAATCCTAAGATTTTATATTTTTAAAGCCCCAAGCAAGAATAAAGGATTATTGTTGAACAATTCTTAATTACCATGCCAACTGAGGAGATCGCCCACCAATTGAGGGTGTCCATATCTCCGAGGCCACGGGTTTGATTCCTGGTTAATTTATTAATTTAATCAATGGTTAACCCTGGTTAATTTATTAATTTAATAAAAAAAAATAGTATTATTACGTTCTTGTTTTATTATTTATATTAATCAATTACTTTGGTTGTTATTATCTACTGAATACTTAAAGATACGACTACATTTAAAAAAATGGAATTTAAACATACGAAATAAAAATAAAACAGAGTGTTTCATTAAAATAATAAAAAAATATTTAATTTTAAATGAATATAAACATTACCTCACCATAAAGTAATATCGAGAGTGACGTGCGGCCGCGTAACTAACTTCACAAAAAAAAAAAAATCTTTATTGTTGTAATTTTTCTATATTGGTACCTTCTTTGTCTCAGATACCTCATAATAAGAGGGTGTTGTGTAATTACTCATCTAGGAATCTGAGCAATGTATGTTGTCTTGTATTTACTTTTAAGTTTAGTTAAGTATATATTACACACAAGCGGAGCATAGACGAATCGCAAGCAACCAATCATAGGCAGTTATTATACGATATTGGTTTTTTGTACGTGCGTCCAATATTAATCAGCGAGACATTTCCGCCATTTTCTCAGAGATTACTGCTCTAATTGGATACACATTAACTCAGGCTTGAGTAAAGGGGGCACAAATGAAAACCAGTAAACAGTTTCTTAATGTTTTTTATTATTATTATTTCTCAGTGATCGTAACACAACGTAACATACTTTTATTTTGGTTCAGTCGGGAACTTATAGAACTTAACACTAATTTTGGTACTAAGACAACGGGAATCTCACCAATACGGTGATAGATTAGATACATAACATATAACTCGTAAGAATTAACATGACACCTGAGGATCTATTCTAATTGTTCTCGAACGAAAATCATATACGTAAAGATTATCTGTGCATCAGAAACTGTGTGAGATCCTACCTCGGTTGCATCATAAATAATCGAAAAACGCGTTCTTTGGAGTCGTGTTGACATTTCGAAACTAGACAATTTTTTTTTGGAAAATTAGAATTAGCCTTCAGAGTATCATGTTAATTCGTACGAGTAGTAAAGTATTAAATATTAGGTTTCTAGCTAGAAAGTAACCACACGTGTGGTAATGGCTAACACAATACATGGCTCATGCACTCATTGCGTAAATTATTGCTTACATATTAAGATCAGCTGCTATAGTTAATATTTACAACCTTTTAGCGTGAAATTAACACTTCAAAATTATAGTTTTTAACATTTCAAAATATTTGAGTGCAAAAGATTAACTGTATCACAGGACTTAGCGATTACTTCAAACACACATACAATTTATTATTCTTATATATAAAATATAATCGATTAATGATTCCACTGTACAATAATATCAATATTGGAAAAGATATTTGAAACTATATTCTGTATATACTTGGAAAGAAATAAAATTTCATACGCAAAAAAATAAACTACTAAAAAGTACACACATTTTGGTATAAAATAACACTCCAAAAAAAAATTATAACACATAAAAATAACACAAAATATATGTAAATTAATTTATAACGTTACCAGGAAAACATAATTCAATTGGGACCGTGGCTAGTGACATTCGTTGAGTGAAATGGAACTGAGTTGTCGATCTTATTGGCAAACACTAGTAAGGGATGACACTTGTAATTCAAAGTTCTTATTTCCTAACACATAGATACTAATTTGTTCAAACGATCCTAAATTGCTGTAGGCGTTTTAAGACTTGCATAGAACCTTTCCATGTCCATGTAAGTCACCATGATACCGATATAGTAATTATCAGAACTTTGGCCAAAGTCAATATGGCTAAATGATTAAAAAAATAACATAAGAGAACAGTTAGGATATTTTAATCAAAAAGGAAATATTTGTTTTTAAAACATATGTGGTTTTTATATACTTTTTTACGCTATAAAAACTTCCACGATCGTTTAAATTTATTTATGTAAAAAAATTAACAAAAGTTTCGTGTTAATTGAATCCAAATGAACTCTTTTAAATAATAATATTTTATTCTCTAATAATAATATATTTTCGGTAAACGGGAACACTTTATCATAATTCATTAACGTTCATTAGTTACGTATTTCAGAAACAAATAATACAGTTTCGTAGTGTTGTAATGAGCGTAGCCATAGAGCTCTTGAGCTGCGAACTAATTACATTAATTTATAACAAACCGTTCAGCTGCCCGGCTATAACACACTAACACACAGTACATTATTATTAGTTGTTAAATACAATGCTATGTATATAAACGAATGCGTTATAATGATAACGATTTGGAACATTTTAAATTATACCGCGTTAATTTAATGAATTCTGAAACAACTAATTGAACTTAATACAACTATGAATTCAATAAATCACTCGGCATCGGCTGAGCAATCTACAAAATATTTCCTGAAGGAGGGCCGTTATTTCCAGACATGTTCATAAATTTTTTGTCCAGACTATATCCCGAAATCCCGATCTTTTGATTAGCACATTTTAGTTACCAATCTTGCAAAAGTTTAGTCGTAAAATTGTGTACTCGGTATTGATTTCGATTGCCATATAGTCTTCTGTTTTTTATATCAAATTTAAATCAATGACTATGAAAATTATTCATTCTTCAAATGAGTTTATTGCAAGCACATTTGAATCGTCCATTTTTTTTCACCTACTACCCGTGCAGGACGTCTTTTGGCTGACAAGAAGTAGGCCATGAAAAAGACGTATGAGCCACGGATATCATGATTTAGTCACGTTCACGACACATATGGTATCCGGCCTACATGAGACTAAGAACTTTTAACATCCATATATTTAGTTCACAAACAACATCGAAACAGGAGTGACTAACGTGCGAAACTAATATTTCATCAAACTGATCTTCGGACAATTTAAGACGATTTTTAATTCAAATGGTATACGTAATTGTTTTTCAAAAATCATGGATTTCTTAACTGTGAGATTTGCTTTTAATTGGTATGCGGGGCAACGAAAAATATTATATTACGTATATTTAAAATAGCTAAAAACCCTGGTATATCTAAATCATTAAGATCCCAAACGTATATAATTATAATTAAAACGACAAAATTTTATATTTCGTGCGAATGATTGATCATTTTATCAGAAAGTACACAATGTTCACCGAAAAAGATCTTTTAAGATGCATTATTACAACTTATACGATAAATAACACAATGTGGCCTGTGTCTGCGTAGGGGAACGCTATACACGTTGTCCCCGAACAGTCCCCTTGACAGGCGGGCAGGGGCTGTGTTGAACTCTTCATCCGCATGGATCCACCTGAAGACTAGTCAAAACCCGGATGACATACTCATTAAACGCTCTTCGTGCAACCTCTCTCTTTGGGGAAGACCCTGGGATAAAATAGAGAGTTCTTCACACTTTGGCCAAAGGCTACCCTCACAACGCAGGAGACTCGCGTGCATCAGACCCTTCTCCCAAACAGGAATGTGCAATGACCAGGGACAATATACGGAACAATAACGGTGTCCCGCTGCACGGATTAAACATTGCTTTATGAGTTCATGGTTAGGCCACAGGTTCTCAACGTGGCTATAACCTAATCCTTTTGGAAATAATACGTTTTTTCGGTCTTTGTCTCTATTGTAACGATAACCAATTCATATTTTTATTTCAAAATACCTCGAATAATGGGATATTTTGGTAACGTTAATTCCTAATGTAAAATCAACTAAAAATATATATAAAAAAACTAAGACGTCACATCTGTTAAAAATACCCACTAAATAAAACGACGACACTAGAAGCACTCACCAAAGAATAAGACTACAATAAAAAACACGGAAAAAGACCCTATTTAAACGTAAGTACTTTTACTTTATATATGTACTTACATTGGAAATTCAAAATATTGCACTTAAATTATTTAGATTCCATGCACAATTTATCATATAAATAAGTTTCTTATTTAAAAAAAATACTAATATTATAATTCCAAAGTTCGAAGATGAAACTACAAAATTATTTTTTTTATATCTTTCTATTAACCAATGCGTGACAAAATCATATATGGCACGACAAAGAGCTGCTTCAGTGGGTTAGTAAACACTACAACAGGTTATGCAAAAAGTACGGAATTATAAACCGTAACACAGTAAGAGTTCAGTCCAAAATCTACTGCAGTCAGCTGCCAAATCTGTCACCCTCGCAGACAATGGGTATTGCTGACATCATATTCACAAACTTTATGCGGAACTATTCAAATTGTGTAGCTGAATAAACTCTAGATACGGGTTAACCTAGCTAGTTGATAGTAAGCTCTCGTTCGGGCTTTAATGTGATGAACATCTAAAGCGTCGTTATAATGGCACCTATGACTAGATCAAATCACCTATGAAACCTACGAGTAACGATGCGATTTCGTCGTACGATGAGTTGAAACAAATAAATCTCTTTAGAGTACTTAATGAGGCTCATAAATCCTCGCGAACGAAAGTAATGCTTCCTAATAATGATATTATGACGAGTTTTGTAACATTCTGCAATAGCTTAGACTCATTAATCAGTGTTTGAAAAAATCACCAACCTTTTTTTTATTCTATTTATAGTATAAAATATATTATTGTTACATTGCGTTGAAGACATCAAAAAGGGTTACGCCGCGTGCTTTATAAAGTATGTCATGTTATTCTCTTTGTAACAGTTTTAAGGTTAAATCAATTAGAAGAATTACACAATTTTGTATTATCTGATGTGCTGTGGTGTCGCACGACTAAATATCATCGATTATCTGATAACCAATTAAGATTATTTAAGACGCGCCCTAAGTAGAGCAATTCAAAGTTGTTTTATAGAAGCACTACATTTTATTTCAAATAAAGCTATTGTATTATGCATGTGTTTGAGGCAGACATCTCATTTCCGTTTATGAAAGACTATAACCTTATTTTATGGCCGATATCGAAATTGACATCTTTACGGCACCTAAAACATGGACTCGTCGTTAGAGAATGTCTTTAATTTATTTCCGCATAGAGAGTAGGTACATTGTAATAGTGACATATTCAATAGTTCCTGTGGATAGTTTACGACTTTAGTGATCTCGCGTTATTGTGATAAAGTAATAACATTGCAACCGTCCACCGCGACGTCTGATAGGGTTGATGACAATTTTTTTATTAGTCCATCAGGTAGATAGTTGAAAAATATTAAGCAAGTAATTTTTATTGTAATAATTAAATTACATCGGTACATGAAGTTAAAAATGTCACATGACGTCACGCTTTTGAACATATCCTACAAAACTGTGACGTAGCGAACCCCCACTCCTCAACTTTAATGCCTGTTATCTATTTCTTGTTAAATTGAAGTAAAAAAATAATAATGAGGGATTAAACAGAATTTCTTTTTTTTTACCCAGTCATCAGCCCTATTCTATAAAGACATATAACTCATAGGTAGTAACAACGTCAATACAGAGACTGTTAATTATTATTGTGACGTCACATTCACTCATTAAGTTTCATAATTAATTCCATCTATATCAGTTGCTCTGAATAAATCAGAAGTGTAATTTCATATCTTGTCATTGTCATCCGTTGCTTACCAATAAAACTTATTAGTAATGAAGATGTTTATTGACTATTGTTTCATCAGTGGGAAAAATCTGTTGTAATGGAAAGATTCCGCCAGTTAACGAGATTACACTTTCCATATAATATAGGTGTTTTTAAGTTAGCTACCTAATATATGAAATAATGTAATAATAAACTTTTTTATCATATAAACTGCACCAATCAAGTATGGCGTAGACCTAATCTAGGAGTAGGCGAAATTGCATCGACGAGAGTATTTCTAACAATTATTTTTCCCAAAATATATACTTCCACTGTATCTACCCAATAAGATTTAATTTTCAACTTCGCAAAAAAATTGTATCAAATCAGTTTTAGATTACACGTACGAAAGGAGATTATTGAAAGAAAATCAAGGCATCGCGAAGGACCCTCACCTAGCTGCGCCACTGGCACTTATTAGACACTATAAAGCTATAAAACCTTAATAAAAAAAAAATAGCTTCAACATAAACTAATATATAACCGAGTGCATTGAGCGGGTTCCGTTAGTTCTCTCTGGTACAATTTACTCGGGCGTACACGATATTCGTATCATCATTCAATGCACAGAAAACGTGCCTGCGACGGGTTGCATTAGATCATGATAAAGCTTGCTACTCTTTGCTTCTTTAAATCTTATACCTACTCTTTTCAGTCCTTACTTACTGGATATTATAGTCTATATTATTGAAAAAGCAGCTATCGCAGTGGGACCTCAATTGAAGACTGGAACCTCAATAGAAATATTGAAGACAATGTAATTAATTAAGTTGTGTTACTGATTTAAATTCACCATCACCAACGGTCATCCTAGCTGCCTACATATTTAACGTATAAAAATAATATTATCGATAAATCAAAATTCAATTTCATACATTAAATTGTAGTTTATAATTCTGGGAAAAAATAACTAAAGCCTCTGTAATTATATAATAACCAAAAAGCTAATAATTGAAAAACAAATAATCTAACAGTAACATTCCAATATGAATCTCTTCACATTAATGTATTTAAGAGTACATGTCATTTAGTTCTTTGGTCAATTTCAACAGAGATATTATTCAACTATTGAATAAAATAAAATACATATTCACCTCACAAAAATATGTTGATCGCTTCTTAAAAACTAATATTCAGCTTAAATGCGAATTTATATTACAATCACTATGTACATAGTTTAATACACTTGTTTAAATATGAGTTATTGTTCGACCAGTGAGCCGTCAACCGTTTTATTTTTATAATAAGGCTCGGCACAAAACGTGCCAGTGTCTTTAGCTACCAATAATCAGCGACAAGCATCCCTTACATTTTTACGACACATGGTAATGTTTACAGAGAACATTGTTTTATTGCACCAAGTGACTTCGGGTGACACGCGTTTTAGATACACATATATTCAATTTCCCACACTAGATGTCGCGCTAAAATTGTTATTATGGTATCAATTACGTTTCATTAACATCTCTTTCTAACACAGTTCAAAATGACAAAGATATTGGTTCCCTTTTATTTGTAAAATTATCTATTGGAGGCCTATAAATATTGGATCTCAGTCAATTAATACAGTGGAAAATTCAATTAACTGAAGCGCCCTGTTGAGACGCCTTTATTGCATTTACATACCATAACCGTAAACTTTACTGTAACCGAATCAATAATAAAGGCAACTTGTTATTAACAAAATCTATGTCAAAAAGAGACGTTATTGAAACGACATCAATATAATGTAATTACATTAACATTACCAAAAGTTGAGATACTGATCATCGCTTGGTTTATGCCGAGCCTAAAATTTAAAACTTATAATAACTACTTACAAAATTTACACAGCTTCACTCACAATTTATTAAATATATTATACAATGTTAATGTTTTCTTCACGTTTATTGAGCAAGCTAATATATTATGTACTCAATATTATTACGAGTCACCGGTCTCCTATGCGATAATACTACATTTTTATAAGCTATGTTTCGTTGGGTTCTGTCTAGATGCATTATTACCTACCCTGTTCTATCATTTTTCAACATTTAACCAACAACAATCTACAATACGTTCACGTCATTAAAAATATAGTTTATAACATATAGAGGATGGATTTTTAGTAGCACATGGGTATAGTGGTTGTCATGGAAATTATGTAGCACCGCAAATAATCGGTTATACATAACTCTTGTGAATCGAACACATTTTACGCATTTCAACTTAGGAATGATGATTTTATACCTATTTGTTCATTTACTATTTTAAAATAGGTCTTTAACTGTCATATATTTTACGACTTCTATGATTTTTTTGTTTTTAGTTATCGTTTTAAACGAACACCATATTTTCGAATTTTAACAATATATTTTGGCAATTGCAACACAGTGGCCGGCAAAGTTACAAGATATATCAGCCGTTATATCCCGGCAATATAGCCAAACATTTTTGATATAGGCGCTATTGTTATAACATTTCTGGGATTACCGGGCGATAAATGCCGAAATATATTGCCCCTATGTGTGAGTTACAGTTGTGATAAAAAATAAAATAAAATATTGCTATTATATTCACAATGCTATATTGGATGAAGGTGGGATTGCCAAAGGTCGTGATTAGAAACCACTGAGCTTTTCCGCTCTGTAGTAGCGAAAAAGTAACGTGTGCTTGAAAAATTCGTCAATCGTATTAAGTTCTGAGTAGCTCAGCGGTTAGAGCAGTCGCTTGGATTGCGAAAGTTCGTGGGTTCGAATACCAGGGACAAAGTGGATATTTAAGCATTTTTCATTAAGAATATAAAAAAATAGCTCATCTTCTTTTAGCAGAATTGGCACTTAAATTTATTGTAACTTCTACGTGCCTAGAACTAATATCTAAATACTATTGGTAAACATAAATAAAACTTGACCGACAATTTTACAAGAAATTAGTTTCACTTTCAGAAAAGTGTGAAAAGTTGTGCAAAATTTGCATACGAGGCGATAATAATTCACAGTAAAGACCTAGCTTTCTTAACAAATTAATTTTAGTTTTAAGCATAATATTAAAAGCATAACTTCCGCAAAGAGATTGCATACAAAATGGCAGTAATTCACAGCAAAGACCTAGTTTTTAATATCACGCCACTGACGTGTTACAACTGCGTGGTAAACGTGTATCAAATTTAATAGTCTGTGCTTACATATTGTTCCAGAGCTTTTGACTAGTTGACTAGTGCACTAAGATGCGGTGACGTCACGATGCCAAACTCGGGCTGGCGCGAGATAAGGTTACTTGCCCCTGTATTTCTCGGTGGTGGCGTCTTCTAGATTACTGTCCCAATCGAATTCTGTGACACCGGTGCGGGACACTTCGCCGAGGTGCCGCCACCTATACTCAAAGTCCGTGTCCCGTTTCTTCAACGCCTCGAATCTAAGACAGAAAAACGGCATGTGTCAATTTCAACGGCCGATGGCAACCATAGTGCGTGGGCCTTAATCGTTGTCATTATCCCTTATCCTTTAACACGTAACTGGTTTAACTTCAATTATGTTCCAATTTAATATTCAACAACATGTGGCTATGTGGGTGGTTATTATCTGGCCTTATCGCGAGATAAACTTCCAGTAATTAATTTGAGATGGGAGATAATTTTCTCATAACGTGGACCACCTGATAAGTTGTTTAATCTCTTAAACTTTGTGAATGGTGGTTATAGAAAAATGGTGACACCCGTTGCATCTAACCACAGCAGGCGAACTATTATAACTTTGATTGTTTGCCAGAAAAATCCCAGATTCCTTTTAACGGTTATCTTTAGAGATTTAGATCAGTGTTTTCCATCGCGACCCGGTAAAGGGTCAACAAAATAAAATACCGGGTCGCAACATTCCCGCCTTGTTTAAATTAAATTAGCTTATCAAGCAATAACATTTTCAATGCCTCTTGTCACAACTTATAAATGTTGTGTTGGACTTGGAGAGGAACCTCAGATTAAAACTTTATATTCCGCGAACTCGGGATTCTTTAACAAAAACTAGAAGCAGCTCCATACTTCGCATTAAACTTTAGTGAATAAATAATTCCTTCAAACGAGCAATTCTTATATACATATACATAATCGGAATCTTAGAAACGGCTTCAATTATTTTTATGACATTATGCAGGTGGTTTCAGGGCTGATAAAAATATCAAAAAATATACCGTGCAATGCTCTGTCATCCAGTTACTTATAGTTTTTTAAATATCATGTAGCTCACGAAGAGGCAGTATGTAAATTACCGAGCCAGTGCAAAACAATGTTTGGGAAGCACTGAGCTAGAAAATCACAAGTTAAGAAACACTTCACTAGGAAAATGTAATTTATTTCTTTTGTAACAATTGTGGAGAGAGTAGAAAAGATTATTCTTATATTGTGAGTAAATGGTACACTCGAACAATCCTATTAGACGGTGATTAATCATCTTTGACAGGCAATTTGGCTTCGATGTTTCAGGCAGAGTATTTATTGAGGCTTTCATAAGCTATTTGTCAACCGCAACCTGGTAATTGGGTTGAAATGATTTAGATTCGTGATAGTGGTGCGTGTAGCCCTGACATTAGAGCTAGCCACATCGCCATTTTGGCTTACCCAACTTTTAGTTATTTATTCCTAATACAAAATGCTTAAAAAATCCACTTGGTCCCTGGCACCCTGAGATGGGAAACGAATTTAATTTTTTTAAGCATTTTGTATCAAGAATAAATTTCAGTATGGCATTGTGAATGCAAAATTAATCAAAATATAATAATTTTAGTTATTTTTTTTACAAAGGTAAAGTATATTCCTTAAGTGTATTTTACTATATACAACAAGCTTTTTTGGATACAGAAATGACTTAGTGACAGTTAATAACGACTGCACGTCAGGTCAATAATTGCATCTCAATAGAATCTCAACTACTTTTATTCCGCCATTGTACTGTCCTGAAGTTCAATAAATAATAATATTGGACTTCGCGTAGATAGTACAATGGCAATATCTTAATCGTTGAGATTATGATGCGATTATTGCGTAAAATTTACAGAATTTGCCTACTGGTTGCATCTGGCAGTTGTTAATACCTATCAATTAACACTTTTTTTAATCCTCGGTATGGGAACAGTCAATACTATCAAATCCAAATCTCGTGAGTGTTATTTTATCATTATATAGATACTATTGGGAAATTAAAGAAAATTAATTAGGTTTAGATTTAAAGACATGATAAACCCTCGGTATGGGAAGAAAGATTCGGGATCCAGAAAGGAGCCCGCTGGATCCAACCCCACATCGGACCACATGGAGTGGAGCTCCCCTGTTGCGGGCTGGGAAAAGATCAGGCTACTTGGCCGCCGCAGGATGGGATGCGCTAATATGTTATCCACACCCCCTCCCGTCCACGCTTGTAGAGAATGTAGTCCGGGTCTCCTAGGGCTAGCCAATCACTCAGACATATGCCTGTCATAGTCAGCGACGAAGGGATGGAGTCGGCTGCGGCGAGGTACTCACCATTTCGGCGCATTTAGTCGTTGGGGGGAGGAGCCATGACAGGTGGTCCGGATTGCCCAATAGCGCACCGGTCCTGCTTCAGAGGCGACTGTGGGGGATGACTACCCCCACGGTCATTGCACCACCTCCGGTTGTCAAGGGAGGGTTCCTTGTAACCACCTGGGAAACCTCCCGCCCGCAGAGAGGAAGAGACACCACCGGGTGTCCCCCACGGTCCGGATCTACCTGGGACTTATTTTAAGATACCAGGTACCGGACTATGCGCGAGGGTGGTACGGGGGGTTTTGCACGGTAGGCCTGCTGTAGATAGGGGTTTCTTTAACCCTCTGCAGCAGGAGAGCCCGGGTTCAGTCGGCCTTTCGTCCAGGTCGATGGCATGTTAAGGTAAGTACCCCTCGGTATAAAAAAATAAATAAAAAAGGGCTGGCCAAACACTACAAAGACATGAATGGTTTGTTACAGCTCTTTCTCCCTCCTCCCATTCCCTATTCCATCCAACCATAAGGAAGAGCTGTGCTCCAGCATTGGGGATGTTAACAGAACAAAATATCAACAATTTCGCAAGATGTGCTCTCCGAAATAGAACCAAACGCTCATTGATTAACAACTGCAATCACGACCTGTTATATCAACTAGATAGGAATAATAAATATGGCGACCTAAATAACTTTCAATTATACTTAAGCAATAAAAATAGCATCGTATACAAAATCAATTTGAAGCCGAGATAGTACTTCCATATTACACAAGTCTACAGACAAGTAATAATGTAGGTCTAATAGTATATTAGAAGTCTCATTCATCTCAAGTCATTAATAGTATATTGTAAACTTTGTTATTCGCACCCGTTACTTGTAACTAGCCCCAGCCTGCGATCATTATCGTTAAGCATCTTTCGCAACGGTAGGGCATGGGATGGAAAACCAAAAAAATATTATCTTGAGCTACTCCGCGCTTCGGAAGGCACGTTAAGCCGTTGGTCCCGGCTGCATTTGCAGTTGTAAATACCCACCAACCCGCATTGAGCCAGCGTGGACCATCGTCCTTAACCATCCCTAAGAAAGGCCTGAGCTCCTGTAGTGGGGACGTAAAAGGGCCCGAGCCCCTGTATTGGCTCACCTTTTGAACATGAGGTTCTTGGCGAACTCGTATAGCTCTAGATCGAGCGAGTTCAGCCGCTTGATCCTGGCCACCTGCACCGGCGACAGCGCAGCCAGCGTGGCACCGGACACCGTCGCGTTGTGCTGCGTGAACGGTACAGCGAACCTCAAATTGAATGTCTCTTCGAACACGTACTGGGATATCTGTACGAACAATTACATACATTATACATAAAATCATAAAAAAAAGCTTTCTAATGGGATTGGTATGTTCATACTGTAAATGAAATGGAATAATATAAATACGAACGAATACGTACGAATTAACATGATAATTATCTAAAGGCTATTTCTACTAAAACGAAATTTCGTCTATTTTCGAAATGCTAAGAGAATTAAAAATATATATATTATACAACGGTGGTAGGACCCGACACTGCCTCTGATCGGATAATCTTAACAGATTTAATTTTAACAGAATCATAAGAACTATTAAATTTTTTCGAATTTTCGTTCGACGACAAATAGAATAGACCCTAAGTATCATGTTACGATTATTCGTACGAGTACCAGAAATAACACACTGTGAAATTAAAGACTATTTGTAGCTCTCATTCTGTGTGTGCTTGTCTCTCTCTCTGTGTGTGTGTATTTATTTGTCTGACCTAGAGATTCAGTGTGACACTACTACTAGTTTGATAAAATCACCTTATATTAGATTACGTAATGCTTGACTTGATATGTATTTACATCAAAAGTACATTATTTTTACTCCAAAGTTATGATATTTTGTGCATTATTTACGTCACAAATAGCTACATCAGATCTAGCATTGAAGAAAACTTCTACGGCCAAGAAATAATTTCCAACGGTACAAATCTTCGGAGTTTCATAGAATCGACGCGAAGCGCTATCGCACACATTTCAACGTTCCACCTAGACGTCTCGACAGTAAAAAGAATATTCTTGAAACTTTCCGCGAGAGGATTTATGTGACGCTGTTATTAAAAGAAAGTTGTACTCCGATCTAAATCCGAGTTAAGTCAGCCGGAATCCAACTGTCCAATATATTAGAGGGGCACCCGCTCAACAATAAAGCTTAATAAATTAAAGCCATTCTTTACCCCGATCGGTGGACAAACATTAAAAACAAATGACTCTGGAATGGGACCATGAATATTCATGGAGACAAGAACACTGCGGGTTGTGAGCTGGATCAGAAGGACAAATGGATTGAAAGATACGCCGACTAACGCGATAAAACACACTAAAATCTAGGTTGCATTTTACACCTTCCACGATCAGAGTAGGTACCGGAAAAATGTCTAGGAAGCAGAAACCAAGTGTAAATATTAACACTAATTCCTTTGCGTAGCAAAATATTGGATGAAAAAACTTTTGCCGTTTTGGAAGTCTTTTCGAACTTCTTGAATTTGAGACGCGTGTGGGCTAAAGCCACAAATATTAAATAAATTGTTCCTAAGTAGTTTTTAGGGCTAAATATTACCTAATTATAAATAAACAAATTAATATAACACAAAAGTGTGTGAAAATAATCAAATTTCTCTTATGATGAAAAGTGCGGTGTTTTCATTTAATAAACTACTACGTTTAAGCCCGTCAAGCCCTTAAATAGGTCTGTCCCTGCCTATGGATATCTAACATCGAGCGTCGCACACAACAAATATTGTGATTTAAGTCTGTCTACCTACTCCGCAAATGATATACACCGCGGTGAAGATAATAATAATAATAATAAAAACAATCTTTATTTGCGAAAATATGCTTACAGTGTAGTTTAACAATTTTAGACCAGCATATTTTATCGTCAAGACAATTTGCAAATATTAAAGTCAAAATACGATATGTTTTGTCCATTAAATATATGAATCCATTAAATAATGTTATTAACATTATCAATACTTTTCAAATCGTTCGATAATTTATTATAAATGCGTATACTCATACGAATTAACAACGAATCTGTGAATTGGAATACATAAATTTGTACCCACCCTACCTACCTCTATCTGCAAAATCATTGTTGTTTAAATAAATGGGTTTTTTTTTAACAAACAAATATCCCTATTACCAAAATATATAAACATTTAATGCTTAAAACATGTGTCCAAGTAGCTTGCACCACAAACTGACCGTCACGAATTGCATCCACCGAATTACCCCATATCACTATACCATACCGCAACACAGATGTGACGTAACTATAATATGCTATTAGAGCGGATTACTTAGTGGTCACTTGTCTAATTGTATTAAGAACAAATATAAATCTGTCCAATTTGGCAGCAATCATGTCTCTATTAGATTTGTGAGATGGTAGCATTTATATAATAATTTATTCATATTCCGAAGAAACTTAAGACAGATCTAATAAAACCTTCATCTACTTCTTAACAAGATTTACAATTAATTTACCAAGTCATAGTTGTGAATGTATAATAAAGTGACAACGCCAAGGCGGTCGCTGTGATAGATCCGACAAGTGTGTTCTACTGTTTGTTATGTAAGTAGGCTATATTGTTTCAATAGAGATCTCATTAGCGTGGGCCGCTCATAAATGCTCCTGTTCTCACTGCCTCAATGTTTCTTAAAACGATAACAGTATGAATTGATGACATAATTACATTAGCATTACGTTATTTTTATTAGGGATGCACAATAACAAACAGCAAAGCAAAACCTTTTGTGATCATTAATTTACACATTCGAGCATTCATCATCATCATCGTCATCAGCCCTTTTACGTCCCCACTGCAGGGCCTCAGGCCTTCCTTACGGATGGTTAAGGAGGATGGGCCATGACCCTCCACGCTGACCCAATGCGGATTGGAGAGTATTAACGACTGCAAATGCAGCCGGGACCAACGGTTTAACGTGCCTTCCGAAGCACGGAGTAGCTCGAGATAATAATTTTTTGGTCACCCCTCAAGTGACCGACCATTGCGAAAGTTGCTTAACGACAACGATCGCGGGCCGCGGCACTTATCCACTACGCCACCGAGCTTCCCTTTTAATCATATTTATATTTTCGAGATTCGAGCATTGTGTTAATCATATATATAAAAAAAACGCGATACCATTGCTGAGTTGAATCAAAACGTATTATTTGCTTAAGTCGGAATCATTATTATGAACTTATACTGTCCCATACTCAAAAATTTTTGCTTAAAGTGCGTTCGAGTTAATTCTTCGCACTGTTCTGACTATACCTAAAAGTGATCTGATCAAAATCATATCTAAAGAATGTTATTATTCTATTGAATATGTGAAAATAAATATTGGTCTTAATCTCTTTTTCATTTGAAAATTCTTTCTCTAATTCAATTATAAAATGGCCTAGAATGTGATAAACTGAATATTTGGATTCATTTACTAGGCAGCAACATTAAAATTCCTCTGAGTCATATAACTACAAGTATCTTTCGGACCGTTTCGCAAATTTATTTTGTAACTAGCCACACTTCACTTTAAGCCGTTGGCTTAGTGTAATCAAATTGTATCTCTAAGATTAAATATTCCAGGTTCAAGTTTAAACTTTTTAGCTTTCACATCAGAACCATAATAACTAATAGTAATAATTGGATTAGAAAAAATAAATATGTTTTAAGATTTTAAAAAATGTCAATTCATAACGGTAAAATCGCTTTTATCTATCGCTCTATAAATACAAGAAAACGGAGACCCAGACTCTGACCGGTGACAAATGGCACTGCAGATACGGCGACCCTATTCAACTGGGAATAATTGCCAGCATATCTTGCACGATCAACCAATTAGATAACTTTAAATATACCTGTGATCGATATTAAAAAAAACTTTGCCTACCTATGACAAAAGATATTTAATTTAGACAATAATAATATTTATTTTTTGCTATGCATCTAAATATACGTAGCGATGGCAAACACGAGTAGCTCGGTGGCGTAGTGAAAAAGCGCCGCGGCCCGCGATCGTAGTCGTTAAGCAACTTTCGCATGGGTCGGTCACGGGATGGGTGACCAAAACATTATTCTCTCGAGCTACTCCGTGCTTCGGAAGGCACGTTAAGCCGAGATCCCGGCTGCATTTGCAGTCGTTAATACCCTCCAATTCACATTGGGCCAGCGTGGAGGGTCATGGTCCATCCTCCTTAACCATCGATAACGAAGACCTGAGCCCCTGCAGCGGGTACGTAAAAGGGCTGGTGAAGATGATGATGATGATAGCAAACAGTTGTTCATATTTTGATCACGAATAAAGTTCATGGGTAATTTTTTATGCCAATGGGATACCTCTTTAAAGTCTGCTAGTACGAGGGTCAAACTGAAAGTTCTTAGAAAATCAAAAACTGATTACATTAGCCAGTTATTAGTTTTATTATATCTTTTCAAAATATTGTCCATTCACGTCAATACACCGCTGCATGCGATGGAACCACTGGGAAAAGCACTTTGCCCACTCGTCCTTAGGGGTCTCTTCAATGGCATCGCGATACGCAGCCACCGCTTCTTCAGCATTCATAAACCGCTTTCCTTTAAGTTTTTCTTTAATTTTTGGAAATAAATAAAAATCACAAGGCGCGAGGTCGGGTCTATACGGCGGGTGACCCAGTAATTCAACGTTTGATGTCGCCAAATAGTCGATCGTTCGCTTGGCGGTGTGCGACGAGGCGTTGTCGTGGTGAAGGAGGATCCTACTGCGAGGTCGTTTCTCTCGAACTTTTTCCAAGACAAGTGGCAAACAATTGGTAGTGTACCATTCTGCAGAAACTGTTTTTTGATCCTCTAACACAATTGTTGCAAAATGACCTATCCTTCCAAAGAACGAGGCCACCATTTTTTTTCCCGCACTTCGATCTCTCTTCACTTTAGTTGGCAACTCCTCGAAAGGAAACACCCACTGAGCAGATTGTCTTTTGGTTTTAGGATCATAACAGTAAATCCAGCTTTCGTTACCTGTTAGTATGTCGAACACAGCATTTGAGTCACCTCCGTTAAATCTTTCAATCATTTTACGACACCAATCCACACGTTGTGGTTTTTGAGCCTCAGTCAAATTATGAGGTGTCCACCGGGCGCAAAGCTTCCTGACCGCTAAATGTTCGTGGAGGATTTTGTGCACTTGACTCATACCGATGCCTAAGCTTGTCCGAATCTGTTGATAGGTCACTCTTTTGTCAGTCTCTATCATACGCCGCACAACACAGATGTTATCTTCAGTCGTCGCCGTAGAAGGCCGTCCCTCACGTAAATCATCAGTGAGATTAGTGCGACCACGTTTAAACTCATTAAACCAGTTGTAAACAGTCGCACGAGATGGGGCTTCATCGTGAAAGGCCAATCGTAGTCTATCATAACTTTCTTGTTGACTTAAATGACATCGAAAGTCATAAAAAATCATTGCACGAAAATTTTCTCGTGTTAAATTCATGATGACGTGACACAGACAATTTTCAATTTGCCGCCAAATCGTAAAACAAATGACAAATGAATGAAATATATACTCAGTAATATTGGCAAAGAGTTATATTTTCAAATTTTAGAATTATTTTTTTATTATATTGTTTATAAAGTGGCCAGTTCTAAGAACTTTCAGTTTGACCCTCGTATATAGCTTTGAAATGAAAATATAATAATACATTTTAATGGATTAATTAATAATTAATCCATTAAAATTATGAATTATTAATTATTATTAATTGTAATTAATATGAATTATTATTAATTGTAATTAATAATCACTTTCAGATATATCGATATAATAATAGTAGTTAAAAGAATATGATTACAAGATTATAATTTTTACACCATTCAAATTTGAATGCTATTTAATCGTTAATTAAGATTATATTTCACCCACCTCAACACGTTACTAAGGCCGTTTTGTAAAATTACTAACTTTCCGCCAGCGACGTCACACGCGTGGTACTGTATTATACACCTAAAATTTTCTGTTAAACACGCTAAAATGTAAATCCAATATTTAACAACAGTATTATATACTTAACAATATTTAAAAACAAAACACAAATCATTAAACAAAATCTTTAGACTAACGAAGTTGATCAGCACTTGAAAGATTTTTAACGGATTTGAAAACAAAACACGAATGATTTTAGCATCTTCGTTAATTAAGTTACTCGCTTAAAGTTCGGTCTTTTACTTTAAGAATATTCGATAATAATGCCGAAGTTAGACATCAACATTTGAAGAGGTAAAATCACTTTGTGACAAGATTCTATTATAATTTAACTAGCTTTTATCCGCGACTTCGCCCGCGTGGTCTAGTTTTAAGTCCAGAATTGAGAAAATTCCATAAAAACATTCATGCCCTTATTTACCCCATTAGGGGTCGAATTTCGTAAAATCCCGTCTTAGTGAGCACCTTCGTCCTAAAAAGAACCCGCATGCAAAAAATTTGAAACTCCTAGCACTTGTAGTAATGAAGTTTCATACAAAATTCCATCCCCTAATTTAGCCGCTTAGGGGTCGAATTTCGCATTCAAAATTTGAAACTCCTAGCACTTGTAGTAATGAAGTTTCATAAAAACTTTCATCCCCTAATTTAGTCGTTTCTGGGTAGAATTTTCAAAAATCCTCTCTTACTGCTCCTCTACCCTCCCTAAGGAATCTTCATTTCAAATTTCAACAATCTACACTCACTAGTTTCGGCTATACGATGTCTGTCAGTCAGTCACTCAGTAACGCAAAAAAATTATAAACAGATCATTTATCGAGTTCCAAGACCATTTGTAGATAAGCTTGCATAATATAACTCGCTTTTATCATGAGAATTCAATTTGTTTCGTGCTCTGGTATGCCGACACGCGATTTTCCTAAGGTGTTAGTATAATTTCATAACAACTCAGACGTACCTATTTATGTAGCTTGTTAGTACTGTGATAAATGGAACTAGTTTTTAGATTATTTACGGTTTATTACTTATACTACATATTTAAATTATTATATTTTCATTAAATCCGTATACTCGTGTTACTAAGTTTCTGTAACTATAAATGTATATTTTGAAAAATCATAATAAAAACTATCATTTATGTACGAAAAGCTTTGATTTAGGTGATAAGAGACCCTTCTTGGAGATGCTCCACGATGCATCATGTTCCTTTCTTATCAGACATGACTCGACATGTGTCACATCCTCCATTACTATGTTACATTTATCTGCGCCATATTTATATGAATTAAACTTAATCACTACATAGTATAAAACAAAGTCGCTTTCTTTGTCCCTTTCACTACTTTTACATTTCTTGATAGTAATTAGAGTTACATATGAGCTGATTACTATCCTGACTAGACAACTCCTAACGAGACAAATAAGGCGTGCTTTCCGTTTGCCGGGGGGTCATTCGTTAGGAGTTGTAATTTTCTGCACGAATATACCCGGACATGATAAAGTTTGTTTGTCAGGCAGGTTACATATAACATGGGAAATCGTAAAGTATGTGTTACATGGGAGGTGAAAATATTTTCTTTTAGTCTAATCCTAATTGGCTAACACGATCGTACGAGTTAATGATGCGATTTCGTCGTGCGATTATTCAATAGTTTTTATGGCCGCACGACTAATATGTCGTACTCAAGTTGCAGTTGTCAACCGATTTGTTTTCCCAAGTCATGTCTTGGTCTTTGTAGTGTCCTCTGACGTTATAGATAGTTTTTAACCAGCGTCCTGATTTTTATGTATCATCCTGGGTTTTCTAAGCAATGCGTAGAATCAAGGTTTTTGTTGCTGTTAAAATGAAAACAGAATGACTGCGTCCTGTTTTTAAAATTAGTTACCTTTGGTTTTCAATTTACATCTTAGTTATCTAAAGTTAGGGTTTCACACCCCTGTGCACTTTCACATGTATTCAATTTTCGCGATGTTGATAAGGTTCTAAATGCAACTGTGCGGCTGTCATTTTGTCTGAATGCCAAGCTGTGCGATTTAGAAGTGCTACTAACCTCATGTGAAATAGTCTAACTTAGCGGCATCGATGACCACGCGTGATTATTGGACACGTTCAAAAAATATGTTCAGCTTTGATTGCACAATCAAACCAATGGGTATTATGCGTTCTTAACGGTTATGTTACGGGCGGCACTTCAGGAAACCATATAGATGTATGTGTTAAGTGATTTCGTAGTACAACGAACTTACATCGTTTACTCATACAATCGTAGTTAAT
This sequence comes from Diatraea saccharalis, assembly GCA_918026875.4. Lineage (NCBI taxonomy): Eukaryota > Metazoa > Arthropoda > Insecta > Lepidoptera > Crambidae > Diatraea > Diatraea saccharalis. The sequence continues at coordinate 7,307,748 of OU893341.1, read as the reverse complement.
TAAGACAACGCTTGAGGGGAAAAAATCACTATTTTTAATTCAAGAACTAAGACATTTGGCTTTATGGCATTTCTGAGTTTCACAATTAATTATGTTAATGAAGAAAAATCGTACGAAATAATATTTGGGATTGTTTTTGATTAACCGCATAGCCTCTACGAAAATTGAATTAGAAACAAAAATATATATATGTACATACAAAGATATTTTCTTGTTAGTCAGCTAAAATTATATTTATAAGTTAAACATTTAATTGGCAATTTAAATTTACTAACATTATTTGACATATTTGACATATATGGTGTTGGCAACTGCTTACATTTTAGAATATATTAAAATATTTTGTGGTAATATACAACCTCTTTCCTTCTATGGGTACATAAAGTGCGTGCAAAACACACGTACGACTTAAAATTTAACTGGTAAAATAAAATACGCTCACATTACAGATTTCAAAACAATCGGCTATGCAATTATGAAATTTATACATAATATCGATTATCAATGAGGTTATTTGCGTTGGTCGGTGTACTTTTGTATCATTTCGTAACAGTGGAAAATGCAATACAAATATCAACAACATAGATAAATTACACATTTGGAATGCAAAATATAAACAGGTATCGGCCTACACTTGCCGCCTACGGCATCCTTATTTTGCACACTAACATAATAATGCATATTATGTAGAATGATAAAATTTACATTTTGTGTATAGAATTGGATATATTGCTGGCTTCACACTTGTACTACTTAAGGAATTCATTTTGTAATTAGTAGTCAAGCGTGAAAAATAATATGATCTGTCTAGTGTTTAATATTAAAACATTGTCGCCTATGTACTTTAAATTTCATTAATTTAAAAACAAATTTTCTTCCCTTATTAACTTTCTTAATACTGAATACCACACCACTTTGTTTCAACCGCTCTTGATATAATAATTCACAAAAGCAACTGATGTTCTCGTATCTAAAAGTAAAAATTCAAATCCTACATAATATAAACAATTCATGATGAATACGGAGTTTGTCATTTTTGTAACATCATCATCAATCCACTGCTAAGTATTCGCCTTCCCCAAAATTCTCCACATCTTTCGCGTTGCTCGCATCTAGTAGGGCAATAGGGATGACGACTTGGTAAAAATAAAGAAATTCTATTTACTCCTTCAATCCGATAATAGAAAAATATTAGATACGTTTTTTTTTTTATCTCAATTTAACAAGAAATAGCTTAGATAACAGGTATTAAAGTTGAGGAGAGGGGGGTCGTTGCGTCACAGTTTAGTAGAAAATGTACCAAAGCGTGACGTCATATGACATTTCATCGTCATCATCAGCCCTTTATTTCGTCCCCACTGCAGGGGCTCATGCCTTCCTTATGGGTGGTAAAGGAGCATGGGCCATGACCCTTCACGCTGGCCCAATGTGAATTGGAGGGTATTAACGACTGCAAATGCAGCCGGTACCTCGGCTTAACGTGCCTTCCGAAGCACGGAGTAGCTCCAGATAATCATTTTTTGGTCACCCATCCCGTGACCGACACTTGCGAAAGTTGCTTAACGACAACGACCGCGTGCCGCGGCGCATATCCACTACGACACCGAGCTACTCATATGACATTTGCACTTAATGTATCGCCAGAATTTCATTACTATGACAAAAATAAAAAATACGCGTTTAATATTTCCAACAATCTACCTTGCGGACAAACAACAAAAATTAATCGTCATCCCTATTCTGCTAATGTTAACGTAATACGGATGTAGACATTAAATGAAAATAAATACATATTATTATTTTTTCTGGTAGTGTTTAATTAATGTATTATTACCGATAGTCACAATTTTAAGCTTAGTATGTTTATAATATTATTTGAATTAATTATGAAAAAAATATATTTTACACGCGTTATCACGTAACCGCTGTTTGCGGTTACGTGATTTAAAAGAGAATTCAACCTTAAGCATACATAGAACGATATTATTTCAGAGAACCGTGACATCATAGCGATTTTGAAAATTAAATTTATTTTTAGATTTTAACTTATTATATGAATGATATATTTTCTTTTAGATATATCTCATGTATATCTATAAAATAAAAATATAAAAAAAGTTGTCTACACCCTATTATGGAAAGTCAATAGCGCTTCAACTTCAACCCTTTATGGCACAATAGGCCAGTTGACATTTTCTTTTTATTTATTAAATAAATAGTTCATTAATATCTGAGCAATAATACAGAAGTAACAGCATGTCTACGATTAATAGTTTCGGAGATAGGGTACTATGTTTATGGAACTACTGCTAGTCGGCCGAAAACCCTCCCTACAAATTCAAGACACTAATGACGTCACACAGTGCACCGGTAGTGAAAAGAATATGGGCATCTGAGCATCAGCGCAATCTTTGTTATTTGTGCGTTTATGTTCATAGCTGTTTTAATTAAATTTGTTTCGTTTTACGTAACTTTTAGCAAAATTTTGTAATATATTTTCCCTTTTTTTATCATGATTTCAAAGCGTATTATTTTCTAAATTAGTTATCAAACTTATTTTTTTAAATATCTTTAAGTTAAAATGGTTCATATTTTCCCGAACATAGAAATCTGTATTTTCTTTTGTAGGAAACAACCCTATTCTTGTTGCTAGTTCATAAAATAATAAATAAATCTGTCACCATTAATCTGTGAGGAAGACATTGCACTGTTAATATTGAGTTTCCGGTTAGGGTTGCCAACCGTACTCTAAAAAAGAGTTGTCCGCTATATCATGTAGGCGTACTCTATAATCTATAACACTAATAGAGTACGCAATAATACTCTTTTTTTACACAATGTTTACTTAACTAGTACCAGTCTGTAATAATATGCAAAAACCCATAATCAGAATGGTATCGCCAATTCTATATTCGAACGTTCCTGAACGCAGCTACTAACGTTACTGTGTGTAACTAACTCTGTTCCCGCCACTTCAGCATTTACTGAAAGAGTCTTTTCGGTCATGATTGTGAAGTGGCGAGAAGATAGAAACAGAGCTTCATTGAAATTGATCAAAAATGAGCTCTTGATATATACGTATAAATTTAGAGTTGGAAGTTTGAACTCATACAATTTCTTAAAAACAATGAAAAATTGTTATGTGCTGCAAAAAGTACAAAATAAATGATACTCTTATTTATAAGTCCGTTCTCTTTATTTACCTCCTTTAAAATCAGATATACTCTATTTCTTCTAAAAAAAGATGGCAACCCTACTTCATGTAGATATTACAATGGCAAAATGCAATTAGTTGAAATTCCATTGAGATGCGATTATTACATATACATTAACATAATAAGTTAGCAGCTACGGTATACATTTGTTACGTAAACCTATAATTATAGAACATACTAGGCAAACTCTGTGCGAGTTCGCGAAGAGGGTAGTGATTCCTTAATTTCCTATCCGAGATGACTTGGAATACTATTATGGAAACAGGGGGTAAAGTCTCGTTACGAGAAAATATGTAATTTACTTCTGACTTCGAAACGTACGCTTTAAGTAAGCAGATAAGGATGTTATATTTGTCCTGAAACAGCGACCTTTTACTGCAACTTTATGTTAAGATCTGTGATAAATATAATTGTTATTTTCATCCACAGATCTTCTACAGAATAATTTGAATTAGTGTAAAATCACTTATCATTCATTTTTAACCCTTGAGAGCGGATTCTAATTTAAATAGGGTATGATGCTATCTAGCTCGGTGGCGGAGTGGACAAGCTCCGCGCTACTCCGTGTTCGTATCTCGAGCTACTGCGTGATTCGGGAGGCACGTTAAGCCGTTGGTCCCGGCCGCATTTGCAGTCGTTAATACCCTCCAATCCGCATTGGGCCAGCGTGGAGGGTCATGGCCCATCCTCATTAACCATCCATAAGGAAGGCCTCAGCCCCTGCAGAAGGGACGTAAAAGGGCTGGTGATGATGATGATGATGCTATCACACAATAGTATACAAATTATAAATACACACACCGTCATCATAACATGTCACAACTTTCTGCTTGTCAGTTACCCTGAAGATTAAAATATAAAATACGACACTAATTAAAATACATACCTTTTGATATTCAGTGAGGCCAAAGTACGCCATCGCGGCCAAGTTCCTCTTGGCCGATGCGAGTAGTACCCGATCTGATTCAACGCTGCGGTGCCTCAATGTGCCATTGTAGCAACCGACTAGCGCGAGATCAGCCAACATCCTAGTCTGTCGATTGTTGGCTAAATTCCATTGGCAGGCAGCGAACTCTTCGAGTGTCACCCCACGCCAAGACTCTCCCGTGTAGCACGCTGGTACTTCAGAAGCTAATCAAAAAAAAATAACAATTGCAATATCTTTCATTATGTATAACCTTACATTATCATTGTACATGGTGGTTATACCTAAGTTAGAATAGTTTTTGAGATTTCTGGTCAGTTAATCGCAAACATAAAATCATTGGCCCATCATTGATATTATTAGTAATACATAATTAATTTTGCTGGAACCAATATTAAGAGTGAAAAATAGAATAACAAATTGTTGTAATTTTCGCTCTGCTGTTACCACAATGTAATAAAGAAATGATAAGAAAAATTACTCTAGAGAAGTTAAGAAGCTAAAGTTGGCAAAAATAACAAAGAGTATATTAGCAGGAGATATTGGATGCTACAATGATTTAGATTAATAATAAAATGTTACAATTGTTTCGATTATTTAAAATGAAACTTCAAACGATAGATAAAGTAGAATGTGACAAATAAAAATATTAATTCATTCATTCAATAGCGGAGTGAAGCAATAGAAACTTTGATGCTTAAACTTAGTTCTGGCTTGAACAAACAAAAGTTGTTCTCTTGTACAGGCCATTAACTTGATTTGAACAACGAAAACAGAGGGTCTGACCCCAAAAGTAGACACAAACTTGGTAGACTTAATTATTGGCTAACATTGCGTGATGGACAAACGCACGTAGAGGTTAAAAAATCCTATTTTACCTATATATTTATATATATATATATATACGTTAGCAAAGACGTCCTGTCTTATCTCTTATAAATTATGCATATAAATGCAAATAAACAATGCAAATTAAATTAGACAAAGATAGAAATATAAAAAGCGATCCACTCCAATCCCATTAAAAAAACTATCACTCTGTACTTTTAATAGATTCTTCTGTGATATAAGACTATTTTCTTGATTTTTTTTATTTTATTTTAAGCTGTAGGTTTGTAAAATGACGGGGAGATAATGGTTAGATTTTACCTATTTCGAATGAATAAATGAATTGAATTTAAAATCTTTATTCATAGTATAGTTAGTCATAATTTATATTATAGTCTGTAATTTTTTTTCTATCTAATTTACCCCCCAAAAGAGGTCCTTGGATCACCGTCTTACATAAGTGTACCAAATTTCAATTCAACCAGTCCAGGTGTACGAAAAAAACAAATATCACAGACGAACGGATAGATAAACACATGGTTATTCTATACCGTTTTCCTTTTTTACCTACCCCAAAATTGAGCCTATGATTGTAGCACTTAACTAATATTTAAGAATACAAACATGTCCATGCAATTATTTATTGTTATGTAATTGTTATAAACAATTATAAAAGACTGTTGGATATTTTTTTCTTAATAGCATCACGCGATGTCCGAGCGTTGGTCGACGTCTACTTTTTATAACACACACAATATACAGTACAATCGATTTCATTAAGACTGCGCATAGAGAAAATAAGGTGAAACTAAAAGTGCAGTCATCGACACAGATAAGGACAGATGAGACGAAATAGAGCATAATTATTTTTTATTATTTTTTCACAAACCATTACGTTTAAATATTTCTGAATATTGAACCATTGAGTACCTCTTAATAATTACAAGCAGTAACTTAGAATTGGATTTGTAATATTTGTTTTTGTAAAGGGTGAGCAGTGACGATCCCCGGCGCGACGAGAATACCTGCATAGAAATATATTAGAAGTGTAATATTAATTCGGAGTTTTTAATTTTTTTTTTCCGCTTGTTTGTTCTGGCTAATCTCTGAAACGCCATTGTTAGTTGACATATAATATGCCTTTCTCATTATTGATTACAATTTGGTTGTCCTCGTTTTGAAAACTGTAATCTTGGGTACCTTCACAACTTAATTTACAATAATGAGCTTTTGGATTTAATATTGTATCGATACACACGTTTTTACCCTCTCACTCCCACCTGCACTAAAATCAGTCAATATTTATGTCATCAAAGTAAAGCGTGACATGTAAATTCTAGTATTAAGGAGAAGATCAAAGGGATACTTTTATATGAGATGAGTTGTACGAGAAAGTTATAATAATACTTCACACGTGTTAGACATGATTTCCATCTACTATTATAATTCAGTATATGTTGAGAGAGCTATCTAATTACGAAATTCCAAATATCATACTAATGCAAATAATCAAAGAAAATAAAAAATTGATCAAATGTATCCAAACGAAAGTGTGAAAATGCGCGGCGCGCCAAAAATTTTTCCGAGGATGTTATTACCAATGGTCGGAATTAGGTAGAGTTATTCATGTACTTACACTAATTTCATACAGCGAAAGAATAAAGTGGATATGCCTCAAATCCCGAGATTAATTTTAAAGAGCAGAAAAAATCCCGTGAGTTTTAAATAAAAAGTTATTTACTTTTACACAATTTAAACTACTGCACGAACGACGATGCCAAACTTACATCAATGAAAGAAAGAAATAAAGAAATCCCGGGAAGGTCCACATTAATATCAACATTTCGATGCAAGTACATAAATAACTCTACCTAATTCCGACCTCTGGTTATTACGCATGCGCACGCTTACGTATCGGCGCGCGCGTATCAATAAACGCGATAAAATATATATACTCAAAATTTGTAATATGAAAGTAATAAAGTTTATAGTATTACTATTTTAAGAAATACAACAAAATAATATTATAAATAGATAAATACTGGTTGTAAATAAACAAATTGTATATTAATAGATATAAGTAAACATAAAATAACGTTGTGTAACAATTAAATAAAATCAATACAAACAAAAATTGTTTAGACCGCGGACACCACCTTAAGAAGACACGTAGGATAATTAATATGTTACGAATTTATTCGTCTCTAATAACATAACAAGTTGGGAATAAAAACATAAACTCATCAGTTACTACTCGTACAAATTAACGTGATATTTGAAAGCTTAATCTATATTAAAAAAAAACCTATTTCGTCTATTTTAGAAATGCTAATACAACTTAATATTACTACTATTCGTTAATTTATAAATTAATGGACGATGCACAGATAATCTTCACAGCTATAATTTTAAGGAAAAGGAAATTTACCTAATTTACGTTTGAGAACAAATAGCCCTCAGTTTTCATGTTAATTCATACGAGTTATATCAATTACTTGATCGAATGACTAGACTTCATCTGACATTATCTTGACATTTAATTACGAGTAAAAGCAAAGGGAGCTAGTCTATACAACCTAGTATTACGAAATATTGTTTTCAGTTTCCCGCAATTATCTCATCTTTTTTATTTATTGCTTATCACCCGTGATTCAGCTTATACCTATTTATGTATACCTATATACCTAACCATGGAAAATAATGATTTACGTTCAAAATAATGTGTTTAATCATGAATAGTATGTCTCGTTTTTAATGTTAGGCAATTTTGATAATAGCCAGCAATTAAAGTGTACGTATTTCGACAAATAAACTGTCTATAATGTGGTATGATATAATAATAATGTCACGAAAATGGTCACATAATCAAATGAAGCTATCAAGGTTGAAAGCAACGAATATTACTTAATTTCAACATTTCAATGAACAAAAAAGGTTTGTTGTAAGTTTCGTAGTTTAATTAAAAACGTGATAATGTTTGTTCTTATGTTCGTATTTAAATTCAATTTATATTTCTAAATATAATAATTGTATTGCATTCTTTCGTCGTGATTTTTCGTGAAGATCAAGTTATAATTGGTTTTCTTATCTAGATAGTTAAGAATTACTACCTGGATAGGTACGAGTATATCTAAGTTCACGCCAAGTGTGTTAGGGGTCATTTAACTTTCGTTCGACGTCGGATTCTAGACTGTTTATATTACAGAATAGCATTGCAGGTTTATGCCTTAACATAATGTTCTTATGATTGCTTTGGAATAACCGTTTTAGCATAATAATTTTTCAAATAATAAACTTGTACTATATACTTTGCTATTATAATGTTGGCATATTTATCTTTATGACCGCGTCCTTATACAAGCTTTTAAATTAATGATTTAAGATGTTGTGCTTGAATATTATTATGCTTACAATTTTTTTGTTTTTTTTTTTATTATTTTTTTTTTTGATTTACAAAACTGATTACAATCAAAAATATAAACAATACAATTTTCACAAAAAAGAAACTGGATTGTAACCTTCTAGATGTAAGTACAACATGCATTTTAAAATTAAACATTTTTTCGTTAAATATAATTAGGATAAACAAAAGTATGGCATAGTGTTTTCTGCACATTATAGGGAACCTTTATTATTTACAAACATACCTGTAGCGGTTCGTCCCTGGCACCAGTGTCGGGAGCCCTTCCAAGTGGCGCCGCGCTTAACGTGTCGGTATTCAGAGAGATACCTGAAACAACATACATGTGATAAAGAGCGCACTACTACAGATGGCCTATGGCAGGGGTCGGCAACCTTTTCAGACCGGAAAGCCAAAAATCTATACAAAGAGTCACGAAAATGCTTCAACAATATTGTATTCGCTATCCAGCTATGATAACCAAGTACAGGTATTGAAACTAAAGTTATAAAATAATGTCGTTGGAAACAATGGTTGTGGCTGCCTTACGAAAGTTTGATTAAATCTAATTCATGAGTAGAAAGATAGATATGTTACTGACTCATGATATTGTTGCAAGATTTTTAATGATTTTCATAATAAAGCGGTGAGCGGTAACTTTTATATGCTGTATAGTTATAGTTACTGGCCAAGGCTTTTAAATAAAGGCATATATAATGTCGTGAATGACATGGCTTCTTGTACTAGTGAATGAAAAAAAAAATCTAATTCTCTGTCGATATTGTGGTGTTTTTGTTAGAACATTATATAATTTATTATTATTGGATTTCAGACTGATGATATATTCATCTTTAAAAATTTGGATATTTCTTCATTTCAATACCTTTGCGTCGTCGAATTAATTCTGGGAAAACGTTTCAATGATTGGGAAGGAATCTTTGTAAAGATTTATTATGATAAAAAAAGATAGATACAAACTTTTTTGATATTTTGCGTATTAGACGCAAAACGTCGAAAGCGTATCATTGTTAATCATTGGATGGGAGGGGTACGAATCGTTACGCAACATCGGTATTTTTAAATTAAAACAAAATTAGGGAAATTATATCTTCCAAAGCCTATAAAAACTCTCATGCTGACTTGCAAGCGGAAAAAATGCCAACCAATATTTAACTGCTGGCAAACCAATAGGTTTAATCCACCAATAGGCGTGGTCACTTAAGTGTTACGTAACGTATGGAGGGTTAAAAATCTCCAAAATTTGCATTACGTGATATTTGAACGGCCCCAAATTAAAACCGGTAACGGTATTGAAAAAGTTATTAAAACTGTATTAGCCAAAATAGGATCTCAGTAAAACGTTGCCGTTTTGTGGCAAAATTGCGTCGATAACGAAATTGATTTTATCTTTGGTACTTAACTGATGTACTCGGAAGGATCTAGCCGAATGTCTGCAATTTATCAGTTCAAAGAAAGGGCGAGCGGCGGAAATGAATGCACATACAGAATTTACAATCTTCAGCGTATATTCTAACACTCGATGTAATCTATACTAATATTATAAATTATTCTTTATTTGTTTGCATCAAACTTTTATTTTAATGAATTTTTAAAACTTCCGCCTTTAAAAATTCTTTCACCAGCGGGAAGAATTAATGAGGGCGAATTCAAAGAAGAACTAGGGATTCCGAAAAATCTATATTTCTGAATAGATTCACAAGATTGATTCTTTTGCTATCGGAAACCCTAAGGAGAACGGGTAGTGCATGTGTAATATTAAAAATATTTACAAAGTTATTAATCTAAACTCGACAACCTCCGTAGCCGAGTGGTTCGCACGCCGGTTTCAAGGTGTCGCCATCTCTGAGGTCCCGGGTTCGATCTCCGGTCGAGTCAATGTAGAAAATGAACTGTTCTATATTATGTCGGGTCTGGGTGTTGTGTTACTTTCGTTGTCTCAGATACTCCATAATACGGGGGCTTTGACTACTCATCTTGGAATCTGAACAATGTATGTGATATTGTGTAATATTTATTTAGTATTTTATTCTAAAGCAATACATATCATTTTTAACAAAATTCCTTTTTTTTCCCATTGATAGCACCATATATAACAAATACATCAAAGGAAAATATTAGTATAAGAGTGAGAATATTGTAGTAGTATAGTAGTAGAAGCTTTGAGATCGGAAGTTATACAAACAACGCACTCAGTAATCAATCAGTCCATAATATCCGGCCACATCGCCGAGTACATAACCAGAAATAATGAAAATTTGGTAAGAGAACTGCTTAATTGGTCTATGAGATTTTGATAGTGCAATATCAAATGCCTCAGCTGGCCATTGATTTAATAATTTCTTTAAAGAGTCATTAGACGATCGATTCAGTGTATCCAAAGACTTCTTTAAGTCCTTGATATGAACATCACCATCAGCCCTTCTACGTCCCCACTGCAGGGGCTCTAATAATAAAATTTGTATGGGCAATGTCGCTTTAAAGTAAAGCAAATTTTAATGGACACTTTTGCAAGTAGCTGTTAGACGGTTGAAGTTCTTTGTATTTGATTGCTAGTAGCGCGTATTAAAAAAAATCATTCAACGACAGTTGTTTGCTGTTTAATTCAATTAGTTACGTTGTACAGTCTGGTTGATATATGTAAATTATTAATGATTAAAATCAAAAGATATTCAAGACTGACGACGCTAGCGACGCAAGTTCTTGTGGTTGTTCTAAAATACCGGAAAGATAAGATCTACATGAGATGAAATAGTTTTTTATCTTAATCACTTACTATCAAATTATCAATGTGCTGTCGTTAATGAAAAAAAAAATATTATCTAAGTGGAATACTTATAAAAAACGCCAAAACATCATACTTGTTGACTTTGATTATGAATTCTAAAAGGTCAGGGACAGGTTAGACATGTAATAAATGACTACTAGATTAGACGACCTAGTTAGGTAGCATAAATTTACGGAATATTGTGAGATTTTATATTAAGTATTCAAATGCCATCGGTATCCGTATCCAATAAGTAAATTAAATTGTACTGATATAAACAGATTACAATGATTCGTATTTTATGAAGAAAAAAAGAAAACCAAAAAATTTCTCTAAATCATAATGATATAGATTATTAATATAAAGAAAAATGTGGTTTTACCTTGCCACTGGCTCCCTGAGTAGCGTGATGTAAAAATATCGCCTGTGGACGGCTGAGCCTTCGTGCCGGTCCAATTCACCACCCACACAGGCCGTTAATTCGGTGAAGTCAGCATGGAGGCCGCATCTGTGGGCAACCAAACGAAAGAGGTTTTATACTTCATAAATTTAAAAATCGAAATAACTTTTCATTGCCGTCTGAACCTAGTAAACTTTGCACACTTTTGCCATTGATATGCAATGAAGGATCGTAACATATATGTGGCCCTTTAGACAGTATATATATTACTCTTAGGCTAACGGCAAATGCAGGAGGTATGTAAGTAGCTGCGACTAATATTATCTAATATACTAATATTATAAAAAGGAAAGATTTGATTGTATATTTGTATGTAAGTTTGTTTGTTTGCATCAAATACGCTTCTAAACTACTGGACCTATTTTAAAAATTCTTTCACCTACGTGAAGCTACATCACACGCGGGACATATAGTCTTCATTTACCCAGGGAGAAATTCGCGGGAAAACAGATTGAACCAACAACAAAAATACGAATATTTTTTGAGTAAATATATAATTATACAAAAGCGTGATCAGGTAAGAGGAGTATATAATCAGAATAGTTTAAACAATTTTACAATTCCAACCTTGTAGCTTTAAAATCTTACTACTAAATTGAGACGATGTATCTTTATATAGCTCGCGCATCGGGATATTACACGGAATAGAATTGCTGTATATGTATACAATGTATACAATCTAAACACGGAACACAGTCAGAACAAACAAACTTTCCTTACATTACTTCACATTCATCCGTAGATTAGCAACATTGTATCAAAACAAAGCAACATTACATTACAAACATATTAAATCTCTTTGGTCTATTGCGTCTTCATCGACGATCGATCCTCATTCAGCAATTTATTCCCTAGAAAGTACACAAATTGAGCGAATAAACAAATCACAGACAGATATTTAACGAGAGCGTAAAGATATCAGTGAAGCAAGACCGAAATCGAAACGTTTGCCGAAGACAGAAGCTGTAGCAAGCGGACCGTGAACGAGATAACTCGAATCAACGACCCGTCTTTATAGCTTGATTAATCCGTTATTCACCTTCTGTTACCCCTGTACAAAACAAAATCATAGCTAACGTTGTTCATTTATACACCTTTCGATCAAATCAATAAAATATCGAAGCACTATGCCTTTGGTCTGTAAATCTACGGCGTAAGACTTGTACAGAGAATTCGCCAAGAAATTTCAAATCGTCACATTGAACTTTAGACTACTTATTTTAAAAAGAGAACTAAAGTTAGTTATCACTTTAAATATTATCCACCTAAGGAAAATTCATAATGACAAATAAGAAAACGCCAAACTAAGACATGTTTAGTTATTTTGGTCGAATTTTTATTTATTTTTTTTTAATCCTCGTTTTAGAATAACACCGATACGTTTTTAATCTGTATATATATACGGTGCAAGACTTATACTGAAAAGTCAACAAGAGCAATTGCAAATCGTCCCATTGAACTTCCAAATATATACTTAACAATATTTCCATGTGTGATAAAAAAAAAATCTGTTACCTATACTGTTTGTAGACAGCTTTAACCAATCATTGGAAATTTTCGTGGAAAGAACAATCAATCTTATCACATGTAAAGCTATGGATACAATAAGGATATTAAGTATAGAGTATTGTATCAGAGTAATCGAAAATGCAACCAACCTCTGTGCACGTGGACCGAACGTTTGCTATAATGTGATGCATACAGAATGAGACCAACGGAACTAGATTGGGTGTGTTTGCATATTATTATAGCATAGTTATAACCGTCGAAGGACACACGAGGTTTACCTTCAGACAGATTGGCGTCGCACACGTACCGCTTGCCTTGGACACTAATATTTATTACGAATTCATACTATTTAATAGAACTGGGAAATAGACGTACTGGCACTCTGCCACAGAATGCGTTGACGTTGCAATTTACACAAATTGTGTACCATTAATATTATTTTTTATATCTTACACTAAGCATTTGAATGTTTATTACATATTTTGCGTCTCTTTTTATCCTGCTCTTCTTTTTGCGATAATTTAGTCAAATAGACCAATTAAACCAGAGTTAATTATATATTTCATCTAACACATCTGTCCGCATCGCGGTTTTATTACGCGCAGATTAATTCTGCTAATTCTGTTAACACATTGAATCGTTTCTTCATCCGTAAGTTTCTTTGGAGTGTCCGCAATGACGGAAAAAACACGCGTTAAAAAAGATTTTGCAAATTGAACGCTATTCATACTAACAATAATGCCTACTAGGAGTAATTACGATCTCAGAAAAATATTTGCGCTACTTTTAACCGCACGGTGAAAAATCGCAATGCGGACGGACACTTAGTAAAACAATTCTTACCGAGCTGAACTGTCAAATTTTTGTATTAGAAATATTGGTTTACGAATATAGGTGACGTTTACTATTTACCAACACCATAGTAATTATTTGTGCCCACACATCGCAAAAATAAATCCTTTCTCTGGCAGTGCGCCATAAGCGGAGTCAAAGAACTATTAAATATCTTTTTTTCATTATATTTAAATAAGTTTATGTGACATCTCCGCAGGGATCGCTTAGAACTGGTTTAATATATTCATTATAATGAAAAATATGTCTATTTAAGACATTAAAATTTATGATATGTTATTAACTATTTTGTTCTTAATCTAGTTTGCCATTTTGGAATAAAATTAAATCTATTTAATTTGAATATATAATAAAGGTAATGTTTTTGCTTAAAACGATACTTTAATTATAATCATTGAAAAATTGACGTCACAAATCCGGAAATCTATGAAATTACCTCAACACCCAGATCCGAGGCAAAATAAACTAAAAGGATTTTTTGTATATTGACCCGGCCGGCAATTGAACCTTAAGAATCAGACAGCAGCCTCTTTTTCGTTGTCTTTTTTATTCAATAATATAAAGAGAAATTTAAGCGACTTTTTTTTCAACATTTTTTTATGATCAAATAACGCAAGTGAAAATGTAAAAAAAAAATTAAACAATACTTCTGCGGAAACGTTAACACAATAATAAAAACGATAATTAATTCCATTTTTTTTAAAAGACGACAGCATTGCGTGGGCAGCGTGCGTCCCGCTTGCAATATAGTTGCCAACATTCAAAAAATACTCATATTTCTATAAGTTGTAGAGCTTGTTTTCGCATTATTTTAGCGCATCTGCTAGCAGTTTTTTGTATTCCTAAAAATTTACTGCAAAATAACTCTCAACATAGAACACACATAATCTTTTCCTACGATTTTCTTTGATAGTTATCTTAATATTTAGTACTAATTATAACGATATGATTTTCAAAGCAATAAATAATATAATATAATTTTACATTGCTCAAATTCAAAGTAACTAAAGTCCTAGTATTGTGGAATACTAGCTTTCCGCTGCCAGAAAATTCGTATGCGTGGTACCTAGGGAATGGTTCATCATCATTGACCCTTTTACGTCCCCACTGTAGGAGTTAAGGCCTTCCTAATGGATGGTTAAGGAAAATGGGCCATGCTCTCCACACTGGCTCAATGAGGATTGAAAATTATTAACGACTGTACATACAGTTGGGGCCAACGGCTTAACGTGCCTTCCGAAGCACAGAACCGTCCTAAATAATAATTTTTGGTCACCCATCCCGTGACCGACCCTTGCAAAATTTGCCTGATATTTACGATCGCGGGCCGCGGCGCTTATTCAACATGCTACTGAGGTATTACAGGAAACGGTTTAGCGAGATTAAAAGTAGCGTATACGATAATTCAGGCTTAGAATTCGGTATACCAAATCAGTATACCGAAAAAATTTGGTATAAATCCATTCAGTAGTTCTTGTGTAAGAGTTACAAAAGTCCAACGTCATAAACTTTGGCATTAACCGACCCGGGACAATATTGACCCGATTTGAAAGCGAACCAACCATCGAAACACCTTTTGAGAAATTTGTCAAGTTTTACTTTACCTGATATGCTGTTAACTGTACCTACATACACTTAGTTAATATCAGGTACTAACACGTATAAATTGTTGCGAATTAACTCAAGAGTACATCATAACGTGTTGAGAAGATAAAACAGTAATTTCAAGCTAGGGCTGCCAAATAGACCAATTCATTTTATTCTTACGAAATTTCAAATTATAACAAATATAAATGAGTTTGTTTTTGATAATGTAAAAGACTAGATTACAAAAAATAGATTTTTTAAGTTTTTGTTTAACAAAATTTTAGCAATTTCCCATACTTGGTTTTCGATCGATAGATAAAGAAAAGATTTATAACTTCCATATCACACAGTTCCAATAAAATAAAAAGAAATAGTGGATAAATTGTAAAACTTGTGCGTAACAGTATTTATCTATTCGTCTAGTGAAGGGTTATAATAACATTTAAGAGTTTTTCTGTTAATAAAATTCTTTATTATATTTATTAAGCTATAATTATAGAATACTAGTTTTCGCCAGATGCTTCGCCCGCTTGGACCCTAGTGAAATGTTAAGTGGGATAAAAAGTATCCTATTATCTAAGTCAGCTAACACCCTATCTGTATACCAAATTTCATCAAAATCCGTTCAGTAGTTTCGGCGTGATTGACCGACAAACATCCAAACATCTAAACATCCAAACAAAGAAACTTTCACATTTAAAATATTAATAGGATTATAGAATTTAAAAATCTCGACAGTCTGTGACGGGATTATTTATTTGCATGTATTTCTAAAACAGTATCAACCCTATACTTGTCGCGACAATGGCGTGCGATGACAAACGTTATTGTCCATTAAGCGGTAGTACAAGCAAAGTGTTAGGCGCTAACAGCTCCCATAGGACGATAGCCTGGATTGGCAATCAGCCACTACGTTGTGAACACGGCCGAAAGCTTTCCTAACCGAAGCTATAAAACAACATTCGGTGTGAACATGCCTCAATTTTACTGTTAAATCCTTAGTTTTAGCTAGAGTATAACGACAAAAACACTAAAATCAAATTCAAAATGGAAATAAAATAATTCAAACACACCAACCATTCAGTAAAAACCTCCTTTTTGATGTATTTAAGAGTCTTCATAAATGGTCCGTAAAGTGACTAACAAAATTGTAATTATACCAACTTAGGGATATTACACACTCAATAAAGTTAACTACGTGATACGAATTTTAACGACGAGGAAGTCTTCGTCACGTTATCCAAAGTAGCATCACACGGTAATAACGCCAAATTATGAATTCACAAGAAGCATGAACATGAAGTAATACAAATTATTTGTATCCCCTTAAACTGTTACAATCCCTTTAGCTTAAAATTTACATCGTCGAACTAAGGAGTAACACGTAAAAACAGATTGGTATATATAAATTTAAAGGTTATTTTATAGTGATAACTAAAATAAAACAAATGAATTTATTTATCGTTGGCGCTTTCTGTCCTGGTCGTCTCTTTGCGGAGCTTACGGGACGGTATGTATGTGTCGCAGCCAAGTGGTATAAATTAGTCGACCACTTGGGTGGCTAGCCCTTTAATTGAATGACTCCATTTTTTACAAAAAGAAAATAAATAACTGCCCATTCGCGACTGGATGTTAATGGTCCGTATAATTCAATACAGGAAGCTAACGAACACACCCATAACGCGTTAAGCGTAGGGTTAGGTTAGGTTAGGCTCAAACTTTCACAATCAATTCTTAATACTAATACAATTATACAAAGACAAGTTATACCGCGATTCAGATGGCCACATCACAATCTAACGAAAATGATAGTAAGCAATGTGTTTATTATGTTTATTTCCGTTTTGGCGTCTTTTAAATCTGCCATGCTGTTGAAGGGTCCAAATGTCATAATGGTTCAACTAGATAGCTAGGCTTACAATTGAATGGCGTTATTCAATTAAATGATCATTTAATTACCTTCTGGTATATTCTGTGCTTACTGTTCGCAATTTTATAACGTCATAACCACTAATGACTAAAGAAGCGGATAACCGAACTTAAGCGGATATTTTTATATGTTAGTTTCTCAATAAATTATTGAATTATTTTTTTGTATGTTCATGCTCTCGTTAATTATTTGAGCTCAGCAGATCTACACGATTATAGTCAGTCTACATCACTATTCAGTGGTATGAAAATTAGAAAGATAAGTAATATAATAATTACAGAAAATTTAACTATGAACTAAGCACATAATTTTTGACACAAGTCATTATGGTGCTGATTATTTCGACAGCTCAAAAGCACAAGCCTCGTGGCATTCGGTTATCGCCTCGATGGAGATATAGGTAGATAAACAGAAACAAGCGTATATGCATGGTATAACTCTAGCATAAGGTACTTGGGGGTTGCTCGAAAACATATTTCAAGGTAAAAAGTAGTCTATGCCACTCTGCAGCTTTCCAATTATCTCCACAAAAAAATCATAGCTCAACGACGCTTCATTATGCTTCGATGCTGAAAATAAAGCTTCGAAAGGACGATCGACCTTCTCGCAAGTATAGATTTACTGAACACCAACTGCTTTTAAATTTATTCACTGTTAGTATCGTAAAGTGGACCAAATTACCGTTACACGTTGCAGTTTTAAAGGTCGCCCGTCTCGACAGCCCATAATGAATCTGAAGTGTGACCACTACATACAAACGAGACAATGTGGCTACTACTTAAGTGTCCGTTTCAACCAAAAACTACTGATTTATTTTATAAAAAAAAATAACGTCCAATATGCTGCAATTGAATATAACAAAATTAAATCATATAAATATAGGTATATAAAGATATTACCTGGACCTAAACATTAATATATTAAAAAATCTACAGGAAAATAATACAAAATTAACTCTAAAATACACCATTTTGTTAATTTATTCGCGTAATCATACTCTTTTTGTAGGGTACTGGCTACAGCATGTCAGGTTTTACAAAACTATCAAATTTCTTCACTTGATTTTAAACCTTAATACGTTTGGGATAGAGTTATAAATCAATTGCAGAAATTTCACATGTTGTGGTAACCTGACGTTATAGGAGCGTTAATTTCGTCGTGTTTTCTTTTTGTCTTTAGAGTCAGTCTTAAAAGATCACATAGTGAATATATACTAATATTATAATCATCTTCGAAAATACTGATCCGATGATAAAAAAAAATTCTCCTACGGAAATCTCCATCAGTCTCGGGTGACATAGGTTATAATTTACGCAAGCGAAGTCTACTTCACTTAACCTCTAGGTTAAACAGCTAGTTACTAATAAACAAAAATCGTGTACAAAGCAAAATAAAGTCACACCGAGTTGCGCTCGTAAGTTAATCAAAAGAAATACAAGGAGATGCTATATTTTAGAGAACATATTATTGATAAGCGCCGTGAAGTGATATTTATTATAACAATCGAACTTAAAGTAAGGCTACACAGACAGATATTGGATCGATATAACGGAACATACACTACGTCATATATGGCTTCACTTATAGCCTTGCTATGAAATATTTAGGACTACGGCTGTCTAGAACATCACAATATCAAATATATAAATAACCTTCGCGGTCGACTAGCTTACATATGTTAGCGGTCGATATGTTGGAAGTCTCAGATTCTATTCTCACTCATGTCGACGTTGTGAAATATTACTTTAAAGCACCTTGAGTTTGAATAATTACAGCAGATGCATCATTATCGATTGTTTCTCAGAAATTTTTTCATATCGTTTCGAGACGTGCGTATAATTTTCTTAAAATATTTTTGTTCATATTTATATTCAATAGCTTTTTGAAATACGAAAATCCGTTTAAAGAGCAACAAGAGTAGCGGGTGCATCACTATGTGTGTACTCGGGAGCAAAATTTATTTAAACTGATTTCAAAAAGGTGAAAGTACACATAAACCCTATATGTAAACGGAGGTTTAAAAAATATGTTTTCATATCCTTTCTTTACTCTTTCTTACTGCAAACCCTTCGTTGTTTCAGAATACTACATAATAACTTTAGTTTCTTATCGTGAAATCTGACCATATAATTGTGATTTCTAATACCTATAATAATATCACACAACAATTTTAATGTGTCCCAGGTTTGATTCCCGGTCATGTTATATTAAAAAATGGGCTTTTATAGATATACTGTCTCGAGTATGGGTGTTAAGCTATCTGCGTTGTCTCAGATACTCCATAATTTCTATTGTAATCTAAGTATTATATTGTGTCTCTAATACCTATAACTATTACACCATCATCAGCCTTCTAATGTCCCCAATCCCCAGCTCAGGACTTCCCTATAGATAAAAAGGAATCGAACAGAAAGAATAAGCCATCATTACCCAACACGCGGGCTCAGTGCGGATTAATAAAATTAGTGCCTAGTTGGTATTAACGACTGCAAATGCAGACGGGACCAACGGCTTAACAAGCCTTCTGAAGCACGGAATAATTCAAGATAAAAAATTTTTGGTCACCCATCCTATGACCATTGCGAAAGTTGCTTAACAACCGTATAGCAGACCGAAGGCGCTAACCACTGCGTTACAGAGCTCCTATTTTATATATAACCGTTTAATATTTAATATATAGTAGTAAAAACTCCTAATTATTATTATAGTTTGAGGGAAATCACTAAACATAATTGGACGTAGTTATTCAAAAAGGATCCATCCCACACAATGTCTCTTTTGAGATATAGACGATTGAAGTTTAAGCTGTATTTGCATGTTGATGTAACATTTTTGTGTATTATATTTTTATCTAATAGCATAGAAAATCACCTTCATTATCTCATAATCATCCTTTTTTATATATTTAGGTTTTAATTACTTAATTCTTACAAAACAAATCTCAAAATCGATCCAAATGAAGAAATAATAGAATAATTAACCGAAACGCCAAAATTTTATCGTAAAAACTATATATTAAAGGTTCTTTATATTTATTGTTTTAATTTTTAATGTCAAATGTATTCTCACTATCTCAAATTACCTTTCTACACATTTTTATAAAATTACCTTTTAACAAAAATGATTCAAGCGTTTTGAACCTTTATTGTGATTTTTAACCAAGATTAGTGCCCTTAATTTGCTAATTTGCTATTTTACTATTTGGATCCAAGAAGCCCGAGTCGTTTTCATGGAACTAAAATATGAACCTACCAAAGATGTGGGATGGAAACTACCATTGAAAAAAAGACGTCATATATTTAATACAGTTCAGAGCGTTTTTCCTATATGAAAGTATAGATCCTGATGGACATTTTGGTATACTTAACTCATTTTCGACCAATTTGCGGGTTGGATCCTTCTTGGGTAACAACGTCCAATTATCGAATGTGATCAAATGGCACATTTCGCCCACATACCACGTTTCCCTACTGTATTTATGACGGCAAGGTGTTTTATGGTCGCCTTTATTTTTTTACATTATCGTATAAGTTAATCCAATAAAACTCACCCCACCCATCAAATTAAGAGCCCGCGATCATTATCTATCAGACAAAAAGATCATAATGAGTCTCTGATCGATCTTTACCACGAAATGTCAGCCCGCATTGTAAGAACATTACGAAAAAACCGACCAATTGCGCGCACGAAGGTTTTCGTACAGGAATCATGCAAAAAAAATCACGTTTGTTATATGTAAGCCCCTTGAATATTTATTGTATTCTTTTTTTTTTTTTAATTTTGAAGCGGCAACAAGAAATCTTTCAACTGTCTAACTTTCACGGTTCATAAAATACAGCCTGGTGATAGACGGACAGCAAAGTCTTAGTAATAGAGTTCCCGTTTTACCCTTTAGATACGGAACCTTAAAAATTCAGGGTCTAAGTGGCTAATTTTAAAATCTATCACAGTCCCTTTGAATTTGACATTTGAAAGATATTCACAAACTTCACGCTACAATTTTTTATAGCGATTATTTAAACTATTTAAACGATATCGTTGATTCGACGTTAATTGGAATTGTCCAAGGAATATTACTTTAAGCTACGAAGCTTTTATTGTCTCTTGATAATTCAAATCCTCATTCGTCCCGAAAGGCACTATAAACGTATTTATTTTACCGTATTGCTTTTAACTGATAAAATAATTAAAACGCGAAAACACAAATTTCCAGAGCCTTGTAAACACGTATTTGATTACTTTGCCTTTCAAATCTCAATTTAATCAATATTGATCTATATAGGGGTGCGGATTGATGTCTTTTGATCCCATCATTACGTACTGTACAGTTCAAATTAACGAAACATGCAAAAAAGTAACCATTTACAGAAAAAAAAAAATTTACATTCACAATGCTATACTGATAAATATTTTCAATTGAAAATGCTTAAAAGATTCACCAAACCCCGGTACCTCGAGATGGGACTCGGAACCCATGACCTTTCACAGTCCAGGGGCTCTATTTTTGAATCATTCGTCTCGCGTCGAGCGCTCGTTTTCTACTGATTTTCGTTCGACTTAACAAATTCGCCATTTCTAAATCGCTCGACTGCAACGAGTGGTATGAACCACTCGTCGCTTAGCGAACGTTGTATGCGAGTGATAGAAGAAAACGAGCGCTCGACGCGAGACGAATGATTCAAAAATAGAGCCCCAGATCGCTGCTCTAACCAGTGAAATACCCGGGACCCAAGAGATTTAATATTTCAGTTACACAACGTTGCATAAATGTAAGCATCTGGGAGTTCTAACTTCAAACTACGTTAATTCTTTAAATAACATCAAATATTGTTACCTATCGACGTAAGTATTCCACCCTTATATTCGGGCGGAATATCGGAGGAATAAGTTTTGTTAGAACGTTACATCCAGGTTATGCTAAGCATAAGTTACACCGGGTTTATAAGTTGACAATTTGCGTACTCTGCACTAATTCTCGGTATAACATTTCATATCACGTTTATAAGTAGCGCTGATAATGTTTAATCGAATAAGTTTTATTACAAGATCGCATAACCAAACCCTTTGTACGATAATTAATAAGCATTTCTTGAGTTCGCGCAATGATTATTTGAAGTGTATACACTAAATTTTGTCGTACGACCAAATTGCATAATTTACTCATACGATTGCAACTCAATTGCAACTACTCACTATTAGTGCTTTCAAACATTACAAGTCTCGATGCGCGGTATAATAAAACAGAACAGTGGCAAAGTATTCACTATAATTCCCTATTACTTACAAAATTGCTTCCAAAAATTGCATACATAATAACTGCACTCGGTTTTATTATTATAGTCGTTGAAATATAGCTCCGATATTATAACGAAGACTAAATAGCATTCAGGACCGACAAAAATTAAAACATAGCAATAAAGAAAATCAATGATAATTCAGATCTAATTTATGCGCACTGACATTTAGTTACAAAAAATATATATATATTTAACGGAATGTGACTGTTAGATTAAATAATTCAACATCATTCACAGGTTTTTCATTATTCACATAATTATAATGAGCTGACTTTTCTGTTGGAAAACGGAAGGGAAGCGAGGTCATGCCCTACTAATGTATTTTTAGTTTCCTTCCTTCAAACTGATATTAAACCTAAAGAATTTCTATATTAGTAGAAATATGATGGCGTTATCCCCATTAAAAGGTCTACTTAATAATTTAAATACACGTAATCGACCGAATACTAATAAATCACTTCAAATCACAGAAATATATCTAGTTAGAAGGAAAAAGTGTACGTACTTCGCGTGCCGAAACGACGTCTAGACAGCTTCATTGCTCGCCGCGAGGCTCAGTCCACTTTCGATCGCAATCGGTGTTGGACGAAATTTAAAATGATGCGTTGTTCGATAATTACCTGCTCAAACACCACCAATATGGTTGGATTTTATAGTCGAGGTATTTCCTTCCATCGGTAAGTAACTATTTGCCTTGATATATCTATTTTGAATTAAAAATCATTAGTTTTGTTGCTCCGTATTATTTTTATCAAAACGGTCATGTGTCCAGTAATAGCTTTCCATTGCGGCTTTAATTTGACAGTCCAAATTTGCTGTGCTTGTAAAACCATCGATGTATAATTCAAGGTCAATTTGTTGGAGGACAAATTATCATTTTTTTCTGTCAAAAATGGAGAATAGTGCTGTATAATGCGATTTTTTTACCCGATTAAAAATATATCGTTTTTGAAAGCAGAAGAAAGGATAATTAATTTTATATTGAATTATACTGTAATTTTTGTTTTAGTTTTCCGTATGATCCTAATATTAAAAATAAATGGATTGAAGCAACAAGACTCTAAGGCAAATAGTAGGTATACTTACTGGACATGGAAACTTTAACAAACACCTATATAACATGGGTTATTCTGACAGTCCTCTGAGCAGGGCGTGCATGGAGACTGAGGAGATTGTCTCCTCAGTCTCCATTCCAGTATCACATAAGCGCTTGTGCACTCATGTGATACTGGAATGCAGGAGCCTATTAAGACAAAAGGACTACATATCTATGAAGCCCAAGGATACTAGTGGAAGCATGCGGCAGAGTTCGAGATCTTACGGGCTTCCTGGAGGAGCTGGGGTGGCAGGACTAAAGCAACCCCGTGTCATGCAAAATAGGCACTGAGTATCGAGTTGCAGAAAAGCCCGCCGTGAAACATAACATAAGAACACAGGACGTAAAAATGTGTAGCGTGTCGGGAGGGGGTAGCGGCTACTACAAAGTGTTTGCCCACAGAAAAATGTCGATTTCTATTCTATCGCATAAAATCTTTTTTGCGCCGATTCAGTAAATTACATTCGTGAGTTCGTGACATATACATAATATTTAAGCAAAATGGTAGTCTGTCTATAAAGTCATGAAAAAAATTGAGGGCGCTGCGATCGTGCACGTAGCAACCCTGTGTAGTGAGACAAATGATTTTGATAGTAGGATTTTTTTTTTACTTTTATTACCCCAGAAAAGGTAAAGAAAGGCGTATAATTCGTAGACAATGAGTTTATTCTACATTGAAGATTACAATATAGTAATCGTAATTTTTGATAAATCTTTTTTTTTTTATAATTGCCAAGTTGTTTTCTCGTTTTACTGCAATGTGTGCTTGTGTTCGATTAAAGCCTGTTACTTTGACACTCCTTGTAAGAAAACCCAATATATTTCAGAATTTAACTCAGAACTTCTAGGCTACAATCAAAATCCAGATCAGTTTTGGCAATCCACTGATGTTTTCTTCATGTAGGTACCTCTTTTTTTCACAGAGTAAAAGAACTGAATCTTTTGTCGAAGTGCACTAATGTTGCAGTTAACAATTTATTTCTTAGGACGACTATCTATGTTTCCCAGGGGTTTCAAATATGCCACCATTTTTATAACCTTCATCTACAATACGTATCACTATATTCTCTGATTTTCCTGAAAGTAAGTTTTAAAAATGTAATACCTATATGTATTTGGCAAAAAGAATGGAATCGCCACAATGATCAAATTAATGCTATAATTTTAGTAATATAAAGCACAAACTTTTTATTGGCGTACGTAGGTAAAAATCGTACATTCCTAACAGGTATATTTTTTATTCAGATTAAAATCAATGATAAATTTGATTATCCAAAAGTATTGAAAGTTCGGGCCGCACTACAAAATAGCCTTCTAACATTTTCAATCTAACCTATAAATGCATAATGTAATCAATACTTCTTTTAGACTTAAATTCATATATTTAGTAAATTTGAAACTTCTGGTAACCAAAACTCAATCAGTAACATGATTACATACCAGCCATAACTGCCGTTCGAGCTTTAACATCCTACAAATATGATGTGTCCAGCTTCTTGTTCCAATAAACATCACTGAAAAACTTTATAAATAATATCCTGAGCTTCACTCTGATAAATTCTCTTCATTTTTAACACTTTTCGACGGAGTTTAGAAGAAGTAGCTTCAGTTTAATCAAAACAAACCAAAAATGCAGAAAATCGAGCTAAAAAATCAAGTTGTTGACAGTCGATGTACTTTGTTTCAGTGTTGTCATACTTGTGTCTAATGTTAGTTCCTCAAACATTCTTTTCATGACTTTATAGACAGACTGTACACGTTGGTCTCCGTCGATCGATATCGTTATTTCAATCGATAAGAATCGGTATGCCGTTTCAAATACAACATGTATTCGATGCAAGTGAAAATATGTCTTCCATCACTAAATTAAGATCGTGACGTCATGATACCTACACAAAATGTGGCACGCTCGGTCTCCATATAAATCGACGAACATGTTCCTTCTAACTAGATTTATTTCTGTGCTTCAAATGCATTTTTTTTCACCTATTTTTTGTGTATACTAACTTTCCGCCAACGGCTTCATCCGCATGGTGCCTAGGCAACTGTTCTGTGGGATATATAGTAGCCTATATGTTAACCCAGGCTTAGAATTATACGTATATCAAATTTCACCCAAATCCGTCCAGTAGTTTTTTCGTGAAAGATTAACAAACATACGTACACATCCATCCTCACCAACTTTCACATTTATAATATTAGTAGCATCTGCTATCATCACAGTTAAACTAATTTTCCATAAAAACTGCTCGAGTAAATTGAGTAATCTTTGTTGTACGTATAGCTTTTGAAGTTAGATTATCAAAATATCATTTAATTTGCGATTACTCACAATATTTCACTCCAGAATCAAAAGCGATTAACAATTAAGAAATCATATTTTTTAAAACTACTTATATCATCAAGAAAATAAGACGAAAGAACAAAGGCGACTCGTGTTCTTGTTTGTATACCACTTTCCGTGCCCATAGCAATATATCACTTACGTGTGAAAAAGTTCACATGGTTTCGTTACAGAGTAAATGATAATTTGGTTTTCGAAAAGAATGATGCGGCTGTAACCACCCCATCGATACAGAAGCCAAAAGGCATTGAGTACATTAACTTCTTGACATCTGGCATTAGTCGTACCAGTAGAAGTACCACCCTTGTTGAAGGAATCGGTTTTATTTTGGACTTTATCCCCTAGAAAAACGTTGGTAATTTTTCGATAATAAGTAGTAAAGTAAGCTTACTTAAGTATCTTGAATACATTGGTTTCGTGTCTCTCGGGTATAACTATTTGACACAATTGCAGGCATTAGCGTAATATTTGATTGATGGTATCTTTATCAAATCATCCCAATTTATGATTAAGTAGATAAGAGTAATTTTGTGTTACATTTGTGTTACATATAGCTGTGACTGACCAAGAATCTAATTATATATTTATAATTTCTAAGGATAATTATCTATAACGTATCCTTAGCCTCTGCCTGAATGTGATAAATTCAAAACGTCCAAATGGATTTTCAAGCTGTTTTCACGTATAGAGTAATTAAATATGACAATTCAAGCCATCTGTAGTATAAAGATGAACAAATACAACAGACTGAACCGCGTTTATTTTTCTTAAAGTGCCTCTAACATGTGTTTACTCTCCATGAGGCTTCATGAGCAGCGGTAGCCGGACAAGATTAAATATTTCGCTGATACGTTTGCTTATTTTGTATTACTCTATAAACCACGCAACATCGACATATAAATATAATACAACTAACTCACTTTGGCAACTCTTTTCAGTTCCAAAGCGAATATTTCAATAGTTTTACATAAGACAGAGAAGCCGTCAGTAAAAAGCAAAAGAGATGGAAAAAATAATGAAAGTTTGCGCCAACATTGGCGGCGTCTTAAAAAATTCAAATCGGACGCTCCGTTCGATGGCTTCATCCAAGATAGATAACTCTAACGACCTGCGCATGCCAAAAACTGAAGCCGCATAGTTGGAAAATCCAACTTTAGCACTTTGGAAGCCATTATAGACTCCTGATGTAACAAGTTTTAGAAGAAAACTTGTATGAAATCAGCATTAAGAAAAGATTTTTATCTCTCTAAAGCAATGACAAACCTAATTCACTAAAGAACTTTATTGGGATTTATTCACAATTAATTCGATATTCGCCCTCTACATTTTAGTTATGACTGAAAAATTGCTGACTAATTAAGCGCTTCAATTCTGTTTTCAAACATAACAGCCAACATTTAATGTACGAGCATACACCTCTCAAATTTCTGTGCGAAAAAAATATAAAATAAACAATACATATTTTAAAAGCTAACTAATATGAATATTAATAAGATTACATTTTGTTCTATTAAGTTACATTGCTTTACTTTGTTGACTTTATTAACTTTTTGGTTTTTAGATGTATATCTGAGGGGCGTACACACAAACCTAAACAAAATACCTTCGTCAATCAAATATCATTCGTGGCTCAGGTATTTCAAATTTTCCCTTTCCGTATTGCGAAAACAAATAAATGAAGACTTTCCGGACAATATTTAACGTTCGAATTGTAAAATATTTTATAAATGTTTCTCTGTAAAATTCTATACAAAAACGGAACGTAAAACGAGCTATCATCTTGTATTATTCTTTAGACTCTGTTACAGGATATTCGGTTAATGAGAATGGACGAAGAGTTTTTCATTTTATATTTAAGTAACAACCTACAAATACAATTTTTACATACTACATTCGAACAATATTCAATGTTAGAATTGTTCAATGTTTGATAATTATAGGTATATTTTAATGATATTTGACGACGTATGTGACCGAGTGGCTCACGCGCTGCTTTCAAGGTATCATCATACCTGAGGCCCCAACTTCGATTCCCAGTCAATGTAGGAAATAAACTTTTCTTCATAGTCTCAATTCTGGGATTTGTAATACCATCGGTATTACTGATTTCCGTGAAACGAAAGCTAAAAAACGACTACTTTGGAACCTTGAGAAATGAGATTCTGTTTATTTATTTACACTATAGTATACCATACTATAGTATAGTAACTGTCAATAACGAAACATCAACAAGGAGAGTGCGACTGACTCCCAAAGACACAAAGTTTTGTCGATCCTCATCGATAGGCTATTGAATCTATCTCAACAACACTGATCTCTAGACAGACAACACCACATAAAAAAGGAGAAAGCAAATCAACAAAAGTTAAACGCGGTCACAGCGATCTTATCACTTTAAGATTCAATACGCTTCATGGTTTTTGAGCATTGCCACAACGCGTTGTCGTCGAATAACAAGACGGCTACTATACGGATTTCGGTTATGTAGTTATTCTGCGATTGCCACAACGCATTGTGAACTATTTTTTCGCTCAATGAGCGATTTTTGAACATAACATATGTATATAACAAGCTGATTCGGCAAACATTGTTTTGCCATATAAATTTGGGGAACCACCCTTTTCACTTAGGGGTATAAAAGTAAATAACAACCTATTCTCAATGTACCGAATATATCATAGACAATGTCAACAGACCTCCTACTTAGTCTGTAGATAGCCTAGCGAAATCATGAACTGTTAACATTAATAACACTTCGTTAGCAAAAACCTTTATTGACAGGGCTGAAGCTATTGAAGCCTGAAAGGATTTTCAACGGGTACGCCGCATTAGCGCGAACACGACACAGAAACACAAAGCTTTTTTTTTTATTTCGCCGCCTCAATGAGATCCCTCATTACGCAATCCTTTAGTATAAAAATTATTTATTGTGGCACTGTAATCTTTTTTTTCGAAACATTCTAGAAATTCATGAAGGCCGATATGAATGTGATACTTCCAATTAAGAAGGCGCGTTAATTTTTTTATATTTTTTTATTTATATTTCTTTATTTTATAAAAAATAAATACTTAATTCTTAATAAATTCTTAAAATAAATTCTTAAATTGTGAAAAGAAATGCATCTCAAGATGGAGCTAGTGAGTTTTTATAAAAAAAAGGTTTTGTTAAATGAGAACCATACCAAACAAGAAATTTATTACGTTATTACGTTTATTTATTATTTATTATATTTTTAATAGTTCAATACTTGTCTTTTATTGTCTTTTATAGTAAAAAAAATAATTTACTAGAAATATTGTTCAATTAATATAATTATCTTTAATATAAACATTATTTCACATAAAACTTATGGGGCATAATCTAATCATATGACACTCATTTGTTTGTTATAATTATGCACTCAAAAGTTGCTATTACAAATGAAACTCACTTGCGAACGAACGAACAGTTACTAAACCGTTTTTTCTTTTACATTACGGAACCATAAAAGAACGATTCCATTTTCAAGTTCTAAGATTGAGGTCGCGAGAACTTAGCTCCCATTAAGCCTGCTTGACCTTATTCGACGCAGTCTAACCTTGCGTTTCGTTTCTCTCAACCTTCTGGAAGAATGATAAGGGTGTCGGGAATCGCATTATCATAAATAAATCTCGAAATGTAGAATACATTTAGATCATTTATTTATTTATTTTGAGGTATATGCAGACAAAGTTCTTTCGTGTTATTGATTTTGCTTAAAATGTTCATATTGGTATGGGGAACTCAGTAAGTTACGCGGTAGCTGCATGGGTCTATATGCAGAATTAATGTTCCCACTGCTGGGGCTCAGGGGTTCCCTATGGATGGAATGAAATCGAATCGTATTAGATTTGGCTATAGGAATATGGTCCATGACCTATCATGCGGGCTCAGTGCCGATTGGTGGGTATTAACAACTGCTGATGCATCCGGGACTGACGGATTAACTTAACTCCTAATATGCATGATGCACCTTATGAAATATCAAATGTGAGCTTGACAGATCATTCGGGACTCGCATTTGACGAAACAATCAAACCGTCCAAAATGTAGTAGCATCTAATCCGCATCCAGAGCACGCTTCAAAGTTTACGAAGCGCCCTTTCGTTAATTATCTTAATTTATAAAACCAATAGTCATACTTAATAAAATAATCTTAATTCTGTTATGAAACAAGGGTAAATTAACTAAAAGACAATAATTTATTTACAATAATAAAAATAAGAGGGGTATGAGGTAAGTGGTGAAGTGAGTAGTGAAAAGTGATAGGCGTCAGTGGTGTAGGTGGTGGATAGGTGAAGGGGGCGTGGGCCAGCGACGAAGTTCCGTTGTCGATGTTGAGGAGCTTCCAGAAATAGGTCGACGTCAGCTCAAGGTATCAGCGATGTGCTTCTGCAGTCTTGAGGGACGTCTGGATCCGGAGTGTAACTCGGCGAAATGTAGTTTCTTGATGCGTCGAACGAGTAATTCTCAGGCAATCCAGAACTGAAGAGCAGCGCGGGCCTTTAGGTGGCCCGTTCGTAGTAAGGAATGCAATAAATACTTCAATCACTTATAATTTCAAAAATTTGGCTAACGCGGACTATTGGATATCAATTACTAATTTTTTTATTATTTTAATAATTGATTAAGAATTTCTGCCAGCTCCGTGTGGTCCCGTAATTCCTTCCTCTTAAATGACTGCGTATAACCATTCTGTTGATATTACTACAAATAATCATATTGGGTCGCCAGCGAATAATACTCGTAATAGCAAAATGCAATCAACGCCATTGAAGTGTTGAGGTATAACAATTATTATTAGAAAAATTAAGACTAGATTAGAGAACGTGTCGTATACTGTCCCGGTCCGGGACTGGATACCTCTACGGATAATACGGTAATCGATAGGTATATAGGCCGATTTAAGGTAGGTTTACCATATCTCAGGATTTTTATATACTTCTCAGGATAGCGGTCGGATTTTGCAAATCTCAGGATTTTTTAAATTTCATAATAAATTACAGTACTATGAATGCGATTGGCAACGAGTTTGACTTTTTAAAATTGTAAGTACGTTTGAGAGAAAAAGCTCGGGATTTTTCAATGGAAATCGACCTTTTCTCCAGACTTTTGGAAACCGTTATCCAAAGGAAAAGCAAATCACTCATTACTTTGAAGCAAGCACTTATATTAACAAAATATTATCTATACCACAAAAATGTCCATACAAACAAAATAGCTGACAGACACCACTTCTTACTATAAACATGAAAAAGAAGCGGATATTTGTTGCATAATTCAATTTCCTATAAGGTATCGTATTATCAGAATATTTTAATCGGATCAGAAAATTGTTTATGCCAATCAGTGTTATATTGATCCTGTATTTATACGATACGATATGTTATGGCTGATCCATCATTGTGTTCATTAATATTAATGAAATTTCTCTACTTTGGCTTCATTTAATCAACATGCCAAACAATTATATTGTTTGTTATTACTTGTTGTATAATTATAATTATATATATCTATTGCTGTATTTGGTAAACTAAATATTGAGCTTTGGTCATTTTAAAATCGTCAAGGAAAACAATTTTGGTCGAGCCACTGTTGTAATAATAGCAAGTGCCAGAGTGATCCGGAGTCACAGACTAGTTATATATTTCAAATGTGAAAAATTTCTTCGGCATACAAATAATACGACAACGTAACGACATCATGACCACCCAGGTAGTCGAAATTAGCCCAAAAAAGACTGAGTAGAAATCTTTTTTTTTTTAAGCATTAATATATAAAGCGTTTCTCAAGTTAGAGGTTGAAAATACTCATTAAATAATTACCACTAACTAATCTGCGCTAATGAACGAATTTGGTGAGTTTGAAAATATATGTTAAGGGTAATACTACGGACACGGTATTTTAACATTTCAAATTGTACTTTATTTCTAATGGACATATAGCTACTTTTTATCTGAGAACCTCAACAGTTAAACCGCCCACACATTTAGTAAAAAATTTGTAGTCCTTTTAAAATGTTCAGTACCTAGAATTTAATTCGACAGGATAATTTAACTCAAAGAAATAAACATATTAAATTACATTCCCTTTACGAAGGCAGGCGAGCGTAATTCGGATTATCCGTATCCTCCTACCCTTGCTGGCACAATGCGTGAGCATTCTTAAAAAGAAAACTCAAAAAAAGAACATTCACCTTTGTCATTCCATTTTCAAAAATATAATCTAAATATTATAAAGTTTTTTTTTAGATAGACTAACACAACGTAGAGTATATGGACCTAGAGTAAAATGAAATACTTGATTCGTTTATTAAAATTCCAAAATCTTTGCGGAGGCAATCAAACTACGTGTCGATGGAAAATTAAGATCTGTCTAATTCATATGGATGAGAATTTATGGTTGGGCTGATCCATACCAGCAATATCATAATATTTACATAGGCCTAATATGATAATCCTCTTAGCTCCGGTCTGTTTTTGTTTGGCTATGATACATTAAGTGTTTCGAAATAGAAACTGAACAACAAAAATGGATTTAGAACACATTTTATTTTGATAAATAACTTAACCGAAGATGTGTCATCATCTATCATCATCAGAGGACTGAAAGCTGAGAGGCGACAGAAACGTCGCCAGAAAAAAGTTTGTACGAGTGAATGTATAACGACTTTGGGCTTTGACCGTGTCTAACATTTTTATGTATCACTAGCTATTTTCCTGCGACTTCGCCATGCATAAATCACAGCCTATAGCAACCGCGTACGAAGTAACTTCCCATAGGAGAAAGAATTTTAATGAAATGATCAGAATTTCTGAAGATTACCCTTTACAAACAAATGAAAAAGTTAGAAACTTAAATCTCTTTATAATATTAGCATAGATTTGGTGAATAACAGTATGGAACCTTACAGCAGCGCTGCCATTTTCAAATTCCGGATTTCGTTTTAGTTCGAGACAATTATAGAAACGAACTCAACTACATCGCCTCGAATTTGAGTGGTTAAATGAACATCGTTGTTTTTGATATCCAAAACATGAGTGCTACCATTACATTGGCATCAATGCTAATTTCAGTGGAGCAAAACTTTAATGACCATATGGAAGCAAAAGAATAAACTAGAATTTCACTGCCACTACGCGGCATTTAAAATAATGTCTTTAATTTCACCTTTAAACTAATCAAATAGTATTTTGTTGAACTTGTGACACTAACAGGTTTTAACTATGACAACTGTAAAAATTCATAATAATAAACAGAGACTTAGTAACGGTTACCTAGTACAAGGTTCTACGGGAGTATTATTTACTCCTAAAAGGTTTGCTTATTCTCTGTATAATACTTGTATGAATTTGAACAATACTAAAATTACAAATTTAGCGTAAATTTACTCTGACGCTAAACCTTGTTTATTAATAGCACTGTATGGAGTGGACAGGCTGGTTGTAAACTTGGTGGTAAACTACAAATCAAACCATAAAGTTAGTTTTTTTTTAGTTTAGAGAGTGGTACAATAGAATTGACACCTGCATCTCACTTTTACGAGTTATCAATAGACTAAGATAGTAAAATCTGCTTTAATAAGTTCTTCCATCTGCAAAATGTTTGACGCACTCAAGATGTCTTCCATACTTTAAGAGTATCTTCAGACGACTTTATATTATATATTTTATATCAGTAACACTGGTCCAGTTACATATTTCTGTTGCTATCGAGATAACCAAGGGATAGCTGTAACATAAGATTTGGATATGGCTCACTGAGTGATTTGCAAAGGAAGGGTTATGATTGTGTTTCGCTCGTATCTTGTGCGTATGTAATATTCTTCATTACCTCATATCTTCAGAACCGCTGAATGGATTTAGATAATTGAGGTATCCTTAGATTTGTCATAGTAGCCAAAATGTTCTTAGATAAGTAACGTAAAAAAATCAAATATGGCGGCTATGCGACGTCATTATATTTTTTTTTTGTTTTAAATACTAAAATATGGATATCAGATTAAAGGACTCAATACTAGAATCCCAAAAAGTTATTTCATGATTATCATTACCGTAATACGAATAAAAGTAATGCAATGAAAAATTTTTAAAATTATAGTTAAATACAAAATATAAAACAAACAGCCCGCCGGAGTAAAAACCACCAACTGAAAAAACTGGACCTGCATGAAAAACATCAAGGGCGGGTTATATGTTTTTTTAAATAATTTTAGACCTTTCAATCATGCCTACTATGAGTGTTGATAATTCATAGTCAAATGTAAAAACTTTGATGGTGATACGTATTCAGTCTTATTTAAAATATTTGCCCAATATGCTTTTGATCTATTTTGTTTTGCTTAAAGATCTGGCAATTTCTTTGTAACTATATGTTTGTACGACAACACAATAATATCCAGGGTTTTTAACGTTCAAAAGTATCTGTGAAAAACGTGAGATACATAATCCGGATAATCCTGATACTTGTCGGGCGGTCTCCGCGTACACAACCCCAATCCAAATGCGATTGGAAAAACCAGTGAAAAATATTAACTGTTAACTTTTCTTCGCGCTATCTGATTACCAAGGACCAAAAAATATTCGTACTAAAGCTCATCATCATCATCATCAGCCCTTTTACGTCCCCACTGCAGGGGCTCAGGCCTTCCTTATGGATGGTTAAGGAGGATGGGCCATGACCCTCCACGCTGGCCCAATGCGGATTGGAGGGTATTAACGACTGCAAATGCAGCCGGGACCAACGGCTTAACATGCCTTCCGAAGCACGGAGTAGCTCGAGATAATAATTTTTTGGTCACCCATCCCGTGACCGACCCTTGTGAAAGTTGCTTTACGACTACGATCACGGGCCGCGGCGCTAATCCACTACGCCACCGAGCTACTCAAGCTAAATAGAAGATATCATTACCATGTTCAGATATTGCAGAATATTATAAAAAGAGACTACATACCCAAAATTACATAAAGGCCTCTGTCATACAGGGATTCCTAGTTCAGGTTTCACATTCTCACAATGACTGTTGTTAATAGACTATTGTGACAACATTTGTAGCACCATTTATGGCACAAAATAAACCTTAAAAGTTTAGTGTGCATACTCAACAGCTGTAGAGTAATTATTCGACGTGTTCGCATCGGTTATAAACAAGACGAGCGAAAATAGCACGGTGCTAAAAGTGTGGAAATTCAAAAGCAATCGACCGATTGTCGGGAGTTACGTTACGCATACCTGTCGATGGAGAGGACGGAAATAACGAGGTGAGAGCACAGTTGGTACTTAAACAGTAGATGTTTTTTGACATAGCACCTTATGAAATTCTTTCATTAATATTGAACTTGAAAAACAAATGACTATCAAAGTTCAAACTCTAAGAAGGACTATGATCATCCTATGAATACTACCCGAAAGTATTTAGTTTATTTATCTTTTCTCATCGTCTATCTTTTGATTTTAGCTTATAGCTTTTGATTATTTGTTTCTCTGCTACCTTGTGTTTTAAGTCTTCATCTCAACTTCATCGTTAATATAGCAATATTCTTTTTGTAGCTAAGAACTACGATATCGACCTAAAGTTCTTGAAATAAGAATCTTTTAATGTGATGAACTTTTCTCACAGTTTGAAGACACTATAGTATAGTGTCTTCAAACTGTGAGAAAGACAGTATAGTGACTATACTGTCTTACGCTTCCACACGCTGAACATGTGCTGGCTGTGCTGAATAGCCAAGAGACTATTTTCGTCCACCGCTAGCGTCAACACTCTTCTAATGCACCGAGTGACTGAGGAGCCACATAATTCAAGCAAAGCTATAATGGTACCTTTGTAACACCGCGACGTCGATTATATGATCATTAACTATGGGTCATTAATGGCGTGGGTGGTTAGCATGAGACATAATAAAATTTAATATAATCCAACGTGATTTTTAGAAGGGAAAAATACGCCTGTTTTTATTTAAAAACGGTGTAATATTATTATATAATCTAGGTTATATTTATTTATGTGTCAATGTTTCGAGAACGGTTTTTATACTTATGTGTATTCAAAGCGGACAATGATGACGTCACAGTGTAAATATTTTATATTTGCTGAGATATTAGCTAAGACACTTCGGACATGTTCCTGAAATATCGGTGCGTGCAAAACACTCACGGCGGACAGTGACACTCCAATCTTCTTCTGAAGCAGTTTCATTCGAAGCGATATAACGAACCATATATCGCTTCGAATGAAACTGCTCATATAATTTTGATCGAACTATACTTGGTAAGTTCTTTTGATCATCAATTTTAGTCGTAATTCAATTGTCGAAATTGAACCATAAAATTTTAACATTATTATGGTTCTATAATAAAAACTTCTTTATGATTCAGTAAAATAAAAGTGTTAAACACATGGTAACGGGTGTTACATTGGTGTTATATCTTTCATAATACTGTGTGTCATATTTTTAATAATTTAATTAATTCTAAAATTCCTACAAAAAACCAAGCTCTTCGCTGTTGTAATTAAAGTTAGCTTTATAGTATAATTAAAATATAATATTATGAATACTGACATTCCTAATTACTTCTGACCACATATTTTGTAGGTGTATTTATTGCTTTCCCGTTTAAAAATATGTGTTTTATTTTAATGGATGGGTTATACAGAAAATATCCAAATGGCATCATAAAGCTCCCAAATTCGGACATTCTTATTTTACCATATTAAACAATTTTTCTGCCAAACAATGTCGATTTCGTCAAGACATAATGAAAGATGCCATTCCATCAGAATTTTTTTGCATGAAGAAACGAATATGGACACATTAAAATCTAATTTTATTTAACATTTATAACTTAAGCAGGAAGTATTTGCAATTGTTATAATAACATTACATTGAAATTAGCAGATTAATCATTTCCTGTATTCGTAATCATATTCACAGTTAGAATTAGCTTTGATGTAGCATGTTCATTTATTGACATCGGTTTGAACTACTAATTAAAATTAATCCTCTAGATTACTACTGATTACGTATCGATAATTACAGAAGCTTTACTTAAACTTTACGTAACTGTATAAGCTTTACGATTACTCAACGAATATTAGTATAGTTCCAACGAAAACGTAAACAGTCTTATTGTAAAGCGAGGTCTAACTTTAGTACCAATTTTAAAATATTATCCGACCGAATTAGGTCAACACGCCCTGATTTGAAGTTCTCTCTCCTGTCATTGCCAATTTGCTTAAGGTGGATGTTTTAATCAAATGCCATTTTAGTTTTTATATTGGTCTTATTTTCAAGAAACAGTTGTTATAATTATTGTGATGTTTTCATTTACAATGCATCGTAATGTTTTTATTAAAAATACATTATTCTTTTTTTACGTTTTGTTTCAGGCAAATGGTCAATAAAAGTGTACTACTTACTCTGTGTCTGTGTTGTCCTCAGTAGTAGTAAATAAAAATAACCATTGATGAATAAATTTAAAAATATAATACAGGTATACTGATGTTAAAACCAAGAGTTTAAGCGAAATATAGGTCAAGTAAACAAGGAATCGAAGCAATATTGTAATCGGTTAACAGGTAAACACGTACATTGTTTAAATTATTGTACATACTGTATTCCCCTTCCGTATTTCACAACCTCAACAAGGAGATCAAATACTATATTACCTTTATTATAATAAGAATACCAAATATTGACCAACTGAATAGATTTATGACCGTTTTCACAAAACTTAGGAGTCGAATCGCCTAAGGTGAAAATGCATTTCATCAAGGATTGGGAACCACCTAGCGACATTAAACAATATCTCAAGTTCTGCGGTGCTCTGCGTTAGGCTTTTGCGTAATATGACAGGTCACAGCTGAGTCTAGGGATAAAAGAGAAAATATTTATTTAGAATTAAACTAATCTGCTTAGGCGATTCTGCGTTCTGGGAGTTGATGTATTCGATCTATTTAAATCTACTCTCTCGAATTAAAATTTTAGTATTTATTGATAATAATACTTGAAAAACTGTAGGCACCTCCAGAGAGTATTCCATAAAAAAATAATAGAAAATCTTTACTTGAAGAAAATAAGTAGCAAAAGATAAGTAAGGAACCCATCTAGGTTAGATTAAGAATATATTCTTTATTTATCCTTGATCTTAGTCACGCTATTGACATAACTATAAATACTATCGATTTTCCAAAACTATCATATTTAAAGCGATATTATCGATTCAAAAAATTCTTAAATATAGAATTTAAGTCGCCATTAGAGCTTTAAGTCGCCATTAAAGCTCAATGGACGTTTATGCAACTGATAGTAAGGCCCCTTAAATTAAATAAAGAAATAAATGAAAATCGAAACGGACTTATCTATTTTTAAACTACGTTAAGGCGTGTATAACTAACGTGACCAGACGTCCCATTTTGAATGGTACCGGTCCCATTTTTGATTGTTTGTCCCGGTGTTACTTAAGAGGAAACGCAAAAATGTCCTGTTTTCGAAATTTTGTTGAACGTAGACTTTTGTTGCCTGCGAAGTGAGGAAGAGGGAGGCGAAATGCATTTTTTCAGTTTCTTTGGCGTTATTTGAAATCTAATACACCTACCGAAAAACAAATGTTCTTTATCACAGGTGTCTTGGGACTATCGCACTACATCAGAAAGGGACTCTCTATAAATTAAGTCAAGTCACTAATATTCATGATTCACCGTTCCCCTCCCCGCGGTTTTTAACAAAACACGTCCTATTTTGATCCAAAGCAAAAGTAGTTACGCTAAATATAATATACAGTAGTAGGTATTTTAGTGCTATGTCTCGTATATTTATATACTGATCCTATGCATAACATCGCGTGACGGGTGTTGTTCCGACACAATGGGACAGATTTCAGTTGTGTAACCAACTTGTTTCCTAGAACGCATAATAATGAATTCATTAACATGGTCCGTGTTCATAAGCATGCCTAGTCAGATAAACGATAATATTATTAAGATAAGCAACTTTTATATAAAACGTGTATTATTGTTAAAAAAAAGGAAGCTATGTCGGACGAATAGCCGAAATTCTGTGATTATGTAAGCAATATCCACAAGGACCAGTGGTCGGATGTGTGACTGTATATTGCGAGGATTATGCCATTCATACTCTTATTTACAGTCATTAATAACTCTCTCCGCAGCTTCCTAGTGATGAATTAGGCATCGTTCTTACTGTTTTGTTCAGAAGGTTTTGAAACATATGTATTTGCTAGATCAAACTATTTTTCGTTTTATGTTTTTACTGATAAATATTAGAGATAAATTATTAATTTAGCAAATTTCAATATAATCCGTTTTTTGTGTGACAAAGTAACAAACATTCATTCATTCCGTAGTCACAAACTTACGCATTTATTAGGATTATTAAAACAATATAATAAAATTATTTAGCAAAATACTATACTGTTGTCATAGTCAAATTAATAATTTTTTTTATAATCTTAGATAGACTCTGTGTCTTAGTGAAACTCTTTTTCACCAAACAAATAAAAAAAGGGAATATAAATTTAAAAAAATCCAAATCAGTATTCCAACTTGACCATCACGAATGTCAACATCATTAGATATACAGTAGAGAAACTTTTTAAGATCCAACTGATGAGAAACGAAGCGGTAGTTAACGCCCGTTTCCTACCATAAAGAATTCATTAACATGCCAGTGTTAGACGTACGATAGGTAGGAGTACTAATGGCGCCAAATTTGTTTACGGCCATGTTGATTGCATACGCAACTATCGGAAGTGAGACATTAACGACCAGTAATCATAGAGGCATAGGTGTGCCGGCCTATAAAGTTGCTCATGTTTAAGATAATTGAACATTACTATTCCACGAAACGTTACTGAATTAATAGTGACGCATCTAATTTACTTTGGTTTTATTAATTTAGATCTACGAATTATTCTTTAAACTCGTGTAGGTACATTAAGATACAACTAATGTGGCTCCATGATGTACCTGCGCAGAAGGGTAAACTACGAAACCCGGCAATGAGGAAATATTAAAAAAACGAAAGCACTAAAAAGCACCTCCACTAAATGGCGACTCTATCAAAAGTTGATTTTTGCAGGAAACGATTGGACCAAAGACAGTCATTTCCGTTCCTTATAACGAACATATTAAAAACTGAAATTCGAAAAGTTCGAAATTTAGATATCAATACAAAAATATGATTTGTTTATTGAGTTTTGAAAACTTATTTACTTATAAACATGAAAGTAAACCGGAAAGGTTGTCATGGAGAAGTCAAGAACGTACCGTAACGACATCTAGTTTGATATCGGGAACAAATTATTATTTTTTAAATAGTTCCTCATTGTCGGCCAATCAGAAATAAGTCTAGTATCGCGCCGTTCGGAGTGATTCAGGCGATCCACCAATAACCACGCGCCTGACCCACGCTGAATGTGAGCGATTGACATCTAATTCTCTTTATTTTGACACCTTATGATTATGGAAACAAGATCCACTATAATTTTTATCGTACTTTCATTCTTCATCGATATTGGTAGATCTGCGCATTCGAAGATTTATCGTGCGCAATATAAGTTAGATTGTACTGTAATTTTTCACAAAAAACAGAAGCGCATAACCTTTCGTTTCGGAAGCCGTAGTGTCCTAAATCATTTACCAATGTAACCTACATTAATTTCTTCTTTTGTCTTATACAGTAGTTTTAACAGAAAGTATGCACTCTGACCCTACATTAGACTACATACAATGTTTTCCGATGCTGTAATTGCGTCTGCGTTGATTAATGTTGAACATATACATTCGAATATTCTAAACAAAAAAAAATCTACTTTAACACTTGCAGTAGTCATCTTAAACATTTCACAAACTTACGACTTTATACACTTTATGTAAACATGAACCTGTTCAAACTCGTCCGGGATAAAAGGGTGATTAATATGTAGGTTCGTAAACAGTTTTGCATAACTTAAGAAAAGGCTAGTTATGTGAAGAGGTTCACATTAAAACCATTGTTATGCAGTATGTCGCCTCACCGTCCGTCCCGTCGCTTCGCATTCTCTTACAAAGTCGTAAGTTTTTTGACATCCTCCCTTATACGTGTTAACTCGAAGAGTGTGAACGAGAAAAAAATGTAGACGCCGCAAATGCGGTTTGAATGTTGAGCGACCCAAATTATATTTGCCACGATAAAAGCCCGAAAAAGTCCACGCAAAGTTTGAAATAAAACAATTTCAACGGATGCCTACGTGTGGATACGCAATAACTTGTGCCCAAACTTATAAGAAATTGTCCTATAAAAATAAGAGCATAGCGAAAATATTAAATAAATATAACGTCAATACTAAACAATAGGGAAGAGCATGATAATTAACGTAAGGTATTCTTCAAATAAGAAATCAGTTTATAGCTTTTTTTAATTTATTTTTTATCTATTGTAATATAAAAAACTTAAATACAATATTCTTTGCACCCATAAACCTAGTTAGGTTTGTTGTGGCGCTGTACACTCTCAATATATGTATATAATTTAAGATAATAAACATGTTCTTTTTATGTACAAGGAATAGCTTTCGTGAAAAAAAAATAGCAATCATAATTTAATAGGTTTTATTTATTGAACTCGTGGGCGACTCACCATTGCTGATAGCCAACCGGTTAAAGTAATCTTTTGTTAATTAATATTTTCTGAGCTTTAATATTGTAGTTCAGAAGTATCTGCTGAAAATATAATGGAATACTCAAATTGGCGGTTTCACTTTTATAAGTCAATTAAAGAGTATATTTATAAAGAAGATCTTAAACGAAAACCTTTATAGCAAAGAAACTCATTAAAATCTTGAAAAGGTCACCGACATCACGAAACATTTCATCGGCATTCAGGGATTCCTTTCATTTGCAGCCAACAATATCACGCGCGGGACCTACTTCTACTCATCACCGAAATTCCCTAGTAAATGGAGAAAGGAATTACAATTATTTACTCGCGTCGCGTCATTGTAAGGCTCTCGAGTCGGAGCCGGCGCGGCGTATGGGCCATAATTTCCTGAAATATTTGCATAACTACTAAAGCTCACGGAGTTGCTACGACGCACAGTGGTTCCATTTAGAGAAAAAGGTGGACATAGGAGCAAAATTTCTAGTTTTGTGTTTTGTGCATAGATCTTTAAGTATACCTTATTACCTTATAGGTTTTTGTATGAAGAGAATTTTTCGAAAAAAAGAAAAGATCCACAACATATTTTTTTATCCAAACATGTTTTATTTTTTTTTTGTGTGAATTGATTGCATTTGTTAGCAACATGAATCGGCTAGAAAACAATTTAAAAAATTTTTCTCTTTCCAAAAAAATCTAGTGGATTTTTTCTCGAAAAATATAACATCCACGAAAATTATCGTCACACGAAAACTAATAAGGTTATTTTTGTACAAATAAAATTAATCAAAAACTAGTACTTTCATTCCAAAATTGAACCACTGTGCGACGCCGTCACAATCATTACTCCGCCAAGCGGAAAAACCAGCCACAATTTTCCCTTTCGCGTCCCCAATGGTCAAGGTTGCGTCGACATTTACGTGAAAAGCACCGTTCTAACTCGATAGAAATATAATAGCTTATAATAAAATACGATACGATATTTGTCAAGAACGATTAGTTGAAGGTCGATGGTAAACGGAACACACAAAGAAAGAAGAATATTGATTACGTCGTCTGTTTAAAAGTAATTTTTATAGGTGAAAGAAAATGGTTCTACAGAGTTGAAGATAAATTTTAATCGGCAATAATGACCAAGATAAAAACCAAAACAAAAGATAAATAAAAAAAGTGCTCATGGCTCTAAGTAGGTCCATGCCTATTAACGATTATAAGCTATTAAGGCTGGACGTAAAGAAAAAAAATTGTACCCACGTTCAATTGCGAAAGTTTTTGTTTAAAGCAACTTTAAAGTCTACTCAAACATTTACAAAAAAAAAATATTTCGAGGTCTTCTGTGCTTCAAAAAGCTAATAAGAATATAAATCTAGATAATGCAATAATACTCTGTTAAAATACAATTCCAAAACAACGTCGAACACAGCGCTTTCGCAACATCAATCAAATAAAAGCTATGCAAAATATGTACAACAAAGGTTTTATTTGATTGAACCCATGGAGTAGATTGAACCTGTTATAAATAAATAAATATAAAACAACATCACATAAATTGCTCAGATTGCAAGATGAGTAGCTAAAGCCCCCGTATTATGGAGTATCTGACACAACGAAGGTACCACAACACCCAGACCCGAGACAATATAGCAAAGTTTCTTTTCTACATCACCCGACCTAGAATCAAACCCGGGACCAAAGATGGCGACACCTTAAAACAAAGAAAGACTCGGCTACGGAGGTCGTCTAAATAAATGAAACAACGCTATGTTCGATGACGTATTTCTAACAAATAGCAGAGCAGGACTAATTACTATAAAAAAAAACCTAATCACAAAATTCATATTTATAATATATAAATGTAATTAGGCTTCTTTAACCCATCGTTTATATGTACATACTTAACTAACCTACCATTTAATACATCCGGACAACATGAACTTTACTCGAAACGAGATGTAATTATAGATAAATGAATAGTACCTATGTACAGTTAGCAGCACGTCAGGTTATAACAAAACCGTCAAAATATTCCACTTGATTTAAAAACTTAATAGACTTATGGATAGGGTTGAAATTCAATTGTAACAATTGAGATATTATGGTAGCCAGATGTTGAGTATATAGCTAAGCTACCTACATCTATACTTATAATTTTATAAAGCTAAAGAGTTTGTTTGTTTGGATGAACGCACTACTCTGAGGAACTACTGGTTCGAATGAAAAAAAATGGTTAATAGTCCAATTATAGAGGAAGGCTTAACATCACGCTATCAGCCAATTGCACAAACGTCCATTAAAATGTTCATTAGTTTAAAGCGACATTAACCATACAAATTTGACATTAATTAGAGCTTAAAGGCGTCATTAAACTTTTATGGACGTCTACATACAACTGACCGTATGACTAATAGTCACTACTATGAAAAATGTTACAAAAAAGCGGGAAAACCACGCTGCTAGCGGAAAGCTGTAATACTCGTA
Organism: Diatraea saccharalis; assembly: GCA_918026875.4. Taxonomy (NCBI): domain Eukaryota; kingdom Metazoa; phylum Arthropoda; class Insecta; order Lepidoptera; family Crambidae; genus Diatraea; species Diatraea saccharalis. Next base: position 7,263,367 of record OU893341.1, on the reverse strand, counting down.
CAAAAACATAAAATAACGTACATCATAGATACGGAGTGTCCGTTTCATTACGTGAAAGTTAATGTTTGTAAAGATTACCCGACGAATTAGAGAAATAGCGCTATATTAATTATTGTAGAGCTTGAGAACACGAGAGGAGTGTAAATAAAGGGACAGTAATGATTACTGACGAAATGAGATCCCGATATCTAACAACCCATTTTTAACACTTAGCATAACGATAAAAAAAATAGACATAATTTGTAATCCAATGAAACAGATAATATTCATAAGTTATTTTTAAATGAAATTATTCGCAATCCAATAACATTTAATTTACGATTATGATACAATTACTCAATTACACAACTAGCCTATGCAAAGTAAAACCTATTAACTGGCAATTTTTACAAAAACGAAATGGGTTTACCAGTAGATGCAGGTTGAAATTTACTAAACGATGTATTTAACACTCATTTTTTTTTTAAATTACCATAGGTAAGGCACCTTCACTGTAAAAAAAGGATTATTTTAATTAGATATATAATTTATCTTTATTATATTTTCTGTCAAAAGATTCAAGTGTTGCTTTAGATCGATAAGATCTTTGCTATAAGATGTAAGTAATATGGTATTCTCATTATAAATAAGTAAGTTTATTACAACTCTATTTTAATATTTTCGCTTGCAATAAACAATTTTGGTGTTATCGCCCTCTTAACCTCCAAATAGCCAGGATGAAATATCAAGAAAACAAAAACCACCCTCCAGAAGTTGCTTGTAATTTTTTAATTTTCTGCTCGTTAAGCAGCTATCGGAAACACTGCTTGTTGTGAATAAAAAAATACGCACTGTGTTTGTCATGATCAAAACCCCTTCCTTAATTCGAAACACGAAAAAGGTTCGTATTTTATGTTTAAAAATGGAAGTTCTTTATTATGCGCTTCGATGAACTGTAATGACGTACTCTTTATACTTCCAAGATATCTTTTTCCTTATTTAATGGTCCTCATTTTTTAACAGATTTCAAAAGAGGATGTTATCTATTTGACCCGAATGTTGGAATTGTACAAATATTCTATATCTTTAATGAAAATTGCTAAAAAAATCCTTCAGCCCTAAGTAGCCTAAGATGGTATCCAAACCCATAACCTTTCGCGATCCGGGCGACTGCTCTAACCATTAAGCTACCCAAGACCCAACAGGACTGACGAATTTTTCAAGCACTTGTCACATTTCGCTACTAGTGAGCGTATTTTATCAGGCAATATTTTTACAATTATTTTAAAGTTTCGAAAATTTGTTCTAATTATTTTATTTTATCAATTTTGAATTCACATTACTATACTGATAAATATTTCTAGTGAAAAATGCTTAAAAAATCCATCAGCCGTCTGTACCCCAAGATTAGAGTTTGAAATATCAATTTTCATAAATGTACTACGTACTTCTCGTAAATTAGACATCCCGTTGCACAACTTAATTTGAAGTTTCTTGGATAACTTTTCACATTTATTAAGCTTTCATGACGTCACTTTTTAAATATAAATAGATAATTTGTTAGAAATGTATATTTTCTACAACTTGTGATATCATCAAATCCGTATACCTACTTCGCTCTAATTCATTTAAGCATAACAAATATTCATTTACGTCTATGAAAACTTCAATTATTTTTATTATTTGATAAAATAATAATGCCGACAAAGAATCATGTCCAATTCCGTCGTTAAAAATTTACTAACGCAACAAGTGATGTGATATATCTCAAAATGTAGCTTATTTTTTACTTATTTCAGGCCAGGAAATCAAAACTTAAAACGATGTCAGTATAAAAATTGCCAAGCTGATAATTATTTTGAAATAGTACTATGATAACTAACCGAATGTGATTCGGACCCTACAATGCCGATTTTCTACACTGCCCCAACGTGATTCGGACCCAATATGACAGTTTGCTACGTTTCGTTTCATCTACTACAGAAAAATATTGTTTCGTCATAAGCTAAAAAAGTGTACACTAACAAAAAAATTTATATTTATTTCCATATTTACGAGACAAACTAAAAAAACTTTGTTTTTAATGCATTAACTTCTAAAGTAGCTTCACAATTATCTCTAGTTTTGACAGCTGTTATAACTTCAAAACATTATTTACAAATTTCATCTGAAAGCAAAGTCTCCTTGCTTCCAGATGAAAATATGCTAAGATATTATTCTGTTTTAACCAACAACTTATTTAAATTATCACTAATTGTGGGTAGACACGACCTTTAAAAAAACATGTGACAGCTTAAGTGGACATGACTCTTTAGATTGTATCGGTTTAAAAAAAAAGTTGAAGTGATAATATATTAGCGACAATCTGTTGACGTCAAAAACATAACAGATGTCAACAGACATAACAGTAACAAGAGATTGAAACCCGACTAAATCGGATAATGTGATACAATTAACCGCCTTAAGTCCTAACAAAAAGGATCATTCGTTGCGCAGTGAAAATTCAAGAACGCAGTTGTAAACTCGCTGTGAAAGGCTTTGTCCGTCCATCACCAACAAATAGCACTCTGCAGTAAGCTGCAAAGCCTTTAAGCTAATACTGCTAGTGTATACTATGCATAACCTATTGTGAACTGCATAAAATCGACTATTAATTTATTTTTTAAACTTTTTCGATAATTATCTATTCTTGATAGTTTAGGCATAATGCAAAAAAATAACGCAGCTTTTTAACTTAATCGCCAATCCACTTAGAATAATTAAAGAACAAAACTGTTACAAGTAATAATTTAAAATCCCTATTTAATGAATTATGAATGGCCGAACATAAATTCACAGAGCTGTAATCTATTCAAGGACTTTCACAAAAATAGTTACGAAAATTAGTTAAGATATTAAAGGCATTATTTACATAACGTTGATTTCTTTTTTTATATAAGGATGTTTTTAAATAGACACTGTTGGGAATATCCATACTAAGGAGCACTAGGACGCCGCATTACCAACTATTATAAATACAGCTGCTGTCAGTTGGCATTCATCTTTTGACGGCTGACTTTCGAAGAGATGGGTAGTGTGGTCTTCGTGAATTATAAAAATATACATAAATCGTCAAATAAAATGTTATTATTTCATTTCTCTTCCTCAAACCTCATTCTTTCCCTATCATCTATCTAGGATTCTTTTAGCAAAGCAATGGAACGAGAAGAATAAACAAACTCTACAACTAAAGTTACATAATATTTAGTAGTCATGTGAAGGAAGACTACGCACATTGCGAAAATAGAAGACGATAAAGGAAATAAAATAAAAAAATGTCAGACAGATTGGTAAATTATTAAAGACAATCGCGCGTCGCGGTCATGTATGCCCATTGCGTACACTTTACCAACACGACTCTGTACGTGTCATAAAAATATTAATAAACAACAAGTATAAGAATTACCATTCTAAATCCATGCATTATTACACTACACGCATAAATAGTATACAGCATAGCTACATTTAGATTTCTTAAAAAGTATTTTTACTAGCGGTGTTATCTATATAAAACTGCTTAACTAGGAATATCGAGTTACTATTGGATTAATAATAGATGATACACATATATATATAATACTATTACATAAGCTTATTGGTATGTTGAAGGAATATAATAGTGTCTAATCACGCATGCCTCAACATCAAAGGCTCCACAACATCGCTTCATATATTCGCAGCATGAACGGGTAACCCCAATATATAGCGCTACCGCTACACAATCCACTGCTTAACAGTTAATATTAACAGAGAACGACCCTCGAGGATTATTTACACAGAGACGATATCCTAGTGAATTACACTTCACCAGGGCTTCATTAATAAGCAGTGCGAGCAATAACGTCGCCATATATGTGCCTGTACAAAAATGGGCATAGGTGTATGGTATACACAAGAATGTAGTAATATTTATTTATTTATTTAATACTTTATGCACTAAAGTACAAAGGCGGACTTAATACCTTCGTTGCTACGTTGAAATGTAAAACTTATACAAACTCTTATCAAGAATTGAAACAATAATTTAAGATCTATTAATTTATTGTACACGTTCGGCTAACGTTCGTTCGTCACGCACGGATTTTGTACTTTTATTTTGAATTAATTTACGTTTAAAATCAAATAGAGAAATTTGTCAGTTATGTATAGTATTTCTGTTGACTGTACGTTTAACTAAACACCCCTATCATCTGATATTATAGGTGTTATATTTTAGCATCAATTGTTTTGTTTTATTTCACCATTTCTCCTAACAGTTTTATTATATTTTTTGTTCAGTAACAATTTTAAATTTGCGAGATTGGCGGACCCGCACTTTGAAGGTGCGGGATTTAACAGATAAATAGACCAGGGTCCCGCATAGGCTGCTATGCGGGACCGCATAATCGCTATCTGCGGGATTGCAATTCCTATATATTTTGGCAAGTAACTTCTACAAGATTTAAGGAATTTTTAATGTAGTTTTAAGGCAACTTAGAAATGACCACTCGCACTACTTTCAAACGAACTTCTATCTTTAGAAAGACGTATGCGTCATCTCTTCGTTTTGATCATTAGGCGGTGATTGTATCGACAGCTGCAACAATGATAGTAGTAGAGCGCACATGTGTACAGTATATTTACTTTTGACGGAACCGTTTTGAATCTGTGCAAGTAATCACAATATAGCTTTGATTCTCCACCTGTTCCTTCATTCTTTATTGTACACAGAACAAATTTTCTTGTTGTATTTTTTCCTTTTTTATGTCTATCGAGTTAAATATATACTTATAGCGAGTTGAAACAAAGAGATTTTCTTGGCTATTAAAAACATAAATCCTCTTTTTAATAAGTTTGATAATTCTATCTAAGAATAAGAACAAGAATCATTTAATTGCAAGAATGAGGTATAAAAGTAGGATCTTAATTTTATTACAAGCACAGAACACATTCACCCCGTTTGGGCATGTAAATTATAAAAGAGTCAGTAGCCAATAGTAATTAAATTGAATATAAAATAATAATCTCATAATCAAATTGAAAAATCACAATTAAATATAATAGTTTAAAATACAAAAAATATGAATGTCCATACACATTAACTAACGTTATAAAATATATAATTATTACACATGTCATCGCAACTAAATTTAATAATGTCACATCTAGACAGTACAAATAGATTTATAGTCAAAGAACTCACTTAAGCTTTAGAAACAATTCTCGATTAACCATTCTTTAAGTTGTGGTTAAATTAAAGACCATTTTAATATCATTTGGCACTTTATTATACACTCTTACAACCATCGAATGACTATTTCTAGAGCCGAGGGCTGTCAGCATTGCTGGGATTTTGAGTATATCAGGATGTCTACAACTGTAGGCAGAAGAACATCATACAAACGGAGAAAAACAAATCTATTTTATAATGATCAAAAATAAAAATGCAATTTTTCACGCTTCACATAATGCATGCAACTCATTACAATAGCAACACATTGTAGAATATTACGTGCATGGTTCCATGCCATGTATTCTCTTGTTCACAGCCAACTTAATATCAGTGATTTTGGTTTAAAAGCCGTGTCAGATTAATTTGTTTGTTTAACACGCTATTACTCTATTCCATAATCATCGCTTATCTAATTACATATTCATAGCTCGGTAAGTCCATCGAGGTATGAAATTAACTCTTGAACCGTGTAAAGCGTTTATATATGTCCGTCCCCTGGCATAACCAGCGTCGTGCCATTTATCACGTCAATTGTAAATCAAGTTAGAAACAATACGAACATCAAGTCTCATTAGAAATGATTTATTTCCAACGACCAAATCGTCGCTGCAACATTGGAGGGACGACATTTGGTGACATTTTCGGGAGTTATTAAACACCACCATTAATACTCTCAAACTTTAACATAGTGACTGTTATTGGAACAAAACGATTTATTTAACGATTTTGTTTGAAAATATCTCTATTCATAATGTATTGATCTGGTAATGACATGGTTTTGTAAATGTCATTACTCCTATAAGAGCTTGGTGAGTTTCTTGTTCGTTCTTCTTATCAGCCAAAAGACGTCCTGGGGCCCGATCGCGCTAAATATTTTCAACTGAACTGTAGCTGAACCTCAATCGAAACACGATTTTATAAACATTCGGTATCGCCATAATAATTTGACGGATAGTTGAAACGGATGTGAAACGCAACTGAAGCTAAGCCGCTGTCAAACTGTGAAGTTGAACTGAAGCTACTTTTTCTGAACCGTTCGTAAAACCTCGGTAGTGTTTTTGATATTTTTGTATTAAAATTAAGTGAAAATGACCTATTTGGACTTTCTTGAAAGGGGCCACGAGTATGACATATCAGTTGCTCGAGCGCATACTAAAAAAGAAAACTTGCGCACAAGAATAAGTGAAGCTTTTTCATTAGGAAATCGATAGTTTATAAAGTGTTATATACTGTCGAAAGAGTTACCTAGCTCGAAATGAGCTAACTCCTCATATGCCTCCCACCTTGCGTGCGGATGCTTTGGACGTAGATACTAAGTTAAGTAACTAAATATGCATTTAAATAATTTATAATTCCAATAACGTTCCAATAACGTTCAAGGTTCAGCTCCGGTTTCGTTTCAGTTAACGTTTCAACTTTAGCGCGATACCACAATATTGGTCAACTGGACTTTTACTGCAATTGAACCGAAACTGAACTTCACACGTTCTGTATGAAATTAGTTTATCGCAATCGGGCTCCTGAACGAGCGGTAGGGAAAAAAATGTTGGACGATTCAAAAATAATTTTAAGAAGTCTATTTGAATAAAGATTACTTTGGCTTTGACTATTCATATTTGGCTAACATAACGCCTTGATAACTAAAATAAACTAATTCTATACATTCAAGACACTAATTAAGATTATACAATAAAGACGACACATTTAAAGAGATAGATATTTTAATTAATTAGAGAAAAACAAATACCAAAGCAATTTGACGCAGAAAAATGTTTCACCGTGAGTTTAATATTAATATTCTAATCCAATGCAAAACACTTGGATCGGCCGACTTTAAACTTTGAAAATACTAGGTATAATTCCATAGACACACGGCCGTTACAACAGCACCATACACATATGTCATTAAGTTCACAACGGAAGCTACACGCGTGACGTCTCCGTCTCCTGTCGTCTGAATGTATACAAGGACGTGACCCGCCTCGCAATGTGCCACGGAGAGCCCTAATGTGCCACGGGAACCAAACGTGATAGGAAGCCCCCGAGGTGGTCCCACGCCAATAACCAATTCATAACCTACGCCGGCGTGCACCCAAAATATTAACACAAACATAAAAATGACAACGACAATCCAAACGCATTAACTAAAAAGTTCGTACATAAAAAACAATTTGGATACACGTAAGATAAACGAGTTAGCGGTGTATGTTACAAAACGCACGTTTCTAACGACATTAAAATCCCCTGAGAATATTATTCTCCCGAAACAGAAATTTATTCAATTACAGAATTGAGTATCGTTAAGCCAACCGGATAACATAAATCTCACAGACTCCGCGTCATTTCTTACGAATCACTTGTATTGAGCAATACTTTATTTTATAAACGTATCGGAAACGGTTAGAAAATTAATACAGTCATTAAAATATTGTATTCTATCTCTCGGACCCGTATCATATCATATGACAATAAATTATAGCCCAATAAATCCGCTACTAATAAGTAATCCTGAATGTTTAACCTATATGTCACCAACAATTGAATCCATTTAATCGCGTACGCAACATGACACCACAACAATTACAACAAGTTTAGCATTTCCCATTTGAACACGTCAAATGCGTGTCGTCACGCTTTAATTGATGAAGTTCTAAAACATGGTAGTACAGACGTGGTGTATGCTCTGTGGGCGTTGAATAATTGCTACTTCCTCACTTATAGATTATTATAATCGAAAACGCACGACGCATTCGATGAAATAGCTGTTATTTTTTTTTTCGATCCGTGGGAAAGAAATGTCGTCGCAAGTCGCGCTGTATGAGCTCGCACGCCGGGTGCCGATGGCATATGGAACGCAGAACTTTTAATCTCTAACTAGGGACCGGTTGGACCTGTCATTATTACTCTTTTCCGATGCTAATGGTGAAATGTAACAGCGTGCTCGCTCCTGATTAACTTTATTGCATTTTTACATGGCACGTTTATGGAAAACACGAGACGGGTTCCCTTGAAGTTCTTGCTAGAGAATTGAAATGTTCCAACTTAATTACGGTACATATCACGTGAGCCCGTTCGTTTATGGACATTTTAACTATCAGCCGCGAGTTCTTACGGGGTACTATATTCTAATTCCCTTGAGAATTCCGAATCGGTAATATTCCTGAAAACCTTTTCTTAGTGCTCGCCTACAAAAGGAAGTGTTATGCAAAATTTCACGAAGTCCCAATAGTTTGAACTACGAGTATATACTTGATATTTGTATAAGTCAGCTCTTTTATATTTATTCTCAACGACAATAAGGAAGCGTACGTACGCCCTTTTCATGGTTGTAATTTTTCTGGTTATGTATAGAGTAATAAAATGAATTGTTTCCAAAATGTATATTTGAGAGGAGAGGGCGCGGGCATGAGAGGAGGGCAGAGTGGTTCTGTAACACGCGAGTAGATAGCACCGCGCTTGATTGATCACGGCATTACCATTCGGCATAAAATAGGGTCGTCAATTCCATTTCTAGATTATTGGAACAAAAAAAGACAAAATATTATCATAATACATATCTATCTATAATTATATACGTCACCCAATTTTTTTTTTTTGAAATTACTTGAAAAAACGCTAGCTTAGTTGAAAGAGCAATATTTCGCCGGTACTAGTCGAACATGGTATCTAATTATAATTATATGCAATCGGGTCTTGTTCGTGCATTTTTTAAACAATTAATTTACCTCGACGTTTCGGCTACGTTACAGCAGCCGTGGTCACGAGGAGACTGGAGAACTGGCGGGTGTCGTCTTCTGATTTTAGTTGAGGGTAATCCAGTAATAATGTTTTTAACTGATTTTCAGATGTACCCTCCACTTGATTTTATTATACGTAAAGGTGGCGACACACTGCACTTACGGTATCCGAGAATATTGTTCGTGGTTGTTTGCGATCGCGACACTTATACATTTTACACAAAAAATGCACGAACAAGACCCGATTGCATATAATTATAATGTATACAAATCATGGTATCTAAGTCAGTGGCTTTTTCTTATTGTTTTTCAAAGTCAAAGTAAAACATAATTCCTTGACAATTCATGATATACATTAATAATACTTCTTTTTTATCGAGGTTCGAATGAAAACAAAATTATGTCAGATAATCATAATTTGATCATCCAGAGCACAGACATCTTTTATACTGTACCCTAATGGATACTAGACCAATTGAAACGCAGACCGCTTTCATAATGAAGCGATAAATCAGAGGTGTGACATGAAAGATAGCGTCGGTCTAAAAATCAACAGAAACATTCTTCGTTGTTTCGGACATGTGTAAAAATTCCGGATGAAAGAATGACAAAACTGATAAACAACGCGAAACTGGACAGATGCAAAAGCCAAGAAAGGCAACGACACACCTTTCACTGGCAAATCAATCGTATGCTGTTAAAGGAGGATGTCAGAAGCCATAAAAGCGTAGAGATGCTTGTAAGAATCATGCCTTGTAGCACTCGGTCCTCTCTGCCCACCCCGCAAGGGATAAGCCTTGAAGATATAGATAAAAGTGATTGGAACTTCAACGGTGTAATATAACTAATCAATATGTGAAAAAATGTGCTACTGTTAAGCATATTGGAAAATTTTAATAAATTGACAACCCTACACAGGTAAAACGTTGCGATTGTCTGAAATTGTATACCTGCCTGTATTTTCTCATCTTTCGTTCGTGTATGTTTCTACAAGTAGGCACATTGCCACAAGCACATATATTGAGTAAACGCAGAGCCGTGCACAAGTGGGATTATAAATATCACCACTGTTTCAGGAAGTCGTTCGTAACAATATGGCCCACAGTAACCACAACTATAGGAGCCAAGTTTAGTATACACTGGTTTAACTCCTAGTGCCAGAAACCTAAGTTATTTGACGCACATTATAATAAACAATTTATGTATTACGCTACAATGCATCAAATAAAAGCTCATTTACGTTGGACGATTAGTCCCGCATATGATGAACGATTTATGCAACTTCGTTTCATAAATGGATAAAGCGTTGAGAGTCAATGATCGACCAATGAAAACGATGCACTCATCCCTTGTGGTGTAGATCCTATCAACCAATGTAAATGAGCCATTAAATGACTACTATCAGTTCAACTAAAGCCAAACATTATTAGTACAATGAACTTTTGATGGTATAATTTTACTGTTATGACAGATTATTTTGTTATTGTAACAAGAACTGTGCCAAACAAACAGCTATTGAAACGCCAATGACACGTTATAATGAAGTTACCATTAGCGGAATTAGGTCCCTGTTTCCATGTATAAATAAAGAACACTTTTTCAACTTTGGCACTTCTACAAATGCGAAAACTTATTGATCGTAGCACTGAATACAATAGAACAAAACTATAACTACTCTATATAACAGGGTCTCCTATTTTTAATCACTCGTTTAAAAACTATTTCGCATTCGACATAAATCACATGTCTTCTATATTCATGCGACACCATTTTTCTGATAACACGAAATTTTAAACTTTAGCTGTTCCACGTAAACAAAAATTCGTTGCAATTAAAACTGTAGGTACGCATTAAAGCTACGAAAGTATATTTTCGCCTGAACAGAAATTAAATTAAATAACATAAGTAGTCTCAAGCTAACTATCCTATTTAATAAAAAATCTTTTCTTAAGAAACGTTTGCATAAAACGGAAAAAATATACCTATTGTAAAAATCATTTTGACGTTATGTTTACTCCATCAGTCGCCTAGCCAACGAATGATTGATAAAACCCACTACAGTGGAGAATAAAAAATCACAAATCGCTTATATCAAACGAAATTTTGCATATAACTTAATACAAGATTTAAAAAAAAGAATCATAGGGTAAAAAAGGAGAAATCTGCTTTCAAAAAGTTAAAAACATCACACGAAGAACAAAAGGCTCCAAGTTAAAAACTAAAATATAACGCTAATAATCCTCGTGAACGTACTGGCGAACTAAAATTGCATGAATATGAACACAATGTATGTTTTATCTCCAAAAACGTCAACCTGTCAAGGCCAACAGAAGCGTATACTGAGCTGCCTGCATTATTAAATAACGATACGAAAATATTGGAAACTAATATTAAACGTCCCCCGCCTTTGGTATGTATGACGGTCCAACTCCCACGATTTATTATTCGACTAGCATTCTCGTGAATGTTTGCGTCAGGGAGACGTCAAATGACGCGGACCTAAGACATTTAAGTTAACCAAACAGCTTTCTAAAACGACAGGGATGTTTAAGACAAACAAACAGTAGCTGTCAACTTGAAAGATGTGCATTATTATATTATCACAACAGAAAATAAAATCGAAGAATTTACACAGATGTATTCACTAGATCATATAAACGTGACTGATTGATATACAATCCTATTAATAAAGAAATACGATAATATATTTATATATGCTGATTCAGACCAAGAACCTTAAACTAAAATTGATAGACACTTAGGGTTAGTTGCACCAACTTACTTTAACAATAACTAACATGTTAAAGTTACTGGTTAAGCAAATAATAAGTAGTTATCATTTGACAATGGTTGGATGATGTCATAACTTTATCAGTAAACCGCCTAAGTTTCGTTATTCTTTTACTATAACAAAAAAGATGATGGGGCTATGTATTCCAAAGTCAATGTTAAAGTTTGCATTACAGATTTAACTTTAACTGCATTGATGATGCAACCGAGGCTTAAAAAACATCTAACACAAGAGATATCATTTTTTCTTTCAGCAAAACGACGTACGTCTAGTTGTACGATGTTACAGGCATAAACAAGTAACGAAATATAAAAAAAAATCAGAAGATTAAGGAGCGACGACAGATAAAGATAATAAAGCGTATTTTTACTTATACGACATAGTTTTTCCGGTTAATTTGGGGATAGAAACCATATTTTGTATATTTTGTAATGAGCCAGTTTCCGATTCATTGTCACTAAAATTTTATAGAACAACTCAGGATTGTTTTGAAAATCTATCTACAATTCGCGGAGAAATCTATGAAAATAACAATTGAACACAGAAAGTACTATTTTTTTATTTTGTAATCGATTAACCTATACCAACCTAAACGAAAAGAAGATAACGTACCGTGAATGTAAATGTTACGCAGGTGTGAATAGAAAACTAATAAAACAGTCTTTCATAGTGATCGTATTTAACAAACCAATTAAATAATCAAACAATGTTCAGTCAGACCGTGCGGGGATCTAAAGTGGAACAGGCCCAGAGGCCCCGAGGAACTGCTGATCTGTAGGATAGTATTTGTCGACGCAAATCCAATATTCAATCTCAAAGGCATACTTCGAACGAAACTTGAGCAGATTCATTTTAAACTCGTCTGGTGCGTTCGGTCAATAGTGAAAAATAGAACCTTAATTGTCTTTCTTTACCATTCCTAAAATCTATTTTTAAATGTAAGTCGTCTGGTGCGTTCGGTCAATAGTGAAAAATAGAACCTTAATTGTCTTTCTTTACCATTCCTAAAATCTATTTTTAGTTAATTTAATGACAAAGGTAAGTTTGGTTTTATTAGTACAGTTGATAATAAAATAATATCTGCACAATTTCTTTGCATGTATTAATAGTAACTTTAATACAAACACTTTAGTGACAAACTGTTTTAAGGATTTAAAGAGAAATACTTAAAACGAAAACAGTGATCATATATTTATTAAAATTGCTCTGGACCAAAATTTGCTTCGAGAAAACTGTCATTAAATTAGCATGAATGAGAGATACTGCGCGAAAGATTATATTATACAGTTTCCTCACAAAAGAAATTCATTATACACAAAGATGTGGTAGACTCAATGGTGTGCCATCAGAGAAGAAACGTGGATCAGGACCGTCACCATTATATAAACGCGTGCCCGCGAAGTTGACACATAGCGGTAATAAAACAAAAAGTGGTTTACATTTTAGTGGTGCCCTACTCCCACAATAGGTACCCACTTAAGTGAGGTCCACCGCTTTCATGCCAGAACGAATTTTCCTGCCGTAATAAGCATCCGAGTCCAAACAAAGACGCTTTTCCTTTGTACCGACCGGAAACATTACACTCAAATTATGTATTTTAAGTCGGGGGTTGTAAAAAAATTACAATAGAATAAAAGCTACTCGTTCCCTGAGCTACAGTATAAAACGAGCTCCTTTTGATTGCGCTCTTCACAATTGAGGCTTTATTAAAATACTTAGCGTTAATTGCGATCATTTGCATTTTTAAAACATCTCAAAGAAGTATTTTTAACACACAAATATAACGTGAACGTTCTAAGCGAACGAGAACACGGAACATTGAAATCTCGAGGGGGGTTTTTTGTTGAACCATATTATTGGAACGTAGAGCTGACGCGTCGGCGTTTTCTTTAGATATATTGCAGTTATGTTGGGAGGGTCAACTCAGTGCGCGCTGATGACACGCGCAAAGTGGAAACATTAGTTTGGGACGGAGTGACTCGTTAAGGGACTACACTCATGGGACCCATACGCGATCTTCGTTTATTAGTTTATGCTAAATAAATCTTTCTCCGAGCACAAACGGTCGAATGTTTCGTAAACAAATGACTGGGATTTTACGAGTGCTGTCGTCAATGTTTATACGAGAATATAACGGAGAAAATAAAACAAGACAGTAAAATACTGTGCACTCGCCACTCTGCACCAAGCCTCTGACTACACTTAAATCGACCACAGTCCTACAAACTATTAGCTTAAGAAACAAACAGAAAAAACTGGATTGATAGTAAATAAACTTTAAGGGTTACCACAGCAAATCATAAGACACAAAATATAATATTCCCATATGTTAAAACCTTTAAATGTTCTTGAAGAGCTTCAGTATTGTATTAGATATATGACTCGCTCGATATTATGTGTCTCTTCAAAACGAATACAATTTATGGATTAAAACAATTAGAAATGTCGCATCTTCACACCGTTATAGATAATTTAAATAATTATATGATTAAAGTAGAATAATATCTTAGTATTTTTTCATTTGGAGGGCAGGGATTCGTAATTTGTTGTTGGATCTTTATAGTGCAAACCGTCGTTGGATCCGAACAGCATTGTGGTAGAGTAGCAAACCGTCATTTTAGGGTCCGAATCGCATTCGGGTAGTTATCATAGTACTATTTAAAAATAATTAATAATTATTTTCTCTCGAATTAATAATTATGTCTCGCAATTATTGTCCTGACTTTATTTAAGATTTAATTTCCTGATATGAAATAAGAAAAAAATTTGCTATTTTTTGAGATACATCACATCACTAGACGTGTTAGTAAATTTTTAGGTCGAAATTGAACATGATTCTTTAGTACAGATAAAAATAAAATTATATCCTCAAAGATAAGTAACTTCCATTCTTAACAACTGTAACATAAAATAACCATCACCAATGTAATAAATCGTATGATGAATCGAAAGCAATTTTAGAAACAGACGGTAATAAACTGAGATACGCAATGATAATTCATAGCATCAATATGACGGCGCGTCACTAGACGGATACCCGAGGTTTCACAAATTTAGAGCGTCATTTCGTGAGACATTAAACTAACGAGTTCATATCCACTATTCGTAGACAGCCCTATTTGTTAGCCTGCCAGCGCGTCGGCAACACATGCTGCCGACCCGCCCTAGAACCAAAACAATTAGATCATTGCCGCCAGTATCTTTCAACTCCGTAATATAAAACTTCTGGGCTTTATTGAAACCATATGATAGAAAAAAAAAAACACATTCAGATACTTGATCCCTTCCTAAGGTCTTCAAGGTGTCACCATCATTGAAATCTCTATTAGTTCACTGATCCGGGTGCTAGCTGAACAATTTGATCTGCAAAATATTAAGTATAGAAAATATATTAAACACGAACACAACGATACCCGTGAATAGCAGAAATCACCAGCGTAACCAATTGATTTACTTGATTCGCTCAAGCGCTATATTGGAACGGATAGAGGCAAATCCGGGAGAGATGTCGGAGGTGGGAAGCGAACGAATTAATTAACCGCACACATCCCGAAATGAAACTCACAAACCAAAACCGAGCACCACCGCTTGAACAGTTACTTGTAATACACATTGGGGTCTAATAGAGTTTGGAATTTAAAGCATGCAAAGTCAAATAATCACATGCAAATAATTAAGACATAAATTAGCGTTGAAGATGTAATAAATCAGTCATTGTACTGAAATAGAGGACAAGCGAGTCGTCTTAAATAAGTTTGCAGAAGTCACAATAAACGAGTTACGCATTAAGGACTCTGTAGCGACGGGAGACATAATTGAATGTTTCAATGAACTGCAACAAGTTCACGACCGGCCAAACTATTTATCTGTACTGAATCATATCATGCATTGAAGAGACATGAGGATGCAGCTAATTTTGCTTAATAGAATGAAGTAGGTATATTGTCCAATAGTGAAAAGACTTCCAAAGAAATTTGTATGTGATTTCTTTATAAAAATAAGGACACACAAACACACGAATTCTTTGATAAAAAGTTTATCATTGAGATCAAAAGGTAAACGGAAATAAGGAGCCGATTAATCTAATAAACAGAAATCAATCATAAGTCAAACAATATGATATTCAACTGCAGTTCCTGTGCGATTTTTCTATATCTAATTCAATATAAAATGGTGTAGTGTGTAATTTTGAGTGACCCACTTGCAAATTTTCCATTTCACAGAAAAGTTTATAGTCAACAAATTAAAAGTAAAACTTTTAACTTCTAACTAATGGAAGCAATCACTGAAGCTCTGAACAGTAGTTATATAAGAACATAATTAAAATGGAGCGGCGCCTCGGCCATCGGAATACTTAATTGAAAACAAAGTAACACTAAAAGGCTACGCTAGCTCGTTTCATCCATGAAAATATTTTCAGAATTACGAGAAAAAACATGTAAGCAATAGATTTAGACGAGTGTTTATCGAATTACAGAAAGGCAAGAACTCGTGCAAACTGCCAAAGCGGAAACTATAAATATTGGTATAGGACTACAAAAAACACGCAGACGTTGACGTGACAAATGGTATGAATCGCATCGTTGCCGCCGAGGATAGACCGATGGGCGAATGGAAGGGCAAATTGCACGGATCTCCTCATAGTTCGCAATTCATTCGAAACTCGGCGAGCTTGTAGATTTATATCGGCGGTAGATCGGTGGCACGCCTCACGCGAGCCCCGCACACACCGAAAGCAATTTCGGTATCAGGCCGGCTCGCTCCCGACTCCCGCCCCGATTCCGGGTGAATATAAACATCGGTTGTTTCTACCCCCACGAGAGAATACCGACTTCAATACAATATAACTTTGATTTGTACTACCTCGAGCAGGAAATGTTGTAACTAGAGCATCTATAGATTCGAATCACGTAACGTGATAAAGAAATACCGATAGCGAAATATTAGCCTTTATATTTGTACAAGGGACGTAGCGAGAGTTCATTCCCACGCATCGAATGTTTCCGGATAGCTACGATAATTAATGTTTACGCTAGACAATGCGTCAGCGAAGCCATTAGCTGCACAATTAGTGCAATTGTCGTTAATTTATTACTGTTCACGAGCACAAATGTCCATACAATACTTTGGCGTACACAATGTTATTCAGAAACACAGATACTCACAACCTCGTTTAAAAAGTTATATCTAGATTTAAAACAAACATGCTTAAGGATAGAAGATTTTGATAATTTATTTATTTATTAAGATGTACAAAACAGGTGACAACCGGGTGAAAATACAAATTAAAAGTATGTTTTACAGTTATCAAGGTTGCGACCCTTCACATGTGCATACTGCAAACACAAACAAAAACATACATTTATATACTTAAATAACTATTACATTCTTTATAATTTTGAATTTTGAATAACATCGCTAAGTCACTAAATAACAATAAAAAAAAAAAAGTAAAAAATTACACCAATGTGTTAAAAAGTTTTCTCCTAAAAGTTAATGTATTACAGTTGAAAATATCAATATCCGATCCATTACCAATGAGTTCATTATATCGGCGGCACATTCTAGATATAGGATTATAGTAAGAACTATTATTAAGATACACATTAAGTGTAAACATTTTAGGTCTTCTTGTGCGATAATTAGTGTTAAAATTAATTTGAGACAATAAATTAGAGGACTCAATTTTAAAGTTTACAATTTTATATAATGTCATTAAATCTAGGACCCCTCTCGTAATTGCCAACGATTGCAAATTAAATCTTTTTAATCTCTCTTCATATGAACGGTAGGTGCGTAGTAGGTTTTTATAACATAAGAACCTAATAAAACGCTTCTGTATTCGTTCGAGATTGTTAATGTGAACTAGATAATTAGGCGACCAAATTACCGAATAATACTTAGTTAATGAAAACATATCTATTATAATACGTACATATTAGCCAAAGTAGCACATCAATACTAATATTATTATAAAGAGCTAAGATTTTGTTAGTTTGCATCGAATAGACTTCGAAACTTTGTAAATTCTGACGCGGGTAATATATTTTATGATTTTCGAGGGCGAAGTCGTGGCAAAGCAGTTCTACCTTCTTATTAGTTTAAATAAATTTTTGAAAATAACACAACTCAAACTTAAATCGACATCTGAGCGATCAATTCGGGTTAAACTAAACTATATGGAATATCTTTGATACATATTCTTAATGGAAAATACTTAAAAAATCCACTTTGTCCCTGGTACTCTGAGATGGGGCTCGAACCTTTCGCAATCCGGGCGACTGCTCTAATTAAAATTCGTCAGTCCTGTTAGGTCCTGGGTAGCTCAGTGGTAAGAGCAGATGCCCATATGCGAAAGGTCATGGGTTCGAGTCTCATCTCAGAGGGCCAAGGATAAAGTGTTAAGATTTTTCAAGAATATTTTTCAGTATAAAAGAATTGGAGTAAAAAAGAATTGGAGAATTGCGTAGAGTAAAGCATACGATAACACATAACATACTATACAAATTAATGTCTCACCCTCGTTACAAGAGGCGAACAAATCAGATCGTACCATATGCAGGCTTAAGCACATAAATCTAATAATTTACTATCCTCTTAGGAACGAGCTACAAAATGAACGAGACCAGAATTTCACGCTAACGAAAACCACCACATTTTATTGTTACACTTTATTGACAATTTCATACCCTATAGTTTATTGTTAGTAAAACTTTATAGTGTAACAGAAAATAACAAACGAAAATAAATCTGCATTGATGTTATACGGGCAAGGTTAACACCGATATTAAATCAGTATTAGTATTAAAATTTATGTTAGATTCTATCAGAATGAGATTAAAGTGTTATAGTAAACTCGTGATGTACACTAAGATTTTAATAACAAGCTGTGCCCGCGACTTCGTCCGCATGGAAAGTAGCCTAAGTTATTCCTTATTACATAAGCTATTTGCCAGTGAAATACTTGTCAAAATTGGTCAAGCCGTTTCAGAGATTAGCTGGAACAAACAGACAGACAGGAAAAAATGTAAAAATGATATTTTGGTATGAAGAAGCTTCTGGCGGAAAGCTAGTAAAAGAAGAACAATGTTTAATATCGCTATTGATTTTAATAACTAACATAATTGTGATAGATTAAATCTCCATCATCTGTAAACACATGGCTGAGATTCATCCATATTGGATATAGATAAGGGAGCTACTGATCGACCGTATATTTAAATACATGTATTTAGTATACAAAATTCGGGAATCGATTGATCACCTACAATCAGATGACTACGAATTATATGACGTTAGCTTTTAATTGGTGTCTTAACAACATTAATTTACGGTGCAAAATCAAAATATACTAACGTAAGCTTATCAGAAAACTGATTTATCATATAGGTCTTTACGGTCAGTTGACAACTATTACATTGCGGAGGTCAGCGTCCGATTAATTTCTCTTAGTTCTAGTTAATTCATATATCAAACTAATAAAGTCATCTTAATGGCTGCGTCACATACAAATTGTTATATATATATATAATTATGAACCTGTTATACAACATTTATAGAGAATATGATAAGCTATCAATTTTGTATGACATTTATTAGCCATTAATATGAACTCACATGGAAGACCGTAATAAACTACTAGATAGCTTTAATAAAGAACAAAAGAATATCAAAACATTTTCCGCTTTCTGCTTACCATCTGGTAACTTATAACTAATCAAAAGGAATTATCAATTAAATACATGTACTATTTTTCCTATAAATGCTTTTGTTTTCAAAGATGAAACTATCCATCCGTACTGTAAAATCGTGACGTTATTCTTTGCATAGCAACGTAAAGACATCGCACACGGAATGATTATGAAATAGCCGAGAATGATATGAATAAAATTCGCATAATAAATCTCATCAGAAATATTCACATGCAACTTTACAGGTACAATGACAGCCGGCCGCATGTTAGTTTTATTTCAACTCAACCGCAAAACCGCAGAGGCGAAAACAAAAATCACAACGCAAAAGGGAACAGTGATTTGAGTTGCGGTTCATTCATTCAATCTCGATTTAGTAAACAATACAGTAATATAGTTTAATAATGATTAATTGATCGCCTTTTGTTTACGTAGCCTCTGGTAATTATGAATATTATATGTGATAATTGATATTATTAACGCGGTAATGTAACTGCCATTATAAATTGTTTGAATTAAAATTCAATTCAAGTATGCGCACTATCGTACGCGACGATTACCATAGTAACTAGGAAAATAGTAACCGAGTGCTCGCACGCCGGTTTCAATGTGCCACCATCTCTGAGGTCCCCGGTTCGATTACCGATCGGGCCAATGTAGCCAGTGATCTTTTCTATATTGTCAAGGGTGTTATGGTCCCTTCATCTATTTTTCTATGTGATGTTGTCTTATAAAAATATTTAAAAAAAAATATACCAAGAAAAATCAAATACGCCATCAGATACCACCAGCCATTAGCGCCGTCATCTCTTACACAAAGAGGTCGACAAAAGCTTAAAACAAATTACATCTCATTTTTATGTCAAAGTATTAAACTTACAATATACCTTAAAAAATTACACATAAGATTTAAAAAAAAAGTGCAATTAAGCTTGAATAAGCTTCAGAAGGGTTTGGTGTTAATAATAAAGAACATCAAACAGATTTTTAAAACATGATTAAGTTTGATGTGTTTCAATTTACGTGCTGATATCAAGTGTGTATTTCATTTATTTTTTATACACAAATGCACTATTCTAAAAACTAACACATATACCACATTGTACAACAAAGTGAATATTAAATATTTTATATAATCCACCAAATTTTAATGAGAAATCACAAAAAAAAATATTGGACAATATAAATAGATAAAAGTTTCAATAAGAAGAAAATGGATTAAGAAACCCTCCAATTCGCATTGGGCCATCGTGGAGGGTCATGGCCCATCCTCCTAAACCATCCATTAGAAAGGCCCTGCAGTGGGGAAGTAAAAAGGCTAATGATGATGATGATGGATAAAAAAAATAGTGGCAACGATGCCACAACTTAACAGTTGCAAGTAAAACATTACAAATTGATTAAGCATAAACGATTCATTTTCAACATAACCAAACAACAGTGCAAAATAAATATCAAATAAAGATAATAAAACTTAACTGTTATTAAAGAATTAATATCCCGATCAAGCTCTCATACTCATGCTCCTCTTTTACTCTAGTACAAAGTTAAACACAATCCTTAATATAAATATCTAAGCCGTTATACCCTCTAGTGTATTTTCTAGAAGGTAACGTTCAGTAGACAAAAGCGAAGAAGCTACAGATAGTTTCTAGTTAATTTACGACCGCACGATAACCGCCACCTACCATCCTCAGTGATAGATTGACCTCCAGATAGGCGTCCGCACTCGTTAGCCGCTCTCGCCCAATTGAAACTGAGAATTGTGACAAATACCTCGTCAACGACGGCACATTGGCACCCCACCCAGTCATTTTCACCGATACAATTCAAGTCGCAGAGTTTTAAAGATAGTTTCGATTATTTTCGAGATACGTACGTTTTTAATTACGTGACGTAGTGGACAGTGGGACGGGTATCGAACGTAACAGGACACTAAATAAGATAGATATCTATATATCAGCCAATAACAACCACCAGCAAAAACTTCAGTTACTCCCTGATCATGGTGCTTGCATCAGCGCCGAAATAGCGAAAACTTGATATAAAAATAAGGTGCATGAGAGCAATCCCGTTATTAACAATTAATCTAATAAGTGTTTGTGATTCTGCAAATCCGATCGCTAAGTGGCGAAACTCAAAACAATTAGAATTCAAATTTTTTCAAGTGTAAAAGACATTCAGAAATCTAAGGCCGTCACCACCACCTTAGATTTCTGTTGAAATTGACGCAACAAATATTATATTAACAACAAATACTCATTAACTCTTTATGGTCACTGAACGTCAATATATTCAGTGGTCATACATATATTAATAATAACACCGAAACGAGCACTCCATCGTTTCACTTAGCTCTATCTAGCCCTCATATTAATTAACATAATGAGGTGATACTTAACATTCAATCGTTTATTGATAAAGCCAGTTAAAATAATGTTTGTTTGCGTGCTCCACGAAGTCATTATGGACAATGTATAGGTAGTGGTTAATAATCATTTGTTGTAATCTTTCAAAAGTTTAATTATATCGTTTCCTAAATACTAAATTGGTCGAATCAAATGACAATAAACATCAAAGCTAAGCTTTAACTAATTTCGACTGAAACAAATTCCATCAAACCACACAACCATTAACATACAAAAAAAAGTTATTTATATTTTAAACCTACCATTAGAACATAATGGAGTTACTGTATATTTATCTAACAAAATCAATAGGGATAATGATGTATTAAATATTAATGAAAGCGAATCGATAAGCGACATAATGCTTTATAACAATTGGCTGTTTGTACAAACAGGGCGTCCTTCTCGTCCAACAGATAGAGATCTTAATCTAACGTTAATCCGGACATTTAGAAAAAATAACGCCTACTTATTCTACCAGTTATAAAGCATCATCACCTTATAAGGCAAGTGTAATGTAGGAAGTATTAGTAAAGGTAAACACATTGTACAATAAAGCTAATCTCGATTTAAAGACTGCATGTCAAATGTGGGGGAAGAGTCGACCTCCCGCCGGTTATCACGCAACTTGGGAGGTCCGCGTTGCCGTCGTTCAATTCGAATTAATAGCTTACAAACTCCCAGGCGCACCTATCACCCCGTGAGAGTGTGCGCCAACGAAAACAACACGCCTTGTCCAAACTCGCCAGCTTATCTTGTACAGCTGTTAACTATGCATAAAATCAATTACGCGTACGTGGTATCGTCTAACAACACTCGTACGTCTATTGTCAGTGTAAGAAAGCTTAATGCATATTTTATACAAGGGTGTGGAGAATTTGAATAGGTCGTTCCAGTGCTGTAGTCGAGATCTTAAGAGCTGTCCATCCAAGTGAAATGACCCTTTGTGACTTCACCATAAATTTATCTAGTGAATATCAAAGTCTGATGTGAGAGCTTCGAATGCATCAATGGAACATGGTGATGCCGTAAAATAAACAATCGTCCTTTCGAACTGAACTTGGGATGCGATAATAAAATGTTATTGAATACCACTTCTAATGCCAATTGAATTCTTATCATGAATCCTATTGAAAACCTATTTTCGTTGCAACACAAATCATCGATCAGACCACTGTAACTCTGTTTTTTAATTAAACTCTGCATTTTTCAGCACCCAATGTAGACAAGTGTTTTAAATGAAAACAAAAAGTTCCATTTAAAAGTAAAAATAGTTTCATTTTAAATTTCGATATTGATTAAGATAAATAGATACGTGAAGGCGAAATATTTATTAATAAACTTATTTATTAATAATCTCCCCGTGGACACAATGGGAAATTGATAAAAGAAAATAAAACCCGGTACAGACAGCCAACGGCTACTATTCTACAATTGACTTACAAGAAATCTAGATATCCGAATAGTGAATAGCCACTCTCCTAGAAAGCGCTCTCTATACAGAAATCTATTGGGCGCGACGTACGGTACCGAAGAGGGAAACGAATTTCGTTGTTCATTTATTTATACCTACATACATACAACAAATAAACGAACGAAGAATGATAGAAGCCTTATTTCATAAACATAAACGCTGTCACAACTACGAAGCAACATTGTAGCTTATTGTCGGTTGCTGATTTTCTATTAAAAAATAAAACCGACTTGAAACTTTAAAAAAAACGTGAAAAATAATATTTATCTCAAAAGCGACTTATTCAAGAAAATGCTATTGAAATCGGGCGCCTATCATTTAATTAATAATCTATAGAAAAGCTCCCGGGCGGAGCTTTAATAGCATTTTCTTGAATAAATCGCTTTTGAGATAAGTATTAATTTTCACTTTTTTTTAAGTTTGAAGTCGGTTCAATCTTTTTTTAATTTTTATTTCATGCTTTTTAGTGATATTGATATTTTTGATATAATAGTTAACACCAAAAATACTTTTAAAAAACCGCGTCAAAATCGGTATAGCCAAACGCGAAATAATCGCGGACAATACATACAACACGTGTTAAAGTGCGAACCTCTATTTTAGTCGATTAATATACCTAAAACCTTCTACTAAGTTTCCTTCTTCACCTTCTTTTTTTGAAGTCGGTTAAAACTACACTAATAAGGACACAGAGAGGCTGTCACCCATATTTAACCTCTGAACTAAACTAAAAATATGGCGTCTGGTAGTCGCTATAAATTTTGATTATTGTCATGTCTTTAGCGTCACTCGCAAGATTAAGACGAAGAATAATTAATATCGGTCAACACGTTTTGGTCTCTACAACGCCACATAGGAACAAACATACAAACATACATAGACTGATAAACACCGGGGTGTTAATGTTTATTTTTTGGAATTATGCGCCCACTCCTTTATTTTACAGTTCGCATTATGTGTAACGTTAACAATATTGTCCGACCGAATGTTCGGTTTCGGTCTCGATCAAGTTTCCGTTTAGTTTCAATTTCGGGGGCAAACCTACCAAAACTACGACCGACACCGAAACTGCATTCTCGCGCTGTTATTGATCATATTCGGCGCAGAAATACGTTTTCTTTGTTTTACCCTCAAAATATGATCTTTGTACGAAAGTTTCGGTTGGAAAAACCAGTTTTGTTCGGACACTCGTGTTCGGTTTCACACAACTTAGGAGAAAAATGATTATTTGGAATTAAACTAATCGACTTAGACGATTCGTAAGATTAGGCGTTCCCTAGTTAAGCCATGCTTTGTTATAGGTCATTTTTTTTAACCATTCGATCACACAACAATAATAATTCCTAAAGAAACAAAAACAATACATTTCTAAATTAAGAATGATTTGTTGAGCAGAGCTTTAAAGCTTTCATCGGATTGTGTACCTTTCATTTCCTAAAAAAACAAAACTAATCAAACAGCTTTGGCACTGATTGTGACGAAGTTAAATCAGGCGTGGTGCGTGAATTAGTTAAGATGTAAATGTTAAGGAGGATGCACACTGACGGTTTTCGATTGATTAATAAAAAACTTTAATTTCTTTTTTATTTTTGAAAACTAAAACAAC
This sequence comes from Diatraea saccharalis, assembly GCA_918026875.4. Lineage (NCBI taxonomy): Eukaryota > Metazoa > Arthropoda > Insecta > Lepidoptera > Crambidae > Diatraea > Diatraea saccharalis. Next base: position 7,238,430 of record OU893341.1, on the reverse strand, counting down.
TTCAAAAGGCAAATACATTTCGGATCACAGTTGAACCATTTATTTTTTACTATAGGTAAATGTATTCCTGCGTACCGGAACCCTTTCAATAATCTTAAAAATATTTAACAGGTTGTTAAAGGCTGTTTACTTTCATAGTGATGTATCAAAAATAACAGAAAATTGTTATAAATCTGTCGTAGTAGATTCTATACTTATTATAGTTCCTATATTAAGCAATGATTTTTTTTTTGCTTATGACAATAATAAAAATGGTCTCCTTAAACAAATAGGAATCTGACTCAACTTGTCAACAAATATTAAAAAAAAATACCTTGTACGTTTTATTTTATTTTGAGATTTTGTTTGTCCAATGATGTAACAAAAATACTAAAATAACGGAACAGCTTAAAGCTTAACTATTTTATTATATACCCTAATAGTAATCGTCTAAATAGACAAAATACATTTATCCATTCGTTGAAATAACCAACATAAGTTAACAAAGGAACCATTAGCGGGGCAAATTAAGGAGCCACGCAACGCAAGCGTGCTAGTAGACCACCGGTATACTCAATTTAGACTTGTCATGACATAATATATTGCGTACTAACTAAGCATAGTAAGTAAGATATGTAACTATTTTATGGAATTAATCGAGCTACCATTTGTTTCACACAATGTCATAAATAGCCATCAGGAATCATCAACATTTTGTCTACACCAAGTATTATAAAGAATACTTTAGCGCAGTGTAAAATCTTATGGCAAATTTTATCGTGTGGAACATGACAGTTTATTTCGAGAGACGAGGTTGAACACCTAGTAAAACTATTGCAAGAAACGTTTAGTTTTATAGCATAGGGCTTTGTTATAACAATGCAAATTGAACCATAAAGTGAACACCAAGTTTTACACATGGAGACATATTATCGAATGTATCTAAAAAAACTATTTTATGTTCGTTCTGTGGATGTTATCATGATTATATGTATGATGTCACAAAATAATGAGAAAGAAATCTTGAAACTAGCTGACCCGACAGACGTTGTCCTATCGTAATTATGAATATTAAATTCGAACCGTTTTTCACATCCTATTTGTCGATATTTGCAGCACACATTCTGTCAACTCTAGATCAAACGTCATAAGGTTACATAAAAAAGTTTATATTATCCAAAGCATTAAGTTAGGTTAGTTATATGGTGGTTAAATATTATTAAGTTTTCAAATTTTACATATTTTTTTTTCTTTCATAAGAACCTTCTCCTGGCAATATCAAACACAACAAAAAAAAGAATTAGCAAAATCGTTCCAGACGTTCACGTTTGATGGGAAATAGGGATTCGATTATATATATTATATAATAATCTGCGTGTATAGAGCTAAAATAAAAGGTTTACAATTGCTGACGGCTCATTGACTAATCAAACTGAAATTCGTTTTTAATCAGATATGCTCGCCACGTCCTATGTCCACTCGAATCCAAGGGCGTCAGACAATAGTCGCGAGACGACGATTTGCACGTTTCAAGTACATCGAATGATTACTATTTAAATTAAACGTTCAAGACATTTGCATGCCAAAAACGGACAACTTGTCACCTACCGTCACGGTACCAAGGACGAGCGTTACGGCGGCGCCACCCGCTGATGTAATCGAATATACCCACTGGTAGAACAATAATAATATTAATATTCAAATTGTGGGCGCCTAATTGCTCGCGAACATTTTTCAGACCATAACTATGTCATTAAATCACATGAAACACGCAATTTAAACAGTTCGTACCGAATATTTTCACAAAGAATCGTTTGCGTCAATACTTTTCGGTAGCTCGGTTAGCTGAAAAAAACACATTTAGCGTAGTGACGTGTCAGTTTTTGTTCAACGGTGAGGTTGAATATGTTTGGCTGAACAAAGGGTATACTCACTTCCAGCCGGTAGAGTATCTCGAAAAGAGCCATATTTCGTTGCTGTGCGGCCGAAAACAATGGCATCGTTTTCGCGCCCGTTGACAGTTGCACGGTCTCTGCAAGGAATAAGCTCAATGTTATTTATTTAGCGCATTAACGCTTGGCGTACTGTATTTAAATCGCAAAAGCTAAAAAATTCAACTTTTTTTTTGTTAAATATATGCGTAGGTAAAAGAGTTTCAATCGTGTGAAACCGATAATTCAGCGTGATTTAAAATGCGAACGGATTTAATTTCCTCCAATATAGGGAGAGCAGGTCTTTTCGAGGGGCGTTCGATACTGTGTGCGGAAATTACTAGTGAAAACGGTATCGTTGGCGCCAAAAGCGGATATCGTCTGTGGACAAAATGGACTATACTGAATAACGCCATTAGAAAGTTAAAAAATCCTGTTTATTCTGAAATGAGAAATTCAGAATAAACAGTAATTATCTTCCTTATAATAGTTTTTCTAGTGCAGCCGAAGCTAATGATAAGCGTTTTGGTTACAAAATTTTAAAATGGACTTCTATAAATAATATTGTTATTTTAAAAAAAATCTACAAATAAATTTCTTTTTATTTATACAGAACTAAATTAAACTTCAAAAAATCGAATAATAAATTTTTACATAGTTAACAAATTCAAGAAACCTTATTGGAAGTCGGGCAGTTAAAAGCATGGCCAACATATCGGCAGCAAATGACTTTTTAACCCCTTAACAACCGCCTTTGTAGTTATGGAATTATTTTTATATTTCTAAGTCGGTTTTATTTGATTTAATCTCTATGCTGTGACAGCGTTGATTGCACTGGTTTTTTTTTATTTATTCGTTCCGTTAATCGCCGATTTTATTCTAGAATAGCACTGCTGTTAAAATACATATTCATGCCCTTACAGCGGTGACAAGATGTGGGCAGTTGCGATTAGCTCAGTTTACATGTGATCGCGTGCTCAAAAAGCATCAGTCTCTGGTATTTCGTGAATAAACATTTTAATTATTATACGCTGGCATTCATACAAATAAAGTGTTCTAATACACAGTTGCACAAACGCTAATTAAAATTTAAATTAATTGAAAGTAACATTAAAGATACAAAATTTCAAATTTACAACATTTATTAGAGCTTCTTGCGTTATATCTTTGATTTCACATCAAGTAATTAACTTAATCCAGCACAGCGCTGTGCTCGACGTCGCGTTCAACGCTGATTTTATTACAGAATAGAAAAGTTGCTGACCGGAAATCCAATAAATATATATTAAAGATTGACTCTCCAGTGGCTCTACCGCGTAACCGAAGTCCTGATTGAACGTGTCAAAATGAATCTCTAAATAATCTGTTAAGAACGTTAGGCTGGTTTAGTACTATTTATTTTTTAAATAAATAGTCCATTAATATTTGAGAAATAATATAGAACTTTGGTATAGTTGTAGATACATACCTAATAATATTTTTTTATTAAGTAAACACGCTAACCACTGCCCCATCGGGTAGATAAACATTTAGTTATGTACTTTAAAAAAGCAGGTGAGAAACATGTGTTCATGCAGATAAATCAGATAAATATATACGACAATATTTATTTTAATTAAAGAAACTCAAATACGAAATCACATTTAATGCCTAAGATATATGTTAGTTTTATCGCTTAACATGTTAATGCAAGCAATTAGTTTGTACTATTTACTTTGGTGAGTGCCTACAAACATTAAAACAAATTATACTATACTACTGAGAGCTTCATTTTAATAAGAATGTTAACAGATGTTTGCTTAAGAGCATTGAGTGTGTTGTATAATCCGAACAATACAAAGTATTATTAAACAACGACTCCTAGACACGTCTGTTTGAAAGGGTTAAGCTCAAAAACTACCATATATATATATATATATATATATTTTACTAGAAAATTTTGATATAATAATTCATTGAGTTAAATATAATACTTTTTTAGGTAATGTTAATTTTCTGAGGGACATTGCCATTAAAGATGTTATAAAAAATATAAACATGTTACGTCACACTAATTCAGTGGAAAATTGATAATTTTAAAAATTATCCTTTTCATTCTATTTTTCTAAATGTTAAGATACTACTCTCTCAATGTTATTTGTTTATTCGGGTAGAAAGATGATGCAAAAATTAATAAAAATGCACATACAAACAATTTGTTAAATTTAGTCTACCATGGTTTTTATATAACAAGCAAAAAATGCCACTTTATTAGAAAACAAACTATTATTCGTTATTATCTCCCTTAGTCATCCATAGCTCATTTGATCATACCTCGGTCAATACCATAATAACATCAGTGATCTATTTAACAAGATTATATCCATAACTGAGTCTATATCATAAGTATGTTTAATACATTATTCAGTAGATACATTTAGCTCAGTGTTTATTCATATTTTAGTTAAACTATTACGAGTGTCACAGTGCAGTATCGCTTCAGACCTTCGCCTTCATGACTATTGATTTGACCTATAAATCAACCACTTTTCAACTATTCAAAATATTTCGTTAGAAATCAAAAAGTTTATCTATAATTTTTATACAATTTTGCGAGATCCAACAATCTCTATTCAAATCTATCAAATTTTTGCATTATATCCGCTACTTTTTCCAGATTCAAATTAGCAACACACTAGACTCTCTACACTTAACAAAAATTAAGAAGTCATATGAAGTCATTATTATGACTCATAATATTAATTTAATAATAAGTAATATTTTATAATAATTAATATAATTGCATGTAACTATAAATACTAATAATGCAATAAATTAATCAATTTAATTAGAAAAAATACATAACGAAACATAGTTCAGATTTGGGTACTAAATACAATAAGTGGAATTGTTGTGATCGCAGTTCTAGCCTAATCTAACCTAGCCATTTCTGCCCAACTTATCTATCGGTCAATTACACAAACTTCCATTATGGTTTAATGACACCTTTGAAGTTTAATGAATGTCAAATTAATGTCGCGTTAAACAAATAAAATATAATCGTTTGGGCAATTGGCTGTTAGTGTAATTAATTGTAATTATACATCGTCTATTCTACAATATCAGTAGTCAACCTGTCGTGCACAAAACTTCAATTTATTGTTTTTTTTTTTTTTTTTTTTAAATACCTATTACTACTTTAAGTTAGATATTATATTACAAGCTAGATAAAGTGATTAATTCAGCTTTTTTTAAAATCATTGAAATGTAGATTAAATATAACTGTAAATAATTGGTTAAATATTTGTAGTGTTGAATTGTCTGATGTATATCCTATTAATCCTATTAATATTATAAATGTGAGTTTCTTTGTTTGGATGTTTGTTCGTCAATCACGCCGAAACTACTCAATGGATTTTGATGAAATTTGGTATACATATAGGGTATTAGCTGACTTAGATAATAGGATTTTGATCCCACCAAACATTTCCCTAGGGTCCACGCGGGCGAAGCCGCTGGCGAAAGCTAGTTTATTATATAGAATGGATTTATCATTGTTCATATTCAAAGCTGTATTATTTTATTAATGATCATTTATCATCCAATTAGATAATTCCAATAGAATATCGGCGTCAGGCTACAAGTCTGGCGTATAAGCTGAATTGGCAACCTATTTTTGGTGCAGCCGTGTGACGCCATTGTACATTTTTATTTTATTGTCATTATTATTGGCACGTCACAATATCTAAAACGGAACCTATAATTATATGTCTCGTGTTTGTACCGAAATAAATCATTCATTCATACAATATAATACATTTAATAATAGTAATTGTACTAAATACTATATTAAAATACGATACACTTTAAAACATGTTAATTTATAATGAACAGAAGAAATTCCGTTATGATAAATTGAAATTGAAAACCTACAAATGGAGAAAATTCATATCTTCATAGATATATAGTACAATATCGAAATTGGTAGAGCGAAATAAGAATTTATTTCGACAGGGTTACGACCTCGATCGTATTAATATGAGGGATTTTAAAAATATTTTACATGAATTCGTTTATAACAATGGCCGTTTATTCTTAATGGTACATTGTAATACTGAGAAACAAAATGGTTGGGGATATTTATACATATACGTTTGCATATAGAATTAAAGTCGAGTACGAGTAGAATAAAATTAAACTTTGTTTCAAAGTCAGGGTAAACAGAATCTACGCGTACAACGTTGCCGGTTTGAATAATACACGAGTGTAACTAAAAATTGGCATAAAAAAGCATTAAAAATTTATTTGCATAGTGACAACGATTTTATAATGAATACAAGATATCTACTACTTTATGAAAGTTAAAAAAAAACAAAATAATCGCAATAATAATCTTCCACATCGCATTACATTTTTCTTATCCAAGATAAAAATAAACAAAAGGATAGTTACAGCTACCCGACTTAATGATCCTCCATTTTTTCATTTACTATTTAAAATAATGACACTTAGATACCAACACTAAAAATACAATTTCACGGTTATAACCGAGTTGTCTCGATAACTCGATTCACACTTCAATAAGTGCACAGTGGGCAGTGACGAGTTAACTCAGTTCCCAATGAATAATATAACTTTTGTCGTTCAAACTCGTCTAACGGAAGATATAAAGGGCTTAATACATACCTATAGTAGTCGAATCATATTTTTATCCATCTCTAAATATAATGATAAAGCATTAAATATGTAATTTATAAACGAGGAGTATAGCATAGCAAATGCTATCATTTTTTTTATAATTCCAATATTATTATAGTTAATATACATTTTTATTAGTCATATGATTCATTAATAGGTTTCTATAACTTCATTAATTTACAGATTCACCGATACCTACAATACGTACGCACATTAATTCTGTATAACAGACAAATTATATCACCGCTCGGAACGTGACAATGAAAATGTATTTTACGTAAAAGTATTGTAACATTCTGACAACAAAGCAAATAATATACTACGTACGACAATGAATAGGGATGAACGGATTACTTTAATACACGTACACATTAAATTGGCAACGTCCAAAATACCTTATTATTCATTTTTCATGTCTTTTATCTATTTATTTTAATAGAGACACAGGACATATTACATGTTATAACCAAGGACGTATCAAGAGTTTTTAACGTAGTTGCGTAACATGAGCAGTTTTGTAGTACTACTGTTCAGTCATGGAACTGTAACTGACTGACATAATATCCTTTTAAGTCCAGAACTTAAAAGGATATCATATATGTCACTCACTCACTCACAAGTATTCCGATATCACTACATAGTATAAAACAAAGTCGCTTTCTCTGTCCCTATATCGTATGCTTAAATCTGTAAACTACGGTTTCTTCTCATAGATAGGGTGATTCAAAAGGAAGGTTTTTACGTATAATACAAGACCACGCGGGCGAATCCGCTAGCGGAAAGCTAGTTTACAATATATTGATGACAGTAAGCTAAATAACTGTCGCCAAAATATTTTAACACATTTTAAAACTCCGGTCGTTTAAAGAAGAATAGAATCAATCGGTTTTCTGTCTGTGCGTCCGGCCATTAATTAAATGTGTGATACTTCCACTGTGCTTCAATTCTCAAACATTTTTGAATATGCAATGTTAACAAGAATTACTAGCTTTATAGAAAAAACGGGTATATTAAATGAACATCATTATGGTTTTCAAAAGGCGGAGGTCTTACTACTCTAGCAGCATATGAGCTGACTAGAGCTATTATTCTAACTCATGTAGATAAATCTATTGAGGTAAACGCCATATTTTTAAATATGAGCAGGGTCTTCGTGTCACATAACTTACTGTTATCGAAGTGCGAAAAATATGGTTTAAGGAGAAATACGCTAAGTTGACTTGAAACATATATATGTGATGGAGAGCAATTTGTTGAAGTGTTAAATTTAGATGAGTATTATAATGAGACTTCATTTAGATCTCAAAAAAGAGTACACAACTCAGGTGTCTCGTATTTTGGATCCAATGCTCTTTCTCTTGTATATCAATGATCCAATCACCTTATAATTTTTATACACTGTTCGCCGATGACATCTGTATCTAATATCAAATACCTATGATCTGTAGTTGAGTATAATCATCATATCAGTGCTACAGCATCTGGCATTATAAATTGATCAGCACGAAATAATTTACAAATTAATTTGAATACGACTAAATATATCCAATTCCATAACAAAAGAAATGAAAATCTGTGGTCATCTCAGTAAGCCATAACGGACAATTAATTGGTGATGGGGTAAAGTTTTACGGCATGCTATTTAATAGGTATTTGACATGAGAGTCGCATATACAAAATGTGTTTTGTAAGATAAATAGGTTCTCATATGCTTTGTGGCCTCTTGTTAGTATATCTGATATAAAACAGCATTAGTAGCATACCATGGATACGTGGCGTCCATTCTCAGATATGGGATCATAATCTAGGGTAATTCAGTCGATATAGATAGAGTCTTTAGCCCAAATACGTTCCATTTGCAACCTTTCACGCATGACAAGTTGTAAGCCTTATTTTAAGCAATTGAAATAACAATTTCATTGCCGTCCATATACATTTTTGAAATATGCAAGTTTTTTTAATCGCATATTTATTTAATTGATAAAAAATGTGATATTTATATGATTGTTCTGAAAGATATCCATATATACCACTATTACCAAATTGTATATGTATTTATTTTGAATCTGTTGTTCGTGCTTATCTTATTTAATGTAAAATTCATGAAAATTTCTTTTAAATATACGTTAATTATGTATTTTCCATGCCTGTTAAGACTAAACGTGTGAAGAGCTTTTTTATTACTGACCATATTGTAACCACGATTTATGCAAATAAACTGAATTGAATTTAATCACTACAGAATCGATTAAGTTATTTAGTCAGATATTTTAGCCGATGACTTACAAGGACGCGAAGGCCACGTTAATAATTGGATTTAAAAAAAGAGCCGCTTCTGAAAGAAAATTAGAAAATAAAAAACAAACAATCAAGTGACATATCAAATGAAAAGAAATGTCATTATCATAATAAGTATGATAATGACATTTCTTTGTAATTTCAAAAGAAACAGACAAAATTGGCCATCCCTTGCCTCTAGGTATATTTACGACGCTAATGGATTTAAAATAATACAACAGTTATTTGCCTAAATATGAAAGGAAAAAATATGTATAGGTACTGTTTTATATAAATTCTTTTAATCATTGAACCGGTTTTTTTATATATAAAATAACTGTAATGAGACATTTAACATTAATATATTTTTCGAGTATATGAAAATAATCTTACAGAAATTTAAGCCTGTCAAGGCTAAGTTCTGGCATCCTCAACCCTTCAATTGTACGAGTATCGTAGACCGTTCCTTTGCCCCAGGGGATTATGGTCAACCACTCGGATCTGTGACAAAAACAATAAAGGAACTCGAAACATACGTATTTTATGTGTGTAATATTAATGCGGTAGGCATGATGTATGTCGGTGAAAACAAAAGGTGGAAGTTGTTTATTTTAAGGCTTTATGTTTCAACTGTTCTTATTTGACTTCCTGTAGCTTCGTTCAAAAATGAGTCTTGTAGCTGTATTAAAAAAAAAAACAATCGCATGTATATATTCAAAAGGAAGCTTTCAAATTTCCATAATATATTCGTTGTTTAGAAGAATTGATAAAACAACTCATTATTTTGGGATGGATTTTTCATTTTGATTACTCTTTTTGTGTGAAGAAAAATAAGTCTTGCTTTCGAATGCCGAATTTGTTTTCAACTTACTTTTTGTTTTTATGCGTTAATGTTTAGGCTATTGTGGCGGCCTCAATATTTACTCCTAATTTTATATGTTTTATTATTAAAATAACATTACAAGAAATCCGTTCTCCTTATTAAAGTGTTTTTATGTAATTCCTTTATATCATAAAATCATAAAACATTGCCACTGAGCGGCTGTTTAAAAAAAAAAAATTAAAACCTCGTATCTGCACATAGTTCGCTAACAAAGTTAGCATACCGAAAATTTTAAATATTTATAACAAAGTTAAAAACTGCCCCTCTATACGAATACCATATTTCAAAGGCAAAATGTGCTACGCATTCTCTGCCACCCTGCTGCCTGTTACTGGGAGGTATTGTAGGGTTAAGTGACACTTTACTGTGTCCATAAAAGCTTCACAAAAAATAGCCCACTAATCCTAATGATGATTCTTCATTGGAATTGTAGACAATGATTCATCGAACCACGCGTCGTTATCAGAAGAGTCGTCGTCCGAAGCATTGGCGCCAGATGAGGTCACAGAAACCGTCGACACTATCGTAATATTGCCCGTTCGTATTTCTGTACCTGACCATTAGAGTTATAATGGTAGAAAAGTTATAAATCTTATCCAAATCAATAGTTCTGTTGCATAAACTAGAATTAAGTACATACTAAATTCAGATAACTAAGTTTTCAATTTTGTTAATAACTTTAGAGTTTAGTTTAACATTTAGAGTTACATACAATTGGCACCATTATCTACGATCAACGGATCTGTCGAACTAAGTGAACTTCATACAACTCATATTGAAATCGAATATGAAACTCTTGATTATTCCACTTGATGCTGAGTCGAAACGAAAATGAAAAAAGAGGTTCTGTATTCGACGGGTATGTACTTCGTAAGTAACTATTCACCGCTTTTTCGACGAATTGTAGACCGATAGCTTTAAGGTGTAATCCCGTAAAAAGCCGATTCCAATTTTCTAAATCGGATCACCAGCTTTTTTAAAACAATAACATTGCATTCGCGTAAATAATATTCATAATTTCCTAGAACAGTATTTGATATTATTTAGTTCGTTGACCTTTTGACCACAATTAAGGCATTTGGTTAATGGGTCATATTTTCATCTGCACAACTCAGCCTATTATAATTATTAGTGGTTAATACTCGTAAATACTTTATTAGTTTAATATATATTCGTGTTTAGAAATGATTCATTTTGTCAATTCATATAACTGAAAATGTAAGTAAAAATTGAATCGCCATGAGTGGTTTTATAAACTAATTGTTTCTGTTACCATGGTAACTTTTGGATTGAACACAGCCTACCTTATCGAGTGATAATATAACACTGTACCATATTAGATAAAATTATCTACCGTAATTCTATTATGGAAGAATTGTTAAGATCGATCTGTTAGTTTTTATTTTGTCATTAGGTACAATTTTTCATTTTTATTCTTTACAACAAGGTCGAGAGAACTAATTACTTGAGAAAATGTCAAGTTTAAAGTCAAAGCAAAAAACAAAAAAAAAACAAAAAATAAAAATAAATAATAAACTAGAAATAGAATGAAGCAAGAACTGTAAATAGCTAAGAATAATAATAAATAGTATTCTTATCTAAGTTTAGAAAATGCTTATTGGACTCCACCAGCCCTGGGTACATCTCTGAGCACAAAGTGCAAAGTCTAATGAAAAATGCTCTCATTAAGAATATTTTCCTGTATAGTATATAGCATTGTGAATGCAAAATTGATCGATCAAATATAATTGTTCTTAAATATTTCAAATTCTCGTGTAATTATTAAAATGACTTACTTAAATTATGGAATTTTCTTTAGTAATTACTTATCATGACTCATATCCTATGGTTCTAATTTGTTTTGTTAGAAAAGAAATTACGTAGTTACCGCTAATATTATACACCATTTTTCCCATTTCTTGTTGTAATTATACTCTTCATTATAGAGAAGTTGATAAATATGTGAGTCACTTCGTAGCAGAAGGAATTATGAAGGACTTTTACAATAATCGTTATAGTTTGCAAGTAATTTATGTAATTATATCAACAAGGACATTCTTTTGTATGATTTTAGTTTGTATCCTTGTAGGTTTTATTAAAAGATCTATATTATAAATATCACTAATCAAATCCGTAGCCACACTGACATCTGACGTAGCCGAGTGGCTCGCACAGTATAAAGGTGTCGCCATGTTAAGATTTGATTCTCGGTCAGGTCGATGTAAAAAAATGAACTTTTCTATACGTATTGTCTCGGATATGAGTGTCGTGGTACCTTACCTGAAATACTCTATAATATGGGAACTATAGCTACTTATTTTGTAATCTGAGCAAAGTATGCGTTATTTGAGTTAAGTATGTAAAAAAATTATAGCAATGGAGTTCATATAACACAAAGCCGCAAGCTGATATTGTTTCTAATCTGTAAGTTTACATTTTAGAAAAGTTCAATGGCTCAATACGATTCAGATTAGGACACTTTTGCGAAAGTCATTAGATCCATGATTAAAAAGGGTTGTTCCTGGCCGCATCTGCTGGTCCTCTCTTACGGGCAACAAGGCCTGGTTCAATGCGACACGGATGACCGCTTAGCGGATGTCCTTGGCGGACGGTAAAATGTATATTTCCTATACAGTCCATTCAATGCGATGCGGAGCTATAGCGAAGCGGAGACGAACGCATGCGATAACCCGCGTGCGGACGATCCGCGTCGTACTGAACCAGGCCTAATACTTATAGTCCAGTAGTGACAACATTAGGAGAGTGATGACGATGAGTTCAAGTTACCTATGACCAAAATTGAGTATCGACGTAAGTGGACCACATTAAATTTACACCTGTATCTATAGTCGAGTAAAAGTAATTAAGTAAACAAATAAACAAGAATTTTAATGAAGTAAGAACTGTTAATAGTAAGAATATTATTATCATATGTATATTGCTTAAAAATATCTGTTAAAGATATGCCATTTTCTACATCTCTCCACTACAGATACGACTGTTAAATTCAGCTTAAAAGCTCTTTCACCATTCATAAAATAGTCATAAAGCTGTAGAAATCAGTTTTATCTTAACTATCACAAAGAGTAAGGAAGCCTCATTGACCCGCGAGTTTATTTCAAATATAGTTGATCCTCACATAGAAATAAGTGCCCTCTGTATTATAATAACACTTAGCTGATTGTTACGGGTGCGTAGCTAACTGAAGGAATGAAACGTGCTGGTGTCAAGGGGCACAGATAAATGAGAAGCGAAAAAGATCTCTGTGTGGTGGTCCGTCCATTATGTCACGTACGCACCAGGGGAATTTTTATTATTTCTCAGATAAGGTAGCACGGTGTTTATTCCCGGAAACCTGACCATTTTCATTTCGATCACCGACAACTTTCTTCTGAATGAGAACGCAGTGTTAAATGGAAGCGGGCGACTATTTTTAAATTCGTTCGTCTCCAATGTCACGTTCGATGAGGAATAATCCGCGATTCGAATATTACATTATAAAAAAGAAAGAAAAAGTTTATTGACCACACAGTTATCTATGTATGTTAGTACAGACAACAGCACGTCAGGCTGTAACGGTGTGCTGTACCACCGTTTATTTCCCTAGGTTTCAGCATGTAAACTTTTTGCTTTTTAATATTCAACATCATTCCTTTTTATTATTCATCTTTCATAATTTAAAATTTACTGTTAAAGAACTGTTTTTATATTCATTTTTTGTTTGTTACAGTTTCTTTATTTTATCCTCATACAATTAATAAATCCATACTCAAGCTGGCCAGTCTTATTAATTGACCAAAACATCGAACCCGTCACAAGGCTACTATATCTGTCAAATTTCTTCACATGTTGTTTTAAACCTTAATGCATTGAGGGTAGCGCATAAATCAACTGAAGAAATGTGACATATTTCGGTAACCAGGCGTGCAGCCGTGTGTACATGCAACACATAACCAACAGTAACATATCCTACTTGAATAAAGATATTTTCATTTCATATTTCATTTCTCAAAACTAAATATTTGTACAACTCTAAATGAAACTTACCGCACATAAATTTGGATTTGATATTTTGTTCGAGGGCTGCCCGTTCGATAAAGGAATAACTTTTTGCTCGCTACGTCATTCCCATGCAATTAGGCTTACGCACCCTTTTGGGCCCATCTCTTTTTACATGCCAACCATTTTTTTACATTTTATAACTGATCGGATGTATAATTGTATCGTGCGTCGCAATTTATTTATAGTAATACCTAGATATAGTACCTAAAAGCTTTGTATTTAACAATATATCAGCCATCCAACAAAATAATTAAGTAAGTATTTAATTATTTTGTTGGAAGACTTAATTATTCTGTACAATCTTTCCATTAATACCGCATCATTTCTATATCTTTAAAGCATCGAATACAAATATTAAATTCATTTTGATATCATATTTACCAAAGTAATAGAAGATTTCAATAACAAAATTTTACTTCAAATGACTTTTGTTGATGTTGTACAAAAGTAAATGTCTTAATTGCGAAACATTTTTTTCAAAGGGAAATTAATACATTTTTTTTATTACAAGATTAGTTTATAATTATGAACTTAAAAAGTAGATGGTTTATACCAGATTAATAAAATGATGAACTGAACCATTACGAATATCTAATAGGTATTCAATACTCGAATGATAAATTTTTGAGTGGTCAAGATACGAAAATACTAGCTGCTTCCCCGCGACTTCGCAGGTGTATATTATAACACTAGCTGTGCCCGCAACTTCGTCTGCGTGGGAAGTATTTTGGTAGAATTCTTTTATTCCTATGAATGGAGTCGAATCGAATAAGATCAATGGGCCATAACCCACTGTGCTTAATGCGGATCGGTGGGTGTTCACGTCGCTGATGCAGCCAGGAGTAACAGCTTAACGTGCATTGTGCCAGTGCTGTGCACAGTGCTCAAGATAATAATGTTTTGGTCACCCATCCTGTCCTTACGAATGTAATTTTTCTATTTTTTTTCTCGTTTCTCGCGCTCTGGTTGTCGCCTGTGTCTGAGAATTTTATTCGTACCTTGAAACTGTCCTTCTTTTGTTTTTGATATTTTAAAATTATGATTACTTATCTAGTTGAATGCACAATCAGCTATTTATTGTTCTATTTTCCATGTAATGCTAGGTTGCCTGGAAGAAATCGCTTGCTAGCGATGAGTTTGTCGTTTGTACTTATTATGTAAAATAAGTATTCAAGTATGTCCTTGTTTATTTCACTGCAATTTAAACCGAATGCGCCCACCCACTACGCCATCGGACCTCTTATACCTAAGGTATACTTATATTATAAAGGGGAAAGATTTGGTTGTTTGTTTGTTTGCATCGAATTTGCCCCAAAACTACTGGACCGATAATTTCAGAGAGATTCTACCTACGGGAAGCTACATCACGCATGTCATAGGCTATAATTTTGCGGCAAAGTTGCGGGAAAACAGCTAGTTCATTATACATTGTGAAAACTTATCTGCGGTACGCCTGTGGAGTATGAAGGCAACACGGGTTGGCGATAATCGAAACTACTTTCTCGATCTCTATTGCACAAACTGCGAGCTCTTTCAGAGACCAAGCGCATTTCTCTATTAAAGGAAGTTTCATACTCATACCATACTGCATGTATGTTACGGTTAGCAGTTAGACGCGCTATGCGATCTTCAGAAGTTTCCTGAGATCATACGCTTGTTGTATGAGTTCTCCGAGAGCTTAAGAGAATGTTCCTGACGGTAAATGCTTCAGATTCAACTTTATAGTACATGAGCCTCGCGATGGGTAGTTAAATACGCCTCGCGTTATTCAGGTGTTTCTCTAGATCGAACGCATTCCGTCCAATCTCTTTCTTTGTCAATAAAAGTCGGTCGGTACATGTCTGACGGAAGATACGTGGAGTCTTATTTATTAATGATATAAAAAAATATATACATATTTTAATTTCGACTTTCCACACTCGAAGGGATTCGTCTACTAACACGTACTTCTGAGAGGTGCTTAACTGAGCTTCCGTCAGATTTAAACGGCCCTCATCATCATCATCAGCCCTTTTACGTCATCAACTGCAGGAGCCTTTTGGATTAAGGAGGATGGGCCACGACCTTCCATGATAGCCCAATGCGAATTGGAGGATATCAACGACTGCAAACATAACCAGGATCAATCGCTTTACGCAAAGCTTGGATTTGCTTGAGATAATATTTTTTTGTCACCTTTCCTGTGACCGACCTTCGTGAAAGTTGCTTAACAACTACAATCGCGAGCCATGGCGTTTATTCACTACACCACCAAGCTACTCTGAACCGATCCTCAGACTCGCGTAATATTATATGTGTTGTGACAAATGAATAAACCATTGTTTCCGGCGAAGACTGAAAATACTAACTTTGAAGCACGTATCTACAGCATATTTGTATGTTAAAAAAAAAACAAAGTAGTATTATTATTACATAAAAAATTGTAAAAAAATATATTTCAATCAAGTTGTCTTTACCTTCTTAACTTCAGTTGACGTCAATCTAACTTTTTTAACGTCGTGGAACAGCTTCTGACAAATTCTCTGCTACGTGGCAAGCAACAGGGGGTGAGTAGGATTCTCCTCCGTGAACCCGATAGTGAACTGCCCTCGGTGGCGTAGTGGATAAGCGCCGTGGCCCGCGATCGTTGTCGTTAAGCAACTTTCGCAAGGGCCGGTCACGGGATGGGTGACCAAAAAATTATTATCCCGAGCTACTCCGTGCTTCGGAAAGCACGTTAAGCCCATGGTCCCGACTGCATTTGCAGTCGTTAATACCCTCCAATCCGCATTGGGCCAGCGTGGAGGGTCATGGCCCATCCTCCTTAACCATCCATAAGGAAGGCCTGAGTGGGGACGTAAAAGGGCTGATGATGAAGATGATGACACCGTCTCATGGGAGATGAAACCCGGCAAGCTATGGCCGCGTCATCAGAACACTCAAGTATTGGACAGGACATTGGTCCCCTTGCAGATGGAATATTGGATAGGCTCTGGTAAATCGAGTGCCTCTCTCAGACAGACGAAACCGTGCAATGCGAGGGCTGCCAACCACCTCCGCTAGCCCCGACGACAACGTGAACCTAATCTGATAAAAATATGCGTTCACTGTAAATCACTCGATGCTTAATTGCATCATCGGAAGGCTCTTTTCGCTTGTTCTCCTACTCGTGTGATCGTATACCACACGTCCATTATAACCTGAACCCTATTTAATATCATTGGCCATTTATAAATGAGGTCAACTTACTTTGGGGTTGTCAAAATTTTGGATTTTTTATTTTTATTTTTCATCATACAAATTATCATTTTATAGACAATATTAATTCGTAGCTGGGTGGCGCTACGGATAAGCGTCACTGCGCACGATCGATATTGCTAAGCAATTTTCGCAAGAGTTGTTCACGGGATGGGTGACCAAAAATTATTAAACAAAGGCCTGAGGCCCTGCACTTTGACTGTCAAAGAGTTAATGATGATGATCAATATTCCAAAGACGAAAATTTAATAAATCAGTTAATATTTCATAGCAATTTTGGCGACCACGTCACTTCAAATTGACATAACTTTTTTATTTGTGAACCGATTGAAATAAATCTCACACTAAATGTTAACGGAAGAATATCGCAATATAATAGTGAAAACTGCATTTCGATCGGTTCAGCCGTTTCTGAGATTATCGTGCACAAACGCACAGACAAACAGACAAACAGACAAAAAATTTAAAAATCATTGTTTTGTGTTCTATTACGCTTATAAATGTCCCTAATAACAGTTTTTTTCATATATCTTCAATGTACAGACATCGATCGGTTACGTTTTTATTATAGTATAGATATGTCACTGCGTTGATGTAGTCACCCGAAGATGAAAGAATTCTTAAAATCGGTCTCGTAGTACCAGGATCAATTCAATCGAACAAAGAAAAAACATTCTCGACCAAACTTTGACTACTTTACGGCGTTAGTTACAAACACTAAGCCGTTAATTTAAAATACTAATAACGGTTTGATTCTTTTTATTTGTACGTCATATTTACATAAATCTAATTTTGATTATTAAGCTAAATTATATTAACTACCCTTTAAATTATGGCGTTATCTGAAAACATTCTTGGCGATTGAATTAAATGGGTATTAAAATAACCACTTGCACTACTATCTTTTTTGAGTCCAATTGAATACTAACTAACTAACCGATTCAACACATCACTAAATGGTGCAATTACGCAACATGTGCAAAATCACACGACGCATTTCACCCTCTGACTGAGCCAACCTATATGTATAGGCACACAATACTAAAACCAAACTCTTTTTTGGCGGATAAAAATGTGTAAGGTCAATTTATTTTCATATACGATTCCAATACAAAAGAATAATGTATGCCACAAAAAGAAATTCATTTTCGACCTATTGTAAACTGAGGCTAGCGAACGGTTACGTTTTGTGAAACAATGTATTGGACTATGACCACAAATGAAATAGAACAAAATAAAATTTCATTCACTGATAACATTTGAACTTGTGTCTGCTTTTTTATTTAATTAAACAATAATGTTAAAAAATATAATATAATGTGGATCGATATCGTGGCAAAATACGCTGATAAGTTAACATTGAAAATTCTTATTTATATTACGTGAACCTTATGCCGCTAGTGATTACACGCGTTTCTCTGTTCTGTGGTGATTATAATGTAGATTATACTTGGGACAAGGTTATCAATAAAACGCTTGAGAATAATCGGCTACTATACCGTTTTGGGAAACGAAATCAATAAGCCACGTGACTTTTAGAACCGTGACGTCACATTACAATAAACTAATATTGGACTTCAGGTACAATGGCAAAATGCACGTAGTTGAGACTATAACGAGATGCTTTTATTAGGTAAAAAAAAGCAGAATTGAGGTCTTATTTACACGTGAAACAAAGATATTTAGTTTTTGTCCTAATGGAATATACAACTTAGTGTCTTTTGAAGTAAAGAAGAGCTAAAGATAATAATTTTTAGGTTAGCCATCCTATGACTAACCACTGCGCTATCGAGAGCCCCTTAACAAAAATATGAAATAATAATAATCGTTATCTAGGCACTTGTCATCATCAGCCCTTTTCACGTCCCCACTGCAGGGGCTCAGGCCTTCCTTATGGATGGTTAAGGAAGATGGGCCATGACCCTTCACGCTGATCTAATGCAGATTGGAGGGTATAGGCACTTGTGTTAAATCGGAATCACCACAAACTTATAAAACAAAAATAATAGCTTTCAACATTGGATGATACACAATTCGGAGAGATGGCAAAATCTAATAATGAAGCCACAAAAAAATCAAATCCAACATAAATAAATTAAATATTTATATTGGTTTTCTTTTTTATAGGTGAACTCTAAGAGCCCTTTGAATTAATTGGTTTTATCACAAAGAAATAAAATGATGATAATTTCTGCTCAAGGTGCCATCTTAAAGTTAAATTTGTGTGTGCTGTTTTCTACTCGTCAAGACCTATAAATAAATAATAAAATAATAAATAAATAATATTACACAATACCACATACATTGTTCAGATTCCAAGATGAGTAGTCAGCGCCCCCGTATTATGGAGTATCTGAGACAACGAAAGTAGCACAACACCCAGACCCGACACAATATAGAAAAGTTCATTTTCTACATTGACCCGACCGAGGATCGAACCCGGGACCTCAGAGATGGCGACACCTTGAAACCGGCGTGCGAACCACTCGGCTTATTAAATATATTCATTAGTTAATATCTATCTTGAATTCGCCGTTTTCTTGCGACAGGCGATCATTTTGGACAAACATAACTGTATTGTCAACAAAAACTAAAATGTGTACCAAATTCCAGATTACTCGATCTCTAGACAAAGATTAAATTTTAATTAAGTAATAACTTTGAGTCACTAATTGAATCGAAAATAAAAGCGCTTAAAAATAACGAGTTGAGTGATTTTAATATTAATGAACCGATTATACGGTAAGAACGTCACGCTGCCAACGACCATTTTACTTTTTTTACTACTCTCTAAGGAATGAGGGGTCAGTCCCTCAACATCCTAAGGGCTTAGTTAAAAGTTTTATTGACTCCAACACCCAACTTTACGAACACAACACCGACATTAAAATTTATATTAAGGGATAACAGTGGGCAGTAATAGAAACTGATTTATTAAATGCATCGTAAACATTCAATACTAGTTTATCTATGCATTTATAGTTATATAAAATATCTTAATAGTAATAGGTGTCTAGATAGATATCAATGTCTATATTATTATACGTATTTGCTATTATATAATAGGGATGACGACAGGATAAAAAAATGCAATTCTATTTAGTCCGTCAGTCAGATAATAGAAAAATATTAGATACGTATTTTTTTTAATTCAATTTAACAAGAAATAGCTTAGATAACAGGCATTAAAGTTGAAGAGTGGGGGCTCACTACGTCACTGTTGAGTAGAAAACGTACCCTAACGTGACGTCATGCGAAATTTCAACTCCATGTAACGCCGTAATTTTATGATTACGAAAAAAATAAAAAAATACGTGTTTAATATTTTTAACACTCTACCTGACGGACAAACAAACAAAAATTAGTCATCATCCCTATTATTAATAGTTTCGATTTCCTTTATAGAGAAATCTAAATATTTCAAGGAATACTTATTTAGGAGATGAAACATTAGAACGGTAAAATCCAGTGGGATCCCAAGCCGGAAATTCTTAAACATCATAATACAAATTCCATTATTTCATAGGGTTAGCTGGAAGCCTGTGCTGAAGATCTTGATAGTGCAGTGGTTTACGCTTTCGGTCTACGACACGAAAGTTAAGCAACTTTAGCAGTGGCCGGTTATAGGATGGGTGACCAAAAATTTTTTTTTTCCCGATCTTCGTGCTTTGGAAGGCAGTTTAAGCTATGTGTGTTACAGATGCAGTCCCGGCTGCATCTGTAACACCGTAACAGCCACCAATCCACTGGGCCCGCGTAGTGGGTTGTCCATTCTCTCTATTCGATTCCATCCATAGCAAAGCTGATGATGATGAAGCAGTGCCATAGATAACTCAAAATTGCCCTTCTTGCCGAATGTCTGAATTGAGATTCCATATATTCATTTTTTTTTACATACATAGAAGGGATAAAATAACTCCATTCCCGGACCCTCAATAGATTTTTACGACTAATGGTGATCACAAACCTATCCGTCCGAAACGAATCTGGAGCCGAATGAAAAAATTCATCGTTCCATTTTACGAAACTTTATTTCCAAAGCAAACAATTTATTATAAGCTACTTTACTTTTTCAAATCAGTTTTACAAATTCAGCGATGTTATTAATTTAAAAGTTTAACATTCTTTACTTTTCAAATACTTTTTTTTATACCTCATAAACAATAATTTCCTTTGTAAATTGTGTCATTAAAATTATGTAATTTTATTTGATATATAATTTGGACATCTTTAGATTTTTTCTGGCGATTAATTAACGCGATGCCGTGCAGTGGACAACATTTCATAAAAAATCTAGAATAGTGATAATACCTGGGTAAAAAAAGGAATTCTATTTAGTCCGTTAATTAGGTAATAGAGAAATATTAAATACGTATATTTTATTGCCTCATTTAACTAGAAAGCTCGATGGCGTAGTGGATAAGCGCCGCAGCCCGCGATCGTAGTCGTTAAGCAACCTTCGCAAGGGTCGGTCACGGGATGGATGACCAAAAAATTATTATCTCGAGCTACTCCGTGCTTCGGAAGGCACGGAAGGCGCCGTTGGTCCCGGCTGCATTTGCAGTCATTAATACCCTCCATTGGGCCAGCGTGGAGGGTCATGGCCCATCCTCCTTAACCATCCATAGCGAAGGCCTGTGCCCCTACAGTGGGGACGTAAAAGGGCTGGTGATGATGATGATGATGAACTAGATAATTGGCATTAAACTTGAGGAGTGAGGATCGCTACGCCAAAACTATGTAGAAAATGTACAAAGGTACGTCATGACATTATAACTCGATGTACCGCCGTAAAATTATTCATTACGAAAAAAATAGTACCATCCATATTCAATTATTTTCTGAGCGCAGGTATGCATTCACCTTTACTCAGAGGAAACAAGTAGCTGACGCGTCTGTATTTTTATGGCTTCCGTATCAACATGAAAGATATATCGAACTGTAAATATTGAATATATGTAAATGAAGGATGGCATATATGTTAACGTGGAAAAGGTTTGATAAGGAAATAGTATTTTGTCAGCAATGGCGTCTCTATTGAATATTCAGATATTTCTGGTCCCTTTTTGTACAGGACAAGCGAGTGTGAATGGACGAAGCAAACTTTTTGGCACGCGACGATAATAAAATATATGTTTAATTAAAAAAGGTATTGCATTTTTACTCGTGGTAATAAAATAAGGTTTATTTTAATAAAGAATGCATACTAATTAATGGTGTAGACGTCCGTTTAATCTAACGAGGTTCTATTTCTAGAAATTGGATTTAAGTATATGTGAAATCATTAAAGGTTTATTGGAACTTAGGTATTGGTAACATTTTATTTACGTCTATTATCTAAATTAACAGTCAAAAGAAATGAAATTATGCTTCCTTTATTTGTGTAAGCTAATATCGTCTTAAGCGTGTCCAAACTTTTGCAAATTACCCAAGACCGTGTCCAGCACTAACTAGGAGTGAATTAGAAGCTTTTCGGTATATATTTCTCGTTTGTAATTAATAGTATTACAAATAGATAGAATTTTTTGTGCAATAAATCTGAAATCGATTTTGACTACAGTTTAAGTGAAAAAAGTATGGAAATCGCTACTTTCTTAGTTTGTCATATTCTGACTCAATTACAATATGAAAAATATAGCACAAATCTTTAAAAAGGAACAAATGTATAAGCTCATTATATAAATCCTCGTAGAAATTATTAGATCCATAAACATCGCAAAAAACTGATACAGTTCTTAAATAAAACATTCGCCAACAATAACAGCGCAAGCTTTTTACGATAAACAAATTAAGTCGACAAAAATAATCCGTTCAAAGAGGCGAAAGTTAAATGGGCTTACGACCCTCGTCAAAAATTATAGCCAAGATTGAAGCGAACGAAAAAATGGAATAATGTCCGTTTTCATCAGGGAAGTGTACGCATAAGTATAGGAACTACCTACTTACAAAATTTAAAAGTTAAAACGTTTTACTCAAACACTCTATGGAATAAAATCAACTAAGAATAAATCGCCCGAATTCCATTTACTAAAAGACACGAGAATTCGAAGCGTCTCTTTTGACTCACTGTAACTTCAAAAGAGGTTTGTATATTGATCAATCTCAAGAAAAGGAATGCAGCCCTCGTTATTCTGTAAAAATCCAAACCCGAATTCGAATTCACGCCGGTGTATTAACCTTTCGTGACATAAGTAAAGAAAGTTTCGAAATGACGTAGAAATAGAATATCCGAGTCATGTATAATCAATCTATTTTATTTTGTATTCATATACAAAAAAATTAATCAATAGAATTTCTTCACTAAATAAAGTGAATGGACACATGAGCGAATTCTAATTCGAATTCGGATTTTAACAAAATCGTCCTGCACGTCTTTTAGGTGACAAGAAGAATGAGCGAAAGAAACTCACCAGCTGTCAGAACTAAAGACTTTTACTTAAATCGTGGTATGAGCAAGTCAATATTTTGAGCATAAAGCCTGATGTCATGTCAATATTTTGAGCATAAAGCCTGACTTGGAATCCACCATATTCAGTTTCACAATTCTCTCTATCATTGGCTAACCGTTACATAAAGAATTCGTAAATTAAAACGCGTCGTAACAAGACTAGCGCCTATTGCTTACGACTGTTACTCACGGAGTTCAGAATTAACTAAAAATTTAATTACATGATATTTCCACTATGCTCCATCACTATACTAATATTATGGGATTTATCACATGGCCAAAAGGATTTACAAACTTCATGATAAACACGGGCATGACCTGTCTAAGAGGTGGCAAGTCGGGCGATTGCACAGAGCGGAAAAAATGAGGGGTAGGAAATTTTTCTTTCTAGGAAGAAAATCTTATAATTTCTTTTTTAAATCTACATTTTTAAACTTTTTCAGACGCCGTAATAGGCTGCACAACACAAAATAGCAAACTCATGACTTCGAGTCAGTTTAAAAGGTTAGCAAATATTATATTGACATTTAGAAAATGAACAAACATTATTTAAACTGCGTGTATACTAAACTAAGGCCTATTCTACACTTAAGATAAAAGCGAAGAAAATACAATAGTAGACTCAGAATGAGATTTTATAAATGGATGAAAATCTGCACATTCATATCGGAACAATGAATTCTAACAAAATAAGGATAGTAACTACAATTGATAATGAAACTGCAATTTTGACGTTATCCAGGATAATAGTGAACGCCTGTGCCCAGCAGTGAGCACATAAACAAGCTGGTGATGATGACCGATTCATAAAAAACAGTGCACAAAACTGATATAGATATCTACCTATTAAGATATGATTATTATTTACAAATATAATTCTTAAGATATACAAATCAAGTATTGTGTTTGTTTCTATTAAAAACAAAATTGCTAATGAACCGAAACGCAGATTTGAAAAGTATGAATTTACATTAATTAATTAACCTGCAACGGGCGACTTTCGACGCTGCCGTATTATAAAGTAACTCGGAGCTTAAAGAGTGGAGTCACCTTGGCTTCAGCGTGACGCGACATTTTCTTTGAGCGTATCTTCCATTTTCGCGAGTACCGCGCAGTCACCGCACGGCATTAATAAGCTCACTAGCAAAGCCAAAGCCTCTTCACATGTCTGCCGAGTTAGCACAGACTTTCCATTGAAATTCTTGTGCGTTTAAAACTAACGGTTGATTTTCATTTTGACTCTTTTATCTCACACCCAGACGAAACCGTAAATTATACATAAACAGTGAATTTACTTATATCCAAATTAAGTAAGCAATCACATTTAACCCAAGATGAAGACAAAAATACATCTTATCATATTGTATGCGAACTGGAATAGAAAAAGGATTTTTATCTAATACTAACTGACCCGACTAATTATATCTTTTATAAAGATTCTTATATACAAACCTTGTCCTGACAATAAGGAATAAATAGAAAATGAATCATTCAATTTGGTGCAGTCGTTTGGATGTTATGCGAGTACATACATTTTGGGGATTCATTTTTATATAATATAATATATAATAGATATTTAAATTGAGCAAAATGAGAATTATATTTTTCTGAAGTTACATAATACCTATAAAAAATAATATCATGTCACGAGAAAAGTCAATTTATGAAACCTCTTTGATCTTTTGTGGCTCCCTTTGAATAGGTAATCTAAACTGAGGTTGTCAATAGCAACCGATGCTTTTCTAATTAAAATAATTTCTTTGACGTGGTATCTTCCTCCGATTATTGCTTTCGAAGCCTCTTTGCTTTCGATCACAAATTACGGCCGAATGTTAGAAACATAAAACAGCCTATTCAAATATAATGTCAGCAAACAGGGGGCTAACTGCCCCATTTAAAATCAATCGCCCTTTCAATTTGCCGTCTGAAAGATATTCGCGAAGTTCGCGACGTTTTTTTAACCGACGACGACCGCGACGTTAAGTTTGAACCGTATTCATGGTATGTATGTTTGTGCGCGATTATCTCGCGTTTGGCTGAACATATTTTGATTCTGTTTTCAACATAGTATTTGTCAGACCCAGGAGAAGGTTCTAGGTATATTAACCGACAAAAAATGGAGGTTCGCAAACACGTGTTGTATGTATTGTCCGCGATTATTTCGCTTTTGGAAGTACCGATTTTGACGCGGTTTTCAGAGAAGTATTTTAGTGTTACTTATTATATAAAAAAAAATATCAATATCAATACTAATATAGATTGGACTCCGATGCTAAATTTGAATGTCAAGGAAAGTATAATTTTCTTTTATGATAAAGTTTATACTGTACTAGACAATTGTGTACCCAGAAAAAAACAACTAATACTAATATGGACGACGACTATTTTTTGTTTGTTTGTCCGTCAGGTAGTGCTAAAAAATATGAAATATGTTTTTTTTTTTCGTAATCATAAAATTACGGCGTTACATGAAGTTGAAATTTCGCATGACGTCACGTTATGGTACGTTTTCTGCTAAACTATGACGTAGCGAGCCCCCATACCTCAACTTTAATGCCTGTTATCTAAGCTATTTCTTGTTAAATTGAAGTAAAATAAAAATACGTATCTAATATTTTACGACTGACGGACTAAAGAAATACGTATCTAATATTTTTCTATTATCTGACTGACGGACTAAAGGAAATTGCCTTTTTTTACCCAGTCGTCATCCCTATTACATTGCAGTTGTCCCGACTGGTATACGGGTGAAATAATAAATTACTTAAAATTAAAGCACGTCTTAAAAATAAGTGGTATAGGGCGAGAGGCTCGGCAAATAAATATAGTAAGATTTCAGAGTGTATGGCCAAATTGAAAAGGAACATGAGAGTTGCTCATGACCGGTATAGAGAGGGTGTTCAAGATTATTTATTAAAGGAACCTCGAGCATTATGGGATTATATTTAATCCATTGACTTTAATAGCATTTTCCTAAAAAAGTCGTTTTAGGGATAAATATTATTTTTCACTTTTTTAAGTTTTCCTAATATTGAATCACCGATATCGTTAATTTAACGTTTAATTGAAATTGTCTAAGGCAAGCGTTAGACGCAACTATCTTTGAAAGCTATTTAGAAATATCAAACGAAAGAGTTCAATGCTAATTGCGATTTTTCGACGGGTTTAGGAAGGAAACTTTTTATTATATCTAACTTTTTAGTATACTTTGTGACAAAATGTCAACAATCATGTTACTCCGACTAATTTGCTACATATCCACTTAAATACCAGCTGCTATACTTAACCATAGTCTTTTAAGCTATATATTAAACAAATTTATGAGTATTTAACTGACTTAAAACATTTAATAATTATTACAATAAAAAGTGTTCATCTTAAAGAAGCAGGGTTAGAAAGTTTCGGCACGATTCTCATGTCACTATAACTCTACCAAATTTTAAAACGTTGTCTAATCCCTTCAAACGTTTCGGCAGTACAGCTTTTTAATTTTGTCAGATTATGATTTATTCATAATAGTCAAAATATGTAATCTGGGATTGTCATTCATTGTAAATGCTACTGCCTTTCTTGTTTTGTAATTTTCGGTGATTGAGTAATTACTGTTTTATTGTTGTTTTCTTATAGTTTTGTTTTAGTTGTTATCTTTATGTTGTTAAGTTTTGCTAAATTGCGATTCCGGTGCAGGCCCGAGTGGCCTACAAAAATTACACTCTATGCCCCCATGCCTACCCTCAACCATTGACATTTCAACATCTTCATCAAAGTCTAACTAATTACACTTACAATTAGAATTTATCCAAAACAACAGATAGATAGTTTCAGTTTTAGTTCCATGTGGCTTGGGAGTAAAAGATGAATTTATAAAATGCTGGCCTCATCTCAACCCTGAGGTATCGTAAAAAATTGAAAATTGCCCAGCTCTTTCAGACTACCTAATGTTTAAACTTTAAAAAAAAACTAATATATATATTTTTTAAATATCTTGAAAATAAAATGTTCTGAACTGCTGCTTCTATGACCCTCTTTTTTCTAATGTTATAATGAATGGAGTATATTTTTTTTTCAAATTTTCCTTGAATTAAATACCAATTAGTTATCTCAACAAAAAATCATCTTTAAGTCCAGTTTAAAAGTAAAATAAAAACATCACACAATTCACAAGCAAATGAAAAATGGTTTACCTTCAAATCCAAATCCATGACTAGATGCTTCCCGAACGATGTGCCTCCCGTCTTCTGAATATGCAAGAAGACCATGACATCGTGGGCGTCGAGATCGAATCTGAAGTCATCGTGGAGGACTTCATCATAGGACAGGCCCGGTTTTACTATCACATCTGGTAGCGGCCTTCCTGGTGCCTCCGCATACGTTAACGCTAAGGACTCGGATACTCTGTCCCTAGCTGATAGCGCGCAAACCTGGGGAGAAAATATATACTGTTACAAGCAAGTTCTTATTTCGAGTTAATTTGTACTTCACACGAGAAATCCTTTCATTTGATATATATTTTATAGATGTTCCGGAAATCACTAATTAGTTACATGCAGCCAATCCAACATGTTGGCTTCAAAATGGCGGCTTTTTAGAGGACTACATCGCTCCACTCAGCGCAGTTGAAGATGTTTGTTGAAGTTCGGTGGAACATATAATAAGGGAACCTTTTTAAGCAGGACTTATATAATAACAATTATAGGTTCCACTGGAGGTTACAAAATATTTTTAAATTATATTGTTCACAATCACAATAACTTAAACACAATCGTGTTATAAAATCTAGTGTTTTTAAGAGATTTATTTACTAAGAGAATTTATTAAGAGGCTTACTCTTAATAAATTCTCTTAGTAAACGGTACACGAACGTTACGTCTAAAAAAAAAACAATGGCTTATGCAATTTGTATTGATTACATTTTTTATTACTGAGTTCTTTTAAATTACAAAGAAAAACCCAAAATGGGGAGCATTTTAGAAATACTGGGAAGCATACTCTAAGCAAATAATTTTAAAGCTTAGTTTAGTGAACTGATCTATCATGCATGCAGGTAACCTGCAGGACAATCCCGTGTTAACGGGTTTTAGACTTGTTTCTGTATATTCGAAAAGAAATTACATACTGTGAATTTAGGTATATAGTTTAATTTTTATCTTAATCGGACGTTTATCCTATCGATATAAACTATTATTCAAATAAACAGATTCCTCAAAAGTAAAATCCTTTCAATGGCAATGTTAAAGGGTTATAAACATGAAGTAACATATCGTTGACTCTTAACAATTTAACATTCATCACAACAATAATAACAAAGTGTTTAATATTAAAACAGACATTCGCGTTATCATCAGCCGACAGCAAGCCTTATAAATGCTGCGGATTAACGATGTTGTCACAATATCCTTACGCGTAATAGTACCTTAACATGTATACACACAACAATATGCATAAAACACAAGGCTGAATCCCCTCGCGCTGTTGACACAACGCCCTTGAAAACTGAATACCCTTCTTACATTCACATCGGGTTACCCCTCCAGACGCGACCCTAATAATCGAAATCAATTTGTCGTGGAGACTTGCAACTCTATTATTATGTAATCGTCACCTAAAACGTGTTATCGAAATTAAACTCGACGCGAATTCTAAATATCAGCGAGGAAACACTTCATTAATAAAACGAGTTAATGATGCCCACAGTCAACGGTACCTCTTTAAAAAAGTATTGAAAGATTTACAATATGATTTCTTTCGTCCTATATTAATTTTCTGAATTGCTCAACTTAAGTTAGCTTAACCACTGTAAATTTCAAAAAAATCTCGATTTAATGGTGAATATTAATTATAATTGAAATGTGATTACTTAAGATGAACTACATTCCAGTAGGGTACGTTAAGAGGGTGACGAGATAAAGGCAGCTCGGTCCCCTCTTGTTTGTTCGCCTAATGAAGGAGGCAAGGCGCCCTCTCTATTAACATACAGTTTACAGTCGAAGACTGGTGAGCCACGATAGCGTTACAATTCTCATCACTTTTGAAATCATTGACTTCGATAATGAGATGATATAGAACTAAGAATATATTCTACTTTTTATTTAAGCGCTTAAGTTTGAAGTACACGTTGTTGTAGCATTGCTGGTTCAAACAAATGAAATAAAATAGAATGTCTGAAATTATCATATACTTCGTAGTGGCGTCGAAATTTCTAAATATCATTAATTAAATATAGAAAAAATATGTATAAATAAATTACTTCTTACTGTCCAGACCACAAGTAAATTAACAAAACCTAATAACGGTACAGTACAACTGGCAGCCTTTTTGCTGAAAATTTCTTCCAGCAACCGTAATATAACATACAAGATACATGATAATATTATTGAACAAAATTTGTACCCGAATAATCATTACTTCATAAAGAGTGAGACTAAAGATTTCATAATTTTAAGCACAAATTTATTATCCTATTTTAATAAAAACGATAAATACATCTGCAAAATTACTAAAAAATACGATGCATCTATCGATCGATGATTACAATAGGCATCTTAATGATTTTTAACTAATAAATGCATTATTATAAAATAAATATTAACCGTCGTTGTTTTAATTTCTATAATACAAGCTTTTCAGTTACTTAATTTGGGATTTGAGCAACTTGTGTTATATTGTCTAACTAATATTATAAAAAAACAAAGATTTGATTGTTTGATAGCATCGAATAGCATACTGTTATGGTTCTGATAGATTTCTCGAATGCCTTCAACTTCAAACCATGATATCCTTCTTGCTATCCTCACTCAAACCGCACTTTCGTCCTCAGTTCAGGAACGGTTTCCGTTCACTAGCGCCTCCGAAGATATGCGGAGGCGCTAGCAGGTTGACCGAATCAATCATTCATACTTCTGATTGTGACTTATTTACTGGCGCTCCACAGGGCGGCATATTATCTCCACTTCTTTTCAAATTATTTAATAACTCTCGCACTACTCGACTTCGCTCATCTTATCATTTCTATGCAGATGATCTTCAGATATAAGCTCTAGCAGGCAAAAGCCAGATCAACGATGCTATTTTCAGCGTTAATTAGGATCTCATAACTATTTTGGAGTGGTTACTGTAAATAGATCTAAGTGCCAAAGTATCGTTATTGGCAGTTCACGGCAGCTGTCAGCTATTGATAGGAATAACATTACTCCCAAACGATATAAAGACAAAATCATTACGTTTCAGTCTGGTAGTTACGTCTCAGTTGGGAGGCGCAGATTAGTAAGGTGAGCCGTAAAATAGTCAACACGCTTAGGCGTCTTTATAGACAAAAAATTTTCTCCCATTCAGCAGTAAATTAGCACTGGTACAAAGTCTTATTTTACCTATTCTCGACTACGCTGATATCTGCTATTCTGACACCAACCAATGTCTTCTCAACAGTTACGTTTCGGTTAATAACCGTAAT
The DNA here is from genome assembly GCA_918026875.4 of Diatraea saccharalis. Taxonomy (NCBI): domain Eukaryota; kingdom Metazoa; phylum Arthropoda; class Insecta; order Lepidoptera; family Crambidae; genus Diatraea; species Diatraea saccharalis. The sequence goes on along the minus strand of OU893341.1, from coordinate 7,207,486 downwards.
CGTCCGAACCCTGATAAGAACTAACAATGACAAACAAAATCCTCCATCCAAGTAATTCTTGTAAAAAATACAGGACTTCACGTCAATTAATATAATAAATTATTTTTCACTAACTCTACAAATTTGAGTTGACGTTATAAATGTATCATCTGGAATTAATAATATCTCTTAGACATAATTCCTACTCTCAAAACATATTGGATTAGATAGACGTATTATAACGTGGAAGAACATAATATGTATTGGACATTGGACAAGTATTAGAAATACGACCCGTCCACGGAGGCGCGGCGGCGGCGCCGGCGCTTAACTTAACGAATTAAATAGATTCCCACTAAATATATTAAGCAGCTGTTTACCCGCGACTGCGCTCGCACAAATTATAACCAAATAGCTATAAAATCAGTTAAAACTCTTATCTACATTAGCGTTTCAACACGTAAAAGGGCATAGACAAAACTTGCATAACGGCTTTGTGTAGTGCAGTAGGCGTTTCTATTTCTATCCAGGTGTTATCCTGTGCATTATCAATTCATGGCAAGTATGTACCCGCTTGCCGGACAACTGCCCGCTCCATATGTGGGTGTATGCCCATACGCATCTTAGGTTCGATTAACCGTTTTGCAATGTAACGACAAAACAGGAAAACTTTTCTTCGAACTTTGCTCAATATTCGAACTGAGCAGAAGTTCTGACTGCTAAGTAATTACAATTAAAATACTGATTTAAGGTTCCACACTTAATAACAATATCAGTTTTTATCCTTACACTTGTAAAAGCATTTTGTTGTGCGTGTGTTTGTCTGCTAAGACTTTAATTTTGGAACGTGTGCCATCAAAAACTATACAAATCTACAGCCCAGAAAACTTCTAAAAAAACGCAACAAACATACAGTTTATGCCGCAAAAAGAACACATATTTCGACATTCTGAAAGGAATTAAAAAAATTATTCTGTAGTTTTTATGTATATTTTCAAGGATAGGAATAAGATTCAAGACAGACAGACACAGTCAAGGGTCTACTCTGCTATGTCGCTATAACAGTAAAATATTTAAAATGTGCATATTTAAAATCCATTGCATATATTTTTTCTCAGAATAAAAAACACCTAATATTTAACCTCAAACTATCTTAGTATCCTATATCTAACTGATAATAAGATTAATTATTTCTGTGTGATGTGTTATTAAAAATTTTTCAACGTTTCCTCCAATAGTTATAATCCTGTCAAAGTTGAACCAGCAAACGAGTTAAAGCATAAAATTGAATTAGTCTGAACATATTACGACCGAAACTAGATGAATATTGTAAGACCATTACCATAACTTTGGCGGATTAATGATCCTTTATGGTTACACTAAACATGCCAGCGAAGTACAATCAACTTTCATTATAAATTACGCATTAACTCCTGTGGGAGCTCACAGGATGGTATTAAATTATTTAATGATCGAAAAAAGGAATGTCGAAGAAAGTCTGTATAAAAAAAACTCTTTGTCCAATAATTCTAGGTCCTAGAATCTAGGGTGTTATTTGGAAGTAAAGATACAAAATAATACGGTGACGTAGGTTAAACCGTCAAACTCTCTAATAATATGATACGACATCTTGGCGATGCTTTGGCGATATATTGTTTCATTTCAATATAGAAGATATTACTAGAATACAATTCCCTAATAGATAAGTAACTCTATATTTGTCCCAGAGTTATAAATGAAGTATGTACCTAGTGTATATAAGATATATTAAAAATGCAATCATTTAGCGGACGCCATTTGAATTGGAATCGGTCTTTGCCCACATCCTACGCAAAACAACACTTGGTTAATTTAACTATCAGCTGGGTTGATTAAATTATAGATTGCGAAAACGGCCATTGCAATTTCTAGAATACAAGTTAGTTTTAATGGTGTTATTATTACAAAAGGCCCGAAAATCGGAATTTTAATAAACAATAATATTAAACCCAAAGAACTGACACCCCTAAGACTAGTCTAGTCTAGTTTTTCCTATTGATACAAAATACTTGATAGTTTAAATACTGCGGTTAGTTTATTTAAAAAAAAAAATATACACTTCCTCATACAAATTGAACAATATAAATACATAAAATTCACTAAATATCAAATGATACTAATAATATTAGATTATTATTAGTGTAGTTTTGGAACTTTCGAATAAATGTCAATTGGTAACGATCGATTTTGAGACCTCGTCGAACCCCAAAATCGATATCGATAACTTTGGGATTCCCTGAAGAAAAGCTTGAAATTAATTTCAAGATTCCATTTTATTACAAACTTTGCGAGGTTCAAACAAAAAAATCCTTCACATTTCACAAAAAAAATGCAAGAACGAATACTTTCAACTTGCCAGATCTTGAACGAGATCCTGAAATACTTGGCGTTTATTAAACGAAACAAAGTTTCGTATCTTTTAATTCTTTTAAATTTATTGAAGTAAAAACATCTAGTATACAAGTATTATAGGCATGCTATAACAATTATTTAAAAAGTTCTCCAGTATTTAAGTTTAAATTGGAACGAACGTCTCACCATATGGTGAATTTAGTAAATGAATACTCAACTGGATTTAGTGAATAAGATTTAATGGAATAGAGCGACTTTGGGGTGAACATAAAATAATTGCCGTGACTGTCTTATGGTGAAACATTATTTTATAAGAAACTAGCTGGTGCCATCGTCCGCGTGGAGTTCATGAAATAGTGAACCGATTACTTAACATACACGGAATCTGTACACGCGAATAATCTACGTACTGTCCGTAATGGCGTAGGGGGCGTAGCTATGCGTGGGAAAAACGGTCAGTCCTTAAATCTACATCAACACTTTGAACGTCTGTCCCTGTGACTTATTTATCGTTATGGCAAAGCAAGTAACCACAGGCAACTTGATGCGTTTGAATTCAAACGGAAAATTGACGCGGTACATATTAGCAAAATTTCATCTGTACCACAGACGGTCAGAAACTCTGTTTCGATCTCAAAAGTCAAAAGTCAAAATAATTTTTATTCAAATAATCTTCTTAAAAGTACTTTTGAATCGTCCAACATTTTTTTCCCTACTACTCGTTCAGGACGTCTTTTGGCTGATAAGAAAAACGAGCAAGAAACTCACCAGCTCTAATAAGAGTAATGACATTTACAAAAACTATGTCATTACCAGATCAATACATTATAAACAGAGATAGAAAAAAAAAACTATGGTCTTATAATGATAACATAATCATTTAATAATAATGAAAACAAGATAATGAGTTTAGAAGTAATCAATCACCTATCCAGTTGCTGGATCATCTCGAGTCCAAGCGTTCTTATCTGTTATATAATCGGATACCTTATAATAAGCTTTTTTAATAAGTATTTTTTTAATAGTAGATTTAAACTGCATGATATCTAATTGTTGTGTTTTGCTTGGAAGCGCACACAAAGACCCTTAAACGAGTTATTAACTTTTTGCAGTCTAGTGACAGGCACCGTTAATTTATTTTTATTTCTTGTATTAAAATTGTGTACATCACTTTTTATAGAAAACAAACTTATATTTTTATGAACGTACATTAAGTTCTCGTATATGTATTGAGAAGCAACAGTCATAATGTCTATTTCCTTAAATTTCTCCCTTAAAGAGTCCCTAATCCCAAGATTATAAATTGATCGAATTGCTCTTTTCTGAAGCACAAAAATTGTTTGTATGTCGGCAGCATTTCCCCACAATAGAATTCCGTACGACATTACACTATGAAAGTAACTGAAGTATACTAATCTGGCAGTATCTATGTCAGTTAACCTACGTATTTTCATTACGGCATATGCTGCAGAGCTTAGTCTACTCGACAATCTATCAATATGTGATTATCAAATCTGACTGACTATATGTACTGTGTACATAAAACAGACATTTTTTTTTATATCTTTGAGTTGTATTTAATTTGTGTTCTAGTATTGTCCTCAATCTATTTCTTGAAAATGTATTTAGTGAAAATACATTATATTTACTGCTTTATTATAGTATTGACTAGGCGTTCTCCGGTGACTTCCCCTGCGTAAATTATTCGTGTAGATGAGAGAATTTTAAATCCGTCTAATAGTTTAAGAGTTTATTCGATGCAAACAAACAAATGTTTCACCTTTATTATATTAGTATAGATTATAACATGGACATAAGAAAACAATTTTTGACCAAAAATATATATATATTTTTTGTAATAATTTTTAATAAGAGGTTTTAGGTTTAGTTTTTAAAAGTAATTACCTAAAACACAAGACTTTATTTAATAAATACATAATATTTTATACTTATTTTATCAACGGACAAGATTATTTCTAAAAAAGCATGTATTAACATACCTTACATATACGCGTTAGAAAGTTGTGAAAAAATATTCAACGAATCAGAGTTTTGAGTAACATACTTATATCTTTTTTAAAATATCAAAGTCAACAAAGGTATATCTAGTTATAAAAAAAAAAGCCTTTCCGATTTTAAATATTTCTTGAACAGAAATAATTTCAAGCGATTTCAATGTGCAATTTAAATAATCCAAGCCTTTAACAGGAAGCCTTTAACAGAAATACGTTAACAGGACGTCTGCAGATAATTTTAGAACGTTTGTTGGAGCAGTCAGCTTTTTGATAGATTCACCTTATATGGTGTAGTTTCTCCATAAACAGTCAGCGTTTGTTTGAAAATAAAAACTCTTGGGTATAAGAAGCGCCAAGTCCACGTCTCCGGCAATCGAATTTAAAACCTTATCCAGTATGGAACCTGTGTAGCAAGTATCCTTATAAGGTTCCCGGAGCTCTTATATTAAAACAATATCGTATACAATGAGAAGTAAATGTAATAATAGTTACCGTTACGAAATGTTCCAGTAAGAATGTTATTTTTTCTTCTATCTTTTTTCTTTCATCTTCGAATATTAATTTACTATTTGAGTGGTCTACTTTCAAAATACTCTAAAGCGTAAAATAAATAAATAAATATTGAACCTGATAATATTCATATCATATTTTATTACTGACCTATTAATAATATCGCAGCAAACTTTTTTTTTTAATCAGTTTAGAAGGTAATTAATGAGTTATGATGCAAACTCATTGGTGGTGAATTTAAAAGATATGCAAATACATACATGAAGGTATCTTTTAAGAGTCCTACCTCGGTTTTCATATAAAAACGTTTTAATGTGGTTTGAAAGTGAATCTATCGTATCATTAGGTATTTGCAAAAATATTTGTGTGAAAATGTTAACACTAAAATGTCACGTCATTTTTGGTTTAGATATCCGGAAATAAAAATAATCCGGAGAAGTGCGAGTAGGATTCGCGCACGTACCGTTCAGTACCGGAAACGAGCAATAAAAAACACGTTTGTTGTATAGAAGTCCCCTTAAATGTTTATTTTATTTCGATTTTTGTATATTTGTTGTTGAAACGGCAACAGAAATACATCTTTGAAAAATTTTAAACTGTCTATCTTTCACGATTCATGAGATATAGTCTGGTGACAGACCGACAGACAGCGAAGTCTTAGTAATAGGGTTTCCGTTTTTTGGAGACGGAACCCAAAAAAAAAACAGAACATTTATAACAACTTATTTACTCTGCTCCTACTACAGGGGCTATAACTTACGCCTTATAATTGTTTGATAAAATATATAAATTAAATTAAATTAAATTAAAAGAATATAAACAGATTCATGAGAACTATCGATAAAGCGAACATTATAGCTACAACTACGGCTACGTCCATTAGTTAGGCAGCCGCGCCCAAGGGCAACAAAAATCACAATAAAATAAAGGAAGAGAATATAACTACATCAATTAAATAGTGTCATTTTACCAATGATGAAAGAAACTCCTTATGTATTACTGGTTTGAAAATTTTGTATGCCTTTTATTATAATACAGCGTAAGTGGACACATGCTCCAAGATCAAAACTGCATCTCTAAAGTTCAAATAATAAGAGCAAACATTGTCTGTTTGATATGCCATGCCTCCCAAATACGAGCGCCATAGGCAGTTGCCTAGTTTGCCTATATGGACGGGCCGGCCCTGCAGGGTCATATAAAATGAAAGTACTACTTTAAAAAAGTATCAAATTAATACACGTACCGTTAAAATAATCTTTAATGAAATTCTTATTAGACTAATATAAAACAATATATATTCCGTTATTTGCATATCGCACGTTGAGAACGATAGTGACACAATGCAAAACATGCGATTTTGAGTAATGAGCGTTTAAAGTTCCAGAAATTGTAATCAGCCCCTTTAAACAACGTATCGTCACTGCGCCACCTAGCAGTTTCTATGCAATCTACGTTTACAGGGATCTTTGCATTTTAAAGTTTATACTTAACAAAGAAAAATGTTGACAGAAGTAAAAAATACGTCGTTTTTGGTTAGTGACATTGTCATTCTCAACGTGCGATATATATATTGAGAAAATTTTAAGAAATACAAATGTTGTTTGTACGAAACCACTTCGCCACGGGGTCTAAACGCCAAGTAAAAAAATATGTTCTTAAAAACCACAATAAATGACGTTACGTGTATCATACCGGCCTCCGTAGCCGAGTGATTCGCACGCCGGTTTCAAGGTGTCGCCACCTCTGAGGTCCCTGGTTCGATTGCCGGTCGAGTCAATGTGGAAAATGAAATTTTCTTATTTATTTATTTTTATTTATTAAACTTTATTGACCAATAAAGATGGTACAAAAGGCGGACTTAATGCTAATAGCATTCTCTGCCAGTCAACCTTTGGGAAAACAGACAAACGCGATGGCGGTACAGAGCAATAAAAATAAAAAACTACAACAACAAATACTAAACTAATCATGAACATACTACAACATACTTAAAATATAAATAACATTACACATAATTACATACATAAATAAATACACACACACACACACACACACACACACGTCAATACACAGATGATGATGACAATCTTCACAAGCCTTGAAACAGAAAGGAGTGAACTTTTTTTTTGAAAATGTTTTTATTTGGCGATCTTCTGATGGAATCGGGGAGGCTGTTCCACAGTCGAATTGAATGTAGTGTAAATGAGTTGGACATAAAGCCAGTGTGAAAAAGGGGAGTGGAAAGTGAGAGAGAGTTTGAAGAACGCAGGTGACGACCATGAGTGTCAGAGAGATATTGAAATTTACACTTTAAGTACTCTGGTGTATGAGGATTGGAAAGAATAGAGTAAAGTGTACAAAGCAACCGCAGATGCCTCCGCTGTCGAATAGGATTTTAGCTGAAACCGATAAGAGGAAACATGGTCGAACTTACGAAGACAGAAGATGAAACGGATAGCATTATTGATAAGGCGGTCCAACTTATTAAGAAGATCTTCATTTAAATCAGGATAACAGACATCGGCATAGTCAATGAGTGGAAGAACAAGAGAAGTGGCAAGAGTGACCTTCGTCTTGATAGGAAGAAAGTTCCTGAGACGGTTGAGGGAACGTAGAGTGTAGGTAACTGTTCGACTCAATTCGGCGATTTGCGTGGTCCATTTGAACTCGGAGTCGATGTGGAGGCCAAGGTTTTTAACACTGGGGCTAAAAGGTATAATTGAGTTCTCGAACGCAACAGACGGGAGCAGGCTGATATCGAGCTTAGAGATCTGTTTCGAGCCACCCACAATAATTGCCTGGCATTTTAAGGGATTTACAGTAATCCCAAAATTAGCTGACCATGCACTGATATTACATAGGGCTCCATTCAGTTCAGAGATCCCTGCACCAACCTCTTCAACGGTCTTCTGCACATAAATTTGAAGGTCGTCTGCATAAAAATGATAAGAACAGCCAAGAGAGAAAGAGAGAAAATTTATAAAAATGGAAAATAGGAGAGGGGACAAAATACCACCCTGAGGAACACCAGCAGTCACATTTTTCCAACCGGACATATCACGACCCCCACGCACAGCTTGCTGACGACCACGAAGATAATTTGTGAACCAATCCAATGTCAAAGCCGAGAGATTGAGCGATTTCAGAATAGCCAATAAGAGATCGTGGTCAACCATATTTAATGCGTTAGAAAAATCGATAAGAACAAGAATGGTGACCAGCTGTGTCTCCATGCCCACTCTGATATCCTCAGTGACTTTAAGGAGTGCAGTCGTGGTGCTACGAAAGCCGGATTGCAATGGAGTGAGTACGGATGTTGAGAAAATAAACGAGGATAACTGTTGATGAGCAGCAGCCTCCAGGATTTTCGAAAGGAAGGGAAGGATAGAAATAGTCTCTGATCTGGGTATTATGGTACCTTCGTTGTCTAAGATACTATATACTCATATTGGAATCTGAGCAATGTATGTGATGTTTGATTTATATTTATTTATTTAATATTTCACGTTTGTAAAAAAAAACAGAATATATAATAAACAGTATAATTTCTTATAGAGCAAAAGTACCTAATCTCGGGAAAATGAAAAGAAGATTCAATCTAGTTTTCGTGAAATTACTAGTCGTATAGTTTGTGAAGCTGTGACTTCGCACTTGGCATTTTTAATAACGTTATTGTTACCATGAGAACAGCAGCAAAGATGTAAAATATATTTATGTAGTTATATAAAATACAACGCTAAAAGCGAAGTCAATAAAACGTTAATTTAACTAAAAGGGTCATATCAACCTTGACTCTACAAAGTTGTTAATAGAAATTATAATTGGATTAACATTAAGGTCAAGTTTCAAACATTAATAGAAGCATTCGAATCGCGTGCTTTTATTTTAATGCTAAGAGAAAATATTATAAAGCTACGTAGAAAGTGGCAATATAGGTATATAAATTTAAGGGTAGGAATATCGCATTGGGTACTCAAGAGATTGGGTACTATTTAATTGAAATATTATTATTAACATTACATCAAATCATTTACGAATATGATACTAGGTACGTGTAGAAATCTGTGCATCTCGTACTAATATTTTACTACCTGTTTCTTGGAGCGGAGTACCATTTCATTATATATTTGAATAGCCAAGATGTAAGTCTTAAATGAAAGACTTATTTATTTATATGTCGTTAAACTCATTAGAATTAATATTGAATTGTTTTTTTAATTTCTAATATGAATAAAGCCCTGAAACATCTGAAAAATACATACCTATATTTTTCTAAATGTAATATTCATGTAATAGTTTATACCCTTCTGACTACAGAAATTATATGTATTTCTGTAATTCTGACCCCCTATAAATAACTGATAGCACTATAATACACATTTTGTTTTGCTTGACAGTTGCCATTTATAATTTAATTTAATCAGGGACAAAGAGTTGTTCTTAAATAAATAATGATACTGATAACTTTCAAGATGCTATATGCCAGGATATATTGAGATAACATTGAGATATGTCAAGCTAAATGTTACTTAACCTCACAGATTGATTAGTGGAAAATGTCTAATAGGATTAAGTTCACAATGTTTTATGCAATAAAACTTGATATAGCTAGAGACGGTGACAAGCTCAATCATCTCCACCCACACAGTATTGTTTTAAAATGGTATTGTGAATCATTTCATTTTTAGGAATAGGAAACATAATTGCTCTAAAGTCTTATGCATTAATCACAACCACAAAACAGCTGCTATTGGGATAATTTAGAATACATAAAAAATTGATTGAATAGTTTAAAGTTCTGCATTAACAGACTACATATTATATGCCATATATGAATGCATCTTGAACATGCAACACTTAATACACTTTACTTTACTAAAAAAAGTATACCTTTAGATAACATCTTTATTTGCTAAAATAGAAATCTATAAGATCACAAAATTAAATAATGTAATAGATACAGTGTTCTACTTGAGAAAAGATGTGCAAATAGTATCATTAACATTTAAATCCTTTCAATTAAAATAGTACTGTCTGTTCAACCATGTCAATTATAGATTACATTTTTAAACATTTCAAGGAGTCTACCACATAATCAAATGTAAAACCTTCGAGATTCTAAATGTCTTATGTATTAAATACTTAATATAAAAAAAAAAAATTTAAGAAAAGAGGTATTTACCGTTTGCATCTTGATTTCTAAAACTACTGCGCCTATGAAAAATAAATACAAAAATCTCTTTCTATAAGAAAGTCTTTTTATATATTTAGGTAACTTTTTTCTAGAAATGCCTATTCACTGGAGTAGGTTATTATATTTATAAGATTATTAAAAATATTAACAATTTATATCCTTGATATATAGTTATATTTAATTAAGCATTCCCATTATACTATGTTCTGTAAGATAATACCATAGTATTGTGAATGAAAATACTATAAAAATTTATAGATTACTTCACTAATAAGAAACTTATAACTAAGGGCAAATATACCATTATGGGCATAATGGGCATGTCCATGACAATAGTTAAAAGTTATAACTTCACATTTTCATAGTCTGCTGATGTCCAAGTAAAATTACTAAACACTGTACAAAATCTTGGTCTTAGTGTCAAATATCTTGATATACCTCCTTGGTTGGATTGCACTTTTTTGAACAGGAGTTAAATAGGCAACTGCAGTTATCCACCATAATCATAATAATAGAATAAAGTTAAAAGGTCTCTGATGAGGAGATGTCAGTCCGTCACTGATTATAGGCCATAACAAACATTGGCTGTGCGATGAACACATAAGCAAAATTTATCTATGAAATATTAAGGGAGAAATGATAAGATTGATAATAATGATAAGTTATAGTTATGTATAATGTTAGTTGTATGGTGAGTTGCACAAAAATCCATTAATGTTTAATTTGCAATGTTAATGAATCTTTGTGCAACTGGCTGATATACACTTATTTAGTAATGTAACTTTATATTATCACTGTGCACAAAACAAATAATATTATGTTTCCTTTTTATAAACTAGAATATTTTAATAAAAAAAAAATTATAACATCTGCAGTCTATTTGGTTTTTTATATAATAACAATGTTTCAACATATTTATATACTTTCTAAAACATTTCTTTGCTCTGCAGAAATAAGTTAAAGAAACTTTTAATACTGTGAAAAACCCTAATTTCTACTAAATTACAGTAACTTTGCTGCTGAAAATAGCTAATTTACATGAAATTGAAGTGCAAAACTCTTCCTTTATTTTTTTGAATTAGGGAATACTAACCTGATCTGGACAAAAATATCCAAATGCTACCATCCCGAAAAGAGAAAGTAGTAAACAGAAAAGGATCACTTTCCGGAGCTTCGATCTCGGTTCCATTTTTTTTATTTCATAGGCGCCACTAGGAAGCAACAAGGCAAAATCACTATCTACTTGCACTGATACACTTTTTTGCATTTCGCCTGAATGCATGTCTCATTTTTACCAAAATATCTTTAACCAAACACTCAATGACCAATGTATAGTTTCACTTAAAGCAATCGTCTTGTCTCGTTCGTTTAATGAAAATCGTTTATTTATGTATCGTAACGTTCACATTCTGCTATCGTCTTTCGAATCATGTACAAGATAGCAATTCGATAAAAATATCAATGTTTTGAAGATAACCCAAACTTGTGGCACAAACAAAGCCGAAATTTCATTCAGCTGCAGCGCTAGCGACTAGCGAACAACCGTCTGACAGCGAGCTAAAACAAGTTATCATTGGTTTGGAAACAAAACCGCTTTACACGCGACGAACGAACAAACGTTCGCGCCGCAAACATTCGAGGTTTTTTGACATTGACATCTATCTTCAGTAATAATAAAGTTAGGCAAAGGGATCTTAGGTCATATGTCCTAGTTTTCCGTATTGTAAGCTTTTTGTACTTCACTCGTTTTTTTTATATTTTCATACTTATTTTCAGTTATAGATAAACGGAGTAAAAATCGAAAATATCTAGGAATATCACAAGGAAGGCAATCCTTTAAATTGTCGTAACCGTACATATAAATCTATGCTCGAAACACTTATTTTTTTAGATTTACGACTCACGCATTTATTATTTCATGGAATTAATTACTGTTCACATTCATAATGCTTCAGGGATGCAATCATTTCTTTAAAGTTTTCATTAGTAGTTAAACCTAATATTATTAATTTCGAATGTTACGAGTAAATTTACTTTTTTTCTCTTTACGTATATGTAGGCAAAAATAACCATTACAACGACAACATTATTACACTTATATTGTAAGAACTTAAATGTTATAAAAGTGGTAACTAAATAAAATACTCATGTAATGAAGCTTAATTTAATACTTTACACTATTCACTATAGGAAAATGATTGTATCTTTAATCATAATTCTAAAACCTCGTACTGATTTTTTTATTATGATTTATTAAAACCCTGAGTATCACTTCATGAGTCGAATCATCCATATCCATAATGGCGTATTTACACTGGTTGATAACATCCGTGTACGTGTAAATTAAATTCCTCACTTTCATTAGTTATCGACAAATGAGATTTTCAGCATTCTACAGGATTGTAGACCGGGTAAAATAAATTCTTAAGTGACGACATTGAACGAGGATTTGCTTTCGAGGGAAGCTTTTACGCTATATTTAAAGCTTCAGCTATATGTCCAGTATGAGCTTATAAAATTTATCCTTTTTTTGATAGTCGATTTAATAATTACGAAATATCCAATTCTTATTTTTTATTTAATTTTCCGTAAGCACCAAAGTATGTAAACATGGATAGGGTAAAAAAAACTATACTCGTGCAGTTTCTATGATACATTTTTTATTCTGCATCAGTTTTATGGGAAATTTTATATCTATAGAATAATAAAGGGTCTACATAATTGTTTGTAAATCAATCGTGTGCATATAATTAAAGTATATTTCACTATTAAACCCAGATATAAACTAAAATAAAACAAAAAATAATGCATCAGCAAATCCCTAACTACAAATTATTTAAAGTGAAAATAAAAATATTTGAATGTTACACTAAAACTACATGTTTATTCAAATTATTCATGTTTAAAAATAATAAGAACTTTAAAATCAAGGTGGGAAGATACATTTAAGAATGTAATAAACATAGTGAATGGCAAAATGGCTATTTTATTCATCATTAATTTCTCCCGTCACACTGCAGTTGCTCTTAAAAATAGAATTAGAAAATATTAAAGACTTTAAAATGTACATAAAAATTCAACAAGAAATATTAACCTAAAACTATAGAAAATAAAATTATTTTTCATCTAGAGTTGCCAGAGTAGAGTGGGTAGAGTAAAATGTCGGGGCAAATCGGGAATTCTCAAGACAAAATTCAATACATTTATCCTTCACCTCAGGAAAATATTTGTGATTAACAAACAAAGATAATAGAATTATTTCTAGGTTGTATCAGCCGTTACCGAGCAATTGATTTTATCACTTATTTAACATTTGCGGGACATTTCCTTCTTTTTCGGGACTCTGGACATCCTCCGAAAAGACGGGACACTTTAGACCAATCACGACCGTCTGGCAACCCTATTCTCATCTGATAATATGAAATTTTTTGACACAGGTTGATATAATAATATTAGCAGATCATAGAAATATAATGTTGTTATTTTCAAAGTAATAATGATTCAGTATAACATGATAAGTACATCGGAAATTCATAACATATTAAAATCATTATTTGTTTGTCGCTTTTAAGGTATAGTTGAGGAACTTGACACTATTCTATTCTCTCCTGTAGTGAGAAATGATGTGCCACAAAATGAATATGGGGCATGTAAGATAAAAAGGTGACTTCCAAGCTCCTCAATTATACACAAAATTATATACAAGGTAATAAACGGAACTGAAACAATGCCACGAGAGAATACCACATCTGTTCTAAAATGACAATAAAAAAAATGTATACAAAATTTCCACACCCCCCATCTGATTACAATTATGTCTGCAATACAAAATTACAATAAATCACACACCACTGTGATACGTTAACATTTTTTTTTTAACACTTGATTGTGGTATATTTTTTTAACACTACACTCAGTCAGCTCGCAACATTGGTGTTGAAATATTAACTTCACCAGTCCACAATAAAAGGATCAACTCCTCTCACCACAGAATTTCCTAGTTATAAAAATTAGTATATTTCATTGATTCAGTCCACAAATTTGAAACAAAGTCCACAATTGCACACAACATCATGCGACACAAAACTGACACATATTTAATGTTGTTATTTAATCAATGTTCGGTTCACTATGTATTTATTTAATAAAACGTTCTTCTAGTACAAATTCTTTGCACATTTTAATTTCATGAGAGTTTTTTTTGCGTTGCACTGTTAAAACAATCAATACTCTATGATACATTATAATTGTTCAGATTTTAACGTAACATCAGGTGGTTACGTTTGTTTATGACATAATCCTCATTTCCTGTGTATGTATATGTCGATATTCATACATCTATATAATACGGTGCCAATTATTAATCACTCGAGTACTAGTCGTCTATGGAGAGAAGCCAGCCCTCAAACGGTAGAATTAATTGCGAGGACGCCCGCGGCCGCGGGAGCCATCGCGATCCTGTAAAACAAATGGAATTAAAAATTGCACATATTTTAATTTGCTCCTTCTACACAGATAATAAAGTAAGACATAACTGATGTGGCTGATTGGTGTACTTGCACAGAAGGCTTATTTTGAAGCGCAATAACATTTGTTGCCATGGCCATTCAGAATTATTCAAGTATCACGCCATTGTGCGATCCACCAACACCCACTGAGAAATATATGATTATTGAGACAAGACTCACTATACATTTTAATGGGGGCAAACATAGATTCACCATGCGCCATATTAGTTGAAAGTTACATTAATTATGTTGACTAGTATTATACCAAAGCTTGAAATAGAGATATAATAGCTTTGTTTGGATAACCTGACATTTTTTGACTGTGAATAAATTTTTTTTTTTCAGAATTATTGCCTTATATTGTTATTATTAATAATTAGGTACAAAACTAAAGATAGAATATTAGTTAAGACAGATTAGATATGATTAACTACATAAAAATTATAATCAACTACATTTTCATATAAGAAACTAGTAATATGTATAAAATCTATTTTTGTGTATACCTTATGATGTGGCCTATAGTTATCACGATCACGGTAGCCATGATCCCGATTGTCTCTGCCATCATGGTCTCGATGATCACGGTGGTCACGATCGCGCGGGTCCCGCCCTTCACGATGATGGTCTCGTCCGTCACGACCAATATCACGGCCGTCACGTCCATCACGACCTTCACGACCATCTCTGCCATCACGACCTTCACGACCATCTCTGCCATCACGACCGTCCCTGCCGTCACGACCATCACGGTGATCGCGTCCGTCTCTACCGTCTCGTCCATCTCGGTGATCTCGGAAATCCCGATAGTTCCTATAACCACGCCCACCTTCGTGTTCCTCCCGATTATTGTCCTGGTTATTATGGTGCGGCACCTTACGCGAGTCTTCCTCTTCTTGACGCCTCTCGTAATGAATAAAGTCGTCGAAGATCGACGTAGAATGACAGTAACTATGCATGATACGCAACACCTGCAACCCTTTCGCGTGCGGCACCTCCTGGGTGTCACGAGAATTCGTCACGGGCTTGTTTTCATTATTCTCTAATTTGATATAACGAAGTTCCACATTCGGAACGTCCTTAACATATATCCACCTAACGCGGAACTGTCCCTTCCACTTGTCCTGCGACCACACGCTCGAATTAGAATTGTAATCTACCGCGCTCGTCATACGGGCCATTCCGCAAAAATGTCCACTACCGTTGACGGAAAAGAAGAGATAGACGGCGCCGCCCTCCCTCTCGCGCTCGCGGAACGCCGCGTCCAGCCTCTTATTGCCATGTTCGGTGCTACACCAGATCTCGTATTTGATACTACGATGAATATCATCCTCAGAGTAGGATTTTATTACGAAAAATCTAGCGAGCGGAGCGGTCAGATCGAAATCTTTAGGGTTGTAATCATTTTTGACACGGAGTTCGTCTAGCACAGGATGCGGTATGGGTCCTGCGGGCGGGGCCGGTGGAGGGACGGCGACTGGCGGCGCGGGCATCGGCGGCCGCGGCTGGTGGGTCTGATGCTGCGGGTGCGGCTGCATAGGCGGCGGAGCACGTGGCGCCCATGATGGTGGCGGCTGGTGCTGCGGCGGGGGGCCGCGTGTCATCGGAGCATGCGCAGGGGCGGGTGCCGGCGCCGCCATTTGCAACTGCGCCGGCACCGGCGGCGGCTGCAGCTGCGGCGGAGGCGGCGCCGTCACCACCGGAGCACTCTTCCCCGCATCCCACGCACCCATATCCATGTTGTGCTTTCCAGGCACGATGGGCGGTGGTGGCATACCGGGGCCCTTTTTCTTCAACCCCACACTCTGCGAAGACGGCGCGGGCTTCGCCGGCTGACTGGCTATCGACGCCCACGTCATCTTTTTAGGTTGCGATCCACTCGAAACGTCCTTGAGCTCGGGCATGCGGTCTTTCTCCGCTTTGTGTTCGCCGAGCGCGATCGCTTGCACGCCGCTCTCGACCGCCTTGATGCCGTCGGGCACGTACAGTCCGTCTGTTCTGTAGTAATCGTCATATTTCGCGCGTCCTAATTGACCCCACGTGGAGTAGTCACCGTTACCGTGAAAATAGTTAAAAGTAGAAGCCGGC
Organism: Diatraea saccharalis; assembly: GCA_918026875.4. Classification (NCBI taxonomy): domain Eukaryota; kingdom Metazoa; phylum Arthropoda; class Insecta; order Lepidoptera; family Crambidae; genus Diatraea; species Diatraea saccharalis. The sequence continues at coordinate 7,190,801 of OU893341.1, read as the reverse complement.
TGACTGAAGGCAGCCGTTGAGAATGGTGTAGTTGAAGGGCCAAAAACACCTGAAATCACATATGAGCCTTAATTTGTAAAAAAATAACATGATAATGGCCATGCAACAATTTCTAAAATAGAATGCAATGTTTTGTGATGGTAGACATTGTATGTAAACAGTATTATTATTATCATTTATGTTATTAGTGAGTAACAGATTAGCATTCACTGATATCAGAGGCTCATTAGATAAACAAAATTTAAAACAAATAGTCAACTCAGTCAAAACACCAACCCGATTCCTTAACATGTGTTCATTATGTTAATGAATGATAATGTTTTCCAGAGTACTGAATAAATACTAGCTACCATCCATTCCATAAGAATCGTGAGGATTGTATCCTCCGAGGAAAGTCATCGGGTCTGTTCCATTGGCGGACCATGTCCCATCCCCGACTCCAAAAGCTTGGTAAGGAAGAGCTGTTGTACCGTAATAACCTGCAATGACATAAAATATGATGTTGATAATGTCAATAATGAGGTATTACCAAATAACAGCTGTAATGTTTGTGACGAAGAATGGCCTTATGGCGGGGAAATTGATGTGAAATAGAGGAGTAGGATGTATCAGACCGATAAAATATTACACAGATAAATGAAAAATCCCATAAAATACAGTCAAATTATAAAGTTTATGTATAATTTTTTATAACTTTAAACTTCTCTTTTATATAGTTTAATAATTTTTATTCATCAAGACTAGGAATTTTATGTCCGATAAAAGTATAATGAAGAATGGTGCTTTATACAGGACACCACACCAAATCTATATTATTTAAGTTACACTTAACCTGTGTAGTGTAGTGAAAGGTTTGAGTAATTAACATAATTTGCTTTTACTTTTGATGCTGTCATCAATCTGTTCCAAAAATAATAATAAGGTATACCAAGATTGCTGACTTCCTTGAAGATATTGAGACATTCAAATGCAGCTTGACCTATGGTCAGACACTTCGAGGATGGACATGGACCAAGAACTTTGGAGTTGAGGTGGCACATGGAGGTATTTACAGTCATGTATTTGAAAATGTAAGCAAAATAAATTAATATAATAGTACTAAAATAATATGTACCTACCTGCCGCGCTGTAGGGGTCGGCTGCTGACGAGATGGGTGGTGCATACGAGGGTTGCTGTTGATGACGCCATGACACCTCCGCCAACTCGTCTCCGCCACTCTCTAACTGTTGCTCTTTCGGTGCATTTGTTACTATAAGCATAGAAAAATAGTTTCGCTTGTAGACACACCAATCAAGTTAACGATTAGTGTTTTAATCATTTTTAGTTCAAAATGACCAATTCTCAAAATGTCTATTCTGGTTACAAACATTATAACACACGGATAGATCTTATCATGATTGGTTTGTTGAAAACTCTGAAATACCAAACTAGATAAATAAGTACTCATAGCTAGTTGAATTTTAAAAATGTTAAGCATTAACGATTTTGCTACATATGTCTTCTCCATGTATTCAACAAACCAAATCATGATACTGGATTGGACATTTCAGGAAATGGACATTTCAGCAACTTGATATTTGGGGAATTGGACATTCTGAACTGTTACTGGCTGTTTAAATAAAAATAATAAAGTGGATTCACATAGTCAGAATATGATGTCCATAGTTTAAAGTAAGTTCTTCTAACTTTCCTATTGTCTCAACTGCTAGCTCATCTAAGCTATACATCTACTATTATTTTACATTTCAAATATTTTTTTGGTTTTGTGTAAGAAGTAATACACCACACACACACAAAACCATAAAACATAAAAAATGCCAACACAGTAAAATATAAACTTTAGGATTTAAAGAAAAAACTGATAAAACTGGTAATTTTATAGGGAGATTTCCTCAAATTTAAATTGATAAGATTGCCACTTCAGGAAGACAATCTAAATACATTTAATTTTAGGTCGACACAGTAGCAACCTAAAATTAAAGCAGAATTAAGCATAGATGACATTCAATTACCTCCACTGTATCTGTAAATCATGTGTAAAATAAATAAATTTCAAATTATGTCTCTTAAATTCCTCAATAAATTGGGTAAAAAAAAAAGAATACTATTAAGTCTGTCTTTCAGATAATAGAAAAATATTAGGTACATATTTTTTTGCTTCAATTTAAACAAAAAATGGCTTAAATAGGCATTAAAGTTGAAGAGTGTGGGGCACACTATGTCACAGTTTTGTAGAAAATGTACAAAAGCATGATTTCATGTAACATTTCAGCCCAATGTATTGTCATAATTTATTGATTACACAATAAATAAAAAATTATGTGTTTATTTTCCTTCAATAATCTAGCAAACCGACAAACAAACAAAAGTTAGTCATCATACCTATTGTAGTTTTTCATCAAGTAGAAGCCTCAATAAAAATCAATCTCCAAAATGGTTAGTTCAAAAGACAGTGAACATGTTGATTGACATGAGAATATTAGAATAAATTATATTGACAGTGATAAGGCTTTTTTTTTCATATTGAGATTCAATATTGAAAAAGAAATTACTTAGATTAATTAGCCTTTCAATCATTTGTAGTGGCGATTTCTGATACAAAATGAATATCAAATCATTAATCTCAAAGTTCCATCATGAAATGATTACTAAACCTAATTACAATAAAAACATATTTGTGTGGAGATAAAGCTATTAATTATTATTTATTATATATATCAGTTCTGCGATTACTTACCATACATTTTACTTTTAATCCAATACAAAATATGTTCACTTTTATACCTTTGACAGATGATGTGTAACTAACAAGTAAATAATTAGAGACCAATTTATTTTTCTAGAAAATAATACAATGATACTTAATAATTCCTAGTATAAGGCGTATTATTTGTGTAGGAGGTTAAATATCAGAAATCTTTCAGTGTGTGGGCAGTAACTCCCACAATAATCTCACCTGACAACTGATATTAAGTTCTAGTAAGTACGACATAAAAATAACAAAATATTCATCTAGAATTACCGTAATTTATACCTTTTTCTTTGTTTAAAAAAGAAGACATTATATATACTCGACGAAAGTAGAAATTAAAGCGATCATGAAACCGCAACGCTATCTGTACATTGAATACAAAGCCGCCGGTGCGGAGCTATCCTTACGGAGAAAACACCTTGCAACGTCATAATGATCTCAACTTTACCTTGATTCCCTTGCCCTTTCATCCGCTGTTCGCCAAAATTACATGAAACAAGAAATTTAACAGTATTATTACGTCTCATAAAACTACATTTGCCTTTTAAATAAATGGTAAACTAAGAGTAAATGGGAAATACCTGATCTGACACGCCTGCTGACATTGGCCACGATATTCTAAAATTGTGCACTAGGTCAAGTCTTTAATTACGAAAATATCAAAATTAATCACATTAGTTTCACAGCACAATGTCCAAGTGTCTGAGTTCACCTAAATAATATAAAGTCTGTATTTTTAAATAAAAACTAACTCAATGTCCAAAACGGATGAACGTTTCTAAATGGCGACCGAACCAGTGTTGCCAATAGGGACGCAACAATCACAGAATAAATAAAAAGGCTATATCGGTGATGCCACAGGTGATGTGTACTCCTAAAGTTTGCAATCATACTCTGTGCTGAGAAGTTTAATACATACTATTATTTTTGAATGATGACATCACAGTGGTAAGTATAAGTTTTACGTTAACGCATTCACTAGTGAGCGCGTTAAGAATTTAGGAAGAATTAAAAGAAATAGTTCTCGAAATCAAACTAGATGTCGCTACGGTACGTTCATAACAACCGTTCACTTTCATGTACAAAACTCGTAAATTATTTTGCAAAACTCAACTAACTTTTTCGTGTTTCCAAATGAATGCTTCCGTTGGATTTTACAGTTTGATATTTAAGTTTCAAATTTTGCAAATTTCAGTTTTTTAATATGTTATTTAAAAGGAACGGAAAAGACTATCTTTGGTCCATTCGTTTACTGCAAAAATCAACTTTTGCTAGAGTCATCTAGTGAGGTGCTTTCTTTTTTTAATACCGCTTTTTTTAATCTTTTAGTTACCGCTAGGAGTGCTATACCGAGTTCCAAGCTAAAATCTTAAGGCGCACACGATCGACGGTGAACGAAAACGCCAAAAAACATAAATAAATAAAAAATTGCTTTATTACTTTAAAATCTTAACAATACAGTTGCCGGGGCTTCTCTCGAAAGTAATCCAAAGATACCTGTGTTGAGAAGCCCCGCTCTTCCTTATAATCAAACAGGTTTTTAAAGCAAAATTATAGTATATATTGACAAATAGGGTATATTGACTTATTTTGAAAAATAGATTTAAATTATTCTTTATTACATAATAACCACATTAAATTCACATTTCGGGGAAATTTACTGTATTTATCAATAAAAATCAATATAAAAGATTAAACTTCCGAAACTACGCGGAAAACGCTGTCTGTCACACAGTAGCGTAGCTACCAAGAGGCTAGGCGGGGCAGTGCCCCGGGGCCCGAATCTTTACCAGATAATCTTAATCGAACTCAACTTTTGAAAACTTCTCCCATTTTCAAAATAAATACGACAAGTGACAACTCGAGTTTAATCATGGCAACTCAGTTGTGAGATATTCCAAAGTTATAAAAAGGGAATTCCCCTAAATTATTTGTGTGGGTTGACAGTATACACAGTTACGTAAAGAAATCTATAGATTTCGGCTACTCACTATATAACTCAAAATACCATGAAAAATACAAGTCACATGCGGTAGGGGGCCATCCATTAATTACGTGATGTTTTTTTGTCAATTTTTAAACTGCCAAATGTGATAACACTGGCGCCGATAAAATGTTTGCCGGGGATTCCCCAACAACGTCTTGTATCGTATCATTACGTTTCGCTTTCCTTTTACATGTAACGTTGTCAGTGAACAGTGAGTACCTACTTGAGTACAATTGTGCGAGACAGACCTTATTTTTGTTAATATTTATATTATTCTCTATTAAATTATCTATGCTTCGCTCTTAACTCTATTCTTGTCACTTACAACTTTTTCTTCCGTTATAAACTTAGCTTTCGTTTGATATTGTAAAATTTATAAATATATTTCCTATTTCTTCCCCAACCCGCCGTTTCCTTTGCTGTCCTCAACATTCTGGTCCTTCGACGTCTTTTATTTTGAATTCAGCACTTTTCCAAATTCCAAATTTTTTTCCACTATGCTTACGAGAGCACAATCAGCAAAGAGGATGGTGGAACCCTCACCTTTTGAGGGGGGAGAGATAGGAAAACCGCGTTCCGTAGTTTCTTCTGCGACGTCGTCGCAACGGGCGAACTTGTTTGCGCGGCAGAAAGCCGCCGAGGCCAAATTAAAGCGCAAGCTCGCCGAGCTCACACAGCAAGCTGTGACGGCACAGGAGGAAGCGGCACGTGCAGAATTCGAAGCTGAGACGGCTGCTGTTGAGGCAGAGGAAGTATGTAGCAGAACGACATCAGCTTCTAAAGAGCGGACGGCGCAGTGGGTCGATGATGCTCGTAGCGCCGGAAGGTCATCACCTCAGCTCGTAGAAGACCATGGATCACCAAATGATCCAGTTGTAACTATACCAAAGTTGTCATCGAAGGTCGACCATCCACTGTCGCCATGCGTAATTGGTAACGTATCACAATTTATTTTGTCGTGTGAAGATGTGCATGACGCCACGCAGGAGAAGGTCACTTGTTACTCGTGCCCATTAGGGGAGGGTGTATCGGCATCTGCGAAGGTGCAACGCGAATCTACACACGTGGATAAGATAGAGCACGTGAAACCTCATGACGTACCAGTGAGTGAGATAAATCGTTTAAGTAACGCAATTACTTTACTTGCTCAAAATAGTTACGCTAATCGTGTTAGTTCTATAAACATAGATCTCATTAATTTTTCGGGTGATATTTCTGAATGGTTACTTTTCAAAAAGAGTTTTGATGAAACAAAATCTACGTTTTCTGCCAAAGAAAATATGGCACGTCTGCGTAAGTCGCTCTGTGGCGCAGCACGTGAGGCAGTAAAGACTTTATTGTTTACGTCAGATAACCCAGAAGTAGTAATAAAAGCCTTAGAACTTTATTTTGCGCGCCCAGAACATATAGTTCTCAATGAAATTGCAGCGGTGCGCGCCCTACCAAAGATGAGTAGGAACCCATGCGACATTTTCGCGTTTTCTGCCAGAGTACAAACATGTGTATGTGTAATAAAACAACTAAACAGGCAGGAATATATTTATTCACCAGAACTGGTTCATACACTATTAGCTAAACTGTCATTTAATTTACAGGACAAATGGTTGGACTATGCGGATGAAAACTTTGATATTCAGAGGCCGTTGCTGGAACTGTTAGCAGCTTTTTTGGAGCAGGAAGCTAGCAAGCAAGCTCGCTTTAGCCCAAGCCCCTTAATGTGTAGCGGCGCTGCTTCACTAACGGACAAGTCGAAGCCGCAGACATCGTTTCATCGTGTTAACGCAAATACAACAACAAAGGCTCTTTGTTTATTTTGTCAGTCCATCCACAGTATAAAATCATGTCCGAAATTTTTATCACTTCCTGTAGAAGAACGTTGGTCGTGGGTTCGTCAAAACAAAGTTTGTCCTAAGTGTTTCCGTAAAGGCAAGCATAATTGGCGAACCTGCCGAGCAAAATCATGCGATAAATGTAGTTTGAAACACCATCATTTACTTCATTTAGACCATTTAGATTCTGAAAATATTATCTCTGTTCATCAACGTAAAAATCATAATAATTCATCGTCATTAGCCGTCAACAATATTTCAGTGTCACATAACGTCAATGAGAATTTTAATCATCGTGGTACAATAGACTAAGTAGTTTGCCAACCTGCCACCTCTATGGAGAATAGTACCTCTAATGTTGTTAATTCTTGTTCATTAAACGATAAAGATATATCTTGCAGAGTGTATTTGAAAATTGTGCCTGTTGTAATTATAGGGCAGGGCGGGGAAGTGCCGACGTATGCTTTATTAGATGATGGGTCTACAACCACTTTAATAGACACTGAGTTGGCGAACGTTTTAGGACTTGTTGGTCCCGAAGAAAATATTTTCATGGGGGGTGTAACTGGGTCGCGAAAAATCACTTCTAAGCGTGTCAGTTTCGATATTAGAGGTAAAAATCACCCTGAAATATTTAACGTTAGTGATGCGCGAACTGTTCCAAATCTTTCATTAGCTAGTCAGTCGGTACGCAAAATAGATTTGTCATTATTTAGTTATCTTGGTGACATCATAAGCGAATTGACTTATGAACAAGCTAACCCTAAGGTACTTATAGGTATTTGTGATTGGCATCTTTTGGTGAATAAAGAGAACCGTTTTGGGCCGACGCCTTGTCAACCTGCAGCAGTGCGTACAGCTCTTGGCTGGGCGATATATGGTTGTCAACCAAAATTTAGTAAAAATATTTCTTGTATAAATCATTGTCATATTTCTGATACGAATGAGGAGTTGAACTCTCTCATTAGAGACTATTATAGATTAGATTCGATTGGAATTAAACAGGAGCAACCATATACTGCTCAAGAGCGAAGGGCTGTAGAAATTGTTGAAAAAACAACGCGCCGACTGCCAAACGGTAGGTTTGAAGTAGGTTTACCATGGCGTGAGGATGAGCCCTACGTACCTGACAGCTACCATCTGGCATTAAGTCGATTTAATTCTCTTTCAAAACACTTTAAACGTGATAGCAATTATTTTGACCAATATACAAAGAATATAGAGGCATATGTAGAGAAAGGTTACGCTGAAGAATGTGCGGACTCTCATGACTTCCCGATCGATGGTTCCAAACGTTGGTATCTCCCACATTTTGGAGTTACCAATGTCAATAAGCCCGGAAATCTTCGAATAGTTCATGATGCTGCTGCTCGAACTCGTGGTGTTAGTCTCAACTCGCTTTTGTTACCTGGGCCAGATCTTTTACAATCTTTATTGGGGATTTTGATGAAATTTCGCGAAGGTCAAGTTGCTTTGACGGGTGACATTCGCGAAATGTTTCCGCAAGTCAAGATCGAAACTTTCAAAGATATCTCTGGCGGGTCGGTGGTGTTGGACCTGTGAAGGAATTTAGAATGTCATCGCTTATTTTTGGTGCATCGTGTTCTCCATTTATAGCGATTTTCATCAAGAATCGAAACGCAAAGGACTTTCAATTAAAGTTTCCTGAAGCGTCGCGAGCTATTGTTGAAAGTCACTATATGGATGATTTTTTAGGAAGTTATGACGATGTAGAACATGCAGCTCAGGTTGCAGCCGATATAGTTCATGTGCATAGTCAGTGTGGTTTTGAGATGCGATCATGGGTCTCGAATAAACCAGAAGCTCTCAAACTACTACAGCCGAATTTAATTAATATCGAAATTAAAGAAGTTAATCTTAATTTAGAGGGGGTAGGCTTGCGTGTTTTGGGTTTACACTGGAACCCTCATGATGATACTTTTTCCTTCAAAATTAACTTTAGTTCGCCAGATCTCGAAACGTTAACCAAACGGCAAGTGCTTCGAGATCTGATGAAGATTTTTGACCCGTTAGGATTCTTATGTCCCATTATTACTTCGGGTAAGATACTTTTTCAAAGAACTTGGCAGTTGGTAAAGGAGTGGGACGATATTTTACCTTCTAATGAACGAAGTCTGTGGGGAGATTGGTACCGCAGTGTAGCATCTTTAATGTCTTCAAAGACCCACGTTGCTATACCGACACCGTTGGTCCTATTGCTCGAGAGTTACATACCTTTACAGACGCAAATAATCAAGCTTATGCTTGTGTTTCATATTGGCGTTTCTTATATGCACACGGTTCCGTCAGAGTTGCTTTTATTATGAGCAAGTCTCGAGTTGCGCCACTGAAGCCTGCTTCAGTGCCTAGGCTCGAACTGCAAGCCGCTTTATTAGGGGCTAGATTAGCGACGACAATTTGCGAACAGCATCGTTTTAAACACACTAAACGATTTTTCTGGTGCGATTCGCAAACCGTTCTCGCTTGGATTCGAAGTGCTGCTAGCGATTCCAAAACGTTTATTCGAAACCGTATTGGCGAAATAGTGGAGCTTACGCAAGCTCACGAATGGTTTTATGTTCAAACAGATTCAAATGTAGCTGACGATGCTACTCGTATTGTGACAGATGGCGTGGAATCGTTAGATCGATGGCTGCAGGGTCCTAGTTTTTTACGCTATTATCAAATTGAGGTTCCTATAGAGCCATGTATTAGTATTCCCGACAGTCTTTTAGAGATTAAAACCTGTATGTTAGTTATTCGACCTTATAATATTGTTCCAAATTCTAGTCGTTATAGCTCATGGCTCCGCCTGCTACGTACTACTGCACGTGCCCATCAGTTTTTACGACTTGTACGACAAAAAACCAGAGCACATCATAGGGGAGAACGAGGAGGGCTGCGCCCACTTCTTGCCGCTGATTTGAAGAACGCAGAGATTCACTTGCTTCGCCACAGTCAGCAAGAAAGTCTCACGGAGAGTCAACTGCAACAATTATCAGCGAAAGTCGACAACGATGGCCTTTATCGTCTACATGGACGTATATGTGCTGCAAGCGATATTACTGAGGACGTGAAACAGCCTGTTATTTTGAATGGTCGCGATTATATTACTCGACTGATAGTAGCTCATTACCACAACTGGGCTGGACATGCTGGACGTGAGATGGTAGTAAATGAGCTTCGCCAGCGGTACTGGATCATTCGTCTCCGACCCACTGTCAGAGCTGTCGCTGCGTCATGTCAAGTATGCAAAAATAGAAAAGCTGCGCAAATTATTCCACCGCTGGGCGACCTGCCTGCTGAACGTCTACTGCACCATCAGCGCCCGTTTTCCGTCTCGGGTTTGGACTACTTCGGGCCCATAGAAGTTGCTGTAGGACGACGAAGAGAGAAGCGTTGGGTAGCCCTATTTACTTGTTTTTCTACAAGAGCCGTCCACTTGGAGATAGTCGGTAGCTTAACGGCGGATTCGGCGATGATGGCTCTACGTCGCTTCATAGCTAGACGTGGATGCCCAACGCAGATGTACTCCGACAACGGGACTGCTTTTGTCGGCGCTAGCGGTGAGATTAAACGAGAGTGGCAATGTCACCAACAAACAGTAGCGGATTTTGCGGCAAACAACCAAATTGAATGGCATTTCCTACCACCATCAGCACCCTCAATGGGGGGAGTATGGGAACGACTGGTTGGATGTGTGAAGAGAACTCTATCAGCAACGCTTAAGGAGAGAGCTCCTCGTGAAGAAGTTTTGAATACTTTGTTGATAGAAGCTGAAAGTATAGTAAATTCTCGCCCGCTTACACATGTCTCCGTAGAGTCCAGCGATTCACCAGCTCTCACACCCAACCATTTCTTGATTGGTCAGTCGTCACCTCTTCCTGGGCCGGACAATCTGACCGACAGCGACCTAATACGACGCGCGAATTGGAGAAAAGCTGTTAGACTCGCAGATCATTTTTGGCAGCGATGGGTGCGGGAGTACTTACCACTTTTAAACCCCAGAAGGGACATGGCTACCTCGAATATCACAAGAAATATCCAAGTAGATGATATTGTTTTGATTGGAGATGGCAACTTGCCGCGTGGAGTATGGCCAAGAGGCAGAATTACCCAAATTCACCCAGGTCGTGACGGCGTTGTAAGAGTGGCTGATGTACGTACAGTGGGCGGAACTTTGAGGCGACCAGTTAGGAAGCTAATTAAGTTAGACATTTGTAAATAGTTTTTTGGTTTGTTTATTTTGTTTACGCGAAGATTGTACCTTTTGTGTTTAAATCTAAGTAGTCTGTCTTTAGAATGTTAATAGGTATACTTTGTATACGAGGAGGGCGATGTGCGAGACAGACCTTATTTTTGTTAATATTTATATTATTCTCTATTAAATTATCTATGCTTCGCTCTTAACTCTATTCTTGTCACTTACAACTTTTTCTTCCGTTATAAACTTAGCTTTCGTTTGATATTGTAAAATTTATAAATATATTTCCTATTTCTTCCCCAACCCGCCGTTTCCTTTGCTGTCCTCAACAACAATCTTATATAAATATTGCATAAATAAATTAGACAACTAATATTATGGACAAAAAAAAAGAAACCCAATGGTGCATTTAAACGCAAACAACGCCACGAAAGTGAAGAAAGTAAACAAAAATTTCCCAAAATTGACAAGTTTTTTAGTCAGCCTTCTTCAAGTACTTCTGGACTAAATATTTCTATTGATAATTTTTGTAAATAGCTTACATGGCGATAGGTTAAATAACAGTTAGCTGGTGCAATGTATTGTATCTATGAATAAATAAATGCATAAATCTTTTCTATTTCGTTTTATTGCCCAATACCTTCACCAAGTATAAAAATAATTGTAATTTATGTTGTTAGTGTTCAATAGTTTTATTACCTGCCCATTCAGGAAAAAGAGCTGATGATAAAGTTGCTTAGCATTTTTAAAGTATTTGTATATTGAATGATCTCATATACATACAACTCGTCAATAGAAAGCCATGCAACCATTTACAGGGCATTTTCGTCTCAGATAAAATGTCAAAAAATGTGTAATTTTCTTTCGTGTAATCTGCAAAAAATATATAAAATACGTGTTAATGCTTTATTATTTTGAATGTGGTCAAATACCCTACTGCTAATGCGCTGGAACCTTGTCAAAATAACACCCGCGTGACGTTTAAAAATAGAAAGTATAGATAGTACAAAATGCAGTTGATGAAATATTTATTAATTATTATTATAAATAATACTCAAAATATTGTTAAAATAATTTAACAAAAATTTAGTTTGTTAATTTATTGTTTTCATTTCTGGAAATTTAATGTATATGGAATATAAAAAAAATATGAAAATATGTCATTTACTTTGTAATAACGCTAAATCACACGGAAAGGATATATTTTTTATAACAAAGCAAAAAGTAATAATGAAATGACCAGATTTTTATTCAAATTAGGTTTACTCATTATGAAAATCATAATAGCAGTAGCTATTTTAGTCAACCATAACAAGTAACAACAAAACAATAACAATCAAAAACATAACAAAAATTGTGTGTGATCTCAACACAACCCGAGTCAATAAGTATACTCTTCAACCAGAGTTTATTTGTTAACGGTACTGATTTTTGAACGCAATTACGTCTCCAAAATGGCGCCCAGGGCTAATTAACAATTTGCGGGGACTATAAAAATTGATATTTTCAAATTCTCTTAATGTTAAATAATTTGCTCTGTTTTAATACGAGTACATAAAAAATCCAAGTATATAATTTGGTTTAGTATTTTCTTGTATCAATTTCTGCTTTAAAGTGTTTTCGACACAGAACACGGAAAAGAGGTATATAAGGCGATTATGCATCCTTTGTACGAAAACCGATGTCGCCAGTCTTGCCCCACTTTTAGTCCGCCGTACATCAGACGAAATATCAGACCAATTATACAAAAGATATGCACACACTTGCATTTTAAACATGCCAATCAGAACGCTCCATTATTATAACTATAACCAATCACGCTCAACCATAACAGACATCTATAGTGCGCAATAAACGTGTAAAAGCCATTTTAATTTAACATATCATAATACTGATTAACATAAAGTTATTTACTATCGATATTGAAAAACAACAAGTCGATTAATTGAAAGAATACTAGAGTAATGATTTCTTTATATTATTTTGGATATACATTGAATTATATTGATTAAATGTGACATTATCTTTTTTCTTTAGATATTAATTCTTAATTAGTTGGTTGATTCAATAAGAAATATTTAAATTACTAATTACTAATGAACTAACATTGAATCGGTACTAGTCGAGCTTGAATATTTATTTGCATATATATATGTTTGTTTATTAATAATAATAGAAGGTATTTTTTTTTACGTAACGTTAATCGATTTCGTATCAAGTAAACAGATAAGATCGGCAACATCGCTTAAATGAAACTAGTAATATTGACAAACCTATTGTTTTTCAATGTAAATAAATATATACAAAATAAAAAAATACTATCTGTACAATAAATGTTATTGGAACATATCAATGATTTAAAAAGTGTTGTTAATGGTTCAAAATAAAAAAAAACTAATTTTCTGTTACAATATTAAGAATATAAAAACAGACTTATTACCACACTCATTATTAAATTAATATACAAACGCATACCAAACGAAGTCAATATGGTTTATCTCTGATTAAATTAATTTTTTATCGTCCATACTTTTATTTTGTTTTTACTAACACACCAAGAATCGATTAAATGTTTCCAGGCACTTCACTACCCATCTACCGTAATCTATTGTGTTGCTATTAAAAACGGTGATTTCGCGATGTTCTTTTCATTACGTGCTTAGTACGACGCAATGTAATAAATATGCGCACTTCTCCAGCAATGTATATTTTCTTGGAAATATTTTTTGTGATTCACACTTTTGATAACATTTCACGAATTTCGACTAGGTAAAAATACTAAATTTGAGAAGTGTTCTACTTACTAATGGAAAGAAATCCTTCCTTTGGACCTACTTAAGGATGGGCTTCTTGTATTGCAATTAAAACTTGCGCAAGTCGGCATTTTAACACTTTTAGTAGCGTGTTTCACAGTACTTAAAGCGCGCGCGTTCATGAATGACTAAACGTCGCGATCGCGTGGTGAAGTCACGATCCTGTACATTTGTCCAGGTTCGTGGCTACACTGCCACGAAATCAATAAACGACTCGTATTCTATTTGTACTTTTCGTATTTGTATTGATATCTAAGTTTCGAACTTTACAAATTTCAGTTTTTTAATATGTTAGTTAATAGGAACGGAAATTACTGTCTTTGGTCCATTCGTTTCATGCAAAAATCAACTTTTGCTAGAGTCGCCATCTAGTGGAGGTGATTTTCAGTGCTTTCGTTTTTTTAAATACTTCCTCATTGAATTTAAGGCGCCTATTACACTACCCAATCTATCGGGCCCGATCCATCGGGTACACTGTAAATTGGGTAGTCTAATCGCAGTTAGAGAGTTAGGGTCCCGATATCGGGTGAACGTGGGCGCCCGATCACCCGATGAGAGTTAGGGCCGATTTATCGGGTAATGTGATCGCTGTTAGGGTGTTAGAGCGCTCAGTCGGTTGTTGCGCAGCGTGCGTGTGAGACGTCAGTGAACAACAACGAAATTTGCGAACAGACAAAAATGTCTTCTCAAAAGGAAAAGAAATAATATTAAGTGTAATTTAATATTATTACTTTTTCTTATATATATATATATATATCAATATGATATAATGTTTTAAAAATTTCTAGATAGCTTTTGCATGTGTCTGGTACAATTATAATTTTTTTTTATAAATTACAATAATAAAAACTAATGCTATAATATTCATTTATTCATGTATTGCATGTCACAAGTATAAAGATGTTACATTTATATTTACAGTTCATGTGACACCCTGTAAGGGTGTAGCAAATTCTGAGTACTAAAGGCTATACTTTATATAATATAATATAATATTGTCAACTTATTATTTAGAATGCATATCCTACTTAAGGCTATATATATCTAAAAACAATTTATATTTTATTCATTATATATTAATAATTAACATTGGCATCTACAATAAATGGTTTAATTTAAAATAACTTCTTTATATATTTGAGAATGTATATTATTATATGTATAATTTATTATATTTTACTTAGGTAAGGCTTGAACTTGACTCTTATCTCCTTTTATTCATTTAACGAAACGTACCCATCCTCAAAGAATTCCGCGACACTATAATAGCCTTTGTTTATAAGAAAGTTTTTTAAGTGATTTTCAAAAGCTTTCGTTTTTTCGAGTTCTTTAATGTAATTGGGTATTTTATTGTAAATTTTTATTAACATTGAATGGGGGGCTACTGAGTACAATTTCATTTTTGTTGAAGGGACCTTTAGTTTATTATGGTATCTATTGTTGCGTCTTAATAATTTTACCGGGGAATATAAATCCATATGCTTTTTGACAAATTTACAGGCTTCAAAAATATATAAGTTTGGCAGAGTAAGAATTTTCAGACTTTTAAAATAAGGTTTACAAGACTCCATTTGGTTTATATTTGTAATTATTCTTATGCATTTTTTTTGCAAGATAAAGATTTCCAGGGTATGTGGACTATTTCCCCAAAGAATTATTCCATAGTTAAGACGTGAATGGACAAAAGAATAATAAGCGGAGAGGGCTGTTTCTTGATTGGAGACACGTTTCAACTGCCTCAGAGCGTATACATATGATGAAAGCTTATTAGATAGCATTTGAATATGAGGTTTCCAATTTATATTACCATCTATCTCTATTCCTAGCAAAGTGGCCGAATCCACAGTTTCTATTTTTTACTTTATATTATTGTTGTGCCCGATAGGGTCCATAGTGAGACTAACTTAATTATGTAATATTATTTTAAATTACCTATGGAAACAATAAACTTATTGAGTATTTATACTTTAAGTCATGATATGCATTTCCTGTTGCTAAAAATTTTAAGGTTACAGCACAGCTAACCGCTGTTTTGCGCTATATAAATTATGACTAAGTTTAATATATGATCAAATTGTGCAGATCTCATTCTGTAGTAGTTCAAACTGCATAGTTGGTCATTTAGAAGCAAATATTTTTCACCCAATATTTTGTTTTATTATTTACGCCCGCAGTTAAAGTATGGGCTATGCCAATTTTTTTGGTACTTTGTGAGCGAAGGAGCCATCCTTTCAACGCCACGTTTGCATGCCAACTGAGTTAGGGAGGCGATCTAGTGCAGTGTAATCACAACGACACCAACCGCCCTAAATCGCGGCCGATATATCGTGCCCGATAGATTGGGTAGTGTAATAGGCGCCTTAACTCTATATTAAGATCCATACAACACTGGCAATTCTATTCTCTTTGGTTTAACGACATGAATGAGGAAGTATTAAAAACATTAGTTCCCGAAATCAAACTAGATGTCGCTACGGTACGTTCTTTATTTCTCCATGAAAACCTTTCCGGTTTTCCTTCATATTTAGAAGTAAATTAGTTTTCAAAACTCAATTAACAACTCATATTCTATTTGTGTTGATATCTAAGTTCCGAACTTTTCATCTAGTGAAATAAATTTTTGTAGTTTCATTATTTTTTTTAATACTTCCATTGGTCTAATATTTCGTCCGATATATGGCGGACGAAAAGTGGGGCAAGACTGGCGATATCGTTTTTCGTACAAAGGATGCATGATCGCCTTTTTAACCTCTTTTCTTTGTTCTGTGGTATTGACCGACGTTAGCGCAGCAGGGTCCCAGTCTGGTTTACCTACGAATTTACGTAACTTAACTATTTGCCCCAATCTCACAACTGACTGATAAATAAAAGATACCATGCCCATTAGGCTTAATGGGGAAAGATTTTTGAAATTTATTACAACCCTTTTTGAATCTGATGCGAATAATCCCCATTACAACGGCTTCCTAATAAAAAATAAAATAAAAAAAGAAACAATTTATTGTCATTTCTTGGAAAAAAATGCAGATATAGTTTTGGTTCCACTAGCCGCCTTTTGTCTAGCTTTCTCTTTAGCTGTCAGTGGTTTTTGTTTTTTTAGTTCTTTCCAATCATTTATACTTGGATTTGAATCATTTAGAACATGTTTGATGTCTTCATCAGTTTCACTTTTTAATTTTTTATTAGGCATTGTTTGTTGTGTGTCTGATTTTCTTTTCTTTCCAACAGATTCTATTAAATCTGGTTTAAAGTCAAACCGTTTTTCTAGCTGTTCAATGAGTTCGCTTTCTAGATATTCTGATATGATTCCGCTGGCATATTTTAGGAAAAATTCTGTAATAAAATGTCAATGGGGTTAATAATACTATTGTTTCCTAAGAATAATAAGATAATATCACATACCAACAATCTTAAATATTCACCTTCATCCACACTTTGGTTGCAAATATTACTCGTAACAAATGTAACGGAGGCAGCGGCTGATGTCACATGTATATTCTTACTTCTCAATACCCCTGCTAATTGTCTCACCTTCCCCTCTAGCCAAGATAGGGTCTTTTCTTCATTGTATTTATATGCTTTCATATCTGGAGATCCCTAAAACATATTTCAATACATACCACATACAGGTTTTTTATCAAAGTCAACAGTAAAAGTTATAAAAATATATACTTTAATATCACCAATACAATCCAAATTGTTCACATAATCAACTATCTTCTCAAATCCCTTTTCTGACAGTAAATCTTCAAGAGGCATGGCTCTGCTTCTACATAGTTCTCTTAAGCGAGGTAGGACTGCAAAATGTATAAGACAAAACTACATATAATTCTTCTATATTGTTTACATAAGTCATTTTAACACAGTGTAAAAACTAACCTAAAAATAAAGGATTCACTGGAGTCACCAAATGAATGCTTCCGTTGGATTTTACAGTTTCTCCAATAAACCATGATCTATAAGGTTCTTTGAATGTCACAACCTCATATATTTTCTTGAGTTTACTATTTAGACTGAATTTTGCTGGGTTGCCATTAGCTGGATGAGGCAGTGTAATAATACTGAAATTGTCATTTTCAAACAGGTGATCTGAAAGTATAATACGTTTTTTCAGTGAAAACAAATAAACGTTTAATATGATTCTCGTAAAGCAGATGCTCTTCATGATCTTGATATTTTATTATACATAGGTATAGACCTGGAAGAAGTAAAATCCAAGAATTTTCTATTCGCTTAGGTGCTACCGGTGCACAAGGGGAATTGAAAGGTTTCGGTTTCCGTTGATTTCTTGTAGTACTCATTTTCAAACTGTTTCTTAGTTTAATAAGGTTATAAACACACACTACATAGGTTATTACATATAAGCAGTAAAAAGTTTACAGATATCAAGTATTTCTTAAAATCCCGTATTAGTTAAAAACTTTATCGTTCTGTGTTTACGAGTGGTTTATTGGTGGTTTACGAACATCGAACATCCAACCAAAGAGTAAGATACGAACATCGCCCCCACAGACCAAGAAAAGCATATAGAGTTGTTCAAAACGACTAAACTACATTTAGATGCTGAGACTAAATGCTAAGAAAAAATAGCGTCTTAATTAATTCGTTATTGTATTAACGCGCTAAGTATATTGCATTTTTACCTTTTTTTGTAATAACATCGCTCATTTTTACAGTAAAAAAAACATAAATTTTTCTAATTTGAATTCGGAGTTTACTTCATTAAAATGTAAACTTTTTAATGATACCGAAATCAGCTAGATGCAAACGGTATAGCCAGAGAGATTTTATTATTAGATTATGCATACTATATGCGAAAAGTATTTTTCCCGACCTAATATAGGTACCTATATAGACTTAACACTTTGGTGACACCTCTGGTAAATGATGGTCATACTTTACTCTTTGACTGAGTATTTGCCGTACATTTAGCGATGGGTCGTTATCCATTTTTAAATCGAATAACGTAACCGCTATCAGCTCTGCGATTCAAGTGTCCGAATTTACTTCAAAAAGCGGCATCTGCTCAATCTTGTATTGATAATAACTTCGTGGCATAAGTAAAGTGAGATTCGAAAAGACATACGAATAGAATATCTGAGACACGAATGTTCAATCAATTTTGATCTGTATTTTTATATAGAAAATGGAGTCAATAGAATTTCTAATCTAAATGACGTAAATGAGTGAATTTGAATTCGGGTCTGAATTTTTACTGAATTACAAGGGCTGATCGCCAATCACTGATATTTAAATGTCTTTTTTTGAAAACAAGTAATTTCCACAACGCTATAAAAACAAAGCGAATTTAACTCATTTAATATGCAAATGCGTTAGATAGATGCAAAAGATCTTGAACTTGGTCTTTTCGAAAGCCGAACTACGCAGAACGTACAAACATATACCTATTTAATTCACACGTATACTGAGATCCTGTTGTTATTTCTTTCATACATGACAGGTTGCATTGTTTTCGATCCATATTATTTAAAAAATCTATATTCTATACGATTAATAAAATTGCATTAAATTACCCTCAATGTAAAGCGTTGATCTCTTAAAGATGTCTTCGTATCGCTGCAAACTGTAATCGCTGCTTATTGGAGATCGCGGATATTGTAAAACGGTTTGTCCAAACATTCTCAAGTATCACTGAATCACGAGTGATCGCGGTTCAAGCAAATCACTAGTTGAATAACTGTCTATCGCGAATCCACGAATAACGTCCACCAAGCGCCACCGCTACGCACAAACCAAAAACAAAATTACATAGGGCTACATAGGGTTTGCCGTCGACGAAACGAAGATGTACATGTACCTTGATCGACTAGTTAATTTTAACTATAGTTGACATATGGATCTACGTCAACGGGTATGAACTTTGGACGAAGTTAAACGGTTTTAATGGTTTGATTGAACCGTATATCAGAAAGTAAACATTACTAATCATCTATACATGGTTATGGTTTTTTTTTCGTGTTAACGTAGGAATTCCTATTGTCAGGTAGGCTATGGTTTTATTTTGCATATTTGTGGTAATGATGGTAAAAATTAACAGTTTCATGATTTATTTTATTGTCAAAAGATAGCGCTAGAATTATAATTAGATAATGTTTTGGTTTTTTAATCAAAGGGCAAAACGAAACCGTATTATTAAGTCTTCGCTGTCAGTCTGTCTGTCTGTTACCAGGCTGTATCTCATGAAACTTGATAGAAAATTTTCACATAAGATACATTTCTGTTGCCAATAATGAACAAATACTAAAAACAGAATAAATATTTGCTTTTATTTAATAAAATAATGTTTTTGCTCGATATCGATACTTGCAGCAGGTAGACCCTTGAAATATTTACTGAAGATTTGTCTATATAGGTATTCACTTTAAAAATAAAATAAAATAATTACTCTAGTTGGTTCCCGTACAAATACAACCGATTTGATTTTAAGTGCGATCCAACTCGCACTTAGGCGTTTTTTAAATATACAGTTAAATTTAAAAGAAATGTTATGATTTTTTTCTATAATAGGATAATTAATTTAATTAATTAAAATAATAAATGAATGAATCACTTTATGATTCGTATGCATTAAAAGAGAAAAAAAAACTTATTATACTAGCAATAGTTAACTTATACTAAGTAGTAAAATTCGTAACACCGCCGTGTCAAAATTCGTATAACACCATCTATCGGGGACTAACGTTAACAAACAAAGTCTAACATGTATTTAAACAAGGCCTATGTATAAGACACGCGTGTTCAAATATTTACTTACTTCTTTTGACTTTAGAGTTTAAATTATTTCAGCTGTCAAAGTTACATCGAAATTATAATAATAGAAAACAACCGAATTCCATTGTTTTGTATAGATAATGCTATGCGTTGCAGTTTTGTAACAAGTTTATAGATGAACGGTGCGTTCTTAGTTTAGCCGTCGACTTTTTAACTGGTTGTATTATTGTATTTAAAGTATCTATATTATTTTATGGAAATAAAATATCATATTCACAATATAAGACTTTTCATCAATTGAAAGATGTCAGATGTCACACTTACATAAAAGGAAATAATTAAGATGTCAATACAAAAGAGTTACACAGATCTCGGTAATTAGTCTTCGAGGAGGTCGCACTATACGTTGGCTGCGGCACAGAGGTAGCACTGGTTCAGCTGATGTAGATTGTAGGGCTGGTACAATTGGTGCAGGTTCTATGATAGATGCAGCTGCAGGTCGTCCCTGACAACGGCCTCTGCGCGGGGGTAGAGTTGGTGACGGTGATGCTGTGGTGGGTGTTGCCCATTCGTGAGATGATGATAGCGATGATTGAATAGGAGTGATTAATGAAGACTGTGGTAATGGTGATGACTGGAGAGGAATAGTTGATGTAGGCATGGTTGATGAAAGGTGTAAAGATGGAGATGGTGACGGTACAATGTCTACAGAGGGTGAATGTTGCTGCGGTGATGGCACTCTTGAATAGTATGTGGTCAGCATGTCTCCGTATCGATCTTCCTCTTGGAGTCATGATCACATATGAGTATTTGCCCCTCCGTGCGGGTATTGTTCCCTTTTCCCAAAACTTTTCTAATTTAGTTCTCGTATAAATTGGTTCACCAGGTACAAAATTTCCAGCTTCAGATGATACAGTGGTGACATTGTTTTGAATTTGACGTAACTGTAAATTTCTTCGTTTAGATGGCCTAATATTAGATAAAACGCAGTTGAACGCAGCTGCCGCCCAAACATCATTTGTGCAGGTGATTTTCCTGTAGTATTATGAGGAGTGTTTCGATAGGTAAAAAGAAATTCAATGAGATGTTTAGCTTTGTCCCTTCGTTCGCTCCTATTCTTGTCTTAATAGTTCTAACAAATCTTTCGGTCAGTCCATTACTGCGCGGGTGATATGGTGAAGAAGTCACATGTATTATACCTAACTTTTCACAGTAATTCTTAAAATCGTGCGACACAAATTGTGGGCCATTGTCTGAAACAATAATTTGTGGTAGTCCAAATGTGACAAATATGTCGTCTAGAACCAAGCATAAATCTCTAGTAGTGGATTGTGAGGACGATTAGATTGGCACCCGTTACACTGCTTCACAAAATTCTCTATGACTTCGTCTGAAGTCGGCCACCAGACGTAAAACCTGGTGAAGGTATGATATTACCTTTAATCGCAAAGAGTTTGGTATGATCATTCTTCCCTGCCATAATAAAATCTTATTTTCAACTGAAATTTCGTTCCGTTTTCTGAAATAATGTTTTAGTTCATTATTATATTCAAAGTCGCGCCAACCAGTCTTTAAGCATTGTACAACTTTTGATAAAATGGAATCGATCATGGAATGTTCTCTTATACTCTTTTCCGTTAAGTGTATGTCTGAAATTCTGTTTGACATAAGACTGTATTTGATACATCGGTATGATTATCAGGTAATCTTGAAAAACAATCTGCTAGTATATTCTGTGCATCTTTTGATAGAAAATGTCGCAATTGTAACTACCAATGATTAAAGCCCACCTCACAAGTCTGTTGTTAGTTATTTTAGGAAGATTACGTGGAACACCCAATATATAAATGAGGGGTTTATGGTCAGTAAATAGTGTAAATTTTGTTCCGCCTAGATATTGATCGAATTTTTTTCATTCCAAAAAATATAGCAAGAGCTTCTCTGTCAATTAAGAGTATTTAGCTTCAGCAGTGCGAAATTTCCTTTTTGTTTGTGAAATAAAACGGTTCCTACGTCTTTTTCCGATGCATCGCATGTTAGAAATAGTGGTCTGTTATCATCAAATGCTATTAAGGGTTGCGATGCAGCTATGCAAGATTTAGTTTTCTCGAAAAATGTTCCTTTCATGACTTGTCCAACGCCATCATTGTCTACCGCTTGGTAATTCATGTAAATCTGCACATATTCCATGCAGATGTGGAATAAATCGTTGGTAAACATTTTTCAGGCCCAGAGAAGATCTCAGTTCTTTTGAATTTCGTCGGTGAGCAAACAACACCGCGGAATTCGAAAATTGGCGGTTTCGACTTTTGAATACCATTGGATGCAGGTTTTAAGCGCGCTTCTTTGTGCCTATCACGTGCACATATATCAGCCAATCAGAAGCCGTTATTTAAAAAATTGTAACACCGCGTATGAAATATTTCTACGAAATACCGCCCAAGTCGTCATTCAGCCATATTGTTTGGTATGGTATCGGACCTCTTTCTAGTGTTTTATTGTTTTGACAATATCAACTTAGATATAGAAAATATGCCAATGATGGAGAAAGTTGTGGATACATCATGTTGAATTCAGAAATACAAATTCAACCAACTACAACTCCAGTCTCTGTAGATCTGTCAATGCCTACATCGACCTTAACCAAATAGCCTGCTGATGATTACTCCAGTATAATCCTGTGTTACTGCTCGTGAAAACGCCAACTCCATTGATGTCTACAGTTTAATTAACAAATCAAAATATAATGCGTAGTGAATTCTCTACTCCAGAGTCCATTAGTGCCTCCAGAACTCTTTGAATCAGTGAATCTTTTGCTACTGCTTCAATCGGTACCCTGTTCTGAGACTCCCATGCAATATAACAATGCTCCTGACTCGAGCCTAGATGTTTTGCCTGCTAGTGTATCACCTATACTTGTAGATCATACCTCGTCGAATCAAAGTGATACTGCACGCCCTTCAACAACAATAACAACTGATGCCATCATTGCTGGAGATTCTAAAAGATCAGATGAAAACCCTTATCATGGTGATATAACTAATTAAAAAAACGCAAGAGCAAAGTATTGTCGAATCCTAAATTATGGACAAGAAATGAAAACATGAAAAAGAGACCAAAAGGAGAAAGTTATTTAGGATATAGACGCGAAAAAAAATCAAATTAGCACAACATTTTAAACAAAACAAGACGTTTTCAAACCTGCACGATCTATAAAACCAACATGCACTTCTTCGTTTTGCGTTAAATCTAAACTGAGAGCGACAAGATCTGTCAAGAAGTCCGCGAAAAATTATTTAACATCTTTTGGAAAAATATGAATAATTGTAAGAATGTTTCTATTGTGATTGCAATAATAATATAAAAATAGTATTTAAGGTTTTTTCTATAACATTTGAAAAACGTCACTTACGTTTCATGTTTTGTTAAAAAATGTTATAGGTACTGATTTAAAAATAAATATATCTTTCTAAGAATTTATATTATAATTTTATAACATAAATACCGCATTAGTTTCATAAAATATGCTTAAAACACCGCCTATGTACCTCGCAACATAGCTTAATTCATACAGAACTCAGCATAAGTCACTTTTTGATAGTTTTGCAAATAATTTTCCAAAAATAGTTGATGTTTAAAGGTTTCTAATGGTAAGTTAAATGCAAAACAAAATCAACAATTGAAATATCCTTGAATTCTAAAATTTAAACGGTTTTTTGTATGCCCTGTAAACTAGCAAAAAGTGACTAGTGCGGTGTTGTTTGCTCACCGATGATTTGATGGTTCAGAGGCGTTCGTTATAGCATCAAGTTTTTTCTTTGTGGGGCGTATGCCATTTTTGTCTATTGTATGACCCAGGTACTCTATTTGATCTTGTAGAAATGAACACTTCTTTAAAGTTATTTTGAGACCTGCTCTATGTAAACGTTCGAACACCGTTGATAAAGTCTGTAAGTGCTGGTAATTTGTTTTTCCGGTCACCGCGATATCATCAAAATATACAGATACGTTAGTAAGATCACCAAGCAATGTATCAAGATAATGTTGGAAGATTGACGGTGCTGTCGATATTCCAAAAGGCATTCTATTATATTGGAAATAACCTTTGTGTGTCGAAAATGTCAGGTATTTCTTTAAATCTGGAGTTATTCCGAACTGAAGATAGGCATCCTTCAGGTCTATTTTAGAAAAACATTTGTCATGAGTCAGTTTTTGTCGTAGTTGGTCGAATAGTGGTATTGTGCTTCTGTAGTCCCCACAGATCGTATAGTTCCGTTTGGTTTTACAACGTTTACGGTTGGTGTCGCTCACTCAACTGGTGTAATATTCGGATCAATTTTTTTTATGATGCCTTTAGATACAAGACGATCCAACTCTAACTCGATGTTTCTTTTTATTCCAAATTTGATTGGACATACTGGTAAATGTACAGGTTCTGCACCTTGTTTAACATAAATGTTCACTTGATAACCTTCAACTTTCCCTAATTTTCCGTCAAAAAGTTGAGTATATTGGTTTAAGACTTGTTGAAGTGCCTGTGTTTTACTACTTTTGATGGAATAAACAGGTTTTGGAAGTTCCATATCAAACGTTTCGCTCCATTGTAAACCTAAAAGCATAGGGTTAGCATTCGTCATAACTACAGCTGGTAGGATTTTTTGTTTACCTTGAATTCACTTCAGCAAGGCCTTTTGATTTAAGTCTATAATCTCCATAAGCTTTTAATTTAGGTGTTTTGGTTAGAATTGGAGATCCTATTGTCCTCAAAAACTGTGTGACAATAATTGTATATGTTGAACCAGGATCCCAATCCATTGTGCAGGGTTGTCCGTTGATAATTACATCAATTCTTTTGCAGTCTCTCTTTTTTTGTTGGTTCCGTGTAACGTTACATACGTAGTCGTCTCTATCATCACTGCTTTCTGATGAATCTTCGGTTGTTGTACGGTTTTTTGTAACTTTTTGTAATTTATTACCATACTTTGATTTCAAATTACTGTTTCTTGCAATCTGTGCTCGGCCACTTTAGATGCAACAGTTTTCAAAATGTCCATTAGTTTTACATTCCTGGCATGTGTGTTCTTGCAGCAGGGCAGTTTGTAAAGCTATGTTTGTTGCTTCTACCATAGCGGTAGCACTGCTTGATAAATAAATCGAGGATTTTTGTTGTTCGTAAAGCGTTTGGAATTCGTTGTAGAATGTGTGCTGTAATTTAACTTTTTAATAGATGTGGATGGTATATCATGTTCAGCTTGTTCTCGAGATTGTGCAACGGTAAAAATCTGTGTAAATGTAACTTCTTTTATGATTCCTTCGAAAGTTTCAGTGAGATCAGGCCATTTTTGTTTTAAATCTGTTTCTAATTCAACATGGTTTAAGCCTGTTGCAAAACGGTCTTGTAATTGACGTTCTAGTAATGTTTCGCTATATCCACAGTCCAAGCTCAATTCTCTCAGTCGATTTGCATAATGTTCCATTGTTTCATTGTTCTCTCTAACATATTTCCAGAACTCGGTTAAGGCCCGATATCTAGTTTTTTTGATACGAAACAAATCTAAAAGTTTGCTATGTAATTCATTATATGTACAGATGTCAAAATTGGGAGTTAGACTGATTTTTACCTCTCTGAGTATTTCTGGAGTGAAACAATTAAGTAGTTTTTTGTTTTTGTTGGTAATTTTGTGAATTTTACATTTAGTTTCGAAGAGGTCGAGGTAGTCTTCCACTCTAGTACAATCAGGGTTTAACTTGTCGATGTTGGTATGGTGTGCTCACCATTTGATGCTGTTGCACGTACCTGTACGCCCTGTGTTTGAGATTTATTTATTTATTTGAAGGGATAGTA
Source organism: Diatraea saccharalis (assembly GCA_918026875.4). Lineage (NCBI taxonomy): Eukaryota > Metazoa > Arthropoda > Insecta > Lepidoptera > Crambidae > Diatraea > Diatraea saccharalis. The sequence goes on along the minus strand of OU893341.1, from coordinate 7,164,638 downwards.
CACAGTACAAACTAATATTACAATTTTTTATTAAAATCTAAAGGCCAATTACGGCTATCCAACAAATTACAATTTTATTATTTATCAGAGAAACAGACGATTGCTTAATTTAAATAAAAACAATAATATTCTAATTAACTCAAGGGAAAGCGTTTGGTTGTTAGTTTGTTAAAACAACAATAATAGAATACTTGGATAAGTATTTTATGTGCAATCTAAGCATTTATAGTTACATAATTGTATTTTGTAAGTATATAAATATATGAGGAAGATAAAAAAAATTGGATAAATAAATAAATGAATATACCCTACACATACTTTTGTAACAAAAATAAAATAAAAAAAAGGTAATGTTGTTATGATACGGTTCACTCATGTTTAGTCAAACAGTGAATGATTCTGTACAGGAATTGTTTTTTAGAACCAACAAAGGGGTCGACGTTACTAAATTTACTATTATAAAGTTTGAGTAACCTAGAGAGTACAGAGTTTTGACCATAATTAGTGCAATGCAATGGAATATGTAGCAGGTACTTGGACCTAGTACGACGTGAGAGAGTACTAAAGAGTATAAGTTTGAGAATCTCTGGACAGTCAAGACGATCACGAATAATGTCATACAGCACATCTATGTCTAGAACTTGACACCGGTCATGAAGTGTTAGTAGGTTGTAAGCACGGCAGGTCTCGACGTATGATTCCGCGATATCAACCCTTTTACCTTTGAAATTTAGGTGTAGTAAAATTTCTCGGGTATACCCTCTATGCGATTAATGTAGATATACCCTCTATGCGATAAGGTGACCATACTGGAGCCGCATACTCTAACATACTACGTACGTAGGCATAGTAGACCATTTTAGAAGTCATAATATTTTTTAAAAGGTTGACCAGTGTGCAAAACAAAACCAAGATTACGATACGCCCTACTCACTATAGTGTCTATGTGTGTAGACATAAGCATCTTACTGTCGAAATAAACTCCGACATCTCGAACCACCTCTGATCTCTCTATCACAACATTATCAAAGTTGTAACAATAGAGTACAGGGTTGGGCTTACGGGAGATACTAATGCATTGACATTTTCTTATATTAACTCTGATATTATTTACTGTGTAATAATGAAATAGATTATTAAGGTCGTTCTGCAATACTTTACAATCATTACAATCAGCAGCACCACGGACGCTCATATCTACCTTTTTGTCATCAGTGTATAGTAAGTGGTTGGAGTTGATTAATACTTCACTTATGTCAAAGATATAAGCGTTATAGAGGAGTGGTCCGAGATGTGATCCTTGGGGAACGCCAGAAGGAATAGAGACAAAGTCAGATTTATAACCACCAAGAACAACAATCTGAGAATGGTTAGTGAGGTAAGAACGAACCCATCGCAATAAGTCATCGTGGATACCAAAACACTGAAGCTTACAGATGAGGATGGAGTGATCCACGCGGTCAAAAGCCTTTTCAAAATCCGTGTAGATCACGTCAACTTGTCTATTCCTCTCCATCACGCTAAGCACATAATTCGAAAATAACGCTAGATTCGACATAGTAGATCTACCACGCAAGAAGCTGTGTTGAGTTTGTGGTATAGCTCTTGTAATTGTTGGATAAATCTGTTCGAGAACAAATTTTTCAAATAGTTTGCTAACGGTGTTAAGGATTAAAATGGGACGATAGTTCTCGATGAATGATTTAGATCCTTTTTTATGTACCGGAACAATCCTAGCCTGCTTCCAAACGTCAGGAAAAACACCCTAAAAGTAAAAGTAATTGAGTTATCTGTTCCTGTTGCACCTGTTGGGCTTGTAAAAATTGCGTAAACTGTTCGGCGTCCATCCTCGTCACCAATAAAGTATCTATATTATTTTATGGAAATAAAATATCATATTCACAATATAAGACTTTTCATTAATTGAAAAATGTCAGATGTCACACTTACATATAAATATTAAGGAAACACATAAACATATAAAGGACTACATATAAAGGAAATAAATAAGATGTCAATACAAAAGAGTTATCAATTATAACATCAATTTATATATTTAAAAGATGTTATTCGAATGAAAATGTTATAAAATTTAAAAATCACTTATCTAGTCTATCTTTCCTGGAAATACATAGCGATACAGATCCCAATATAGCATTTAATATATTTTATGATTGGTTTTTGTTTGCTTTACCGGCTTTGCTTTTCTATTGCAAAATTAATACAAGTTCTAATCTGCGATGGATTTTAAAAGGAATCAAGAAAAGTTGTCAGATAAATAGAAAACTAAGACATAAGTATTATAAAAAAAAGAACTATTACAACAAACACATTTTCTTAGCTAAAAAAATACGAATAAGAAGTTTGTATTAAAAAGTAAAAATATATCTAAAGCCACATGGAAAGTTATACAAACTAAAATTTATATGACACATCATAATAATTATATTAACAAAATTGAATTTAATGGTAATATTATTATTGATCCTTCAAATATTTCAGACATTTTTAATAATTATTTTATAAATTTAACCAATAATTTTAATAATAATAATTATGACATTAATAATGCAATTAAATACTCAAACGAGATATTAAACAATTCAATCTTTTTTACTTCCATTGACGAATGCTATATTGAAAAAGTTATAATGACATTAAATAATAAAAAATCTATACCAGTTTTATCAAAGATATATGAAAAAGTTATACATAACAAACTAACATCGTTTTTTAATAAATATAATGTGCTAAAAACTAATCAACATGGTTTTCAAAAAAATAAGTCGACTACACTTGCCGCCTTTGACTTAATTAACGAAATATTACAAAGTATTAACAAAAGCAAATATACAACAACTCTTCTCTTTGATATGTCAAAGTCATTCGATTTCGTTTCTCATGAACAACTACTTAAAAAAATTATATAACAATGGTATCAGAGGTACAGCTTTAAATTGGATTAAAACATATTTACAAAATAGAATGCAATCTGTTGAAATAACTAAATTAGATTCAAAGGGCATAAATCGAAAGTATCAATCAGAATTAAAAGTAAAAAACATTGGAGTTCCACAAGGCAGTGTTCTTGGACCTCTTTTATTTTTGGTGTATATTAACGACCTACCAAATGTAACTACACATAAAAGCATTTTATTTGCTGATGATATATCAGTGGTAGTGACGACTAATAATAATATGAAAATTTCTGACCACGAAAACGACATAAATAATACAATAATGACCATAATAAACTGGCTTAAATTCCATAATCTGACAATAAATATAGATAAGACATATTTTATGAATTTTAATAAGCGCAAAGGGTATTTATTGCCCAAAAAAAATGCATAAGATCCATATGTGGTATCGCTCCCGACGTCTCATGTAAGCAATGGTTTAAATTTCTTGGTATTCTACCTCTTCCTTGCTTATATATATTTGAAGCAGCAAAATTTGCCAAACGATACTCTGATTTTTACAAAATAGCTCATGAAGTGTATCCCAGGAACACTAGAAATAAAAATAGGCTAGTTTTTGACATAGTCCCAAAAAGCGCGCGATTTAAAAATAACTGCTACTGTATGTGTCAAACAATATTTAATAAGATTCCGGAATCTATAAAGAATACACCTTTTACTAGATTTAAGAGAGGGTTATATAACTGGCTTGCTGAGCGTTCCTTTTATTCGTTGCATGAGTTCTTAGACTATAGAAACTGAATAGTAGCCTGGGTGGATTGATCAGTGCTTATAGTATCTTTTTTTACTACATTTGCATGCTATTGTTAATGGCTGAATAGGCGATAATTGTATTACCTTTTAAATCTCTTTTGTATACCCAATTCAAACATAAATGACACCTTGAAATCGAGTGGTTCGCACGCCGGTTTCAAGGTGTCGTCATCTCTGAGGTCCCGGGTTCGATTCCCGGTCGGGTCAATGTAGAAAATGAACTTTTCTATATTGACTCGGGTCTGGGTGTTGTGGTACCTTCGTTGTCTCAGATACTCCATAATACGGGGGCTTTAGCTACTCATCTTGGAATCTGAGCAATGTATGTGATGTATGTATGTGATGTTGTTAAATATTAAATATTATTATTATAGTAACGTATGTGTTATACGACAAAACTAAAGCGTTGTAGTTTAGGTGTACGTTGATCAACGAACGTAACGCTCTTCATCTGACCATTGAAAAATTAACTAGTTGATTTGTCAACTATAGTTAACGTATGAAACTACGTCGAGAGGATAGACGACGACGCATGGGAGTGTGCGTGCGGACTCAAGCAACGTACAAATAATAAGCTTATTGGATGGACTATATAGACTTTAGAAGTTGACCGAAGTTTAAATTATTAGTAGTTGTTATTAATTAACTGAAATTGTGATAATTTTACTTACTTCGCGTTTATGGAAAGAAGATAATATTATTTTTATTTTGTGTAAGTTCGTAGTTGCCTAGGTGTAGGTATAATAGAAAAAATTTACGATTTCACGATTGTTATTCCAGCTATAAAATCTTTAATAAATGTTTCATTATGTTTATCAATAAAAATATTATTTTTCGTTTATAGTCATATGTTTTACTATTTTAACATAATATTTTTTTTGTACTGCACTTAAGGTTTAAATTATTTAAATTAAATAAATAAATTTAAAGTTTAAATAAAATCCCAAGGGAACCCTAATTAAACACGCAATCAGATGAGTGTATACATACATAACAAAAGAAACTTGCTTTGTAACAATAGTTCACTTATACTAAGAACTGTACTAAAAGCAAGAACTATATAACGCCATCTATTGGAAACTAACGTATATAACAATCTCATTTTATACTCATATATACAACGTCGTTTCTATGTATTAGACTCGCGTGTTGAAATATTTACTTACGAAAGTAAGTAAATATTTCAACACGCGACTTTAGAGTTCGTTGACTTTAGAGTTTTAATTATTTCAGCTATCAAAGTTACATCGATTCTTTATGAATGGAAAACAACCGAATACCATTGTATTAAATTAAACAGATGATAAAGTTATGCGTTGCAGTTTCATAACATATTGATAGACGAACAGCGGGTTCTCCGTTTAGGCCTCGACTTTTTAACTAGTTAACCAAAGAACTGTCAACCGTCGACGCGTTGATTCTACGTTAACGGTTGATTTAACTAGTCCGTTGATTCAACGCCCATCGCTATTTCATACATTGCACGGCCCGTCAACTCCGTACAAGAAACCAATCGCGTAGGGGTCCAGTGATGTATGACATTTCCACACGCCCCTCACCCCTGTCAGTAGATGGAGACATGACACCTGACAGAAACTGTCATTACAACAAAGAGTAAAGATACTAATGTTTTAAGTGATCTTTAATCACGGCCCGTCAACTCCGTACAAGAAACCAATCGCGTAGGGGTCCAGTGATGTATGACATTTCCACACGCCCCTCACCCCTGTCAGTAGATGGAGACATGACACCTGACAGAAACTGTCATTACAACAAAGAGTAAAGATACTAATGTTTTAAGTGATCTTTAATTCATTTCATTTTCATTTTACATGTTGGAATTAATTTATTCACTTCACATTGGCAAAATTGTGTAAAATGCGCAGATATGCCATTAATAAAAGAAGAAGAAGACTAAAGTATGTACCTACATATCAGGGAATTACAAGAGATTGAGTAAAGTTTCGTTTGTGCTTACCCTCTTCGCTTTATTTGTAATATAAACTCTCCTTTTTTCGAAGTATTTTTCTTTGTAGAAGATGCCTAGGAAATTGGTGTGTTGTGTTATGGTTGTGTTACACGCATTGTTAAAGTACGAACAGGACGCTATTCTTTGTAAGATTCTAGTGAACGAGAAAAGATTCTCCAAGTGGTTACAATGTCTTAGTGCTGTGTGTGATACTGAAAATTTGAATCCAGGCAGAAGTGTCATTTGTAGCAAACACGTTGTACCAAGATTCATTACTCCAAAATCACAACTCTTGGGTGACGCATATCTGTCATTGTTTAATGATGATGGGCTCTCAATCAGCCTACCCTCTTCAAGCAATGCTGGTAAGGCTGGTTTAATCTGCTATTACCTTTAGATAATGTAATTAAAATGATATGTATCTTCACTTTATGTTGTGTTTTGGATTAACGCTATTCTTCATTAGATTTTTTTTTTATTACAGAAATTATATTCACTTGGGAATACAGCTATGTATGCAAGAAAAAGTCATGTTCACCACACATATTAGAAAGTGGAATTGAACAGAGGTTTGTTTTTAACTTATTTTATTTAAATAACAAAGTTCATGCTGCAGTTTTGGTGTATTTTAACATAGATTTTTGCTTTAAAAAAGTCTAGATCTGTCCTTCTTACACACATAAAGAAAAATTACATTAAGTTATTTAACTCTAGCGGGCATGCTAGAAGTGATTTTGATCAGAGAAAAAATTTATAATATAAATAACATATTTCTAATATCATCTAAGACTATATCCTGTTTTTTAATCTTACACACATAATCAATATTGATTTCATAGGTGGTGTAATTTTCAAAGAACAAATTGAGACTCCTGTGTCTGCACTGCCACTGAGTTTACTCAATTAGTTGCTTGTTCTGGAGATTAAAATATGACACAAACTAAATTATCTGGTAAGACCTGTCTCTTTCTTTAGTGTATCTTTATTTCAATCAAATCAAATAGTGATAGTAGTTCTAATAGAGAAATTCACTGAATACTTTTGATGTTACAGACCCTGTGAAATGTACCCAAACAAAAAGGAAAAGGCTTATTACCAAATAAAGTCAATTGTCACCTTTATGCCAAAGACGTAGTTGAACTTTCATAAAAAAGTTAAGAATACTTAAATACCTTTAAGTTTTGTAAAAAGTTATCATTTGAAAAGTTCACACAAAAAATGAACACAGTTGCAAAAAATGTTTTTGAAATGCAAGTGAGCATGTGCTCTAAAAATAAACATGAGAGGTGATTCACTACCGAAGAAAAGATAATTGCTTTATCAATATCAAAGCAGAGTCCAAAATGTTATTGATTTTTAAGCAAAATTTTTTATTTTATCATCCAAATCCACACTGAATACTATGATTGGAAAATTGATCATTGAACCAGGCTTCATGTGAGAGGTTAATATATTCCATATAAGGTTTTTCATACTACTTTTATAACTTTTTGTATTACTACCAAAATAATAATATGTACCTACCTATTTGAATTTACTTTTTCAGGTGGACAAATGAAACTCCAAAAAAATATGCTCCATTATATTTGATGAGATGTCATTAAAAACAGCACTTTCGTATAATAAAAGTAATAAAGATTAAAGATAACATTAATGGATTTGTTGAACACCAAGAAAAGAAAGTGGATTTTGCAGATCATACTCTTGTATTTATGTTGGTGCTGTTTACAAGTGGCAATAGCCTTTATGTTACTATTTCTGTCAAGGAGCTACATCTACTGTAAACATCAAGAATATTTTAAAGTCAGCAGTAAAAAAAGTTGTTGAATTAGACCTTAATCCCATCGCAATAATATATGACCAAGGCTCAGCTTTCCAATCAGCACTCAAAAATCTAAAAGAAGACACTAAGTGTGATCAAATTTTAAAATGAAATCACAGGTTGGTACAGAGAATAATTTTATATGAAAGAAAACTAATAGATTTAATGAAAACAGTGAAGGTTCTTATTATTATATTGTTATCTATGTTTTAAGAAGTTTTTAAATTTTTGTTTCAGTTGGCATTCTTAAAATATGTGGGGTGGATTTGAACATTATGATTCTACACACTTGATAAAATGTATCAGGAACAATTTTTTAACAAAAAATTTAATATTGGATGTACTTGTAAAATGGCATGATATTATTTATGTCTATGAGAGAGACTGTCAACACACTGAAGCTGGGCTACGTCATAAATTAAATGACCAATGAGTTATACCTGATAAAATTAAAAAGATGAAGGTAATGCAAATAAAAGAAATAATTTGTATTCAGCTTCTATATCCTATATCAGAGCAAGTGTTGATTCAATGACCTGTATTTTTAATTATGTTACCAGTAGTTAATATGGTTTACACTTAAATTACAATAATGATTCTCTAATGAAGATAAATTTAATTATGATATTTCTTTTTGTAGGTAAAAAATTGTGTAAAAATATTGAGCCATTATGTCTGCAGCTTTGTCTTACACTGCAAATTTCTGTGAGTATTAGATGAAATTTATTAACAGTTAATAGTTTTAAATCAAGTTTCATACAATTATTATATGAATATTTTAATTTGCAGCAACTTATGTGGATGGCAGACCCGTCAGCACAACATTAAAAAATACAGCTGAAGTTGTTTCATTCTTTGACCAATTATTTGATAGTGTCAATGGAGCATCGATAAACAAATAAACCTTAAAGGAAAAGAGCTGTGACAAATAAGACACACCATCATTTTTCTGGCCAAAGGCAATTGAAATTTTAGAAAAACTTAAATATGTGTATAAAAAGGTATGCAAAAATCAGTGCCCTCTTTAAAAAAAATTGTGATTATCTTGAAAAGTTTCATAAGGTTGTGCCACTAAAAAAACGTAACTAGGAATTGCTGAGAATGCAGAAGAAAGCTGTGAAAAATATAATAAGTTAAAAAATAAATGATTAAATAAATAATATTGGAAAAATGTGTGTTTCATTTACGTGTTCGTTTTTCCTTTTTTGTTTTAATACAACAATAATAATAAGCTAGACTTATCAGTCTGCTTTTTTATTATTGTTGTATTAAAACAAAAAAGGAATTTAAATTAAAGTATAAATAATATGGAAAATAGGAAGACGGCTACGTACCTACCCAAAGAAGGGCTGTATAGCCAAATGCCTTTGCCGATAGTAGATCAAAATATTTAAAACGAATGAAGCTGTCATGTATCACTGGCTCCCAATCACGTTCTACGAAGAAATTTTTTGTTAGGAAGTTGGTCGTCTGATACCTACTAAGTCTGTGATACATCACGGCCCGTCAACTCCCTACAATAATCCAATCGCGTAGGGGTCCAGTGATGTATGACATTTCCACACGCCCCTCACCCCTGTCTGTAGATGGAGACATGACACCTGACAGAAACTGTCATTACAACAAAGAGTAAAGATACTAATGTTTTAATTAATCTTTAATTAATTTTACTTGTTGGAATTAATTTATTCATTTCACATTGGCAAAATTGTGTGAAATGCGCTGATATACCATTAATAAAAGAAGAAAACTTAAGTATGCACCTACATAACAGGGAATTACAAGTGATTGAGTAAAGTTTCTTTTGTGCTTACCCTGTTCGCTTTATTTGTAATATAAACTCTCAATTTTTCGAAGTATTTTTATTTGTAGAAGATGCCTAAGAAATTGGTGTGTTATGTTATGGTTGTGTTACACGCATTGTTAAAGTACGAACAGGACGCTATTCTTTGTAAGATTCTAGTGGACGAGAAAAGATTCTCCAAGTGGTTACAATGTCTTAGTGCTGTGTGTGATACTGAAAATTTTAATCCAGGCAGAAGTGTTATTTGTAGCAAACACGATGTACCAAGATTCATCACTCCAAAATCATGACTCTTGGGTGATGCATATCCGTCATTGTTTAATGATGACGGGCTCTCAATCAGCCTACCCTCTTCAAGCAATACTGGTAAGGCTGGTTTAATCTGCTATTACGTTTAGATAATGTAATTAAAATGATATGTATCTTCACTTTATGTTGTGTTTTGGAATACAGCTATTCTTCATTAGATTTTTTTTTATTACAGAAATTATATTCACTTGGGAACACAGCTATGCAAGAAAAAGTCATGTTGACCACACATATTAGAAAGTGGAACTGAACAGAGGTTTGTTTTTAATTTACTTTATTTAGACAACAAAGTTCATGCTGCAGTTTTGGTGTATTTTAATATAGATTTTTACTTTAAAAAAGTCTAGTAGATCTCTCTTTCTTACACATATAAAGAAAAATTACATTAAGTTACTTAACTGTGGGCACGCTAGAAGTGATTTTGATCAGAGAAAAAATTGATAATATAAATAACATATTTCTAATATCATCTAAGATTATATCCTGTTTTTTAATCTTACACACATAATCAATATTGATTTCATAGGTGGTGTAATTTTAAAAGAACAAATTGAGACTCCTGTGTCTGCAGCCACTGAGTTTACTCAATTAGTTGCGTGCTCTGGAGATTAAAATATGACACAAACTAAACTATCTGATAAGACCTGCCTCTTTCTTTAGTGTATCTTTATTTCAATCAAATAGTAGTTCTAATAGAGAAATTCACTGAATACTTTTGATGTTACAGACCCTGTGAAATGTACCCAAACAAAAAGGAAAAGGCTTATTACCAAATAAAGCCAATTGTCACCTTTATACCAGAGAATTTATGAAGAATATAATAAGCCAAAGACGTAGTTTAACTTTCTTAAAAAAGTTAAGAATACTTAAATACCTTTAAGTTTTGTGAAAAGTTATCATTTGAGAAGTTCAGACAAAAAATGAACACAGTTGCAAAAATGTTTTTAAAATGCATGTGAGCATGTGCTCTAAAAATAAACATGAGAGGTGATTCACTACCGAAGAAAAGATAATTGCTTTATCAATATCAAAGCAGAGTCCAAAGTGTTATTGATTTTTAAGCAAAATTTTTTATTTTATCATCCAAAACTACACTGAATACTATGATTAGAAAAATGATCATAGAACCAGGCTTCATGTAAGAGGTAAATATATTCCATATAAGTTTTTTCATACTACTTTTATAATTTTATGTATTACTACCAAATAATAATATTTTCTTTTTCTACTACTATTTGAATTTACTTTTTCAGATGGACAAATGAAACTCCAAAAAAATATACTACATTATATTTGATGAGATGTCATTAGAAACAGCACTTTCGTATAATAAAAGTAATAAGGATTAAAGGATTTGTAGAACACCAAGAAAAGAAAGCGGATTTTGCAGATCATACTCTTGTATTTATGTTGGTGCTGTTTACAAGTGGCAGCAGCCTTTATGTTTATTTATTTCTGTCGAGGAGTGACATCTACTGTACATCAAGAATATTTTAAAGTTAGTAGTAGAAAAAGTTGTTGAACTGGACCTTAATCCCATCGCAATAATATATGACCAAGGCTCAGCTTTCCAATCAGCCCTCAAAAATCTAAAGAAGACACTTAGTGTGATCAAATTTTAAATTGAAATCACAGGTTGGTACAGAGAATTATATTTATATGAAAGAAAACTAATAGATTTAATGAAAGTAGTGAAGGTTCTTATTTTTATGTAGTTATCTATGTTTTAAGAAGTTCTTAAATTTTTGTTTCAGTTGGCATTCTTAAAATATGTGGGGTGGATTTGAACATTATGATTCTCCACACTTGATAAAATGTATCAGGAATAATTTTGGTGGTAAACTTGCAAAATGGCATGATATTATTTATGTCTATGAGACAGACTGTCAACACACTGAAGCTGGGCTACGTTATAAATTAAATGACCAATGAGTTATACCTGATAAAATTAAAAAGATGAAGGTAATGCATTGGTTATTATATTAGTATAACTTAAATTAGTATAAATAAAATAAATAATTTGTATTCAGCTTCTATATTCTTTATCAGAGCAAGTGTTGATTCAATGACCTGTATTTTTAATTATGTAACGAGTAGTTAATATAGTTTACACTTAAATTACAATAATGATTCTCTAATGAAGATAATTTTAAATATGATATCTCTTTTTGCAGGTAAAAAATTGTGTAAAAATATGTCTGCAGCTTTGTCTTACACTGCAAATTTCTGTGAGTATTAGATGAAATTTACTAACAGTTAATTGTTTTGAATCAAGTTTCATACAATTATTATATGAATATTTTAATTTGCAGCAACTTATGAGGATGTGCACAACATTAAGAAATGCAGCTGAAGTTGTTTCATTCTTTGACCAATTATTTGATAGTGTCAATGGAGCATCGATAAACAAAAAAAGCATAAAGGAAAAGAGCTGTGACAGATAAGACACACCATCATTCTTTCTGGCCAAAGGCAATTGAAATTTAAGAAAAACTTAAATATGCAAAAATCAGTGCCCTCTTTAAAAAAAATTGTGATTACCTTGAAAAGTTTCATAAGGTTGTGCCACTAACAAAACGTAGCTAGGAATTGCCGAGAATGCAGAAGAGAGCTGTGAAAAATATAATAAGTTAAAAAATAAATTATTCAATAAATAATATTGGAAAAATGTGTGTTTTATTTACGTGTTCAATTTTCCTTTTTTGTTTTAATACAACAATAATAATAAGCTAGACTTATCAGTCTGCTTTATTATTATTGTTGTATTAAAACAAAAAAGGAATTTAAATTAAAGTAAAAATAATATGGAAACTAGGAAGACGGCTAGGTACCTACCCAAAACAGGGCTGTATAGCTAAATGCCTTTGCCGATAGTAGATCTATATTTTAAAACGAATGAAGCTGTCATGTATCACTGGCTCCCAATCACGTTCTACGAAGAAATTTTTTGTTAGGAAGTTGGTCGTCTGATACCTACTAAGTCTGTGGTGATACATTGATAGTACGTTAACGAATATGATTTGCCGGTAAAATTGTGCTAAAAGTAGAAGTGAATTTCATTTATTATAGTTTTTTTTTCTAACAAATAGTGACATTTATAAAATGCAAGCATTCCTCAAAACTGGTAAAATTTCTGGATCTGATAAACCTTCTTCTTCTGGTGTTAAACCTTCTGCAAAAAAGAAACCACCAGCACCATGGGTAGAGAAATAGTACGTATAGAAAATAATAACATAATCCATTAAATTGGTCACTTCATCCCTGATACTAAAACAATACAATCGGTTGATTGTATTGTGCAAGCTTTTTAGAGTTAAAAAGGCACATAATTATATTATTGGTTAATGGCGCGAATTGTTGACGATGCCTGGATGCCCTGGCACTTGTTATTATTTAGTTTTCACTCTATATTTTAATCGTTTTATTTTCCCATTTCATTACAGTCGTCCCAAAACAATTGATGATATTGTTGATCAAGGTGAAGTGATTCAAGTATTACGAGAATGCCTAGCAGGAGGAGATTTACCCCATTTACTGTTTTATGGTCCACCCGGTACTGGTAAAACCAGTGCTATTTTAGCTGCCGCTAGACAACTCTTTGGCGATATCACAAAAGATAGGGTTTTAGAACTCAATGCATCAGATGAGCGGGGTATCCAAGTTGTAAGAGATAAAGTAAAGGCCTTTGCTCAATTGACAGTCAGCAGCACAAGACCTGAGTAAGTACAATATCAATATACTATCAAGGTTAGTGTTGTCTATATAATTTGTATTATAAATGTACAGTCAATTAACTGAATTGCATATTTACGTTACCACAATACGAATTGCTTATTGTGGTAACTGATGTGTGTACATTGGTTAATAATAATGTATTTATAGAATATATTTTTCTTATACAGTGGTCGCCCCTGTCCACCTTACAAACTAGTAATTTTGGATGAAGCAGACTCCATGACTACAGCTGCTCAGGCAGCATTAAGACGCACAATGGAGAGAGAGACTCGCACCACGCGCTTCTGTCTTATTTGTAACTACGTATCACGGATTATTCCTCCAATTACAAGTCGATGTTCTAAGTTCCGTTTCAAACCCTTAGCAAGAGAAAATGTTATTAAAAGGTAATTACTACTTAATTATTCTTAGAACTAGTTAATGTGTACTTAATATAAACTTATATATTAAATTTATCATATACAAAAAGAAACAAAATAATTACCACTATCCTCCCCTTTGTTCTGTTACCACTGCCAGCAGAATTTAATACTGAACCTCTAATCTAAGTATGTATAAGAAAACTCACATTAAACACATTAAATTGTAGAACCCTGGTTAGGATACTTCTTAAAAATGCATAATATTATTTTCAGGCTAAGTGAGATATGTGAGACTGAAGGTGTGGATATAGGCGAGGGCACTGTGTTACACCAGGCAGTAGAAACGTGTGACGGTGACTTGCGACGAGCATTGACAGCTCTGCAGTGTTGTCAGCGGCTCTTAGGAAAAATTACTGCTGAAGGTCTTATTGAGGTAAGTTTAAAAACATATTTTTACAATTTATATAACTTTGCAATTGGAGAGATATTAGTAATAAGAATGTTTACTACTTACATTTACAGGTAACAGGCTTAGTACCAGACCAATTAGTTCAAGATTATTTGAACATCAAAAATTATACAGAACTGGAGAAATTTGTGTATAGGTAAGTTTGTGTACAGTGAGTCAGGATAAATGAAAATAATTTTAATTGGAATAGAAGCTTTAAGACAAAGATTTCGTTGTACAACTCATAAAGGAAGCGATGGATTGGGTTGGTACATCTTCTTCCTGTGTGTGGCCGGAAGTTATTCAAGGCAGGGGCTTAATACATATTTGTCTAAAGATTCTATAATACGCTTGATGATTTCTCCGTCAGCTTCGCACCTACCCTTAAATCAGATGGCGCTATAATTTATTCTTTTAATTTTTTTTAAGAAATAATATAGTTTGTAACTAAATTTTCTTGTTTAAACATGTTATTGCATACGATAAACACTTGTAGGCGGTGCGACTGCACTATTTCGAGATTTGTGTTTCATTAGTCTGTGGCGACTGCTACGTAACGACATTGTAATACATCGCACTAACATGCCACAATAATCAATAGTAAAAAGGCTAACATCACTACAATTGACAGCAACTTTCAACATCCAGTTACAAGATGTCTCTGTACCACTATATTCAAATTAAATATCATTTATTCAGCCTAGGTTGTTGCACTTGTGAATGTCGAAAGCTATGCCGTCGGTTTGCAAATCAACGGCGAGATACTGATTTACTGAGAAATCGGCAAGAAACTCGGCAAGCGGTGTTTTTTTCTCTCTAAACAATGCAAAAACTATACTATAAATCATAGAATAACCTACATCGCCCTTAATGAACGCTACTGCTTCACATATATACAAAGTTCAACCTCACATTGGTTGGACCGCGGTCTCCGGGTTAAGAACACCTAGCTCGGAGGGAGACAATAGGCTACTTGACTGTTTTGCTAAAAGTACTTTAAAACATTCATATGATCTTAATAAATCACTATTACATTTATTTTTCACCAAAAAGTGTTATTAAAAAAGTCAAACAATTAAAACACGTGATTTTTCGATCAGTGACGACATGTTTAGATTTGTTCCTTGGTGTTTTGCTTATTGATATGTGACGTCACACGATACCTTTTATGGCCGCCCGCGTTACTGTTAATACACGGATTATAAAACGTAAATTAATTATGAAAAAATATAGTAAATAATAGTATTTACTTACAATTTGCAACAACATGTTTAATAAATTTATTGTTATAACCGCCACATAGCCAATTATGCTTTAGTCTCCCTTGCACTTCACAATGAAGTCCTGCAATTAGCTGTCCAAGCGTGCGTTATGTCGTCCAACTTGCTGAGCAAAGCAAAATGAACCTTAAGATTGTATCATAAGATAAAACGTGAATTTAACTACCAATGGAATAGCGCAATAGGGTATTTTACACCATATGAGAAAAAAATCTAAAATGAAACTATTCAGAAAGCTTAGGCAATAAGCAGTCGGAAAATGTTACTTTCAGTCCATAAAATAAAGAAATTTAAATGTGAAATTAAAAAATTTCAAAATTTTAGTCTGTGGTCTGCAGCTAAAATTTTGATTTTGTTAGTATTTGACTAAGAGTAAAACCGAAACGTCATTCGGTCTTGTAAACATTGACCAAGGCCTAGGTTATATACAAATAAGCAAGAAACTTCAAGTAAGATCAACACGTTTATAAGTTATTTTAATTAAAATAATACCATGGAAGAGTTAGTCCAAACCAATAATAAATTCTTTGATGACTGGAAAATTGTTTACAACATGAACTGACGTCACTACCACAGAGTAACGTGGCGTTCGGCGATTTTCGTTAAAATCACGCGAAAATTGATAATGAGAAATTTTGATATGGTTTTATTGGCATTTACCGACTTAATAAAAATTATGTCCTTTTTTCAGTGGTTTATTAAGACCTTATTAACGAAATGAGACACTTTTAAAAAATGGTAAAATACCCTATGTCACTCCTTCTAGACAAGCAATGTTCAATCCGTGCAGCGAAAGGGATAACGCTACACGGAATAACAGTGGTGTTCCTCTCGCTGCACGGATTAAATGGTTATAAGAGCTCATATTTAAGCCCCAGGGATTGTGAGATTGTCTCATTATTATTTATTATTTCCAGTTTCTTGATGGAGGCCTATTCAGCTTCTCAACTTCTAGAACAGCTAAGTGCATTAGTGGTATCTTCCGGCCATCTTACTAACAAGCAGAAATGTGCCATCAGTGAAAAATTGGCTATATGTTCCCATCGGCTTCTAGACGGCGGTGCTGAGAGTATGCAGCTGACTGATCTCGGTTGTACCATTATCATGGCTAATAATGATCCTTAGTAAACAAAAATGAACCTTATTGGGAAACAGCGAATGTGCCTTTTAATTACACCGTTAAGTGTTACCACACAACTAAGTTGTGATTGGAAAATAGTATAAAATTACTGAATTGTTACGTCTTTTTGCCACTGAAATGTAGGTGTATAAGAGTAACAAAAAAGAAAACATTTCCATAATATTGTTTGTTAGAAATAGCGTAAAGAAATCTAAACCTATACAGCAATGTTTTCAATCATATTGGAACCTTAGTTTGCCGCTAGAATAGATTGGTACGATGATGTTTTGTTTTTTAAAGTTTTTGAATTAAATAGAATTATTAGCATTGTAAAAGATCGCGTATGATTGACCGAGATAAATAGATATAAACATACATGTGAGTAGCTCGGTGGCGTAGTGGATAAGCGTCGCGGCCCGCGATCGTTGTCGTTAAGCAACTTTCGCTAGGGTCGGTCACGGGATGGGTGACCAAAAAATTATTATCTCGAGCTACTCCATGCTTCGGAAGGCACGTTAAGCCGTTGGTCCTGGCTGCATTTGCAGTCGTTAATACTCTCCAATCCGCATTGGGCCAGCGTGGAGGGTCTTGGCACATCCTCCTTAACCATCCATAAGGAAGGCATGAGCCCCTGCAGTGGGGACGTAAAAGGGCTGATGATGATACATGTGAGAGCTATCGGCCTGTGTCGGTGTACCCTTCCTTTGTGAAGAAAATAAATCCCGTTCATTGAATTCCTAAGTTTTAAAGATTATTTAATGCTTATTAGAATAATGAATTACAATAGTTACGTGTATGAGTACCTAGATGTAACTTATCAAAGAATTGTACTTGCATAATTATGCGTTATACAAAAATATGCATAGAAATTAATTTTGGATAATAACAAAAATTCTGGTTATTTAGTAAGTACTTATAGAAAATATTTTGTGAATATGGCCACCATCCGCTACCCGACATAAATTCTTGAAATATATTTAAACTTCACATTTACATAGAAGAATGTGTTCTTAAACAGTTTAAACAAAAATAATTTTCTCAAAAATTGGGTTTGTTATTTTTAAATTGTAAGACTTAATGGACACTGTTATAAATTATTTTTCTATGCTATGTATTTTCTTTAATAAAATTGTGGAACAGTATTTTATTTTTATTATTTCCTTTGCCTAGCCTCTATATTAGGTTTTATTCAACTATACATCCATGCTTATTTGAAAAGGCCAATATATCGTATGCTACACTACAAACGGTTGGCGAAGTCTTAATAATAGTTCTCATTATACCCTTTGTTTACGGAACCCTAAAAACCGACACACTGCACATCGCTTTGGAAATTGGACGCAATGCTCACATTGTGTCCAAAGTCTGATCCATATATTGACTCATAGATTACATTGGTGCAAATAAGGCTAATGTGTAGCCGCTTTTAGAGGTTAATCTTAATATCATTTATGTATGATACTGAAAACAGACTGGGTACTGTAAATATATTTACATTTAAAATTGTTTTGTCTCCTCTTGCACTGACGCATGCTAGCATTATGTTACATATCAATTGAATGAGCTGGTATGATATCTTATTCTATGGTATTGCGTCTTTCAATTTGGCAATAAATTACTACGACGACATGTTTGAAAGATATTGAATCAAGCAAGCGTTGTACGTAAATATTACCTACTTTAAGTTACTCAAGTTTTAGTTGTCTTTTGATTATTGAAATCATAATTCGTACCGAAATCGATTGCAAATTTAAACGATAGATAATTCCTCATATCGCTATGACAATCGCTCGCTTTACAAAATATACAATCTATTAAATATGAACTGATTTTGATGATTTTTAACGTCGTACTTCATGGATATTTTTTGACATAATACAATAGGTCAATCCCAAGTTCGTACCGTAAAAAAGAATCATAAGGATTAGATCGCCCGATTTTCGTAATCTCGAAAAATTAATAACGAAATAAGAAATAAATCCATGTCTCGTTTATTACTAAAGATAGAATAAGTAAATAAATTATCTATTTAGTTAAATATATACTCTAACTGAGATGTAAAAAAATGATAAATACTTAAAATTATGACTGAACCCAAGAAACTTAATTTGAAGCTGAAATCAGTATACTTACCTACTGATTTCTTATGTATTTGCAAGGCCTGAAACGTCATGAACTCAAATATAAACGCACTACACCCGTTCTTAGTAGTTTTATTTAATGAATAAGTAAACTTAGCTACTACAAAATTAAAGCTAGTCCTAACAAATTCATAAAAAGGACTTTAACAGAAATTACTTGAATTTATTAATTTATCGTAGGGTTAGCTTTTGCTCCAGGATTCATTCATCCGCATGAGGTGAACCGTAGTGTGAACCAGGTAGGCCAAGGCCAGTCACATACAACCTGCCCTTTTCAGGGCGGGGAGGGAGAGCCCTGATTTGAGGCTTGCGGCGAATTTCTCCTACGTTACTACAAGAATAACTGTTAGCTTTTGCCAACGTTTATCCGCGTGGTAAAGTTTACATTGCGCTAGGGAATACAATTTTGCGCAATTATATTTTTTTTCTTAAACCTTTAAAAGAGCAGTTACTGTATTATAATCTCGCAAACGGCTCCAACAATTTTCATAACATTAAGTATGTAGGGGCTTTCAGAGGCGATAAATTTGTTTTAATTAGGTTTAATTTTTTTATTTTATAAAAGTGACAAGTAAAGCTGAGTCATCCAGGTACAAATAAAATAAAAAAATTAAACTGGCGTATCTAATCAAATACGAAATGAAATAAACAATCAGTCTTCTCTGCTAATGTCAAACATAAGTTTAAATAAAATACACAGTTTTTTATAAGAAAAATAACCAGATTACAAATACTAAAATACAACTCATTAACCAAGTTAAATTGACTATTAAAGTAAGATTATTATCAATGAAAGAAAACTATGTGTACCCAGAGATCTATTAAAAATCTATACTAATATTATAAAGTTGAAGAGTTTGTTTGTTTGTTTGAACGCGCTAATCTCGGGGACTACTGGTTCGAATTGAAAAATTATTTTTTGTTGAATAGACCATTTATCGAGGACGGTTTTAGGCTAAATAATATCACGCTGCAACTTTTAGGAGCGAAGAAATAATGGAAAACGCGGACGAAGTCGCTGGCGGCCACTAGTTAGATAATAAATTTACAGAATATACCAATCAATTTAAAGGTTTATTCAGTTCACTTCACACGTCATTATTACGAATAATTTTGAAAGTAGCTTTTAAGAAGCACAAAATGTCCAAAGAATCTTTGCTATTCGTCTTTTATGGTGAGATGACCAGCACAATAATATTTTCGGACGGTTATATAAGTAGCCACTGAGAAGACCCTTTCGAAAACATAAGTACTGTAAAAGTGTAAAACTTCGCATTTTAACCCCCCGGACTCGAATAAATTCACGCTGTCTCACTTAGAATAAATCGTTTTTAGGCTCGGGTGCATTTTTGGAGCGAGATCAACCTCGCTAAAAAATCTCGCGGGAACGACTGCATTCCCTACATCGGGCAGTGATTTCAAAAAGTTTTTATGAAATTAATTTAAAATTTAAGGAAGTATTTATGTCTTAACAAATGCTTAAACATAGTGTCTCTTATATCTTTGACGATGACGAAATTTCATACATACTTACAACCCCTTCAATCACTTTTTTTCTTGATAAAAGTTACCTATCCTTACCAAAGGTAAAGTTTATATCTGTAGGTACTTTATATTTAAATTGTTTCAGAGATTTACATTCAGACGAAGTTACTTTTACATTTAAAATATTAGTAGGGGTCAATATGTTAGTCGCTTATATCCAGATAACGTATGAATAATAAGCGTTAATATCTCAAGTCGTAGGGGACTGATGTAAAATGGTATAATATTATAAACGGGTTTTAGTGTATTTAGTTTATTAAACCACCTTTAGGGACCTAAACGTCACAACAGACCACCCTGAAAATTACTGAATTCTATTTAGTTTTGTGCTTAAAATTAGTTATCAAATCAAAGTACGTAGCTTATTATTTTCTACTACTACTTAATAGACCATGTTATAGGTACCTAGTTATAAATGGTATTGTAAAGTGGAAATATTATTAAATAGTGTATCGTGAAATGTTATATTGTGACAATTGCTTATAACATTACCTACGATACAATATCTTGTAATTCCACACGTTTTCATTCCCGTTACATTTGCTTCTTGGAAGTTTAACCGTTTAACTGCCATATTTTTTATGTCGTCAAATGGAAACCACGTTTCCATTGAAGTTCGTTGAAATCTTTTTTATAATGAAATTGTAAGCTCTTGCTAGATGCAAGTAATTCTTTCATTAAATATCATTTTCTTTACATATGCCATTTGATATTATAAGGGTTTATAGAAATTAATGGTGTTGAATGTTTTCATCTACTCAATCTCAGGATCAATTAAGTATCTCTTGTATAGTTAGTTATATTCTGCATTTTACGCGCGCGTTCATTTCACTTCCGCCGTCGTCGGTTGAACGGACGGGCGAGTAGGAAAGAAAGAAAATAACGTTCTTATTGAAAAGATTATATCGGACGGCGAGGCGCGGCGCGGTGGTTTCTCCCCACCACGTCACGGTTTGCGCGCGCAGATCTGCCATTGGTCGCCGCCAATGCCTCCCCTCCGCGCGGGGCCGCACGCGCAGCGTCTAGATTCCCAGATTTCAAATCTCGACCGTTTATTTCGTAGTGAGCGGCCAGAGCGCGCGCATCGTCGGTGCAGCGCGGACGTATTAGTTCTACTTGTTTAAAAAAAAACACGGCAACGTGCTCGTGAACTGTTCGGTGCTACAACGTGACATCGCAAACGATAAGTGCGTGCAGTGTCGAGCCAGCAGTACTACGGCGTTCGGCGGAGGAAGGTCAATTTCTTTCGATGAGTGGAGGTTTAGTGCATGTTTTTGTACATCATGACTAGATCCACACTCATCCATGGAAGTTGCGTGGTTCTACGGAGAGGAGGCCTCGGCGGCGTGAGACCGGACGCAGGCGGGCACTCAGCGGGCCGGTGATTACGGGCGGGTATCATTACTGCGCACGGTAATGATACGTTGAGCGCGGCAGGTACGAGCCGCAACATCGAGCCGACCGCGTCTCTACCTGCCCGTGTCGTGACGCCCAAAAATGTCATTTAGATACACTTTGCCGCTGCTTAGCTATTGGCTATTCAGAGTGAGTTTTTGCTGTAGTTTTTTAAGTACTGGAGGTAAAGAAAGGTTTTTTTACGTTTGAGTCATGTTTCCGTTCGTTTATTTAACCAGATAAGTGTAAGTACTATCAAGTTTTAAAACACTTGAGAGTTTTTCTTAATAGAGTTTATCAGCGCCTATCCCTAAAACGGGCCTACGAGGAGTGCGGGTGAAGGGAAGGGGCCTGTAGATAGCGGCGCAAGCGCATCTGCTCCTTCTGAGAAAGGCCATTGTGGCGGTCCCGAGGTGGTCAGTGCGGTGACGTCACGGGCTGGGGCCGACAACCTTTCCCCCCGTTCCTTACCCCCGCTAAAATACATCCGCCATCATGCGTTCATGTTTTTGCATCACTGTGTTAATTATTGTCCTTGTAGCTGCGTGCGCTCAGCGCAGGTAGGGCTATAAATGCTTCTATACAAATTGCACAATAGTGAGAAGCGTAAATTATTCGTAAGCGTTTTGTATAAAGCCTTTTTAAAAGTTACTTATGAAAATAGTATTTATTCTATCTATAATAGAAAATGCTCCTTTCTTATGTTTTTTTATTTGCAACGGGTGGGAATAAAAAAACGCACCTAACCCGTTAGTAGGTAGTTATAAATGTAATAACATTTTACTGATGAATTAAGTAAATAAATGTATTAATGTTACGAAAAATCCCACATTTTATATCTTACATAGATTGTAGTATCCTTATAATCTTTTGGTATAAAATCATGAAGAAATTACTTAAATTCCGACTGACTGTTTTGATAAATTACTGCTTTGTAGACATGAAATTTCCAGATGCTCCATTTTGCCATATTCTGTAGCAACAAAAATATTATATGGGTATAAAAACACAAATAGAAAAATTGTTTGGCAGAGCAACAAAACTTGAAAATTTTCCATATTTCAAGTAGCATATTCAACACATGCCAAAATATATACCTACATCTTACATTGTTCGGATCAACAGTTGACTTCGATCCGCAATAAATAATTATCTACCTCACAATCACGATGTGGTTGATATATTGTATAAAAACCCTGAATTCAAATAACTTCTTAATAAAAATAATAAGTAATAATGGAAACTAAGTGATTCATAATTACTATAGAAATTTGAAAAAGAAACTTGAAAAAATAGACGACAGCAATCGATAAACAAATCACCTAATCCACCTTTTATCGTCAAAATTTAAAAATATACAGAAACTTCAAGTTATTCAGAACGTCACGGGGAGATAATTCGTTTACCGTCATCATGCCTACAATGACTTTTGTTATTTTTTTTTATGGTCCGTGGAACTATTTAAGTGTCGGGGCTCCAGAGGGTTCTTTTGAGCAGGTAACTTGTGCCAGGTAGGAAATTTACTAGAAATGTGCATCTGCCGTGTCTACGCTTCGTTGGATACGTAATACGTACTACACAATGAAACATAAATCACTATGTTTTTCTACATTCATCTGGCTAAAGTGTTTGCAATGAAAATTGTTGGCAATTAAAACTGCATTGCTTAATTAAGATTTAGTTAAGAAATCATCATAGTTTTCGCGGCTCGACGAATTCTGTTGCTAACTCTTTGTCTTGCAATAGTTTTTATGTCATGCTCGTGATTAATTAGCGTTTAATTTTAGAATTTATAGTGTAATAAACAAACTGCTCAGTGTTTCCTAACACTGAACCGTGAAATTGCCATGATTTCTTAATGGAAAGAGTATTACAAACCTTTTACAAACTGTACTACAATATGTCATAATATTCTGGCTGCTAGTATAATATTGCAAGTCAGCGATTCTGCCGCTATTTTCCTTAAAATATATCATATTTGTTTATACAATTTCGTAGTCCATAATGAATGGAAACATGACGCACTTATTATGTAAAGCTAGTAACAGGAAAATGTTCGAGATTTTACACGCATACATTCCCGAAAAACTATTCTACATTATTTCCTTAAAATCTTGTATGTCATCATTATATTTGCGATGTAATCATCATATCCTCAAGGTAGATTTTTACGTGTGTTCAAGGGAAAAACCTATGACCTTTTCACTAACAAAAATATATTGTGTTGAAGTCGTGGAGCCAAATCGATTTACTAAGAGTTATTCATTTGAATACATAATAATGTAGCATGAATAGAATTGTCTGACATCGCCATAGCCCATCGTAAGATTATGCCAGTATATTTCATATTATGTAGACACACTGGTATGGCAACAGCTTGCGCCATTGTGAGTACAGGACGAATGAATACGTTGGCATCATATTCCCTCATATTAATTTCTGGGGTTATTTTGTTAGTCAGTCCCCAGTTTCTAAATTAAATTGCAAAACATTGTTGGGTTGGCTAAGTTATTTATAAATGGTGTTTTAAAAGATTGCAATTTTAAATTCAATTTGTTAAGGTATACGTGGAGGTTCATTTTAGGTTTACTTAGGACACAGAACTGACGTGTCAATTTATAATTCTTCGAAAAAACGAATAAAATAATGAGTGACAAATATTCGTTATTGAATGTGGCTTTCTTGACATGTATGTGATGTATGTATTGAGAAAAATATTTTTGTTAGCAATTAGAATACCTGTTGCATTGTTTGTGGTTTAATTAGAAACCGTTAAATAGGAAAACTGCCCTTACCCCGCATAATTCTACGGTTCAAGCTAGTAGAAGTTATTTCTGAATTTCTCACGAAGAAACTATATTGTTTCCCGCTCAAGCAACGGCCGGTTTTTTGTTCGGTAAATCGTGTTGCTTCCGCGTAGCGTCGCAGGCGCAGCGCAGGGCGTGCGAACGTTCGAGCGGAGGGTCGGGGGAACCATGTCTTCTTTTGTTTAACGCACAAATTAGCAGTCGTGACTTAGTTACAAAGTCGTTTTCTCGTTCTTATTACCCTAACTCCGGTTGCATATTTGAAATACTATCTGTATGGTGAGAATGGTTAATGTTTTTATTTAAAACGAATTTTGATGTTTGGAGTTCTACCTGCAATTTTACTTCCTGAAAAGTATAGACTTCCCCTAAATAATTAATGGTAATTTAAATTTTATTTTCTACAACGCGTGATGCTAATTTGACGATGTCGTTAATAATATTCTAATGAGACATTGGCTTAAGGTAAATCTCATGGAAAGTTGAAATAAATAATCTCAACTATCAGGTATCGTTTACACGAGGTCAGTAACTCTGAAATTAAGGCAAGTCCGCGCTGACCTAGTGTAAATTTTAAACGCGAAGACGTCACCACATTTTCAGAACTCTCACTAACGCAGGGACTGACTCATCTTCTGACCCTGTAGAATCGTAAGCATTAACCTGGGGGCTTTATCTGTTTGAAAGAAATTTCAGAAAATTTCGAACCGTTTCTAATATTTTCTAAAAATGGTACCCGTGAAGATTATCTGCGGAACAGATGTAGTGTCAGGCCTTTCTTCTGTTGTATCGTAAAATGCGTTTCTCTGGAGTCGTATTTATTAGCTTTTCGAACAAAAAAACAAGAAACAAAAATAAAGTCGAATTTAGAACCTCCTCCTTTTTTGAAATCGTTTGTTAAACGAAATTTAGTTTTCGCAGAAACAAAGAAGGCTCTGTCTGTTGTTTTTGAAATATTTTAAGTGCATAGGTATTCATTTCCTAGAATTCTTTGCCAATCATTCTCCCAGTACCTAAAATTAAAGCAAATTTATAATACCAGCGTTGTTAACGAGATTCATCTAAGCCTTTTACGTGGTAAAATGTCCTTCCAATTATTTACACATAAAATTCGATGCTCTATTGAGACTTTAAGAATATTAATACACATTTCCTTTATAATTCAAGTATAGACTGCTAATTTTTATATATTTCACAAACAATTGATATACCTACTTAGGTATCGATTGGTGCTGACTATTACAAATATGTATTTTTAATAGTAGGTAAGATTTTATTATATTATTATTTGTAGAAAACATAATTCCATTTGGTGTCATTAATGTTTATTGTTCAGTTTGCAACTTGTGATTAAAGTACAGTAGGTATACTCGTACAAGTAAAAATTTGTTAACATAATTGTTTGTTGTATTACCAAACTTCTTCTATTAGAGTTGGTGAGTTTCTTGCTTAACAGCCAAAAGAAGGAGTAACAAGGAAAAAATGTTGGGCGATTCAAAAGTTTTTGAAAAAAAGATTAAATGAATAAACATAAACATAACTTTGAGTTTAGTGCCACAATTAAAAAAGTAAGGGCATGGTTAAGTTCGCGTAGGTACTTTCGTGCAGTATAAGCAATAATATTCACAATGGGTTAGTTTCTGACAGTCAAGAGTGGCCATACTCACCATTTCCCCATAATCCGAACCAAAACTAGCCTGTTAACGTAATGAACACCTTCATCATAGGTATCACTTACAACCCTGTCTGCAGAGTGCGTACCTCAACAGAAGAAATCATCACTTACGTACTCCTGCCTCCTTATTCTGTACCTTTGAAGACATAAATAAATTGTTCACAGAGCTCTGTCAGCGATCATACGATTATGTAATTCAGTGGTCGCAACACGCAGCCCGCGGGCCGCATGCTGCCCGTATACGTCTTACTTGCGGCCCGTGAATGTTTTGTTCATAAGTTTTAAATATTGAAATAAATTCATGAAGAACCGCGATCGGCCGCATAATGTGGATTCAATTTTAAGAACGTGCCTCGCCCTGCTCGCGAACATAACTTGCATGGTGTTCTAACATAATAATTATACTATGGTTATATATATTCGCTTTGCCGCGAACGAACAAATGAGCGACGCGCGGGCTGCGCGAGGGTTTGTTCGCGGGTAGGGCGCACTCGGATAGAATGCTTAGATATTGTTCTAATTTAAACAAAAACTAATTTAAATTGTCACTAATGGTAGGTAGACCTCTAAAAATACATGTGACAGGTCAATCAATGTGGACATGATTCTTTGTATTAATCAGTTACTTTATAGTCTGCATTCAGTGTACGAAATAAATTCCGTATGTTTTAACATTTTTTATTGCATTTTCATTTTTCTCTGGGATATGACCAATTTGTGGGTTATATAGGTTATATTGGGCTTCTAAGGTTAATTATCACAAGTGCGGCTCGCCTTTAGTTTGTTTTGCCACTTTGTGGCCCTTGCTTACCAAAAGGTTGCCGACCGCTTATGTAATTTTTACACATTTGGATTGTTCACTTTTTCAGTGGAGTTAGAGAATAGGCCTATTGGTGAGGCCTGCGATGGAAAGGTGCTCGTGATTTATTAATATTGTCATGTTAGGCCTGAGGGATTATTCTCTCTGTTCTCGAACGGAAATATTGAATCGTTCTCATAATTTTGTTAAAATCATATCCGTAAAGATTATTCTATTCTTATCTCTTCATCGTCTCTGCCAGATTCACTAGCGTTATAATAAAACCTGCATTGTTTATGCTTATGCTGAGGCAGATTCCTGATTAGCAGAGATTCTTAAATAAATGTATTTATATTGTATGTTATCATTGTACCTACATGGCTAATAAATGTTTTTCTTTCTTTCTTTGTCAAGTCCTACCACGGTTGTACCATTAATTATAAAAAATGCGTTATTTAGCTTTTTCTTTCGTAAATATACGTAATCCCGTTTTCGAGAATAGGCCTCAGGTGTCATGTTAATTCGTACGAGTAGGTAGTAACAGAAGGTGTTATATAAATTATAATAAATAGTGACACTATAATATTATATATGTCATTTAAACTTGAATTAACTGTAATATTTAATTTTAAATTTTATGTTATTTTTAAATATAATATAAATATTTATTGTGTTTGTTTGTTTACGTTGAATTATTCAGACGAACTAACACAAAAAAACTTTTTGACGTATCTATATGCCAATAAATAATTTAAGATCTAAGGCATAAAAATTATAAATGCAAAGTTCCGAAAAAAACTTTTTTTTAATAAGAATCTTAGCCCCATATCGGGAACGCACACTTGGTAAGATATTTACTACACTCAGCGGAGCTTGTGAAGGCCCTATGAAGCTCCTGTGCTCAACCGTCCATGTACCTCCTGCAGGTATATAGCGTGGAAAACTGAAGCCCCCAAAATTAACCATTTATCTACAATTTATCAATCTATCTTCATGTCAGATTTGAAGCGAGGGAAAGAGAGCGCCACAAAGCATAATCCTTAGACACATCTTTCATTTCCTTGACATTCACCTCTTTATATACACAAGCCTTTTGGTTTTTATGACATCTCAGCTGACATTACTTTTTCTTATATACGTTCAATTAACAAGAAATGTTAAAATTGATCGCGTGATAAAATCGACAAATAAGAATAATAGCGCCATCTATCCACAATTACATAGAATCATAAAACAGTGATGGTAAGTAAGCCTTGGTTTTCGAAATTCAAATATTACGTTCATTTTAAACTTGCAATTCAACAAGCTTACATGAAACAAATGCAGAAACAACGAAGCGGTCTAGAAAATTCCACGGCATAGTAGTACCGCTTGATTGTCGCCAATTAGTTGTAATGACGGCCCTCGGCTCGGTAACCCGCAGTAATTTGTTGCCAAACGCCGCGTGCTGCGAACATGATTTATATGAGAAAATACTGTAGTCACGGCTACCGGCTGTACACAATTTAACATATTACGCCGGTGCCCATAAAAATATTAAAAAACTTGACTTGTTACATAATAATACTGTATATTTTTAATTTCCCCGCTGTAGAACACGAAGGAAGCCGTTTTGAATTATACGATTTATGAATTATTTTTAAAAACACAAAATTTAATAATTATTATTTATAGCGATGATGTGTTTTTTTTTGTCAGCGCTGGACCTATTCTGCCATAATCATAATAACACACATATAAAAAATCAAGCGAATTCACAAGCCCCTTTTTTGAAAATCGTCTAAAAAGGCTTTGGATTGTTAAGAACGATAAAGGATGCAATCATAAATCGAATAATTTAATACAGCCCCTTTTATAAACATATCTCGGTTTCGTTACTTAGTGGCATAATAGACTAAAATCACACGGAAAAGTATGAAAATCAATTACAAGTGGGTGATAAAACTGAGGTAAAGAGGTATATTTTATTCAGCGGACGATCCGTAACGCTAATGAGTTTTAACAAGAGGTAAATTAATTTTTTATGGCAAACAAACATCTATGCCGCTTCCATTAGAAGTTACTGCCGGTAAGTCCTTTAATAGTAAATTTTTATGATTTTATTTGGTTCGGAAGCAACTAGAAGCAGGAAGATGGCTTCCTAAACATGCATTTTGCTTTTATGACCTTTAAGTTCTTACACTGAAAGGTTAAGTAATACTTTTGTCATCTGAGACATTAGTTAATCATTACATATTTTCTTTCAACACGCAATTGAGTACATGTTATACATGTTTTGGATATGGGTTAATAGTATAACATAATTAATAGTAGAGTTTGTCCGTACTTACTGTTAAAATTGACTTTAGGTACTCCCAAATATCGTACACATGATATACGAGTGTTACATATACCTCTATCACACACAAAATGTCTAGAAATTTCTGTTCTGTCGTAAATCGCGCACACATATAACACATATTATAGAAAAGTTAATATTTTTACAAGAAATAAACGCAAACTTAAATAGTTAAAATTCAATCTAGTGTTTGCAATAGATGAATAAAGATCACTTTGGTAAACGCTGTATTGCAATAGTATGTATGTACTTTATTAAATTACAATGTATTTCTCCATAAATGTTATAGCACCCAATGTACTTAGTAGCATAGTGTAATGATAAGGGAAACCTATTATTGGCCATATTAATAGTCAAGTTATCATGTAAAATATTATTTAAATAAATAATAAAATAATAATAGAATGGATCTAATTTTTGTTTCTTTGTCCCTCAGGTAGATTATTGACGAATATTTAAATACGTATTTTTGCGTAATCAACAAATTACATGACGTTGAAATGTCGCATGACGTCACAATTCTGTACATTTTCTACAAAACTGTGACGTAGCAAACCCCCACTCCTCAACTATAATGCCTATCATTTAAACCATTTCTTGTTTAAATTGAAGCAAAAACACGTGTCTAATATTTTTCTATTATCTGACTGACGGAATAATTTTTTTTTCTTTACCCAGTGGTCATCCCTATTACATTAAAGCTCTGCAATAGAACATGAGAAGAATTAAATTGTATGAGTTAGAAAGAAGGCCAAGGATGAAGTGTGTGAAGAAATTAGCTCCCATTGGGTTTACCTAGCAGAATCTAGCTAGGAGGACTGGATATAATATCTGAAAATTCTACCATAGTCTTGGAAAAGAGGATCTTGCCCTCTCATTAAGCAAACTCTGTAATGGCGAGAAATTTAATGTTTTATTAATAATTTCTTGCCGAATAAGCACCTAATATACAGTATCCGATTTTGTTGATAAATTTTACATCTATAAGTTAATTTATAAATGCGTAACTTTGTGAGGATGGATGTATGTATCTTATATGTTGATTACGCTTTCACTTAAAAACTACTGGACAGATTTTGGTTAAATTTGGCATCCAGATAATTATAATTATCTGAACAGTTCCTTAAGACCAAGCGGGTGGAGTCTTTAACTTTATAAAGTAAGCGGTCTCAGGTGTCAACTGCATGCTACCCATCATCGGTGACTTCTAATCCAACCATCCAACGGAGCAGTTACTTTTCTAGGGAAAGTAAACTAGAATATGCATCTCTTTATTAACATTAATCAGTCATCCAAGTAAAAAAGCATAATTAAACTTTCGAGTAAAATGCTGGACAATTACATCATGATGACAACTTTTAGGAGAAAAAAAACGAGACTTCAAAGTTGTAGTATGACTGAAATTTCTTTAAATTATAAAATTGCGAACCTTCCTTTTTTAAATACCAAAAAATAATCGGTACAAATACATTATGAGCTTACTTTTAAGAATTTTAAATGAGCATTGATTGTCGCTTATTGTCACAATGATGGTTAAAGTGAGGTCGGGAAACTGCATTTGTGATTCGATTGATACAACAACGAGTTAAGTTCATTATAAACAAGAGCTTGTTCTCTCGATATAAAGTCTATATTTAAGAATCGAATCTTATAGCTTTGTAACTCGATATATTCAATGTCAGATTGTATTACGTTCGTACGCATGATATAGTTTATGTATATAATATTCGATTGATTTTAAATGCGTTACTACATTTTAATTTTATGTATCGTCGCTAGAAACTACCGAAATAATATGAAATACTTTGAGTCAGAACGCCTTTCAAAGTGAAGTGATAAAGAAACTGCTTCATTAACAAAATTGAGGTTTGTATCAAAATTGTGAGTTACTAATATTGCGTGTCCCGAATTTAGCTGAGTCATCAATATAAAAAAACTGGACACGTTTAGTTTCCAGCATGGGCGTAGCTACCGCCAATTATAGCCTATAGTACAGTAGGAAAGCCCTTTGTTTTTAAATACCCGCTCGCTAAAACACCAACTTCTTACGCCTAGACTAGTAAATAACAGTCTTTTGTTAGAACTATAACTGAAGCATGCTAATTAGTTTGTTACACTTGAGCTTTAAAAAACAGTGAGCCTAATTAGGCAGCACTACCGTTAGTCATTGGAATTATTTTATACTTGGCTAAAGTTGGGATAAGTGTCCCCGTTACTTTACTACGGTTTCCCGAGTCTTATTCTACTCCACAGTCTCTCCATAGTATTAGACCAGATAGGTCCACGGCGCAGTCCCACTGGGGTAAGGCTCAAGTGTCTCTGAGTCGTACTCCCTACCCACAGTGGGACACGTCATGCTAGGGGTGAGGCGAAATGGTGACGTAGCGCGCGGTAAAAGACCACGGCTATTACTGTGCATCGTCCGCTATAAAAAGACATTGGTGGATATGCTCTTGCATTTTGACTAGCAAGAAGAGGGCAGGTCCGCAGAAGATCCCACCTGCTCCCTGTGGCGTGTCAGACGGGTGCTTAATGCATTAACCTAGATAATGAAAAAGTGCTGCTGTAACTAAGCTAGTGTTAGTTACAGCTGACTATTCCACAATGCGAAGGTAGACTACATGAGCTTCGTGACGTGTAGAGCCGCGCAACTGTAATCCAATTCTGCTAATATTTACCATTGTACTATCCACCTAAAATCCAATTTTATTAGTGCAATGTCTTCCTAACACATCTATGGGGACAGATATATGATTATATTAGACTTCAGGTAGATAAAATAATGGCATAATATACTTGCAGTTGAGATTCCATTGATATGCGATTATCCCTCAGGTAAACCATTTTGGTTTTACGGATTTCTATGCGTTTGCTGTCTATCGTCGATATGTAAAATATAAAATAGTAAAACACTAGTAAAGTTGTATTTGATGGCTATCGATTCGAGCTGTAATTTGTACTCTTAAACTTGAAACTTGTTAATCGATTATAGGCAAACAATTAATAAGAAAGACATTAAAATTTAACAGTTTTGTGATGGAAGTGAAAAGATCTAAATTAAAATATTACTGAAATTTCAACAGTTGCTTTCTGTATGTATCGTTATAAAGATTTATGTTATTGTAAAATAAAAAACAAATTTTTTTCGAGCGGCTTGAACCCTAGTCTGAAATTATCTGATGTGTTACTGTATATAACTTTAACACCACACCTATAGTAGAAATAGTAGATAGAGCATAGTTTTCCTGAGGAGTTCGAAGGCATAGTGGTTAATGCGCTCGGTCTGCGATACGGTTGTTAAGTCACTTTCAAAATGGCCGGTCATAGGATGAGTAACTAAAACATTATTATATCGAGCGATTCCGTGCTTCAGAAAGCACGTTATGCCGTTGGTCATGGCTCCATCTGCAGTCGTTAATAGCCACCAATCCGCACTGGGTAGTGAGTGGGTCATGGCACGTTATCCCTATTCGATTCCATCCAAAGGGAAGGTCCGAAGAAGCGGTGGGTAACATTAATAGGCTGGCGCTTATGATGATGATAGTCTTCTACTAAATTCATTGTTATAAAATGTAAAATTAGTATCGTATGCGTTGTTTCGAAATCCAAATGTAGACTCGTCTGTTTTATCCGCACTGTGCCTACACGACGTTATACCTACGTAACAATCAGTATGAATCACCTCAATGTTATAGAGTTACATTAGTACAACATACGTTCGTATTGTGTTTTGTAATTATGTGTTTTGTATTACCTCTTTTGATGGATTGACATAGAACAAAATGGACAAATAAAGTTTTTATTAATAATTTAGGTACCGGTTTTGCTGTGTTTTATTAAGCTCGCATAGTGAACATACTACAATTCACACCAGGTATTTTAAGGACCTACAATATCATTTATGCGATGTTATCATTCTGCAAATCAAGGCATCCTAATAACTAAGGCTTAGGCGGCAGGTACTGTGCCGGAGTGCGAAATCAAAATGTGGTTGACATACCTGCAGAGCGACCGATTTACTCTCTGGCCTTGATTCTATCTTAGCGATGTTTGACGATACTTCGTTCCATTTTACTATTTAGATTAGCCACGTAACAAAATTAGTAAATGCTACGGGTTCACGCGTTTGGAGATTAAGAGCTAATAAAGACAAGAAGGTTGCCGGACCCCACCGACCAGACAATAGCGATGATGCCTGGTCAAAGAAAAAAATCTATTTAGTCCATCAGTCGGGCCTGAGACGGCTATAGGCTTATCGACAACTTTTTCCAATCGGAGCAGAAATATTAGGTTTCCCCCGCATACTTTACTATATTGTTATGATCTTGGCGGATAGCTGTACCTCCAGAACCGGAAGTCCAGGGCGCAGCCCCCTCCTCCTCTTAGTTAATGTAATAATTTATTTATATATTACACAAAAATTAAAAATACGTATTTAATATTCTTTAATAACTACCCGACGGATAGAATAACAAAAATTAGCCTATTCCTTTCCTATATCCCTTTCTTATATCCCAGACTTTTTAATGGATATCTGCTTATCTGAAACCAAATATTCCGGAAAATGATAGGCATTTATAAATATTTTCCCATCACCTGTGTTCTTGGTGCGACGCGTTCCTCTTTCATTTCATTTGAAGGCATACGCCGCCACATTGCATATCTCACTCGGTGCAACGACTTGCAATACTCAAGGCCTCGCCCCCTGAATCCTGTTTACTCGAATCCAATTTTCTTTGAAGGCGGTCTGCAATCTACAATCATTATTTTTGCAAAGACAAATCCATTTCTGCCTGCGGTACGTGACTGTCGGGTAATGAGACCTAATGGCGGCATAGCTGTCATTACGCGTTCGCTTGGTGCGCGCGCGCCGATTGCGGTGTCAGCTCAGCTAGTGATGGCTGACAGAGCTATGTTTTAGTAGGTACTCAGTCAATCTAGTACTTAGTGTTTTACTCATAAAAATTATCTCTATATTAATGTAAATTAAACAGTTACTTTGCCTATATTTTATTTAAAGGTTAGATTATATTACAAAATATAAATATAGTTAACTATTTCATTTATTAGAGGGATCAAAAATCTTACTATAATATGTTGAAATACAACTAGCTTTTTAGTATTTTGGGACCTTTTTACACGCAGGAAATTATTTTCATTTTATTACTCACCTATGTGTAGTAAGTTTTTTAAACAATTTATCTCAAACGCTGGAAAGTCGATTCGAAAAAGTCTATCCGTGGATGGGTTAGGTTGCCTGCTGGTTGCTATTTAGTATTTTCAAAATGATAACTCATGTTTTGAATTTATCTTCATTATTAGCCCTTTTACCTTCCCACTGCAGAGGCTCATGCCTTCCTTATGGATGGTTATGGAGCATTGGATATGACCTTGCACGCTGATCCAATGCGGATTGGAGGGTATTAACTAGGTAGCTTAAAGGTAAAATGGAACATATGCTTCCGAAGCATGGAGTAGCTCGAGATAATAATTTTTTGGTTACTCATCTCTTGACCGATCGTTGCGAAAGTTGCTTAACAACAAGGATAGCAGTCCGCGGTGCTTATCCATTAAGCTACCGATCTTTAATTCGATTTTATAGTAGTGGTTTATTGAGAGATATAAAGAGTCGTAAACGACACCTTAAAAGAAATAGATAATATTGTGAAATCATCTTCGTCAATAATTCTTCGACAGGATTAGTTGCGGTAAGCAGATAGCTCGTAAACCACATTGAGGTGGTTTCATCGAAGGTGTAAGTACTTTTTATCTATGTAATGTGTCATTAATTTGGTTATCGTCAACTTTTAAACTTAAAGCGCAGATGCTAAGGTTCAAGATCATTTTTACTCATGAAATACATAAAATTGCAGCTGTTAGTAAAGACTTGGAATCTTGATGCCATGTCCTTGAGATAATCAATGTCTTATAGATCGAGCTACTCTGATATAACCGTATCACATATGAACACTCAGTAAGGATATCTGAACTAATATCATTAAGGAAAGATTTGCTTATTTGTTTGCATTGAAACATATTTTTACCTTTCACCTACGGGAAGCTACATAATTCACTAGTGACAAGTTATAATATACGCGGGCAAAGGCGAGGGAAAACAACTTGTATAGATATCCCCTGGAACAAGCGCCTGCTTTGGCACTTAAAAGGAGGTTTCAACCTATGTACTGAGAATGTAAATGTTTTAGACAAGAAATATTATTATTATTATATTCATACCAGGCCCTTCTTTACTCATCATGCAGGGGGTGTAATGCACCACCCGGGCGCCGCGCATTGGGGGGCGTCGCGGATTGTCTAATATAAATATGTGTAAAAAGTGGGCTGGGGGGCGCCAGAGCACTAATTACACCCGGGTACCTGTTGTGCTTAAAAATATATTGTGTTATTTCATCTCGTCTTTAAAATTTTAATATTATCCCTCATATTTTGTTACTCACATTATGACACCATCCATCTATTTTTGTTTCTTCGATTGATATTTTGTTTACGTTACATTCTTTAAACCTCCAAGCTGAGTCTGATGGTTTCTGCAGTGTTATGTATAATAAAATAAATTCGAAGTTTGAGCACACCGTTATTAGTCATTCAAAGCCTACTTGAAAGGGTAATTATGATTGAATTTTTATGCCGTTACAGCGCTGTGGATGTCGAGGTCCACGCTGATTTTATTACTATTCGTACGAATTAATATGACGTTTGCAGGATTCTATTTCTCCAAAAGCTAATACGATTCCTAAGAAACGTATCTTTCGATCATTTTAGATGCAAAAATATACATACCCGTTGAACATAGAAAATCCTCCTTTGGGATTTTGAATTAATCCAAAATACGCCATCTTTTGTTTTCGCTGTCAACGTAATATTTAGGTGAGATCTAATGAAAAGCATATTTTGTTTTGTTATAAAATGGAAACTGCCGATTCGATAAAATTTAAATGAAACCACCTCGGTCCATTAAGCTGTCTAATAAAAAGAATCGGTCAGCAATTCGCGAAATCAACGAACATACAATTAAAAAGAAAATACACGGCCGTCTCCATCTCCTTTTCGATTTTAAAGTAAGTTAAAAATGTGTGTGTACAAAGATTAATGTTACTCCGCCATGATTAGTTGCAAACTCGTGAATCTCGCTCCCGCCTGCGCCCGCGCCGACGCGGTCACGAACGCTGTCAGCTATTGACACCGTGTTATTGCACTTTCAACGTAGGTACTCGTACTGTACACGTCATCATGTAGTGAGTATTATGTTTTAATGAGTTACTTGATACGTATAAGCGGATCCGTTAAAAATATGAGTACTTAGACACGTGTCCAATTCAACATTACATATCTATTTCTATTTATAGCCGATTCCAGCTAAACGTTAATTGTTGTTTTATTTTTACAAACTATAAATGCAAAAATAATTTCTAATAATATGATAAAGATAGATTGTGATTAGCCAGTGGATTTTATTTGCATTAAACCCAACACATATTTAAACACATTGAACTAATTAGATATGAATACAGAAAAAAATTGTACATTAAATGTATACACAGAGGGCTATACATTTTGCCAATGATGAAAAAAGTTAAAAGCACAGCAATATATTTACTTAATATCGAACTGCTAATTTATAAAAAAGACTAGCTTCCTGCGGCTTTGCCTGCGTGTTTCTGTATTATACATGTAAACCTTCCTTTTGAATAACTGTGTATATTGATTTAAATCCGTTGTATACTTTAAAAGTACACTGAGAGTGGACAGACAATGTTTTAGCGACTTTGTATTATACTATGTATAAATAATAAATATAAATGGCTAAATTATAACCTTGAGAACTTAAAAATTCAGAGAGGTAATATTTTTCTTAATAATAAGAAATA
This sequence comes from Diatraea saccharalis, assembly GCA_918026875.4. Lineage (NCBI taxonomy): Eukaryota > Metazoa > Arthropoda > Insecta > Lepidoptera > Crambidae > Diatraea > Diatraea saccharalis. Next base: position 7,127,466 of record OU893341.1, on the reverse strand, counting down.
CCCTAAGAATATTCATATGAATTAGTTTAGTAGAAATGAGTATAAAGATGAGCAGCTACTTAATGCATAATAACACGAGAGGTTTTTAAAAAGTTTTGACCATCTAAGATAGCAACAAAACATTATGCCTTCGTGTTCTTGAGGCTTAGGAATACTGAGGTTACGAAATAAACAAATACGCGAGATATTTCACTATATCTGTTAGTGCTTTAAGCTTTAGTTGAATAAAGAACGATTCCGAAGTAAAACAAAAAACATTAAAAGAAAGGTCACAAAAAAGACATAGAGAAATCTATGTAATTTATGATGTAAGTTTTACGTTTTATGATTGAATTTTTTAGAATAGAACGCAAAACTGACAGGAATTTTATACCGAATTATGAAACGTCTTTAGAAAGAAGAAGAAGACCGTCAATCTTATATATTACTCCAGATGAATAGATATAGATTAGTACCTAGATATATTTTTTATCCTGGTAGCATGAGATCTTTCTGGAAGCCCGCATATCCCGGTCAAGTCGTAAAATTTGATTGAGATGGTAGTTTTAATGTTGCTTTTTATTACCAGTATGTTGTCTAGCTGTTGAAGATACAATTCTGTGGTAACATTTTGTAAAGTAACAATGCAATATTAAAAATCGTTTATAAAATTGGGTAGTGCTGTGTTATGTATATAAACTGACTTGCCTCATTGAGCTGGAGTTTTAATAAATAAATACAGTCATATCTATATTAGTAAGAAGTGTAAAAGTGCGTACAATCGACACCTAATTACACTATTAGACATGTTTTTTTTTAATAAGAAGTGTAATTAACATACACTGCTCACCATCGACACCGTTCTCTTTGTTTGCATTTTATACCTTTGATCTTGTTCCAAGGCTCTTCATATCTAAACTATAACGTGTTATTATAAAACGAGAACTAACTTTACTAACAGTCCATTTGATTTAGACTAAGGCCCCATTAGTGCGTTGTGCTGCGTTGCGTCATCGTTACGTCATTTTTCATCCCCCCATCTCAGAAAGAGTATTTTTGCTCTCAGATGAGTGCGAAAGCCGTTTTTATCCGCTGGAGAATAAAGTAAATTGAATCATGTGCACTAAGTTTGTAATTCAAAACATCATTAAACCTATTTACTTCTACCTCCAAAGCGACGAATTTATCATACGACCTTTTTTAATTTGTTAGAAACTCACACTCGGAACCTTCTTGGAGTACTTTTTGTTTAATTTTCTTTACGCCATTTTCTTTTCACGTGTTATTATTAAAACCTTAGGTTTAAAAACAAAAAGAAATCAAGTGAAAAAACTAAAATGAGTGATTCTAGCGTCTAAGAAGTTTAGCCGCCAATAGAATTGACTGGAACTGTTAATAAAGCGCAAATGAGCTTTCTCCCTCAACAATCACGAGAGAAGTATTTGAATCAGTACAGTTGAACATGTATATCACGTGACACCACTGAAAGAGCCTCAGCAGATCCTTGGACTTGCCTTTTTACAATGTAATTAAAATTCCTTTATACGTCAAATATTAGTTTACACAAAGGGAGCCCGATGAATCGGTACAACTATTAAATATGACAAATAGTGACCAAACAGTGTACACAAGTCACTAACACTAACATTACAGTATCTAACAAAGACACTCAACTGAAGTAACTGTAGCAACGTTACTTTCAATTTTTCTTAATTATACCTAAGTATTATTAGTTATAATTTAAAGATTATTTTGTAATACTTAAATAACGTAGTACATAATCAATATTTAAAGTTATCTTGTGAATTTAAACTTTTCCTTTGCATTTAGTCATCGCTGAGGTGTTATTGAATGTTATGTATTGCACTCGAGTGCAAAGATTTTACACCACGTGCTCTATTAATTCCCAAATATTTTTTATGAGCACTCGGTTAAAAAGCAACTTTGCACTCTTGTATAACTATTTTATAACACAATAACAAATAACTATTTTATGGCATGCTCCATTAGACCGTTGCGTTGTCGCGCGCGTGTCATCGGATCGACATACACTATTAACCCTGCCAATGGTTAAAAAAAAATACCAATTTAAATCATTGTTTTATTAAGACAATTTATGTCTATGATTTTAAACACAATTTTTTATTCTATTTTATAATTTTTCTTTTTTTTACTGCAGGGAAAATGCTTAAAGCATACCCCGAGGCATATAACGAGGCTATGTGACACTTCCCTCTGTGGACCCACAGAAGTTTACCCACTAAAAATTCTACTACCTTCGCGTGGGGAATGAGACCCGGGAGTCACCGGATAAGAAATCTTCACAGATGATGTATTTCTGTTGGCACTTCAGCAACAAATGCTGAAAACTGAAAACTGAAAAATAAATATTTTAGGGGGCTCCCGTTTAACAAACGCGATTATTTCGCTCGTTTTCGATACGGAACTTTCCGTGCGCGAGTCCGACTCACACTTAGCTGGTTTTTCTGTTTAGCTCTTGAAAAAAGAGAAAAAAAATGACTATTGATTTACATTATTATCATCATCATCATATCAGCCGGGAGACGCCCACTGCTGGGCATAGGCCTTCCCCAAGATCTCCGACGTGATCGGTCCTGCGCCTCCCGCATCCAGCGGCTTCCCGCGACCTTCTGATCGTCGGTCCACCTTGTGGGGGGCCTACCAACTCTGCGTCTCTCGGTACGCGGTCGCCACACCAGGACATTATACAAAATAATAAAAAAATATGAATCAATATTTTTTAGTTAAATTCATAACGAGCGGTTCCAATACTGATATCGATAGTATAATCTGAATGATTTTATGGATCGTAAAGAGGTGTGAGCGTCTCAGCTTGTATAGTAAACTATGTTGTGTTTATGGGCAATAAAGAATTTATTTAACTGCTTATATGACATAATCACTGGATCCTAAAGGCTGTAACTGACTTATATTAATGAAAGGCTTTAAAATAGTGTTGTATTGTGAAAAATACATAATTTATTAAAATAAAGCCTAGCCATATATTTTTCAGCTAACCTTTTATTATACTCATTTGGCGGTTTTCTGAAACTACTGGACTCATTTTTAAATTTTTTCGCCTGTGAAAAGCTGCATCTAACGCGGCTCACTCACGGCCGGTTTCTGAATTAAGAAAAGTACATATTCTTGATTACTTAAGTTTTATACGTTTTATATGTGAAAAAGTCTTAGTTTTTTCAAATTGCGCGCGCGATTCTGCAAAAATCCAAACCCGAATTCGAATTCACTTATGTGTTTGAATTCACGTCATTTACTAAAGAAGTTCTTTTAATTCCATTTTTAGATAAAAATACAGAACGAAATTGAATGATTATACGTATTTCAGATATTCTATTCCTATGTCACTTTCAAACTCACTTATGCCATGAAATGTTATTACAAATTCAAGATTGCCCGAACACATGAGTGAATATGAACTCGGATCTGGATTTTTACAGATTCGCGGGGCTGATCTTAAAAAGAACTAAAATCAGAAACTAAAACCTTTTAAAATGATGTTTAGGTACAGTTTGATACGTGCTCAACTTTAAATTCTCAATTCGGAAACCGGGTACTCAGCTAGTTTTTATGATTAATTGAGGACAAGGGAATGTCTGTCGACTCAGCCATGTTTATACATAAATAGTATACGGGACAGGTTGTAATAATTATGAGTATGTAGAGCAGAATACGTATATGAATGCTGACGGACAATTATCTTGCACCACATCAGATTGTTTACTCAGGTAACATGTTTTTTATGACAGCATAATGGGCTCTACTTTGCCGCACTCTGACAGTAATGATTACTAAATTTAAGTGCTGCTGTCTCTTTTTTTATTTACGATAAACAAGGATAGAATTGGAGCTATGTTAAGCAAAGAGCTAGAGCTCCGCAGACCATAGATTTTTTTAAAGTTTTCAGTACATTTCAAAAGAAATATCTTGGTATGTCAACCGCTTTTAATATTAAAAGAAATAAACAAGCCCAGTAGTTTAGAATTCTGTTAAGTAATACAGAAGATTTGGGAAGATTGGATTGGTAAAATTTGAATGGGCCCCGACTATAAGTCGTTCTGTTCTGTATTACTTAACAGAATTCTAAACTACTGGGCTTGTTTATTTCTTTTTAGTTTTTATTTAAGTTAATTTTTTCATGTATTTTTTAAAATTCGTTTTTACGCAGTCGGGTGTTTTGTTTTTCTTTAAATTATTTATTTTTATTTTATACTTTTTAGTTACGATTCGTTGACTTCGTTATAAGATAGTAAATTTCGCAATCAAGTTATTTCAATGAGGGAGTTAATATCGTGGGGATTATTAAGTAACTTGCGGTGGTCTAAACTACTGTTGATTTGTCCCTCTAGAGACCTAACTCGGCTCAAAGCTACATATGCTTTTTATTTTTACCAAAAATATTTGTTCTTCAGGCTTTTTCACCTTTTTTTTTGTATATATATCGTTTATCCTTTAAATGAGAATGTTTTGTTAAACAACTTTAAATCGTTATATATCCTAAACTATTATTTAAAATAAAAAATGATAAAGGAACCTAAAGATAATTTTAAAATACCTATTCAACGACACCCCACTTGACGTAGTTCATCGATTTTTATTATTTTCATTTTGACAATATGGCGTCTGGTTGTCGCTGTGGTGAATTTTGATTACTGTCATGTCTTTAATGACACTCGCAAGGTTAAGACGAATCGATTGACGTAAGAATCATCAAAATCGGCCTACACATTCGGTCTCTAGAACACCACATAGAAACAAACATACATACATACATAGACTGATAATAAACACATTACCCTCCTTTGCGTCGGGTAAAAACAAAACAGAGGAATTGTCTAATCATAAACACCATCAAAAGATAAATAATCTGGCATATTTTTGATTTATTATTGAGATTAAATTTTCCTGTAATTATACTATAACCGACTTTGATATCTACTTTACTGTTTATGAAACTGCTATATTTTAAGCAGACAAAATTGTAATTTTGTTTTTGTGATCTGAAAGCACCAGTATATGTATACCATTGGCCGGCTAAAGCGTATTGATAATTATAGAAAAGAAAACGTCTAATTGAGACGTGTTGACTTATTTTAGTCGAATAATGATTTAAAACTGGTACTAAAGTAAGTCCTGGTTTTATATTTAGACGATATATGAGATAGCGATGGCGCAGTGGCTAGCGCGCTCGGTCTGCGATACGGTTGTTAAGCAACTTTCACAATGGCTGGTTATAGGATGGGTGAACATTTCTCCTCCGTGCTTCCGAAGGTACGTTAAGCCATTGGTCCCGGCCATATCTGCAGTCCGCGTAGTGGATCTTGGCCCATTATCCCTATTCCACTTCATCCATGGTGACGACCTGAGCCCCAGCAGTGGGGAAATTAATGATGATGAAAATGCTGTGACAAAGATAGGTGTTATATAATAGTTAATTGTATCGATATGTGCTAATATACTTTTTGATTTTACAATTAAGATACGTATAACTGCGAATTACCCGTAATTTAATATCTCAAATGCGTTGCTAACATGTTAAAATGAGATAGCGCTATACGCAGTTATATTACCATCTCGTTTCGATGCCTGCAAATTGCACACCATTAAAGAGATCATAGTAAGGTCTGGAGTACACGATAGATTCTGCTCTAGATGTTCAATTGAACGCACTAATTGGTGAGCGAGCGAGGATAACAAATTACAGATCCTCATTTAGGCGAGCTTGTACGACATTATCACATTTTAAACCAATTTTATTCTAACGCTTTGCTAATATTTGCCAAATAAAAATCATTTTATGAAAACTAAACATATGATCGATTGTTTGCTAAAAACAGAAATGTAAATTTCAATTAATATCGCATAATCGATAGAAAAATATCGCATAGAGACTCTAACTAGGTTTTTTGGATCTATTTTCAACTAATATATATATATATATATAATAAAAATAGGTTTTGATGTATTCTTTCGATCACAAAAAAAGTATTTAGAACCGCATTTGTTTTTATTTATTTTTTTAATGTATGAAATCAACAGAGCGCGTCGTTTCTTGTATTTGTATGGGAACGTCGGAGGTTACCATAGGGCCTTTAGATCACAAGATTAAAATGTGTAAGTAGTATGTCAATAGGTTATTAACAGTTTACTATATAATAATTTATGTTCAGAAAAAAGTTGAATCTTAAATATTTTGGGATATTGATTCGAGACTTTTTTTATTTTTACTTGCGACTTTGCCTTGACTTCTCACAGGTGCTGGCTTCATGCCAATTCCAAACCTTAACTATCGTCCATACTGCAGCTATTTTATACAAAGCCTTCCTCATTTTATTCAGTTTTTTGAAATTGCATGAATATTTGTTCGGTAATTTTCGATTTGGTCGCGTTTGTATAGAATAGATGGCATTTTTTTAATAGTGTTGAAGGAAATCATAATATAATTTTATATATGTAATTGTAAATCTTATAATAAACCAGTTACCAGAATTTTTAGCATTTGTCATCGAGTATGAATCAAATTTATACTGAGTTTAAAAGTCATTTTTTTTTTTTTGCTGTGGAAAATCCTAGTTGTATTTATGGAGATATGTGGCATATAAATCTAATTATGAATTCGGTTTGCATTAATTAATTTTCATATTAAATTAACAAGAGTATCTTTATAGGAATCAATACTAAAACTTATATGGTCGCACCTGAGTACGTCCCTGTACGTGCTGTTGTCACATCGTGGATGCAGCTTACGCACAATTACCCGTCATGTTGTGTAATAAACGCATTCATACGATGCAACGCTAGCCCACTAGTGGTTGGCCTTAGTTGTCACGTATTACAACTAAAATATTTCAAATAACCTATTATTGAGATATGCACTATGCATTTAAAACGCGTAGGTACTTTACGATTTAGCTACATTTAAAACATCATCGGAAAAAAAGTTTAATTCTGTTGAAAAAGTCTTGGGGTTTACCTGCTACATGCTTTCATAATTTTTTTATTGAATAGATTTATTCTTTACTAACTTGCCTTATGGATTGTATTATATGAATATGAAGCCTCTTTTTAGCTTTAGCTACTGAACTTGGAATGAGAGAAAAGTTGAATTTTTCTATGTTCCTTTTTTAACAAACCTCTATGTTATAATTACTGAGGTTTTATTTAATGTAAAAACTTTATACAAGTTTTGTGTAGGTTGCTAGGCTACTGTTGATGTAACCATCTACAGTCGGCGTAAGCTAGAGTTCCCTCGTATATAATTTTATTATAATTTAAATAACTATTAGTGTGCTATTCAGAGTTTAGTGCTTTTTTTTCCTATCTCTGTTTATAATATATTGATATGGTTTTTGTAAATGTCATTACTCTTATTAGAGTCTGGTAAGTTTCTTGCTCGTTCTTATCAGCCAAAAGACGTCCTGAACGAGTGGTAGGGAAAAAAATATTGGACAATTCAAAAGTACTTTTAAGAAGTCTATTTGAATAAAGATTATTTTGACTTTGACTTTGAGGTGTACGTTGACTCGTATATGTATGGGAACGTAACGTAGACAAATCATTGATTAACTTTTGATTTTTATATTATAGACTAGCTTTCCGCCAGCAGCTTCGCCCACATAATCCTATATAATGCATAAATCTTCCTTTTGAGTCACCCTATTTATTAAAGATACTATATCTAAATCCGTTGCGTAGTTTTAAAGCATAAATATGGACAAAATACGAACAGACGGAAAAATATTTTGTTTTACATTACGTACTGATAAAAAATACTTTAAAACATTAATAGTTTTTAGACAACCCGATACGAAATGAACAAGATGTTTACATTATTTTTACATTAACATGCGATGACAAGTTTGACATTGTGTTTTCATTAACATTACATTGTTTGGTTTTTGTGCACCGTTTTTAACTAAATAAATGCAAACCACTGCTCAAAAGGTGCGAAAGATCATTATTATGTGTACTTTCAATGTCTGTTTCATCTTTCGAGATGTATGGTAGAACCGCAACAAATAGGAATTTCAGATTTTTATAAAATACGGGATGTAGGTACAGTCAACTCAAACTTCTCCACTTGACCGTAATTGACATTGAATTGAAATGAAATTTGACATAATGTGATAGCTTGACGGGTTTGCAACAATATTCAGACGGTAGTTCTATACCAAGCGGTTTCAGACGTTTCCGTTGTTGCTACTTAGTACATAAAGACGGCAGTTTTGATACAAAATATACGATGACAACTTTCAAATATACGATGACACCAGGCGCGATAATTTCTAAAGAGCTTGTCTCTTTAAATCCATATTAATATTGTATGATTATTTACTTGTTAGTAAATTTATATGATTAGTTACTGGCAGGCAAAGGAAACAAAAAAAAGGAGGTATTCCTTTTCGTGACATCCATAGAGTTGAATCATAACCGAAATAGTTAAAAAAGAGTTTTTATATCTTAACCGAGATACTTAAAAAAGAGTTTTTATATCTTTCGTCTCATTTTAGTCTGTCTTTTGTTTCCGCAATATGGAATGGTGATTTCAGCGTTGAATTGTCGGCCGGCGTCAATTTACCGTTGCGTAACAGCCATGATGGGGTGATTGCGATCACCAGGCGTGTCGCCGTCATTCAGTTCACCACGCTCGGCCCCACAACAATCAACCTGTCGAGAACTACTGTTCACTACTGGAATTGCTGAAGTCAAATGTGCCGCTTTATAGAGGGAAGAAGATGAAACGCCTACAACTATATACGAATTTCATACTTTTCTCTCATATTTTCATACTTTTAGTAAGGAAGGAAAGGATTATAAACGTAGTCTAGAACAAGTCTGGAAAGATTAATAATTCTTTACAAATATACGCTGTAAAACTCTTTCAGAGTTGTTTTAAAAATTCATATTATAAACCAACAAATGAACTTAAAAAAATACTCAAGGTCACTAAAAATTTATTATATCTCGAGTTCCTCTTCACCTGCCTCTGATCCTCAATTCTGTTAATATTTACGTAATAACCGCAGTTACTATCTATTTACCTGACGTCCAATATTATAAGTGCTACGTCTTCCTAACAAATCAATGGTGACAGAAATATGTATCATGTAGTGATCTAGTACTTGTTACTAGATCAGTACTTTATGAAATGTGTCATAAAGGGTTGTAGTTAAAGCGCTATTGATTTTCCATAATTTAAAAAAAATTGTTTCAGGCCCAGCTCTGACTTAATTCGGCACTGTGGTTATGCAATGAGCCCATGTGATGGCTTATGTGACCTTTGTTTCTCCGAATCCCCTTTATCGACGATTTTTGATGCATCCGAGGTAGTTGACACTGGATCTGATGCACAGATAAATGTTCATGAATATGATTTATAAGAAAGCTTAAAAAAAAGTTTTGAATGTGCTTATATTATTTAGAAGAATCGCTCCTCCGTCAATTCTCAAGTCAGCCAGCATTTTGTAGTTATGTCATATTTTTATCTGTAATATAGTACAAAAAAGTTAATTTTAATACGAAATCATTGTTTGCACGTGACTGTGTGTGTGTATGTTTGATCATGTGAAAAAACAAACAATTAAGCAGCCTATTATTACTTTAACTTCACCATAAAAAAATAAAAAACGGGGAAAGTGAAAAGTCTTCCTTTTTATACATAAAAGCAATGTTAGTTTCTTCCATTTGTTTTGGTTTTGTTTATGTAATGATAGTTTAGTAAACTGAAGATTCCATAATATCGTGGAACTTCATTAGCTATCCAAAAACAATAATCTAATTTTTTTATACCAATGGACATTCGCCTCCGTGTTACAAACAGACAATTGTTGTTTACTCATTGAACAACGGGTGATCGTATAGCTGATATACACACGACGACCGGATGTTGTACCGGAGTAATTAAATTGAACGGCAAATCCGACAAATGCTTACCATATGCCATTCTGCACCCCAAGGTACCGACGTCACGCGGGGTGCTCACGCTAGGGTTACCAACAGTATTCTTATATAGATTATTGTAATCGGAACGCTGAAATAACCTTACTATACTAGTGCCAGTATTTATTATAATAGTACACAATATTTATTATACATGTGCCAGTCACGCATATATGATACAAAGGTATTATCGTAACAAAAGAAAAAGATAAATACTTTTATTTAATGTTAAATAAATTATACTGTTTTTATAATTCCGTGTAATTTATTTCCTCATCATAAACAGAGCATTAACGTTCCCACTGCAAGGGCTTAGGCCTTCCTTATGGATGGTTAAGGAGGATAGACTATGACCCTCCACGCTGATCCAATGCAGATTGGAGATTATTAACGACCCCTGCCGGTACCAATAGCTTAACGTGCCTTCTGAAGCACGGAGTAACTCGAAAGAAATTTTTTTTTGGTGAACTGAAACTGAAAGTTGCTTAACAACAACATCCTTTGAAATATCACTTACTCTATTTCTTTCTGTATCTCTGTAATAAAAGTTAGCAGCCCTACTCATGCTCATGCGCATTTCGCGCAAATTCCATTGTTGTTCAAATTTGAATCTTACACCATATGAAATAAGATCGTGGAAATTCTATAAAATGGCTAATGACAGGGTACGCACAGGTTCCTACGAATGACGAAAGAGTGCAATCAATTTGTACACGCAACGTTCAATTTAAAAATATTAAAGCGTGATGTCATATAGTATAATATCTTAGATATTGTCTGGTTAGATAAATTTCTGTTGTCGAAAGATGTTTCATATTTAATAGAATTTTTCACTGGAATTACGTTAGTAGACATATATTAATAGGATTTGGCGCCATCCTTGCCGGATCTTGAACTCCTCCAGTGAGGATAATCGGCAGCAGGTTTTATTAGGTATGTGAACCACGATTTAACCTTGCCTAGTGTCTGGAGAGCCCTGTTTTAAGTCATAAGGTGCATTTCCTCAGGGTTACCAAAAGTACAGGTTACTACAGTTCTTAATGCTTTTGAAAATGTAATGTAATAGTTTTAAGCTGTTAAAACCTTAAAATATTTCCATTTCTGGGGTCTAATTGTTTGGTTTAAACTTTGACATTTGAAGAATTATTACGAATTTCACGCAACACTATTTGACATATAATAGCGATTGTGATCGCGAGAACTTTACACAAAAACTATTTGACACGTAAAAGATACTGAATTGACGAAACCATTCTTTTGACGTTAATAGTGGACGCAAATAACTTTGAAGTCTATTGAGAAATGTCAAATGGAATTCTTGAATGCTAACTCTTATCTTTCTACCGGTTTCATTTAAGATTTTATTATAATTTTTGATCATTCAAATCATCATTCGTTTCCAAATTATAATTTCATTAGAATTGAGTTTTGAAGATTGAGAAAAATTATAATTAGAATTCAGCTTTCAAAAGTTGCGTAATTCCATAAATCACTGTACATTTAAGAAGGATTGCGATAAATTTAGAAAATAGGTTATCAGTTTAATTATTCTTACATATTTGGTTTATAGGACGTTCTTATTTTAAATTCAAAACTACTGAGCTCGTTTAGGCTAAAATCACCGTTTACCGCCATTACAAAATTCACTGTTTTCGTTTGCGTGCACTTGCGAGATTGTTTATTATAATTTAAAACGGCAATTCTACTTATTTATTACAATATGCATTCTAAGCGTTAAACTAACAATTTTGCAGTTTTCCTTGCATCATTACTATGATGCAATGGTTTCTGTGACAACAACATTGGTGACCTTATTTTCTAAATCGTTTGTAGAGCATGCATTAATGATTCATAAAGTTTTGCAACAAATATTCCATTATTTAATGGCAGCAAATTTTTAAGGAAAGTAAATAAGGAAAACACGAATATGGTAGATACTATTAGATTTTACGCGATTTCATCCACACGGTATTCAACTTTCAATAACAATCTTCCGTACAATTTTTATTTCAAACCATAGAGTAAACCAAGTGTTCATTTTAGAAAATGCCGATGTTCACAATTTTTAGTTGAGATTAATAAGGATATAATAATAAAATAAAGTAACGCTATCGTAATGTAGGTATAATGAATAATTCATTGATGCTTGGTGGACAAATGTCGCTAACATTTCCGATAACTATTACACGTTGTCTCTAATTATAGTTGACGTATGGAATTTTTTAATATCTTCCTTATGGTTAAGTACATCTCTCGCTTTAATATGTAAATGTGTTGCAGAATGAAATATGGCATTATGTTGATAAGCAAAATTTACTTGTATCTAATGGTTTGTTTTATTGTTCAGTATCACTTTTGCAAAGCATAATGTTAATATCGAAAACAAAGGTACGGAATTAGATGGAGGTCAGTATGTCAAGGTATAAAATGAAATCTTACTTAATAAAGTTACTTTTTAACTTTGTGCTCGCGACTTCGCTCGCGTGAAGCACACTAACTTTAACAAAATATATTTCATATTTTGTTAATGTTAGTGTTACGCGATATAATAATAAAAATGTACCATATAAATTTTGCTCACTTTTTTACCCCCTTAAATATCGAGTGTTCAGAAATCATATCATTCGTAATTCTTAATTTCTGACGAATTAGTTAAATGACATTTCTTTACGGATTAATCTGAAAAATTACAAAGTTTAATAGAATGTTATTCAGACTGCACAAAAAGGCAAAGAAAACCTAACCACAAATTCAAAATAGAATGCCAAAAACATTTTATTATTAATTTACTAGCTTTCCGCCAGCGGCTGCGCCCGCGTGGTCTTGTATTATACATAAAAACTTTCCTTTTGAATCACCCTATCTATGAAAAAAAACCGCATCAAAATCCATTGCGTAGTTTTAAAGATTTAAGCATACATAGGGATATACGGACAGAGAAAGCTACTTTGTTTTATACTATGTAGTGATTCGCAAATTTCTACAATTATTGTTTATTACTGTCATATCATCAATATTCCTTTTAAAATGAGAGGGTAATTACGAGAATCCATTCTATAACCGATGTATGTTATAAGTTGGTATTTTTTTCTATAGAAAGTAAATTTTATAGATTCTCTGTTTGATAAATGCCATGGGACACAGTTTTCTCTTTTTAATTATATAAATACAACTTATTTAAACCATATTTCTTTTTATAATACTATTTCTATACTGTAAAATATTGTTAATTAAATTAAGTATATAAGTATTGCATTGTAAATGTAAAATTGTATAAATATAATAATAAAAACAAATTTTCATTTTTATCGAAAGTTTAAATATTTGTAAAAATATTTCTTTCAGCTGTTCGGGTGGATTGTCTGAACATTGATGAAAATACGCTTTGTAGTAGAGGAAAACGTAACAAGTGCTTTAAAGATTCGTCAGTTCTGTTAGGTTCTGAGTAACTCAGCGGTTAGAGCAATTGCCCGGATTACGAAATGGGTTCGAGTCCCATCTCAGAATGCCAGGGACTAAGTGGGTTCTTGAGCATTTTTCCATATTCATATTTCTTTTTTCAAAATCTATTTAAACAGAAAGGTTTAAAATATATTTAGTAAGCGGGTGTCTATTTTATGACTAGAATTATAACTCGAACATTGAAAACGTATCTTGATAACCCTCGGCGCTTCAGAAATACATAATAGTGACATATTGAATGAATTTGAATTTCGAATACTCATAAAAAAGAAATCCTTGCGCATGCAAAACAGGCTATGAAAAAAATCATAACGTTTCAGAAGGCATAAGAAACCGTTGTTTTGTAAATGAGGCATTAAGGAAAAAAAAATTACATCGTGAAACTGTTATCGGTAGAATAATAGCTGAAATGCTGAAAAATAAAACCTCTTTTTACAGACAGAGAACTATTTAAAATAAAATGATTTGAATAAAGGGTTTTGCTTACGTAACGTCATTTAAAAATGTTTACACGCTTCAGCACGTATCAGTTATGGACTAAATAATGCATGTCAGTCAATTTTTATATTGACAGATGCTATTAATTGGCAAGCAAAGTGCAATGTACGTATGTGCCGATGTTGTTAAAAACATTACCTAAAGCATATTTTGCATAATTGTAACTTAATTAGCAATTCTATATAAGAAGCTGTGCTATTAAGTGATAAAACCAGCATGTAATCCGACGTCGAGCACTTTGTTGTCACAGCATAGAGGTACAATCAAATAAAATCTACTACATAATGTAATAAAAGGTAATTTAAAATGTAATAAAACATGTTAATTGAAATTCTATGTGAAAGCATTTTCGAAAAATATGGTTCTACTTCTTCTGATAGTGCCGTCCTCCGAGATTGGTGTCATCTACTCTCAGTCTATCTGGTGCTACTCGGAACAAGGATCTTGCACTCAACCCATACCACTGACGCAAATTTCTGAGCCGTATGGTTACGTTTATCTGGTTTTCGGCGCCCTTGTATTTTCTTCTGTATGTTGGAAGAGTGAGTACTTTTTATTGAGCATTATTTGGTCAATGTATTCTAATTCTTGCTGCTCCTTGTCAGTTCTCTAGAGAACTCTGCCAGGCTACGATATTTTCAGTATTCTCTTGTATGTTTCAAACATAAATAATTTTTATTCCGGTTCTTGTAGAATCGTCCGCAAGCCCTGCTAATAAGGAAAAACGTATATTTTCAAATTGGCATGTATGAAGAGCAATATTACAGATCATAAAACTTGACGATTGCATCAAACGATTTACTGATTTGCAATTATGTGTATGACATTGGGATAACCACGTTTTGACGTTCATTTCACATGAAACGTATGTATCATAACTACATGTATTACTGGATAAGCCACTTCGTTTTAGCTGATGTATTTCTGTAGGAACATTGTTAGATTTTAATTAAAGCGTTTTTAAACATTATGTGTCATTACCAGTGGTCGGAATTAGGTAGAGTTATTCATGTACTTACACTGATTTCATACAGCGAAAGAATAAAGTGGATATGCCTCAAATCCTGAGATTAATTTTAAATAGCAGAAAAAATCCCGTCATTTTTTAAATAAAATGTTATTTACTTTTACACAATTTAAACTACTGCAAGCACGACGTTGCCAAATTTACATCAACGAAAGAACGAAATAAAGAAAGAAGAAATAAAGAAATCCCGGGAAGGTCCACATTAATATCAACATTTCGATGCAAGTACATAAATAACTCTACCTAATTCCGACCTCTGGTCATTACTCTTTGAGGTTCAAGGAGAGAAACGTAAAGTGTTGTTTTTTTTGATAATTGAAATATTAAATAAATATTTACTCAATAAAATGACTTCTGGATATCATAAGTGTTAGATGCTAATTTGCATACAATTTCAATAAGAAACGATGAAATGACATTCGTAGATGATGATTTTATCATTTTCTATTTAAAACATCTTACTTTATAAAAACCACTAAATATAAATTCAACCAAAAGTGTTAAATAATTTCTATTTAATATCTGTTGAAAATAATTTCTTTTATAACTCAAATTAAAAACGTAATAAAATAACTATTACAATATTTGCTTCAATAAGCTATGGTGTAACCTGCAGGAATAACGCAGTAGTTTCAAAATTCAAAAAAATATCACAGTGATTTGTAATTTTTTATAGTATACGTTATAATATATTTTTTATAATACCCACATTAATCTTACAGAGACTTCTTGTAGTTCTTACAGATTATGTGCCAAACTACTGTTTAATTGTACTCAAGTCTGATGATAAGTATAAAATTTTCAAATCGATTTCTGTATTTTTTTAAGAGTTTAATTTTAAAATCGTTTGAAATCTTGCGGTAACCTGATAAGTTACTCCGTGAATCTGTCTATATAAGTACTGTCATTGACCATCATCACTGACCACAACTCTATAAACTAAAGTTTCGATCGACTTACCTTAACATATAATAGTCAATCTCCATTTTTACCGGAGAAAATTACTGTAATCTCTATAACGTCAGCAAGAATCAAATCTCGACAAAGCAATCTCTTACGTAAGAAGAATATTATTCTTAATCTAAATAAAATTTCGAGTTGAATTTAGTTTGATGGGTTCGTGTGAACGTCGCGTATGCGCCCGTGGGATATAAAAGATTCACAAGTATTATAGTGATGTGATTCAACTAATGTTATGTCGTTTTTATTAATTGTCCGGCGTTACTTATATTTGGCCAGCACCTACCACCACCAGTTCTATTAGTTCTATCACTTATCCTTTTCTCATTTATTCCGCATACTATTTTCATTATTTCATTGTACTTTACAGCTGGGGTTACTGTCTAATCTATCTATATAGTTTTTTTTTCTTATTTGGGTTATATAAATATAGGATATGGAATATAAAAGATTCACAAGTATTATAGTGATGTAATTAAACTAATGTTAAGTCGTTTGTCCCATGGTTCCTTCAGCGTATAAATAATTTATTTTGTATCTCTTTTTGTGTTCAACACTAACAATGAAGATGATGCTTATATATTGCTTAAAAAAGGATCTACCTGACGGACAAACAATCAAGTCATCAAGTCGTCATTCATATTGTATTTTGGAATTACTGTAAATAAATAAGGATATTAGACAATTAATTTTTTTTCTTAGATCACAGTAACTAGATAAAGTCCTTATGTTTTGATAATCTGAATTTATGAAAAGATTATTTTCTATGATGACTAAGGCGAGAATCGAACTAGGGACCTGATAGCAGCATTTTGTACCCGACATATGAACCTTACATATCCCTCGATCACGTAGGAATATCTAGCAAAAACCAGCTTAAATCCAGTTTTAAAACCAAATACCTGAGACATTTATGTGTAACCTATTCCTATGTCACCGGCGCATGATGTAGCTTCCCATAAGTAAAAGAATTCTTAAAATCGGTCCTGTAACTTTGGTTCTTATACGATACAAACAAACAAAGAAACTATGAAAACATAGCTCTTTTTAATATTAGTGTAGATCTGATACAAGATGTCTTTAATGTACATCACTAGTATAAAGTCTTTTTAAGTTGCGTGACCATAATTATTCTGTGTCTAGTCGGTGCCTTGTCCGCAATAATTGTGGTGGCGTGTGCCCCTGCGTTTCCTGTCACTTGGCCCCCTGATTACTGCATCATACTCTTACGCAGCCACTTCATACAGTTTGAGAGTTGGTCTGTGACATACAAAGAGTAATTGTCTAAGTAAATTTTAAACAGATATTTGAAAATTTAGTATGAGTAGAATGTTGAAAGGAAACTTATACACGAGATATATGTTAATCAATACTACTCGTACGAATTAACATGACACCTGACGGCCTTTTCTATTTCACCAAAAACGAAATTTCATCAATTCTTGAAAGAAATGCAATTTCGGGTGATTTTTAATGGGACGGAGGTTGGACCTGAGACTGCCTCTGATGAACCTTCATGGATATGATTTTAACAAAATTATAAGAACTATTTTCCGAAAATTCATTATACGACTAATAGAATAGGGCCTCAGGTGTCGTGTTAATTCGTACGAGTAGTATATTGTTTACCTTAATATTTATTTATTTAATATATATTGTTTACCTACGTTTCAGATTTATCTTATGCATGTATTTTGTGTTACATTTTAGTTTTGTTATATAATTATATATATATATTTATATTATCCATAGACCTAAGCTTTACTACATTTTGCATTTACAGTAGGTATTTATAAATCTTTGTAATGTTTGTATTTTAATTTTATCCTTTATTAACATTTACATTACATGGAGATTTAAGAATATGCATAAACATCGCGCTTTACATTTTTTTCTAAATAATATGTCATTAGTAATTGCACTTGCATCATATAAAAAAGTTAGATTCTTTCATATGTAACGAATAGAGTCATTCGTCTAAAGTTAGAATTCCTAGGGTGAAGCATCCACGTACCAAACGTACCAGCTCTGGAGGTGCCACTAAACCCCTGGACCACATTCTTACACGTAGGGACTTCACAAGACATTAAAGGAAACTATAACAAGTATGTGAGGCATACAACAATCGCGCTATATAAAAAATGAAACTTTTGTGTCGTGCTTTTATAAATTAACTAGCTTTTGCCGGTGACTTCGCCCGTGTGGTCTAATTATAAGTTCAAAAATGAGAAAATTCTATAAACCCTGAACCCCTAAATTAGGGGATGAAAGTTCCCCTAATTTAACCCCTTCAGGGTTGAATTTCGTAGAATCCCTTCGTGAGCACCTACGTCCTAAAAAGAACCTGTTTGCAAAATTTTAAACTCCTAGCACTTGTAGTAACGAAGCTTCAAACAAACTTTCACCCCCTAATTTAGACCCTTCGGGGGGGAATTTTCAAAAATCCTCTCCTTCTGCTTTTCTACACTCCCTAAAGAAGCTTCATTCAAAATTTCAACTTTCTACGGTCAATAGTTTCAGTCTGTCAGCCAGTCACACAGAAACGCAAGAATTTTATATATATAGATCGTTTCCTCCAAGTATTTGACTGAAAAAAAATATAGATATAATAAATATTTATTAAATATGTTACTCCAGAGATATTAAAGAACGATTACGTGTTTTATAAATATTCGCAGAAATGTAAATAAGCTTTATATGGTAAGGTAAATTTAAACGAAAAGAGTAAAAACTATATTTTTCCCATATAATCTGTTTCTATCCATGAAAATCGAAAAGAGCGTATATGCGCGTCTTTAGGTGAAATAAGGATGTCAAATAGATTAATTATTTGAAATAAAAAAAAAAAAAGATTTTATTGTTAGTTTTGTTTTTTTGTTTGTTTGCATCGAATACCGCTCCAAAACTGAAACGGTTTTAAAAATTTTTTCACCTGTGTCTAGCTACATCGCACCCAGGTGACATTTCTGTAGAATAGGAGATTTCAATTTCGCCCTTAAAATCCTTCAAACTTTCCTATTGTTGATAACGTGTAAATTTCAGTTTTAAAGTAATGCATTGATCTAAATAATCATATAACGTTGCCAGAATGAGTTAAAGCCATCGATAGAGTGACTTAATTATTGGATATCAATTTTATTGTTATTATTATAATATGCAAACACGTTTTTCCGAAGAAGAATGATATTCTATAAATGGCTCTATCATTAGAATCATGTTTGTAAAGTGTCGAGTGTAAATTTAAGATAGGATAGGAAGCAACCGGAGTAGATGCAGCTTTAAACATAGCCTCTGCGGTTGGCTGGAATGCTGCGCCGCCGCCGCCGCCGGGCGCCTGCTTCTCGTAACTCCATGATCTACTACAGTATCAGGACTACTTATTATGCTATGATTCTGATACTTTAATGAAAAATGACCTTAAATCTAATAAAGTCAGTTGTTAGTAATATATTTGTATTGCTAATATTGATTTAGTAAAGACATGATTTTTGTAAAAATCCTTTATTTCTGTTCGAGCTGGTCAGTTTCTTTCGATCGTTCTTTTATCAGCCAAAAGGCGACATGAAAATTTGTTTCATGTAATTTTTTTATTGACTTTCATCATCATCGAATTACGTAACTATATCGTGTGAGTGTTTTCAGTTATTTTAATGTCAGAAACAAAACTACGAATGCGGATAAAACGAATAATGACAAGCAAAGCAACAGTTTTCGAATAAGTGTATAATAAATCATCGAAATCAGTACAGTAGGTGCATCTAGTAACAAGTAATAAGAACACATAATAGACCATAAAAACGAAGTAAGAATATCTTTTGCCTTTTATATATCGGCAAAAAAAAAATTACTTCGCATAGAAACTTCGACTTTTTTCTTCTACAAATATAACTTAAAACCCTTATTAATTTCTGGTATATTTAACTGACTTCCAAATCGTAAAAGAGGAGGTTATATATTCGACGGCGATGTGTATATTTTTTTCTTTTTCTAATAGAAATAGGTATGCATTGTTTTCATTTGATTTCCCAACTAGTATACCGTTGCCGATCATGATAACGGTTTTCGAACAAACACAGAGTAGTTACTTCTCAATCCTGTTTCAATCTTAGGCAAATAAATTGCAAACGTTGGACAGGAAAGGGCGGTCCGCGGAAACCGACTGTCGTGGAAGCCTTACGCCTCCTCTCATTTCACACTTCTTGGAAGGGAATTTTCAATCATTTCTCTAGCGGGTTGTCATTGGGTGCCTCCAGAGACGGTTCGAGGGCGAATGAGAATGAAGACTTGACTAAATACAGATATTTCAGAATAGAGTCTCAATACTCTAAGATTAATGTGTTACCGATATTATTTTTTTGTTATTCCGTCAGATAGCTATGAAGAATATTAAACACGTATTTTTTGTGTAATCAATAAATTACAGTGATAATTGAATGGAAATGTCGCAAGACATCACACCTGCGTACATTCTTTGTGTAATTGTGGTCGTCGCTATCTTTTACTTTTTCGTTGACAAAGCCCAAAGTTTCCAAGCCTCCCCTGTTTAATAATTATGTTTTCCCGCGACTCCGCCCGTGTAAATTATAGTCTATATTACCCGCGTATGAAGTATTCCGGTAGATGAAAGACTTATCAAAAGCAATCTAGTTGTTTTGAAAATGTTTCCTGCTTATAATACTTTTAATATTATAGCTTACCAAACATAAAGAAAAAAAAAATAAGATTGTTTTTAAATTTTTATTTTTTAAAGCAAAGATTTTTAGGAACGCTTTATATGTAAGTAAAATTTGAACTTAGCGCATTTTTTTAATCTTAAGTAGGTAAGAAATGAACTATCGAGAAAAAATCATTCACATTACTATCACAGACATCACCAAAGCGACTTATTAAAGTGGGAAGGAACACATACCTTGTAAGAAAAAATAAAAAGACTTAAAGAAAAAGACTTCAGTTACTAATAAATGGATTGAGCAGAAAACAAAACAGGCAACACCTACATGTATTTAGTATCAGTTAATATCTTTTTTATTTTGTATTAATATGCAGTTAAAGATTATTCAAATGTTCTTCGGAGTATTTGGCGTCAACCAAAATGTATCCAGTCAGCATACTAAATACTTATATTTTAAGTCTTAACTATTTAATTTCATATTACAAGTTTCATATTACAGAGTTCATGCAAATTTCAATAAGTCATTGGCCCACTTATGTTTAGTTCGATAAGTTAATGTAGATATCTGTGGTGTTGACAGCAAAGGGTTATTATTATATGTAGTTTTACCGTTTAAAATGAAATAGTGACAATTCTGTACTATTTACCGTCTAACTAAACTATTGAAAACTAAAAAATCGATCTAAATATTCTAGATAACGATATTATTATATATTACCACACGTGATCTGAAAAATTTAAGAATTTAGTTATTTACAGAATCGATAAGTTAGACAGGTGTAAAACTAAATTTAGTCTATCTTACAGAAAAATTCGTAAGTGTAAGTGTACCTCTATATTCTAGTAATGTGTAAACACTAGTAACGTGTATATATTAGTAATCTGTAATATTACTAGTAAAAGAAATATTACAATAAATATGTATAAAACTCTTTGGTGGATATTTTGCGAAATATAACGAAAAGACAGTTTCGAATGAACTAAAAAGGCAGTTTATTTTAAAACCTTTATCTTAATAACACTTTAACGAAGTTTTTATACTACTCGAATTATATATTCACTTGTAAATAAGAATAAAATCTACTTCAAAATTCTTGGAAAATTATCAGTGACGCCGCGAAACGTTTATCAAAAAAGATCAACGTTGGAAGGTGAACCATGAGTGAAATATAAATCGTGTACGCACCATGACTTTAGTATGCCTATTATTCTCATAGAAGGCATCGCTCTATGAAAGTACAAACAAATAAACTTTATCAAGAATAAATATTTAATGTCGCCGAATCAGGATCACTTAAACGGAATACTCCCGTATTTTTTCTACAAGACAAAAATCAATATAGTATTGTTAAAGTGGAAAATTAATAAAGAATTAAAGAACGTTGTACTATAATTATTATTTAAAAAAACTGTAGTTACTGATTACCGATATTTGTTATAAAAAAGACTTAACCAAAACGTAATCTTTCACAAACTCTGTAGTATTTATAGTTAATATACATCTATTCAAATAATACTCGTCTTAAATAGAATGACAAAACACCTACAGATCTTTATTACAGTTGCTCCATAATAGTGTCACAAAAGCGTAATTCTCATAGACAATTCTGTAAAGGTACTCTTAAGAATGACGTGGTTATGTGTATGAGGCTTTATCATGGTAATAAATTTAAGTTGTGGCGTCCGTCCATCAGCGAGGCGTGCCACGAAGGGCAAGGCCACGGGGCCAACGAACTATACTATTTAGGGACGCGGGTCTTGATGCTGGAGTCGATCGAAATAGGGATGTTTACTGTTTTTTTTATTGTCTATCAGGTAGATTAGTAAAGAGTATTAAACAATGATTTACGGCGATACATTGAGTTGAAATGTTGCATGAAGTGCATTCTCTACATAGCCATTTCGTGTATACTTTAAGGGCAAAACAAATATCTAATATTTTTCTATTGATCTGTTTGTTTCTCCTATTTGTTTATTCCTCCTATTTCTATTTGTTTTTCCCCCTGACATCATTCCAATTGTATAAAAAGTAAATAATAACTATTATCAGTCAATGAATAGTTTATTACCTCTTGTTAATAAAATTATCTTAACTAAATAACTTTGAAAATAAAGCTATATTTAGATTTATCTAATTTTACTTAATTTTCAACAATTCCTACTTATAGCAATATAAGAATTTAATTAGCTTAGAATAGTTTATCTTTTTAAACGGAATTTATTAACAAATTTTATTATTTTCCTTAAATGTCATATTAAATACAAGCCTCTTTGAATTGCGAAATGAAAATTACTTATTATAACTAATCAAAATTTTATATTTAATATCATATATAAAATAAACAATATATTTATTATAGATTTTTAACAAACGAACGATGCAGCTGAGTACGTAATTTTTATTCGATTAAGAAAAAAATTTTTAAGTCATCAAATTCGAGTAACTCTAAATAAAACACGACGCGTCCCTCAATAGATTTTAAGTTTATTGTTGTAACAATTTGTAAGATTGTTACGGTCGACACAGCGTGCTCTAACTAGTTTATTTAAATCTTCAGGTGTTTTTGACGGCATTTTTATGTGTAATGCTGATGTAATTAATTTGATTTTAATTACATACTTTGGTCATGACGTTTTTTGTTAACATTTTTATTGTTTTGAATATAATAGTCAAGTTTTTATTTATTGTGTTTTACACTTATGTTTGCTATGAAATTAAAGAAAGGATATGTTAGTGTTTCAAAAAATAAAATTAAGTAGGTACGTCAGTTTATTATTTAGGTTACAGGAAAAAATATTCACAAATGGTTAAGTTTTGTACAAATAACATTATCATTTTATTCTGGAAATCCATATTTTAATATTAAAATAATTTGATATTAAATATTCAACTGTAACGTTTATTAATATATTCGTATTAATTTTAATAGTAATAAGCAAACTGTAGGTATATTTACAAAAATTGGTCATCGACCTAGCCTAAAGTAGGGATGTGGCAGGTAACAACGAGCTTATAGAACTTTTAAAATGCCCTTGAGATCTGTGGTGATAAGTTTCTTCCAGCAATTAGTCGCTTTGGTGATGGTGATGGTGGTAATGATGGCGTGAATATCACGAATAAAATAGTTTTTCCAAAATATTAACAATAATCAGTGTTTTGGTTTCTTTTATTGTTTGATTTCAGAAACGGTAAAATAAGAGTACCTACTTAGAGACGTTAAAATATGAAAGTAATCTGTGACTAGATTATGACAGATAGAAGAAAAAGGCGGTAAAAAAATATGCTGAGGAGATGGACTGGTGGTGTTGAGGGAGCAGTTTATTGGTAAGTCTTATTATTTTCTTAAGCTTCTGATCTTATACTTAAAATATACTTGCCTTATTAGTTGATCAGATAAACCTACTATAGGGAAACAATGGTATTATCGCTGCGGCGATTGTGTATCAGTGTATCAGGTTATCAGTTGATATTTATCAGAAGTAGACCAGTTGTGATGATAGGGGTGGCTATAAGGGGTAGAGGAGTCCACTTGTGGGGTAATACCCCGTGTTTCGACAGTTACGTTGAGAGTCGTAACAAGGCATTGTCTCTTATAAATCAGTTAAGAAAATGCTTGTGTATTCATATACAGGTACGCATAATACAATTATAAGTTAATTCGCATTCCACATTAAGGTCAATAACGAGTATTTAGGTTAAAAACTGAAAATTAGCGCTTTGTCTCTTTGAGTAAATAGTTACTGTGTTTTCACCCATTTGCATCGCTACCTACTTGATGTTGATTATCTTGTTACAATTACATCTGATTTTCTATTACTATTTTCTTTTCTTTTTAAATTATATATGGAAATTTGTTATGTATTATTTTGTGCGCATTATACAAATAAAGAATGTATCTATATAGACATCCAAACTTATCCAGGGACGCCAATCAAACTTCTGAGCCATCTGCTTTTACAGTCAACGGTAGATAGTGAGGGGTAGTAGCTTCCCTCTTCATCTAAAGGAGTAGCTACCGTCTTCTACCTCCCTTGATACGTTCAATGCAATAGGCTTCTTATAACTTGTTTCGATGAATCGTAAAAGCACAGATTTCACATGTGAACTGTCGAAAAGATCGCTGACCCATGAGTCACCATTATTGGAACTCAAAATGAATCAGTTCACCCGGTGTCCATTATGAAAATCGAGAACAACATTGCGAAATGTAATCATGACACTGGACAGCATATTCTATTTGTCCTCGAACGAGAATTAGTATAATTTCATTCGCTCTTTTGTTTAATCTGAAGAGTATCCGAACATCAGAGGAGGTGCAGGTCCTACCTTTGTTGCAATTCTTTTTTTATTTCGTTTTAGAGTATCAAAAATAGACAAAGTTTTATTTTCGGAGACATAGTGGAGGCCTTCGGGTGTCATATAAATTCGTTTCAGTATTAAGTTATATGCGTTGGAAAATAAACATATATCTACTCGCGTCCATATTCTGATCGTCAATGAGACAAACAGAGATAGGCAATCGTATCGCTGAACAATGTAGAAAACCATTACATATAATTATGGTAAAACCAACTGTTGATAGTAAACATTAGTCTCATATTTTATCAATATCCACTATAAATATTTGTATACTTTGTATAGTTAAAAAAGAAACTCGTTCCGTTTTATAGTTGAATTTGCTTTTGTTTTAGGAGGATTGTTCCATTTTGGCTCAGGGTCAATTGTATAGAAATTATGATCTTATCGCCTCATTTATAATTATAGTTTATTGACGTGGCTCGCACGTCGGTTTGAAGGTGTCGCCATCTCTAAGGTCCCGGATTCGATTCCTGGTCGTGTAGAAAAATAACTTTTTTATATTATGACATGTTCTTTAGGAACTGAACAGAGATGAACAAAAAAATTTGAAGTTGTCATATATTTATATACACAACATTTTTTTATTTGTTCTGAATCATAATTAAATTGCACGCCATTTTTGCTGAATTCTTATTTGGCAAAAATTGTTAAAATAAAATAGTATTTGTATGGCAATGGTAGCAAATCTGTTGCACGTTTTGAATTATGAAAATATCTAAATCAAAAGTGATCCCATCACAAATTTATTTAAAACGGATTGATTATTTGGAAAGTTATTCTAAGAAACGTTTTTCTAAATATGGTTATTGTTTGGATGTTTGTCCGTTAATCACGCCGAAACTACTAAACGGATTTTGATGAAATTTGGTATATAGATAGGGTATTAGCTGGCTTAGATGATAAGATACTTTCCATCCCACTAAACATTTCCCTAGGAACCACGCAGGCGAAGCCGCTGGCGAAAGGTAGTATTTCCTATAAATAAAATATTCTACGTAAACGAAATTGCAGTCATTAAGTAGTGGAGTTCTTATGCTATGAGCAAAACAAATACCTAACGTGACTTTAAAATGGCAAAAAACCTCAAACCTCAGAGTACACAGCGGGGGGCAATGCAGTTATTCCATGGTCTTTACTTGTAGTGCAGCAAGGTTAGCGAGGGCGTGCCGACTACTAGGAATATTGAAGGCCGCTCGCACCAGAGACTCATCTAGGGCCATTTATGTATGACAAAATTTCGCGATTTCGATGTCTAGGCCAACTCAAAAACATCACGCACCATAATCAAATAATAATTATTTATTTCACAACTGATTATTCCAAAACCGTACCAAAAATCTAAACATTTATGTGTTTGAGAATAAGCCCACTGGTAAACATTTTAAAATTAGTAACCATAATATCTTAAATTGCCCTTTGGCAAAGGCAAAGGGCCTGTGTTATAAGTACCTATTTATGCATAATAATGTGGTATCATTGAAAATGATTATTACAAAATAAAACCAGTGAAGTAATAGAAGAACAAAGAAGGATTATATGTTAAAATGCTTAAGCCATTGTACTTTAAATGTGCATTAATTATTAAATACATAAAAAATTAACCGATTTAATTAATTTTCATTAATACAATACAGAAATCTAAACTTGTACGCTGACAAAATTAATAAAACACAAGCGAAGGGCATATTTATAAATGTTTTATTTTTTTTAGTTATACTTTTTGTTACATTATGCACCCCTGAATGTTCCTTGTAGGGTACTGTGTGCAACGCGGAAGTTTGGTACGCAGTTCCCACACGTGATCATTAGCAGTTCCAGGTAAGTGCTGGGAAACAAACCATTATTGACACCGTCGTATGCTCGCTCAAAGTACTCACCTACTTATTTATTGGCTTCAGATGTCTTCGTTAAATGCATTGTGTTCTTGGGTGGCGTTGAACGGTAGCCATTTCCCGTTTCGTTCATAAATCATACAGTCATGTATATCTATAGTCGAGTACTAGTAATTACTTCTGATAATGTCATAACTTAAGCAAAAATTTTTAACCAACAAACGAGAATTCTAATAAAGTAATAACTGCCAGTAACCAATAATAATAATTGCAGTTCTTACTTCATTCAAATACTTGTTTACATATTTGTTAAAAATGTCTGCTTAAATTATCTATTATATTATATTCTCCAGTAATTACTTCTCTCGACTATAGATACGAAGGTGAGACACTGCGATGAGAAGTTATTTATGGGGTCGAATAATAAATGCTTGAAAACTGTTACAAAAACTGCAAAACTATATAAAGTTATGTATAAAAATATAAGCCTAAGGGTTATGTGTTTAAGGGTAAGGGTTCGTATAAGGCTATATCTTGATATACCTATAATAATTTAGATATATTAAAAGCTTAAATGTAAAGGACTTGATAAAAAAGTGAATGGTGTTGATTTATTGTTGAAAATGTAAGTTCTAATTTCATTTGTTTAACAATAGTTTATAAACACACATAAATTAAATCTTCTGTAGTTTGGGTATCAAACGTAAATGGTAGATCGATATATCTGCCAATAACATTTTGGGAAACAAAATTCGGAACGGGTGGCAACCCTGCTTACAACAGCGCCGTATTGCAATAAGGAAGTATTTTAAAAAAACGAAAGCACTAAATAAGCACCTCCACTAGATGGCGACTCTAGCATAAGTTGATTTTTGCAGGAAACGAATGGACCAAAGACAGACATTTCCGTTCCTTTTAACTGATATATTAAAAAAACTGAAATTTGTACAAATGAAAGATTCGTAGCTTATACAAATACGAAAAAGTACAAATAGAATATGAGTTGTTTATTGAGTTTTGAAAACTAATTTACTTTTAAACTTGTAAGAAAACCGGAAAGGTTGTCATGGAGAAATCAAGACCGTACTGTAGCGACATCAAATTTGATTTCGGGAAATATATATTTTTTAAATACTTCTTAATTTCGGTAATTATCGGCAATTATAAACTATATCCTAAGTTTATACACTATATTTATAAATCTATGAATATTGTTTATAAAAATAGCTATCAGACGTAAGAAAGTATAGACTGTTTTTGAAATTCTTCGATCAAATCTAGTAAATGCGTTTATAGGCTTGAAATTCACGAGTCATTCGCACCTGTTCTTTTTATCTACAGTTAACGACGTGATATATTTATATCGGCTAATTGTAAATAATTAACAAACAGTTATCCAAGAGTTTCGCTCTCTAGGTTTGAGAGTAGTAGCTGAGTTAGTTAAAGATTAGATACGAGTACATAACTTACAGAATATTTTTTTAAATTCAATAGGTAAAGGGGTTTTTGTTAACATAAAGAAATAAAGAATAGGGTAAACTGTAACCTAACGACCACGTCATTAAAAGCCATGATCGAATAAATTTTTGGTTATGTGTTAATTCATGTTGTATATTTCTTAACTATGCTTCCTTTGTATGTATAACTGGCTGATTTAGCCATCCGCGTATGATGCAGCTATGTAAATAAAAGTTATTGCAGGCCATTTCTGCTATAGTGTTATTAATAAACAAGGTTTAAACGCAACATCAAGTTTCAGTCCTGGTTGGAAAAAGTTGTCAATCCGGGCCTATTGCCTCTCCGGGCCTCCGGTGAGGTTAGTCCGCCACTGACCTGAAGTCTAATATTATCTGTCACTAGTGATGTGTAAGAAAGATATTGCATTAATAATATCTTCCTCACAAATCTTCACTTTAAGACTTTAGATAAATACTACAATGATAAAATGCAAGTAGTTGAGACTCAATTATGATGCGAGTTTACTTAAAAATTAGCAGGATCTTCTTGAGTTCTTGGAAAGCTTCGTCATGTCTTGTGATGTCTGGTCGTTTTTCATTGTGCCGCATATCGTCTAAAGTTATAATATTATATCACACACAACAACAAAATCCTTCTGCGTCTGTAATTACTCAATTCACAGAAACGTGTCAGCGTGTACACTTGGCAGCATGTCGGGTCACTTTAATACGTCAAATTTCTTTTGAAAGCTCAACGTATTAAGGTTCAAAATCAACTGGGGAAATTAATAGTTTTATACAGTTTGCCTTGCTGTTGACTGTACATGATAGATGCGTACAGTCAGAAAGCGGGTCGGTCATTATGACTACCTGCCCCGGGTACTAGCCTTATCTACGAATCTACAAGAAACAACTAATTACACAGCCTATTCTTCAACGTGAGCCCAAATGTGACCTGTCATTAACACTGGAAGTGAAAAAGGATTTTTTGTTATAATAAAGATTAGTCCCCTAACAAATTAGATCGCTTATATAATGTAGCGTAGTCGAGACTTGAAATGTGGTACAAGTGTTCCTTTCAAGACGTGAGTGAGCACTGAGACAGGATTTTTAGAAATCCAACTCCTAAGGGGGTTAAATAAGGGGTGAAGTTTATATGGATCACGCGGGCGAATTCACTGACGAAAAGCTATTGTTAGAGCCCTTTATGTCTCCACTGCAGGGGCTCAGGCCTACCTTATGGATGGTTAAGGTGAATGAAAATGATCGTCCACGCTCACTCAATGCGGATTGGAGGTTATTAATGACTACAAATGCATCCGAGACTAACGGCTTAACGTGCCTTCCGAGGCACAAAGTAGCTTGAGATAATAATTTTTGGTAACCCATCTGGTGACCGACCCTTACGAATGTTGCTTAACAACAACGATCGCGGGCTTAACCACTAAGCAACCATTGAAAAGTAATACAAACTCTTACAGAATAATCTTACTTACAGAAGAGACGAAGGAAAGTTAAGCCGAATGACGTGTCAAACATGGCAGAACATGGAATTTGTGCGGCTTCAATGTTTAAATCTATGTATGAATTTACACAGCAGCAAGCTTGAAATGTCCATAAATGTCTTATACATAAAAATACCAATTTATGCATTTGCATACGCAAACACGGATATTGATATCTGTTGTCTTGTTTTGATTAACATATTCATATCTCCAGTCAATTTTTTTCTATAAATAAGGCCTTCAGTTACTAGCGATAAAAAAAATTAGAACTGATTATCACCAAATTATTACTAATCCTTCTTGAAAGTTCTATGGTATCGAATTTTGTTACTTGGGATTATATTCTATCTTTTTTTATAGTTAGGAGTGTTATTTTGAATTTACCTATTCGTGTAAGGTGTGCGATCCTCTCTCTAGCCATAACTCTAGCCGTAGGATACAAAATGTTAGAGATTTATAGTGATATTACGTTTCGTTGTAGGTACTTATTTAAAATGCACTTAAATAACGTCGAACTAATAATAAATTTTGAAGATTACGGATTTAATAGCAGTGTTTACTACTTAAAAAGACATATTAAAGTAGCAAAATAGAATAAAATAGCGCTATAATGTTATAGCGCTATATAGTTTTTAAGTCAATCATATGGCTTTCAATGTCGTTTCCTATGGCGGAGTTAAACGGTAACTTTGCGGGTAGGTAATCTAAGCATTATGTAAATTGTAGTTTCATTAATGTTATAAATAAGATCATATCTCGTTTTGATTCAGATCAACCTTTATGCATAGATATTGATTTTCATGATAATGTAAATTTAGATTAATAATGTTCAGTCATAGAATTACTTGATGTATGTTTATATTAATCCACTTTGATCAAGGGTTCATATATTTTGATTAGGCAAGGCTCACGATGTTGTCATTGTCTGGCTTTAAGGGTCTACTACGGCACAGATACACATAAACTATACGACGGGAACCTAATCGCCGTAAATGCATAGTTTTAGCTTGCTTAAGTTTGAACCTTATCTCTAAGTTCACCTTTAAGCTCTAAACGTTTGTGCCTGAATCTGAATATCTTGTAAAACAAATCTAATTTATTTATTGTATTATTTGTATCTATACAATATTTTGGTAAAAAAGTAAGAAAAACTGATTATAACTCATAAAACTAAATAACTATATGTTCGTCCATTTCCCATTATTCCTCCACACCCTTTATTCTATTCTAGCTATATCTATTATAGATAATTTAAAAATACAAAAAGTTTTATTTGGAATCTAAAAAATATATATCGTGTTGTCTGATATTTATAAATTCATTATTATTACAATGCGAACATCGACTTGGCATATGTATACACTGTTACTTATTTATATAAACAATTTGCTTCACTATACTCGAATTCGTAATTTACAAATTTAGAAGTATAACATTTACATTGCAAGCACACGTAGCTCTTGCCATTGGCTCTCTATATATGTATGCGGAATTACTATAAATGCAATATTATATGCGCTTAATGAACCATTTGTGGTTATTATAAAAAAGGCTTGATTCTTTATAGTTTCTTAATGCAGTTTTGTCACATTCAGTCTTGTTGAAGATTATTTTTACCTGCTGATTAGTTTGTTAATACGAGTAAAAACAAATACATATTTTACTATAACTACAATTAGATGAAATAAAATGTGTAAATAGTGATACAGAATTTTAAGATATTTAAAGTCAAAGGAATTTCTTTACGTGTGACAATTAATTAAAAAATATAGTTAAAGTAATCCTGTAAAACCTATCAACTTAACAACTTCATATAATATATAATAGTGATACGGAAATTAATAAAATTATACTTAAAACTAATCTAATTTTCCCAAAAAAATTGCTGTTCAATATTATATCAGAATTACTTTAATGTTTTTCTTATTTGGCGTTAAACTATTGATTGCTCTAAACCAGTTTTATTGATTGCCCTATTTTATCAAAACGGATCACCTATTATTTGCACTAAAGTTGGTTTGTACACCAAAAACCACAAAGCTTAATATTCTCGAACATTATGCTACAAAGTTTGACATGTTATTTTCTTTACAGTCAATACGTATTTTTTGCGTAATTAATAAATTACGGCGATAAAAGGAGTTAAAATGTCGCATAACGTCTCGCTTTTGTACAGTTTCTACAAAACTGTGATCTAGCGAGTCCCCACTCCTCAACATTAATACCTACTATCGAAGCCATTTCTTGTTTAAATCGCACCAAAAAAATACGTAACTAATATTTTTCTATTGTCTGATTGGTGAACTAAATAGAAAAATGCTTGAAAGCTTTTGACAAATGATTGAATTCTGAAAGAAAGGGTTTAATGCTATCTGCAATCTTTGGATGGTTTTAGTACATCGTTCGTTCTAAAACCAATTGCGGCTTTTAAAGTTACATAATTCCATAAATCGCTGTCATAGTTGTTATACCTTTGAAATTGGTTGCGATAGATATTAAAATAAGACAAAGAGAGTTTTACTTTGCCTTTAAATTTAATAAGGCATCCAGTATATTACGGTTTTTTCAACAGAAATACATTGCATGTATCTCCAATTCACATCCATAATTGTCTCGGTGAAATCACCGACATTAGTGGTTTGACAACCGCTAACTATCCTCTAATAGCTCAAGGATAATCGCATACACAATATGTAGGTATGTTTACATCTACCTACCATCGTTTACTACATTATTGTAAAAAAAAATACTACTTCATAATTATTCTGCTGCGCTACACTGTAATAAAATCAGAGTCGAACTCGACGTTCAGCACATCGCTGTCACAGCATAGATGTTCTACGATATAATAACGATGTGAACCCATAATGAAAATAAATAAGAAATTGAGTTCAATCTGCTTATGTTATATTCTTAAGTGATTATTTCTCTTGGATAAAGACGGAAGGTATAAACTAAGAGTGATTATACCTACATCATTGTGTTTGTTGCATTTTGATCTAATTCTTGTTCTCTCTATAATCGGCCTCTCATGACTGAGATTCGTGGTCATTGTAGAGTAATCTACATTTGGATAAGAATAAGTCTCCATCGGCTCCTGTTCATTTCATCTCTAACGGTCTTGTGGAACTTGGTGGCAGATATGTCGTTTATTTGATCGGGCTATTGATCGGCCTCTAGAGCGTTTGCTATCAGTTGTACAAACCACGACAATCTTCTCCATGCTCTCATCGCCTTTTTCCAAATCACAAAATAACAAACAATATGCCATTATTATTTTTTAAAGAAGCCATTTTTAAAACTGTTTGTTCCTCAATAAAAAAATAAATAAAATAAAATAAAAAAATAATAAAGTTGACCTCGTGTAATAAATACAGTGGCAAATAACACTGACATCAACAGAATCGAATGTTAAATATTGTTTGTTAACATTGTAATACAGTTAGTTACACATGACATAATCCTATAGTACCGTTGTTCGGGGTGGCAATACAATTTCAACGTTTTGTAGCATTTTAATGCAATCGGCTGTTCGCGGCGTAATAAAAGCGAGTACACAAACGAGATTTTATTCAACGGAATTGCAAAAAGTACAAGACAATATATTTGGCCCGTTAGTTTTCGAGTACTTTTAAATGTCGTTTGTGAATTACTGATTCGTCATTATCAATGAATTATGTCTTCATGAATAATATAATGATAAATATGTATTAAAGATACTCTTTTTTTAAGAACAGGCCAATTATTTATTTTCATAAAACATGATATAATTTAAGTTATTTTTTTTAACGTGAATATATTTTTCCCATCTTTATTTTATGTATCGATATGCAAATATTACGTCGTTACGGATATATCAATTTTCTATATAAGTATATTTTTAATAAATTTTGTAAAAATATCCATACGGAAGGCCTGAGTCTCTGCAGTGGGTAAAAGGGTTGATGATGATGATGATGATATGTACTTAAACTAATACCAAAAATAAAGAACCCAAATACTATTCTATTACAGAGATGATATTTTTTTTTTCTTTCCATTAACAATATCGCAATTTTGCACTATAGTTGTAAATAGTGTAACTAAAAAGGTAGAAGACTTGCAATACTATCCGCAAAATCGTAACCCTATTTAAAGCAAATAAATCATTTAAAAAGCATGAAAATCGAAAATGAACGCTATGTATCAGTTTTCAAATCCGCTGATAAGAACTGGTTAGAAACTCAGCAAGGGTTGTATACTTGATTTGTAGGATTTAGGGAGACGTTTATTTATCTTACATTTACTGTTTAAAAAGTCCTAGTTATTTTTATAATAAATTTGATTTTATCATAGAACAAGAGGTTTGTTTACATTTTCATTTAAATTGGATTGATACTTCAGTTAGTGGATCATGGGGTGCGCGGGCGGCGCGGCCAAGATGGCGTAGCGGGGTCAACGCTCTCCGTGACTCACTGGCAGACCTTGCTACAACGAATCAGGAGGCTTTTGCGCATTTTTTAAAATTCTTCTATCATAATAGGATACGTTTGTTATGTTAACATATTAAATAGTGGATAAATAATGTACACAAATTAATAAAAACCATTAATTTTATATGCTTTTCGTTGTAATATACAATACATATTTGAACCTAAAATCCGTGAAAATACTTTGCTGTCCAGTATTTTTTTAATATTGTGATTTAAAGAGAGTTAAATGACATTCCTTAATTGAATATGGCGTTGATGTCTTTTATTAATAACAAAAAATATATCAATCTCAATAAAAGATATGTTCTCTTAAATTATTATCTGCTAAAAATATTTCTGTGGTAACATTATTCAGGATTATAAGAAGATTAAACAATATTAAAAATTCTGAATTTAAAATTCGAACATCAATTCAAAAACTCGTTTTTTGGCAAGCAAATGTTCAATTTATCGATCCTATTCAAAAAAAGGTTCGAATTGTGTATTCGAATGATTCGCTGTTGACGAGCCGCACTCGGACACAGGTTACGGCCGATTTACTACGAACGACGACGGTACTCTCGATGTTACGTCCAGCGGCACGTAATAGAGCCTCGTTCACTCACCCCCCTCCTAGCTAAACCCCAGCGTATACAGACACAGAGATCTGTGTTTAAGTATCTGTAGTATCTGAATTTGCATCTGTAGGAAAACAATGAATCTAACCTACTCCTTAAATGAAATACGATAGGTCCGTGTTCGTCATTCAAAAAATTTTAGATGTTAACCTTCTGAGGTCGTACTCTATTTGGGAAATTCAACAAATTTTGAATCATTTTTATAATTTGTTAAAACCATATCTGTGAAAATTATCTGTTTATCAGAGGTAGTGAGAGGATCTATCTCCGTTGCATCATGAATTATCGTACAATGGGTTTCTTTGTAGTCATATTTGCGTTTTAAAAAAATCTAAAGATTTTTAGTGTTATTTTAAAAGCGACAATTCGTCTAAAAAAGTGAAAAAAATACAACAAAAATATTAGATTTGTATTATTTTTTTGCTTCAATTTAACAAGAAATGGCTTAAATAATAGGTATTAAAGTTGAGGAGTGGGGGCTCGCTACGTCACAACTATGTAGAAAATGTGGGCCGACGTCATGCGACATTTCAACTCAATCTGTCGCCGTCGTTAATGATAAAGTAGAAAAAAAGTGTTTAATATTCTTTAATAATCCGCCACAGAGAAACAAAATTTAGTAGGACAGGGATTCTATTGGGGTCTTATTAAAGAGTCGCGATGCTTGTAATGCCGTAACTTACCTTTCATCTCATTATGTTTCTCTATTTTAATTGAGTGCACCACATGAGTCCAGAAAGTGCGATGAATGTTTGTGCGACATAACTATATTTCGGATAACTATGCGATAAATTGTAGGTCGACAAAATTTTTATGTGCGACAAACGATTGAGCGACAATTGTTCGACACCGATCGTAAAACGCGAAAAACGATCGTAAAACCCATTTCTTGGTTTTTCACTCAGACGACTTTTTATGCATATATAATTTGGATGATAAAAGCAACCTAATTATAAGACCTCTGTAATTAAACGAAACACCTCATCGAGATCAATCTCGTTTTATCTGCCTCTTGACAAGGAGTTGGTCTATCCCGATTTAAAGGTCTGATGATAGCATAGATTTAAACTACATAATAAATATATGCATAATGGAACTGATAGGTGTTCATTGAAATTTTAAATACTCTGTACTGAGCTAACAGTACACTTAAAGTCAATTTAAATGTACTATTAGCTCAGTACATTTATTTATTTTGATAATGATTTAATATACTTTACTTAAATAAACTCAAAAGATGGAGTTTATTAGTTTTATTTTTGTGGCTTTTTAGCACATTGACATAACATATGCTTTGTAATAGACGAGCTTTAGAATTTTGCTTTATAAACGGTACTTTTATCTCTGGGAACTTTTTAGTGAGATAAAAAGTATATTTTTCAATGCAGACTAAGAATAACATATGTACCAAATTTCATAAAAAATTCTTTCAGTAGTTTTTGCGTGAAGAAGTGAGAATATCCTAACAACCAAATCTACAAACTTTCAACTTTTTAATATTAGTAGGATAAACATTTTACTTATTTTATTTTTATGTAGGCTCGTTGAGCACAATTTACCCTAGAGCAAGACATACTATTTTAACTCCGCAATGTTACGATTACTACAATAATAAGGGATTTTGTGAGTAAGGAAAGTATTTTTCTACAAGGCAAATCAAAGGAATATGTAGTGGTAAGGAATTGAAATGAAACGAAATCATGTTCCATTTCTCTTTTGGTTCTCAATTCGAATGTATGTTTTTTTTTGTGTTTGATACGGGTTTACTCCGCCTTGAATCGATATTCAAATTTCTTTTCATTCGAAAGGTTCATAGGCCTAGGTGGTCTCATTTAAATTATAGCGAAAACGAATCAGTCGTTTTCTTTTTATAACAAAATATAATATGCTTTTCATCAGATATCACCTTAATGTTTTGATGCCATGTTTACATCAGCGAAAAACTAAAAGATAGCGTACCTTGCATTTTTCAAAATCCGAAAGGCGGAATTTCTATGTTCAATTAGTGTTAATAAACCCCACAGTTATCATTACTCTAACGTTACCACCTTCAGTTCTACATCACCTGAAAACTTATCTTGGAACCTCCTCTCCTGGAGGTAACCTTGGTCTTGAGGAAGCCCGAGCTGCTGCTCAGTTTAGGCTATTGAATATGTACGTCTGTATGTAATGTGTATCATTTGCCATTCTTTTCAATGTGATATGGGATTGTGTGGGCCTAAATTACCGAACTCAAAATAAACTCAAAATTGTTATTTTAGTCTAAAGCTAACGGTGTGGATCTATAACGATATTGTAACATGACGATACAACCATTGATCTACCATGCAAAATAAAATAAAAAATATATATATTTATATTTAATTATATATATTTAATTTGAACTCTATGTTACGACAGTGTTGCATTCGACATCGAGTTCGAGGTAGTTTTTATAATAGCATAGCTGTAACTAAGCTTTAAAACGTTCACTAGTCGTTGGAGCAACAGAGCGCGTCTGGCTTGACGAATTATCCCTGTGCCGTGACCGTGGTACCTGAACCAGTTAGATTTGGGAAGGCATTACGCTTCATACTTGTTAACTATTCAATTCTTTACCCCTTTGTCCTGGAGATGTGAAATGGGATTTTTACGATCCAGATTAACAGTCTTAATCCAAATTTATTAAATGTAGTGTTTTCGTATTTGTCCAAGAGTTTCGTTATTATCTGTAGAATCAATATAAGCCAGTTTCTTATATACACACGAAAACTAATTGAAAATTGAAACGCATTTATCGCGTGTTATATTGAGAAATTATCGCATTTTACAGACGTTTCCAGGTTCAGGATTCACCAGAACCGTTGGAATTTTCGACCCAAACAGGAAATCACGCTTGTCTTAGGTCATGTTGTACAGGTCTCAATAAATTTCAAAATGAAATAATAATTGAGTTATTAATCAAGTTCGCTTAAAACAACCGGTTCCGGTGGAAGATTTCATAAGCTGGTACTCCAAACGGGTTCCTGGTACAACAATTTGCATTTTAAAATGAATATGTAAAAAATATTACACACCATGTGTAAGAATATTAATTATAAGTAATTTTTATTAACATTAAAAACTTATCTCCTACAAATAATAGTGTTATATTTATTTTACGGAAAGCTTTAGCTAATTATTTTCATTAAACAAATCCAATTCTAGTCTAAACAACTAAATATCATTTGCATTATATTTGCATTGTGTATGCCCCATTTCATTAATCTTTAAAACTGACATGATATTAAATGTTTGTGTCAGTTGTCTGATTTATAGTTTTATTTTTATAAATCATTGTATGTTTTTATGAACTCAATTGGGGCTAGAATATAGTTCTTAGAATCACAATGAGATTGTATTAATTATTATTTTACCAACGACTTTTGCCTACAGTCTGTAACGACGAAACGAAGCCTAATAATGAATGCTTCGAGTTTGACAAATATGGATGCTGCGATCGTTTTTCTTTACCCAATATTATCAGAGAATTCACATGAAATTATCAAGCGAAAAAAAAATCGTTCGATAATCGCATACTATGAGTGTTTTATGTAATTTTAAATATCCATTACAATAAAACGGCAATTTCATACTCTTACCCTGTTATTATTAGGGGAGAAAACATTATCTGTATTGTAACGGTGCGCCACACCACACCGTTTATTTTGTCCTAGGTTTCCGCATAAAAACTTTTTCTCTTTGACCTTGAACATCATTTATTTTTATTAATTTATTGTAGTTTGAAATTTTGAGTAACGCGGTATGCTCGTTATGAATGTTCGTGCTCTTTCTGAAAATTCACTCAGTGAAAACATGTTATGTAATTTCATCATATAAATCAGTAAAGAAAAATGTGAACGTATATATCTACGAGGTATTAACTAAGTTCTATCTATTATAATTGCTTTACCTACTTATACTCGTACTGCTTATATAAGTTATTTTAGAAATTCATAGAAACTATATTTATATATTTTTGTGTTTGTTGTTACAGTTTTTTATTTAGATTATAAATATACCAACTTATCAGGCCTAGTCAGCCATTTCATTTTCCAACCAACAACAAGCATCTAATTCGTCACAGTATCTTTCACCAGGTTCGAATTCAACTCACTAGAAAGGCGATGTGATTTATAACATTAGCATGAAAGTATGATACAGATAAGTTGTTTTATGGTAATTGATTGGTATTTTAAATATATACATATATTTCAAACCTGCTCCGTCGTAAGACTGATCAATTAGCCATGTCTTCATATGCATAAAATTATGAAAGGGTCAGTGCCTCTCAAACTACTAATTTACACGAAATTAAATATCTTATTTTTTATACAAATGTTGTTAACGCGTTTACAAAACTGCCGCTCGTTTTACTCCACACCACACCAAATGGGTTTTGAACTCATTAGTTTTGTTTTATAGCACGGCAGCCGTCTCAATATTATACAGATTTAAAATTTAAATAACACAGTCACTAGTGATAAGTAGCTGTCCGACTAGTGACGTGACTCATGCAAGCTAGTTTTTTGTTTCTCGGAACTACTAAATTGAGTGCTGTAGGTCGTAACTTTAATGTATATTTATAACTTATAATATTTTATTGATATAATATAATGCGACTGCTAAGTGATTTACTAAATGTTCCGATTACAATGAATTATTGAGAATAGAAGCCTTAAAAGTTGGATTAGAAAAATCATGCCGTAAGTTCTTAACATTATTTCTCCTACATCTTCATTAATTGGTATAATTCTCATAAATTATACACCTAAACCTTCCTTATATATTACCTACTGTCTCTATTCTTGAAAATGACATGAAGTATAATTATTAATTTATGAGTTTATTACACTTATATCAAAAGAAGCAACAGACAATATTCCTGAATGCATATAACCCAGACCTATTTATGGCAAGAGTGAATAGATTCCTTCTGGGCAAGTTCGTCCCACAGTTCCTTGGGCGGAGGTCAAGAGTGAGCCCATTAAATATAAAGAAGACAAGGAATTTTGTGTAATGAGATGTAGTGCTAAGGTTGTTACATTCAGCTGTTGTTTGTAAGGAATGGTAAGGCTGCATATGTACTGTCGTAAAAAGTCATGATACAAAATGGTTATTAAATATTTATGTATTAATAGTAAATATTTAATGACTAACTATTAAAATGCCAATCTTTATACAATCTCCTATTGATGTTAAACTTAGAGTGCTGAGTATATTCTATGGTAAATTTCTAACGGTTAAGTATTTTAATCGAAATGGATAATAGTTTAATCAAAGCGCCGCGCCACGTGGCTTACGTGCGTCTGTAGCAATAAATATAAAGGTAGTTTCACACGATATAAGAAAGGGGAAGAAGGTGTGCGGGTGCGATCGATACAATAACCCCTATTAGTATTCGCTCTTGTAATTTATATAACTAATTATACTAATTATATAACATTTTGAAAAATTTTAGGAATTATTATGTATTATCTTTCATTGTTAAATCTAAATATATATAAAACTCAAAGGAGTGACTGACATAGTGATCTATCAACGCACAGCCCAAAGCACTGGTCGGGTCGGGCTGAAATTTGGCATGCAGGCAGATGTTATGATGTAGGCATCCGCTAAGAAAGAATTTTGATCAATTCTACCCGCAACGGGATAAAATAGAGGATGAAAGTTTGTATGAAACTTTGTCAATTTTAAACCGATCGAGCTGAGACTTTGCATGCATAATAGTAGCTTTATGCCTGGTTGGAAAATGAAGTGGATTTAACATGACATAGTCATTCACTTAGAAAGGATTTTGATAAATTCAACCCCCATGGGGATAAAATAAGGGATGATGGAGGATGTAAATGTATTAGATATGTCGCATCATCATTACGAAAATCGTTTGATTTAGTTTCTTTTATTTTAATTGCTAGTTACTCGATTACTTAATTACTCGATTGTAAAGAGAGCGTGATCATCGATACTCTTAATTTTATTAGAATGGTGACACTGACTTTGACAGTTCGTTAATAAAAACCAAATTGCCGCCATTTTGGCACACATTCTGTTTCCGATCGCCGAGGAGTAAAGACATCTGACGACATCACGCTCATCTCGTTATATTTTCGTATGAAAAGTGATAAAATGGAACAAATCCACGTTGGTAT
Source organism: Diatraea saccharalis (assembly GCA_918026875.4). NCBI lineage: Eukaryota > Metazoa > Arthropoda > Insecta > Lepidoptera > Crambidae > Diatraea > Diatraea saccharalis. The sequence goes on along the minus strand of OU893341.1, from coordinate 7,086,477 downwards.
ACACGCCTGCAGTGTTATTTTAAAGATAGTCCTCCGATATGGACGATCTATTTGGGCTTCATAATAGCCCCTTCGGACTACCCGCCGTTAGATATAATTAATAAATATTCGTTAGAAATGCCTACCACACGGACGAAGTCGCGGGCAAAAGCTAGTATTTATATAAACGCTCGTTTTATTTACAGAAGTTTAATACGAACGTGCACGTACACTTTTGATACGTATAACATCTGCGTTCATAATTAAGTATAGTTTCGTACTATTGAAAATTTACATTGGAAAACTGATATTGTTATGATTCTGAGGTATTTCAACTGTAGTTAATCATTAAGGATAGAAATAAAGCAAAAATATATATAATTAGGAATTAAACTAATCTGCTTAAGCCATTTGTAAGATTAGACGTTTCCTAGTTAAGCTTTGCGTTCTTATAGGTTAGTGAAAACGGTTATATATATCGCACACCTAGATCTAAACTAAGACAACTCAAAAACCTAATGTGGAGGTTTGACAATACATTTGTTTACGTGGCAGGAGCGCGACCACTGTTGATTCGACAAAAGAAAGCTAAAGTTATCTAGCGGCTCATCCCCGAACCTTTATTGAAGCTGTTATGATGGATAGATGCGTATGATCACCGAGAATTTGAATATCGTACAAAGTCAAAACGCGCTCAAATTTTTGAGTTGTCTCAGTTTAGATCTAGGTGTGCGATATGTAGTTAATATCTCTTTCAGCAACTTTGTGATCATATGGCTAGTATGTTGGGTTCAAGTTGTCCGAGTTTGATTCGAGATTAATATTTGAAATTAAATTTTCCATATTATCTTCATTATCAGCCCTTTTACGTCCTGGAGGATGGTTCCTCTGCGCCGGGCCAATGAGCAAAAGATGCTATTAACAATTGCATATACAGCCGGGACCACTGCTTAACGCGAACGAAGCGAACGTATTTCGAGATAATAATTTTTGGTCACCCATCCCGTGACCGACCCTTGCAAAAGTTGCTTAACACGGAGCTTATCCACTACGCCACCGGGCTACTACCATCTAATATATAACCATGAGTGTTGAGTAATTAAATAGAGAAAGAACTTCAAGTTTCACTAACAATTTCACCGGTGCTGCGGGCACGGTCGATAGGTACTTCGCACCCGCCTACAGTTCACACGCTTCCAACTTCGATGCGTATAATACAATCATTCACACGACGTCTATCAACGTTTAATTCATACGCTATTATCGCATTGCTATGTTTACTGTCCCCTTGTACTCGCTTCCCATATTTAAATAAATAAATGCGTAAGCGCCCAACAAGTTATAATTAGTATTTTAACGTGTACAGTTATAGCGCGTTCCTTATACCGTTTTAGTAATTTACTTCCTAATCAAGATTTTATAATGATTATACGGAAATAGTTTTCTTTGTACTATTATTTTATTTAATCTCCAGACTCTAATATCGACTTAATTTTACACTTGTATCTAAAGTCGAGCAGAAGTAATTACTTTAGTGTAAGTTATAACTTAAGCAAAAATTTTAAACAAACATACAAACGCTACTAATATTAGCAATAGACAGTTAAATATACTCAAATTATCGTATATTGGTAAAAATTATTTGCTTAAACGATCACTATTACTCGAGTAATTCTACTCGACTGTAGATACGAGTGCTAGTCTAACATAAGATGATTATTCTTTACAAAAAAGCTCTATTTTTGTGCTGTCTTTAAGTTTTAATATATTACTATATTTTTTTCGCTCTAATTGTGACTACCACTTATTTTAAAAATACTTGAAGAAAAGCCATTCACAGACTTCGCGTTGCTATTGTGTAATAAAATCGGGCTCGAACTCAGCATACACAGCAACGTGGTTCAGTCACATGGTCGTAATAATAATCTCTGAATTTGTCAAGCTTGTTTTTTTTTTCATAGACTATTATTGCCATACTGAGTACATATATTTGTTATATGTTTATACACAAAGTCACTGGACTTGTTAACTATTCGCTCTATATAAAGATAGTAAGTTTCACGAGATTCTAATGCCGGCAACTTAATTACGTGTTGTGTGCCGCCGAACTGGTATGGACGCACGAAAAAAGCGCGCGAAAGATCCGGGTTTTGTGGCCGTTGTGGCACGTCGCGTGCGTACCTTTTAACGGATTTTGAAGCTCGGGGGAATTATTCAAAATTTTGGCCCGATGTTGGCCGGCATAGAGTAGCTCGGTGGCGTAGAAAGCGTCGCGCCGCGATACGTGATCGTTGTTGTTGAGCAACTTTCGCAAAGGTTGGTTACGGGATGGGGGACCTAAAATTATTATTTCTAGCTACTACGTGATTCGGAAGGCACGTTAAGGTATTGGTTCCGGCTGCATTTGCTGTCGTTTGTCATTAATACCCTCGAATCCGCAATGGCCCAGCGTGAATAGTCATGTCCCATCCTTCTTAACCATCCGTAGGCCCTGTAGTGGGGACGTAAAAGAGCTGATGATGATGATAGCAGGCATATGGATTTTGTATGCTATCATATTTCGTGGATGCTAAATAAATATTACATAGCTTTCATAAAAATTTGAAACCTAAAAATTTTTTTTAAGTGTTCTAAAAATCAAAAAATATAATGACCGGTTTGCAAAGTGTAAATAAAGTTATATAGCTATTATATACTAGGTACTTATTTCATTACTTTCAAGTGATAAAAGTATCTAATTCTAACGTAACTGCAAAACTATCTGTTTGTTACATTTAGACGTGACGTAAAATGTAATTTGCAACATTAACAATAATCTTACTGATATTCAAAATACGAAAGTGAATAATTATGTTTGTTTCTCTTCTATGTAAAAAGTACTGAACGGATTTTGATGAAATTGGGTATATGAATAATTTCCAGCCTAGATTAACATTATGCTTTTATATACCACTTAATGGTTCCTTAAGGACTACACGGGTGAAGGTGTAAAACTAATAGACAATAACAATAAAGGCCAACTTCACATCGGCTAAAAAATGTTTATGTAGAATTTGTCAATGAAGGTCACAGTTTTTTTATTATTAATGCACAGTTGGCAATTTAACACTAGCACAGAGTTCGTGTCTACAACTTTTAATTTTCCTTGACTAAAAAGCGCGCCAGAATTGTGGAATTCGATGGTGTTCGATTTTTTTTTTTCACTTTAAAAAAATGATTAGTTCCGGGTGATTTCGATTAGTTTTCGGCTGTGCCGAGGCGGGGGGCGGCGTGACTTGACGGATTCCTGTCTAGATGCTCCTTTGTTTGAGGACGATGGACGCGTAGTGATGTAACGCAATAATACATATCGATTAGTTGTATTCCTTCTTTCCTTCAAACTTCAAGCTGTGTTTACTGGTTTGGATTTTGTAAAAAAATTCAGTTAACACGCAAATGTATAATTACGAGTTATTACTTAACATCTGGTACTATCCCAACTATCTCCTCATAAAAAAATCTTACGGGTTTTATGTTAAAGATTTATACTAGCGAACTTTTTGGTTCGCATTACAAATCTTGCTATATCATGTACTTATAATATTCTATTGGTTTAAAAATTTCAACGTGCGCAAGCGTTACGTGAATTGGCCCCTAATGTCCGCGTGTCCATTGACCTGCCGGTACTTATTGTTCATGACGAAGGACGTTTACACGAATTCAAAGACAAAGGTTGACTGATTCTATTATGTTATTGCAGCATTTGTATTTTAGAGTGATGGCATTTTAACGAGTTGACAATTGCCATGCCAATGCCGGGATGTCGGCTTATTTTCGTTAGAATATGAAGTGTTAAGAGGATCTTTCCTTCATTTCATTTTTATTTTACATGTAGAAATTAATTTGTTCAATTGCCATTGGTAGAATTGTGCGAAATGCGCAGATAAGCCATTATTAAAAGAAGGAGTGTTATGTAAATAGTATCTGCCATTGTGTCTTTCTCTTAACAATTAGCTTTTACTATTTAAATTAGGTAAAAATTGGTTAATGATAATATGAATAAACTTATAAATAAATAATAAATACTTATAATTAAATAAACCAATAATGAATTGCATGTTGTTACATTCCATTTTGACAGATTCATAAGCACCTTTCCTTCTAGCTACCCTTTTAGTAAAGAAAACATAGATCAGAACTCTAATATATCAATAAGAAAAATCTCCTTTTATAGGAAAGATTGAAAGAAATCTACATTTCAAGATGTTGCTAACTTACGTGATGAAGAAAACATAGATCAGAACTCTAATATATCAATAAGAAAAAATCTCCTTTTATAGGAAAGATTGAAAGAAATCTACATTTCAAGATGTAGTTATGAAGAAATATTGAGAAGAGTAACGTGTATAAATTAATGCAATTATTGTTGGTGTTAATAAATAAATTATGAGTGTAGTCAAAGTATTTCAAAGTTATCAATACAGCCAATTAAAATAATAATTATTCATAAACATCAAACTTCGACGCGTATAAGGAAAAATACTATAATTCAGGTTTAGAAAATTCACTACGATGAGTTTAAAAAATACAAAAAGAAAATAAAAGAGACGTTAATGCAAAGTCAATTATACCTCTCTTACTTATCTAAACAAAAATAAATAAAGACATAATTTATTATAGGTATTCATCTATATTATATTGTGTAATGTTAACAATAAATAATTTAGTTTAGTCTCGTACATTCCATATTCAAAACAAAAAAGAAAGTTTCTTGTAAAAGTTTATAACAGGTTACGGGCAAAGCATGCGATCGATCGATGCAGTGGACATTGTATGCTGTATCGTTTTATTTCCATGCTTCATACGTTCATAGCATGGTATAACGTGGCTTCAGTTTCGTTACGGCACGATTACTTAACGCGTTTAAAAACTCTCGGGTTAATTAAATAGATTAAAAAATAATTGTCGATATGTAACAGTCGATATCGGTGACGTTACTAGTGGTCGGCTAGTGCCCTACGCTACGCACCAAACCGGTCAGGCAGCCCTGCGCGCTAACACGTGCATGCGAGTCTTTCATCTTCATCTATTTTGCCTCGCAACTTACAATTTAGATCTAAGTAAGAACGTTCAGCATAGCTTTAAAATTCTAAATTACAATAAATTTTGACTTTACATTTTCCAATTTATGTTTTTATATTACGACTTTTCAGGATTTCTTTGGTTAATTTAAAAAAAAAACTTAACCTTAAAAACGCATGTTTCTAACAAGATCTCAAGAGAGTATTCTTTCATATTCATACATTTTTTTATTATAATAGTTCATTTTAATTGTAACTGTTACTTACATAAATTTTTACTTTACGGTCGTATTTTTTTATTTTATACGAAATAATTTTCATTGTTGTAAACTAGTAAAGTTGTAATATACATATATTAAGTTAAAAATATGCAATGATCTTAAATTATCGGTATGATGCATTATTTTTATTATTTAAATATTAGTAAAGTAGATAGATAACCCTTTATTGCATACTTAAAAAAAAAAACAATGTAAAGTTAGGTTGGGAACATGAAGTTGCTCTATAACTCGCAAAAGGTTATCAATAATAAATGCATACTGTTCATCACTTAACTTCACAGATTGAGAGTTTTTTTATCGTAGCTAATCGAGGTCTTTGAAGGCCTTGGAAAGACGCTTTTTTATTAATGTATTTCCAAAAGCAAAGTTACTTTGGCGGAGAGACATTCTCGTATTTATTTAGTTGGATTCTCACTTTTGTGAGAAAATCAACTGCTTGTTAATTCATCATCATCATCAGCTCTTTTACGTCCCCACTGCAGGGGATGGATGGTTAAGGAGGATGCGCCATGACCCTCCATGCTGGCCCAATCCGGATTGGAGGGTATTAACAACTGCAAATGCAGCCGGGACCAACGGCTTAACGTGCCTTCCGAAGCACGGAGTAGGTCGAGATAATATTATTTTGGTCACCCATCCCGTGACCGACCCTTGCGAAAATTTCTTAACGACAACGATCGCGGGCCGCGGCGCTTATCCACTAAGCCAGCGAGCTACTTCGATGTTAATTAATGAACAAAATCTATTTTATTTTATTAAAACAGGTTTTATTATATGGTATTTTTAGGAAACCCGTAGGGAAGGCTCCAGCAGTGGGAGTATTGATAGAATTGTAATGATGGTAATGCTATACTGGAGTCTTAAGCTAATCTTCATTTTAAATCTACCTTTATATCATAAGCATTAGTTTATCAACGCCTCCACTGCTGGCTCATAAACCTGCCCAATAGATGGAACCAATTCTGAAAAATCTACCAGTATTTCTGTGCATAATGCGCATGTCTTCATAGAATAGTCCACGTTCTCTTCTTTCCATTTTAAAGCGCAGTAAATCGATACGTCTTGCAAAAATACAAATTAATGTTTTCTTTAAAAAAAAGGACTTTTAATTAGATAAACGGCCAGTTGCACAAACGTCCATTAAAATTGACATTAGTTTAAAGCGTCATTACCCATACAAATTTGACATTCATTAGAGCTTATAGATGTCATTAAACCCTAATGGACGTTTCTGCAACTGACCGAAAGGCTTTCAATTAAAGGGCTTAAAATAATCTGATGCTTTGCTTGTGCAATATTCTTGACAATCAACTTGTGCTTGCTTTCTCGATTCAGCATTTTCAGAGATTTTAGTTCGTGACGCCATATTGAAATTTGTTAGCGGATATTTTGTCATCTATTCAATTTGTAGGTATCGAACGAATCCAGTTACGTCGCTTCAGTACTTTATTCGTCCAATTTATTATTTAACTCATCAGAATTTGAATTTAAGTTGCTATTTTAGATAAAACATTTTCCTACCAAGTTTTTCATTTCAAGAATTTTACGATTTTTAGTTATTCATAATCGCTGTCCCATACTTGACAAAAAAACTTTGGGAGAGTCGGTGTCAAATTGAGACGTGCTGAGTAGTTTTGATCGGGCAATGGTTTAAACTTGGTATAAAGTTAGTTCTCGTTGTGTTTAAATATTATAAAGAGCAAACGGAACAGGAATTTTAGTAACAATATGTTGCTTCTTGAAATATGTTTTATATGTTATCTTTACTTATATTATAAAAAGGAAAGATTTCATTGTTTTTTGATTCCAATACTCGGGAACTACAATATGCAGTGATCATTAGCTATATTTTCTCCCGAATAACAGCAAATAAAGGGATGATATTGGGAGTTTGAATTACCATAGCAACCATTTGCATTTGAAATTATATCCGTATCATGATATTAATCGATATCCAAATCCCTGTGGACCACGCGGGCGAAGCCAGTTTGGTATAAAATGTGGAGGAAGGACTTTTCTATATAGTCTCGGGTCTGGGGGTTGAGGTACCATTGTTGTCTCGGATACTCCATATGCGGGAGCTTAAGCTACTACTGCTATATCTTGGAATCTTAGCGATATATGAGATGTTGTTTTATATTTATATTATCTTATTTATATTTTTTTTCAGTGTATATATTTGCCAACGGTAAGTATCATACTATAAGCAGATATTGTGAAAGCTTTTTGTTATATAAAGCGTATCCTGTATAGAGCATATCCACTCTTTTCTTTCTTTAGAATGTCTTTTCTCTTAAGACGCTTCACATAGTCATGTATGATAAGAGTTTGCGCAAGTGCATTCGTGTATTTCTCGAGCCGTTTATGTTATTTAGATAGATAAACTTTTTTTTTGTACGATCGGCCCACATTTAAAGTACATAAAAAACAATGAAAACTACAACAATAACAAGCTGAAAGCTTAGAGTATCATATTAAGTATGCCGCAACGATACATAATGGCTACATTATCATCATCATATCAGCCAGTTGCAGTCCACTGCTGGACGTAGGCCTCCCCCAGAGTGCGCCACAAAACACGACCGCCCGCTGTCTTCATCCAGAAAATCACTGATTTTCAGCTGCAACCAAAAAACCATTAAAAGATAACAGTGCCACTTGTCACACAACATTTATTTGTGGGAATCTGAATTTATTCATTTCACTCATGTATTTGTCGTAAATTAATCTACTTTTAGGTCGGTATCCAGAATTCGAAACAAACTACATTTTTATTACTATTTAAACGCACTTTTGCCATTCGGAATTCTTATAAAGAATTAATAAAAACACAATCAGTGACTGTCATATTTTTTAAATGAAGAATCAGTAAAAATATCAAAAGGGCATTAAACTGTGTTTAATTGCGTGCGCGTGCGCCCGCATGTTGTCACGTGGCCTCTGACGTCATCTGCGGGTCATAACACTGTTATCATCCCCTAACACTGGTTCGTTTGATTGGTACCCCTATCACTCTAGATTTTCATTTAGAGCGCCCTGATTGGAAAGTTAATAAAAGCAACGGTAATTGTCGATAACACGGGTTGGAACGGGACTTTCTTTTTTTTTATGTCGCCGACAACTAATGGGATGGGTAATGGGAGGATTAGTTATATCCTTATCGTGACAATTATTAATTGTAGTATTTAAAGTATAGCAAATTAGTTTACAAGAACAACAATATTTTATGGCCATCATAAAAAATAATAATTTATAGTTGGTGAAAAGGATTGAACTATGACGTCATAAGATACAAAAAGCGTTTTTAACCGTTATAAGCAGATATTTTTAATTTTCACAGAATATATATCTATAAATTTAATAGATATATAGTTTATCAAAACTGAAAACTATATGTATCTTAAAGAAAAGTTCTTAAATAATTCACCATCAAAGTTAATTAAATATAATAGACGTTTGGTTACAGAATTAATTGGTTACAGTATCTAAATTTAACACTTTTACCGACGTCTAGTCTCAATATATAGTCGCTTTAAAAGGAAAGTTATAATATCCTTATTATTTAGTTTGTAAATATTAAGGTAAAGCCAATAGTCATAGGCATAGCGATAAAGAAAGGATTTCTGTACATCAGCATAGTTAGGACATTTATTTTCTGTTTTATTATTAGTGGCCAAGGAGGTTTTAGTTATACGTATTTTATATATATTTAGAAAATATCATAGTTTATATGCTGACAAATACCTTTGTGTATGCACCTGTGTGCGACCCTTAACAGGGCGCGTACATCAACATAATCAATAACTTTCAACTGATTTTGTACAAAAAAACAACATCCAATTAAGCTGTTATTAAAAACTAGTAGCCGCCAGCGACTTCGTCCGCGTTTTTCATTATTTCTTCGCTCCTAATAGTTGCAGCGTGATGTTATATAGCTAGCCTAAAGCCTTCCTCGATAAATGGTCTATTCAACACAAAAAAATTTCAATTCAATCAGTAGTTCTTGAGATTTCAATTCAAACCAGTATTTAATATTATAAATCTGAAGAGTTTGTTTGTTTGTCTGAGCGTTCAAACAAACAAACAAACTCTTCAGATTTATAATATTAGTATAGATAAGGATACTACGTCATATTTCAATACATTCTGTCGCAGTCAAAACAAAAATTTATAAAATTTTCTCCATTACAAAAATCAGATACCTTTTAGGGGTACCTATTCACAATTTTTTCATTTGTTGTTGTAATTATAATCTTTTTATTGAGAAAATTTGTAAAGATTTTCGCTTTGTGACGATATCAAACCTCTTTCAAAAAATAAGTTTTTAATTTTACCTAAATACCTTAAAATATGCAGCCCTAACTTCGACGGAGTATAATGTGTTTAAAATAAAGGAAGGTAACTGATTTTACTACTTCTCTGATATATCCACCATTTTTATTGGTTTTTTAATGTTGCCAATATTCAAAATCTACATCAATTATATAAATCGATATTGTATTTGAATAGGTAAGAGTTCTGAAACATGAAAGACGAAAAAACATTTAAAATGATGAAACAATGGATGAAACACCTGGATGAAACCTTATGAGCGGAATCGATTAATTGAGTTTCAGTGCTGCCAAAACAAAACATATTAATATAAAAAATGTTTTATGTGGCTGAAGAGGGTATGCATTGTTTGCAAGGTCTCATCATGTACCACATGTATTATGACATTTTTACAGTTGTCGCATTTAAAACCCCCAACATGTTTATTCGTAATTAATAACCTATGCTCTATGTCAGTTAATAGTATATTGTTGAGTAAACATAATTACATTGTTCATTATTAAGAACATAAATACATAATTAGTTTTAATGATTTAATCGAATCTAGTCGATTAAAAATAGTCGATTTATAACATTTTTAGAATGGCAATAATCACATGCATGACGCGCTAAATGAAAGGCATACATTGACACAATTGACAGCTGTCACTACAGTATTGCCTTTCGTTCTGTTGAGTTCGTTTGTTGAATGCTTTTCTGATTTTATTCTTTCTTTAAGTTTTATGTCGAATGAATTTCGAGTTCCTCCATAACTATAGAAACTGAACATATTCGAGACAGATACTCTTTTTTTCGTGTGTGAATTGTGTTTGTACCAATAACATTAACATTACTATTACTTGAACTTCAGGCCTATTTCTCATGAATCCGTCGAATTAGAGTAATTATTTTTTTTGTAATTGAATCTAAGGCCAAAACCCTACAAAATGATGTAGGTTTCATCATGGCACAAAAAAAAAATTTGAAACGTAACTCCATACATCATTGCCCATTCTCCTTTCTAGGTAATTTTGTGATCTAGGAAATTATGCAGCACTTATATAATAATCGTGATAGATTGCGTCATAGCATAAAAACCACATATCCATATGTAATTTGGTAATTAAAATGACAAATTGAATAGTAACAATGGTTACTATGGTAACTTTTAATTCCCTATACAAACTTCCATTCTTATTTTCATCTCTTTATTTGTTGTTTTTCGGTATAAAATATAGCCTACGTTCACCGCATATGATGTAGCTTCTTGTAGGTGAAAGAACGAAAACAAACAATCAAGCTTTCCTCTTTATAATATTAGTATAGAGGAATAGATGACAATACGGCCATCGCACCGCTAAACGCTATGCTAATGACTACGTCATAAGCATTATAAGTGTGTATTGTAATATATGGAGCCTTTCAACGCAGGTTAGATCACTGATAGACTCGTAACTCTAGCACGAACATTCAACTATTTGCCGACACACCTATTTCTAAAGCACAATACACCGCGGTTTGTTTGGTTTGGTAATAGCATAACCGTCTCTGTGGACTTTAGACCTCTAGTAAGACGCCTTCACTTTTTGTTTGTTTGTGAGAGTCAAAGTCAAAACATTAAAATGCTTGAAATAAAGCTTCTTGTTTAGTTAAAAAACACCAATAAATTGTTACGTAAAAATAAGATAAAAGTATCATTGGCTTCTAAAGATTTCATTGTCATTATTTTTATTGGTTTAAGCTATGAGCTATTAAAGCTTTTAGTCACAATTGTCATGACTTCTTTTGGGCGCTTCAGCGAATCATCTCGTGCGTGAAAGTCGTCCCTTCGAAATAAAAACAAGATACGGTAGCTAATCATTCAAGTGGTCATTATTCTTCGTTCAATTGTTTTATTGTCACTTAAAAAAAATCTTTTGATTATAACGCTATCAAAAACGAGCGATACTAGTTGATAGTGTATAATGATTAATCCGAGTACATACAAATCATATGCTTTTCGAGACTTTTGCTTTTAAAGACGATATTATATCTGCAAGGCTATTATTATTGCATGATGTGTTGGCCTTAATAGTTGGTTACATTTAATTAGGTATTTTAGATATAAGAAAAATGTATACATTAATATACTAAGTTTTAATGTATATATAAACTTAATTGTAACAATGTTATCAAACCTAGTTAGTTATGAAGAGCTCGATGGCGCAATGGTTAGGGCGCTCGGTCTGCAATCCAGTTTTTAAGCAATGATCGCTCATAGGATGGGTGACTAAAAATTTATTATCTCGAACTACTTGCTTCGGAAGGCATGTTTAGCCGTTGGTCCCGCGCATATGAAAACGTTAACACCCACCAATCCGCACTGGGCTCGCGTGGCCCAGTCTCCCTGGTCTCCCTGAAGGCCTAAGCCCCAGCAGCGCCATTAATAGACTGATGATATGTATGATGTGAATATTGCTTATATTTATCTTGTTTTAAGTAGTTTTAATCATGAGGTCAATGATTTCTGACCAGCTGGACGGGTAAATCATCTGACGATGGCAGATCAATTGATCGCGATCCTGAACTCTGATTGGCGGCCGCGGTCGGCGAACCCCCCTCACTGTCACCACCGCGGTTCGCTTGCTACGTCCGATTTGTTATACTAGCTTGTAACTGTTGCTTACCGTTTAACTTCTTAACATTACACCGTGTTTCATCGCTTGCTAACTTCCACAGGCCTATACTAATACTTTATGGAGGATTTGTTTGGAATGAATAGCCTCCGATACTACTAGACCGTTTTTATTATTTCTTTATAAGGTATAGTTTATGTGATTTGGCGGGAAACAGCTAGTACCTAAATAAATACCTTTCATTGAATTTGTATTAACTAAAATAAAATTAAAAAATTTGCTGGATTTTTTTGTATCTACAACCAGCCCTGCGTTTCTGTAAAACTTCAAACCCAAATTAGAATTCACTCAAGTGTACGAAAAGCGGCATCTGCTCAATCTTGAATTTCGTGGCATAAGTGAAGTGAATTTCGAAATGACACAGGAATACAATATCTGAGACACGTATAATCAATCAATTTTGTTTTGTATTTTATACAAAAATGGAATCAATAGAATTTCTTTACTAAATTACTTGAATGCGGAATTCGAATTCTGGTTCGGATTTTTACAGAATCGCCCTGCAGATAGCAAGTATGATAAACACATTTTTATTTATAATACAATCAGGCTTTAAAGACGTTCAGACGAACAAGATGAAGAGTATATGTTGAATTACATACATAAGCAGGGACTCTGCATCTGGTTAGTTAAATTCAAATAAGTAGGTAATAATGTATTGACATATTTCGATAATATTCATTAACGTAATATCGGAATATATAAAGTTATTAGGTAATATGGAAAACGTATTCATATTAAAACTTAATATTTACTCGACAAAATAAACACTAAATACCTTAACTATACGTTTCATTTTTGTATATAGCAACTTAGTCCATTAATTACGGTAGAAAATAATCAAACGTTAGGGCATATTTTTTTTTTTTCAATTATTCGTTCCTTTCGGAACAGGCTAAGATCATAGACCATACTGCCTCGTCATTGGTTGAATTGTATTTCTTAGTATTGAAAAATGACGTTAAGTCTTCAGTTTATAAAAATGATATTAAACTTCTTCAGTATAAAAACAAAATTACAATAAAAATACGTTTCAAAAAATTTCAAAGACCCATTGAATTATTCTTTGACTTACAACATCAACAAACAAAAGTTACTTCCCGTTTCATATTGACATCAACCAAATAATACCTATGCATTCGAGACTTCATTCTCAAAAAAATCGAAATAGGATAAAAAAGAAGAAAAAAGTGACTAAATACAACAAAGACACGTAAAAATTACCCTAAGCTATGTACACCTATATTTGCCCAATTGTGCTATCTACAAATTTAAACAAAGGTAGAAATGTGGAGGTATTTACGAGCAGATTTGAAGTAGAGCGCGGTACCCGTTCCGGACTTTTATAAATCTCAATCAGCTCATCCATTAGCACAAGGCGCTGAATGCCAAAGGATGGGCATTCAAAGAATATGTGGTCCAAAGACTGCTCTGTTTGAGTGTCACAACGATCGCAAAAGGGACTTTGTACTATATTTAGACGATAAAGATGGTATTTTAGACTACAGTGACCGAAACGAAGCCTCAGGATAGTTGTATAAAATTTCCTGTTAAAGTAAGTGTTACTTTTGCAGAACCAAGGTGTAGAATTTACAGGAACGTTAAAAGAAGCATACCATAAACCTTTGTTTTCTATTTGGACTTTAAAATTCCAATGTTTTTTCCACGAATTAGTGGATCTATTTTTTAAAAGAAAAATTATGTCATTATTTGGAACAGTTATATTAAGGCTATTGCTGGAATCAGGGATTATTGAAGAATTGGTTATAAACCTTGCCAAAAAGTCAACTTTTTCATTTCCTACCACACCAATGTGTGAAGGAACCCAAACAAATGATACTTGAATATTATCCATAATGTTCAAGTCTAACCAAAGTTGTTTAATCGAAAATATAAGATAGTTTGTGTTAGCATTGAACTTATTGTTTTTAAGATTTTCTAAAACACTCATGCTGTCACTAACTATTACCCACTTATGACATCCATTATTTTTATATTTAATATGTTTTACACCTGCAAGGATAGCCAGAGCCTCGGCTGTAAATATGCTTGTGTTGGAATTAATTTTGTAACCTGTACCTAACTTCAATTGCTCATCAAAAATTGCAAAAGAGACTGCTGATTCTGTTTTTGAACCATCTGTATATAAGAACCGATGACCAGAAAACTCAGAAAATTTATTATAAACATCTTGCTTACAAGATAATTTATGATCAATGAAAATATTTATTGCTGGGAATTTACTCTCAAATTGTCCCTGATAACAAGGTAGCAATTCTGACTGATGTATTTGCAAGCCATTAATATAATTTAAAAATTGGGAAAAATTCTGAAGAATGTAAAGATTCTCTGTTGAAATATGTGAATTGACCAAGTTTAAAAAAAGGTGATTATTTTTTTTTGTGTAAAGTTTTAAAATAAACTTTTCTTTCAAGTAGGAAAATCTTATATTTAATGGAGGTAATCCACATTCAACCTGTAATGAATTTATAGGTGTGCTTTTAAATGCTCCTGTTATAATTCTCATACTTTTATTTTGGATTTTTTCTAGTTTATCCACCAGTCTATTATCACCAGAAAAACAGAGAAACCCATATTCAAAATGACTGCGAATGAGAGACTTATAAAGTATTAATAATATTTTGGGATCAGCTCCCCAGGATGATCTGCATAATGATTTTAAAACATTAAATGCTTTGTTAGCCTTTGAACTTATAATTTCAACATATTTGTTCCATGACACATTGTAAGTAAATGATATTCCTAAAAACTTTGCTTCACAAGAAATGGGGATAGGGATTTTGTTATAATATACAATGGAGGCTGAGCTATGAATTTTCCCAAATATAACTAAGTTTGATTTGTGGGCATTGATATCAAGATTTAAATAAGAAAAATAATTATAAAGACCTTCTAAAGATTTATTTACAATGTTGGTAATTTTTGTTAATTTTTTCCCAGATGCATAAACTACAAGATCATCAGCAAACTGTAAATTTTTAACATGAGAACCTAGTACTAAATTAAGACGTCTTATATACAGAATAAACAATAAGGGAGACAGAATTCCTCCTTGACAAACTCCAATGGATGCACGTCTAGGACCATATAAATTATTATTATATTTGACATACACTTCCCTTTCTGTCAAAAATTTATAAATCCATTGAATTATTTTACTTGGAATTCCTAAACAAGCCAATTCAGAACAAAGCACATGAATATTTATATTATTAAAGGCACCAGAAACATCGAAAAATACAGATACCAAGAAATTCTTATTAACTAAACTATTCTGAATATCAAGATGAAGTTGGCAAATACTTTCACGAGCAGACATTCCTCTTCTAAATCCAAATTGATTTGCAGGTAGAATGTGATTTTGTTCCACAAAAAACTCAAGTCTTTGTTTTAACAACTGTTCAAAGATTTTTCCAACACAAGATGTAAGAGTGATTGGACGATATGAGTTTGGATTCAATTTGGGCTTATCTGGTTTCAAAATGGGTACTATACAATCAGACTTCCATGGATCGGGTATATCATTATTTCTCCACAAACTATTTAAAATGGATAAGAAGATTTGGAGGCTATTATCACTGAGCTTTTTGAGCATGGAATAAGGAATGCCATCCAGACCAGTTGCTGTATTCCTTCTAGAATGAATTGCAGACAACAACTCTTGAAAAGAAAAGGGTTTAATTAAATAGTTATATGAAGTATTTGAATGATCAACTATGGGAAAACTAGGTGAATTATGTACATAATCTGGGGTATATTTCTGTAAAAATTCTGGAATCCAATCATCATTATTATTATTACTGAAAGAATATGTTTTGTTAAATTTACGCATTAATTTCCAAATTCGAGACAAGGGGGTACAACGATTAAAAGAATTACACAGATCAATCCAACTATTGTTTCTCTCAGTTTTCAAGGTAAGTTTTTTTAAAGCTTGTAATCTTTTGAACTCTATATATGTTTCGGCAGAAGGATTATTTTTAAAATTAACATATGACAATTTGGATTTCTGAACTGCTTCTAAACATTTTTTGTTCCACCAGGGCAAAGCTCGTGATTTCCTAGTATTGTTACTATTTTTGATAGATGCAGAATTGCTAAGTGGAAGCGACCTTACTATAGCTAAATTAATTATTTTACAAAATGCAGAGTAAGCTTCAATTGGTGTATAATTCTCTAATTTGCAGTCTGTTAAAAGGGACTCTACATTTTGGGTATGCATTTTCCAATCAACCATCTTAAAATTAGGGTGGATGGGCAAATGTATACTATTATTATGTGAATCAGAACTTTTGTTGCCTTTTTTTCTAACAAGAACTTTGATAATTACAGGGAGATGATAACTGCCAAGAGGATCATCGTGTACAGACCAATCACATGAAAGAGCTAACGACGGAGAAACTATAGATAGATCCAGAGCATTCGGACGCCAAGACATAGAACCAACTGTTGTAACCTGACCATCATTCAACAAAACAAGATTGTTATTGTCAATCACTTCTAAGACCTCTCTGCCACGAATCGAGTCCGAACCACATCCCCATGAAGTGTGGTGAGCGTTAAAATCGCCACCAAAAATCATAGGCTGTGGAATAGATTTAATTAAAGTTTCAAACTTATTTTTATCGAACCTAGGAGTACATTGGAGTGGAGAATAAAAGCTTACTAAACTAAGTTCTCTATTATTTACAGTTAAACGTATGCATATATTTTGTAAAGAATTGTCATAATATGTAGTTATTTTGTTATATGTTAAGCTTTTATGGATAAGAATAGCAACACCATTATGTTTGTTACCAGAATCATTACGTTCAATGTTGTAGTATTTCATATTAAATGATTGTTCTGGCCTTAGCCATGTTTCTGATATTAAAGCTACATGAATATTTTGTTCAAATAAAAATTGTGATAGGGCAAGCCTATTGCAACCTAGGCTCTGGGCATTCCAATGAACTATATTTAAGGTATTAACCATTATTGAGTTAAGGTAGCTTTTTTGCTTAAAGTTTTATTAAATACATCTCGAATAAAACTGGAGTTAATAGGCACATTTTGGTCCTTATTAGTAATAATAATATTTGTGACTATTTCAGTTATCATATTCATAAATTTGTCTGATTTCACTAAGTTTTGAAGTTGGGTATCTATGTTTTTTGCGTGTAATTGTGGAAATGCTTGCTCCCTTAAAACATCTGAATATTTTACAGAGTGAGCCTTGATTTTATTTTCTTCGATTTTTTGTTTTTTAATGGGGCAATTATTTGAAATGGCGATATGATTCCCACTACAATTGACACACTTAGCGTTATCAGATTTAACGTTGCAAGCTTTGTAGTTGTGGTTACCAGTGCATATAGAACAGATTTCGGCATTCTTACAAAATTTGGCTATATGTCCATATTTCAAGCAGCGTAGACACTGCTTAACAGGAGGAATGAACTGACTGACCTCGTGACGCCAAGAATCTAAGTATACAAATTCTGGAAGTTGAGTGGAGGCAAATGTAACAGCTACGGTCTGCGTAGGAAGAAACCGCACCGAGCCATCATCACCTCGTACACGTCGCATAAATCGCCTCACTTGAATGACATTTCGGGAGCTGCCTATTAACGAAAAAATTCTTTTTATTAGATAAGTCAGTAGGAACAGATTTTAACACCCCTGTAACTTCTGTATCGGCTGCTGGAATTGCAGCGTTAAAGTTTAGTTCGTCTAGTAATTTTTTATTTTGTAAAAAAACATTTGCGTTGTTGGATACATCAAATGTGATACCAATTTTGAATTTATTTATTGCTTTTAGGACACCCGAGACGCAATTTTTCCTTAGAGCATTAGATAATGCAAGTCGGTCTTTATCATTGAAGTTAAGTCCATCTTTTCGGGACAAGAAAACAATAAATTCAGATTTTTTTGAATCTTCCAAATATTTCCGGCTATATCCGGGGACTTTGAAGATATCATATTTTTTTCCTATAATATCATCATCTTCTGTATCGGACGAAGACGACAATGAAGACGATGAAACGTTTTTATCATCAGGAGGATTTTCCGGTTTACGACGTTTTTTTGCCTTCCCCATATTTATAATATGTACAACTCTCTATTTGTATAAACAGGCTAGTATTTACACACTATATTACAAAAATATACAAAATAAAAATTCGCAAATAAGAAAAGGCGCCTAAACGTATTCAAGGTTCCCGCGCGAAATCGCATATTTTTTTTGGAGCGACATTCATCAGCAAACAATGACTCTATTATCTATTAACCATAGAGTTTTAAGAAACACTCCAATTCCGAGTAGATTGTGGTGACACTTTCCCGCGCTCTAACATGACCGCTCACTGGCGGGAAACGACAAATTATAGATGCGTACAGAAAGCGTCCGACCAGAACAAGACGAATTACGTGCGCTCAAGAGTTGCCCTCGTAATTATTGTGGACAAGGCACTTTTTGCCTCTAACAAACAGTAAAGCATAGTAAGACTCTATAGCTTTGTGCCTCTACTAATGACAGTCGCGCAATATTAACCATTTCTTTTGTGCTAGGATCAAACGAGTCGGGATGGGTCGACGACCTTTATTTGTTACATTACTTGAGCGTTAATATGAATCAAATGGGATGCTAGGTCTCGAATGTCCTTCGCCTGCCAGACCGCTTTCGACTGACACGCGAGCCATTTAACTGAAACAAAATTTTTGTCACTCTCTTTAATTTTTAACCGATAATTAACAAAAAAAAAATGCTAAAAAGTTATAGCATATTTTTTTTTGCAAACTGTAATGTTTTTTGTAATAATATAATAATAATATACTCAGAAAAAGAAATATTTTTTATTAGAATCTAAATGTGGATTTATTTCTTTTAAAAATCACGTTAATGTTTTATTGTATAACTCCAGAGACAATTTTTCTATTCATGAATTTCTAGGATGAACATAGCGTAAAATGCTGCAGATTTAAATTGTATTTTGCCGTACAGTTAACAGAACATCAGACTATACAAAATTGACAAATTTCTCCATTTCATTTTAAAGTAGAGTAGTGAGTTTTAAAATAAAATGTAGTAAGAAATTTAAGCTTTGCTATACTCCATCCATCCATCTAGTAAGATGACGTTTATGCTAAAGTAATCTACGCTAACGTTTCTATCAAAGAATTTTGCATATATTACGTTTTCGATTAAGTTTTGTGTAAACTTCAGAACTATTTGTTCATCTGTATTTCAAATTGGATTGGATTGGATTAATATCTTTAAAGTTTTCAAATTTTCATCATCAGCTCGAGAAACAACAGCATTTTTGGAAAATATCTATATGCAGCCCAAAGTAACTATACCACGCGGGCGACGTCGCGGGCAAAAGCTAGTTTAATATAAAAACTAGTTGACGTTAAAATATGAAATTATTAGTCATCCTTCAACCGGTCGTGGATTTATTAAATACTAGCGTACCAACCCAGGGTTCGTACGGGTATCGATGTTTTCGTACGGATCCCTTACGTCTATCACTTATACTCATCAGGTATAAAATTGGATTCTGATGATAAAATAATTTTTGAAATCGGTCCAGTAGTTAAGGATGCAAACAAATAAACAGTTAATCTTTCCTATTTATTAAAGTACTAGCTGTTTTCCCGCGACTTCGCCCGCTTAAATTGTAACCACCCGCGTATAATGTAGTTTCATGTAAGTGATAGAATTTATAAAATCGGTGAAGTACCTAGTTTCAGAGCTTATTCGATGTAAACAAACAAACAAGCAATCAAATCATTCCTCTTTTATTAGTATAGATACTATTCGATTAAGACTAATCTATAGAAATAGCGCGGAAATATAGGAATTATAACACAAGTACTAGGCTGAATGGACGAAGTTTATTTGTTTTTAGTTTGATTAAAAATATGAAGTTTAAAGGTTGTAGGTATAGTTTATCCATTACTCATCGAACTAGTAAAATACTTTAGAGGCTTTAGAACGTTTTGATGCCTCCGAGCACTGTTCGTGTGACATCAACCGTAAAATGAGATACTGCCGCTGGGGTTTTTTTGTTGATTACGAATAGAAAAATAGTCATTTCTCTGTTCAGAGTAAATTTGAATTTGAATATGATTGTGCTTCACAAAGTTTTAGTTAGTGTCGAAAGTTAATTTGATGTTTCTAAAAGATTTGTGCCTGATAGGTTAATAGTACAATAGAATTTAAAAAAATAATAATTTGTGAGTTAGTTTACCGCGTCAGATTTCTCCAGTTGATTCTAAAGTCTCCGTCAAAACATTAAGGTTTAAACATTAACCTTAAGTGGAGCAATTTGCAGATTTGTATAACCTAACGTGACCAGTGGACTACCATTACGACATTTTTAGAGTGATTTATTGGGTCGGTTTTTTTGATTCTTAACTTATGGCACTTGTACGTAATCCTAAAAAAAAAATATAAGGTATTTAAATTTAATAATAAGACTTCATTAGTGTATAATACAAATAAATAAGCAATACTCCAGTTTCAATATTGTAATCGTTTCCAAGAAGTGATGTGGGAAATCTGAGATGGTGCAGTCGGTGGTCCGATGAATGGCTGGCCCCGACTACATAACTCGATACCAGACTGCCCGCATCCCTTCACTTGGCACGTCATCCTAATTACCAGAAATAAATCGGTAAATCATTATATATTTTATAACATTCATCAGTATTGCTATCAGTATATATCAGTATGGCTCAGAATTTTATAACATTCATCAGTATTGCTATTTTATAAAAATACTGCGTCTTTTCGAATTTAATATTCGCCCACATGGTTCCGTATTATCCATACTTATATGAATAAACATTATACTCGAAGGCCTATTCTATTTCTCCGGAATTAAATTTCTTTTTCTTTCAAAATGCTAATACGATTCCAACGTAACGCATTTTAGAAAATTTAAGAGGCAGCGGAATTAGGACTTGACATTGCCGCTGTTGTAAAGTTATTCAAGGCTATGAATGATTTTAACAAAATTTTGAAGAACTATTCGAAATTTTAATTTGAGAATAAATAAAATGGACCCCCTGTATAACACTTCCTATTGAACCGCTCTGTGTAGAGATAAAAACCGTATTGCAATTCGTTGGGTAGTCTAAAAGATCTCAGCGTAAAGACAGATGGAAAGCAACTTTGTTTTATAAGGCAGAAGACCTGGGCACTGTCCCCTTTTTAGCTTATTGGCACTTCAAGGCGTTAAAAATAACTTATAATACCGTTAACGGTTGTGAAGTGTTAAAATTATTTTCCTCGTAACTCTTCAAATGAAAAGCCAGGCCATAATATTGAAATGGCCGGGTCTTCTACTTTACTATGTAAAAGTTCATTACATTAGAGATTCAATCATACAAAACAGACTTCAAAAGGTAGTAAAAGTTTAATTTGATTCCTCCTCTGATGATGCGATTGTGCTACGTTCTGTATTTTAACAGAATATCTACCTACCAATCTGTAGTGTGTACAAAATTACCACATGAAGAGAAAGTAATATCTTAAAGCAAGTTAATAAACTACTACTATATACTTGGTATGTGCACACACACACACAAAATTGTGTGAATAAATAGGTAATTTATATTTATCACCCTATTATCGATCGAACAGGGACAGATGGGCCATGGCCCTCACCGCGGGCCCAATACGGATTGGTAGGTATTAACGAATGCAGTTTCAGCCGGAATCAAAGGCTTAATGTGCCTTCCGAAACAGGGACAATGGGTCATGGCCCTCACCGCAGGCCCAATTCAGACTGGTAGGTATTAATTAATGCAGTTTTAGTCGGAATCAAAGGCTTTACGTGCCTTCCGAAACACGGAAAAGCTCATGATAATAAATGTTTGGTAACCCATCATATCGCAATGCACCATCGAGCTCAATCATATTATTATTATTATATTATTAATGTAAACGTAACAATTTACGTCGCATGGTGAGTTGTTGAATAGTTGCCGGCGCTGTGGGTCGAACCAATAAATCAGGTTTGTTGCTAGCCGACTATTTTTAGACCTCATTCTTTCGCGGCCAACAAGCAACTTGTAATATGTATTATAAAAAATAAACTCTGATAGCTTTTGTCCATTCACTGCGTCGTTTCCGAAAGAAAAATAATGAGGAATCCCATATATATTCTAAATGCAAAAATTTTTATGAAATTTAGTTTAAGGATAATTCTGAACCTGGATTAACATATAGGATACTTTTACCCCACTAAACATTAGTCGCACGGGCCTAGCCGTTGGCAGAAAGCTAGTATAAAATAATGAATAAGTAAGTACTTACCTATTACAATTTTCTAGAAAAAATCCAGCAGTAATTATAAAAGTTAGTGAAAATTAAGTTAGACTTTACAGCATCTATTAAATTAGAGATTTAATATTTTAATTTGGATGACCAACAGCTAAAAATTATAAAATTAATTTTAATTTACAAAATTAATTTTAATTTTGTAATTTTTAGCTGTTGGTCATCCATGTACATAAATAAACATAGTACTATTAAAATTAATTTATGCTAGTAAAATGTGCATAATTAAACTTATACACAGTATACTTAAGTATAAGAAAAGTGAAATAAAGTTACGGATATTGAGAAATTTAAAATAAACGTCGATTAAAACGGACCTGATTTTAGTGGTTAGGCAAAGGGATATTTAATTTATAATTGACATATATCGTCACACGAGTTTTTTTTTAATATAAATAGAACTTTTACAATAATTTATTACAAAAAATATATATAATATCTATAGAACATGATAATGTTATATCTAATTTGTTACGATATTCGATTGAATTATAATTTCTTATCTATATCGCTTGAATTAAAAAATTAAAATAAATGCTTGCTTGAAGGCTTAAAAAAAAAATATGATGAGCACTCCGATGACATCAGATAGGTTTCGTTTGTAGATAGTCGGACCTACGCAACATTGTAAACAACTTTTTGCCGCTACTATATAAGGTAATCGCGGTACCACTACGGTTTTTGCGTACTACGAACTTTGTATATCGGATCATACATCGGTTTAAGTAATGTACTCAGTCAGAAAGCTGTTTCGTTCAATGGTTTTATAAATTTTAAGATGGCTGCAATCCTAACCTATAAATTCTATATTAAGATACTGGCTATCGGTTTTCCTATGGAAACCAACATTCATAACATTATATAATTAAGTCCGATATAATGAATATTCTACCCTACAGATACCTGTAGAAATATCTAAAGAATACTCTAAATAATATTCTAATCCTACTCTGAAGAATACTCTAAAGAACGTTCTAATCCCACCTGCCACATGTGACCTTTGAAATGTCATTGTCAATAAATAGATAACTGACATTATATAATATTCTTAATGAAAAATCCTTGTCCCTGGTACTCTGAGATGGAATTAGGACCTAACAGGACTGACGAATCTTTCAAGCGCTTGTTTATTTAGTATTATTTACAATATTATTAATAAACAAGGTTTAACGTTGGAGTAAATTTACGCTGAGACTGCACTTAGTATTAGTCAAAATTCATATTATTGAACAGAGACTTAGCAAAGACTAACCGGAAACAAGATTCTACGGGAGTAATATTTACTTCTAGAAAGTAGTAGTTTTGCTAATTCTCTGTATAATATAAATTTGAACTAATACTAAAATAACAATTTCAATGTAAATTTACTCTGCCGATATACAATACCTTGTTATTAATAGCACTGTTAGTGAATAAAAATTATTCCTGAAAACCTATTCTATTACCTGAAAATGAAATTACGTCTATTTTTGAAATTCACTCCAAAAAATTGACTCCAAAGTAACGCATTTTTTTATAATTGGAGCGACGTAGGTAGAACCTAACAATTGCTCTAATACATGTTATCTTTAAGGATACGATTTCAACAGATATATAAGAACGATTCGAAAGTTTTCGAGTATTCTTTCGAGACTAATAGAATAAACCCTCAGGTGTAATGTTATGTTGTACGAATTATATTTAATACTGTCCTAGTATTCAGGATCTGCTTCGCACGCGTGGTCGTTTTGATGGTATACTTTTATTCCATTTATCAGATAAAAAGTACTTTTTACAAAGTTTATAAAGCTGATTAAACATTACAAAAACTAAGGTAAATAACAGGTCTAGTTAGTACTTGGCCAAAGAAAGTAAAAGAAAAACATAGACACTGATGTAACATGAGCGCGAATATCATGGGAAATCAGCATTCTATAAACTGTTTGTTCTAAATATTTTTATTGGAAATAGTAATAATCTCCTCAACAGGCCAGGCACTGGCTAGTGTGGAGGTCAGTGTGTATAAAATTGTAATAGTTTCTGGAAATAAACATATTTCTTTTTTTTCATTTAAGTAAAAAATTCTTTAGAATAGGCTGCATAGACAAATTCCTATGCGCTTTATTAGAACATAATTTTGACTTGTCAATGTCAATGAGGAAATATTTAAAAAAAAGAAAGCATAAAAAAAACAACTTTTGCTAAAGTTGCCATCAACTGGAGGTCCAGTAGATGGCGACTCTAACAAAAGTTGATTATTTTTTGTGCTTTCACAATTGAAATCGTAATAATCTCCTCCACAGACCAGGCACTGCCTAGTGTGGGGGTCAGTGTGTATAAAATTGTAATGGTTTCTGGAAATAATTCTTTAGAGTAGGCTGCATAGACAGATTCCTATGCGCTTTATTAACATAATTTTGATTTGTCAATGTCAATGAGGAAATATTAAAAAAAAAGAAAGCATAAAAAAACAACTTTTTTTTATGCTTTCTTTTATGCAAAAGTTGATTTTTGCAGGAAATGAATGGACCAAAGATATCCACAAAAATGCCACCTGTGCATTCTTTACAAATGCATTCTTTTCGTTCGAAAAATCCGGACGAATATCTGAGATAAGAATTGCTAGACTATCGTAGGTAATCCGTTCCCATAAATTCTCTACAAAGAGAGTGCGTGGAACTTCCCCTGTATATACGTAAGCAGTTAATTATGCGATAGATTTACTCTTAGGGTTCTTCAAATCACTTTAACCCACTTATTACAAAATTGGTCGCTTTGTGAGACTTACAGTTCGGAAACAGATTTTCAAAATCTTCCTCGTATAGTGGTTAATATCAATAAGTATTGTAGGTCCACGATTCCGATGGAATAATTTTCTTCTAACCTTCTTTATCAATTTAATTTCGATTCTCTTGTACTCTTTAAGTGCTCCTTATGATGTAACTGAGTTGCTTCATCGTAACTGACACGGTTCACGGTACGGACCACTACTTACATATACGCCTCTAGACTTTCCGTCAATGGTCATATTGGTGCTGCTTGGTGGGTCTCAAAATTTAAAATAGTGTTAAATTTCTTTCATTAACATTTGTTTTGACCGGAGAGACTATCGCTATTTTGGAAGCTGTTTTGTATGCGGAATCTAACAACTTAGATAAAACATTATCTTATTGTCAATCTATTTCGATCGAAGTCACGTTCTCCAACTATTCTTAATATTAGAGAATCTTTGTTAAGATGTAAAAATAATGTTATTCGGTTAGTAATCTTCTGGATCCCTGGAAATTCAACCATTTATACCTAACAGATCATGGTTTTTGTACTTAAGGACATTCCAAAAGTAGTAGTTTATATCATTTATCGTGTTTGGATTGGTCGTGCGTGTATTCATGTCCATCTGGCGAAAATAAAAGTTCGAGATATGACCACATATATTTCAACTATCCAAATATTTCTTGTATCCTTTACGATATTTTACACACCAATATTCTTTGCCCTTAAGTTTGTCCTTTCAGTCAATTAATGATGCCTCAGTATAAATCCTAACTAGATTTTTATTTGTTAATCAATTAAAACGTTAACATTGCACATCTGTGGTGTTATCTTTCGCTCACTAATTTTAATCCTTATACCACTGTCAAGATTAAGGACTGAAATGCTGCGAAATCACTCTTCAGATTGCTGATGTTAGGGGAAGGGGATGCTGCTTGAAGATCACTCTGATTTTCATCCATATTGTCGGTGAAGTACTGTTGACGTTTGGCCATGGATTCTTAAATTAATTTCATTTTTGAAGTGTAGTGAAACAATTGTGATTTGTAGTGTTGTGGAAAAGAGATCCTGTAGATAACACTCACCGGTAGGTATTGTGTGTCAGTTTCATTAAATTTAAGGTTACTTTAATATTATAATATAAATTCAATTTGAAATATTAATATCATTAAATTTAAGTTTGAAAATGCAGACACGTTCCCAATATTAATTAAATGAGTTTTTTTGCGTCCGTAAAAGATGTTTTTAAATAGTAAAAAACAAATTGTTTTACTGAAAAGATTAACCAATTGAAAAAGTTCATAAACACATTTCGGACTCACGATATTGGAAGTCACAACACTATAAAATGATTATGATAAAGTTTTGAAATATAAATGTTTGCAAAATTGTTATGAAACTGGCTTCGCTGATATAGAATAGATGCACGGTTTTCGTAAAAAGATAGTTAGACTCTAAGCCTATATGTTGTTTAGTTTATCACTTCGTTGATAAGTTTATGATCAATGAAAACGATTTTTTTAATTCATTTGTTGTTTTACTTAATATATATGAAGTTACCACACTGTCTGAATGTTCCCCGGCCCATGTACGATCGTACCCCTTAATAGGGGTAGATTCAGATATTTCATTAGCTTTTAGTAAAATTCAATCCTTTGATATATTATACAATATATCGACTTTGAACTTTTTAAATATGAACCTAAATGCTAAGTTAGTTATTACTTAACCAAAAGTTATGAAAAAATTAACTATGATTAGTATTCATTTAAGCAGTCATAGACTGTGATGATATCAATGTAGCTACTAATCTTTTTATCTCTAATATAAGTACTTACATCCATAACAACTGTAAAGTAGTCAAGATACCAAGAAAAAAAAAGAACTAACAAACCATTGGTCACTGTAGGAGTTCTACGTCGTATGAAGAATAGAGATAAATTACACAAAAGGCAAAAGAGAAACCCACATAACGATACGCTAACCACCACTTATAAAAGATACAGAAACTTTTGTAATTCTGTAATCAAAAAAAGTAAAAGAGCATATGAAAAGCAGGAACTTGAAAATGCTAAAAACGATAAAAAAGGTTATAGGACATCATTCTAAAATATCGAGTTACAACTAAAAAGACTGACTTATCAACTTAACTTCTTTCTCGCATAGATCTTTAAGGAAGTATAAGTAGTATAAATAGCTATTTTTCAGAAATACGAAAAAATTTACCGAAGAAATCGAAACCTATACATCTTACAGTCACATAAACAATAACGCATATAACCACAATTCTACTTCATCTTGTAAATCGGACGAATGAAAAAGAGGTTCATATACTTGCGTTTGAACTAAGAAATCACTGTGGCGTGGGATTTTCTAAAATATCGGGAAAAATCATCAAAGGCTATGCTCATTTATTATTATCACCTATTACGCATATCTGCAACCTTGCCTTAACGACTGGCATCTTTCCAGGCGCGTTCAAAGTGACTCTCATAAAACCTATCCATAAGGATAGGTGGTGATAAGCAAATTCCAAATACCTCTATAAATTATGAGATATATTAACCGTAAGACAGACCTTCGTTCTTCATACAGTTCTTAAAAAACATAGGGAGATGTAATTCAGCCTAGAACTACTTAAAAATAGACACCGAACCTATAAAGTATGTTTATATCAAAAAATAAACATATATTATTTGACTTGGACCATTTTTTTACAATAAAATAAACAAAATTCTCACAATTAACCCTCTACATAAAATGACTTGTAAGATAACTTTATCTAATTGGTTAAAAACATTAGATTATCAGGATACTGAAAATCTTCTAACCGCAATTTTGTAGTAACTAGCTGATCGTAAAATCTGAATACCACTGTAGCATGATTAAGGTATATCTAAGGCCGGCAACGCGCTTGTAGCCCTTCTGGTGTTGCAGGTGTCCATAGACGACGGTAATCACTTACCATCAGGTGATCCGTCTGTTCTGCCCCCTATCACATAAAAATATATGTATATATATCTAACATATAAGAGGTCTAAGGAACTATAAGAATAAAGAGCGACCTATAAGTTGGTTTGGACTTGGAACTGTCCGTT
This sequence comes from Diatraea saccharalis, assembly GCA_918026875.4. NCBI lineage: Eukaryota > Metazoa > Arthropoda > Insecta > Lepidoptera > Crambidae > Diatraea > Diatraea saccharalis. The sequence goes on along the minus strand of OU893341.1, from coordinate 7,057,974 downwards.
CACCAAATTTCGTCGAACGTCGACGTTTTAGGGTGAAAGACAAAGAAGCATTTCGTTTTAGGGTGTAAGACAAAGAAGCATACATACAACTTAAACTTTCGGGTTTAAAATATTGGTAAGATACTATTACCTAGTGGTCTTCAGATATTGACTGAAAAACCGATCCGTAGCGTAAGTGTAGAAATTGCATAGGGCTGCTAGGACACGTTTCTCACATTCATTAAATTCAAAAGTCTGCAGATTTTAGATTTTAATTGTAATTAACATACAGAATTAATCTAGATAATATCTAAAATGTCTTTAAACTTTTATATAACATACTTCATGCTATCAACCTTACGTAATATGGGCCTGGTGACCTGTTAGTTAGTACAGATACCTATGGTATCTTTGGGCTGGCTCCAGTCTTTCACATTAGATTTAAATTGAAGTATGTATAATTAAAATAATTATTTAATTTTTTATTATGTTTACTACAATTTATATTTCAAATAATGCTTATTAAAAATAAATTTCGATCACGAAATAAATAAAACATTTAATGACGTCTATAACATAGTGATGTTAATATCGATTTAAACAGAAACCACAAAATTTCTATTCCATTATCGATTTTGCTTAAACTATTGAAAAGTTGAGTAAAAAACAATTCATTTATAGACGTTGATAGTTTCTAATTTACTTTTGTAACACGAGTATTGTTTCAAAATGGCCGCGATTGTTTCGATTTTGTTAAAACCTTTTGGCTGTTTAATTAATTTTGTCGGTCAATATTTTCTTTGAATATCTAATTAGCCTATCCCGCAAAGAATCATGAAGAAAAAGATAAATGGACTATTGAGCTTCATATCTTCTAAAGCAAAACACGGAAAAAGAGACAGATGTTAAGTTGAAATTCATTACAAATTCAAAAATTGTGCAACCTAAACATTCTCGTATAACATACCTAATTAAGATATGGACTTCATGCATGGCAGTTACTTTTGGGGGAAATGTCACTTCAAGGGGGGGGATTAAACAATATTTATTTTGCTATTTTACACGATTTTTAGTCGCAGGAAAACTCTAACAAAAAGTGAAATACTTTTATTTTATAGTTATTTCAGAAATTAGGCAACAAAATTTTAGAGAATACTATAGTTGTATCTGAAGAGTAGGATCAGGAAAACCTATTGTATTTTGTTTTTAAAAACCCATAAGCTGAAACTTTTAGTGTAGACATTTTTTTTTTACTATAACAGTTTTTTTTTAATTTCCAGCTAGCGACACGCGTACCCGGCCTGCCGTTACATTGGATCGTCACGATGAGATTCGCCAGAGCATGCCTTCCGGCTTTTGTGTTGGAGGCTCTACGAGTCTTACGCCTACAATATTATCTCTACTGGATTTGTTTGATACAATGATATACCAAATAAGAAAAAGGAACTAGCGTTTTTCTGTTTCATTGCCCTTCCATAATTCCATAGATAAATTTTTATGCCTCAGCAACACTCAAAGACCACACTTAGAAGAAAAATTATCAAAGCATATCGATCGCAGTAATTCGATTAGATTGCAATAAGAAAAGGTATCTTGAACAAAAATCTAAAGAATAATATTGTAGTGCAAATATCGCGATGATAATTCATACTAATAATAAAATAAATAATTTCTATGTCGATTTGTTTATTTTATTTAATTGTTTGCATTAAATAGGTTCCAAAACTACTCTGAAACTATTTAAAAACTCTTTAACTCACAGAAAGCTATATCATACGAGGATGACAAAAGCTATAATTTACGCGGGAAAGTCGAAGGAAAACAGCTCGTCATGAATATAATGACAACATAATCGTTCAAGAAACGAAAAACATTATTCTAAATACCAATGAAGTTCAATAATTTATACAGATTTTATCAACTTACTTAATACCAATTGTTATCATATTAATCTTATTAAAAGTAACAATGATGAGCCATCCGGAAACCAATCCGGAAACGAAATATTTTAATTGCCTTTCTAATTTCTGTCTGTATTGTGCCCAAATAAAAAGTAACTATTAATTTGAATTATGGTTTCGTTAAAAGGTAAAATGAGAACAAATAAATAGATAATTTATTCGCGCAAATTAATATACAAAAAATAGAGTTATGTGTGTAAAGTGTGCGCCGCGTGCAAGTATCCGCATAACTAGTATTTAATGTTTAGGGTTCTGTGAAAAACGGGTAAAAAAACGGGATTCTACTACTAAGATTCTGGTGTATGTCCGTCTGTCATTAGGTTGTATGTCATAAACCGTGATAGTTTCACAGTGCCGCTATAACAATAATAATAATAAATTGGTGTTCCACGCAACAAACTTGATTTTTCTGATATGGAACCTTTGGTATGCGACTCGAGCATACACTTAGGCGGTTTTTTAAGCACGGGAATACTAAGTCACTACTTCTTAAGACATACAAACACGATACCCGAATATCCTTCATTAACTAATAAAACGACGTGCGTACTCTTGCCCCATATGACTTTACATACAAAGTGACAAATATAGCAATTACTTAATAATAAAGGTACTAAACATATTTATATATATTCCAAATCAGACCATTAAAACGAAGCAAGCATTCTAATATCTATAAAACAGCCTTATTTAACGTTAGAACAACATTTTATTTGTCTTAAATTACCCGTGGGAGGACATTTTATTGGTGTCTATAGTTTCTTTTGTGAGTAACAGGTATATTATAAAACATCTTATTTGGGACACGAGACTTTATTTAGTACGAACAATAGGGATGATGACTGGTTAAAAAAAATGCAATTCTATTAAGTCCGTCAGTCAGATAATAGAAAAATATTAGATACGTATTTTTTACTTCAATTTAACAAGAAGTAGCTTAGATAACAGGCATTAAAGTTGAGGAGTGGGGGCTCGCTACGTCACAGTTGAGTAGAAAACGTACTCTAATGTGACGTCATGCGAAATTTCAACTCAATGTAACGCCGTAATTTTATGATTACGAAAAAAATAAAAAAAAGTGTTTAATATTTTTTAACACTATCTGACGGACAAACAAACAAAAAATAGTCATCATCCCTATTGCGTCAAAAAACGATCTGTTAATTTTGAAACTAAGCAGACCCTGGCCAAAATTACGCGTACACGTTCGATATAGAATAATTACTCTTTGGCAAGGAATATTGTTACTAATAAATAAAACTTTGGCAACAATGAACTTAAATGCGTCTTAGGTACTTCGGGAAGATTTCGCTTCTTCTAGACAGAGCAAGATAATAGAGAAAACGAGACGAAATCAATGCGTCTATCAATGATAAATAGTAACAGGGGATGGCGTATAGTGCGTTAAAAAACTGGTTTTAGGGTTCCGTACCCAAAGGGTTAAAATGGGATCTAATTACTAAGATTTCACTGTCCTTATGTCTGTTACTGGGTTTACATCTCATGAGCATGTGATAACTAGATAGACAATTGAAATTTTCAATGATCATGTATGTAGTGCCGCTATAATAACAACTATTAAAACTAAAATAAAATAAATACTTTACTGACTTTATGACGTTTCTATTCAGCAAAAACTTAATTATTTTGTAATTTAATAATCAAAAATTGTTTTTGACTTGCGTAACGACATCTCTTCCTATCCCTTTTAACGGGTTGATAGTGTTGATTTCGTCTCGTCTCTATTGTTTTTAGGCCTTATTAATGATTCTTCATTTATCAGAAGACTTTACACTTTGTTGAGCATATTTCTTACCGGGTTTGCATATGTGCCGTGCAATTACTGCTGTACTACACAATACTATCATCTATCTATTTACTATTTCAATTTCACAATATATTGTGCTGGAAACAATGAGGCAAAGTTCTGTTATAACAAATTGCCTCACTGTGATTTGCGTCGACTCCATTTTCCGTTCACTATACGACTAATGTAAGGAAATAAAATTGTTTAGGAGACTCGAAAGTGTAATTATAGGGTGCTGTCACAATGGAGTGTATACTACTAACGGTTATTTATAAAGCTCTTGTATATCTTACATATGCAAGGACTCGTGTCCAAATTGCGCAGGCCTGTTATTTAAACTAAATTATTAAAACACAAAAAGTATTTAAACACAAAAAGTCACGGTTGTTTTCAAAGGAGTTGTTCGAAATTTTCGAGTTAATAATATTTGTTCGACTATTACTCGTTTTGTAAAACCAACTTAAGTGTGATAGTTTTCTTATCAATTTCGTTATATATAAATACGATTGTTATAAGGTTTGAGATTCTAACAACAACCGTTGTTGGTAGAAGGGGAGTCAAATCCCACATTTGCTCTAACGAAAATTGGAACTTTGAAGGTTAATAAATGCTTATGATTAAATCGAAATACGATCACCCCTTATATCTTTAAAAGACCTATGGAACGATACCCAAGATATGGGAAGGTAAAAGAATATTTTCATCCACAATTTTACATGTAGGGGATTTTTTTTATCAAGTTTTTATTTTACCACCTTTCTATTACTTATCGTTTTTTAGCTAAACTGCAGACCGACGAATAGACAGACGGACATGACGAAACTATAAGGGTTCCTTGTTGACTACGGAACCCTAAAAAACGAAATAAAAAGCGACTTTGATAAAAATAAGAATTAAAACTAGTTAACACGATTAGAAATTCGACCGGTGTAACTCAGAAATATAGGTAGTTGAAAAAGCTTTATCATTCTAATCGCGTTACTCGTTCTTTACAAATTATCGTTGTTTTACGTTTACGTTTACGCTGCACGGGCGCAGAGAAAGTCGAGGTTCCTGTTGTGTGCGAGGCAGCATCTGATATGCTAGCAGATAGCGCGAACTTTGACCTCCACTCTATAAGTCTTGCATAGACAATCGAACACACCAATAAGGGAACTTTGAATCCGGTTAGGTTGAAGCCGTGAAACCTTAGAGGATAACTGCTTTTGTGCCTTTAAACTAACTGCTTTTGTAATATACTAGCTTTCCGTCAGTGGCCTCTCCTGTGTTGTCAGTAGGGAACTATTTAGTGGGATAAAAAGTAACCTTTATTTGATATATGTCATCAATTTTCCATTCACAATACTATACTGATAAATATTTTTAAAGTGCTTAAAAATCCACTTTGTCCCTGGCACTCTGAGAGATGGGACTCGAATACATGACCTTTGATGCATGATACCTACCCAATACCTAAAAAGACTGACGAATTTTTCAAGCGCTTGTTAACTATATTTTCCAGTATAGCATTGTCATCGCAAAATTGATCATCAAATATAAGAATTATGTATAGCTTTTTATTTTCATCTCACCTTTTCTTTTCACTTTGGTTTTTTATTGGTTGCAAAATTGACAATTGCACAGATTCAGATAAAACTTTTTAGAATAAAAATGGTACAAGTAGTCAATCAGTCCATTTTTCGCATTAGAGAAAAAATTGAGGACTCCGTTTGTCTGTTCAGGAGTGACGGACTCACCTCATCAGAAGCCCGGGACGGCATATTAAGCTTACAACTCTCCCTCCCTCCCGAGGATACATTCATAAAATTAAAACAAGTATTATTAAAGTCAAAACTAATGAGACTATCACTTTATATAGTTTTTACGAAATTCTTCGTGTGACTTTAAAGCTGGACTGATTTGTGTTATTAACTTTCTTTATTTTTACCTTTTTTAAATTCTTACAGAATTTTAATGAACTAACCATTCTCAGCGCAGTATTGTTCTAAGCTAAGTTAAATCGTATTATGACCTTCTTTAAGTTACCAAATGTTTGTTTAATTTCAGAACACCAGTACGAAATGAGAAACGCCTGATACAATTAATCACGTTCGGTACACGCGGTAAAGAGCTGAGCTACGGTGCTTACTTTGTATAAGTTGTAAGTGGTTGTAGCGAGTGTAATACCAGGGTGAACGACCCTGGGCCGCTATTACCGCAACCACATAAAGCTAGCTTCAAACTGACTGTCCAGAAGGCTATTTTCGAAACTCTGATACTACACAGATACCCATTGTTTGATAAATTACGATGCAACGTGTGTAGGATCAAACACTGCCTTTGAGGCATAGGTAGGTGATCTTCACGAATATGAAATTTAAAAAATTACAAAAACACTCGAAATAATCCAAATTTTCGTTCGTGGACAAACGGAGCAGGGCCTCAGACTTTTTAGTTTAATGACATTTTAGGGCTTTTAGGGATTGTAAGGGGAGTCTGGGAGACTTGCCCAGATAGGAGAGTTGAACAACTTCTCAAAATTCAACGTAAATTGCAAGCTAATGAAACATTAACACAGTCGTAGATCATGTATGGAAGACCAATAATGTATGTGTCACTATTGCACAAAATGCCTGGTTTGTTTACCTTGTTAACCTGGTGTGTTTTGGTCACTACAAAATAAATTTTAAATAATTAGTACGAGCCGTGTTTATCGATGTAAGTATTGTAAATTATTTTTATCGTGTTTGCTGATTATTCTAGTTTGAAGTATGTAAATATTTTTTAACAGTAATTGAATACCTTTTCTGCAATGAAAATTTTATGTCGTAGTGATGTATGCGGGAGAGTTGAACCACTGTTCTTGTTGAAGACATCAGTGGTTAATTATACCATTTGTGGTGATGATTCTTCTGCCATAATACTACTTGCACTCAATTCAATATTATAAATGTTAATAAAACAGAAATTACTAAAACCCCTGATAATGAGTTTCCTCAGACTTTTGATTTTATGTCCCTCATAGTGGGAGAGTTGATCCATTTCCCATTTTTAATCGGCTTAGCAATTTACATTATTGAAATATTTAAAGAGTAATGATGAAAAAACAAGTTTATATAAATTACACTTGAATTAAAATTATAATCTAGTCTCTACGACAAATCTATACGAAGATATGATAATTCAAGTAAAAAGAGGTTCAAGTCCCCGGACTTCCCCTACCTATAATACGACTAAAATTTTCATAAATTCCCGTAATACTTAATTTTTTACCTACAAACTTTTTAAACGACAAATTGTGTGGAAATTTTCGGGAAAGGTCGCGTAATTTGAGATCCTTCGTCGCAGTATTAGTTATTTTGTCTCCATATACATATTTTTTTACATATTTACTCTTTTTTGCATATTATAAATAAATTTCCTTCTATAGATATATACGAGGTGTGAAAGGCTATTTATGGGCGATTATGAGTTGTAATAATATATATATTTGGAATATAATATATATTTAATATTTAACAACATCACATACATTGCTCAGATTCCAAGATGAGTAGCTAAAGCCCCCGTATTATGGAGTATCTGAGACAACGAAGGTACAACAACACCCAGACCCAAGTCAATATAGAAAAGTTCATTTTCTACATTGACCCGACCGGGAATCGAACCCGGGACCTCAGAGATGGCGACACCTTGAAACCGGCGTGCGACCCACTCGGCTACGGAGGTCGGTCGGTCGAATCGTTATCGATCCTTAATATTTATATAACTAAATATATCCAAAAAATTAAGCTTAAGCCAAATTAGTCTTTCACCCATAACTATGCATCTGAATAATATTCCTGATGTTACCCACTCTCTCTTTATATATTTTTCTTCATCATCAATTCAGAAAATTAAAGCAATTAAAATCCCTGATAATATCGATACAGCATTTTTATAGTTATCGCTTTGGCTTTTTGATCGAGCCCGCCGCTTTCAGATTTATATGTAAACCGTTTGCACGGGCCCTAAGCGAGCTACTATTTCCTTTTTGCGGAGTCATTTCGCCGGCATCATTCGCCCGTGGCCTCTGTCACAAACACTCCGCTCTGGTGCCACTCCCCTCCACGAACAAAAAGTAGACTTCATAAATTGATCAATGTTGGTAAACATAAAGGCATTGCCTTAGAATAATAATTTATTTACTTGTATACTTACAAAATTATTGATGAAATGTTACTATTTTCGTTGTATAGCTCGTACGAATTAACAACACATGAGAGGGCCTATCTATAAGATCGCGAAAGGAAATACAGAAAATTTCGAACCGTTCTTATAATTATTAAGAATCATATCCGTGAAGATTATCTGTGTATTAGGGGCAGTATTAGGTCCTACCTAAGTCGCAAACAAAGAATAGGCTTTCAGGTGTTATGTTGTTATGAGTAATCATAGGAATGGTATACTCCAACCAGACACGAGATACTATGTGTTATACTTATCGATATTATAAAAATAATATCAAAAAAGACAAACATCAGATAATTATTGTCATAATCAGTGGTTAGAGTACCATTATATGATAATATCAATATTGTTTCAAAAACAAGCGCCCTTGCTAGCATTTTCAAGACGTAGATCCATTTTTTTCACTTGAAAATGAATATTTTCTATATTGAAATGAAAACGAAACCGCATTTGCTGCGCAATATTTAATTGACTAATAAATAAATTCATATATCTCAAATTGACATTAAATAATTACATAAACTATACACTTTACTTATAAATAATGGTATTTGAATTAGGTACATATTTATGCATTCAATTATTACACACTTAAAACTAAATATTTAATACAATTCATAAAAAAAGTATAACGAAAATCAAGATTTACACAAATAATTACCTTGAATAATATATATTCTATTAGACTAAAATCAAATACATTTGTTATTACAGTAAATTAATTATCTAGTTAACAAAAAGGCTATTGTAATACCCATACAGCCGGTTGCACATACGTCCATTAATGTATTCATTAGTTTAAAGTGACATTACCCATAGAAATTTGACTTTCATTAGAGCTTAAAAGCGCCATTAAACCTTTAATGAACGTTTGTGAACTGACGGATAGAAGCTTAAACAAAAGACCAAAGTCTTTTACATAATTTTAATGTTATTAGCATTTCAACTTATATAAAATCGATCGAAGTAAACTTAAATTCTTATGACAACGCAGTAAGAACCATAATCTTTTTAAAGCTAATTCTAAGGACATTTTAGGTCGACCCGACTTAATATTTAGGCTAAACCAGCCGATTGGAATGTTAATTTAAGTATTTAATATTTTATAATCAAAGTCACGTACTTTGACTAAAAACGCTAGTCACACCATCGCCTATAAATTCGTATCCGTAGAGCGTAAAACATAGGAGAGCAAGGAAAGGGCAGCTTTTGCAATAACGGTTTTGATTTTGAATACCCACCTACTATCTAGGGGTCATCCATAAATTACGTCACACGTATGGAGGGGGGGGATCGACAAACTGTGACATTGGATCAATATTTGTATAGACAAACAGGTGACAGGAGGGGGGGGGGGGGGGTAAAAATCATGAATTTTGTGTGACGTAATTTATGGACGGCCCCCTACTGTTAACTTTATAAACTGGTGGCCCAAACTGTGACCCCCCTCCCCGGCCCAGACAGTGTCAACCCAGCAGCTGGGTTGACACTGTCTGGGCCGGGGGCCGGGGGGTATATGTATAGCCAATTAGACACGTCCATGGCTAATTGGCTATACAATTTTAATGACCATAAATAATACTCAACCAAAATCAACTTTAACATAATTAACTCAAAAGATTCAATTTCTATAATAATTTAAGAAAACATAAATATAACAATTGAGTAGGTATAATATTATATATTTAGATGAGTCAACTCTGCATATTCAAATTATTGAAATCAAACAGATGCTTTTTGAGTTTTACAATTATTTTAAAATTTCAACCTTAACATTTGTGTAATACTTATAAAGGATTATTATGTATATTAGTGTATTATTTCTGCACTTTTTCATGGAGTACTTATGATATTTAATTATAGCACTTTTCGATAACGCCATTTTGACGTGTCAATGTTGTCTCAAAGGTCTTTCTAATAAAACTACAAAAATAATATAATAATTTAGCGCCTAGTTATAAAAATATATATATACATATATTATATTAATTTATAATTTGAGTAAAATAAAATATATAGGCAAAGCACTTATAGTTATTATATATTTGTTTTAAATATTTTTTTTATATAATTAAGTTGTTTGTAAACAATAACTAAGTAGCATTTTTTCTTTTGAAATATATCGTAAGTGTATTTTATTTTAACAAAATGTATTTATATTTTATATTCTGTGGATTATATTATTTTATAAGAGTCATAGCAATTAGTGGAAACATAAAATTATTATACAAAATTAATGGCAGTCTTCATTGTAAAATTTTAAATGTACTAACACCAATAGGGATTATGACAGAAACATATTGGATACATAATTTTTTGCTTCAATTTAACAAGAAACGGCTTAGATAATAGGCATTAAAGTTGAGGAGAGGGGGTTCGCTACGTCACAGCTATGTAGAAAATGTACAGAGATGTAACATCATGCGAGATTTTTAACTCAACGCATCGCCGTAATTTATTGACAAAACAAAAAATGAAAAAATACGTGTTGAATATTTTTTAATGATCTACCCGACGGATACAATCAAAAATTACTTATCATCCCTATTAAGAGGAAGATTATTTATGTTGGTCGCTGACTATAAAATTTACATAAAAAAATAAACTGTTGATGAATAATTGACTAATAATTGAAGTATACAAAAAGTAGTGAAAAATGGGATATAACTAAATTCTTATAATATATAGAGATTATATAGAGCAATTTTATTAATACTTAGGAAATAATAAAAAATATAGGCATTATTTAACTTAGGAACTATTAAACCCTACCAAGCTCAATAAAATTTCTTTATAAATATCCATTTTATGATGGTTACGTTCTTGTGACATCTTAAAAATGCCCCTAAAAGAAAATACAAAAAATAAAAATATACAAAAAACATATATAAACACTATGAAATATTGGTGTCAATTTATTATTAAAAATACACTATATATATTATGTAAACGTAACTTATTACTATAATGACTGTCAAAGGTTTTAATGGGAAAACATTAGTGTTTCAATAAATCGATTGACTTTATAACCAATCTATTAGTTTCCATAAAAAGCCATATTACTGAATAATATTTATAAATGACATATCTTTTTAGGGATATCATACACTGGACGACTACATCTAAGTCGCAAGGCCGGTTAAAATACGACGGAAATTTTATATAAGTAGCTTTCAATTTTACAAGTAAAAATCCGGGAATTAGACTAACAGACGCTATTTTAAACTCGCAAATACTTACAATCAAACCATATAAAGTATTTTAATAATTTACTGAGATCTCGATTAGATAAAGATCAGGGTATACTAACAATTTCCGTGATCGCAGGTCGCACGCTTATATTGATTTAATATTTCAAGGTCGCACTCCAAAGTCGCTAGTGAAAATTCATATTATTCTCGAACTTCCTTATTTAATTGAAAAAATACATCAATCTTTTAATCTTTATACTAGCTTTCACCCAGCGGCTTACCTCGCGTGATTGGGGTGGTAGGGGTTAAATTTGTAAAAATCCTTTTTAGTGCTCACTTACATCATTAAAGGAAACCCCTGTACCTATACATTTTCTTGCCAAACGCATCGTGAATACAGTTATCTAACTGGCTGGTTGTCTTATGCGTGATAGCCCTAAGCGTTCTTGTTATATTTCATCATAAACTTTATAGAATCTTATTGATATTGGCTAGAATATTTTAAATATACAATAAGTATTGTACATGAGGCTTTAAAATCGTCTCAACATTATTTTAGTAGAGATTCTGCATTTGCCTGATTTTCTTGGCACATAATGTAATATAGGACATTGACTTGATATATAATTGCAACAACAAACCTTATTAATTATTTCTTAGTAATTAATATGTAAGCAGCCTTTAATATATTTAACTGAAGATTACAAAACGAATCAGCGAGTATCTTGTAAACTCGCCTGAATAAAAAATCGCCATAGGAAGCATGTTCCTAGAGTTAAAATATAACTGATATTTTACCCTTTGTATTAAAAAATTATATCTAAAGTTCCTTAAAGAAAACTCTGCTAGTGAAAACTATTTCAATTAATTATGGGAGACGAAAATTAGTGATGATAAATACTTAGCTTCCTAATTACTGATTGACAGCCAGTTGCAGAAACGTCCATTAAAATTAGTTTAAAGTGACATTACCCATACAAATTTGATGGACGTTTGTGCAACTGACCGTGACTGACTGAAGTAACAAAATTATATTATTTTTTGCCTAAAGGTAGTTCATAGGACTAGGACATCAAAACATCAAAAAGTAAAAATATTTTTGATGTCATCAAAACATTTTTGATGACAAAACCAAGTGCTCAATACCGATCATGTGCATACGTCACAATCCACTTTCACTTTCAAAGTTACCAAAACAATTTGGCTAAATAATACACATTGTTGGCATAAATAAAGTATAACTATTAATTTGCAATTGTCTGCAACAATTAGTGACTTTCGTTATAAAATTTGCTTTCAGCAAAGTAAATTTAATAGATTAACTCAATTACCACTGACTGACTGACTCACTCACTCACTCCATGCTTTTTTTGGGTAGAAAGAGGGAGAAAATGACATTTTCATGTATGGAGAGTGACAATATTTTTTTAATTCGAGTTGAAATGGCATTGAGGTTCAGCGAAAAAACAAAATGGCGGCGAGATAATTTTTTTAATTTCTATATTATACACTCTACGATTACGATATTCGAAATGGTCGTAGATTTGGCTAAAAAAATGAGACTGAAAAAAGGTTTCATTAAAAAAACAAAATGGCGGCGGAGATATTTTACCCGGAAAATTGACATTTTTCGACCTCTGTTCGGGCGATCGTGAATTCTTTTCTTGTAGGTTTGGAGGGGGGATCTTTTCACTGGTGATTCGGAAATATAGTCGATTTTAACGTGTGGGAAGTTTTCATTTGCGCTTCAACATGGCGGCGGCGGGGGCGGCCATTTTGTTTCGGCATTGAGAAATCGCCATTTTCCAGTGAGATTTTCTCCAAGATGGCGGCAATGTACTGGTTTTCTTTATATGGGGCGGTCGTGGGGCTCGGTAGGATCTTTCCATATTAGTACTAATTTCTACCATTTTCGTGGTAGTTTATGAGATTTTGGGAGAAAAGTGAAATTTCGAAATACGCACTTTTCGCGGAAAACAGACTCGGTGCGGTGTGGTGCCGGGGGAGCCCTATGACTTTTGGTAGTTTTCGTTTTCGCGAGCTGACAACCCTGGGCTCCACGGTAGAAAACGTGTTTTTCGACATGCCCTCATAACCCGAATTGTTTGGGAACCTGGGTGACCAGCGGAGAAAATCTGTGAATGAGGTGTCACGCCAAATATAGTCGTGACTATGGGAAAATTATGAAACTCGGGAAAATCAGTATGGCGGCGCCGGCAGCGGCCATTTTGTGATTTTTTCACTTTTCCGAAAAATTCAAACGCACTTTTAGCTCACATGGCAACATCGGAGCTCTTTGCCTTGTATGGACCGGTTATTAGTCTCCGCCGGCTCTTTCTTATGAGGTGACAATTTTCCCCGATTTTAGGGTACTTTCGGAGATTTACCCCAAAAAGGTGAAAAGTAGAAGGAGGTGTTTGGGAATTTTAAAAATGCTTTTCCTCGACGGAGGGCACTCTCAGAAATGACATTTGGCCATTTTGAACGTCGTCACCTGGCAACCCTGGTAGGAGCGGCGATTTGAAAAATTTCGCCCATTTTTTACTTTGTCGACTTTAGCGCAGTCAGTATTGCCACTAAGAAAATGGTAAAAAGTGCATCGGATGCGCTATCGAGTTGGCCACACCGGTACGGAGCCGGATTTTCAAAATTCAAGATGGCGGCCAAACCAGCGGCCATTTTATCCGAAAAATTGGGTATCGTCACCACGTCGAGCCGATTTTGACGCACTTGGCGACATTTGTCAGAGTACTTCCGGGGAAATAATTTTTAGGCAAGTAACTAAAGTGTTGCCAGGTGAAAAAAAATCTCGAAAATTTTTGATACTTTATGAGATTTTTGAGGAAACAATTTTTGTCGAATTTTTGAACTTTTTTGATGCAAATATTTTAATTTTAACTTTTCAAGATACCCGATGGAAAAAATAGAACGATCGACTGGCAACACTGGTAGCAAACAACCTTTGAAATTCAACCTCGATTTTGACCGACTTGGCAACCCCGCAGGTATTTGGCATATATGGAGCTATTGTGTATCTCTATAGACACTTTCATGTGGTGGAAAAAAATTACCCGATTTTAGGGTAGTTTTTGAGATTTACCCCAAAAACTGTAAATGTCAAAGGAACAATTTTAGAACTTGAAAATTGGTATCCGACGATGGAGGGCGCGTCCCGAAATCACATTTGACTGTTTTCATCGCCTACATCTGGCAACCCCGGCACCTACGGCGGTTTGAAAGTTCAATGCCCACTATTCACGTTTTGGACTCTAGCGCAGTCATTATAGCCGCTAGGAAAATAATAAAAACTGCGTTGGATGCGCCAATAGATGGGCTACATAGATCTGAGGTTGAAATTTTAAAATTCAAGATGGCGACTTAAACAGCGACCATTTTATCTAGAAAATTGATCATTTTTCACGACTTTCACTTTATAGAGCTGATTTTGGCGTTTTCGATAACATTTTTCGGAATACTTTTAACAAAAATATTTATTCAGCTGAAGTGTTGCCAGATGAAAAAAAAACGGTAAACATGTCATTGATGAAAAATATTAAAATATTTTTTTACAATGATTTTACTGTTTAATAAATTTTTTACTGTTGCATTTATAACATAATTGATGGAGTAATTTGAGTTCTAGCAACACTGATAGTAGTCACCATATTAATTTCAAAATGATTCTGACTGAGTTGGTGACTCGGAAGCTTTGCATATATAAACCGTTTCTGTATCTTTACTCAATCTTTACGTGGTGAGAAAAAAAAATCCAATATTTTCACCAGAAAAATAAAGTGAGCGAGAAATTGTCATTCGGTTAGATTAGAACTGCGACTAAAACAAAAAGCGAGCGAAGCGAGCCATAAAAAGTGACCAATTAGAGAGATTTGATTAATTGGTAAGGTAAAAATTGTGACTAAAATAAAATGCGAGCGAAGCGAGCCATAAAGAACACCACCAATAGAAATCTGATCAATCGGTTATGTTAGCACTGTGACTCAAACAAAAAGCGAGCGAAGCGAGCCATAAAGGTTAACTATTAAGAGAGATTTGGTTAATTGGCAAGGTTAAAACTGTGACTAAAATAAAATGCGAGCGAAGCGAGCCATAAAGAACACCATCAATAGAGGCCTGGTCAATCAGTTAGATTAGAACTATGAATAAAACAAAAAGCGAGCGAAGCGAGCCATAAAAAATGGAGACCTGGTCAATTGCTTAAAGTGCTGTGACCAAAATAAAGAGCGAGCGAAGCGAGCCATAATGCTAGACCATTAAGAGAGACCTGATCAATCGATTATGTTAGCAGCGTGTCTAAAACAAAAAGCGAGCGAAGCGAGCCATCAAAAATGGAGACCTGGTCAATTGCTTAAAGTGCTGTGACCAAAATAAAGAGCGAGCGAAGCGAGCCATAATGCTAGACCATTAAGAGAGACCATCGATTATGTTAGCAACGTGTCTAAAACAAAAAGCGAGCGAAGCGAGCCATAAGGAGTAACTGTTAAGAGAGATATGGTTAATTGGTAGGGTTAGAACTATGACTAAAATAAAATGCGAGCGAAGCGAGCCATAAAGGACACCATCAATAGAGACCTGGTCAATCGGTTAGATTAGATCTGCGAAAAAAACAAAAGGAAAAAGCGAGCGAAGCCAGCCATAATAAATGGAGACCTGGTCAATCGGTTAAGGAACTGTGACCAAATGTGCTTATAAGTGTGCTAGAAAATGTATCATTTTTCACGGTTTTTACTTTATAGAGCAGATTTTGGCGTTATTGATAACATTTTTCAGATTACTTACAGAAAAAAAATGTATTCAGTTGAAGTATTGCCGGATGATAAAAACAGTTTTTTTTATATTGTGATTTTTAGGAAATTTTCTATTGAATAAGAATAAAAGACCACAAGGCGATGTATACAACCTTTATTTTAAGTTTTCTTACGTTTTCCAACTGAATACTTCTTTTTATATTGCGTGTAAACTAGCAATCTTTTTTTTATGTATGATGTTTTGCGTAATTAAAGATCTTTTATTTGAAGATAGACCTTATTAACTTTTTCTAGGCAATTTTTTTACTGTAAACCCAACATAACAAGAGGCGGTCTTAAAACTCCAATATCTGTATTAACTAAATATTAACTTACTTTTGAATAAGAATAAGAGAATAAATGACTACAAGCCGATCTATTCCAAATTTTATTTTTGTTTTGCTTGCGTTTTTCAACTGAATGTTTCTTTTTCTATTTAGTGTAAACTGGCAACCCTTTTTCTTTGACGTATGGAGCTTTGTATACTTAACATATTTCATTTGAAGATAGAACTCACTAACTTTTTCTAGGCAATTTCCAACTGTAAACATAACAAGAGGCGGACCTAAAATCCCACCGCTCCGATTCCACAAGCGACTCGTTTATGCTCAAGAACTTTACAATAAGTAAAGCAACAAAAACTTCTATAGGTTTATTATGACATATGGGTTAGGTTAGGTTAGTGTATGAAAAACAGCGCACGAGCCGAGCGAGCGTAGCGAGCGTGCCGCGGCAGCGGCCGGCGAAGTGCCAGAAACGAATCGCTTTTTTTGATGGTAACATTTGGTTTATAATGTTTGACTTGACAATTCGGGATCTTTATAGCGTGTATATATGGACCATTTGTGTAGGTACCAACGATATTTAATGCGTAAAATATATTTTTCTGTACTTTTAGATTATTGAGAAAACATGTTCTTTTGATATTCAAAATGAAAGTGTTCTACGTAGGTATGAGTTTGAAATTTGTCATTTTTTTATTTGGTGTATTATTTAAGGTAACACTGGGCGAAATATCTACTCGATCCTTTTTTATACTAAATATAAACTTACTATTGAATAAGAATAAGAGACTATAATTTATTTAGAGTTTTGCTTGCATTTTTTGACTGAATATTTCTTTTTCTACTAAGCGTAAACTGGCAACCCTTTTTATTTGATGTATGGTGCTTAAACACCTTTCATTTGAAGATAGAACTTACTAACTTTTTGTAGAATTTCATACTGTAAACCCAACATGATAAAAAACGAAAAATATTAAAATCCGCTTCCGAGGCGGACTTAAAACCCCACCGCCCCGATTCATCTAGCTACTCGTGACCTCCCCGGGCTTAAATTAATAAATATACAATAATGTGAAAAAGGGATAATAGCTTTGAAAAAAAACCCAATTGTCTAATTTCAAATCTATCCCAATCCATTGGAAATAGATATACATAAACAATGATTACTAGAAAAGTAACGCTCATGTTTTTGAAATTGTTTTAGAGAAATTACAATGGATTGAAGTGTAACGTTCGACATAATAAGCATTCCATCATTCCCATGTATTTTATTATTATTCCATACCCCATTTTTATCTTGTGTAAGTTGTATCTCTGATTAAATACTTTTATAATATCGATTCTAAACAGTTGTGACTTATTTTATTAAATTGGATATAAATTAATTCTAGAATGGCAAGGGCGTATCCATACTAATATAACACTTTGAATTATTGACGCAATTTGCAACACCTATTGTTATTACCTATAGTAACATTGTCCGTATTATCATAGAAGCCTTTATAATAACACAGACACTTTAATAAGTCCATTTATCTATTGGCTATTTGTCCTTTAATACTTTGTCTTCAGAGTAATACTGTTGTGCCAACTCTAATAATTCTCTCCTCATTTGTTGCGCTTGAGAGCGAAGTTGTTGTTCGCGAGTACGTATAGCTCTGTACTGTTCTTCGCGAACTTCAGTATGTTGTTCTATTAACCAGCGTAGGTAGAGCTCTGCAAACGTCATTCTAAATCAATTTAATGAACTATGTGACTACTGATTAGCTCGGTGGCGTAGTGGATAAGCGCCGCGGCCCACGATCGTTGTCGTTAAGCAACTTTCGCAAGGGTCGGTCACGGGACGGATGACCAAAAAATTATTATCTCGAGCTATTCCGTGTTTCGGAAGGCACATTAAGCCATTGGCCCCGGCTGCATTTGCAGTCGTTAATACCCTTCAATCCGCATTGGGCTAGCGTGGAGGGTCATGGCCCATCCTCCTTAACTATCCATAAGGAAGGCCTGAGCTCCTGCAGTGGGGACGTAAAAGGGCTGGTGATGATGATGATGCTGATGATATGACTACTAAGACGTTAAAGAACCATCGCCTTTTCCTTAACAAAACGGCAAAATAACAGTTGATAAATTATCATTACACTAGGAGACAATGTATGGAATCCCAAAACGTAATCAACAGAAGTTCCCGGATGATGTAACTCATGAATGCCAAAATTTATATATAACATTTGGCGTGCGATATCATAATATAGATATGACCTACTATGGTACATACAACGGCTTAATTTATCGCCTATCTTAAGGAAGGCACGTTAAGCAGTTTGGCCATGGCTGTATCTACAGTCTTAAATATCTTTGCCACAACATCCAGACCTGAGACATTACATAAAAAATCATCTCTATAAAAAGTCGACCGAATGGTTCTGATGATGGCGAAACCTTGAATACGGTGCGTGGACCACTCAACTACGTAGGGTATCATATAATTTTTAAGGTTAAGCTTTATTAAGTGTAAATCAAACATTTTATAACTAGTTATTTTGTAAATGGACTGGATAGCAATATTACCTTCCCAGATGACATAACTCATTGGGGCCACAGATGGCCATATAACGTTAGGTGTGGGGTCGTACAGTGGATTGAGATGGTTCGGCATCTCGTCCGGCTGATTCACCCACGACCAAACACTGGTCGTTTGACGATGGACACCGCGCGATTCTCGCTCTTGTTCAGTGTCACAGAGGAATGTACCTGAAATCATTTTTGAATCGTTCGTCCTTTACTGTCAATATAATGCCAAACAAAAATGTTTAATTATATTCGTTTATGCGCAGAAAAAAAAAACGATTGAGGTAAGGGTAAATATAAGGGTAAAATTAAGTGTTACAACTTCGAGTTTTAAGACTCGGAAATCGAGTATTGGTGATGTTTGCGTAAAAAGGAAGAAGGTCATTATGATATATTAAAAAGAGTTGCTCGATAAACAGTTGGAAATACCACCTTCATGGATGAGGCAACCCATAAAAGCAATACTATCCACTTTAAATACTATTGCAGACCGCAGTCTGTCCTCATTCTTTGTGGATTCGTCATAGTGTACAGACTTTTAGGTAATTATTAGAAATAACATTGACACTCTGAAGATAAGTAACAATGACTAACTCTGAGTTAGTCATTGTTACTTATTTAATTCAGTAATTTGGAGTAATGCCTGTTCTAATTATTGGATTGAATTCAAAAGTGTATCGGTTTTCTGGGGCACGTTTTTTATAGAAATATTTTTTCTACTTTAATTTCCATATCAGTAGTTTAAAAAGAGGGGGGGGGGGCGGTAGACATCTTTGTTCTTTAGTAACGAATACAACACTTAATTACCGAATTGACTCGCGTATGAGTGTTCAAACAGGGTAATGAGGAACGACTGCCGGAACTCGAAGCTGCACGGGAACTGCTCCAGGAACTGCCTGAGGCAGTCCAGGAACAGGGTGAAGGTGGGAGCGGCGCGGGCCACCGCCGCCGCGTACGGGCCGCACCGCTGACGGGAACCGAACGGGTGGCCCGCTTGCAACCACTCACGTTCTATTAAAGCCTGCAGACTGTTCACGGAGACTATTCAATTGATACATTTAAAAACTTTTTGTATGTATATATTACTAGCTTTGACTGTGTCCGTGTCAGTGCGATGTAGCTCATGTTAATATATTAGTCTGACAATATAGGTATAACTACATTATTTTTCCACTTAGAAATTATAAAAAAAATGAAACATACGTAGATAGAATAATTAAATGTTTATTTCAATATCACTAGCATTATTGTCGATTCAACAATCATATTTTATTCTTTATATTCTTCTATCAAACTGTCTATATAGTGTACTTTTCAACGCATTAACAATTCCCTTTCGAAGCCATAGGCCATTATCGAAACATTTTTTTTTTTTCTAAAACTTATATCAAACATAATATACTACTATAAATGAGAAAAAAAATTTTTTTTCGATCTTTTCATCAAAGTCAACAATTGTGTTGCTAAGCAACTTTAAACCCCTTCTTTGGTTGCCTGACTACATCACTATTGACGTTTCAAATTACAGGGTTTACTGTTCGACGGCGGTAGTAAAATGTCAGCTGTCACTTGTAAGGGAGTGTCATATTCCTGGTTATTCCTAAGCTATTTGCAAGGTCTAACTGTCCAAGAGTTAGTCGTCTAAGCCTCGTGGAAAAGTAAAACACACGTAAATTATAGTTGTGGCCGATTGTGCACGTGTATTTATTTGTGGGCGGTTCATACTGATCCTAACTGACAGAAATAGAGATGTTAACTGGGTAAAAAAAAAAAAACTATTTAATCCGTCAAACAGACAATATAAAAGTTACTTTTTTGCTTCAATAAGAAATAGTTTAGTTAACAAGGCTTAAATTTGAAAAGTGGGGACTCTGTACGTCACAACTTTGTAGAAAATATACTAAAGCATGACGTCATATGACATTTCTATTCAATGTGTCGTCGTAATTTGCAATAATCTACCTGATGGATAGACAAAAGCCATCCTCCCTTTTAAAGCAATGTGGTAAAGTTTAATTTTTATAAAGTAATAAAAAAACTACCTAACTTACCCTCTGATGGTTCTGCAGTCAGGATTCAAGATGACCTGAACTAATGAAGAGACTAGTAAGGTAGCATCTTCCCCTCTAGTGCCGTGTATTAAGACAGGTTCTGCTTTCTGTAATTTTAATATCAAATGCAGCCTTACATAATTATTTTCATAATAATTTATTTTATAGAGCTCGGTGGCGCAATGCTTAGCGCTTACGGTCTGCAGTGTGCAAATTAAGCAACCTTCGAAAGGCTGGTCTCAGGATGGGTGACCAAAAATGTATTATCTCGTTTTGAGCCGAGCAGTCGTTAATACCCTCCAATCCGCATTGGGCCAGCGTGGAGGGTTATGGCCCATCCTCCTTAATCATCCATAAGGAAGGCCTGAACCCCTGCAGTGGGGAAGATACAAAGTGCTGATGTTGATGTTGATTATCGATTATTTAAAGTTAATGCCACTTATAAAAATAAAGTACTCGTTTTTAGTTATAATAAACTTAAAAACAATAACAAATTAATAGATTGATTTAATTGCTGTTGTGGCATCCTGCTGGTTCTGGCTGGTCCTTCTGTACTTACTACATAAATCGATAAAATATCGATATCGACTTTTGCGCGGCACTATGGCAAAACAAATGTATTTGTTATTTAGTAGAGTAAATATGTAAACAGCTTACTTGGTGTATATGCTGTGCGACGATGCACGCTGTATGAAGCGAATTTCTGACGCTCTCTGGCCATCCACATGATTCAAGTTTCGATATCCATTTGTCACTAGATATTTCACGGTCGTTGCATGCTGTTAATCGATACAAATAATGCTGTCATTATAATTAATATCAACACAAATGCGATATTTGATTTAAAAAATCTTAGATACAACATTATCTACAAAAATTTAAACTAAAACAAATGAAATATTCATTTTTACTATCCAAAAATATTCACTTAATCATAATCGACTTTATTATAACCGATTAAGGTTCAATTTCTATAACGAATTTAAAAAATACGACTAGCGTGCGCCTAATATGTATAACAAGACCTATAGCTATCCATCTACATTTCTATTATTAAAATAAAATTATACTTTTTAGTATTTACTATTGCTTTTATATTTGATATGTACTAATACTTTACTGTTATACATGTAAAGTATTAATTTCCAATAATCAGTACTAATTTTATAAAGAGGTAAAGTTTCTTAATTTGATTATTTACTTGTTTGTTTGCATCAAATAAGTTTCAAAACTACTGGACTGATTTCTTAAATTATTTCACTTGCGGTAAGTTTCATCGTAAGCGGCTAACATAGGCTATAAATTACGCGAGTGAAGTCGTGGGAAAACGGCTAGTAAATTTAAAAAGTGGTAATGTTTCTAACTTTTGTATCTTTGCAGGGATATTCGGAAATACTGATCCGAACATGAAAATTCTATCACCAACGGGAAAAGGAAATACCTAGCTAGAACGTTTCAGCATCTGGCAGCACTTTATCGCAATTTTTCGCTGTCGCTCAGAACCGGTTTTTGCCAGATTGAGAAAGAAAGCGTGTTACCTATCGCCTCAAGGATTCCGTAGTCTTCTATTGCACAGCCACTATTTTTCTCGCTCTAGCAAATGGCAATTCAGAGAGACAGATAAGGATAGGGCGGGCGGTAAAAAGCGATACCGAGTGTCGGATGTAACTCAACCCTTATGACTCGCGCATCTGTGCAGGATTAAAGTCAGATAGTGTTTCCAATCAAAGATCGTGACCATATAAATCATTATTATATCAATAGTAGTGTATCATTAGTATATACTCGTACCTCGTGTGTTCATTAGTTTTGAGATAAACTTTTTGCTGAAAAAATAAAATAAAACGTTACTGGCTGTTATTTTTTTTTACCGACTTTGAATTTGGAATGTTAACTTTTAATTTATTTGTATCACAAATTCATTTGTTAATATTTTCTCGTGATGGAGGGAACGAAAAAATTACGTGCAACTCTCATTTCGCTATTTAAAGCGGGAAAAAAAACCGATGCAGATTTTTTGCGAGCTGAAAAGTTTTCATATAAGCCATAGGACAAACAGACAAGTTCTCCGCAAGATCGCTAAAGTATTAAGCCTATAGCCGTAGGAAAGATCACTTTTTAAAAGATCTTCCTCGTAAGTTACGACGCAAACGTTGCCCATTGCTGCTGATGACCAGAAAATTTTTACTATCGAAGAAAAATTCAACCGATAAAACAATAAATTGTACGCTAAAAGTAGCAAGGATTCTGCACGGAATGTTTCGCGCACTCATCATTCGGCTAGTGTGATGGTATGGTGGGGAGTTTCGTATGAACGTGTCACTCCGCTCCATTTCTGCCCACAAGGTTACATTTTATAGCCCGTGGTAAAACCCCTGTCTGATACATAATTTCACAATAAGGATTGGGTTTTTCAGCAAGACTCGGCGCCATCCTATAGGGCAAAAAGTAGCCATGCTTGGTTGAGGGAGAATGTGCCGACCTTCATCGCAGCAGATGAGTTGCCCTCCTCAAGCCCCGACCTCCACCCGCTGGATTATCCTTCATGGATAGAATTAGAGCTCAGGGTCTACCAAAAGTCCCACCCAAACTTGAGAGTCACTGAAGCGAACCCTTGTTCGAGAAGCAAAGCGAATTCTGCAAGAAAAAATTCGTGCCGCCTTTGATGACTGGCCAAATCGTCTAAAGCTTAAAGCTTAAAGCTTTAATGGGGTGGTAAGAGATCCAAAAATATTAATGGGAGGCCAAATCGTCTAAGGGCCTGTATTAAAAAGAAAGCCGACCGCCCTTGCTTTAATATATAATTAATAATAATTTAATAATTATAATTTTGAACAAAATATATATTTTATTATCTATTTAATAGTTACTGAAAATGTTAGAAATATATGTTAATTATTAAAAAAGTTACGCAATTTTTACTTCGTCTCAAAATTTATGAAATCATGAGGTACTAATAGTTATATATCATTAGTACTAAAAATATATCGATCGCATAAATATTAATATTATCGATACTATAATACCCATACACACCATTTTCATAATTAAAAATTCTGGAAAGAAAGTCGCTTAACACTGGTCGCTTCGAAAGCAAGATCAAAGCTATTAATATCGATATTATAAAATAAGTCGATATTAATAGAATTTGCAATTGTATAGAGTTGTCTTAAAATGACGCAATTTTTAAGCATGTTCGGTCGACCATTGCAGAACTTGAGTAACTAACGCAAAGGCTGGTTATTGATTGGGTAACCTAAAATTTACTATATGTCCGTAGTTCACAAGGCAAGTTAAACGTTGACTTTGGGTGTACCTGCAGCCGTTAAACACAACAATCCGCATTTGGCCTACGTGATGTATTACGGCCCGTTCTACCTACAATATGATTCCTATAGAGAAGGTATAATAATAGAAAAGAGTATGATTTAGAACAGTTTTTCCCAAAATGGGCGATAACGCCCCCTTGTGAGCGTTACAAGCTTAAATGGGGTGGTAAGAGATCCAAAAATATTAATGGGAGCGTTGTGTAGAGACTTAAGAAGATTTAAGATTGAAGAAGACTTAAGATTGAAGAAGAACAAAAGACTTATGTACTATCTACTGCACTCAGGTCTCAAGGTAACTCTTGTAGGTTATAGTAAGACTCGTTTAGAATGCATGTTTAACCTCCGCTAATGTAGCCCAAAATAATGAATTTAATTTGATGTTACAGTGGTTTAAAGTAGTTGAAAAAATGGGGCCGTTAAAAAATAATTTATTCCCAAAAGTGGCAGTAAACGAAATAAGTTTGAGAACCCCTGATATAGAAAGCAGAGGACACAACTAAGTAATTATACTTCGTTTAAATAAATTACCTTCAATAAATTTGGAATAACTCTCAAGTAACTGTTGCTGATTGTCAACATCGTCCATAGACCTGTTGTAAATTTTCCATTGTGAATAGTTAGAGTTACTTTCTGTGCCACCACCTGTAAAATAAAGTATTTGGATTGAAACGAAAATATTATTTTATATTGAAGTAAACTTATTAAAGGCATTTTTAAATCATTCAGGACGTCTTTTCGCTGTTCTATTTTGCACCTCTTATTCTTAACTCCGTTTTAAAGCACTGACATTCATTAACCTGCATTTTTAGATGAATGTACAAAATTCTTCTATTTGAATAGAAACGCGTTTAGCTCACCGACATAGACTGAGGAAACTGCCGATTATTGCCAGTCACTGCAACTTTATTATAATGAGATATTAACCTTTGTTTTGCTGCTGTGATATTAAGTTTGAGCTACGCAGGTCGTATATGACGCCTTTGGTGCCAACAGCTACTACAGTGTTGAGAATTGCCTCATCTGGCCTACACCGCCGGTGTTTGGGTCCGTACAGTGGCTGGCCTGCACGCATCAACACAGCCTGTTGGACGAATTAAAGGAGAATGATTCGCTAATTTAAACGGGTCATACCTAATAATTTTATTTACACAACAGTCCAAAGTGTTTGCCACATTTAAAAATTAATAATCAACTGGCGTCATCTAGTAATGGCTTTAGGTCCAAGAATTTAATTTTATAGAACTAAACATTTAGTTAATATCCAAAATACAAACTGTCAATACAATCGTAATGTACGTGTAATATGTCATTGAACCATGACACTGACAACTTGTAAACAATTGAACATGAGGGCGTGTTGTTGGCACACAATAAATGAAAATAAAAGACCTCAAGTAAAACAAATTAAATAAATATTTAACAACATCACATACATTGCTCAGATTCCAAGATGAGTAGCTAAAGCCCCCGTATTATGGAGTATCTGAGACAACGAAGGTACCACAACACCCAGACCCGAGTCAATATAGAAAAGTTTATTTTCTACATTGACCCGACCGGGAATCGAACCGGGTACCTCAGAGATGGCGACACCTCGAAACCGGCGTGCGAACCACTCGGCTACGGAGGTCGTCAAAAGATTATACATAAGAATATCTACATAGTTTGTAGGAGCAAATCTTTAAAAAATTACCCCGTTATTATGTCGATAGGCAAGTACAGGAAACCTGCTACCCTGACGAAATGTGGCAGCAGCTACCAATGTTTCATCATCTATACTCTTTGGTACGACCACAGCTTTGCCATAGCTGTTGCACACTGAATAATTCTGGTTAACTCTAGACACACGCCATTCCTCTGTTGCTAGAACTTTCGTGAATTCACCCTCCACACTAGAATATTAATAAAAAAAGGAGCTACATAAAAATCGGCTCTTAACCTTTTAGTGATTAAAAAAAACTTTATGCCCATAAAGTTTTTTCCTCAAGTAAAAAAGCCATGGACCCACTGAGTTTAATAGTCTGTACTTAAATATAGGTAGCATTTAGATACTATAAATATAAAATTATTATATATTTTAGGTACTAGCTGCTTTCCAGCAACTTTGCCTGCATAAATTATAGTCTATGTCACCCACAATGTGATGTAGCTTCCCTTAGATAAAATATTATTTTTAATTGATCCAGTAGTTTTAGCATAACAAACAAACAATCAAATCCTTCCTATTTTAATATTAGTATAGATAAATAAAATACTCGTGATATTATCTAAACTTTAATAAAACAGAAAAAATATTGTGCCTGTACATTAAATATTTTTCGACACTAAAACACCAAGAGAATACGGCTCAATGATTTTAAATTTATTATCTGTCTGTTTGTATGTACACGCTAATCTTTGAAAATATTGAACGGATTTTAATTTTTTATTTTTATTTTGAAGCTATCAATCCTCGGCACTGTTTAGGCTATAATTAATGTTGGTGGCTGTTCTCCATCGTATGGAACCCTGAGAGACCGACAAAAAGATGAGAGATGGCGCCATAGCAAAAATTGTTCCACATGATGAGCATATTTTGCTACATGATTAAAATTTGGAGATTTAAAACATCTGATATGGAACTCTAAGAGCTCATCATCACTATTACATTTAAAGTCATGACGTATCAGCGAAAATTTTTCAGTCTGATGAGCATTTACCGCCGACTTTAACGCCATCAGCTTATAAGATTTTACACATTTCACTGTGCTGCTCAAGGTAGAGTGTACACAGTTTATCATATTATTGGAGAATTTTAGTTTTGCACCTGTTGCTCCATAAATTTCAAGGACTAACGTAATTTACTTTTATGTAAACTGTTGATGATTTGAGCATCCTACTTTTCAAGCAACTTCAATGGCTCTTCACCTTCTTAACAATAACCAACACTAGCACAACACTAGGACAACACTCTTAATAACTCTCTTAATAATTGTTCACAATAGTGTTGGTATTTTTGGGTCTTATAGATCCCTCAAGAATATGGGAAAAGTATAAAAAAAGCATCAAGACATTTTACGAAACTTTGAAAAAGAACAGCAACTCCAACTCCAACAGATGAGTGTTAAATAGTTCGTTTTGTTCTATATCAGAAACTGTCTTTGCAATTAGAGACAAATCTTTCAGTGATTACAGTCTACCTGTACCCCAACTAGAACCAAAACAACCGCAAATATCTGCTGTAACTAATCACTGTTCTACAGAATAAGCCACCATATTTAATATTTAAAGATACAGTATCTCAAATTTTACTATTGAACAAAGGGAAATGTATAACAAGGTTGTCCACATTGTCTCTAATAATGTAGTAGTTTCTTTTCTAAGAAGCTTTGGGGGGCACTTAACAAACATTTATTGCAAGAGCAATCCTGACTGAATTAGGCGACAAAATAAGATCGCTTTTGCAGTAGCATCTTCAGGCATTGCTTCCCAGTGGAAGGACAGTACACCCAATGTTCAAAATCCTAATTGATTTAAACAGAAATTTAACACCAACCTCGTCTATAACGCGAAATTGTGACAAAAAGTACAGAATTGGTGGCAAATCGTTTGGGACGAACATACCATGACCAAATAAAAAAACCCTCATAGTTGGGAACAGAACATTATCAGATATTCACCGAGATAATCGACCATTGGGACACTTCACAAGTCTCTTCTCAGGAGATTTTTGTAAAAACTCTTCCTGTAATATTGGAATAAGAGCAAATTAAATTAATGTTTCATTGAAGAATTCATACCCCTGGTCACATTTATAAATATTTAGACTGACTATCAATACGACAGTCCAATTAGCCGATACTTTATGAGTGAAAAAAAAAATTTCTGCATATGTGAAACATCCAGGTGAGGATTTGTGGTGTGCTAGATAAAATTGTTGCTTCGGAGGAAGAACTAATTCAGTCAGTATTTGGAGACCTGAATTCTAATAAAAAAGGATATATTTTGTTATAATAAGCAGCCACAATTAATAAAAATATTATTGCACAAATTAATGTGGATGACGCGTTGTACAATTCTTATAATAATGTTATTGTCCAGGATGATATTACAATTTATGAGATTGAATTTTAAATAAACTTACTGACAGCAAGTGGTCTACCAACTCACAAAATGAAGTTAGAAACCAGTGTTCACATAATACTTATAAACTTTCTTCACTAAAGTTATGCAATGGAACTTGGCTTAAGCTTATGGCTTTGCAGAGGAATATTTTTTTTTTCTTTTTTTATATGGACATGTTCCGTTATACACGGAAATTTATCGAAGCAGTTTCTGACCTGCTATAGTACAAGTGTAATTGTATTAATACTGCATATACCACTTATCCCCAAACATTTTCCATTTGATAGATTTTTCATGAGTCAGTTGTGTTGTGGGTTTTTTTTATATTGGCACCTGATGGAAAAACAACCAATGTTGTGTACAAAAAACATCTGTAAATTTTCAGTCATTGGTTAACTACTTCATGAAGTCCATGTGGACAGAGTTGCAGGCACCACTTTTTATATATAAATTGATTCTTTTTATAAAGTAAAATCATATAATAAACCTGATATATAAATAAAAATCCCTACTTAAAAGACTACTGAAAAAGTTAGTCATCCAATCTGTTATTTATGGGTTTTTATTGCTTACCTATATAATGTGTATCCATTCTCTACAATTGGATGCATGTGTCTATAAAAGAATGGATAGAAAAGACTAGGGTCCTGGATGCTTGATAAGTTTTCCAAGGTCTGAGCCATAAGATTTAATTCTGTAGTAGAACCAATATCTAACTGGAAAATCTTTAGGTCCTTACATTTGAGAAATAGAGAACCTCCTTGTGTTATACCACCACTTGGCTTGTTTTCTTTTTTCTCTATGCTATCTATGTTTTTGTGAAGAAGCTGAAAACAATGAATTGGCTATTTCAAAATTGTAAATGAATTATGCTTTTAAATACTTTTATAAATTAGTTTGAGAAACAAATGTATGTGTATCTTCCAAAAAGTAACGAACTCCTCCTTCTATTAAATCTTTTGATTGAAATAAAATGTAAATCCTGTTCTTCTATTCTATACGTATTGATATGTAGTTGTTGTTAAAATTAAAATATTATTAAAAAGTATGTTAAGATTAGGAAATAAATTATTTTACCCATAATTCGC
Organism: Diatraea saccharalis; assembly: GCA_918026875.4. NCBI lineage: Eukaryota > Metazoa > Arthropoda > Insecta > Lepidoptera > Crambidae > Diatraea > Diatraea saccharalis. The sequence goes on along the minus strand of OU893341.1, from coordinate 7,028,598 downwards.
GAACGCCTTCCTTCCTTGAACTTAAAATAAGATGATGTCCAGTTATACATACTGTTCCGTCTACGTTTTCGGTGTGTGGATATTTTAGAATAACGCCATCTAATTTATTTATTAATATAAGCTCGATAAATTCCATTTCTATTAAAAAAAATATTATGAAAAATAATTAATTTTTGAAAAATCCTTGCACACCGATTTTTGCTTAGATTTTTGACAGTTTTTGACAGTGACAGAACAATACATTGAAATGATTAGGGATACCAACAACAAATTTATAGTTTTCCATACTTTAAAGTAAAAATAGAACGCCCCTAATACCTATAAAATTGATATTGATATTAACCAAATTTTGATTTACCCGATGTCTGACTATATTAAATTTAAGTTTAAATGTTCGTTCAACGTGAATTATACAAAAGAACCCTTTCCAAAAAAATATCTACCGTCCAATTTCAATTTGTAAACATGCTACCGCACGTATAACATTAATATAAAGAAAAGGACATCAATACTAAAGAAGATAAGTTTGTTAAACTATAGAAACCGTTTATCTGTATAAAATTATTTATAAAAAAATGAAGTATCTTTACTTACACTTAGTAAGCAAATTACCATTTTTTAAGATTACTTTATTTAGTAGGTAACTCTAATAATACATACAATCTCTACAATGCGTTTAGTTATCTTTGAATTTCAGTAAAAATGTAATTAGTTTTGATAGATATTTTCCATAATTAATTACATTTTGTGTCGAAAATCATTTAACTATTATCTAAATACATTTGTAAAAACTTCCATAACATTTTATTTCCTCAAATTATGTACACAGAACCAATTCAAAATACATTGCTTGCGCGAACTTCATGCTGATCGCTCCTCTTTTTTTTGTTAAAAGAGAGACAGATTTCTGTCAGTTGTTTAATTTTGAACTCTAATGCTAAATACATTGAGGTTTTAGTATTTACTAAAACGAGACGAAAGGCAGGTAGGCAACTTCTTGCCAAGTAGCCAACCAAAATGTAAGAGTGAAGTAAGCAACATTTGCGATGGCGATGTGAGTGGGATTTTCTTCGTTTGTGAATGATATTTTTGTCTTGCATTTTTAGTTTATTTTATATTACATGAATGATAAACTGTATTCACGTTGAACTGTCTGTGAGGATTTGCAAGAACGAGTGCCTTCATCGATCATCTCGCGAGAACAACAACGTGAGGTAAGACCGTGGTGTGTGTTTTGTATGGATGTACTGAGAGTAGGTATCTATGTAACTGACTAGGTATCAAAGCTTGGGTAATGACATGACCGGTTCCCTCAATATTCGTTCGTCTACTGTTAGTATATGTCTATGATAACCCAGCTATTTGATGCCGAATTCCACCTTGCAGTGGTCATGCTATACTTAATTAAAAATGTTTCAATCACAGGTGATGGAGGAGAGTTCTGAAGTTCACATGGAGACTGATGTGTCCTCCACTACCGAGGATGTATCTGAAACCCAGGAGGTGACAGGATCTAATGGTAATGTAGAGATGATTGTAATTGTAGAGAAAGTAAGTGAGGAGGAGGAAGATAATAGCTCACAACAGATTCATTCACAACCGCCAGTAGCGTCTAGTGAGGATGATACAAGCTTGAAAATATCTCCTCACATTTCACCCACGAAATTGTTACAAAATATTACACAGTCTCCTAGCAAAGTAACTGAGACCCAAAAAACCCCTGTCAAGTCACAATCACCTCAGTCACCTCACAAAGTTACCCCTTCAAAAAAGGCAGAGATAATTACCCTTTCCCCTGATCAGTCTGAAGCAGTGGTTGATTCATCTAGTAAGATTGAGGCTCAGAAAACACCAGATAAAACACCAGTCTCCATAAGTACACTAAGTAAGAATGATAAGCTTGATGTTGACTCTGAAATAACTCCTCATGCTTCTCCAGAACAAGAACAGTCTACATCTGATAAAGATCAACCAGTACAGTTACCCCAAACAAAGTGTAATAAAGAAACTGAATCTCAAGAAACAGTTGAAACAACATCAACTGAAGAGCAGACTGAACAACCTGAAAAGTTAACTTTGAATGGACAACTTGAAGATGTTGAACAAAGTCAAGTTGACATATCAGATAAAAAAAGTATTGACTCCCAAATGGAAGCAACAGATAAAGAAGCAGCAAATGAAACAATGTCAGAAACACAATCTGAAACATCAGAGAAAGAACATAACAAAAGCATAAGTAGGGAATTAAAATCACTAATAAATTCTGCCAAAGAATCTAAGATAATAAGTGAATGTACACAATTGACTAGCAAAACTAGGAAGTCTAGAGCTCCTTTAGACACTTCAAGCTCTAGTCTCAATATGTCTGTTGAAGCAGATAAAATACTCGATAAGAGACGCAGCAGTGATAATTCACAGAAGAGCAATTGCAGCGAGAAGTCTGATAAAATTGCTGTGAAACGCTCCATGAGGTCTCAGAATCCTGAATTTGTAAATAAGGTAAAACAGTTTTTGAACTCTGTCACTTCTAAGGTACAAAAGCAGTCTGATGATGGGACGGATGAAGAACTAGAGGACACTAAAAGTAAGGACAGCAAGTCCGATCACAGGTCTAGTTCCCCTAAAAGGAAGAAAGTATTGGAAAATGTCGTAAGTATGAGTAGGGATTCAAAGTATTTATTGGTTTATAGTAATTTTTAATCTTTTTAAAAACTATTTTATTGGAGGTAGTCATCATTTGTTTTTTCTTAATTGCAAATTCTTTGTCATTATTGAAAACAAGGTTAACAAAATGGCTGCCAGTCAAGCTAAATGTCATGCAGAAATTAATTTAAAATTCTAATAACTGATTAAATGACAAAATGGTTAGCATAATTTTTTCTCCATTTCTTTGGTGGTCAATGTTTTCTAAATTTATATATTACATATTTGTGTAGGTTCAAGAAAAAACTAGCAAGCTGCGTTCAGACCCATATTGCTGGAGGTGCCATTGGGCTGTAGAACAGGCCCCTAATGAGAAAACACACCCTCCAATGACCTGCACAGTATGCCCACGGGTCTACCATTATAAATGTTTGAGTGGACTAGAAAGAAACAAAATTAACATTGAAAAGAATTGGGTATGTCCTGAATGCATGGCAGTGTTACATGCCGAAAGTTCAGAAACTAGGTTTGTTATTTACATTATTTATTTATAACTTGTATTTTAAATTTATTTTCCTTGTCAGAATAAGACATTTTTGTGTTTATAATATGCAGACAAAAAACTCATCATAACATATTTTAAAATAACTTTTAAAGTTAATTACAATAAATAAAGCAGTGATAATTCTTGATAAATTCCACGAGTTCAACATTATCATGAAATTTGTTTTTATAATAAAAGTGTATCTGCATTTTAATAATTGAATATTAATAAATGTAAAAATTGATAATCAGTTATTTTCATTTAAATTTCTAATTTTCAGATCACCAGCCATGAAAAAGATCTCATTGGGAAAGCTGTGTGAACTACTAAAGTATGCAATGGAGCGAATGATGGACCTTAATGGGGTAATTTATACATTCATTTTTGCATATTTTAAATGTTGCAATGTTAGAATTAAATTATTTGCCTTGATATAAATCTAAAATAATGAGGTTCAGATTTAGTAAACTTTGTTTCTTATCAGCTACTTTGATGAATAAACAGATTTTCGAAGAGTAGTTATTTTAAATTTAATAACACTACAATACATCGACTGACACAGTTATTTTGTTAATATTGGTATATTCACTGATGTTTAATATATAAAAGTTTCACACAATTTGGAATCATGACTGCATTTTTGTAGCCTGAGTCATAAATTACTACAACCAGGCCATCATAATTGCTTATATGAAAAGAGAATTTTATAAATTTCAAGAATTTGTCTTATTATCGTATATAAAATCGGCTCCTACTACAATAAATAATAATAATGTAGGCAGTAAAGAAAAATGTCGTTTCTCATATTTTCTTATATTTGCAAAACATTCATAGCGAAGTGTCTTTGTTTCAATAGTAACCAATATTAAATAGGTAAGGTTCCATTCCTATAATGCTTACTATCAAATGCATACAAATTCCGATAGTTGTCATTGTCGACTAAAATCGCATTAGTTACTTTCACCAAGCATTATATTCGTATTTAAATCGTGCTTCACGTCGCGACTCGGTAGGCGGCGGGCGGGCGGGACTCTGAGCGAATGACCTTGCCGATTGCCAGTACTTATCTACGTAGTGCGCAGTCCAGCATGCGACGCGTGACGCGTAGCGCCCTCTCTTTCCCCCTCTTCTAAATCAATAGTGGCCTCTATGCCCGTCTCTGTCTAATCTAATAATAAACATTTATGTATATGCATGCACTCGTACATTCGCGCGGCGGGTGTGTGCTACGATTTTCTTGATTCATCATTTTGACGTACTTTTCTATTAGCAGATATCTTATTAGGAAGTATATAAACTACTTACTTTTGTTAAATAAAATAACGCTTCTATTTTTCTATTCTACACTGTTACAGCATACGAATGTTTTGGAAAATTTATAAAAAAAAAACTATGTAAACTGTCAACCTATAGAATATTTTTATAAAAAATTGTCACAATAATATCATATATTATGCAAATAATACTTGATATTTCTCTTCCGATTGGGTGTTAAGTTTGAATATGTTAATCATATAAAAGGATTATATAGGTATATCACATCAGTACGTGGGAGTTGATTAAAGATGTAGTTCATTGTCTATTCTACTATCTACTGACCCCTGAGTTTAATTGATTAGACAGGTTTGAACTTATCCATAAAAATGAACGGTGTTAAAGTCCTCTGAATTCATGTTAAGGTTGCACATAAAAACAAAAATAAAACAAGATAAAAGCAGCAGAATCAAGGAAACAAAAGACGTTAAAACTTTTCAATTTCGTAAACGTAACGTTAAAATTTTTCAATTAATTACAACGATTCTAACACTAGCGCTCCGCCCGCAACTTTAATCGCATGTTTTACATAATGAATTGACGGTACATAGGAAACTATTTAGTGAGATAAAAGGTAGACTATATGTTAAGTGTAGGCTGAATTACCCACATATCAAATTTTATCAAAATCCGTTTAGTAGTTTGCGCGTGAAGAAGTAACCAATATCCTAACCTACAAACTTTCTACTTTATAACATTAGTAAGATTAGTAGGATTCATCAATTCCAACCCTCAGGTACAAAATAACCAAATATTTACCTATAAGAGTTAAATTACGATAATTTGTATATTTATATGTCATGAAAATTTTATCAATTTATAATTTGACCCAATTCAATATCGTTAGATATTATCATGTAGTTTCTTAACTTAAATAACAGCTTATATGGCTCTTTCTTTGTTCAAAGTCGATTGCAAAATTAGGGATTTTAAATAGGGCGCCCGATTAAAGCATGTATAAGTATTCTACATTAGCCTGATTGAGAATCGAACCCTTATGGCCATAGAAGTGACAACACTATGAAAGTGTCCTTTTAAAACAGTTCATAATGCATATTGTTGTTATAAGTGCTTTTTTATATATTTATAGAATAAGGCGCTTAATAAGGTGCACTCAGCATGTTTTTTATTTTATCCTGCTATTAGCTATGGTGTTTGTGTTAAGGTAAATTTTTGCACAAATTTTATGCTGTAAGTTTTATGACAGAAATACATATTTGACCATAATTTTTCAAAATCGGGCTTTATTTGAAAACATATATTTTAAGTTATATATATTTTATATAATAACTTTACAAAAAAGTAAAATATAAATATAGTAGATTTTTTTTTATCTGCTTTGATTGTAGATTTCTTTGACCATACTACAAACTGAAATAATGTGTAAAACAAAATTTGTTATAGTAAACAGTTATGGTTTTTTAGAAATAAAACACTGGGCCGTTGGTCGCCCGGGACGATCCTCCAAATTAAATAAAAAAACAAAACTTACTGGTTATAAATAAAATCCAGCTACATGCTTACAGGAGCTGAAAATATCATTCAAAGATAATCTTGATCATTAGATAACAAAGGAAAATAATAATAAGATCATACAAACAACAAATTTGCCGCTCCTCTCAGCTTGCCACCCATTTGACCTTAGCGTAAATATGCCACTGATCATGTACTAACAGTAATGTTTCAAGTATAAGGTAGGTATTAATTGTTTTTAAATATAGCTACAAGACAATGTTAACGTGATTACAGATTGAACCTTTCATGAAGCCAGTGGATCGTGCTCTCTTTCCTGACTACGATAAGTACATCGTCCATCCTATGGATCTGACGCTGATGAAGCAGAACATTCTCTTGGGTCATTACGGCAGCACCGAGGCCTTCATAGCGGACGCCCAATGGATACTCCACAACAGCATCATATTCAACACATGTGAGCAGAGTTTTGGTCTGTTTTAATTTTTTTATATTCTTATTTTATAGTTTTACGGTTGGCGCCCACTTAAATCAGATTCTGTGCGTGTGCTTGTAGGGAACAGATAATGATGTTAAAGGGTTGTGTAGATGGCTGAGGGGACCTCCCCTAAAAGTTCTTGCAGTTGATTTTACCAGGTAGGTCGGCCTCGTTTAAGCCTGTCCTTTTCAAGACGGCCGGGTGTCGGCAAGACCTTGTTTAAGGATTAAGGTTCCTCTGCGTTTAAAAAGGGGCTCCGTAGAGCGGTCACAGGAGTTCCGTGTTCATTCAGAGATTTATTATAACAGTCTAATTCTAAGAAAAAAATGTGACTAAATTTAACAAAATCAAGATAAGGTTCAGTTAAAATCCCAAGCGATATGAGCCCTTAAAATTTGGGATTCCCTGATTTAGAGTGATTCTATCCTATAATAGCTTTCCGCCAGCGGCTTCGCCCGCGTAGTCCTGTGCTATACATTATATACATACCTATTTATATACTTCTAAAAGTCGTATGTAGAAAAAGAACATTACCGATCAGTTGCACAAAGGTCCATTAAGGTTTAATGATGCATTAAAGCTCTAATGAATGTCAAATATGTATGGATAATGTCGCTTTAAACGAATGAGAATTATAATGGATGTTTATGCAACTGGTTTTTAATGTCCTATTGACTTAAAGAAACTCTAAACGCTAATGAAGCGTTAAATTAATGACTTTGCACAAAGCATCTTTATCAACCCGTTAACTAATGTCGACTTTAAATAATATTGCCAGAAAAAGGACAATAATTTAATAAAATTAACGCCTTTATTTGTATAAACTAAGGTATTATAATGAGCACTTTAATCAAGCTAAAGTACCTATTAAAAATATAACTTCAAACTGTCAAACTAATGACTCAATAGTGCCTAATGTGGTTACATGCTACGTTAAGTCATTATTTAATGGAAGTTTCTGCAACCGGCTGTTAGTCCAATAATTATAAAATTCCATATAAACATCACCCCCCCCCCCCCCTCATTTCACCATGAGGGGTTGAATTTCTAAAAATTCGTTCTTATTTTTCACTCACATCATGAAAGGAAACCCCGTACCGAATTTCAAATTTCTAGGTACACTAGTTTCGGATGTGCGTTCATGTATAAGTCAGACAGATTTCTTGTTATATATATATAGAAGATTCAGACTATGTGCAACAAAGTAAACAATTTTGTAGTCTAAGTTTAAATGTACCAAACTCTACTAATAAATTATATAAATAAAGTTATTTTTATTATTAAATTTACGTAATTATACAAGTCCGCAACTGTGTCTGCAAATGTCTCTTTTTTAGGACTATATCAATGTCAAATTACATCATCTATACTTGCCGTAAATAAATAAAACTGAAGGTCCATTAATCGTTTTGTTTTTAAACGATTACTGACCTGCACATAGTGAACAGTGCTCGGATATCGAACGTAAAAGTACTCGAAAGCAGGTAGAATTATATATCTGCAAAAACTCGTAACACCCACCCGCATAAACTTCAGTTGCTTTGTGATCATGGCGCTTGTAATAGTGACGAAATATCGGAAACTCATAAAACAATGTAGCGATCTCATTTTTAGCAATAATTCTGATGAACATGAAAGTTTAAAACAACGTAGATATAATATAAGAAATAAAAAAATATGTATGGTAGATTGGTACGTAGTAACGTTAGCAAAATGAAATGACGTTGGCTTCGTTCCCTGAGAGGCGACGATAACTTTAATTCATGCACACGCATTGTATCTGTATGTAGTGTTCACCAACCTTTTATATATTTATAATTTTTAAGCAGTTTAGTATTTATAGTTAAATACACCGTGACTTTTTATTTATTCAGGAAAACCAATTTTTACAGTCTGTAGCAATTTACAAGTACCTTTTTTATTTTAAAATATTGACTTCTGGGACTTGTAAGCATTAAAATTATAGTTTATCAGCTAACAATGGACATGAATCATTCAAAACTTCATACTTACACACAGGGTTCGGAGTGATAATTTTCGCAATAATTATCTTGATAATTAATAAACACTACACAAACTCATTTTTTACTTTAGGACTTGTTATAGGAGGGGAATCATCTTTAAACAACTATCAAATATGGTTTTTCTGATGGACAAATTTATTTATATTTTTGTTGAATGTGATTTAACAATTATTTTTTTTGTTTATTTTGTTTGTATAATTTTTATAATTTAAGATTAATTTTTATAATTTTTAAAAATTGCTGTCAGTAATTATGCATAATATTCAGATATTTATCGGATAATTATTACGATAATTGTCCAAAAATATTATCTTGATAATTATGAACCCTGTTTACACATTCAATTCAAAACACAATATCAATTAAAAAAAAAAATCTATAAATATAATTTCAATTAATGACCAAGTCAGTAAAACTATTCTCAGATAATTTAAAAACTCACTCTATTACTATATTTAGTTTTAACATAGATTTGTATGCAATGAGGTAGTCGGGTATATTAGTTTTTTATATTAATGAATTATGTAGTAGTGTATTGGGGTAAAAGGAATTTTTTTACTTTTTTATTAGTAGTCTGAGTACACATATTGGGTTCGTTTTGGTTTATCAATTATTGAGTCGTATACAGTTGGTTTCTGATGACAAGAGCATTCGGATTTGGATTAAAATAACGTTAAGAGCCAGCAATTCGTCCGTAGGTCTTATCTAGCTGTGCGCGAAACGAGGTCAGATTAAAATTACCATTCCATTTGAAATGTACGTCTGCGTATTGTTTCAATTAATCTAGTCTTTAAATCGAAAGAACTTGGCACACGCCTACTTTCAAATAGTCTAATTTATCTTGTTGGGGGCCAGTCATAAATGGCGCCACGTTTATGATTTTGACAACTCCTTATGCTTCCTTGCGGGCGGGATTATTCGTTATTGTCCAAAGTTCCGAATAGAGCCATAAACGAACCGAATATGTGCGAGTTTAATATCAGAACTATTTTTGATCTATGCGATCTAGAGTCGAGCACGTCTTCGTTATCTTTGATGGTCGGTGCATATCTAACTAAAATCCGTCGTGTTTTATCGATCGCATAACGTCAGTAGTGATACATATATAATACTAGCTTTCCGCCAGCGGCGACCGCGTGGTCCCTAGGAAACTCTTTATTTGGATATATATTCATATTATGACATAAATATAATTACAATAACTAATTCAATAATAATCAATCGTTATTAGGGTAAAATTTTAATTTCTTATACAAACTTCTACTCCCATTTTCATCCCTTTATATTTGCAGTTTTTCGGGATAAAATATAACCTATGTTCACCGCATATAATGTAGCTTGCCGTAGGTGAAAGAATTTTTAAAATCGGTCCAGTGGTTTTGGAGTTTATTCGTTGCAAACAAACAAACTTGCATTGTACTCTGTTGAGGCCCCGTTAATCAGTTGAGAGTACTAATATATATTTACTCTGATACTCTTACACATTCTCTGTTAAATATGCACCGATCCTAGTTTACATTACATCGTGTCTGGGTGGTTGTGGTACCTTTTTGATTAAACCGTTTTGCCCGCGCCGTCTGTACCGCTTTTGAATGCCAAGGCTTTTGCTTCTTTTTTAATTATCATTTTATATAGGTATCGTATGACGCTAAATGTAGAGTTCATTTTGCAGTGCAATCGAAGTTAACAGCAGCGGCGAGGACATTGGTCAGGTCTTGTCGGGCAGAAATGGGAGAGATAGAAGCTTGCCCCGAATGTTATGCGGCTGCGCATGCATTGAAGCCGACTTGGTTTACAGATGTCTGTACCACACCTCATATTTTACTGTGGGCAAAGTTGAAAGGTTAGCAGTATTCTCTTATTATATAATAGTAAAAAAAAAACTTTTTTATGTCAGCATTTTTTCATCATTCACAGTTTTGCCAAAATCTGTGAATGCAGTTTAAATTACCTTATAAAGTTGTGGACGGTCTCATAGGAATGTTATGGTTAAGGTCTACTGTGTCGCTACACTCTCGATAGTTTCCTTAACATCGGTTTAGATCAAAATGCACTCATCTTTTAATATTGTATTGAAATACATTTGATTAAAACCAATGTTTTCAATGTACACAATATATCTATCAATACAGTATTGAACATAGAGTTCATGTCAAAGAAACTGATGTGAGCCTTGTTAGGCAGTAGACTCGGTTCCTTATTAAAGATATTCCTGCAGGTTTTCCGTACTGGCCCGCTAAAGGTATGTCAGTGAACAGCTCTGGACTAGTGGACGTACGTTTCTTCGGCGCCCACGATCGTGCCTGGGTGCCCGCTAAAGATTGCTTCCTGTTCTCCGTGAAGGATCCCAACAATTTTCGAACCAAGCGACAGGATATACTGGACAGTGTACAGGTGATTACTGTTAAAAAATGACCTATAGTATAATTTTACATTTGCGCTCTCACTGATAGAATGGGCTCATTGTCTAATTTCAATATCTATAGCAAACCCTTTCAGAAGTATTGCGAATTTGATAGCGATTTATAGAATTTTGTGCTTTCACTTTCGGAATGAATGATGACTTAAATAATCAGGAAACAATAAAACTTACCCAAACCCGTCGAAAGATTGCAGTTAGCAATTAGCATACGACGCTTTCGTGTGACATAACGACGCACTCGCTTTCACATGTCAATTAGTGGTATAGTGAAAATTTTAATGTCAGATTGAAAGGGATTGCGATCAGAATCTAAAAAATAATTAAATTTATAGCGCCGAACTAAATTTGCTGTTTTGACTTTTTGTTTGCTATATTACATGCATGCTTTACAGTTAAGCAATTAAAAAAAAAACGATTTTCATTATATAGTCTTTATAGTGTTCGTGGTTCGATTTTGATGTTAGATTTATAAAACAGGAAGCAGAGCAACATATACGCAACATATCGCGGAAATACGGCAAGTTCGTGTATCCGCCGTTCAAGACGCAATTCGATCCAACAAAATTGAAGGAACAGCTTAAGATGATGGTTAGTATGAGAGATCTTAGTTATTTTTGGCATATTTAGACCTTAAATTTCCTACATACATCTCATATTCCATTAGTAGTAGTGTAGTGGTACTCATTTGTTCTGGGATTTATTTCTAGATATGATCGAAAACTTATTTTTATAAAACACTGCATCTTCGCTTGCATAAAATTCTGTTATTCAGAGTTGATTTCTGAAAAATAGCTTGTCTGAAATATTTGTGATATGGCCATCTTTGACTGGCCTAGTTTGATTCCCGGTTATTTCAATGTAGATAACATACTCCGAATTGTACTTAGCATACAATTATGGCTATTTCCATGAATGTCATGGAAATAGCCATAATTGTATGCTAAATCGATTTGAATCAAAATGGACTCAACTTTCAATACTATATCGAAATAATAACCAATGTATTGAATTTTCAGTAGAAACTGATTCCTCGTTAGTTTAATAAAGTCAATGACAATTTAATGGTAACTATTTATGTACACTTCTTTTTACTAGATCACAAAATAATAAACATATACATATTTTGTATTGTTCATTTATTTACGTACAGTCAAGGTCAAAGATGGTTAGTACACCACAAGTATATACATCACAAGTTGCCACAAAGTGTAACCATCCAAATTACCATAAATATGGAAACATGCAAAACTATAAAAATAAGTATACACTAATTTGAACATTACTTGGTAAACGGACAAGTGAAATAAATATGTATCCATAGGTACCCCATTACCATTGTGACAACCATATTACCATAAATATAATTGCGTGTACCCAATGATAATCAAAACTATGTACAAACAATTAATCATCAGATAAGACGATCAGGCTGGCCCAGTGCGGATATTGGGTAGATGGGTTTCATTCATTAAGAATACCTGTACTTTAGCACTACCAATCTGCATTGGGACAGTACGGAATGCCGGGTGGACTGGTTTCATTTTGTTTTAGCACCTACACATGGACGACGGGACAGGCATACGAAACCGCGCACAGTGCAAAAAATTGACAATTTCTTTATAAATATATTTTTTGCATGACTTATGTATGACGTTAAATGAAAGAGACAAAACATCATTGATAGACAGGCCCAGTTTACTGAAGATATAAATAGAGACTTGTATAGAATTTAATGTACCCTAAAATGAACACATAATTATGTTTTCGAATGCTATATATCCTATTAACCCTTCAAACCTGACACCACACATTTAAAAAACGAATGCAAGCACATGCGTCATCGCTAAAGTAGACTTTAACTGCCTGAAAATAAGAAGAACTAGCGGGGTTTCACGGAATGGCGCAATAGTCACGTGACCGGCCGAATTCGGCCGATCGCGTGCTGAAGGGTTAATATTATAAAAGTGAATGTTTCTTTGTTTGGATGTTTGGACGAAACTACTGTACGGATTTTGATGACATTTGGTATACATATATTAGCTGACTTAGATAATAGAATACATTTTATCCCACTAAACATTTCCCTAGGGACCACGCGAGCGAAGCCGCTGGAGAGAGCTAGTATATATATATGTATATATATATAAATGCCCATGGACTACACATTTATGTTACCAACATTGTGTACATATTTATTTGCATTTAGAAGTATACAATTTTGTGAGTCTTTATATGAGTACTTATTAGGTATATTGTCAAACTACTTGTTATTATATCTTTGACCTTGACTGTACCGTCAAGCACGTTGAGTTATACAAAACTATCAAATTTCTCCACTTGATTTTAAACTTTAATTCACTATTGGTAGAGTTCAAAATCAATTGAGGAAATTTATTTTCATAATTATCTATATTTATTATGAACTCGAATAATTTATAGATACCATCATTCGAGGGGGAAGTCCGTTCACCTCTAAAAGATAAATCTTCGAACGCGTCGCCGAGTATCTTTAAAGAGAAAAGCCGATCTAACTCAAAGAGTTCTAAAGGCTCCCATATTGATGGGTAAGTGGACAAATTATTAACAGACTAATTAAATTAATGTTTTTTCTTGCTTAATACTAAATTACTGAATCACAGCAGTACTTGCTCGGGTTTGGTAATTGATTTGATTGTTTGTTTGCATCGAATAGGCTCAGAAATTATTGGACCGATTTAAAAAAAATTACACCTACGGGAAGTTATATCATATAGGTGGACATATTTTATCCCGAACAAAAAGCAAAGAAAGGGATTAAAATGGGAGCGAAAGTTTGTATAGATAATTAAATCGTTACTATAGTCCTTTGTTTACTATTAAATTTGTATTGTGATTATATCCGTGTCATGATATAAAAACCTTATGATTTATTTAAGTAATTCTAAGCCTGAATGAATATATGGGCCACTTTATATCCCACTAAATAGTTCCCCAAGGAATACGCGGGCGAAGCCGCTGGCGGAAAGCTAGTATTGTATATAATGGATCTCACAGTTGGTTTAGTTAACGATTTCTGTTTTTTTTTTTATATCAGTGATTTAAGCGAATTTGAGGAAGTATCAGATGTTTCGGCAAAGACGTCCCGAAAAATGGAAGACGGTGCAGAAATAGCTAGAGAAGAAGAGCCTAGTGGAGATAAGTATGTATACGTAATAAATATCGCAATTTACATTATTTGTTATCCTTTGTTACACGAGGATAAAATTGGAACTATTATTTTTTTATTTTCCATACAAGCAAAGTTTACTTCTTCACAGGGATAAAACGATGGAGGTCGACAAGCCTGCATCTTCTATCAAAGAAGTAACGTCGAGGAAACGCCGACGTTCAGAAATGGAGGAAGCTGTCATCACAATCATAGACAGTTGTAGCAGCGAGAAGAAAAAGCGAATAGAAACCGTTGACCATAAAGCAGACGAAGTAAAAAAATCGTCAACTCAAGTCGATGCCAAAAAAGATGATACAAAAATAACACCGCTCAAAGAGAAAGATAACAAGATTCAGAGCAAAGATAACGAACCAAGCAGCAGCACAACCGAAAAAGAAAAACCGACTTTAACACCTATAAAATTAGTAATATCAACTAAACCCAACAGATCTGTCGTTGTAAACAAACCTAGTAGTGCAAAAAGTGATAAGATCACACCTGTGAAAATGAAACAAACCAAATTAGATAAGTCTATTTCAATAGAAAAAGCTAGCAATAAAGACAAAGCGCAGAAACGTCGAAGTTCGAAAAATAACAAGTCGTTGAATAACAGTAGTTTGTCGATCACGCCTAAAGCTGACAAGGCGTCTGAGAAGAGGGGCGATAAGAGCACCGTTAATTCTGCCACCACTGAAAGCGTGAAAGAAAATAAGGAAGACCCTATTATGTCAACATCACATCACATAGAAAAGGCTCCCGCGAAGTCTACGGCTAGTCCTAGGACGGCCAAAGATAAGATCCAGTTCGATGACGACACGAGTCTAGCTGTAATAGCACGAGAGTCTAAAACTAACAGCAGTATAACTGTCATGCCGACCATCAGTAGTGTACGAAGTTTATCCACTACAGCCACAAAGACCAGTACAACGTCAACGAAGACAATAACCAATGCAAAATCAATCGAAATCACAATAGACACAAATACAGAGTCGAGTATGTTCAGTCCTACGAGCGTTGAAAGCGTTCGTAATGCGAAAGAGACGGCAAACAAACTGCAAAGGTTGCGGAAAGAGAACGACCAGCAACCAATCGTAGGACGGGTGGGGGTTAAAGCGTTCGCGCGCATGACGTCACCGGATGCGAAGAAAGACAACGCGAACGCAAACAAGGATGTACAGGTGGAGATTAAATCGGAACCGGTGGACGTGGACGATGCGGATAGACACATGGAGAAAATGGACTTTGTAAACGCATTTAGATTACAACCGGTCAATACGACAACTAGTTTACGTGAAGTGAGGATAAACAAAGTGACTCCGCCGGTGGTAGTTAAAAAAGTGGGTGTTAAACCGTCCGAAGTGAGGCCTAGGGCGAAGAAAACTTTTCCTCAGCCTAAGAAGCCGGACGACGGTAGATCGGAGTTGAACAGTAAAAACTCTATGGTGTATATTCCTATACAGCCGCCGGTAACGCCGGTCCCGGTTCGCGGGACTCGGATGACGCCGGTTTCAGTATCCAATGGACCGAGCAACGTGGCCGTTTCCAGAATCATCACTAGCATCGCTAACACGAGTAAGTAATTAAGTTGTCACTTCTAAATAAGTTTGTTTGTGTGTGTCAAAGTTAAAACATCTTCTATAAACAGTGAAAAAGAAGCTGCTTCCCAGTGTCTTCTTCTTTTTAATTATTAGCGTTGCCCTTGTGGATTTCGCCTTTATATTCAGATCCTTTATACTATACAGATTTCAATCTGGTTTTTATCAATACATAAAGTGATTCAAGAAGAAGAAATATATATACAATACAAGACCAGACGGTCGAAGCCGCTGGCGGAAAGCCAGTTATATCATAATCAGAAAATTTATAAATATATTTTTTAATATGTCTGTCCACCAGGTAGATTATTGAAAAATATAAGACGCATATTTTTTTGCGTTATCAATAAATAATAGCAATCCACAACATACATTGAGTTAAAATGTCACATGTCGTTGAGCCCCCACTCCTCAACTTTAATTATCTACACTATTTCTTGTTAAATTGAAGCAAAAATCTTGTTAATTTTTTATCGTCTGATTGACGTTCTAAATAGAATTTATTCTGTTATTGATTAAGCCTTTTCACATTTCACCATGAGTTTGGCAGATAGTAGTGTGACATCAATGTTGCTATAGTCTGGTCGCCGAAAAGAAAGTATTTCATACAATAAAACCCGCTATTTTATACCTATATCTTTCACTCGTGCGCAAACGTTACTATTCCAATTTTGTCATAGTAAAAGAAACCTAAAATGTGTACGATATCTACCAGTAGACACAGAGGTCAACGTATGAAATACTCTGTTTAGCGACCGAACTTTAATAAGGTGTATATTCACTTGTCAATATGTCCAGGTAACAATGGAGTGAACACAGTGACGTCACCACTAGTCCCCCCCGCATCAGCACAACAGCCCCCCGCGGTGATGCCTACAGTCAGTAACGCATTGTCCCTAGTACCCAGCGTGGGACAGATGCCTAGCGTGGGACCGATGCCTAGTGTGGGACAATTGCCTAGCGTAGGTCCGATGCCTACTAACGTTCACACGGTGCCCCTCATCACTTCAGTTAACGGACAGTGGACATTTAGTCTACAACCCGTGATGTCTGTCGGTGGTGTAGATGTGAGTATAAATAACAATACTAAACATTTTGGAACTTTACACATGTTTTTTTTTTATAAAAATGTTATGAAAACTGAGTTACAATAATTGAATATTTAGGCTTGTACTACTCGTACAAATTAACATGTCATCTGAGGCCTTATTCTATTTGTTGTTGAACGAAAATTCGGAAAATTTCAAATTGTTCTTATAGTTTTGTTCAAATCATATACATGATGATTGTAGGTGAATCAGAGGCAGAGTCAGGTCCTAACTCCGTTCCATTATAAATTATCGTAAATTGATTTTGTTTGGTGTCGTCGTTCTGTGCCCCCAGATATTATATTTTTTAGCAATTCATAATATAGGTAGACAAAATTGGTTTTAGCATAATGATACTTCGCCATATTTGTTTTTTCGATACAGTATATTTTGGAATTATTATCTCATAAGCAATTTTTATTTGCATAATTTCACTAGACATGAAGAATCGACCAATCCGTTAGGTTAGAACTGTAATTAAAATAAGCTGGCGAACCAAATTTCATATACTAGTTTATGAATTTATACATTAGGATGTTGTGCTTGAATATCATTATGCTCAGTAAAATTATTCGTAAATATAAATAGGACAAACAAACGTATGCGATGTTATAATATGTCATAACATTTTATATATTTCTGCTAATTGCAAGTTGTATGATGATAATACGCTAGCATTCCTTGAGTTCATCATATATACGCATTGTACCCTTATGATAGGTGTTGATACAGGATGACATCCCACAGCCGTTGATGAATGGTCTACCGGATCGTAGTAAAGCGCCTACCAGCATTGTACCAATAGTGCCGACACCGGTGGTAGCACCTTCGAATCCGGTCTTGGTGCCGGCGTCTACGCCTGTGATCCCGCCCACTATTACTAACGCAGTATTGCCCAGTAGTGGTCCAAATGTGGTGACGACCTCCACAGTCTCTATACCAACCGTGGGCCCACCATCGGTTGTGACACCCAATAGGACTACAGAAAATTCCGCACCTGGAGAGGTGAGTATCTTATATACATATATAAATAAAAATTAATCGCTAAATGTGTTGCTAGGCGCAAAACTCGAGAACGATTTGGCGGACGAGATTTGGCTTATTTCATTTTTGTTGTGTGATAAGATACCCTAGTTGGATAACATTGCATCAGTGGACTTATAAGTGCACATTTTTACAACAAAAACTGATATTGCCCCAAAAGTCCATCAATTATGTGGTAAAAGTCTAAAATCTATAACTGTTTGTCCGAACTTGTGTACTTCTCTGTGAGTTCTTTGCTTTACCTATAGATAGAACTACTTAAACTATTAATTTATATCAAACAAAACATAAATTTCGGCCAAAATAGTAGATTTTTCCTGGTCATATAGTATTATATACCAGGAAAAATCAATTAATAATTTCAAAGAAAATATCAGAATCTACACATTATGTAGCGCAAATTTTCTGCCAATGGCCATCTCGCTTGCTGTTTGACGAAAAATTTATAATAAATATCAATATGTGATATTTATTTATCTTGAGTCTGTTAATGTTTGGTTTGATTTGAGGATTATAACTGAGAGTAGACAGACCACCACGTGATCCTAGTGCAGATTTGCGAGTGCCTAACAACTACAAATGCAGCCTAGACCAACGGCTTAAGATCCCTAAATCACAGCAGAGCTCGAGATAGTAAAATTGATTACCTATTCGATTATCAGCTAAAGTTGACAAATCCTCATCATTTAGTGATTAAACATACTAACCTCTTTGCGCCGTCGAGTTCTTCTTGCTAAAATGTATATAATATGTATACTAAAAAAATACGTAAATTCAGCCCCCCAGATTACAGCAGAGGCCGGCGTTACTCAATCCGCTTGATACACAAACGCCGGCTGGTGCTTTGCCCACGCCCTCCAGTGCTGGACCAATCACTGCCAAACTCAACCAGAACGCGGTCAAGGTAAGTTTTAAATTGATTGATTACTGATGAAGAAGATATAACTGGTATAGTTCTCTGATGTTCCTGCACAGAAGGTTAAATTTTGAAGCGCGGCATATTAGATATTAGCAGCAGAACCTCACAACAATGGGGTATATTATAATTTCACTATGAAAATAACTAAAATATACCAAATATTCTTGATAAAAAATCCTTAAAGAATTCACTTTGTCCTTGCCTGAACATTAATGAAAATATGCTATGTAGTAGCGAAAAACTGGTCAGTTCTATTAGGTCCTGGGTAGCTCAATGGTTAGAGCAGTTGCTCGGATTGCGAAAGGTCATGTGTTCGAGTCCCATCTCAGAGTGCCTGGGACAAAGTGGTTTTTCAAGCATTTTTCATTAAGAATATTTTCAGTAATTGATTGAAAATTTATCAAATATAATAAAATATACTAATATTCTCGATTCGAAGTCTGACAAGTGTCTGAATTTCTTAATAATAAAAGTTGCAGAACTCAGTCTACTTCATAGGTATCAATATGAGGATCCCATTGTAATTGGAAATCTAGCATTATACAAAGTAGCTTTGTCGATTCTACTAACCTGCCTCACATTGGCTACGAAATGTAAATTTTATACATTTCTTTTTTTTTATTGTTCAAATTTTTGGCATAACACTCCATGATAAGTACACATAGGAAAACATAGACAAATAATGCAAAAGAATTCATTCATACGGGGAACTGGAGAAAACCACAAGCAAACAAATCACTCTCCAAACCCACTACAGACAGAAAATTGAGTTTTTTGGAGCATTTTAGTGCGGTCATTGTTGAGGAAAAGAAGTATTTCTGAATTAAAAAAGCAATTTTTATTACACAAGATAAGTTTTTAAAAATCAATGGTAAATCAAATTATATGATCAATTCTTCTAACTTTATTCCATGTAAGCGTCATTAGTTGATTTTTGCAACTTACGCTTATCTGGAATAGCTTCTTTTCGAATTGGCAATGTATATTTTCTTGTCTTTGTCCGATGCTAATCTAAAGACATATAATTCTTGTTAAATTATCGCAAAGTCGACATAGGTTAATAGTAAAAAAGGTGTTATAATAAGATATTGAAGGGGTGACTTTTTTTTTCAAAATAATTGTTATGCTGAATCATCGAATCAGAATATTGACTTTGTTTTTGCTAACAATTCTCTATTGATAATAACACGATCATACATAATACTGTATTTTATCTTTCCAAAACGTATTTTTTTATCCTAATGCGAAATTCGATTGGGTATGAAAATGAAATAATTTTAGTAAAATATTAACAATAAAAAACTAATAAGCTAAAATTAAAATGCATGCTAAAATAGTTAAATTGTTTGGCAGCCCTATTACGTGTTTACGTACCGCTTGCCTCTAGGTAATAGGCTAGTTGCCACCAAATTAAATTCTCAAAAATAATTGTTATGCATAGTTGTTGAAGGTTTATTTATTATGAAAATCAAATTAAATAATTAAAATATTCAGGATTAAATTAGATTTTCTTGAAATAAAATCGGTAAATCACATACATCAATCACGAGACATCAAACGCCAATCAAAACGCATGACGTCACTTCTTCATGACAGTTCTTATCGTTGTGATTCTGCTCGATTCCGTATATGTTTGCTCATTTCTTTAGTTATTTTCTAATTATAATACACGTTTCTTTTTGTAAGATATTTAGAACAGTGCTTTTATTAACTTTTAATATGGAGCAAGGATTTGTTAAAGCAAATAGTACAAATTTGCCTGAAATTGATGCCGTGATGCTTGGAGTTTTTTTTGCGTCAAACACCGATTTCTGCTCAGCAGAATTTCGTAATATTAAGACTTCTAAGTAAGTATTTATTTTATTTATTACTAGATTATGCTGTTATATTTAAAATTATCTTATCTATCCTTAAAAAACAACGGTCAGGGTGTCTGTTGAGTTGAAATACGTTTTTAGGTTAGGTTATGATGTTTACCAAAAGCAAAAATTTAACAGCGATTTTGGTTTCAGGTCTTCCCGTGCATCATATGGTGACGACGCCATTAGCTACGTACAGCTAAAACGGGATGGGAAGATTTGCACTCTTAAATGTAAGATATGCCCAGAGCATAAAATTCACGCAAAGCTATACGCAGTGACAATGGTGATAGATGAAGAAGAAGAGGTAATTCGCTCAGTGGAGTGTCACGATTGCGTTGCTGCACTAGGAGGTTGTAAGCACGCAATAGCCTTCCTGATGTGGGTTCATCGCAGGAGTGCAGAACCTTCGTGTACTTCAGTTGAATGTTACTGGAAGAAATCCAAATTGTCCAGGATTGGCACGACTTTAAAATTCATTACAGCCAAGGAAATGTCAAAAGGAAAACCTGTTCTGCCATCAAATACAGCTGTTCGCAATACATTTTTAGAAGAAGGAAGGAAAAGAAGTCTTGAAGAATGTGAATTTTTAAGATATAGTTCAAGCTCTTCAAGTTCTGCTATGCTATCGATGCACAACCTTGTGTTAAAGTTTAAAGATGAAGACTGTGACACATTTTTATCCAAAGTAGAGATAATGGATGAATCAATTAAAAAAATCGAGGAAGAAACCAGGGAACAGAGTTGTAGTAGACTATGGTTTGAAATGAGATATGGTAGAATAACAGCATCAAGAGCATATGAAGTAAGCCGCTGCAAGACAATCGATGGAACGCTCATAGCACTGATTATGGGTGGCAAAATTCCCGATACGAAGGCAATGAAAAGGGGAAGAAAATTGGAAGACCAAGTTAGAGATGCAGTAGAATTGAAACTGCAAAAAAAAATAAGAAAGTGTGGTCTTTTATTAAGCCAAAAGTACCCTGTGATTGCCGGATCCCCTGATGGTATTTTTGAGGACGGCATTATTGAAATTAAATGTCCATCAAGCAAAAAAAATTTTATTAATTATATAAAAAATGGGGAACCAACAAAAAAATTCTATACACAAATGCAAATCCAAATGTTTTTATCTGGAAAGAAAAACTGTTATTTTTGTGTGGCTAGTGCTGATTTTTCAGAGAGCAATAAAGAAATAGATATTTTGAATGTGATTTATAACGAAGAGTTTGTAATTGACCTAATAGAAAATAATTTAATAAAATATTGGAAAGAACAAATATATCCTTTGTTATATAAATGTTGTAGCAATATAGTGTAGTTACATTACTTACATTATAAAATAATATTAATAAAACCAAACATGATATATTTGTGTAGTTTTATTTAATGAGGGAATCTTGTATATTAATTAATCCACATGCAATAATCATAATATCATCAAAGATTTTAACAAAATTCATATTTATACAGGCATGTGGCTTCAACATCAAAAATTCACGTAATCTTCTTATGACTCTTTCTATATGTATACGCAGGCTGGCTATTTGTTTGGTTTCCTTAGCCTCTTTTTTGGTCATCTTGACTCCTGTTTGTACAGATGTGGGTCGGACCAACTGAATACCTGATTGTTCTAAATATTTCTGCACATTTTTGAAGCCTCTGTCGGCCATTACACACATTCCACTACTTAAAGTTTTAATAAAATCACACGATTCTACAATGCAGGTATCAGTTGCCCTTCCACCAAAGCCAGGAGATATGTAACTAACTAGACCATTTGGAGTGCATGAAATTAGGTATTTAAGCGTGTTAGCTTTTTTATATTCAGACCAAGTAAGAGCTTGGTGGACAGCATTAGAAGGTTTCTGGACTTCTATCTCCAAGCAATCTATTATGCATCCTACATTGTAATATTTGTGTCTAAAAGAAATAGGCAATGTCCTTAATAGATTTTCAGGTATAAGTTTCACTATAAAAGGATGCATTACACTTGCTATCTTAGGAATGTTCTTTAAAAATATCTTGCTAGCAGCTGATGAAGTCATGCCAAAATCAATACCTAATTCTTTAAATTTGGTATCTAATCTAATTTTTTTCAAGCACAATAATATACAGTGTTCAGGTAATTCCAGTTCTTTCATTATTAGATCTATTAAAAAGTAACAACTTCTAGGAATACCAATGAAAAATCGTGGATCACTTTTTATCTTTTTAATTGTATCCTGTAAGGTTCTCTCCAACTCTAGTTTTGTTTCATATTCTTGGAATTCACTGCAATCCGAAGTAGATTTAGTTTGTATAGAATGTTTTGAAGGTGAAGATTCTGAACTAGTTAAAGGTGGAGCATAAAAGGAGACATCACTGTCTGAATCTTCTTGTATTTTAAGTTTTCTTGAAACACTGCTACTGCTGAATCCAGGCCTTGGTTTTTTAGAATGATCAACTTTAAAAGGGGACGTAGATACACATGCAGTTGTAGATTTTATTGGTGACATTGCTTTATTTACAGAGTTTATGCCGACTTGAATGGCTTTACTGCGGAATTTGCGAGTAATTAGCACTTGGATTGCTTTATCCGCTGTCTTGTGGGTAACTACCATATCCTCTACAATATTTGGATCTGAAAAAGATAAACATAAAACTAATATATGTCAATTAATAACGAGAACCTAAGACATGAGTGTATTAGTTTACTCTTTAAGGTACCTGTGCTGGCTTGAGAAGCATAGTCAATAAGTGTACTTTGCGTTCCACTACAACTGGGCTGGGGGATCTGTTCTGGTACTACTGATTCATTCAAGCATTCTTGGACAGTCATCATTCTTTGTTTTTTCACAATATAGGGCCGTTCTGTTGAAGTAGTTCTTTTCCGCCTGTCTGGTTGACAATCAAACTTACTAGGGACACATCCTGGCTTCATGAGTATTTGTGATACATGTCCCATAATTTGATACTCAGTATAGTTCACCATGTCATTTGGTAACTGTAATAAATAAGTGCAAATTAATTTCATTGAATATGCATTATTATTCCACAATTACTTACATTTGAAATTTAACTCAAGTCATTTTCAGTGCACAATTTAATGATGTATTCATACCTACTTATATTTACATTCAAATGTAATTTTATTACGAAGTAATCATGCTAATAATCATGAATTTTTTGAGTTTTAAATTGTCAGGTTATATTGACGGCTCTTTAATTATTTAATGACATTGATATCTCATATTGAATTGTGAAAAGCTATCAAATACTATTGTCATATTTAAAATTTGTAATAAAACCTACTTACATCAAAGTGATCTTCACAAAAATACAATTTCCCACTTGTAGATAAATGCTGTGGGTCTCGCCTTGCAAGCTGCAACCACTTCTTTCGTATTTCTGGCTTATGGGGAACGTAAATAAACAGTTTATTTGGTGTTTTCACTGTCGTACTAACACACAGTGGCACGACACAGTTTTTATAAAATTTTGAACTCATTTTAAACGTCGCGTCGCGTAAAATTTTATCTCACAATAACTAAACAGCTGTTGTTGTAGGAAGAGGTGACGTCACATAAGACGCCATAACACTTTAGAACGTTTTGACAGAATATGAAAATAGGTATTAAATAAAATGCAAAATATACTATTAAACGTGTGGTTTTTATTGAAATATTGATATTTTGAGATTAATAGACTATAAGGCCATGGATTAACTAGTTTTTGAAAAGTTGTCAACTAGCCTATTATTATAAGTACAGTTACCAAATCACAATGCAGTATTAATTTCATGCAAAAATATAATAGTTATATATTTATGTATATGTTTTAAGTGTACTACATATACATAGATTATGTTCACAAACTAATCTTTGTTTAATTCAACAGTTAACAACAGCACGCCAGTTTATACAAAACTATCAATTTTTCCCACTTGATTTTACCCTTGATTAATTAAAGATAGAGCTCAAAATCAACAATTTGTGGTAAACTGATGTGCTGCTGTGTATAAATGTAACTATAGGAATAATAAATTATTTATTCACGAAATAATAATAAATCACTTATATTAGTTGTAGCGTTGTAATTTTCTCTATAAAAAAGAGTAAAATGACGAGGAGAAAACGAATTATGTGATTTTTTTTCTATCGAGAAAATTTTATATCATTTAGCAATTACAAACCCTATTACAAATATGATGTAATTTTGTCATATTCAATTACAGCATATTTGGACGTCATGTCTTTGTACAAAAGCCATTTAATGTTACTGATTTTCTGTGGGCGCGCCCTCTTAAAGATATGAGTTAAATTAGTTGGAGCTTAGTGTTGTCCTCCTTAAGTCGGTTCCTCGGTGCTGAGGAACATGGCTTCAACGGAAGCGTTGCTCCCTGTCCCTGTCATCACATTGACGCGTTGATTTCATATCGTTTTCCAATATTAAATTTTCTTTTTCTTATGTAATAAATAAATATTGTCTTTAGGCCAAATCTTAAGTAAAATATTGTTGTAGATGGCGGATTTCTTCCGCAATTTGCTGGAAGATTCACTAGAGAAGGTCGACGAGCCGGCGGCGGAAATGGTGCTCCTTAAACTACAACTCGAGCAAAACCGATGGCGGCATCGACAAGAGCTCGAGGAATTGAAACACAATCACGGTAATATGATACTTTAATCTGTGACTTTGTTTTTGTTGGTGTCGGAACAGGGTAGTTTCGAGAGTGAAAAAGTCACAAAATTTAATAAAACTAAAATTTACGTCGCAATAAACATAGAGGTTTTGATATTGAGTCTTAAAATCGCACGATTATCTTAAAAATTTTTGTCTTATATACCCCTTCTTAATAAGTGTATTCTTTACAGAGTTGACGCTTGCTGAGATGCGTTCGTCGTTCGAGAAGGAAAAGGCTCGTTTAGTGAGCGAAGTTCGAGTGGCGGCGCAGGCTGATCTAGAATCAGCCGTTAAAGCGGCGAAAACTAAACAATGGTGAGTTATATCTTTTATATAGCTGACCCGACAGACGTTGTCCTGTCTTAATTCTGAATTTCAATTCTGTGACAAACGTCATAAGGTTACATTAAAAATATATATATATATATATATATATATATATATATATATTATCCAAAGCACTAAGGTTATATTAGAAATCATTGTATAT
The DNA here is from genome assembly GCA_918026875.4 of Diatraea saccharalis. Taxonomy (NCBI): domain Eukaryota; kingdom Metazoa; phylum Arthropoda; class Insecta; order Lepidoptera; family Crambidae; genus Diatraea; species Diatraea saccharalis. Next base: position 7,002,856 of record OU893341.1, on the reverse strand, counting down.
TGCTGTTGAACATTCCTAAATTATTAATTTTTCCACACAATTTTCTTATTATTTTCTTTCATAAGAACTGTCTCCTAACAATAACAAACACAACAAAAATAATTAGATAGACTTAGTTAAAAATATATGAACCAGTGTGGACCAGTCGGTCCAGCCGTTCACGTGGCGTGACCAAAGGAAATAAGGATTCATTTTTATATATATAGAGTAATTAAGCTTTATATATTATATAAATAAGCTTTATATATATGAGTTATGTAACGTTCTTGTAAATAAATCAATTGACAAATAATTTCAAGATAACATTCATCAATACAAAATTTCGTTTGACTAACTTATAGTTCTCTGCTGAGCTTTTAGGGTTCCGTACTCAAAAAATAAAAATGGCGCCTGAATTACCAGCCTGTGATAGCAAGACAATTGAAATTTTCACAGATTAAGTATTTATGTTGTTGCTATAACAACAAATACTAAACACAGAATAAAATAAATATTTAAGTGGGAACTCCAAACATTATTTTATTGCCTTTTTAAAGATAATGGTATATGACTTGCAATTGATTGTTTTGAGTGCCAATGATCAAATCATAGGCACCATGGATTACTGTTTATAGTAAGTTAGTAATAATTATCATTGTTGTATATTAGGTGTGCGAACTGCAACCAGGAGGCTCAGTTCTACTGCTGTTGGAACACTTCGTACTGCGACTATCCGTGTCAGCGTGCTCACTGGTCGCAACATTTCTCTGTATGCACACAACAAAGGACACAGGTACTTATTTTTTCGAGAGTAGCATTGCCAATTTTTTTTTTTCAGGAAACAATAATGTACATTGTCTTACCATAAATGTTGTGTCTTTTTCCCATAGTGTAAGTAAGGTGACGTTTGGGATTTGATTTTTGGTAATGAAATAATATATATACAAAAACGCGATATTATGGAGTTCATTTCTAATAGAGATAAATCGATTTTTAAGTCAAAGTATAAAACAAAATTTAAGAAAAATATTTATTTAGCAACAAGATAGTCAAAAAAATACAAAGTATTATAAAAAAATTGTCAAATGTTTACCGAAACCGATTTTGATTCGATTAAAACGATTTTATTAATTCAATCTCTATTAAAAAGAAGTTCCATTTGTCATTTCAAGTATTGGTGTTATAAACTTGAGGGCAGCCTTTCCCAAATTGGCAGCCTTTTCCATATTTGGAAATACAAATTGCGTGAAATGGATTTGCTAACAAATGTAAACGCACTAATGCTATGTGAAACGCACTTTACATAGAAAATAACATTTTTTTATTGAACGTAACTTTTTTTTACTATTATAGTGTGTTTGTTTAATATATAGATTATTCTTAGAGGTCTCCATTGGCTGCAATACAGTTCTTTAAAAGTTGAGGGTACTCTTTCCATGGGAAAATTCTTAATTGCCAATCGTAAGGATTGTTTTGGAAATTCCAAATTATCATGGCAATATGGCCTCTAAAATAGACCAAAAACTATAATCCAGCGGAATAAGATCTGGACTAGACTAGACTAGAAAAGACAATTAACAATAATATATACATGACACATTCGATATTCAAAAATTATTTTATTTTTATTCTAACAGTATTTATAGCCAGACTATCGGTCAGTTGCACAAACATCCATTAAGGTTTAATGAGGCCTTTAAGAACTAATTAAAATTTAATAGACGTTTGTGCAACTGGTTGTAAGTATTTAAGTCCATCAATTAACAAATTGTGACACAGTACGAGCGCCCGTTAGTGGATCGCTGCCGACTTGCTATGTTTGCGTGAGCTTATAATGACACAGCTATAATTTGTGTGACAGTGGTTTCAGTTGTCCGAGTAACACGTGTTCTTATTCGTTTAAACTAAAAATTGGTATATTGTTTTCAGGATGGTGATAATAACAACATAGGGACTCCACCTGAAAGTAGACTACAGCCGCAACCGGATAACCTGCCAGTAAGTTTTTTTAATCATTAATAAGCCTTTCCCCTCATTGTTGTAGGATGTCTGTTAGTAAATTAAATATTAAAATATTGTTTGTTTATATACTAAGAAAACCTTTATGATTGTTTTTATTATTTTGTATTCACAATGCTATACTGATCCACCAGCTCCAGGCACCTCGAGATCTCGATAATTTATATCATTTTAAGCAGTATACTGAAACTCCGATGTCAATGTGACCGTTACAATCTATTTTTTCTTACTTCAAATAACTAGTAAACAATAAGCGTCTTTATGCAATTTGACATTTGATAAGGTTGGGAAACATTGAATTTTATATGAACAATTTACTGAATGATTGCTTATGAATTAATTTTTGTAAAATGACTCTTTTAATGATTTGCTTTTAAAAACCATAGGAGTTTGATGAGTTGACGACTTAAGGAAAATATGAACAATGATAAAAGTAACAGTTTCATCTTGCTAAGTATAATATTTTTTTATAAATATTTATTACAAAGATATTCTTAGAGCATATGACTGACGATATTATTTCTTGCTTTTTAGTTTTAATTTTGTAAAATATTATACCTGCATGTGATTTACCGTAGTTTTTCCAATTTAATTTTACGTTGGGTTTAAAAATATTTTTATCACAATAAGGTATATATTTATTTGGCAATAAAAATGGCAAACGGTGACAATGACAATTCTAAGTCTAATTTTAATTTAATTTTGATTAAAATATAATATTAATAATAACAAATAAGATTTGGCATCTGGATTTAATACTGCCAAAAGAGGTACTTGCTATGATTACAGTCTTTTGCCATGTCGCTATTACTCTTGATAAAAAAAATAAAGAAGGATAATGATAGCTATTCATAGCAGAAGGCTACAAACAATGTCAGATTGTGTATTATATACCTAAGTGTAATTTATGTACATATTCAAATTTAGAATAAAGAGCATACTTTTTTTTTGTGATTTTCGTATCCTGAAATAAAGCAAGATTTTAGTTTTTTTTTTTTTTAAATAAACTAACGGTCGCATCGACGTCGGAATTTCAATGTATTGCTTAAGATTGTATCGAATCAAAAAGCGTAATAAAAACGTGATGTGACAAAATCAGGGTCTCTAACACACTGCACGCAGTGACTATACAGAGTTTCTCGTTATTGAAGTTGCGCTTTCTTTCACAGAAGAGTACAACGGCCCCTAGTACGACGCCGACTTTAACTGTAGGCGGGAAGATTGCTAATCGTGGTCCCGCACAGGAAACTGGAAAGACTGGTTCAATCATCAGTGAGTATCAATAATTATTCGATGATACCTATTCTAATTAGTGGCGTAGTGTATAAGAGCCGCGGCCCGCGATCTTTGTTCTTAAGCAACTTTCGCAAGGTTCGGTCACGGGATGGGTAATCGATTTTTTTAAATCTAGAGTCACTGAGCTTTGGCAGGCACGTTAAGCTCTTGGTCCCGGCTACATTTGCAGTCGTTATAACCTTCCAATGCGCATTGGGCTTTGGGAGGGTTATGGCCCATCCTCCTTAACCATAAGGGAAGCCTGAACATCTGTAGGGACGTAAATAAGCTAATCATGATGATGATGACCTATTCTAATATTAATAATAATTATAGATTTGGTTTTCATAAAAAATGCTTAACTAGTATTGTGAATGCAAAATGACGAAATACAATAGATTTAGTTTTGGTGTATCTATTATAATACATATGGTACTAGCATCAAGCAAAATGTTTTTCTCTTTTCATTAAATCTATTGTATTTCACAAATTTTGCATTAACAATTCTATTTAAGCATATTTCATTAAAACAAAAATTTTTTTGTTTATTAAATAAATTTGGTTAATGTAACTATAACATGCATTTATATATTTGATAACTGTCTGCCAATTATAAAAAAAAATCTTTAATTTTAATTGGTAACAACGGCGCCATCTATATTTTTTTTGTACAATGCAAATATAAATTTCGGATTAGAATCCCTTATCTCCACAATTCTTTTTTTGATGTAATTAAATAATTATAATTTTTTTTTGTTGTAGTTAATATGGAAAAGGACAATACAGGTAATCAAAAGCTGAAATGCGTCGGCACTTACAAGGTGCCAGGGACGCAATCACAGATTTCTCCCCTTGTCCTTAACAAACAGGTTTGTTTATCAATCTTTACAAACTACAAGCGGCTTTCCCGTGACTTCCCCCGTGCAATTTATAGCCTATGTCATCCGCATACGATGTTACGCTAGCTGTAAATTAAAGCTGATTTTTTTTTTATCATCGGTGGCCTAATTTACTAATTTTAAAATCTACCCTAATCACTTTGAAATTGACATTTGTATGATATTTCATGCTACAACTATTTGAAATGTGATAGCAAGAACGATTGCGCCAATTTTTCCGTTTATTTGACGTTAATCGGAATTGTCTAAGCAAAGTGATAGTTATAACTTTGAAAGATATTGGTAAATGACAAACGACATAAATTCTATGACATTTATATCATTCAAATCATCATTCGTTCCAAAAGCAATTGTGATAGATTTTAAAATTGGACGATTAGACCACGGATCAATATTTCTGAAGATTACCTTCGAATAAACAAACAGAGTTCGAACACCTATTTATATTATTGGTATAAATAAAAGGCAAATATGACTGACTGACTAACCGATCTACGAGTATTAACGCACAGCTCAAATTACGGTATAGATTAAGTGTAAGTGTTTTGTTTTCACTTGTTAATCCCATTATACCTGCGCGATAGACGCCATTTTGCATTTACATTCGTGCATTGTTATTTATAACTGATTTTCCGTCTAACTTTTGATCTGTGAGCTTGGCAGATCAATCTAGGTTATCTCGAGTATCGGTTTTTTATTAACGTGTCTTTTATTTACATGTCTTTAGTTTACAAGTTATTTATTCACTAAGTATCTACCCAACAGATAATGAACAATGAAGAAAACTCGAAGAAAGTGGTGACATCTGGTGGTTACCTGATAGTGGGTCATTCGAGCAGCTCATCAACTATAGTGTCTCCCCCACGGAGAACGCACAGTATCCACTACTACACATGAGACGGAATCATAACACAGATGATAATACAGAAGGAATGACCGGTCTGTCTAGTAGAACCTCTTTAATTTATTTTTAAAATAAATGGATATATAAGTTTCATTGTTTTCGGTCAATTGGCTACTTGACTGTATTTTAAAATTGTCATTGATATTTAACCACTATATTTATTTATTAATAAATATAAATTGTTCCGCAAAAATAATCACTCGCATGACATTTCGAACCGAGACGTCACATTACAATAAACATGAGTATTGGTTGTACTCGCAACAAAGGCGTTGACGTTTACAGATTATAAACAGCGAGTTAATTTTGCGTCAGTAGAATACATATTTTTTTTATGATATTTGATAACACTGAAAAATATTCTTAATGAAAAATGTTTAAAAAATCCACTTGGTATCACTTAAGAAGAAACTATTAAAAAAACCAAAAATACTCCATAGTTGTTGTTTACGTATAAGTTACCATTTCCAATACATATATATATATATATTTGTTATAACTGTCAAGTAGCCAATTAATAGGCTGATTATTTATATTGAAAGATGCATCGCGGGTTTATTAATTGACAAATATATGATATTTGCACGGACCCTTAGCTAAGTAGAAAAACTAAAAGAAAACAACATGGAATCAACCGAATAAAGGTGTAGACAACCTTTTTTATATTTCTATTTTGTAGATAGATATGAAATATATCTAAAAAAATATATAAGTAAAAACAAGTTAAAATCTAAAAATAAATTTAATTATCAAAATTTTCCGCGTAGACGCCATTTCTGTCATGGCGTCGGCATGACGTCACTTCTCTCTGAAACTAATATCGTTCTATGTATGCATAAAGTTACGTTACGCGCTGTTTGCGGTCACGTGTCATCGAGCATTAAAATATTCGTTCATAATTAGTTTAAGCAATATTATAAATATAAGTGTGATAATCGGTAATATTTATTTTTAAACACTACTATGTCTACACCCGTATTCTAGGAGATAAATAGAAAAAGACGATTCGTTTATAATGACTCAATGAATGTATGAAAACTGACGTTATGAAGATTGTCATCGACTTGATTTTTGTCTTACAGTGTACTCTATTAAAAATAGAAGAATACGCAAAAAATATTTGTATGATACGTTGTATCGTATAATTTTCAAGATATTCAATTTTTGAGCTAGGCGCAGGACGCGAGGTCTTCGCTAGCTGCTGTGATTGTTTAAATTGTCGAATCCACAAACAAGGAAATTATGTAGTCCCTAGGTGTATCATCCGGTACCAAAAGTAAGGGGCCGTCCATAAATTACGTCACACAAAACTCATGATTTTTTAACACCCCCCCCCCCTCATGTCACATGTTTGTCTAAAGAAATTCTTCTAAATATTCTTCTAATGGCACAGTTCGTTCCTAACGTGTGACGTAATTTATGGATGGCCCCTAATATATTGTTGCGTAGATAATTTAATTGTGTATGGGAAACCGTTGAAATGCATGAATGTCGTAACCCCATGAGCGGCGCGTTGTAATGTAGTAACGTGACGCTTTCATAACTCACCAAAATGTGATTTGGGAATTGGGCAGAAATTAAAACAATCGTAGCGTCAAAACCGTTTGCTCGATTTATGAAACAAAAGCCGATGTATTGCTTAGTATAGACTACAACGGTCACGAAGTTTTTTAGTTACTTTAACAGTCCCATTGATATTCCTCATTATACAAAACTTACATTTATATCAAAATAAACATAAATATTTTGCTTAATAAAGATAAGATAGTCACTTCCATTAAAGTAGAGTTCTTTTTTGTCTGCTTATCGCGTGACGTAAAACATGACGCGCCATATTGTGACGTCGTTTCGGTAGAAAATTTCTGCATCTGTCAGATCAGTTAGTAGTAGACAGTTGCCTATTTATTTTATAGCAAAATTCTAGATACCGGTGTTCTTACTTTATTTATTATTTTTATTTTGTAGCAAAATCGTTACATGGCTCTGTTCTTGTCTGATTAATATCTTTTATTCTATTAAATAATATACTCTATGCGTCTGGTTTAATGTATATATCGAAATTACAGCATATAAACATATAAACATATATTTTGATTTGGGGCTTATTTAAATTAAAATATATAAGTATTTTACGAGTAGAGTGCAATGTCGTATTATTGGAAAATTTAATTTCCATATATTTTCACGATGGCAAATGTTAGTCGTCTTAACCCGGAGGTCAACGACCGATTGTAGTCGATATACCTATTATTTGTTTACTAAATATCTTAATTAGTAATAATGTTGATATATTAAGTTACAACTTATCGTTTTTTTTTGTTATATTTCTATTTACCGTACCAAGACAAGGGAAAATCACGCACTAGCAGCTAATTATAAGGTCATCTAACCATTGCCAAATGGTGTAATTCATTATTTGCTTAACCGGTACTATAACATGTTGTTTTAAAAGTAAGATTACCTATATTAATTACAAACCTTTTAGTACAATAAGTTTCTTAACTTAGTCGCAGACAGACATGGCGTCACTATGTCGTTCCTTTTGAGTATGCAGCCTTAAGATATAAAGTAGTGGGTATGAGGGAATAAAAGTTGGCTAATTTAATTGAATTATTTAAAAATCGTATTAGAGTTTAATCAAACTATTAGACAGACTTGTCATTAATTCTAATTAGCGAAAAGAGTCGATTTTAAGGTGTTATGCTCAATTAAATGAGTATCTAGCATAATTGCTGATGATCAGCAATTTTAACTGTAAAAAGTACTATAAGAAAGTCGCATTTCGCTCGTGTTGAAAACGAGATTTTTATTCTGGGAAACTTTCTACGGACGTTAATGTCATTTTGTATTATATGTATGTAAGATGCCCTAGTTATTGTGAGTAGTCAATGAAAAATTATAACAAGTAATCTACCTAGAACCTTAAGGATGAGGTGGATTCAAAGATGCGAGAAGACGAATGCTCTCAAAACTGTTGAATTGTTTTTTAAAGAAAAACCTTACAAGCAATATAAGGCTTTTCTAAAACAATAATTTACCTATAAGTTGGTCAGATTTATTCAGCTTCTATTTATAAAGCGAGATTGTTTCAATTCTCTAAAGTGTATTTCACACGATTGTAAACCGGCGTCCCAAAAGTGACCTTGGTGGGAATCCAACAGACGTCTGAAAGGTTATATCTAAAGGTTTACAGTGGTTTAGACAGTTGGCGACAAGCAAGTTGGAACTATGGCTGCCAAATGGTCGTGATTCATTTCAGAGATGTCCGGAGAAAATAATTAAATGTACTGACAAAAATAAAATAATAGTAAGAATCAATAAATCGTTCGCTCGACATTAACGGTGTGGCTTACGAAATAATTCTGAATACTATTTTTGCTTATCAACATTTTCGTCACACAGAAAAATCGTGTTGATTTTTGTGTCTACTAATCCCGACTTTTGAAAATTTGGCCAGTTATTTAGTGACCCGTATGACGGATCCTAGTCGGAACGATGATTTGCAACCGTGTGGAACTCCCTTTAGTTTGATGTTGACCTTTTTGTAAATAAAATGTTAAATGTCGACGGCACGTTTTGGATATTACAAAAATTATTGACTAATTAAGAACTGATATGTATGATTAAATGTCGCAATTTCTGTAAAAAGTTCATAGCAAGTTATTTAAAATCCATATTCTTTATCTTTTTATCGATATTTTGCATGCACAATGTGTTAATATGTGAAAGCGGATCTTGTGATAAACAAGACATACAACTCGGTAAAAGTTATAAATACTAAACAGATAATGTGCCGCCGTAGATTAAAATGATTAGGCACTGACTTCTCGTGCGTCGATCGTACTATATCACGCGATCGAGATAAAAATTATTACGATATTGTATTTATTTTAACTTGTCACATACTTTTAGTATGATTTCATATATTGTTTATCTATTAAGTTTTAAGACTGCCCATTGAAATTTAACTCGAAAATAAAATAATGTTAAGTCCAGATTGTTTTTTAGTACCGAGTGTACTATTTACTATCAATTTTTGTTATACCTAACGTTATTATGTTACTAAATTGCGCAAGTGGTAACGCATACTTCGTTTTAATGAATTAATCGTGGTTGTATATTTTTGTCAGAATTTTATGTACATTTTTTTTATATAAGTACAATCGCCAACACCATCTTTCTAATCGATTTTAAGCTTTAATTTGATGATAGTTCAAAATTGATTGAGAAAATTTGGAATGTCTTGCGATGTGTACCTTAGGTTGAAATAAAAAAGACCCGGTAGATTGTTTGACAAGATAATATTTAAATATCAGTTTACATAAAAGACAAGTAACTGATATTTGGTGTAATTAATATTATCATTATGAAGGTGCGTATTCAATAATTATTATGGGGTATTATTTTACGATGAAAATGACAAATTTATATTGGAAACAAGAATACCTCTTAGCTTAGCCACTGTCTTTGTGTAGTGATGTTCGAGCAAATAATATTTTTCATACATTTGTCCACTTTTTCCTAACGGTAAGAGGTTAGAAGAGATTCGAGTCGTAATATGTAAATAGTCTTATCAATATTGTTAAGAGCTTTTAGTACATAAGTTCGGAAATGTTTTAGTTTCATTTCAATAAAGATGTCTTAAATATATATGTGTAGTTATTATTTTTTATCAAATCATATTGAAATCACTGTTATTCCAAAGGCGAAAAACAAATAACTTTTATAAATAAAAATGACTCCCATGTCGCGTCCTTATTGATTAATGTAATATCCGTCCGATTCAAAAGAGAGTTCAATACATTTTATTACGATCGTTATTGCTTTAGAATAAAATCTATATAAATATTTTTCAACAATAGTTCGTTTTTGTCTTAAAAATAATAATAAATTCAATTCAAAGTTTAAAAAAATGCAATATTCTAACACCACGCTGCTTGTCACAACGTTTGTGTCGAAAATGTACACGCAGGCCCGTCTTTACCCATTGTGCAGGGGGTGCAATATGCGTTGGGGAGCGCCGCGCCGATGATAGTCTAATATAAATACTTGTGTGTAAAAAGTGGGCTGGGGGCCGCAGAACACTACTTGCACTCCGGGCACCTGGGGCGTTACCGCCTAACTCATGGACGTAGCCGTAGTCGTAGCTATAACCTACGCTTAATCGATATTTCTTATGAATCTGTTTATATTCCTTTAAAATCAATTGTTTTTTTTTATTTATATATTTTATCAAACATTTTGGTTTGTTTTTCTTTTCGAAATAGCATTGTTTTTATCAATTCGACATTTTGTAAACTTTAATAATTCAGCAAACAAAAACAGCTAAAAGCATTGATTAAATATGTAAATAATAAAAAATTGATTAATTTTTAAACAATATCAACAGATTCATGTGTAAAACCTATAAAGTGTAGGTTATAGCTACGACTTCGGCTACGTCCATGAGTTAGGCGGTCGCAACCCTGGTGTGCTTAAGACGGACCTGTGAACACGTATAGAGATGTCGATGTTACATAAAGTTACATAAATATGTCATACCTAACATTAAAAAATGTATCCCTACTGTTAGCGATAAATGGAAATAAAAATCCAAGTATCCCAACCAGTGTAAATCGATGGAAATACAGATTCCATATATCCCTACCGGTAGCTATATGTGGAATAGGTGACTGAAAGAACCCTCGTCCCACACGCGGGGCCTCACAACCGATATAAATGCGACATTAATATTAAAGGAGAACTAACAATCGGTCAGTGACACAAATGTCCATTGAGGTTTAATGACGCCTTTAAGGTCTAATGAATGTAAAATTTGTCTCGGTAATATTGGTCAGTTGCACAAACGTCCCTTAAGGATTAATGACGCCTTTTTACTCAAATGAATGTCAAATTTGTATTGGTAATGTCGCTTTAAACTAATGTCAATCTTAACGGCCGTTTGTGCAACTAGCTGAATATCTCCTAAAATAAGTTTCGTATGAGTCAACTCTAAAAATCTTTAACAATGCTACTCATTAGAATTTCATAAAAATAAAACAATGTATATCCTTGAAGAAAATCATATTTTCCCAATTGCTTTAATCGTTTATCTATACTAATATTATAAAGCTGAAGAGTTTGTTTGTTTGAACGCGCTAATCTCAGGAACTACTGGTTCGAATTGAAAATTCTTTTTGTGTGGTCTGTCCGGTCGAAGGTTCGTTGCCCCTTCAGGGAACGCAACCAACTGTCCAAGGCGGTGTTTAGTCAGTAGGAGTCTGACATAACCACACAGCCGGCTGTGTGGTATCCAATGAAGAATTCACCGCCTCCTTCCCCCGTTCGGAGGGTGGTTCCGAACCCCTAAGGTTGAGAGCCAAAAAAAAACTAAGGAATGAGCTTTGTTGCCCCTTATCCTAGGGGATTTCTAGACTACATAGAACAATAAAGCCTATTGTTTGGTTTGTTGGTCCAGTCTATATGCAGCATTTGTTAAATGGCTATGCCTTTATATTCCTCAACATGAGAAGACTTGAAACAGGTAGTGGATATAGTCAATTGGGATAAATAATGTCCTTTGTTACTAATTAATAATTTATTTTGAAAAAAATATATACAAATTTCTTATTAATTCAATGACAGACTATATACTTTCTTATTGATAAAACGGCTTAATCATCACTATCTAACATTTATCTTATCAAAATTGAAATCGACTTCTGAAATAATATGCCAATAACTATATGTAAATATAAACAAACACTATATAAAAATTAATAACAACATCACAGCACATCAGGGTTTTAATGTTTGTTGGTTATCGATTTTTCTCTGGTATGTCTTGATAATTAAGTCCATAATCGACTTTGTCGTTTCAACATGACGTATTTATAAAAATCACAACTAATTATTATTCACATAAATAGGCGAAATTTAACAGTTCATAACATGTCATTTGGGTAATAAAAAGGCAACTCCATTTGGCCAACAAACTAAATTTCTAACAGTTCAAAATCCCAATATATAATTTGGTCATGAGTTTCAATGAACAATGGTGTTAAATAAGTATCTACAATATAACTGAGAAGTTTGTAGTGTACACTGTAGATTCTTATCCTGTCCTGAAAAGGTCTTGATCTTGAAAAATTATCATTATGTATTTGTTCTGTGATCACTTAGTTCCATACATCGCTGCACCAGCTTTAGCCAGTTTATCTGCCATTTCATTGCCATGTACTCCTCGGTGTGCTTCTACATAATTCCATCTAATTTCCAGTTGATTCTTGACACTGTCAAGGTCCTTAAAGTCCTTTTCATTCTTCACAGGCCCTCCTGATTTAAGTTTCCATCCATTTTGTTTCCAACCTGATAAAAATTTTAAAAATGTGTTATTCAAAGCAATATGATATGACTAAGTGTTAATACCTCCTGAATATTTTTAAATAAATATCCTTTTTAGATGTTGACATTATAAAAAATAATTCTGTATTAAAGTGTATCGGCACTTTTTGGATGTTGACATTATAAAAAATAATTCTGTATTAAAGCGTATTAGCACTTTTTAGATGTAGACATTATAAAAAATAATTCTGTATTAAAGTGTATTGGCAATTCTCCATCAAAATTGTAATAATAGAACTAACAATTCAGCAGGCATTTTAGGAGATACTTAATACAAAAGTAGTTGTGGTGATAAGCACTATTATAATGATACCATTACATTATAATGACACCATTATAGTTGATGTTATGCCTCAATAGCCTAGAAATCTGATGTTCTGATGTCTTTACACCACAAGTTGTCTGTTAACATATAGTTTCTATGTTATGATATTTACCTGGTAGCCATTTGGTAATAGAGTTGATAAGAAACTGTGAATCAGTATTTATAGCAAGCTTATCCACACCATTCTCAAGTGCTATTTTGATAGCTTTCGTAGCAGCTTGGATCTCACCACAGTTATTAGTAGCACGCCCTGAGACCGGCTCACTAATATTTAAGGAGTGACTATCACCCCAGTAAACCCCAATACCAGCCCTTGCACCATTAGTACCGTTTGCTGAACAAGCTCCATCTGTGTACACATTTACATATCCTTCACTGTCTTTATGAAATTCACCATCACTGGTTTCAGGTTTAGGCGGTTCAATCAATATTATTTTTCGACCTGGACCTTTCTTCATACTTTTATTAACTATTTTATCTACGTTCTTCTTAGAAACCGCTAATCTTCTTTCAACATCATCTAATTGTTTAGTTAAAATTGAATTCAGATCTTCACTATCATCAGAAAAAGAGTTCTGGCTGTCACTTTCCGATGATGCAGGTTTCCTCTTCCTTGGGTTCTTCTGATGAGCATTTTCAATAGATGAAGATTTAGAGTAAGATCTTTTGAAATGGTTGATATTAATATTCGTTGTGTCAACAAAAGATTTTTGTGTTTTCTGTTTATAATTCTTTCCTGAAGATACAGCAACATTAGATCCATTTTTTACAGTATTTATGAATTCCTCAGCCTCTGCAGCGCTATTGAACTTTTTGTATCTTGCTCCCGAAAATCCCTTTACTTGGTTTTCACAATCTGCCCATGTCATGAAGATACCTGACGTTCTGCCTCGAGCCACTGCATAATAAGGCATTTTGAGAAAGTGTAATCTTTGGTTCAGGTTTACAACATTAACATATATTGTGAACAGTTTTGTAACTGCTTTGACTACCATTAAATTATTCTTATTCTTGTGCACAATGTGGTTATTTAGAACTGTGGTCTTATCTGCAAGAAACAGAAACATCAGTACTAGCTATCCATGTTAGTTAGAAAAGTCATAAGGTTTAATATATTAGGTTTACAAAGCAATACATTAATAGGAAAAGAGGATAAAAATTTAATAACCAAATCCTGATCATATATTAAACCAACTTCATTCACAACGTGATAACAAAGCACCAATAAAAACAATTTCATACTACATTACTACACATTAATCGTTCTTATTCAAAGTAGCATAACAAAAAAGTGTTCACATGCAGCTAGTTTTTAAGCAATCTTTGCTTGACTTTCTCTTAAATCTACCTTACTGAAAAATGTAAAAAAAGGTTTTTTAAGCATTTTTCATAAAGAATATTTTTCAGTATAACAATGTGAATGCAAAATTGATTAGATATAATAATTAAACTTACCTGTCGACAAATATTTTTTATTTATTATATTAATTTATTATCACGGTAGCGTCTGCTTTCTGATCATTTAGTTAATCAATAATATCACAATATCGTCGCGCCGGCGGCGGCTTGGATAAATCAACATTAAAAAGCCACTACAATAATAACACCTCGATAACACCTGTAGAATATTTCATTTGACATTGACAAAGAATTTGACCGCGCGTTTTTCAAAAATAAGGATGCACTGACATATCGGGGAATCGATAAATACCAATAGATGTCATTTCCTTCGCCTGTCCCATGGACGAATTATAATACTACTACCAATAGATGTCAAAGATGTACAAAGATTAGATGTACAAGTTGTCCAAATGAGGAAGTATTTAAAAAAAAAGAAAACAATAAAAAAGCACCTCCATTAGATGACGACTCTAGCAAAAGTTGATTTTTACAGGAAACAACGAATGGACCAAACACAGTCATTTTCGTTCCTATTAAATAACTAACATATTAAAAAACTGAAATTTGAAAGTTCGAAACTTAGATATCAATACAAATACGAAAAAGTACAAATAGAATATGAGTTTTTTATTGAGTTTAGAAAACTAATTTACTTTTAAACATGAAAGAAAACCGGAAAGGCTGTCATGGCGAAATGATTAATGATTGGTGGTGATTTTAACGTTGATTTATTAGGAAACTCCAATTCATGTACAAAACTTTTAAATTTATTTATGTCCTATAATCTTGCACACATGTTAAAGGAGCCCACTATAGCATTTTGGACAAATAGTTAACTTTCCGCATAAATCCACGTTTGTGGCTAGGAAAGACATTACAGTAGTATCAAAAAGTATGAGTCGCTTGGAACGTTTTAAAAATCAATTAGATAGTAAATTGTGTCATTTGAAACATAAAAGTAATCCCAATGATTTGTACAAAGATTTCTTTGATGTTTATTGTACAGAATTCAATAACGTTTTTGTCCCAAAAAAATTAGTATTAACTTTAAGTGTCTGAGCTACACGGAATATACAAAAGCAGAAAACGGCTCTATGAACTATACGATGAACGTAATTATAACACAAGTGAGGATTTTAAAGAAATAAAACTAACCAGAGATAAATACAATGATGTACTTTATTAGATACTTAACAAATAGGTCTGTCACCTTCATTTTCACGTTAACATACCATTAACTACTAGGTCACTTCTAGTTTTGTAAAAAAATCTTACAAATAACAATGCTTGTCATTAATCTCACGTTTTATAATGATTTTCTAATATGTCAAAAACAGTCTACAACTGTGTGTCGAGTACAATATTTTGTAAATTAAAGGTTATAAAATATAAATAATAAGAAAAACTACGTGATCAAAATCACGCGAAAAGCGTGCGAGTTTAACCAAATTATACTTCTTACTGAATTATTATTCGCCTTTTAATGCTTCTATTCCATTTATCTTCCAAATAAGTAGGTACATATTGTGTTACAAAGTTAACGAATAATAAAGATGTAACTTACATGTTTTAGTACATACCTACTAAGGACATTATTAGTAAATTAATTATCAAGGGAACGCAATAAAAATACATAATATTTTGAATGCTTAGTATAGCGCTGCCAGATATAGTTCGGCTTAAGCGGAATTGTGAGGAACTAAAGCCGGATTATTTTCGTATAGGTAAAATCAGTGCATAAAATCAGTAGTTTCTTTCATTATCTAATACAATGAAGTTTCAGCATTACTATGATTAACTTACTTATAATATGTGTGGTTAAATGAAAAGCGACAGGAAAGAGATTGTCACGCGCTGGCGCGCACGCTTAATTTTCGAGTTCATAATCGGGACGTCTGGCAACGCTTCTTTATATTTCGAATCTTGCGTTTTGCTTCGTAAGTTAAAAGGAATGGCACTGATTTTAAAATGGCTGGCTATTTCGGATGGAAGCTTTTTTATTAATTTAATTTATCTTATAAGAAATAACATTCAATTAAAAAATGTCGCTATAATTAATTAAAATTAGATAAATCATAAAATACAAATCTAAATATCGAGATTACTATTTAAAGCAATTAATTTTTAACTCAGTATAATAAATTAATTTAAGTAACACATGTTTTAATATAACTTTCTCAAAACTAGTTATATAGATTCATTGACAAAATCGTCATGAATCTTATAACTTATTAAATCTAGGTTTCTAATTTAAATTTTTTACCGAATTACAGCTAAGCTCAAAGTGGTAGTTAGGTATTTAAAACATACCATTAATAAAAATTATACTAGTAATTAACAGTACACAACATATTAATAAAATTTATCAAAAAGGTGAACAATTATTTTGGTTATTAATTGGTAAAGTTAGTTCAGTTGAGGACTGTAAGGAATTGAGATTTATGACTAGTTGTAGTATTAGTTAAGGATTAGACTTACAAGGGGAAATTATTACGAAATACTAAATAATTAAATAGATGAAAATTATTATATGTAATCAACGATCAACAGTTTGAGAGGCACAGGTTTAATTAGTTTTAAATGTATGGGAAAAATCATACATCTTCAAAAGTTTTTTAGACCATAAATGTGAATTTAAAATCATTATAATACTTATTAAATATTATAGAAACATTGCAACTTTATTAAAGGTTTTTGTTTTTAATTATTTAAGCAACGAATAAAACAAAATATTATTCGATTAACTAAAAGAATTTTGTGAACTACGAGAGAAGTCCTATAATAATTTATTATACATTTAATAATAAAAATCTTTAATAAGTAATATATATAAATGAAATTATAAGTAATAAATAATGAATGTTTTATATTTTAGTGTAACAGGATTGATATCCGTCATTTTCTTTAATGCGGTGCTCTAAACAAAATCATTAAAACATTTTGAAACTATTCAAAACACTATGAAGCAGAGTAGGCCCCCTGTTCTTTGGCTGTAATATAAAATATATAGTTTATGTACCTGCTTATTTTTTTAAGTCAACTCAATTTCACCTTGGAAATCCTGTTGAAAGTAATTCAATTAATTTATTGACCGATAACAGTGGGCGTATTCACATTGAACGATAAATGGGGACCAATTCTGCTAAATAAATTTTGTTTAAATCGAATCGAGTCGTGTTTTTATCGTCGCAGTATGAAAACGCCCATTGTCTTAAATCTTTGAATATATATTTCGTTTTGTTACGATATATATATATGTTCTTAAAAATTAACCCTCAATATCGCTACAATGACACAATTACGTATATAGGCCCTGATTCTTAAAATATAATTTTTCATAACCAAATGCACCGGCACGTAAGTTGACCAAAAACAGGCCGCAAAAGCATTTCCAGTACCTATATTATTACTAGCTGCATCTCATCCCCGCACCTCGATTGAGACCCAAAAATGTGACCATTTTGGTTCAACTTACGTGCCGCGCCTTATTACTTCTTTGACATTTAAGTTTTCTTTGAACTTTAAGTTGTATTTGTCGTTCATAATTATTTTAAAATTGGCCGTACTAACAAATTGATATCCATACACAAGTGAAATAAGTCCAATCATAGGTACAATCTTACTCCACCTTTTATTAAACGTTAGTCAAATTAAGGCAATGTTTAAGACCTTCAGTAAGTTTTTATCAGACATGAACCTAGATAGTTCCAAAAGATACAGACACATAATGGTAGACCGTCCACGTACCAGCACCGGTAGACTAGATTTAAATGTAAACATCTACCTAGCATTACCTATAAGCTTATAATACAGCTGCCTTCGCTAAAGGATTATCTAACCTAAGTGCTAGGGCCATATTTAATTTAGGCCAAATAATTATTAGGTAATTTACTACAACACTTTCTTGTAACCAGTGTAGTATGCTGATATTCTTTTTTTGAACCATCCAAAGTCGAATCTTTCTGATCATCTCAATCTGATTCTATCACGTCTACAATAAAAATTAAAAAAATTGTAAATATAGTTTAAATATAATTTGAATTTAGTATAAAAGTTTAATTAGATACATTTGTCAGACACGCACGACTACACCGATTTGAAAAATGCCGCTAGTAAAAACTCACAGAATATGTAATTATGTTAAAATCTCTAGGAGACATAAATTAGTCTCTTTTTAAAAATGTTATGGTAAATCAAGCACTAATAACAATTTAAACTAGTTGCCGAGTGGTCTAATTTTAAACTAGGATCATTATTATGACACCACAGACATATTTTCTGTGTTTAAAACACCAATCATCGAGTAATCGTTTCATAAGTTGAACCTACATACTCGGTACGATTTACCGTTCTCTAGCAAAAATATTCAGTATTTTCTCAGTATATATTCAACACTATTCTAAATTAATTGCCTGTGCGTGTTTATTATATACTGAATTTATTCGATGTTAAAAACTATAAAGCGTTATAATGGACGTTACTTCTATGGTATTAATACTGATTTTATTTTGATTTTGATGCAATGTTTAGTTTTAAGAGAAGAAATTTATTTCTGATTATTTATAAGAGTATATTATTGTTCATTAAAAAATTGATAATTTTTCGTATTGGTGCTTTAAATTTCATTTGGATGGAGTGACATGATATGAATGAATTAGTGATGACGGAGTTTTTTAGATATAATTAAAATAAAATACATATTCTTTATCTAAACATAGGCAAATGAAACCAGTGTTTACATTACCAAAACTATGCAAACATAACAAATGATTTGATTTGCTTAAACTTTAAGTTAAAAAAAAACATTCAAAATAAATCAAAAAACACAAACTGTCGATTAAAAATATTAAATACTAACGAAATGCTGAAACTAAGTCTATAGTTAAGTTCGATTCGAGCGGTACTACGGGCACACTGTTCTACGACTATAGTGTTCGTCCGCGGAACCGCTTAGTCTACACTGTCACAAGGCACGTATCGACGTCTAGGATACGCTGAAAAAATATTCCTCTGTTTCAAACACAACGGTATCTATTCAGTCCAACTATATGCTAAGGGGAGGGAGGTCCGATAGGAAGCTACTGTCGACGAATTGCACGTTCGCGATCTTTGGTGTACACCGAACGGTATCACAGAGTCCACACGGCTTTCGCCGCCTAAATGGAGCATTCGTCGCTGTCCCGTGCGTAGTCCTCGTCTTCTTCGTCGGGGCGGGGTTTAGTTTTCTTAACTTTACTCGCGACCACGCCCGTGTTCACTTTGCTGAAGAGACTGCTACGATTTAAACGGGATATCTCTCTTTGAGGACTGAGCCGTTCCGCGACCGCTCTTTCATAGTTGTCGGATATCTTGTTGATTCCGTTTACGGGACTGGTGACTGGTGAATCGTTCGACTTGACGGGGGATGACGCCTTTTCTTTGTCGAAGAGCGCGCCGCTCGTCGCTGCCGTGTAAGAAGGAGGATCTTTCGCCCGCGGGCTCATCAAGTGCGAATAAAGGAAACTGTTGTTGCCAAACCCGGCGTACCTGTTGTCCGTTTTGCCATTGACCATCATCAGGCTTACCGGTTTTTCGGGCGGAACGGGTTTTTCGGGTAGCTTCTTTTCTGGGAATCCGTTTTTGATGGGGGTCCGGTTCGCCCATTTATCGCCGCCGATGGAATATATGGAGCTGAGGTTGACGTACCCTGCCGCGGCGGCGGGATGGCGGAGTGGCGCCACTGTCGCGCCGTCCCGCCGTCCCTCGCTCAGCGTGGACTCCTCCACGCTCGATTCGTCTGCTACTTCGGTGTTCGTGACGTCATCTATGTTCGGCGATAGACAGTCCTCATCTGTCTCATCGTATGAGCTGAAATATCACTCGATAGATCAGTATTTTTGTTAATGAATTCATATAAAACGCATACCTTCATTTAAAAAGAATTTGAACCACGCTATAGCTCCTTAAAGGAGTTTTATAATTTGTAAAAGTGAGATCTGAAGGCATAAGAGTTTGATAGCCTTTTAAAAAGGACGCATTCGATGTAGTTAATGTCGACAGCCCAAAAATGTTACTAAATTGCAATTTTTTTTTCTAATATGTAGCTCAAATACTGTATTGTAAAAATACTCTCCATTTGTATTATACATGATACTTATAATGTTACAATAATTCAATTTTATTCTAAAATGTTCACAAATTATAGCGTGGATCAAGATTGAATGCGTGTCTCACATACATAAATTTTGTTGGTATATATAAGTATATGTACTGAATGCAAGTAAACCAAGGGTCATTGTTAGTGTTGCGTCATGCCCGATTACGACATCTCATTATTCACAAACAAAGCACGGAACTGCGCCCGATCAAAATAAATTGAAAATATTTACAATGGAAACAAAAATTTTCATCAGTAAGGCAGACGGTGACTTTTAAGCGGTATAAACAGCATAGAACTCCAAGAAAAATATTGCCATTCTTATTATCTTATTATATTTTGAAGAATGTGTCATGAGAATTTGCACACGTATAAATAAAGCGAAAGTCGTTGCAAAATTCCAGGCCTGTCGCAGTGTCGACACTTGGTCGGTGATTCCACCAAGCTCAGCGGTCAGTATAAAAATCGAAGCGGAAACAATTACACCATATAATTCGATGTACATAGCGTGATGCACAAAGCAGTTATTAATAAAAGCGGCAATGTACAAAGCTTTGTACAACGAACATCTGTGCTGATCATTATTGCTGCGTTTTTTATACCGGCCTTATTGGAAAGCCAACTCAGAGTGTCTGAAAACGAAGTATCGTATTTCGAAAGGCTATTTGTACATATAGAAATAATCCACAAAAAAGAAGCTCCCAATGTTAAAAGGGAATGTGTTTAAAAACCAGGTAGAATATTATAGTATCTGTAATTGTAGTCCTTCGATTGACTACCAATTAATTCAAACGTATTTTAACTATTTTTTTTTTGGATTCGCAATAGTGGGTAATTTTAAAAGTCAAAATCATATAAAAATTAACCATTTCATTATATTAACAAACTTGGAAAAGTAGTTATTTTGCAGTTATTCGAAATATCGATTTCAAACTTGTAGAGCAGGCCCCCAACTGTCAAGTGATTTCGTTGATCAAAGAGATTATACTGATGCAAAATGCCACAATGCATAACACTGCAATTCACGAACACAATCTTACCCTAGCATAGCCAGTTCTGTCGTCCTCCCTGATGAAACAAATATCAATATAAAATGAACACAAAGAAACCAAATAAAACTAATCGAAGTTTAAAAATAATAATAATGATATAACATAATCAAATAAGAACAAATAAACAAAATCACATACATACACAAAATACTGAAATAACAACTTAGATAAATAAAAGAAGACAACGTTATCTTTTGATTTTTTTCTTGTGATGTTAATAACAGTTTTTTTTTTCATAATAAAGATAAGTTATTCTTAAGGTTATATATAAATCGTGATTGCATTCAGAACATATTGCATAAGTGTAGAACATGATGGATATAAAGAGAGTTGCGTTAATATGTGGCGATGGCGGATCCTCTATGAGATGTGCTATCAAAATGGCTCAAAATGCATTATGTAACTAATAGTATCCTCTAGAGTGCTGGATTATAGGGTATTTAATATATTTATGTCCATTCCAAATAGTTACCCAAACTTTATGTTATATTTATTTGTAATATTTGTGACCGTTGAATCCATTACTTCTGCACAATTCATAGAATCGTCTCATACACTTTTTTCTTTCTGATTCTCTCATTATCCTATATAAATCCCTGTTTGCGAGAAAGATTTTTGTTATTGCTAGATGTTTAAAATATTCAGTACAATTATGAAGGATCGACAATGAAAAACCACTGTTGTTTGATCCACAGATTACACATTTGTGGCAGCAATTTTTTACAGTTTTATTTGTTAATTAAATAAAAGAGACGTTATACTAGTGAAATAAGGAATGCTATTATTGATGCTTACATTTGGTCCTGTGCATCGCTGCCACCTTCTTCGGCTACTAGCAGTTCGTATTCTTCAGCTGCAAACCTGTCCCATTCAGACATCTGCAAGGTAAAATAAAAACATTATTTTCTAACATTAATAACGAAAGATTAAGAATTTTTATTTTATTTTTTTATTATTAAATTAGTTTTTAGGATATTAAATCAAACAAAGACGATATCGAAGACGATCATCGGAAAACTTGCATTCTATTACGATCTACTAGTGCCCGCGCCTAGTTCACACTTTCAATAGCTTTTCCAACGCAATAGACACACTATGTTTAACTTTTAAATTATAAGAAATGATTGTAAATGTAATTTTTAATTGAAATACTTATAAGCGTTATAATGTTACAATCACGAACGGAATGTTGACCTCCGTGGCCCAGTTTTTTTTCTCACTGTGAGAGTAGAAAATAACAAAATGTACTCCACATACGTAGTGATAAAATTCAAAATTGTTTAAGTACTAGATAAAATTAAGGATGTCCAGAGAATTTTAAACTGTTTTATGTTGGTGTTAGAATTTCACCTCGCAATCAGAGTCCCGTTGGGTGGCGAATGGGTCCCGCTGCTCGTGGTCGAGATACTTCTCCAAGTTGAAGAACGTGTCGAAGAAGATTGGTGTGAGTTTACATCTCTTCAAGTCGGACAATGTTATTTTGCCTGCCTCGGCCGGATGCACCATGTCCAGCATCTGGGAAAAAAGAAAATAAATAGCATTAACAGGACTCAGAATTTTATTCTGAGCCGTATGTAAAATGGATGTCTAGGTAAGGATATGAAACTCTTTGGGTCGCGCATTCGAATAGTGATAAAAAATAGTGATGTATTGTATTTAATAATTTTCATTAGTAATGTTATAGTGATATTCAATTTATAGGATTTTTTCTTTTTTGAAATAAAAATAAAAAAAGTATTCGAAGAACAGTAATATAACTATGTTCAAAAATATCTGAATCCTGATTTTCTTCTCCATTTAAAAACTTACAAAAGTTCGTTCTAATTTGAATACCAGAGAAGAACATTTCAGGGGGTAATTACGGAGTTTTTAACGATGCAATGATAAAACAAGCGAGTTGAAACATAGCAGTTTCTCAACAGTGTTTGCGCTGCATTTTATAATTCATGATAAGATGTTAGTGAACTTACTTGACACAAACAATCGTTGAAAGGCAGCGTCTCGATGCCGATCGCCTCCATACGTTGCATCTGTTCCTCATAGAAGTATTCTAGCTCGTACATTGATATATATCCGTCGCCGTCTACGTCCATACATCTATAAACATAAACAAATATATATGGCGATGAGTCGGAAAAAAGAAATTACCTGATTGTGATATGCAACAGCGTATTCGCAATAATATATAAAGGTTACACAAATAGGCTTTAGAATCAATCTCAAATCATTACAATTTTGTTTAAGTTCAACTAATTAGGTAGATAACAACACTCTTTTGGAATATAACAAAAGTGAATGAAAATAACGTAATAAAAATAGATTTTAATTCTATTCATCTAAAACGTCAACTATAACGACGTTTCATTTAATGATTTTCTTAAAAGATCGGTAAGACCTCGCCTATTTTAACTTTCTTCTTTATAAAATTGGTTAATGGGGTAAATAGGTTTTAGACATATATCTTTGTTGATCCTTCAGCATTGCAAAGTTGTTAACACTTCGATTAAAAGAAGGTTTTACTGAAGAAATCCCTTTATCCATAACATGTCTTCGGTTTTTATTAAAAAATCTGAGTTAATGGAACTTTTTCGTGATATGTACTCTAGTTCCTTTACTAATTGAAACAAAGCAAAATTTAAGAACAAGAAACAGTTGTTAAAATTTACCAAGAAGTTTAGCTGTTTTTACCTGAACCAATATTCGATTGCAGTTGGATGTGTTTTGTCTTCCTCAGCTAGCAAAAACCACACGAACTCCGTGTAGGACATTCGCGGCTCGCCGTCAGGGGTCAGCCTATTCTGGTTGCCGCGCGTCACGCACCCCGACAATACCCGTTCGATCATACGACTTGATAAAGCTGGAATTAGAATTGTCAGTAATAAACGATCACTGATATTAGAAATTTTAACATTTAGGAGTTTGTTTGTTACAATGTAATTTAAAATAATACATCATAGTTTATAATACATTTAAAAAATATAGAGATTCTCTATTACTATCATAAGTAATACATAATTTCATGTTATTTTTTCTCTATTCTTCTTGCAAATACGACAATATAAAAAATGAAAACGAGTGTTTTCATAAGAATAGAATTCACTGTAGGTAACTTTATTTTCTTTAAGCTTTTCCAAAAAGATTATAAAAGCAGATAGAATTATAAATTCATGAAGGAAGATATTATAATAAATATTTAAAGTTGACCGAACAATAAATATTATGAATAGACATTAATTGTGGACACTTTTTATTTCTTGTTCTCTAAACAAAAAAACAAGAGTAACAAGGAGGTTCATTAATAGTGGCCAGTTGTAAACAAATAATACAACTTTTTTTTGTTATCTATTATTGAAGAGGAAAGATTCAATTGTTTGTTTACATTAAATAGGCTCTGAAACTAGTTCGAAATTTAAAAAAAATATTTTCTCTATGGAAAGCTACATCATACGCGAATGACATAGGCCATAATTTAGGCGGATGGAGTTGCGAGAAAAAAGGTGACGTATCATTAAAAAAAAGAAAATAAAAGAACTGAAACCCATCGAAATCGATTCAATATTTTAAATGGGGAAATAAATATTTAAAGAAAAAGACTTACCGTGATCATTGTGCCTGGCCAAATCATGCTTATCTATGAACAGATCGTGGTCCCTGTCCAATTCCCAGAATTTGCAGTAGATCACGTAAAAATGCTCGTAACTGAAACATAATTAATAATAACTTATATAATCACATTACTCGCATGCTTATTAGCAAGAATTGTTGAATTTATCGAAATTTGCCTTTTATTAATATAAATAACAATATTAAACCTATCTTACAAGCCAAACATTCAAAATTGCAATGAAAGCCAGCAATTAATTTTTGTTTCACATATTTTGATTGAAGGTATGTTAGTAGAATATCAATTAACGCTAGCTAATCAGGAAGGAGAAGAGTTAAAATATAAACAATTAATTTTGAACATTTAGGAATTATTAATTCCAAGAACAATACCCAAAAAAAACCAAGCACGGCCCAAACTCAAGTAAATATTACTCATATTAAAGGTATAAATGAGTAAGTAAATACTGCACAGGGGGCATCATCAAATTCTATGGCTAAATGTGTGATATCGCTATTCGAATTTTATCTGGGGTCACTAATGAGAATTATTAGAAAACAATACTTTTCCTTGCACAAAACTCTCTCTCTCTCTCTCTCTCTCTCTCTCTCTCTCGTGTATCTCTATATAATCTGTGTTCGCATTGGCTAGTCTTGTTTACTTCATTCGCTATCTCACAGTAGTTTTTGATGGGATGAAACATAAACGAAGATTTGAGTTTAACTACAGTTGGCAAATTTAAACTTATCGCAGTGAGCACCCTGAAGCGTACTGAGTGGTAAGTGTAAGTTTTACGCTAACGCGTTCAGTGAGCGAGTTAAGAATTTGTATGGAGATTTGTAGTTCTTGGTAGTCACAGTGAACGTAAAAGTCATAAAAACTTACACTAAGCGCTCCGGTTCTATGAGCTTGAAGTTTTTCGACATCCTATGGTAATCTTTGGAATGATAACTACTGTGTTATTATAAGGAGTCGCATACAATCGCGGCATGTGAGAAGCACGATGAACGTACGTTCTTTATAGACGAAAGAGAAGATGATCAGAATGCCATATTTGATTATTACTGTTCTTGTATACAAGTGAGGTGAACATTGGTTTGTTACGCCCATATCATGAGCGTATTATATTTTTTGGAATGGGCTAGACATCAATAACATTCCAATCACTTTGCTTCATTTTTGGATGATGAAGTTATAGACATTGATAATTAATAAGATATTAAAATAAACCATAATTTTTCTTTACCTTTGTGACTACGTTGTGTTTGTAATAATATACACTTCGAAGCACAGACTTTGCTTCGAAGTGCAAGTTCTGTAACTGTTTCTCCTTTTATGTCAAAATTCTACTAGCAATATTACGCATTTAGCCATCGATTTTGATGATGGGCCATCATCAAAATGTGTAGTATTTACTCACTCATTTATACCTTTAATATGATTAACGTTTTGTTTGCGTCGGGCCTAAGTTCTTCCCTGAAGGTACGTACTGCTTATCCCTTGAAACTATTTTGGTGGTTACCTTATCATTTGAGGAACTAATCTTTATTCTTTTCATATTGTCTCTTTTATATATCTTTTGATTACTTTTTATTTTTCGCTGATAAATTAAAATAAGAAAATAATGAATGTTGTAATCATTCAAAAGTATGGAAGAAAAATACAACTGGCAAATCTCCTTCACATCTTATATGAACAAGCATTTTAAAATAGAAGACTGAAAAGCTTACTAGAGAAATAAAACATCAAATTAAATCAGAAATGTATACAGGATCTAGGTTACAGGATCAGGATACAGGATCAGCTACTAATTAGTGATGAATTATAACATCACAGAGCGGACTATAATTATATCAGAGCCGGCCTTCCATATAGGCAAATTACAATAGCTATAATCATTTGAACCTTAAAATGTAGTACTTTAAATAGTTTTTAATTTAGTTCTTTAATTAACTTTTGCTGTTGTAACATGAATCCATGGCCGCGGTATTCAAAATTGTCAGACGGCAATATCTAAGGAGCTTCTTTTCTCATTAGCAAAATTACAATCTTCAATCGGTGTGCCTACATTGGTTTTTTATTTTGTTGTGACTTTTTTATGGGCGCCGTTCCAGTGTTTTGCCTATGGCGCTAAGTTTCATTGAGCCGCCACTAAATTACCTGAAATATTGCGTAACTTGATTAATGTCCTCTTCATCTTCCAGTAATTGTATCACTTGTAAGAGATTCGATCTTTTTAATTCTGCAATTGATATCCTACCGGACCATGACCGGTTTACGCAATAAAATATCCTAGCGATCACCTGAAATCAAAGGAATTATTAAAATAATGTACTCACTGTTGGAGCACAGGCATTTATTTATTATAATACAGCAAAGAGTGGACTTAATGCCATACAGAATTTCTTAACAGTTTACCAGTAAGCGTGTCTTATAGAAAATACTACGGGCACAACAATGATATAAAACAAACAATAACTGTAATAAAATGACATATTTGTTGAAGTATACACTAAATCGAAAACATACTATATATATACACAATACATATCCTTTGTTTGATTCCGAAACTACTGAATGGATTTTGATGAAATTTGGTATACAGATAGGGTATTAGCTGGCTTAGATAATAAGATACTTTGTACCCCATTAAACATTTCCCTAGGGACCACGCTGGCGAAGCCGCTGGCGAAAGCCACATATAAAGAAATTAGATACAGGGGGCTTAATTGCAATGTTGAGAGAGTGTTCACGGACCAGTCACTTAAATATAACTTCGTTGGGAGCTCCAGAAAGAATGGCAATTCCTATGGGTGAAACAAAAAGAACCTTGGACCAGGGCAGTTCGGTGGGTGATAACAACAGCACATGTAGTTAGGACTAATAACTTAACGTGCCTTTTTGAGCACGGAGCGGATCAAGACCATAAATTGGTCACCCATTCTACGACCAGCCGTTTTATTTCAATATTTTGAAAATTCAACTACGGTTCTAAATATGTACTGCGTTATTGTCTCTTGTTTAATATAACCTAACTCATAGGCTCCTAAGAGTAAAAGCAAACCTAACCTATCTCATATAATATTTAACTTCTATTATTTACGACATTCGAAACAACTGTGTCAGTTGACGTTGATCCCGATGTTACTAAACTTAACCCGACTATGAGCCACTTAACAAGTTCCACGAGGATTTCCCATGGGATCATAAATTGTCACTCAATAAAGGCTTTATTTATTGGGTATTAGATAGACGAACTATTGTAAGTAAATATTATTTGTTTGTAAGTTATTATTGCTACTGCAATAGTTTCGCAAAGGTTTTTTTCCATTAGACAATGTTATCCATATAAATTTAACTAAATTTATGAAGTAGGTATTTTTTAAGTTTGACTTAAACTGAAAACTAAATTGACACTGTGAACTAAGTTGGGCTGTGCCTAATTAACAATTAGGTCAGATTTCCTTTTTAGGGTTTCGTATCCAAAGGGTAAAACGGGAACCCTATTAGTGAAAGTTAGTTGATATTTTCACAGATGATGTATTCTGTTGCCGATTCAACAACAAATACCAAAAATTTGAATAAAATAAACATTTCAGGGACGCGACGTACACGAGTCCGATTCACACTTAACCGGTTTTACATATGTATTTAAATAAATTCCTAGCTACCATAATCGCTTCCAACTTCAACAACCGATGTCACATCCTAAATAGGTATAAGCCAGTTAACATAACAACAAAAGAGAATTAATGAATTATACACCAAACTTTCCTCATAAATTACTCCATACATTAGTGAAAGCCGCGTGAAAATCCATCCAGTAGCAGACGCGGTGGGGTCCTTTGTTTTATAACATTTAAGAAGGTATTGTATACTCATTAAACCATTAGAATACTGTGGGTACAATCATATTGTTTATTGTAATTCATATTTACTGGTATCTGTTCATAATGTAAAGAGTATGAATGAAATTAATATTTTACTTATATGGTGTCAGTAAAACAACTTTTTTATCGTTCAAGATGAGAATAAACTTGATTTCCTAAGGGAAGGAAGTCTCTAGTTCTGAGTATTTGAAGTTGGAAGTGGGTCATGTCATGTTACAGATGCCTTCATATAAATAATTCATCAACTATTATAACTTTTTTCGTAATAAAATATGGAAGAAAATGATATGTCTGTTGAATATACAGCAACGCATTGTATGTGAAATTAACTAACTTACAGTTTTGGAATAGAATATCTGGCTAAAAAATTTGCAATTTCGTATTGTGGAATGTTTCTGTTTTTTATACTTTATTGGATTATTATATATTACTTACAGTATGTACATATCTTGAGTGAAACTCAGTTGCTTCCTTGAGAAACGAAAGGCCGGGATGGGTGTCCACGACGTCTTGAACCAGAGGTACAAAGTCTTCAGGAGCTAGCGTATTGCTCTTTCCGCGTGTTAAAATGTAAACAAACCTAGAAGCCAGATCGTGGCACTGTGCAGTCATCCTGGAAAGTAGTTAAAAAAAACTATTACAAACCAATTTCATATAAAACATAGAGCTCATTTCACTTCCTTGAAGTACTGCTAATTTAGTCTTAAGTTTTCATTGATCATTGTTCCCTCCTACTCAGTGCGGTATCTGCTTAAATAACGTCTTAAATCATGTTCCAAATTGAAACAGTTAACTAAGACTTAACGAAACTGACGCTTATTTCGAGAATTTTTAAGTGTCTTCGAAAGGAGGTTTGAAATCTGGTGCTCGTCATGTCATTTATTTAAATTGGAGCGGGACCAGACTACTGGTTTTGTTTTTATATACAATGTGTGAGTGTATGTGATATGTACCTATTTTCCCAAGACTTCGTCCGCGTAAATTTATAGACAATGTCACCAGTGTATGATGTGGTGTTCGGATCTGTATTTCTGAAGATTACCCTCCTACAAAAATTAAAGTTAGAAACTATATTTTTAGAATAGATGATACAATTTTACATATATTAATGATAAAGTAAACTTTGAAAATGCAGGACCTAATGGTTCGACAGTTAAAAATTTGTAAAATATATTGTTCCTTTTTTAAACTAAAACCGAGTTCAAAAAATATCGAAACACTTTTTTGCATGCACAATGCTATAGGAAAAATATTCCTAATGAAAATGCTTAAAAAATCCACTTTGTCCCTGGCACTTTAATGTGGGAGTCAAACTCATGACCTTTCGCAATTCGCCTTTCGGATTGTGAAAGGTTATGGATTCAAGTCCCATCTCTGAGTGCCAGGGACAAAGTGGATTTTTAAGCAGTTTTCATTAAAAGTATTGTTAGAAAATCGTAGCCCGATTTCAAACGACGTTATAACTGTGTAGTATCTAGTTTTTAAGAACTTTTTAATGAAAATCTAATGTACTTACTCTCTCCAAAAGTCGATGAATTTGTGTCCATCGACAGGTGCGTGCAGACTCTGCTGTGTTGCCAGGAACAATGGCATCTTCCAGTAGAGAGGGCATTCGCACGCCTTGACGATGTGTTTGAAACTTTCTCGAGGTACCTGAGAAAAACAAACATTACACTGTTTTAATTCTAAAAATCATATCAAATTTTGGACAACTAAAGCGCTCGTATCTAAATCTCTCGTATTATAGAGTATCTGAAATAATGAAGATACCACAACACCTAGGCCCGTGGTAATATAGAAAAAAACAGTTTCTGCATTGACTATAGTCAATCGATTATCAGGGTGCGACCGCCTAGCTCTCTAGCCTTTACTATAACCATATGATACGACATCTTAGCGATGCAATGGCGATATTTCGTTTTATTTATTACTTTCACATTTATTTTGGTGGTTAAATAAAGTTGGTAAAAATCCGTAATCATCAGGCTTTATCATTCGTAATTGATTGAAACCATCCTTTTTACATTTTGAATTGGGTTTTATTTGGCATACATAGAGCAAATGCTTCGTCGTCGGAGTTTTTTTTTATAGAATAGCAAGTTTAATGGTCTATTTTATTTAAGTGTTGTAAATTAAAATTGAAAAGATATTTAATAATGTTGTCAGAAAACTAGCAATCTATTCTCTAGAATAATTAACATGAAAATAAGAGATGATAATGTGTAAATAACATGACAAATCGCTCCCTCGATAAGTAAAGGTTTGGATTCCGCAAATGTATCTTTTTTTTGGAAAGGTCGATCTACTGCTTATTCATTGTTTTACAGTGAATAACTGTTTAAATTCTCTTCGGGTCCATTTATAAATGGCACATTTTCCATCAAACGTCAACGAGTCATCGAAGAAAGAGTATCGTTGTGTTTACTGTGAAACTAGGTCGTATAAGATAGTTTCGGATGTGGACTTAGCATTATGTTGCGACATTATCTAATACAGACACTGATGCTTTTATGTTTTGATCGCTGTTTGAAGACTTATGGCAAATTATCATATAAATATATGGATTCTTATCAATTCCAATGTTTATAAAAATCGAATTAATAATTCGTTCTATAATAATCGGGGCATATTTTCTTGATTGTTATCTTTCTGTTTCTTTTTTTTTAGTTTATTGGGCGTCAGTCTTTTCGGCTGATTCTCTAAGCAACAAGAGTTTTGATTTTAGGATTAATTCTTTTGTAATAAAGACAGGTTTAAAGGTAAACTATTTCGGTAATAACACGATTGCTATAAACGTCATGAACGAGAGGTAGGGAAAACATTTTTGGACAATTCAAAAGGGCTACATTTTTAAGGTAGAGGACAAAAATAAAAAGAATGAAGGAGGGGAGCATTCGCATATATAATTTTTTGTTAAACGACTATGTATAAACTTTTTATTAGCTATGGTAATAATAAGCTGTAATGTTATCGTAATAAAAAGGTTGATTAGCAACCTTTTTCATAAAAAAAAATAGAATAAATTATGTTCAAGTAGTATGTCAGTGAAAGATGACCAATCTATTACCATAATTACCTACCGTAAAAAATTAAAAGATTAACACCAATAAGCAGACGGCGGGAAATAATTTGATGATATAAATTATGATTTAACTTATTCCTGTACAAGAACGTACGTGTTTTTATACGAGAAAGTTTTAGTTTGTCGCTATATCTGCATTTCCGTTCAGGAGCCATTGCCAAAGATCGAAAATGCTCTATATATTAAATTTTTGTATACTTTACATGATTTTAATAGGAACATTTATGTAGTGTCTATTAAATAGATACTCGTATATAGATATAATACTTTTTATTGTACACACACGTTATACATACAATTTTAATTGTAGAAAGGAGACGTACAAATGGCGGCTTTATCTTTAAAAGTGATCTCTTCTAGAAAGTATCTATTTCAATGTCTATAGCTATGAGCATTGAAACATATCGACGCTGGAAAGCAAACACGTAGTAACCTGCAAAACCAAAATGAACATACGGAGAGGAAAATATTTATTTTTTTCAAAAAAAAAGTCTTATTTCCATATAAATTGTCTATGGAACACCTTATTTGTTACCATGGACTTTTATAGGAATTATTTATCGATAAAAAAAAGTTTTTCTGCCCTGAAGAAAAATTTTGGTGTTGCCGGTTACTACGTGTTTGCTTTCCAGCGTCGATATGTTATTACTAGATTTCCGCCAGTGCCCGCGTGGTCTTGTACTATAGCCTGATACAAATACGAGAAAAACGGAAATAATTCGATATAAGCCTGGAATATTTTTAATCGAGTTTGTGAGCCAATTACAAGAGACTATATTTAAGAATCCATCTCATTTTAGCTACGGAAGGTATAAAAAAAACATCAGGTCAAAAAACCTTCATTTATTCACGCAAAATTACTAACACGATTTTTTTCACAAATTTTGGTTTTATTTATCATAGCGACAATGAAAATTACTGAAATCCAACAAAAAAAATTACAGGAAATAGTGATTTTTATTAAACTTTATTTTTATATTTAATTTTTTTTGTTGTATTTTAATATAATAAAACTTTTATTTAAATATTTATGAGTGGATTTTAATGATATTTAGTAGACTATGTGTTTCACTCAAAAGTCTGCTGCATATATTGCGTGTTATATACCAATATTCCACGGGAATATTGGTATGCAATATTCCCATGGAGATTTTCATTGGATTCAAAACATAATATACTTAACGCAATATAGTAATATCGATTGAAGTTGTATTTCATTGTTAATATTATTGATTATTTTACAAATATTTTTTAAATATTTATTGTCCGTGTTATATAAAAATATGAGTTTCCAAATATAATATTAGGAAGATTTACGTATTTTATGGAAGTAACATAAGTAACAGTGTGAAAATACGTAGAAGTCACTTTATATGTATTTTGCTTATCATGCCATTGAGAGATTAAAGGAATTTTATTTTTTTTACTAATAATCCGAAAGAAAATATCGTTGGATTAATTCATATATTAAAAAGGAAATATATGATAGCCTCATAATAAAAAAAACACAGCTGTTATGTTTTAATGTTTGATCTCCATACTGAAAGTTGGTAATTGTATCAGGCTACTAGGTATATACTTATTTTCATATTTCTAAATCCAAAAATGAGAAAATTCTATACAAACTTCACCCCCTTCTTAACTTCACCTTGTAAGGGGTTGATTTTCTAAAAGTTATTTCTTAGTGTTGCTTAATCCTAACTAATGTACCAAATTTCAAGTTAATTTAACCCAAGTACGAGTATTTGTATTTCCTAGATTTTGCTTGAGTTGAAATTTTAGATGCATACATCTTATTTAACTTGAAGGCATAACTTGAACAATACCTTTTTTTTATTTGAAAATGTCTACAGTTCGCTGCTTCTTAATTTATTATTCAATGTATCTGTAAAGGAGACAGTATATTATACAGTATGTTATACTGTCTCCTTTACAGTACGTGGGAGTGGTCACGCGCGTCCCACGGGCCATCGTCCAGGCTACCGCTATTAAGGAATATGGGCCAAGCGAGACACGTGTCGTAAACCAGTCAACAATAAAATGGGCCTTTGACCTTAAACTCAAGCAGTAACCACCATTTTCGCTTGACATGTCAGCGTTATATTAGACCTGTTGCTTTTATTATGGGGTTAACACCGCGGTTTTACTATTTAGTTCGCGACATTTGACACTTTTGTTGCGTTATTAGTTGAACCATTTAAAGAACTGCTGCAACCAAAGTAAATTTGGGTATGCACCGAACCCGTCTTACTATAAAATAACGACTTTAGTGGGTTACGTTTAAACTGTCATCACGTCTCAATTTAACACATTATCTTCTGTAATTGTTAATTTGTTTTAGGGGGCCAATAGTTAAAATCTAGTACTAACTTCAATCCTCGTTATGTAGTTAATAAGACAGAACATGTCAAACTATACCGTAGGACACCAGTACTGTTAGCAAGAAAGATTATTGTCTGAAAAAGTTGTCTGTAAACTATTATAACTATCAATAAAGGAGGCCCAGAGACTACTATCGCTATCTTATTGAATTCTGTTGGTCTCAGAGCGATTGTAAGTTAACGATTATTGCAAATCTTTACAAATAAGTAGTTATTACCTAAGTATATTGTTATTTGTTAGGCGCGAACAGAGTTCAAATCTTAAATAAGCGATATTCATTATTTTCTTAGCGATCAAGTTTGATAGCTTAGCTAGTCAGTGAACTCTTCGATCGCTACCTACTTTATCGCAACGGCTCCTGGAAGCTTTTGTAGTTAGCATATCGGGACATCTATCACTTTCAAGAGTAGGCTTCAAGATTACAATGGAATAAAAACTTTTTTTTAGAGATTTATACAACATTTTACATAATTTTGATTATTATATCACCTTTGGTCAGATTCTGTGATCACGACAGGCTAAGGTAATGTTTCTTCTAATCACGAAAAGTTTCCAAACGTTTCTCGCGATTGTTTCGATGTATTTTACCCAACCCAAAAAGTGTGATGACTCTGACAGAAATTGGAGGATTTGTGTTAAAGTCTTTTTGAAGAAAATTTATTGAAAGCGGTAATAGCATCGTAAAAATTTGATTTTTTATCATCGTCATATTAGCTCCCATCAGTTCATTGCTGGGACTAGGCCACCCCCAATACGCGCCCATTTGTCACTGTTTTACGTTGTTTCCATCCATCTCCTACCAGCGACCTCTCTCAAATCATCGCTCCACCTAGAAGACCTCCCTCAATTCTTTATTAATAATGCATTTTTTTCCAGTGTTGTAACTTTTAGATGGATCTAAATTCTGAAGGACAAGGCCGATCTGTCCTAAGCAAACTACGCAACTGTCTAAAAAGCTAATATTAGTAGGGCGGCTTGACAATTTATTTTGCTCTAATTATTTCAACCCCTGTGGACTTAAAAAAATGAAAATTTAGTTTTTTGGCCATAAATATATAAACACTATGTATTGTATAGGTACTAACCTATAGAGTGTCTTTTGTGATTGTCAAAATAACACTCTTCGGTCGATGTACAGTCAACAAAATTTCGTCTTAGGCGATATTTGCTTGCATCTGTAAAATACTACCCATGGCTAGCCTGCTTGCAATGGCCAATAGCGCCTTTTTTGGGCGGGATTGTCATGAAATACAATACAGTGACAAAAAATGAACAGGGTTTATGAACGTCTCGGTGTTTCCGAATTTGCCTTGTGGACCTCAAAAATCGAAAATGCCAAGTAAAAATAAAATAATACAATTAAATTATGTGTAATGGGTGTAATATACAATGAATTTCAAATATAAAACTACGGTATGAAGAAAAATAAGTAGATATTCGATTAACTAACTATCACTAACCAGTATTTTGCCAACGGCGCACAAATTTCGTTGAGTGAGCCGGCATTGCCGAAGGGATTAGATTTGATTTATTTAATCACATGTACTGGTTTCCATAGGACCTTTGTCTTAGCTGTGACGTAGGTGCGACAACGGTGAATACTCAACCCGAATAAATTAAAAGTTTTGTAATATTTGATTAATTTTGTATTCACAATGTTACGATGAATAATATTCTTAATAAAAAAATATTTAAAAATCCACTTCTTCCCTGGCTTTGAGATTGGATTCGAACCCATGGAGTGCCTGAATATTGATGAAAATACGATATGTAGTAGCGAAATTTTAGATTAGATAGTTATTTTCGTGCAACTGCGCCCGCAAGGTGAATAGAGGTGTAGACTACTTATTTTTAATATTTTTAGTTTATAGATATATATGAAATATATCTAAAAAAAGTATATTTAAAAAGTATCATTCATATAATAAGTTCAAATCTAAAAATAAATATATAATTCAAATTTCAAAATGTCACGTGACAACGGATATAAGATATTTGTTTTTTCATAATTAATTTAAGGAATATTATCAATATAATAAGCATAACATTATGATTATCGGCAATAGTATATTAAACACTACTAGATAAAAAAAATATTTGTTTTATTTTAGTTTAATGTCTCCACCCGTATTGAAATAGGCCACCAGTTTCGAAGCCTATTCAATGCAATCAAACAATTAAATATCTCTTCTTTATAATATTAGTACTGACCTAAACTATAGTACAATAACTATAGTACTGACACTTGAATTTTTCTTCTTCTTTTATTAATGGCTTATCTGCGCATTTCGCACAATTCTGCCAATGTCAAGCAAATAAATTAATTTCTACATGTGTTTTTGGTGTTCAGAAAATAAAACTATACACATTTAGGTAAGTGCAACGTCAAGGTTAAGTCAAAATAAAATTATAACCATTACATAAATCTAATATATACAAAACGTTTGCATGTTGAAACCTAGGACAAAATAAACGGTGGTACGGCACACCGTTACAATGTGATGCCTCTCGGGTTTTTCGTGCGATTGTTTAAGATTTCGCACCTCAACAAACGCATGTTATTGTTTTGACCAATAATATTTAAGTATAAATAAATGAATTTCCCGCCGGAATCGAGAAACAAAACAAAGTAACACGAAAAACGAGTAAACAGTGCAATCGGCATACGTACTCTCTCTTTCTCTCATTCTCCCATTCTCGGTTTCCGAATACACCCGATAACTTCCCCATCCAAATCCCATACAATCCTGGGCTTGTTCCCGTGGCGGGGTCATCGACCGCCCATAACTAGGTCACGTCGGCTGTTCGTCCGCTTGACTATATTTATTTATAGGCCGATGGGCGAGTTGCTTCGATGGAGGCGTTACTGATGAGCTAATACCGCTATTTTTGCTACCACTACTTAGAGGTCAGTTGTTGTAGTGCTGTTGAAATTTGTTGCTTGTACTTCACCATACTGATTAATCGACTATGGGAATTGGGTGGCAAAACTTTCATAAACAACAGGAAGAGATATTGTATCGATATGTATATTTTTATCAAGATTTTGTTATTGCATACATATGTTACTATAAAGGGATTCAAAAATTTCGATACACCAAAGATGATGATATGATTTGTAACGGTTCTTTAAAACATACGTATATTAATACAATACACTCCTTTTTTGACTAGTAAGGCAAAATATGGAACATTTTATTAAATACCTAAAATTAATGACTTTTAGCTTTGTTTCAGCTTAAGTTCCAAATATTAAGTGAATCGCGAACAGAAATATATTTTTTGTTTCTATTTTTGTTGTGAGTGGTATTTAATATTAGTTGTAATTAGATTTTTGTAATATCGTATTATAAAGAAGATTTGGTTGTTCGTTTTCATTAAATAGGTTCCTAAACTATAAGACCGATTAAAAAAAAACACTTAAGGAAACTACATCATACCAGGATGACATAGGCTATTTTAATCACAAGATCATAGAAGTTGCGGGGTAACAGCAGGAAATAGTGATATTTAATAGTATAAATCACTTTAGGATATTTAAACTAACAAATACCTATACTAGTTTATTACAAGCATCAACAGTCTGGAGTACCTATCATTTTCTAATTAGAAAGACAAACTTATTAGCTACCTTGAACTCAGAACAAAGCGTTTCAAAAACAATAAGTAGTTTTCAAGTTTGTTGAGAAGTTCGATGACGCAGTGGTTAGCGCGTTCGGTCTGTGATACGATTGTTAAGCAACTTTCGCAATGGCTGGTCATAGGATGGGTGACCAAAAATTTATTATATCGAGCTCCTCCGTGCTTCAGAATGCACGTTAAACCGTTGAAACGCGTGGTGGTTCATGGCCCGTTCTCCCTATTCGATTTGATTTCATCCATAAGAAAGGCCCCAGCAGCGGGGATAATAATAGGCTGGTGATAAAGTAGTATATAATTCACTTTCAAAATTAAAAAGCAGGAGGTAAGAAGTTCAAAGGGTATTTTTAGGTGTGTTCTCCGATTTCTACTCGAATTGTAAACCAATTTCTATAATTATTTTGAAGTCATTAAATATAATATATATATAACCTACATAGAATCTCCGTCCAACTTCTACAGAAGTTTAATTAACATATGAACTGCTTATGCGTCTATTTTATTTCTGTAAAAGATTTAATATAACAATTACTTATTATATACCATGTAGAGAAGACTCACTTCCCATTACTATCTAGGTCTTTCTAAAGACAATCATTAAACTATTTTCTCACAACTCAATCTTCTGAACCATAATTTTGTGATCATTATTTAAGCGCAAATATCTCAAGCTCCGAAATACCGCTAGTCTTCAGATTATACTTATTGATGGAAACTGCCTTTTCTTGCGAACTAAATAGTTGGACCGACTAAGAAAACCACAATGTATAATACAACCGATAAATTACACTGTAGTTATTGCTTGTTTTATTGAGAATGGTGTTCAAAGTATTCAGGTTTTGAGGTTTCGTAATAATATAATTCTATTTGGTGTATGTTTAGTCTATATAAATAATATAACATTTATTGTTTTTATCTTTACGATTTTAAGTTAGATGTCGCATTTTTTAAAAAACGCATGAGTTTCCAATTTTCTCCACTTAATACACATTGTTCCATTGAACGTAGAATGTTGACCCAGAAACTTACAAAAAAAATATTTTAATAAAATTAAGAATGCATGCAAGAAATAAATAGAACTTTTTCATTATAGATTTTTGTAACTTACAGATATAAGACAACTTCTTAAATATATATATATTGTTGCTTTATATTTTTTAAACAAAAGCATTTAAAGAAATGTCAGTAACTTTTTACGCTACTTACTACTTTTCCTTTACTACTAAATTATTAGATATCAGGGTAATCTATATAAATTTATAGAACAGAGAAAACAGCGTTTAGTTAGGTTACATACAACTATGATTTGAAATTTTCTCTTATCTTTAGGTGGTCCATTAAGTACACTTTAATGAAAGTCTTGCAATGTGTACAGAAATCTAGTGAAATATTTACATTTCCAGGAATAATTTGAGTCGGTGAACAATATTATGTAACCACAAGAGATGATTACAAAAACTAGACATTTCTGCAGGTGGTAAAAAGCAGTAACAATGTGCTATCATAAAAGGCCCACAATCCATTATTAACTTAAAATCCATCATAGATTAAGCTCAAAAATATGAAGCTAATTCAGACTAGCATGACTGTATCGTGTTTTAAGTTACGGAACAGAGATATCCGGCTACACCGCAGAAAATGTAATATCCATTACCTTTGATTAATTTAAAAAAAGAAGTTCTTTGTAAATCTAGCAACGAGACGTGACAATGCGGAAATTCGTAGATTACTATAGAGTATTGAATCAGTATCTAAATGGGAAAACACGTAACCTTAAGAGCAGGATACACTAGTGATTTTTGGACAGCTGTTAACGTTTGAACGGCCGATTTTCCATCGCCAAATGCGTACAATTTAAAATAGCTCCTTATTGATTCAACAGAGCGATCAAATTATCGTGCGATTAAAATTTCTAATGCGTTCCTGGGTCGCAACCGCCTAACTTTCTAGCCATAACGCTAGACATAGACGACATCTTAGCTAATATTATGACGATATTTCATTTCGCTTTACTATTTTGACATGTCTTTTAGTGGATCAATTTGAGAATCTGTCAAATTCATATTCATCATTCTTTGTCATTCGTGCTACGTTTTTAAAGTACATGTCAAAGTAGTAAAATGATAAGGAAAAACAAACCTACTTACTACCTTGTAGGAGTAAATATTACTCCCGTAGCACCTCGTACTAGGTTAAACTTTACTAAAAATTTGTTTGATAATATGAATTTTGATAAATTTACGCTGAGTCTGTAATTAGTGTTAGTCAAAATTCATATTATTAAACAGAGACTTAGCAAAGGTTATCCTAGCAAGAGGTTATACGGGAGTAACCTCTTGCTAGGTTAACATATTCTCTCTATAATATGAATTTGGACTAATACTAAAATTGCAATTTTAGAGTTAATTTACTCTGATGCTAAACCTTGTTATTAATAGCACTGTTACAGTATGTAGAACCTTTTACTGGTTTAATCTGGGAAAAATTCGTCAGTACTGTTAGGCCCTGGGTAGATCAGTGGTTTGAAAGTTGTATTTATTATTGTTTAAAATACGTACTACTATGGTAATGTCATGATTTATGCAATTGTCACTACTTATGATAAAGTGCTGGTAAGTTTCTTTCGTTTATTTTTCTTGTCAGCTAAAAGACGTCCTGAAAAACGGTAGGGGATTTTTTTAAGCATTTTTCACTAAGAATGTAATACCATAAACTAATAAGTTGTCATCTGTTATACCGTAACTTACTAAACCTAAATTTAGTCTAGAGTATACTTATGCTATAATAACCAATATCCAGCACACAGTACCTTTGTAGAAAGCAAATTGTGTAATGAGACAAGATAACGAATTATTCCACGAAAGCTTATCTCAAAAATTACAACTCAAAGAACAAATGTGAATATCTGCTAGCTTTTTACTTATTCATAAGTATACACGAGGGATTTCTGTGTATCATTATTTTTGGACGTTGGTAAATGAGATTATTTCAAAATGCACACATATTATTAACTAGAGAAAATAACAATTTATTTATGTTTATTTTTCTGAATACTAAATT
This sequence comes from Diatraea saccharalis, assembly GCA_918026875.4. Classification (NCBI taxonomy): domain Eukaryota; kingdom Metazoa; phylum Arthropoda; class Insecta; order Lepidoptera; family Crambidae; genus Diatraea; species Diatraea saccharalis. The sequence continues at coordinate 6,961,826 of OU893341.1, read as the reverse complement.
GTAATGTTTTTAATTTAAAAAATCTGATCATCGAATTAAAACTTTGGACACCTGTTTACGAAAGTTACTTTGGTTTACTTTGGTTTTTGTTTAGTGAATATTAAAGTCTTGAAGATTCTCATAAAGCCTCTTTGATATTAAAAAAAAAATGTAATATTTATAACACGAGAACTACTAAATTTAGTATTACTTGGTTAACTCATAGATTATAAATTGACAAAGACAGAAGAGAAAACTTCAAGTTGAGACGTGTTGACTTAAATTGGTCGGATAATGGTTAAAAGTTAGTCTTTATTTTATAACAACACAGATTAAGATTGCAATATCTAAATGGGATCTATATTTAATAAATTTGTGATCAATCAGATGGTAAAAGCAGTCCAAGGTCGTATTTATAGCACTTTCATTGAGATTAAAGTTGAATATAATTTATTTAACGTAATACGATACAATTTGCCAAGTAGATATCTAAGAGATAGCCGAGCCGCCTGCTTGCGACTGACATTTATTAGCTTAAGCAGGATTTGACCTGGAAAAAATAAACTGATCAAGTTGTTGCTAAGGTAACACCGACTAAAATCTTTTTTATAAATATGTTAAATACTACTGAAATAGTCGCAAAAAAAATAACTGAGGTGTATTATAAAAATTTAGGTTGTTTGTTGATCTTGGGTTTTGATAAGACGGGTTGAGATTTCTTGCCCGTTTTTGTGGAACGTGATTTTTTACGGTTGCGTTCGCAAAATAAGAGAAGTGGTAAATAGTTTTGATATTCAATAAAAAAAAGAAACAAGATCCAAAAATCATACTAGGTATCTGATTTCTGCGTGTATATTTTTAGTTTACCTCAGGATTACTAAACAGTGACAAAAATCTACAAAGATCATTAGGTCATATGAGACCAAAAGTCCTCAATATATATAACAATATTATATAAACCCATTTGACGGGCACCGTCACTAGACTGCAAAAAGTTAATAACTCATTCAGGGGTGCACTTCTACAATAAGGTCCCAAGCAAAATACAACAATTAGATATCATGCAGTTTATATCTACTATTAAGAAATACTTATTAAAAAAGCTTATTATAAGGTATCCGATTATATAATAGATAATAATGCTTGGACTAAAGATGATCCAGCAACTGGATAGGTTATTTCTTCTAAACTCATTATATATCATAAATTATCTTGTTTCCATTGTTATTAAATTATTATGTTATCATTATAGGACCATAGTTTTTTTTTCTTCTCTTATCTATAATGAATTGATCTGGTAATGACATAGTTTTTGTAAATGTCGTTACTCCTATTAGAGCTGGTGAGTTTCTTGCTTGTTCTTCTTATCAGCGGTAGGGAAAAAATGTTGGACGAATCAAAAGTACTTTTAAGAAGTTTAATTGAATAAAGACTATTTTGACTTTTGACTTTGACTTCAAATAATTTTAAAGCGAGACGTCTGATAAAAGTTAATGATTATCAAATTTTTTGTGTTTTATATTATATGTTATCAATTTATTAAATTTACTTTACAAAAAAGGTTTAAGGAATGGCATTTTTGATAAAGGCCGTCACGAAATTAATATTTTAGTGGAAAAACAAAATAAATCGATATATGTATGTTGTCCCTAGATGTTTAATGGGATAAAAAGTATCCTATTATGTAAGTCAGCTAATACCCTATCTGTTTACCAAATTTTAATATTAATAGGATATATATCGGTAAATCGTCAAGTAAAGTTGCAGGTTTTGCGTACCTAATGACCTAAATGTGAAAGGGGTCAGGTTAAAGCTCTCTTTCATGGATGAGCGTGACCGTCAGCAATTCTGATATGTGGGCTAACGTGACGTCATCCACGACGGACAAGGAATTCATTGTAAATTGATAAGCACTAGCTGTAAACATTGGCCGAATACCAATATTAACCAATACCAATATTATGTCTTCACTATACTTTACTATATAAATTATTGCGCGAAGCATCTTCTTTGGAACTCCTGAATCTATTTCAAAGATTAATTATTCCACATAGATACCAAATAATAAAGCAATCTTTTTATCATCGCATATCCATAAATTTTGTGCGAATAAAAAATCTCTTTACAGCAAGTTGACACGAATTACCGTTTTCAGTTGCAATCAATATATACTCTTATAATATGTTGTATAGATTGCAATATATATGTCGCATCATCTTTACGAAGATCGTTTGATTTAGTTTCTTTTATTTTAATTACTAGTTACTCGATTACTTAACTACTTGGTTTTTTAAGAGAGCGTGATCATCGATACTTTTAATTTTATTAGAATGGTGACACTGACTTTGACAGTTCGTTAACAAAAACCAAATTGCCGTCATTTTCGCAGACATTCTGTTTCCGATCGCCGAGGAGTAAAGACATCCGACGACATCACGCTCACCTCGTTATACTTTCGTATGAAAAGTGATAAAATGGAACAAATCCACGTTGGTATACACGCCTGCAGTGTTATTTTAAAGATAGTCCTCCAATATGGACGATCTATTTGGGCTTCGTAATAGCCCATTCGAACTATCCGCCGACATATATAAATATTATAAAGGGAAAAGATTTATTTGCATTGAATAGACTCCACAATAAAAAATTCTTTCTTCTATGGGTTGCTTATCATACGCGGGTAACATACGCTATAATAACGCGGGCGAAGTCGCGTCACAGGGGTTAGAGCATTCGCTCGTATTGCAAAAGATCGTGAGTTCGAATCCCATTCCAGTGTATCAGGGACAAAGTGGATTATTAAAGCATTTTTCATTAAGAATATTTTAGTCTAGTATTGTGGATGCTAAAATGATGAAATTTAATACTTAATTTAACTTAACTATGACATCACTGTGTCATCAACAGGATAAACAACATTTCAAATTACATCACAATCGAATTATTATACGAGAACTTCCTTATATTTAAGCACAGTGTTACAAACTGTAGATACGTTTGCATTGCTGACATTTTATAATCGTGGGAATTGTCCCACGTCCTCGACATGACAATGAGAAATAAAGACATACAGACAGACGGAGATAAGGGCGTATTATTAGTATTGAACGGAATTTTTGAGCACACGTTAAAATATCCCATTATCTTGTAAACGAGGAAAATTAAGATTCTACTTGAGTGACTTCTGGTGACTTCAACTGGACCTTTTGACTTGAATATGGTTTAGGATTACATGGTTTAGGCCTTAAGTAAAAACAAACAAAACAAAATAATTTAACTTCAATTCCACAGCATAGATAACTATATTTACCACCATTGGTTGCCTAGAAGAAATCGCTGCACAACAATAACGACGCCATTTGTATTTTATCCTTAAATTTATTTTAAAGTCTCCAAGTTTTTATGCAATAAACAATATTATTATTATTTACAACAATATGACTTCCACTTCAGTTGATTTGTTCATTGTTCTGAGGACCTATTCTATGTATTTGTCTATGAACGTAATTTCGGAAAATTTCCAAACCTTCTTATGATTTTGTTAAAATCATATACCTACGTGAAGCAAATCCGTGTATCAGAGCCAGTGTCTTTCTTTCGTTGCGTTTTGCAAAAAGACGAAATTTCGATTTCGAAGAATAGGCCTTCTAGTTGGGTCGGGATGATTTGGTCGGTAAAAATTTGAGTAAGGTCCGCCAAGCGCCTCGCAGAAGTATGGTTTAGTATGCAACTGATCTTCTGTTGATTGTGCAAGGTCGAATGTCATATCGTAAATTTATCCAATTCTGACGTACGGCGACCGACGCGCCATGACACATGTTAATTATGTCACACACGTTATGACGAATATGATCGTTAATTTAACAATAATAAACATATTATTAATGAAAAATCCAAATATCAAAGTTTTTCCCTGGCTCTCTGGGTTAAGATTCAAACCTTTCATAATCCGGGTGACTGCTATAACCAGTGAGCTACCCGGGACCTAACACAATGTTTCCTAACCTGGGGGTAATTAGGGCCGCAGGGGTAAAACGGCAATTCTAGGGGGTAACAGAGTTGGTACGAAAAAGTATTAAAATAATATACAAAATAATAGTATGGTAGCTAGTCGACTCTTGTCTGAATGTGGAGCATGATATGAGATGCGCGTTGAGTGAAACCGAATCTAATATTGTTAAACTTGCGAATGCAAAGCAATATCAACCTTCATACTAGTTAAGTTAGAGATTTATATATTACTAGTAACCTAAACGTGCAATTTCTTACCTAATAAGATGTAATTTCTTACCGAATAAAGATATTTTTATTCGAATTTGTGTGGTTGAATCGTTTTAAATTAGCTAGGGGTAAACTCAATTTCCATACTTGTTCACAGGGGTAGTGACATTGAAAAGGTTAGGAAATACTGACCTAACAGGACTGCCGAATTTTTCAAGCACTTGTTATTTTTAAGCATTTTTCATTAAGATTTTTCAGTATGCCATTGTGAATGCAAAAATAATAATAAAAAAGATGTTAAAGTACCTGTTAAGCAAATAATAAGTTGCACCATTAGGCAGTGGTTAAATGACATTATAACTTTACCCGCACCGTCTTTGGTTCGCATTTTTCCGGTCGAAAGGGGTACCCCAGAAAAGTGACAAGTTTTCTCGGTTGTCTACAGACAAAACGTTCTCGAGTTTATACGCGGTGTTGGTTTAAGTTATGTTTTACTATGCCAAGAAAGAGGTTAGTGCCACGCATTTCGCAGTTAGTCAGCGTGGCAGTTATGACTTAATTTGCTGTTATTATGATGCAAGCCAACCTTAAATTTTGCCATTATTAGTAGGTTTAAATTGTGGACATTTTCCTCTTCATTTTGAAACATTGAAATTTTTTAAACATTGAAACATTTTCCTTTTCTTCATTGTGTCCAGTGACTATTTAGTTATTAGTACAATTTAATTATGATATTTTTTAAAAACAAATGACTGTCGACACACACTGACGGCAGTTCCTTTTAAGTTCGATTTCAAAACCTGTTAGTTCCTGGCATCAGAAGCTCATTTATGTTTCCATCTAAGGTCAATGTGAATACTTGTTCAAGCTAAAAAAAGTGTTTCTTGATAGACTTTTTTTCTTCGAACCGAGTATGTAGGTTTTATTAACTTATTTACGTTGATTGAAAGGCAATGTATGAATCGCCATATAAGCCTGTAATACACCGGAGCGTATGTAATTTCCTGATTTATTATGTAGATACATTGTTTTCTTTGTGGCTGTTATTTACGAGATAATTGGTTTAGAAGCCTTTTTCATTCATATAGTTAGTTTGTAATTACATAAGGAGTGTTGAGTGTATGATAAATCTGTCTAAAGTGTTACGACTGGAGCACAGGCTTTTCCAATGTATAAAATTACATAAGGAGATAATTCTAAATTGTTATCTGTGGGTATCCCGCAAGGGATACGACGTTAGATAGATAATACCAGCAAAAGGTCGGGGTAAAACTGTTTATTTTGGTGTAGGTCGTGTAGCAATAGGTTCAGGATAATATGTGTCTATCTCATACAAGATAAGCAAAGAAAGTGGGTCATTTGTTACAAGCATGTTTCTAAGCTAATTTGATGGATCGCAATAGTTATATGCGCTTGGTTACGTTGGTATTTTTGACTGGCACTGAGCCAACTGTGCGATTATGATGCAATGATATTGAGTGCACCTCAATATGATGGTCGTTTTGAAAAGCATATTTTGCAATTATTGGGAAAGGAAAAGTGCTTTTCTACTGTTTTGAGAAATATAAGATAGGGAACCCATATACATACCTAAAAATTTTATTACAAAAGTAATGTAGTTTGGATATTAAATTCGAAGGCCTTGGTCGCTGAGCCTTTGAATTTATATTAACAAAATAACTAGCACTAAGCTAAAAAACCCACGCACGGCTTATGATCTGTTATATTTAATTGCTATAGTTATAGAAGCATTATAATAAGAATAAATGTTTAGTTAAATAATAGTTAATAAGCTTCCCATTATGCCCACAACATTGTTAGCGTTAACTATGAAATCATTGTCCTTATTATAATGTAACCTTATATAGACTATATTCTTTTGTTTATTAATTACAAGGGAAACTTTTGTATTATTTCAGTAGCTAGAATAGTATGGACAACCTGAGTAACAGTTTTCTAATGGAAAAAGAAATATTTTTAATATTCGTATGAAGTAAAACACATATGGTTCTAAACCATCTTCCACCGAGTTCTGTTAACTTACAACTAACAATTTATCTGGTACGTAATAGTTTACAAATATCATCACAAAATCACATGTCTACCGTGTCTAAATATTTAATGAGGTCGTGCGACGCGAATTCGCAAATTTCAAGTAGGTAGTGTTGTTGTTATATCGCTCTACAATTACCGATATCGATAAACGATTTTAAAAAATAGAATGCGCTTGATAGAACTTTTAATATAATCGGTTTTGTCCTTAGTATCGATTGTGGAAAAGAAATCATATTAATTAACGATAATGATTATGACAGTATATTATTATTTGATCAATTTTGCATCACAAAGATCAAAAAATGCCTGATTATTCGATAAGGCAAACTTTGATAGTTTTCCTTATCGAATAATATATTTTAAGCATATTTTAATTAATCGAAAATTACTAATTTTTATCCAGTCAATGCTTGATATGTTACATTATTAAAACAATCATTCCATAGTTATAGTATCACATTACCTATTAGTAAAGTAACAAATCTATATCGATATCGATAGATAGTATCATAATCGCAACAACACTTATTTAAATTTATTTGTTCTCCATTCTTATTCTTCAATACGTTTAAACTCAATGACTTAATTAACATCTCCTGTTTCTAAATATTTGTTTGGGAAATTATTTATTCAATATAAATCAATATTTACCTTAAGCCAAGTCTGAGATCAGCAGCGACTTTGTCATGTTTCACTCTCGATTCGTTTTTAATTTGACATTCAAAAAACATGTCTTCATAAGACAATGACATCGATTTGTTTGTATAAGTAAAATATTGAATGTCAAACAAGATAATAGTAATATGTACGTATTTATTCAACTCCTTTAACGTCCTGCGCTTGACCTTCCTTATCCAATATCTCGATCTGTCATTGCTATGCCCCTATTTGGACGGCACCCAAAGAATTGTTTTTCGCCTTTATTGAAGTAGACGGCTGGATCGCTTGACAAATTGCTCATATTTGTAACGGACGTTTGTTATTGAATTTATGCAGTCTTTTGTTTCAACCGTAGAAAAAGAAAATGAGATTTTTTAGTTATTTTTTTTTTATAAATGCAGGAAAACGAGGCGTCTTGGTAAGATTTTGTTTTTGTGATGATGTCAAAATCATGGGTACCTTCAAAAAATTTGCAAATTAAGGAACGAGACAGTGCAAGAAGGAATAAATAGTACAACTTCAATTATTAGCGTTTGATAAATGTTTGTATACTGCGCCAATACGTATTTAAGAGTACGGGGTATGTGATATTGAATAAATATTGTTCAAAAAAGTAAACAAAAATAAAGATCAAATCGTAATAAAAACAGACCAAGACGGCGTATTCCACGAAATATTGTAAAAAATATATTTAAGTAATTACTGGCAAAGCATATTATTGAGAAATTTCTTAGTATCAAACTTCGGCTAAAGAGCAACTGAAACATTAATAACATTTCACTGAGTAATTGAGAAAAAGAAATTACGTACAAAGTTAAATCTTTAATTTAAGAAAACGACGTTTTTTACTCAATTTGTAGTACATTTACAAGTTAAAGTAATTTTTTCGTTAGTAATTACTGGGTGGTAATTACAATATTAGTGTTTGGTATAAGAAATTATTTAAAGAGCGTGGATTCAATTAAGGGGCGTCACTTAGTTTAGTTTATATAGGCGCGAAAGATTTTTCCTCTTTTTTATTATATTTCGTGGTTTATTGAGTTATTGAAGAGAAGAAGAGAGAAGGCCATAGTTTATTGTAGAAAGTATATTTTTACACAACTACCGTGCGACAGTGAAAACTTTACACGTATTGCATACTCTAGTTCCAATGTTTATTCTTACTACTACTTTTTATCCAGACCAACAGTGAATATTTAAAGTAAATAACTGACTAAAGAGTTTTATATCAAATTCTAGAATAAGAAACGAATAGACTGTGCATGTTTTATTGATTGTATTAAAAAAATATTTAGCGCAAGGTCATTAGGGAAGTTGGTCTGATACAGATATGTACAATACAAACGACTCGATTAACTTTTTATAATATAACTTACTTGGCTGTTTGGAAAAGTGGCGAAGGCAGACTGGACTTTGTGCAGAGCGTGGTCTTGTTGGTGAGGTGGTGGGGGTCTACCCTTAGGAAAGTGGAAGCGTGGGATGACGCGCGCGGGCGCACCGCTGTTGGCGGCGCCGCGCACAGTGCGCTGCAGCGTCGTGTGCGCCGGCGCTGACGACGGCTTCGGTGGCGCTGTCGCTGCATAGCTCTGTAAACGAAAATAATATACTTAGTACATAGCATTGGAGGTTCAACAGCACTGTGACCGGTGCGATGCTGATGTATTAATATACAAAAATATTCAAGAATAAATATATATTCAATGCTAGCTTTCCGCTAGCGGTTTCACCCGCATAGTCCCTAGGGAACTGCTTAGTGGGATAAAAAATAGCCCATACGTAAACCAGTTATACGAATTTTTAAAACTGATCCTGTACTTTCGGAGCTTATTCGATGCAAACAAACAGGCAAATCTTTCCTCTTTATAATATTATATTATAAACAAATATCTCAATTTTTTCCTAATAATATAAGTGTAAAAAAAATATTTTTTTTTTATCTAAACTAGACTATTTGTAAAAATTATCGCTAAAAAATAAAATTTATACGTTATAATAAAAAATGAAACTACGAAAAAAATAAGTCACCTTTTCTCACAAACAGAAACTCACAAATAAGTTGTCAGTGCCTTAATAGTTATATTTAAATCAAAACGGTTACCCTGCTTATAAAAATTACTTAGTATTTTAGGCAGGTCCAAGAAAAAGGTTGGATATTGGTTGGTTGTGCGGGGTTTTGTAATCTGGAATAAAATTTCAAACGGTTCGTTGTAATTAACCTTGTTAAATCACAAATTAAGTTATTTTTGTACTAAAAAATATTATTAATACCCTTATCATAGCTTGAAGTTGATCTTTATTTTGTTTTTGTATTATATTATTAAAGTTGCTTTTACCTATTAATAGCATGTATTAATGAAGAAGATAACTTATATTTTTAATAACTTCAATGCATACTGATATGTTTAATACAAACCGGTCCAGGTTGAAAAAATATCTATATTACGCACATAATGATTACATGACAATGATATAATGAAACAATATTTTTAAATAGATTCTCCGGTACGTTTCAGATTTAACAAATCATTAGTCACACGATATCAACCAAGAAGTTTAGATTTCTTTATATTTATATATCGACACACACGTAGAAATTAATCAACAAGAATTTGAACAAAGTAAGAAAGGTTAATAGTTAGAATACTATTATAATTAGCTATTAACGGTTCTTAGTTCATTCAAATTTTCGTCTGTTAATTCAAAATATTTGCTTAAGTTGTAGTCTTACAAGTGAAAATAGAGATTTCTGTTTTATATAGGAAATATGAACCCTTTTTAACTCATAACTTACTTAACTTTTAACTTATTTTAAATCATTATCAAAATAAATTTAAAGGCACCAATTTGGGAAATATTTTGTAAAAATTTGTTAAAATACCTTAATCGTTTATAATCTTCACATCACATAAAAGTTGACTGGCAGAGAATGCCAAAGGCATTAAGTCCGCCTTTGTACGATTGCGCAAAAAGCAACTTTCGCAAGGGCTGGTCATAGGATGGGCGATCAAAAATTTATTATCTGGAGCTGCTTCAGAAGACACGACTTTGTAAAATAAAATTAATCTAAAATCTGAGTTCTTCTCAGTTCGAGGTTTCTAACCGCCATTTTTGTAAATTTGCGTTTAAATTTTAAAGCTTTTAGAAGTGAATAGTCTGGACTGTATAAATGAATTTGAAATTGTATGAAATGATTACGAAAAAAATGGCACTTCAATAATTTTCGTTTTCGTTTCAATAATTGCATTTTCCCACTGTATTATTCACCTAACACCAAATATGATTAGTGTAATAGCGTGATGCTCTATGATGACATTTTATGATATAGTGACATGAACAGTGCCAAAAAGCTGCTATTGTAACGCCACTGACACGTTAACATTAGCAGAATCGAGGCCTTAAAATATTGCAATTTACTGAGATAAAACAATTTAAGGTTGCCTACATCTTGCAGCGCAATATAGTCTTTTTCCGTCGGCGTATTTTTTTTTCTGTGGGTCAGATGTTTACAGAAGTCAACAATAAATCTTGAATGAAAACAACTTTGCACTTTAAGAGTTGAGCTACATGGAGCCCTATCCTTTTTTATCTCAGAACTGCCTTTTACTAGAGTGAGAAAGATAGCGGGTGTGCAACACACTAGTGGGTTTCGTTGCAGATTAATGTGTATGTTGACTTTCGTTATTTTATGTGTTGAGTATCTTCGATAAGTGATTTATGTTTCCAATACAAATAGACTAATTTTATTGCTTCAACTCTTTTTAGAGCACAATTCAGTTTGTGAGTTATGGGTAGATTGCGTAAGGGTTGTTTATACACCTGTAGTATCGTGTACCTATTGTCGGTCCAAGAAGACGGGTACGCAATTCTTTAGATTTATCGCTTCCACCGTGCCTATGTATTATGTTGTTTGCTTCGTTGAACACTGAAATTGTCGTATTGGAAAAAATCTCGACGATATTATGGAAATACAATATTGAAAATTTATTGTAAGAATCGAGAATTTATGCTATAATTTGATGAGACATTCCCACGTTTGAGAAGTGTTCGGGTTGATGATTGCTCGTAATTATTAATGTTAGCCTTGTTTATAAAAAAAATAAATGTAAATATTCTTTTTTGAACTAGAACCTTTTTTTTTTATTTTTAACATTGGTATAGGATTGGATTGGAGGTTAAGGATTTTGTATTAAAATTGACCCGACAAAATAAATACAATATCAACTCCAAATAGATTTGCAAACTACAGTTTCGACATTCAACTTAAATTTATCTTTACTTATTTTAACTAAAATCGGTGTTGCCAACTTAGCACTTTCGGTGCTAGATCTGGCACTCTTTTTTTAAGGTTAGCGCCGAAATTTGACTATTAGCACCCAATCTAGCACTATTTAGTATTTTTGATTTATTTTCTGCTCATAGTAAAATTTTATAGGTACGATTAAAGAAAATATAATGCGGAGAGATATAAATATGATAAGAAAGACGAAACGACGTCTTTACGTTAAAAAATAAACTTGAAATCTTGATCTTATCTCAGGGTGCCAGGGATCAAGTGGATTTTTTAAGCATTTTGTATTAAGAATAATTTTCAGTATAGCATTGTGAATGCAAAAGTAATCAAATGTAATCTTGATATTTAAAGCTTTCATTGTCCCACGCACGATCCTACACGAAAAAATTCCGTTCTAGAAGATTCTGACAGTTAAGAAGAATTAATGTAGTTAAGTTATGTTTTTAAAATAAAAAAATTGATCCGTATGTTGTGTTTTTCTTTATTTATTTTACTTAAGTGAAAATTATATGTTTATCACTATATTTTGGTTATCCCTAGCAATCTTGATGTCATCCAGAATTTATTGATGTAATCCAAATTGAACTTGGCAACACTGACTAAAATATGCACCTATATTTTTGTTTATTAGCAAAATCGTACTAAATGCATTAATATATTTGAAACTCATTAATGAAAAGTAAAACAATGGTTTGCTTGCTCCACTGCGAAGTGATTGTCCCAATCGCATTCCGATCAAGTATATTGGCACTCTGTTCACAAATCTCCTTGGCCTATTAACTACACGCGTCATCCAATACAGGGGATATTTTTACCACTCGTCCACCATTATTAGTTGGGTTCACTGTACTGAATTCAAAGTAAAAAAAAAAACTTTTTTGAGCGGTTTTAAGGTGTGAATTTTGGCAACTGGATAGGGAAGCACTGCCAACGGTTTAGAAGCATTCTAATTGCTTCTATGGATAGATGTTTATCTTTTTATTTTAATAAAAAAATTGGTGTTTTCTCGCGGCTTTGCCCGCGTAAATTATAAACTATGTTGCCCGCGTATGGTATAGCATCTTGTACCTAAAATAATTTTTAATGTCCCTCTTTATAATATTCGTATAGAAATGATAATCGGCTAAACGTTTCGACTACGATTCAATACAAGACGGGAGAAAATAAAAATTGCCAAATATCTTGATGACGTTTCTCATCAAATGGTATAGTTTTTCTTTAAATAAGAGGAACTTAAAGAACTCTATGCCACAGTGACTGGCGAATTTAATCTCCGAAATGGACCTTGCGGAAGTTGCTTACCTGTCGTAAGTAAGCAACCATTGAAGGGATGGATGACCAAAAATTTATTATCTCAAGCTCCTTGTGCTTCGGAAAGCATCTGAAGTTGGTACCGGCAGAATCTAAAGTATTTAACACACACCAATCCGCCAATTCTCCCCATTAGATTCGATTCTATCACTAAAGAAAGCCTGTGCATTAGTGAGGACATTAATGAGCTGGTGATGATGAAGAGTGAATAATTTAAATTAAAAACTAATTTTTAAAAAATATAGCATATTTTTTAAAAATTAGTTTTTAATTTAACGTCGTTTGGTGCACAAATGTCGTTTGGTGACGCTAAAATTAAGGTAAATTCTAAATTGAAGGTCAAACGAGAATCATTAAAAAAATCACCAAGCTTATAGTCAAGCGGTAATGGCCGAAGTCGTTATGTACTTAGGATGGTAACAAAAGTTCGCATGATTACAGTCGATTCCACGAACGGGGCGACTGACGACGCAAAAGAAAAATTATACATAAAATTACTATGAGGACTTACTGCTGAAATAAACAATGGGGTAGAAAAAAGTTTTTACTCTGGAATAATGCCGTTTTCACTGGTGTAATGCCGTTTTCACTACACTTAGGAGTCGCCTAAATATTTAGTAATCGCCCAAGATGAATATGCATCTGAAGAATACCTTGAACACCTACACAATTTTGAGAAAAGTAGTCTAGTTTTAATTTTGTAAACAGTTGCAGAAGTACTTGTATGAGCGTACCTTTCAGAGGAATTTTGTTTTAGCTATTCTGAATGGCCTTTATGTAGTGGTAGAATTCTGAGCAGTGATATAGTTTACTTGACACCTGCCACTGTTAAATTGGCTCCACAGTATCTAGAAAAAGATGAGCTGTTTCAATAAGGACATTTTCGTCTTTTGTTAGGACGTCGGGACAGAGTGCTCTACAACGGTGACTGTCTCGAGACAGTCGTTGATATATCGAAACTGATGGTTAGTCTTTGTTTGCGAAGAGTAGACCTAACACCTCTGAAGATGACCGATCATGCTATTAAAATGCATAGTGAGTCTTGTTTCAATAACAGTAAGGCGTAAAACAAAGAATAAGTTAGGCGTGTGAATTTTGATTGTTTGTTTGTTTGCATCTTATAGGATCCAAAACTACTGGACCAATACAAAAAAAAAAGCTTTTACCATTGGAATCCTGCATTCGCCCTGATGAATAGGTATATGACATTGACAATCGAATTTTCAAAAACGTTAGTAATCCGTATGAAAAATTACTAATTCGAAGCCGGCTCGGCAGCTACTATTTTATAATGTCCATACATTATTCTATTAATTAAATGACCAGCCTTCTAATAAATACCCCAGCTTTTATTAATTAATAACATCTTATAAAAACTCTATTGCAACTCTGTAATTAATCATAATACTAAAAACAGGGTATAAATTACGAGTTGACGTATCCGTAATGTTTTTGCCGAATTGACAATGCGTAGGCGGCTTTCAATCAAGTCTTTTGTGTGAGGAATCATTATTCGCATATTCGCCATATTGTGCCACAAATAAACGTAATGTTACAAGTTTGTATTGTAAATAACTAGCTATATATAAATAGTATGTATTAACCTTCCTCATGAATAACTCTGTAATTATATTGAAGTGATTATATTAAGATAATTTAAATCCCGTATGTACTTTAAAAGATTTCAGCATACAGGCAGCGAGGAGGAACTTTGTTTTATATGATGTATAGGGGCATTACTATATACCTAGTTTTTAACTCAATACACAAAAATTATTAATATATGATTCTTGCATTACTGAGTGACTGACTGACAGACAACGTACAGCCGAAACTACTGAACGTAGAAAGTTGAAATCTGGAATGAAGATACCTTTGGGAGTGTAGGAGCACTAAGAGAAGATTAATGTAAATTCCATCCCGAAGGGGCTAAATTAGGGGATGAAAGTTTGTATGAAACTTCGTTACTACAAGTGCTAGGAGTGGATTAAAGTTTTTATGGAATTTTTCATTCCTGGACTTAAAACTAGACCACGCGGGCCAATCACAGCCAAAAGCTAGTATAAAAATAATAATTGCATCATCATCATCAGCTCTTTTACGTCCCCACTGCAGGGGCTCAAGCCTTCCTTATGGATGGTTATGGAGGATGGGCCATGACCCTCCACGCTGGCCCAATGCGGATTGGAGGGTATTAATAATTGCAAATGCAGCCGGGATCAACGGCTTAACGTGCCTTCCGAAGCACGGAGTAGCTCGAGATAATAATTTTTTGGTCACCCATCCCGTGACCGACCCTTGCGAAAGTTGCTTAACGACTACGATCGCGGGCCGCGGCGCTTATCCACTATGCCACCGAGCGATTCATTATCTATCTAAATATTAATAAATATTATCACCAAGCTACTAAATATTATTTCGAATACTAAAATAATAATAAATGGTCACATAAGAGTTTAGTAATTAAAATGCACGATTTGGTTCGTCAAGTAGTTAATTCAGTATAGTGTTCTTTTTGTGTAAGTGCAAGGTCAGTCAGTACCTCAAATACAAATGTTGCATTAATAATTTAGGAGATAAGTTTTTTATAAGGTATGGACTGTTTGAGTTCTTATGAAGGCATCCTTGTCATAGACTGCAAATCTAGCAGGATTTATTAGCCTATATTATATTTTAATATGGAAGATGTAAGTCTTCCGATGTTGAAAGTGTTTTAAATTTTAAGAAAGGCCTTAGGGTTGCTGCATTATTATTAATTAATAAACGTAAAAACAGACAAATAAATCCGCACGCACTTATTTTACGATGTGAAATGCATTAATGCGTTGCTTGCTTCCTCTGCGCGACCCACGAGTTTATGTGGGACTCTATCCTGCGGGCCCACCCCAGAAGGGGCCAGGTACAATACAGGTATACCAGGTGGTATACCCACTAAAACCCACCGATGTCCTTATCTATGGCGAGTCACGCACAGACTACACTGAATTTTCAGGTCCGGCGGTCCGATTTTTTCCGGTCCGGAATGACATGAAAAACTCGGATGAGTAGCTTGTGCACTTGTCCGTGTAGGGCAGCTCTCTTTGAAGCTACACGTCACTTACGCTAGGTACGATGAGATTTTTGGAACGTTGGTAATTCCGTTCGAAGACGTAGAAAGGTACCTAAATAATGATCTGATCGTTTTATATAAACCATAATAAATTATGGCAAGACGAAAGCATTTTTTTTACTACTATCGGATGACTACTATCAGATGTAAAAACTTATATACCCTTACTAATTTAGGAACAGCATTATTCACATACAATAGCTAAAAATATCTGACATTAGAATAAAATTACTGATAATGGTCTAGTACTTGATGTTTAATATTTTTAAATGTGCTATTTTTTTTCGAAGTTTTGTAAAAACGACTTTCAGCGATTACAGAGATAGACCAATCGGTGGCGCCATTTCGTAAACAAATCGAAATTTGTGCCGTGTTAGCGGAGAATTATTATGCTAAATGAACTTTACGAGATCAGTTGACTGTATTATATATAGGCATAATTTTATACGCGTGGTGTAGTTTCGTTGAGCAGAAATATTATTCCCTTAGAATACTTATTTTTTTTAAATTTATTAATGACACAAACATACATTTAAAATTTTATTATTTGCGAAAAAGACATTGAGTGTCACTTAATTACTTTTGTTAATCTTCTGTTTATTCTTTATTATTACTTCTGTTGTCAAATATTTATCAATTGTTTAAAAAAAATTGGATAATGACACATTTCCAGGCAAACTTTCATCCCCTATTTTTCGCGATAAAATGTAGCCTATGTCCTTTCTTAAAGTTAAGTCTATTTACTATATTAATTTCCATTTAGATGGGTTCAGTTGTCTAAACGTAACAACACTTATTTATCTTACCTTAAGCTATCGATACTTTTAATACGATTCTAAAATCTAGCTAAGTATCGATACTAGAACCATATGCTGATCAAATTAGAACTATACCGAGTTTGCCAAAGCATATGCAGTGACATATACCAACTGTATTAAATCATCATATAAAATATAGCATTTTATAATCAACAATAAATATCGATTATAAGTTTATTGGAAATTAACAATATTGCCGAAATAAATATCGATTCAAATCGATTATTTTTTCCCAAGCCTATTCCTTATGAATTTTCCGGATCTCGGACACAGCAGTGCACAAGCGTAAACACGTTTTTCATTGCCGCCATCACGGACCTGAAAAAACCGGTCCGGAATAGAGAAAAGTAAAATTCCGGACGTAAAATTCCTGACAGTGCACAAGCGCGCATTACCTACATATGGCCTGACATATCGGACCTGAAAAAATCGGACCGCCGGACATGAAAATTCTAACAGCCGAGCTCTCTTACCGCACACGATTGATATTTTCTTCTCCGTATTTTCAAATCATTTATTTCAACTTATTTTAAATATATATATTTTTCGCGATAAAATCTGTTTACCGCAGATTGATTTTAACAGGTCTACTCATTTATTTTTTGCTATATTCTTATATACTGGCTGTCTATGTTGGCATTAACAATGAAAACCGTGTACATCTTAATGACTAAAACGAATGTTCGGAGCATTATTAATAAATGACCATGTATGCCCACGCGCGTTCAGACCACTTTATCATTTGGTTGTCAGATAAATATCAAGACATCATGACAATCCAAGCAGAATGTAAATCCATGTGTCCATTTCATTTCTTTGACGGTCATTTATTAGATAAACAACGATAGAAAGATAAAAAAACGATTCAACGAATTAATTTGTAGAGGTTCATCATCTTTTCGGGTTCAATTCCCTGTCGTATCTATGTAGAAAATGTACTTTTCTTTATTTTCTCAGGTCTGGGTGTTGATATCTTCATTGTTTATGATTTCTATTATACAAATGCTTTAGCTAATTAATATGGTATTCGAATTATGTATAGGATGTAAAAATTAATTTAATAATCTAACGCTAATACTACATAACATTCCCCATGCAAAACTTTATCTCCTTTTTCCGTTTTATGGAGTAATTTTCGGGATAAATCTATCCTATATTCTTCCCAAGAACTATGTTTCATATAAATCGGTCAAGTGGTTTAAGCGTGAAAGCGCAACAAATAGACATACAGAATTACTTTCGCATTTATAACACTAAGCAATAATTTGCAATCACAATGCTATATTGATATAATAAGAAAAATGCTTGAAAAGCTCACCAGCTCGGGTACCCAGGGATGGGATCCGAAGCCATAAATAACCTATCATAATCCGGGCGACAGCTCTAACCAATTGAGCTACCCGAGATCCGAAATATCAGGTAGGTACTTGGGATTGGTGAATATTATACATAAAGCAAAAATTTGCGCTTTGTGTAATATTCCCTTAGTAATATTATTTTAAGCATTTTTCTTTTAGATAGTAACAATGTTTCCTTTGTAAGTTAGGCCTCTTTAGCATGTATAGCGCCACGGCCGTCTATTGAACTCCGCTGTCAGAGCAGATCTTATTAGAAGCTCAATGGATGGACCGCCTTTATTTATGAGAATGACGTGGTGTCAAACCAGATCTTTGACCTCATCACAGTCAATACAATTACCTGAACAATGGTAGGTTTTAGCTTATAAAAGCCTGCCAAGACCGCATAAAAATCAAATGTTCAAAACCTTCTGGAAATAAAACTTTTAACGTGTTTTTTTTTTTAAAAAGATATTATCCCCGTAGTTTTTGTAGATGTTTTAGGAATAGTAATTTTTTTTACTCAATTCTAAAGATATATTTTATGCTTACAATAGGGCTTGTTATTTCATAAACATGTCAAAAAATAGTTAGTAATATTTTTTTTATATGTATTTTACCAAAACAAGATTGTCACATTTCAAGTCTATTTATTTATATCATTCTGACGTCATTAAACCAAATTTAAAATCAATCGGTCCAACAGTTTCGGAGGAAATCGGCTGTGAAAGACCATAATACGGAATTAAGAATTTTGTAGTACGGAACCCTAAAAAGGAAAACATAGTCATGCTTAATTTGCGTAAGAATAATGTCGATCAAATAATAAAATCAGTTATATTAATTTGAGGTTTTTCAATTGTTATTGTTGCTATTACCAGTGGTGTAGGTACAGACGTATTTTCGTATTAACCTGCAATAGTGACGTCTCTAGCGCCACAATGGGAATGATCTGGGTAAAAAAAAGATATTCAATTTAGTTTGTCAGTCAGATAACAGAATACATTAGATATAGATCGATCGCGTACCGATACCCCTTACTGCCTGATGAGTGTAAAAATTGTGAGTTACGAACTGTAGGCAATTTAATAGGTATTTCATCTTTAAGGGCTGGATGTGGAGCTTTTGGACTTCATCTGAAAGCCTATTTAGCCATCGGGGGTCCGTGTGGATAGAGAATCCAACTCACCCTGTGTTGCCCGTCAAAGAAAGAACAGTGCAAAATTGCCTTTACGAGACAAAAAAGTAAGGTATATATTTACAAAACTGGGTGATGATATCCAATAAAGAAAACAGTTATTACTCGCCGAATATATTGTAAAGTAAAAACATTTATACCCTCAATGTCTACATTAACCCTTGACATGATCTTGAAGGGTCCATGTAACCGAAAAAAAATATATGAAAGTCCCGTGAAATCCAAGTAGGTATCCATAATGTTTCTCATGCGAATGAATTTTACCTTCATTCTATCTAATGTAGACTGAACTCTCACTATATTTTCTTTTCTTATTCAAATCGGGATTATCTTAAGGCGACGATAATCGGTAACCTTGACTGTACATTGATTGAGCGCCTGACACCTTCCACGACTGCAAAATGATATAAAAACAAAGTGTAAAATTGCAAAGTGTAAAATTTTATCTTGGGAGTGTCCTACTTTACTATGTGTTGTATAATACTGAGTTATTACACTAAAGATGACGATTATTTTTTGTTTGTCTTTACGTCGTGTAAATGATTATCAGGGAACATTAAACACGTCTTTTTTTTAGTTGAAATGTCGCATGACGTCTCACCTTGGTACATTTTCTACATAGTTGTGACGTAGCGAGCCGCCACTCCTCAAATTTAATGCATGTTATCTAATCGATATCTTTTTAAATTATAGCAAAAAATACGTATCTAATATTTTTCTATTATCTGATTAATGGACTGAAAAGAATTTCTTTTTTTTTACCCATTGGAAAATCAAATTAAGTCGTATTCTTTAACTCGTAAATGTTTTTTATTGATTGATAGAATTCATAAAATTTCACTTACATGTTTAAGCGATATTGTAAAGCGAGTGTATATATTTCGTCTGACTCATACTATGGAATCATCAATATAATACGAATATACAGTAATATGGATTCCCTCGCATCGTATTTATAGAGGCGAGATAGACAGAGTCAAAGTAAATAAACAGTCAGTACGTCATTCTCCAATCGTAATCTCGTTATTTTCAGTAATATGACGGAGTCATATTTATATTCAAAAGACAAGATAAATAATATCATCATCATCATCATCACCAGCCCTTTTTTTTAATTTATTTTCACGGGTAAACAAACAGTGATACATTTTACATTGAATTTACATAATTAAACAGATGACATATAATTGTACACCAACACCGTTCACCACATCATGATCAAAACAAACTAGCTTAAAAGTGGTCGCACATTAAGTTTTCTAAAATCCATAGGAGAGCTTTTAACTAGAATTCCAAATCTTACAATTTTGCAGTATATTTGACATTACTTTGCAAAGGCACAAAACACATGTTTATTAAACTATGTATAGGTACAAACAACATAGAACCAAACAAAAAATAGATATCAAAAATTATACTTTTTTTTGACAATATATTCATTCATATTCTATCTATCTGTCTTCTATCTATATTGACCTTCAATGTTACAGGAAAATACTTATATATATTAGTTGGACCTGTTGAAATTACTAGGGCTACTTGCTAATATGTTAATATTATTGAAATGAGAATTAAAGTTGTTAACTAATTGATATAGTGGAGATTTCTTACCAGCATCTGTTTTACATCATGATGTCAGAAACAAATTATGAGCATGTTGGGCTATGTGTTCTAGTGGGTATTTTATAATATATTTATTATTTTACGTCCCCATTGCAGGGGTCAGGCCTTCCTTAAGGATGGTTAAGGAGGATTGGGCCATGACCTTCCACGCTGGCACAATGCGGACTAGAGGGTAGTAACGACTGCAGATGCAACCGGGATTAACGGCTGAACGTGCCTTCGGAAGCACGAAGTAGCTCGAAATAATATTTTTTGGTCACGCATCCCGTAACCAATTCTTGGGAAAGTTGCTTAACAACAACGATCG
Organism: Diatraea saccharalis; assembly: GCA_918026875.4. Lineage (NCBI taxonomy): Eukaryota > Metazoa > Arthropoda > Insecta > Lepidoptera > Crambidae > Diatraea > Diatraea saccharalis. The sequence continues at coordinate 6,940,917 of OU893341.1, read as the reverse complement.
TGGGCCGCAGCGCTTATCCACTACGCTGCCGAGGTACTACTAGGAATAATAATATGCCTCCTCGAATTTTTGTGATATAAAATACTCTTGTCTAATAAGGCCCGTTGTTACATTGCTAAATTGAAACGTGTTGACTTATTTTGATTGATCTTATAATTATTTAAACCTGGTAATAAAATTAGTTCTCGTTTTTGAGCGTATATGTTTACAACTTAGTGGTTTTTTATTTGGAGTAACTAAGTTTACCTTGCAAATGTAAATATGCCTTTTGAATTACTTTCGCTACTCTATCCGTATTTTACTATGACTCTGGGTGGAGGGGTAAAGGGGGGGTGACGTCCGACCACGTGGTATAAATAGACGCGTGCGCATGTCTGAGCGTACTCCACCATCTCCCCGAGCCAAATCTGGAAACGGGCATGGCTATGTGTATTCATCGCATATATGAAAACAAACATTGTAATATTCAACGTACGGCAATGAACTAACATAAAAATTACCTATTCATGGTGACATGTTGATTTTGTTTCTCTTTTATTGCGGGTATATAACATTAGATACTTTAGGTACAAGTATCTAATGTTTTATAATTGAAAATATTGACAAATGGCAATTTTACATTCAAAGAAAATATGAGCAAAGAAAATGATTTGTGTATAAAAAAAATAATGAAATGTAACAATGAAATGTAAATGTAAACGTGTGCCCTTTGCTCGTTTCAGTCGTCGACAAAGTAATGTTTGTTTGCGGGTAGGTCAATTACATTTTGTGGAACTTTATTGACCATACCAATGCATTTGCCCAGAAATGATCCTCTGGTTTTTCTAATCTTCGAAAATACCGATCCGATCATAAAAAATCTTTGAACTAAGAGCTATGTTATACGCGGGTGATATAGGCTTTAATTTATTCGGGCAAAGTCGAGGGTAAACAACTAGTTTTGTTATAAAACTGCCTTTAACTTGACGTCGAGAGCAACGCTATAGTTACATTCAATCAAATAAAACCTACTTCAAACGGTAATAAAAGTTTTATATCCTTGTAGCTGTATGTATGTTGTCACAGCTCAACCTTCGAGGGGTGTTTTTCATAAAAATTGTAATGATTTTTTTAACTCTCATAAATAAATATAATCATCATCATCAGCCCTTTTATGTCCCCACTGCAGGGGCTCAGGCCTTCCTTACGGATGGTTAAGGAGGATGGGCCATGACCCTCCACGCTGGCCCAATGCGGATTGGAGGGTATTAACGACTGCAAATGCAGCCGGGACCAACGGCTTAACGTGCCTTCCGAAGTACGGAGTAGCTCGAGATAATAATTTTTTGGTCACCCATCCCGTGACCGACCCCTGCGAAAGTTGCTTAACGACAACGATCGCGGGCCGCGGCGCTTAACCTCTACGCCACCGAGCTACACTACGCCACCGAGCTACGTAAATAAATATATAGCTAATATTAAAATAGATATAGGTAGATACATGAGAGTTTTCCTGTCATTTATTTAGTTTTTAAAATTATTTGGCGCTTTCATTTCATCTAAAGCGAAAATTAGTAGCTTATGTCATTTTCACATTATTAAGTTCCAACGAAAAAGTTTTTATTTAAAACTGTAACGGTTTACATTACCGTCAAACATAAAGAAAATGAAAATGTTCCTCATAAAAAACGCGTCAGTATACAACAGCTTCATCAAAAAGCCTTTGAATTCAAGATAAAGGTCAGACACTCATTAGTTGTAGGCTTGGCCCTTTATTGTGTGAGGAAAAGATAAAATTTTACTTTATTCAGACAAAAATCAGTGGCCTGGTTTACGTGATACTGTATGCTAATATTTAACCCAAAGGAAACCTAATAAGTAAGGAATTAAAACCCTTTTTAGAGAAGCAAGAATGTTATTTTAATTTATCATGTGGAACGCAACAAAGTCCTAGCCTACAATATTTAACGTGACAAAGGTATATGGGCTCTAATGATGGGATTAGCCGTCGAGGGACCGCAAAACAAAAAGTTCGTTAATGCACATTACGTCTAAACCTTGGGGTCAGCTTTAGTTTGTCAGACGTTGGTTTTGTGAGTCAGTTTTGGCACATATTTCAATTAGCAAATCACCTCCACTTCGCATGGATGCTATTGATATCAAAATCATCACTACAATCAAATCAAATAGGGAGTATGAACCACGACCCACACGCGAGCTTAGTGCGCGTTGGTGGGTATTAACGATTGCAAATACAACCGGACCAACGGCAATAACTTAACGCGCCTTCTGAAATAAGGAGGAGCTCGAGATAATACATTTTTGAAAACCCATCCTATGACCGGTCCTTGTGACTTAACAGCCGTATGGCTCCTCCTAATTGATATTTTATGCTACCATAAAATTGAAAATATCGTCAGTTTATAATACATTTCCTTCGATTACAAATTTTCGTAGGTTTAGGTCTACAAGGAAACCTTGTGTCGGAAAAGGTAAATGATGATTATACTTTGTTTTTACTACATTAGTGGTAATAATTCATTTTACTATTTGCCAACTAACCTAAACTAACCCACAGAACATTTATTGAACTTTCAGTTAGAGCTAGTGAGTGCGCTCGTTCTTCTAAACATTATTTCCACTTTCAATTGTTTTCTCATGGTTGTATAAATACATTTTTTAATTAACATTATTCTCCAATTTTATTTACTACTATTGTATTTTCTTTTGACTCGTCGTTAAGTATGAGATATAAAAAGGGTCTCTTGAAACCTCCCCAGCCGGCTACAAAATAAATTCTGGCAATAAAACTTACACGCACTAACTTAAAAGAGTTTTGTTACGGCATAATATTTCACGCATTTTATTATTACAATCTCAGCTTCATTAAAAGTTTAATGTTTATGGAAGAAGATAAAATTATATTTCAATATTTAATTTTGGTGATCGTTTCAAGCCTTGATAATGAACTTTTTGATATTATGTACTTTGACCTACGGGAAGCTACACATATATGGATAACCTAAGCTTAAAGCTTATAGCTTAGGTTATCCATATATGTGTAGCTTCCCGTATTTTTCTTAAATCCGACCTAACAAATTTTTACTATAGTTTATAATTTAAGCTAAGCTATAGTTTACGCGGAAAAATTTGTTAGGTCGGATTTAAGAAATTCCGTTCGACCAGTTATATGAAAGTTATGTGGCTCCAGACTTCAACAAAATGGAAATTAGGGTCCGTAAGTACTAACATAGAAGGTTCCCAAAAGGTCTTATTAACGTCATAAAATATGAGTCTTTATACTGTATTTCAAGATAATTTAAAACTCTTTTTATAGTTATACGCAAATAAAAGGATGTGCCAACAAGTAGATACACCCTGTTATTTGAATATTACATAATAATGTGATAGATTATCAGATTATTTTTGTGCAGATACACATTAATAAATTTCATAACATTGTATAAACATTTTGAAACTTAGAGAAGTTTCACTATTAAAGAGAAATGTAACTAAAAGAGGACTGTCTGCACGCTGATATCTGCATATGGATGACACCCAACGGATTTTCATCTGGTTTTAATTAATATTCAGAGTGGTATTTTTCTGTATAATTTTATATATCTGTAAAAACAATGTTTATCGTCTTTGTTCACTGATTTGCTAAGAACAACCGGATATTTGGAAAAGAAAATAGATAATTGTATAAAAGCAGGAGTAATTACAAGTAAATAAATATTTGAAATTAAATCTATATCTCATTATTATCATAATTAAAATGATTTTTTTATATCTTCTTATTTGGATAATATAGAAAAAGTTATCAAAGAAACTAATAATAAAAGAAAATTAATGTTTATTATGTTTTCCGGCTGAAAACAACTTTCGTAGTTGAGAAATACCTATCGACATAATGACACCAGACAATCTGATTTCGTCTGAAAAGAAATTAAAACTTTTTGATTGTATTTTGTAACTGTAATCATCATCAGCTCTTTTACGTTCCCACTACAGGAACTCAGGCCTACCTTATGGATGGTTAAGGAAAATGGGCCATGACCAGTGGCGTAACTACAGGGTGGCAAGTCGGCAAAATCTTACGCCCCCCAGCTGGAAAGAGCCCCGGCGAGAGGAGACTCCTTACTCCTAACATTTATTATTACACGATTAGTAAAAAAAATAGAATCAGATGAATTTGCCACGGGCCTCAAACTGTATAGTTATACCACTGGCCATGACCATCCACGCTGATCCAATGCGAATTGGAGAGTATTAACGACTGCAAATGCAGCTCAAACTAACGGCTTAACGTGCCTTTCGAAACACGGAGTGGCTCGAGATAATAATTTTTTGTCACCCATCCCGTGAGCGACCCTTGCGAAAATTGCTTAACAGCAACAATCGCGGGCCGCGTCGCTTATCCTCTACGCCACCGAGCTACTTACATCTATATATATATAATAAGTAAGTCATATATAAATATAATAAGTAAGTCATATAATTTGAAGAACATTTGATCATCAAATACGTATAAAATAGTACACAGTTCTGTAGAATTGAAAACTTAATGAATATTATCTTTATATGAATTTCCCATTAATCAATAAATAGAGTAATGTAACCAGATATGAAGATCCTTATTATCCCGACAAGGTCGCAGAGATATTACCGACCAATAGCGGTTCCTTCGTTTTCCACATTATTATAGGCAGATTAACTTTATTTTTAGGATCATAAGCTTAAATATGACGCTTGAAGAGTGTGTCTATGATGTTGATATTTTCGAATGCAACATTGATTCCTTTAAATGGAAACTTACAGAATATTTTCTCTCTAGTGGAGTTATAGCGCAGGTATGATTGGTTTCGTTATGATGTGGTTCAATAATAAGTTATTAGATCTAAGCTACATGCGGCAACCTGTAATTGGATTATTGTTTATTATCTTTGTAAACAATGATGATTGGACAGCTGTTGGTTTTTCGAGATAAATAAATAAATATGGAATACTGAAATTTCTTTTTAAATCCTATTTTTTCACATAAAATTCAGCAGACCCGTTAGGTCTTGGGTTAGCTGAGTGGTTAGAGCATTCGCCCGGATTGCGAAATCTCAGATGTCAGGGATTAAATGGATTTTTGAAGCATTTTTTATTAATAATATTTTTCAGTATAGTATTGTGTATGCAAAATTGATCGAATATAATATATAATTGTTAGTTTAGTTGGCATCATTATTGAGATTGTACACATAGCTACTCTATTGAATTTGAACTCTACCTCCAATTTATTAAGCTTTAAAATCAAATGGACAAATATAACAGTTTCGTATATTATTACGTGATGTTGACTCTCATCATCATTATCAGATCTTTTACGTCCCAACTGCAGGGGCTCAGACCTCCCTTGTGGATGATTTAAGAGGATGGGCCATGATCTTCCACGCTAGCCCAATGTGGATTAGAGAGTACTAACAACTGCAAGTGTAGCTAGAATCAAGGGTTTAACGTGCCTCCCTAAGCACGGAGTAGCTTGAGATAATATATTTTGGTCACCCATCCCGTGACCGACTCTTGCGTAAGTTGCTTAACAACAACGATCGCAGGCCGCGCCGCTTATACACTACGGTGCCAAGCTGTACTAGCTGTCGACAAAACACTAAGTTATAATTGATAAAGTTTTTCTAACGAAAAGAAATTTGTTTGACTTGTGACATTTATTTAATGTTAATTTAAAAATATAGCAGCTCTTATTTCCTAAAATAATTATTTTGATCTGAAACGAATCCCTTCAAACTCATCCTGTTCGCACATACGTACTACGAAACTCAATGGTCTCTTTCTAATGGCATATACAGTTACATAGGTGAATACTTGGCAAATTTTGAACCCGGCCTGTTCCTACTTTAGCATAGACAACATGAAACCAGTGAGTTACTAATTCTTCTATGCTATTTATAATAATAAATAAAAAAAGAAAAGATACCATAAAAAATAAAGCATCTTCTGATAAAAGAGGACGGTTGGCAACTCAAAAATAAGAGGTATCTAAAATAGGAGGTTTGAGAAAAATTGGTGGACATTGTATCACCAATGTTGCTTCGAGATGCTAATTTCTAATGTAGAAATAAATATACACAAAAAAGTCACAGACGTATAGAGTATATTAGGTACTTAATGATGCCTTTGCCTAAGCAAGTGTAATAAATGTACTTGCCTATTTGAACGTTAACAAATTAAATAAGGCCTTAGTATATTTTTAGCCTATTTTTACTACCGGACCGCTTATTAAAATAAATTCGAAAATATGATGACTCACTTGCAAATCCTTGCATTAATGTTTTTTTTTCATCCTATTGCATTTCCCGCCCAATTCACAATTCAAATACAGTAAGTATGGTATGTCACAAACAGAGTTAATTAGTGGATAATAGTAAAAATAACATATAACAGGGATTTTTTGCATTGCGAAAAAGTTATATTACTGAAGGCGATTTCAGTTTCAGCCAGCTGAGCGGCTGACGCGTTGTCACGGTAACCATTGATCGGCCGCCATCTTAGATGCAGCCGTCTGCAAACGTTTATTGACAATGAAACTACGCATATTAAATTAAATCTGATACCGCAAGTATGTTACTTTCTCTAATTACCTCTTTTTCTTTATTGCCAAACAGATAGTGATGTGTAATTCATAGCGGTTATAGTCACACAAATATAGAGATCGAAATCTTTTCAGAGCAGTTTTAGGAGGGATTGCTTGAATGTTAGATATCCTTACTCAGTTTAGTGTATTATTCTTTAAGTTCTATAACGGTAGTATTTCTCTTGCACAGTCTAGAATAAATTAAGTTATTATAATTATGATTTCATAAGAATAATTTTTAATCAGATTTTGGGTTTGAATACAGTAAAATTAGGGACACTACAAGTTCTTCCATTGTAAATTGTCGTGACGATATCTTAATTATCCGACTTTCATAAGTGAGATAAACAGCCTAAGGCTATTGGACTTATTATAGGGCGAAGAATTAAAATGGATCATTAGCTTTGCCATTGGAAAACTTATTATAATGGAAAGACGGTAAAAACTACCTAAGGTATATTTTTTATTAACTACCTATTAACATATCAGCATTCCAAAATTTATACATACATTTCTAATAAAAAAAAAATGTTTTTATTTTAAAACGAAACGAACGAACATAAATTAAGAAAAAAATATTTCACATATTTTACAGGCATCGGCCTTTACGGCGTTTCCACTTAATAATATAATTCTTTTCATACATTCTAGACGTATTTTCATAGCATTAAAATTTTATTCGCAAGCTAGACGCTCCAAGCTTTGGTCAAGGGCAGTGCAGTAGCACTTCACATTTTTGCGCTTAAAACGAAATCTTGTAATCTGGTTGGAAAGGTTCATTTTGAGTTAACAAGCTTGGTGTCGCTAAAACGACATCGTAAAGCGATGAGAACTATTGACATAAAATTTAAAATCTCTTGCTTTTTAAGTCCATAAATGAAATAGCTTTTTTCTATTAAACTATTATTGTGTTGGGTGCTATTTTTAAATGGTTTGAATCTTATTGCAATTACTATAAGAAGCTGCTTTGCAGCAAGCTAAGGTATATGTATCTTTTACCTTATGTTAATAATCAGTTTTGTGAAGCCGCATTTGAATACATGAGGACGTACATGTCTATTAATGGATTTCATTTTCTGTATCGCGCAAAGAGCAAAACCTTACTAAGCAAGATAATAAGAAATCAAACGTAAGGACCAAAATATAATTCTTAATGGGTTCATATAATTAAAAACTTACTCTTTTTATACTGTTGTCGTATTTCTGTGTTATCTGATAACATAAGAAATCCTGGAAAAAGATTTTTCGGAAATTATTATTATTTTCTTACTAATTTATTAAGGTCTGCTAACAGTTGCTACATTACATGTATTATGTTACTTGTTACTTGCAGAACAAAATATTTTGTATTTGTACTACTCTCAGAAAATTAAATAACGCTAAATGTGCAAACTAACTATAGGCGGACACTACTTGCAATGACGAATACAATAAAACATTACGAGATAAAGCGACATGCCAAATTTTTTTTTAAATTAGTACTACGTAAACAATTTTTTTTTCGGCTGATGATCTAAAAGAAGGCAAATAAATATTGAAAAATTTAACAGACCATTTATAAAAAAAAAAGTAAAAAAGTATGCACAGACAACTCATCATTGCCTCAAAATAAAAAAGTTTATAGCGTCAATGTAGTTTTTATGCATCACAAAGAATGCTCTAGTTTCTTTCAGCAAAATTATCTCTTTAAAGGTTACGTGGTATACATAGAGATTTAATGGTGGTAGAGATCCTTGTCAAGCATTAAAGCCGACTACTTGTTTTTCATTTTTTTTTATCCTGTAAGTGGGCAATAAAGTTTATTCTATTCTAAATATTCAAAATTTAATTTAACTATTTTGATCAAATAACCTTGCTTGTAAGAAATCTATATTTTTTAAATTATATGAATTACTTTGAGTCTAAAGGTCAATATGATCAGAGAGTATTTTTAACCATCGCTGCAACTTAGATACTGCTGCGGCATAATATTGAGCGATTTTTTAATGTCATAGCTTGTATGTATGGATTGTTTCTTTCTTGTTCTACGAAATTTCGTATTATTTTCACAATATTTAGGAAGTGGCGTTATCTATCATGCTTAGTTTCGTTGTCGGCCTTGTGTATACATTGCATAAGTCACGGCAGATAAGCCGCGTACACATGAACGATAGCGTTGTGACAGTAGGGCTGCTACTATGTTTAATATTATTTTCTGTAAAATGTACCTACAAAAGAATAAGATATTTAAGTGAATTAAATAAGATCTTAATTATTTTTCTTGTTGATTTTTATTTCCTTCATGTTTATAAGAAAAAAAATATTTGAAGAAATTACACTTATAGCTTATTAAATTGATTTCGAAAGTAAAAGAGTCATGCAAATTTTTTACAACAATATTATGTTGCAATTTCATCAATTTCGTTATAAGACATTAAAAAGTTTTTTTAGTATTATAAGCTTTATTATACATTAATTGTAAGTTATACTGGCATGAGTATTCCGATCGAAATGCACTGTACTGCTATTCCATGTGGTAAGTGTACGTTTTACGTTAGCCCGTTAAGTAATGAGTGCGTTAAGAACTTGTGGTTTTTGATAGATATCGCTAGGGGCGCTGTACTGGATTTCATACTAAACCTTAACGTGCTCATGATTGACGGTGTAAATCAACGTTAAAAAAACTAACACTGAGTGCTGTATTAAAAATACATCATAGAATAGTGTTGAGCACAGGCTATTGCGGTAATTCCTAGAATGAGACTAAATTGCAGTAGCGGCGAACGCTAGTGTTTATATGCGCTGTGTGTAAGTATGTAATGCACATTTAACGAATTGTAGTCTAATAATTGTGGAGACTTTTAATTGGTTTAGTATTTTTTTCTTTTTTTTTTTAGTTATAAGTAGTCCGTCAAATAAAGAATTAGAAGAGGTTCTATCAAATAAAACCTAATTCTAAAGTTAATAAAGGTTTACCTGATTTGACCTCTAACACTGACAGTACACTGTTTGACGCTTTATTTTAATATATATAGAATAGAATAGCAAATCTGTGCTGACTAAAAATTCTTTCAATAATGTAAAGTTACGTGTTCAGAAGAAAACAGAAACTATAATACATTTAATATATGCGGGATGAAGTGTAAGGACACCAAAATTAACCTAAGAGGAAAGAGAAGATTGGATTTTTGTTTTTTTTTTATAATAGACTAAGCCTATTGGCTCGATTTTAATTAATGCGAAGAAGTTCGCAAGTTTGTTTATAATTAAACGTTTAAATTCTTCATTCGACAGCCCTAGCGCCTAGACTCCTGCGCCGAGTCAACGTCCCCCGTCGCGTATGCGCTATCACTCGCTCTATTGAGCAACGCACGCGTTTCTTGCACTTGCACGTACGTCACCACATTCACTTGTTTATATTAACAAATCACATTTATCGCTGTATTGTTTATACAACGTTTAGTAAGGTTTTATATGACCTTCTAATTTTGGATCTTACGCAGTAATTTAATTAAAAAACCGGTTATTTCTGCGTACCAAGGGTTCTGTACAAATATTCAGGGATCTAAAATACGGAACCGAATGGTTCCGTAGTGAATAAGAACCGGGGCCCGCGATCGTTGTTGTTAAGCAATTTTCGCAATGGTCGGTCACGGGATGGGTGACCAAATAATTATTATCACTAGATACTCCGTGCTTCGGAAAGCACGTTCAGTTGCTAGTGCCGGCTGAATTTGCAGTCGTTAATACCCTACCCTACCCGGATGTTTGAAAGTCGTATATACCTTACACGTTCATTATTTGGGTCACTGACTTGAATAGGGATATGTTTCATCTCATTCTGGTCAGTAGTTTTGGAGCAAATTGACTGTAACATGAAACAAGCAAGTGATTCTATAAGGAAAATATAATTTTGCAAAACCGATTTTGGAACCTTAAACAATAACACACATAGGTACTGATTACACATATGGTACTATTATATTTTATCAATTTTGCTTTTAGTCTTAGTCAAAAATCATATTATTAAACAGAGACTTAGCGTACTAGATTATAGTACGAGGTTCTCGGGAGTAATATTTACTCCTAGATGATAGTAGGTGTGCTTATTCTCTGCATAAAATGAATTTGGACTAATACTGAAATAACAATTTTTGCGTAAATTTACTCTGACGCTAAACCTTGTTTATTAATAGCACTGCTAGGGGATAATCTTTGGAAATACTAATCAGATCATGCATAAGGAAGCCGAAACACTATAAAATAAATATATATTAGACAACAACACATACATTGCTCAGATTCCAAGACGAGAAGCTAAAGCCTCTATATTATAGTATCTGAGTCAACGAAGGTACGATACCAGGCCCAAGGTCATATAGAAAAGTTTATTTTCTACATTGAACCGACTGGGAATCGAACCTGGGACCTCAGAGGCGGTGACACCTTGAAATCGGTGAGCGAACCACCTGGCTACTGTGGTCGCTAACGAAGGTAGAGCAGCTGTACCTATTATTTGTATATAAAAATATTTCGCATATGGGCTCTATTAATATAGAAATAACTCACCAAACAAATGAAAATGCACTTTTTCCGTTTCACAGGTTTGCAGTTTTTCCGTATAAGCTAATTTACCCGGGAACCTGTTACGTGGAAAAAACTATTACGGTAAACGATTCTAATAATAACTAGACCTGATTGAAATGTCACAAACAATTGCTTCACCCCTATTGTGTTCCAATATTGCGTGTGACTATTTCACATGTTATCACATTGCTCCGCTTCCAAAAGTCACGTGTTAATCACAAAAGTGAAAAAACTCAATTGCCAATAATTTCGACAGTGTGGCAAATATGTGAGAATAATGCGACAGTTGTTATCCGTTGCGTAAAGTTCATTTAACACCTGATTCATTGAGGCTTATTACCGCACGACCCAGATATCACAGCCGTACGGTGTCGATCCTGCTTGTTAAAACCAATAAATTCTAATCTGGTTGTTTCTCTGGAGACTGAATCGATTTTACTGAAAATTGTAGAGTGTACCTTGGGAAAAAAGGAAAAAAAAGACCAATTAAATACTGTATAGGCCATATTATAGTTTCAATTTTAACACAGTTAAAGGTTCACTTGGTATGCTTGCTGCATTTAGACCCGCTTCTTCAACTTGGTGTGTGCAGCTTGAGAAACCAAGATAGTCGTGGTAACATTAGTCACTGGTCTATGATGTTGCATCAGCTCATTCCCTTTTCGTTCACAATAAAAGAAGAAAAAAACTCCCGCCCAAGACGCCCTTATAACAATCAACTTGGAGGACTTCTATGAAGAGAATGAAGAAGAAAATGTTAAGAAAGATGTTTATAAAGACAATGTTTTGTGGCGATCAGCCCTGCAATTCTGTAAAAATCCGAACCCGAATTCACTCAGGTGTTCAAATTCCGAATCAATAGAATTTATACACTTATTATATTTTTTACGGAATCGCTTCCCATTTCTCTCTGCGTATCCCGCACGGAATCTAGTGTGAAGATATAGGTAGACAGTGTTAACCGAAGAATAAAACGTGGCATCCATAATTTTTTCACTAGTCTATTGACTTTTATGCTGTCGTGGTGTCGCATGGTCCAACACTACAGACTACGTCATAAAATACAAGTAAAATAAAATAAAGGGCTCTTTTAATTCCTGATCTAACCATCTCAGATGTTTAGGTCATGGCAACCTTTGATCTTGCTTTAAGAAACCTCAAGTGTTTCGAGTGGTATTGTTTCATGCTTCACTTAGAAAAGGCCTTTACGAAGCACAGTGTCTCATCGTGAACTACTTCGTTTGTATCTTAACTTTATAAAATTAATGTCTAAATATATCGATAGCTCAATAGAAATATGGAAACCTTAGAAAAGCAGAAGTAAAACGAGGAGCAGTTGCAATACAATTTACTACCTCAATTAAAATATAGAACTTCAAAATTAATATTAAACCCACAAAGAGTATATTAAAAATGCATTGGGCAAATTTCTAGCTAAAAATTTTCAAGTCGTTTCCTACAGTCAGACTCAATTTCAAATAAATTGTCTCGAAAAATTCTTACTACAAGTAAACTAATTGAAACAAAAAAAGAATTTCTATTCTTTTAACATACACTCCTTCATTGATCTATCTATAATTTTAAGCCTTTGGTTATAGATTATCAGTTTTAAGCCTTTTTCCCGGCAGGGTAAACACGTCATTATACACGAATTTTCTAGAAAAATTATATTTACTTTGTAAATCAGAAAGTCTTAAAAAAGGTTTTGTAATATCAATTATAAACTTGCATAAAATACTACCCACAGTGAAATTGCACATAATGCGTATATAATTACTGAGTGTTTTATAAACACTCGTATTAATAAACACTTATTTTTTTATAAAATATCTTTGTTCTTAATAATATGGTTCAGCTTTTAACGAGAAATATTGAACTGAAAAGGTGATTGGAGAATTCGTTTTCTTATAGAGCAAAGTTTACACAGAAAAATTTAATATTATTTAAAAAAATATATAATTTACCAATATTTACGACAACAATTTATTTAAAAAACACAGAAACTAAACTTTATTTTTTAAAACAACTCACACATATACAAGTACATAGGGTAAAGTTCAAATTAAAATGAAACCTACGGTCGGTCGGAAACGAAGTTGCCCAGTCACTCTTGTCTTAAATAGGCCTGATTTATATGAGCTCGGGAATATAGATACCGGGTTCCTCCCATAGAGCACAGTAAAAAAATGACGAATACTTGTTTACATCATGAAGTATGTTAACTTAACAGGATAGATCAAATTCGATGACTATTAAAGGAGTCCCCTTCAGGAAATCCATTTCCTTTACAACTTTGGTGACTCTCAAAATGCACCCCACAGTCAAGCTCTATTAAGCAATAACTATAAATGGATGGAAAATAACACATCGTTAATTCGGTTCTGTGATTCTCTATTACTCTATGATTTATGATTTCCTCGGAAGCATTTTATTCTTAGAGTTTGTGAGCATTGTGAAATTTTAAAATAAATACTTATAACCAGTATTTTTTTAACTATATCAATCACAATCTAGTTTGTATAAGAAAAGAAGTCGAATTTCTACAAATATTTAAAATAATATTCACTGAAATACTCCACTCGTTCTTAAGTTTTGCAGCTATTTTTGGAACAATCCCACCTAATATTTTTTTATGATTTTATTGCATGTCACAATAAATCTTATAGTTTTATTATGACATGCAATAAATTATTTTAATTTGATTTGATTTAATAACTACACTATACAGAAAAATTGTTGAAAATATGATTAATGCGGACTTTCCAAGTTAGGTTAGTTTAGGTAAATACGAATCGTTGTTTTTCTGTCGGAATTCACCATTGATATTTAATTGAACATGTTTGGATTTTTTTAAATTCTTTTCACTAATATAGGACGTTTTAGAAGTATTAATTGTAAGAAGGTTATATTGAAACTAATTTATGTAAGGTGTGTAAGTCTTCGTGAGTATTTTTAATAATTTCTTGCATCTGGTACCTAAAGTAAAACAACAAGGTATCATCAGCAGGGCGAATCTGTAAAATTCCGAACCAAAATTCGAATTCACTAATGTGTCCGAATTCACGTGATTTTGTAATGAAATTCTATTGATTCCATTTTTTGTATAAAATACAAAACAAAATTGTTTGATTTTACGTGTCTCAGATATTCTATTCCTATGTTATTTCCAAAACACACTTCACTTATGCCACGAAACGTTACTACCAATTCAAAATTGAGCGAATGCCGCTTTTCGAAATGAATTTGGACACCTGAGAGAATTCGAATTCGGGTTTGGGTTTTTATAGAATCGCAGGGCTGTATGGAGAGAATGACCATGTAACGGCACCCATTTTAAACTATTTATATGAATGGGAAAAAGTAATGGGCCAAGAATTGAGCCTTGAGACACACTACAGGTTGAGAGATTGGGCCTACTTTGGTTCAAATCATTACAACTTGATACCTATCAGATAGATATGATTTCGTCATATTATGTGCTATTCCAATAATAACAATGCTCTCAATCTTTTAAAGTAACTGGAAATGACTGACTGTGTCAAATCCTTTTTAAAATCATTGAATATATTATATGCTTATATCATGTAATAAAAATGGCATCGTTCTCATAAATATTATTGAATTTCAAATTACACATTGAATGCAATTTCGTCATTCCTCTCGTATAGTAGTCATATAAATCACCGTTAAAATACGTGTTCCAAAAACTTCACTTATGTTTCCGAAATACGAATCGCCTCTCGGGCCCGCTAGCCACCTACGACGATTGTTTTTCGGCAATAAAATACTATTATGGTGAAACCTCATTGTCGAGACAACATATTGTTTCTGATTAAGGTAAAAAGAATAACTACTAGTCAATAAATCACACGAGCTTTCGAGACGTATCTTCACAAAAGGGTATAAGTATCATAATCAGTAATTTCCAACGTATTACGTAATTCATTCTCAAAAAATAGAATCTTTATTCTCATGTGTATTTTTTTGATAAAACAAGTTAGGCAAATGGATTCACTAAAAGAACCTTTGGGTATATTTACAAGGACTGGGTAGGATAACATGTCTTATTAAAGAGCATGAAAAAGAGTTCTGGATAAGGACAAAGCTCTTTCCGTCTATTATTGTATAAAACGAGGCCAAACTTAGTGCTTCGTTATATACGAAAAGCCACCTAAATCAAATTGACAATGAAAGAAAAGAAAACGTAAAATTGAGATACGTTGATTCTATTATGTTTCTACCATAATCCCACCACAATAGAATCTCAGCTTAGTACAATGTTTTCCTCATAAATCAATGGTGACAGTTATATAATAATGTTGGACATCAGGTACACAGTCATCATCATCATTATCAGCGCTTTTACGTCCCCACTGCAGAGGCTCAGGCCTTCCTTATGGATGGTTAAGGAGAATGGGCCATGACCCTCCACGCTGGCCCAATGCAGATTGGAGGGTATTAACGACTGTAAATGCAGCCGAGATCAACTGCTTAACGCGCCAACTGAAGTATGGAGTAGCTCGAGATAATAATCTTTTGGTCACCCATCCCGTGATCAACCCTTGCGAAAGTTGCTTAATGACAACGATCGCGGGCCGCGGCGCTTATCCACTACGCTAGCGAGCTACTATTAAGACGCGATTATTGTATAAAATATACTACTCACTAATTAGCAGAGATGGCCCATTGTTGACTCATTTTAGATGGATAATGTGTAAGTCGTGTTGTTTTTTTTTTTTTTTTTTATTCTTAGAAAACCAACAGCTTTTACAAAATTAGAATAGTTAAGACTTAATATTAACAAAGAGTAAAGCTAATTACAGGTTTTCCTGAATTAAACCAATTGTATGTCCTTAACAGTTGGACTGGGATTATTATTTATAATTTAAAATCAACACAACCTTGACACTCGTACACACACACACACTCATCATACATATCTAAATTCGTGAGCTCCTCGAACAGTTTATTTTATACATCGCAGAGTAACAAAATAATCACTTACACCACACCGGGCAGCACCGCAGCACCGTAATAACAACCAAAATAATTATGAAACCTGTAAACATTAGCAAAATGCTCCCTACCCACTCCACCACTTGGACACATATTTATATATCCCAATAGCAAAATAGGCAAAGAACATTTACACATGCTTATATATACATATACATACACACATATACAGTACATACATACTCATATAACTTACATTATACATTACATATACAATGTAAAATTAGATACCATGAGATTTCATATTCTGTTATTCATTTTATTATATTAGATCAACTACGTCTTGTGAATTTAAATATAAAATCGTTAATAATTGTGCTTGCTGTTTTTTAAGTAATTGTTTATATGTTTCTTAAAAGTGTTTTTACTACAATTAAAAAAATCAATAAAATGAAATTTTTTATTGTAATTTCTAGGTAGTCTAGTGAGAACAGTGTTAGCTCCATAATTAGTGCGTCTTTGAGGGATGTAAAATAAAGGTGTATTTCGGGTAAAAAAAAAAGAAAATAAAAAACCTATAATATCAGTGTTTTTAACTGATAACCGTGGATAGGTAAACTTATAAATATCTATCGATTAGTTGATAAGAACAGGGATAGGTCAACCAGACCCAATCCAATATCCAATTCAGAAACTCATTTCTCTATAATGATAAACAATATACATACCGTATGTTTACTGATTACACAATTTTTCCTCCTTATTTCTGTTTACCTGTAACAAATATATAATTATTAATACACAAGACACACAAAAATAAAAGCTATTTATATTGAGTTTATTTGATTAATTTTAAAATCAATATCAATGATTACAAAGAATCATTTGAGTTATAAAACACTAGCTTTCCACCAGCAAAAACCCGTGGTCCCTAGAGAACTGTATAATTGAATATCGATTCATATCATAACAAGAATATAATTACAATGCCAAATTAAATAATAAAAAATAGCTACTATGGGTAAGTTTTAATTCCGTATACTTCCACTGCCATTTCCATCCCTATATTTGTTGTTTTCCGGAATAAAATATAGCTTATGTTCACACTTGACTTAGCTTCTCATTGGTGAAAGAATTTTTAAAATCAATCCAAAAATTTTGGAGCATATTCGTTGCAAATAAACAATCAGATCTTTCCTCTGTATAATATTAGTATGGAAAAGTGGTTACTTGTTCTTTTATGGCTCTGTGAAGATGACTGGCTAGCTCTTAATAGTTCACACACAGAACATGTGGTATTTCAAAATCGTCATCATCTATCTACTTATTAAAATGTCCACTGGGCACAGGCTTTCGTTGTAGATGTAATTGAATGGAGGAATGGGCCATAACTAACCACGCAGGCTTAATGAAAATTTGTGGATTTTAACGACTGCAATTGTATCTAGGACTCAACGTGCCTACTGCAACACGATGGAACTCGAGGTAATAAAGTTTTTGTCATTCATCCAAAAATTCCATGCTTCGGAAGACCGTTAGTCCAGGGTGCATTTGCAGTTATTAATACCCTCAAATCCGCATTGGGCTAACGTGGAGGGTCATGATCCTTAACCATCTATAGGGAAGACCTGAACCCCTACAGTGGGGACGTAAAAGGGCTGATGATGATGATCCTATGAAACTAAGCAACTATTACAAGTTAGTTTCCATATCGCAAACCGAACGCAGCAACACTGAGTCATCGAGAACTTTCTAAATGCCAATTCCACATTTCTCTACGTAATTCGATTTATTGCATTGGACTTCAAAAAAGCTGTTTAATAAAGAATGCTAAAATCCACTTTGTCCCTGGCAAAAAGTAGATTTTTGAAAAAAAATTCATTAAGAATATTTATATAATAAAACGCTGTTTGCCCAGGAAATGGATATTTACTGTAATAAATAATGCTAATGCCTTTATCTTATCTGAATATACAAATTTATGTGTGACGGTGACATAAATATTACCTTTGCTTATGTAAGTATTTTACTGTAAACTGATAATAAGTTAACGAAATATGTCAGTATATTAGGTAAAAATTTGACATAATTACTAGTAAGTAAAATGGAAGCGTGGACGATAGGGTCATTTTATTTTCTCATATTTTTCGTAAGTATTTTTATTATATTATTTACGAAATTGAACGATGAACTTGAACGATGTTATGGGCAATTGCCAAACAACTAAAAGAGTAAGTGATTAAGTATGCAACGATTTTAAATACATTTCTAACAATATTGATGGTTAAAAATTTCTCTTAGTTTAATAATCACAAAATCAACTACCTAATCACAATGACTACTCTTTACACGACTGCCCACAAAAGCACTGTATTGTGTTAGGGTTAATGAATTTATAAATGAATATGAGTTTCTTTATTTTACCGTAACTTTTGAAAGACTGCATGTTTAGGTATAAAAAAAATATATATTTTTTAATTATAGCAATATGGGTTATAAAATTAAAGGTCTTGATAAGTCCATTCCAAAAATATCGATATAACTTGTATACATTAACTGCTCATTAAAAAAGAGTAGATTAAAAATTAAAAATCACGAGTGATCAAACAGAGAAAAGAAAGAAATTGTAATCAAGTAGATAAACAAAATTATCATTGCGGTCGAAGGAGCTCTTAGATTACAAATGTTCCACTGAAATGTTCCCCAAATGCAATAAAACTTGTGTAAGCCATAATACAACTTTTTACTTTTCCTCGTGTGGTACAATTATGGCATTCATGTTTATAATTTTTTTATTATGTCCCTAAAACTAAAAACTGTAAATATTTTTCATCAGAGTAAACAATAATTAATATTCTCCTTTTTCAGGTTGGAAAATATGGTTTGAGCCAAGCAACAGCCGAAAATATACCATTAGTAGATTTAACGCAATATCCTGGCTTCAATCCTAATTTACCTGGATCTCAGTTTATAAATAAACCAATTATAATTGCAAATGCCAATGGAGTACAACCAGATCTACTGCCAGCTATTACGAATTTCCCTGGCTCCCAGTTTTTGAAAAGACCACTTATAGTTGGAAATGGAGCTCTACCAGAACTGATATCAGCTACTCCGAATTTCTCTGGACCTCAGTTTATAAATAGACCACTTGTAGTTGCAAATGCCAATGGAGCACCACCAGAACTGTCATCTACTAGACCAATGTGGCCACAAAGGGAAAATTGTGCTATACTGCCAGATACACCTGTTATTCCTGTCCAAACACCTGATGTGACATCATATCAGATCAATTCTTTTCCTGCGATTCCGACGAAAATTCCACCTTTATCCGTAATTCAAAATTCTTTTAGGCCTTTGAAGCCAATAATTATTCCTTCAACATCTCCAAATTTAAATATGTCACCAGTGCTGTTTCCTATGCAGAGTTACCCACCTCTATTACCTTTCCCAGTTACACAATCGTATTCTACAGCAAGAGACATCGATGAAGCGGAGATATACACCTATCTACGATACGAAGATTTCTTTGATGACTTTCCTGACTTCAATGATCAGTTTGAGAACAACATTATCTCTAATTATGAATCTAATGTTAATGAAGTAAACATACAATCAACAATAGTCAGTCCAATTCCAGAGGTCATAGACACGAGTAACACTTTAGTTTCAGAATCATTGGACATTCAACAATTAGCGAATACCAATGTTGGAATTGAGTTCCCTATACCTTATAATATAGAGATTAATCTTCCAGTTTTAACCAATCCCGTATCTAATTTTATGCCACCACAAGCTCCTCCATTTTTCCCACCAATGCCTCCTATAATAATCCAAGGTTCTTCTAGAAACAACTTTAAGTATTTACTTCCAATAATTTTAGCCACACTATTAAATAATGATGGTAATACCGGATGTAGTGGCAGTTGTGGTAATAGATACATTCCAATGCCATATCCAATACCAGTGTCAGTTAATAATGCTATAATTAATGGTCCCGTAAGAAAAAATCGAAAATATTGTCAAAGTGTTAACCCAGAAGATTTTACGATAGATCCAATTATTTATTAAACAAATAATTTTATTGGTGTAATATTAAATTATTAAAATAAATCTTAATTATTTTTATTCTATTCAATTAGTTTAAATTTTATCAGCGAAGGATTCCGCGTGAAGATATAGGTAGAGATCGAAAATACTAAAAAAATATTAATATCACTTTCGCGTTAAGGTTTAAATATTTGCAAAAAGAAAAATCTGGGTATTTTTAATAAAATTTATTATTCATATTTCTTTACGTGGAATCCATAGATTTACTTGGAAATACGCTTTGATGAATAGCAACAAAAAAATTAGTAGTTGTCATTGTTGTTAGATTTCCGGTAGTTCAGCTAGAAGAGCAATTACACGGGTCTGTGATAAAGGCAGCTGATTCGAGTCCAGCCTGATCATGTATCAGAAATCGACTACAGACATAAACATTTGTAATTTACAAATTTACCATACAAATAATATATAAAAGGTAGTTTTAATTTTGACAAGTTTTGTTGTTATGATAATGAAATCGCACATCCTACGCGTCGACACGTGTAAACAATGCGAACATCTAAGATCTTCGTGACAATGAACCTGCTTCACAATGTGCGAGTAATTAGTGAAACTTGCCTGACACTCGTTTCATAACATCCACTCAAATCCAATTAGAAACTAAACAGCTTATGCTATACAGCAAGGAGGCCATAGCAAATTGTACTGTGATCGTATGGCGACAGCTGAAAATTTTACGTACCTACTCAGACTTTTTCTACGTGACTGGTGACCGCAAGGCTATTTTGCTAAACAGATTAATTAAGCTAACCAAAGAGGTCACTTCTAGTTTTTTAGTAAATCTTACCCTGTGCACGTAAGCTTAATAATTATTCTCCTAGAATAATAACTGGAAAAATCCCAACCTAATTTTTAATACCCAAAAAAGTGGGTATTAAATTTTTTTAACAAATAATACGATTATGTTGGTGGCCCCACTCATATGCAATACTATCTATGCTATAGTACATAAGGTATTTACTTAACCACGGAATTTTAGCTTCGTTGATGTTTCTTATTAAATTAAACATTTCATATAGTAAGAGAGTGAATTTTTTTTTCCTTTTTGACGCTGGTAAATGCGTTACGCATACCAGTGCGGAGTCGGCGGGTTATGTGGCACTCTCCCTTACTGTCCCAACCCAGACTGGGGCTAGTCAAATAACATGGGCATAGGTACATAGCGATGTCCCTCTCCATGTAGGCAATGCACGGGGACAGTCCGAAGACCACCACGAGGAATTAGCGGTAATATTTTATGAATATGACTACCTATATATATTTATCTACTTTAAAAAAGAGGAATTTTGAATGTTTTTTTTTTATATGTAGGTATTTTAAGATATCAATAGTGAACGGATTCTAATCAATATTTTATTTGAAAAGTGTATTGTCAAAATCCTTTTGAAAATACACTTAGATAAGGTTTAGTATATTGCCATCGAGATTCTTATAAAAATCAAGAGGATTGAATCGCTAGTTTGTTTGTAAACCTGAAAATTTAAATTTGCAGTTTACTAATCATACTACAGTAAAAACGTATTATTTTTGTACTGTGCTAGTGACTGAATGTATTTATTAGATTGAATGTATATATAACGGGTATTAACGCGATAGATTTCGATAGCTTCTAGTTTTTTGTAATTTTTACCTGTCTTATACAATATTATGATTGGTTATATTTGGTTATGGTTATATATCTATAATGAAAGGAATAATTTCATCTGAATACAATTCAGGTTTGAGGTTATTAAGAATTAATGTAAATTTCTTTAAATCAGTTTCGGTTTTTTTTAAAGAAGGTTCGTTGCTACAAAAAACATGCGAGGAACATTTGACATTTGAGACCGTGGGTAGGAGCTACAGGGTCACTGACCATTCGACCGTTGATTTTAGACCTTATTATTGATGACTGCAAAATTAATTACTTGATTATTAATCTCTATAAAAAGATCTTTTGGTCTGACAGCACATGAAATATTACACACAATCATATGTTATATAAGTTATATTTACACTGGACGGACATATAACTACATTTATGATTGAAAGGCACTGGACACTAAAAAAAGGATAAGCACATGAAGGTTTATTATATAATATTCTATGATATATGGGCTGCATGATATATGGCGCTACCGTAATAAATCAGTCAATGTTCATACGTAGACTATGGTCAAATGAAATGGGTTGGAATATTATATAGAGTCTAACTGCCATCCTTTTGATAATTTCTTTTTTTATTAAAAAAATAGCTACCATTTTAGGAATAATATCTAGAGATAAGCCTAAGGTAACGTACAATGCAACTGAAATATGATATATAACAATACTATTTAAATATGAAAAAACTTTGTTTGTGGTTAAAGTTTATTTATTTTTTGTAATAATTGTCTTCACTAGATTTGATATAAAGAGGGGATTGTCTGTTTTGTTTCTTTTTTTTAAGTTTATAAACAGTAGATATGTTTCGTTAAATTAAAACTGCCGTAGGTAGGTGAGTTGAGGGCGTAGGGTTAGATAATAAACATACAAAATACGAGAGTTGGTAAGTTTTGACACTTCACGTTTTTTACTTCAAAAGAATAGAATAAAATTTATTTAAACATGTGAGACCAATCAATATCTAATCTCGTAACTTAGAAAAGTATTTATAAACAAAAACTCTATCGACTACATTTCGCAATTTCTCGGATCTTCTTTAAACCGATTAGATACCTATCTGCTTGTGATGTAATGTTACTGATATAAATGACATTACCATAAATTAATTTTTTGTTCGTCTCGACACGAAGAGCAAGATAAATGAATAGATTACTTGATCATAATTAAGAGCTAGACAAGCTTCAGATATGAAGACTTTATTTATACAGTTTTGTATAGGAATAATAGCTGTTTCCACTTATATGGTAAGATATTTAAGTGATTTTTTTTTGTAATAATATTTACGCTGAAATACTTCTTTATTTATATATTCATCGTAAATTCTCCATTATTAATCAAAGCGATAACTATAATATCATTAAAGAAAATTACAGCATTTTTACTTATCATCATTAATACGGTTCAAATCGTTATAATTTAAATAATGATTAGTTTAATTGTTATTCGATTAATTATTTCATTAGAAAATGCGAAATCAATGCGTCAACATTATATAGCGTATGTCATCCGCGTATAAGATAGTGTCCCGTGGGTGAAAAATAGCTTAAGTAGTTATGGAGCACATTAAATGCCAACAAACAATGAAATAGTTTCTCTTTATAATATTAAGAATAGATTTATATTAAAACTTATTAATTTCAGAGTACTATTTACGTTCAACATAATATTTTTGTGATTCAAATTACTTTATAATAGAAGTTAATTTAATATGAACATTTGAAATTAATGCTCCAATTTTGTTAAACCATTTTTCAGGAAACCGAAGTTTCAGGCCAATTGTACAACGCACCTATAATACGCACAGACAGTAACAACGACGACTTGGGAGTTCTCCTCACTGTTTTACTTCTAACATCACGGAACAGAGGATCGGGTAACTGCAATTGTTGCAGCTGCTGCGGCGGAGGGAACATCCCAATACCTTACCCTATACCGATTCCGACTAACAATCCGATCATCTATACGTACCCGAGATGTTATGATGGCGATTATGGCGACGAAGAAGGTGGTAGTAGCAGTTCATCAAGTGCCGCCGCTACTGGTGGGGCTGGTGGTGCTGGTGGCAGCGCATCGAGTGAACCGGAACAAAATGTTTATGTCATAACCAATAGTGCAGCCAACGCTCTTAACACCATAGATGATAAAACGAGTGCTGCAAGCGGCAGTGCCGCGTCATCTACCAGTTCTAATGAATAGACCAATTTTTCGATACCTATATTTATTCCTTTAACATATTGTAAATAATTTATTGTTATATTTATGGTTTTACGATAGAATACATTTTTCACCAAAAGTTGTTTTTGTATATGAAAATTTTTAACGTGCACCTTTATTACTTCAATTTAAAGCCTTTTTTTTGATATATACGAATTAAAAATATATTAATATTGAAACTAGTTGGATAAAAAGTTAATTATATATCAGTAGAGAGAAAATATCAGATGATTACAAAATTCGTAAAGGAATATAAACGAATTTAGAAATATATAATTAGAAATAATCCATCTGAATACAATGAATACAAGTTATAAAAAATAAAAAGAATAATACTGAGGACCAGCTTAGCAGAAATCATGATTGAATTGAAATATAACTAACACGCTTATTTTCCGACAACACTTAAGTAAAACAAAAACATATTTTCACATATAAAAAATCTTTGCTTCTGGATTTAAATAAAAGAGTACCAGAACACATTATAGTAAAATATACTTTCGATAAAATTGTAGATTATAAAAAAAAAAATACGTGTTTAATATTCCATAATAATTTACCCGACGGACAAACAAATAAGAATTAGTCATTGTCCCTGTTCTTATATAAAGATTTCGAAATTATTCAAAGTTACAACCAGTAACCTAGCTCCTGGATTAAAGAGTTAGTAATTTTTGGCATACACACCACATCAAAAAAACCGGGCAAGTGCGAATCGGAATCTCGCATTATAGTTTCCGTACCAATATCTATAAAAAACATAAAAAAAATTTGTAATATAAGTACCCTCCTTAAAGATGTATTTGTTGCTATAGCGGCAATATAAATACATCAACTGTTAAAATTTCAAGTGCCTAACTATCATGGTTTATAAGATACACCTCGGTCACTGCCAGGCGGACAGCGGAGTCTTAGTAATAGGGATCCGTTACCCTACCTAATAAAACTTATACTCTAAAAATAGTAACTTTTAAAATAGTAAATTAGTTTTGCACAAACAAACTGTGGTTAAAGTGAAAAAAAAACTCATATAAGGGTACTTGTCCACTGCCTCAGCATGCACGCACCGGCCGCACAACACGCAACGCATGGCACGTTTTGTCGATGTCATGCGTCCATTGCAGTTTTGACATCGGAATTATGCTGATGAAATCATAGGATTATAATATAATCCTTTGCATGCCGTGCAGCCGGTGCGGGCTGCTCGACATGCAACGGATGCAATGGACATTCGCCTTTAATAAGAAAAACATTTTTGACAAGCATCAAATTACCCAGCATACTGAAATAGAGACAGAGCAGTCTCTCGTGTTCAAACCCCTACTTAACTGTAAATCTAGAACCGGAAAGAATACTTACGTTACCTCATTGGTGGAAAAATCATAAAACAGACACGGCGTCACACGAAGATTATAAAACGGAAGACAATACATTCAGGCTTAGTCTGTAAAATTATGATGTGTGCAACGATATTCGAAAACAATCGTAATTTGCTTCATGTATTTATGCTGTTTTAAATAACAACGTTACCGATAAAATACGTATGCGAAAGTGTTGTAGACAAAGTGAACAATGAAACAGATAAACATGATTTAAAAATGTCGAACCACTTTATTAGACAAACTAGTTGTATTCCAGCTACTTTTTCCGCGTAAATTATAGCTGAAAATTATAAATAACAAATTATAATTACAGTGACATTAATTTACGAAAGTATAAAAAAAATGTAAAGATAATAATGTTATCAAATTATATACTCAAAGATTTTCTCTTCATATTAAATTGGTATACATTACCAATTTAATATGAAGAGAAAACAACATAATTCTTTTGACTAGTCCCATCTATATTTCCTGTTATACCATGCAGGACTTCTGTTAGCCGTGGAAAAGACTGAAAGCAGAAATACTTAGCAAAATTTATAAAATTAAACGGACGGCAATCCACCGATTAGTGTGGTAACATCCTTAAGCTATACGCATACTCGTGATTATTTATCGTCGCCACGTCTTGTTTCTATCCCCGTTAGAAAGTCGTCTAATTATCACATATTCCAATTAGTGATGTACTATGCCCAGGAATATTGCCAAGTACTGAAAATTTCGCTGGAAACATTACCGGCAGCGTTCCCAAAGTGAGAATCGACTATTGAGATTTGAGATTGAGAGAGAGTATTGGGTAAATTTTATATATTCTTTAAATATTTTATTTTAATTTAAATTATCTCATAATTATCTACGTACTAGGAACAAAAGTAAGCATTAAAATATTATAATAACAAAATTCCCAATGAATTTTCCAATAGTGAATATAAAAGTTATTACCTATACGATTCAATGTCATTACTGGAGTCAACTCTATCAGTGGATTTAGTAGCATTCTAAATCAAATCCAATCAAAATATTCGTAATATGTTTCCAGTTATGAGCTTTATAACAGATTTGCTTGGTCTTTCTATTGTAAGTTTTGTAAGGGTGTGCCGTACCAGCGTTTATTACGTCCTAGGTGTCCCAGCTTACAAACTTTTTGTCTTTGTTATTCAACATCACTTTTTTTTATTATTCACCTTTCGTAATTTTAAATTTACTAATCCACAATGCCACAATCACTAAATTTCAGATAGTACACATGGACTTTCTCATTGCTGACTTCAAGGGAATAAGCAAAGAAATTAAAAAAAATCTAATAACGTATTTTATATATATATCGAAGACAATTATTTGTAAATGTAGTGTCGTTAATTATGCCGACGTTTTTGTGTATTTTCAATTAAATATGACTATTTTGGGCAATAACACGCGACTCAGCTTTCCACCAACAAACAGGAATAAAAATAAATAATGAATCTAAGCGAAACAGCTGAAGGATGATTTGGTAATATGTTAAACATTTATAATTTATCAGACGTGGTTACATGTTTATTGTTCAATTATATAGAATAAAATACTTTAATACTATTTATATTATTATTATAATTTTAGATAAAAGTAAACAACATCATTGATTATTTTTATTTCAAGTTTATTCTTGGAAACATATAAAAATCTAGAAAACAGTCCCAATAAACATACACGGGCTTATTATTGGAAAATATTGAAGACTGCAAATTTAATTATACTCAGCAAATATACAAAATATCATCAATACGACATAACAAATACCGAGGAATTTAATTTAATATTTGATGGAGATTATCCTCTCGACATCGATTACTGTTTTTGCCATTAACACGCAGTAAGTTTCATGACGCATGTTTATTTATTTTATTTAAAATTAAAGTCTAGTAAAAATAACGTTAAAGTTCGAGTAACAATCCCTTTTATCGCCACTATGCGTGCTGCGATTGATTGGAGTGGAAATTTGCTTACAGTGGCAACATTCTCAGATCATCACTAGTTCAACCGCGCGAACTACTAAAAGCATCATCAAGCACTGTGACATAAAACCAAAAGTCACCAGTGCGCACAAAGCTTAAGTCATCATAATATTAACTATGTTATTGTTTAATATGATAAGAATATATATTTAATTTATTTAAGCTTGAAAACATTATTAAAATATAATGAAATTTCTGGGAAAAAAAAAATGCTGTTACGCCATTCTTGTATGTGCGTCAATCAAAGAAGCAGTGGAATTTTAACCTTATCTGATCACGATAAAAAGAATGGGATGAAGTAACATATGATAACTCTAATTATCTCTTAGAGATAAACTGCATAATTATAATTTCACAATGATAAATGCAACATACATATAATTGTATTTAAATTCATTTTTATCACATTACATGTTTTCGTCAAGATGTTAACCAGATATCTTATATTAGTCATATCAGTTTTGTATATAAAGGTAAGAGTGTATTTTAAATTATAAACTAATAGCTTTTGCCCACGAAAGTTTTTCATTCCCCATTTCTACTATTTCAACACGTTTTTAATTGATGGCGATAATATAAATATTATGACCTTTTCCAAAGTCAAATCTATCTCTGTAACAAATTTCATTACAATCATTCAGTGGTTTAGATGTTATATCTTAACAGATAGAAACAGGGCTATTTTTACATGTGCAATATTAGAATTGTTTATATCAATTTCAGGTATTCTAATTAACTTTCTATAAAGCTTTCTATATAATTATGGAGTTGAACTATTTGACTCTTATAAGTGATATGCCTGATATTGCTATTTAAGTTACCAAAAAGAAAGACAATAATGAAAATGTTGTTTTAATTGCTAAATTATTTTATTCCACAGGAAATCAGGTGTTTACAGAATAATTCAAACAGCGTATCTAATATCATATTGAATAATTTAAATGGAGGTCAATCTCAAGGGTTATTACAAAAGAGTTTGAATCAAATAGCATCAAATCAGGGCCTCCCTATAAATTTACAACAGATTCTCAACTCAAGACAAGCTACAAATGGTCAACAACAACAAAATACACAACAGAATGTATTTGCGAAATCGCCGTCTACTATTTTTATAGAAAGCACGCCATCTCCAAGCCTCCAACCTGTATTCCAACAATCTTCTACTAAAACACCAACAAACGGTTACCAACAGTTAATGGTGCAAGGACCTGTATCGGCAGCTCCAGTTTTACAAAATTGCAACGGCATTAACAACGCGAATAATGTTGATCAACAAAATCTCGCCATGGGTAATGTGCAAATACTACAACAACAAATCCCCAATATTACGCCTCAGACAATAGTAACACAACAACCAGTTATGACTCCACAAACGTATCAAACTATAACAATTCCTTCTTCGATGCAACCTGTTAATTTTCCATCAACATTGAATGCCGGCAACGTTAATACTCACGGTGAAATGTCTTTAACCTATCCACAAAATCAACAAGTAGCAACTTTTGGAATACCATCGTATATAGTGGAAGGATCTCAATCGGCTTGTGTACAAACATCCCAATTTTCTCCTACAACAGACAACAACCCACCGGTTGTGTTGTACTCCTCACCACAAAACCTACAAGGCTTTGATCTAAGTTACGCTGAATTGGCGAATCAACCACAAATAGTTAATTCAGTTTCAACAAATCAACAACCGACTTTGGATGGTAATAGCTTAGGGTACTCACCTTATACTTATGCAGCTCTTCTTCCTGCTATCACCCAAATGGTCTCGAATATACCAAACTCAGGATCCAAACCATCAAGTTATAAAGCATTGCTACCTTTGATTCTACAAATTTTGAAGGAGAGGTTGAATAACAATTGTGATTGCTGTCAAAATTGTGGTTGCAATAATAATAATCTACATCATGGTAGTAATGGCTATGAAAAACAAAAAAACCACGGACACATACCCAGACCACCGAATAGATACGGTAAATATTATTCAGCAGAATCAGAGAACCGCAATGAAATAGACAATAAAAAGAGCAGAAGTAAATATGGTAAGCACAAAAAGGTCAAATATGAAGACTCATACGAAGATTACGAAAACGATGACGACTATGACTAGAAAATTCCAAACAATCAGTGATTTTATATATAGTTAGTTATTAAACATTGTAATATAATTTCTTAAAATATAAGGCTGATAATTCTTGCTATGAAGTTTTAATTGATCCATAAAACCTGAAACCTTTTTGATAACAAATTTCAATTTTGTTTAGTCAATTTGTTGAAAATTACCAGCCACGTGCATGAACGAACTATGATAGATATCAAAACACCTGTGTCTATCGAAATAAAAACGTGCGGAAAATAAGTTGAGCGAATTCTTTGTATAGGACGAAATGTAGATAAAGTATAAATATAAAATATGGCTGTAGTTATTTACGAACATTAGTAAGAAAGCAACTGTAACGATGGTGTCCAATAAGTTAATCATTTTCTTCGCTATTGTAGCAATCTTTGGTGTAAGTAAAATAATATTTATGTTTTGTTCTAAAATTTTTTGCATCTATAGTCGAGCAGATATCTTACCAAATATCAAGAATTTTATTTAAGTAAGGTCTGCTAATAGTACAAATATTATAATTTTTAGATGTTAACAGTTCTTACTTCATTCAATCTAGTCAATTGGTTAAAAATATTGGTTAAAGACATTTCCTCAAGTTATCCTTTCTCTTGATTTCTCACAGACACTAATGTGAGTTTCAACCTAATCAAACTTGCTTCAAAAGGACAAGGTTTTACTTCAATGAAATCTATGTTGTCACAGCGCTTGAGTTCTGGGCTGTTTTTTAACAGATTATCATAGTAAAACCAACAAAGCTCCAAAGGGATGTAATATAGCTCATCTTTAGATAAAAAATAAAGCACCGATGATATACCAATCGAATTATCAGTCAAAACATTTTTAATAAATATATAACATAGCATTTATTTTTTGTTTAGTTGTCCAACGCCAACCCCATTGGATATAATAACAACTTCGGCTACCCTGGACCGTATATGTCATCGCCCTGTGGTTGCAACAATAATTGCAACAATAACAATGGAATTGGAAGCCTTCTGCCGTTACTGCTAATTCTCGGATTAGCTTGAGATTATTAATATTTTATTATATCTATTTTTTTATATAGCATTCCGATCTATCATGATTATACTACATTCAATTTTATATGTACAGATTATCAAGTAACTAAAAAAAAGCAAATTTCTAAAATCAAATCTGAACTTAAAATGGATCGGTGAACTTGGCATTTTGTTATGTCATATACAACCAACAAAACAATGATGTAATTCCATACGTTTTTATTTTCAAGAGAGTACCTTAACACAGTTTTTAAATAAAAAATATACTTATTATATATATCTATTTTTATTGTATATATAAATAAAATTTGTATTTGCTCTACAAAAAACAATCTGTAATTATGCCATTGTATTATTTAACGAAATTTGAATGTACATTTTTGTTATTTATTTCATTGATATTTTTTAATATAATATAAAAAGTTAATAAAATAGACAAAATAACGTATTGTTGATATTCACTTTGATTGTAATTTAATATGAATTTCATACTGTTATTATCGAGTGTTGTTAATTTTATTGTTGTTATTTGGATAATGTTTAATTATAATTTAATGAGTTTATTTTTATTTTGTATGTATAATTTGAGCAAAATTCTACCAATTTTTTTTTCTTCTTCTCTACCAAAATCTAATCTTTTCTACCAAAATTTGACTCTTAATTTTTTTTTAATTCTTAAAACATTCAAGAATACATAACATTGTGAATAAATAAATATATTGAAAAGTGTATATTGTTTCATTATTTTGGTCAAAGATTTCATCATCATAATCACCAGTCTATTCCCCACTGCTGGGGCTCAGGCCTTCCCTATTGATAAAGTCAAATCAAATAGAATAAGTAAAATGGGCCATGACGCACCCGCGCCCAGTGCTGATTAGTGGGACCAACGACTTAACTTGCCTTCCGAGGCACGGAATAACTTGAGATAATAATTGTTTGGTCACCCATCCCGTGATCGACACTTGTGAAAGTTGCATATTGTAGACTGAGCGCAACTGAAAGATTAAATTAGAAAACTTTTAATCAGTGACTTTTTCTCGGTTAATTTTGGATTCAGAGGGGTTTTCATTATACTTAAATCAGCGATTTGGCCGTGAGAACCAGACAGATAGTTACATTCTACATTAAATAACGTATTTTTGGTATAAATGTCACAGGGATATGATAAATCTAGAGATTTATTGAAATTACTGGATTTGCTAAAAATAGTTAAGTTGACTAATAAAACATATTTATAAAACATCGTTTTAAATATTTCATAAATTTTGCATTTCAAGTGATATAGTGATTATTAATATATAACATAAAAATGCACAAAAAAAAACATTTTTATGTTAATAAAAAGTTAGGATAAGTCCAGGGATAAGTCAATAATTGTGATGAAAATTTTATTAAATATGATATTAGAAAACATTTTTATTTTATTTTGTTTTGTTCTATAGAAGATTGTATGAACGAAACAAAAGTAACAAGTTTTTAATAAAGGAATTCAAAACGTACAAAAATCTCAAAGTCTGATTAAAAAATTTACTATTTTTTTTGATTAAACATTTATTCTCAAAGAAACGGAGCTGTACTTTTGTAATGTACTACTAGGTTCGATTAATGTAATAATTTTCATGACGCTATTTATATAGAAGTAAAACTCTTCCTATATAATGAAGGAATAATGTATTATTGCATGTTATCGAAAACTATACAATTTTTCGTTAATATTTATTTTGAACTATTTGCGGCCGCAAATCTTTCGGATGTGTAATTAAATATTTAATATCTCAAGTTCCTATGATACTTTGAGGTTATCATATACATTAGCAATTTAGTAAGATCTCTGATTTAATTATCATCCTGCGACATAAATAAAATTCACACACACATCGTCAGGTTATTAAGATACGGTCCTTTCTTGTAGATGGGATCACAAAAGGAGATCAAATTGTTACTGATCACGCGGGCCCATTGTGGATTGGTTGGTGTTGACGACTACCGCTGCAATCGGTCCAACGACGTGCCCTGGCTTTCGAATCACGGAAGAACTCGAGATTCTTAATTTTGGTTACCCATCCTAACTGTTAGTTACATATAGTCACAGGCGGGTAGGTATTATTTTTCATACATTTGCTCGACACATGGGACGGGACTTATATAATAAATTCCAAACTAATCGTCTCAATTATAGAGGTAGGGCAAATTACTCTGTCTTGGTCTCTGGCCCCCTTTTGAAACTTCAGTGTTGTAATTAACGCATACGCATATATAAGTGTATCGTTTTACCGTGTACAGTCTTTATAATTTTGAATTATGGAAAAACTACTAATGAAATAAAAAAAGAATCCTCGATAAAGAGGTCTGCTTTCTCTTACTAACAGAGTAGGTACACATTTAGAACTTTTCATCTGAGTTTAGAACACACGCATATATTCATTATCATCATCATCATCAGCCCTTTTATGTCCCCACTGCAGGGGCTCAGGCCTTCCTTATAGATGGTTAAGGAGGATGGGCCATGACCCTCCACGCATATATTAAAAGAGAATAAAAAATTGCTATTGCCTTATTACTGAAAACCAAAAGTAGTATTCGTATCATTTTGAAAACTAATGTACTATTTGCAATAAAGAATATTTATATCATTACTCAGTAGTTTATTCCAAATTTATCCACCATGACACATGCTAAAGTACGAAAATGAAACAGACTGTGGCCATAATATCACCACAACATTGTCAAGATATTGTATCCTATTACTTAAGATATGGCCAGAGTCCACCTTGGTGTCAATTCTGCTTATTTTGCCTAATAATTTCATCTCGTTAATACCCTTCAATCCGCATTAGGCCAGCAACGAGGGTAATAGCCCATCCTCATTAACTATCCATAAGTTAGGCCTGTGTCCCTGCACTGGAGACGTAAAAAAGGGCTGATGATGATGAATTGCATTTCTATATTTCTAATGAAACTCAACTACTTGCATTTTCCCATTGCACTATCTATCTAAACTCCAATATTTTAAGTGCCATGTCTTCTTCACAAATCAATGGTGACAGATATATATTATTATTTTGTGATTTAGTAACAAGGACTGTATCATAAGCCGTTGAAGCGCTATTGACTTGCCTAACAACCTTTACATTAGCAGAATTACCTATTGGCCGCAGTAAGATATATAATAAGATTTTCTTTAGCAGGCGTATTCGCTAACTCAGTTGACAATCTAAAGCCGTGTTCACCGAAAAATCCCATATGTCAAAATCGTAAATGAGCAATCCCATATGTTAAAATCACTAATTCGTATTTTCTATCAACGGCTCGCAATTTTGAAATGTCAATATCGGCGATCTCCACTGAACTCTATTTTGACACTTGATCTTGTATCGATAAACTCTTATTTCGTATTCCGTACGAATCAGTGGCCATAAAAATAAACTTCAATTAGCAATTAAATCTAATTTAAAAACAATATAGCAACTGGCTAGGGATTACAGATTACAAATGAGAAACCGAAAAAACAGAAACCGCAAATGCACGATGTCGGCTTGCCCACAAAGCTTTGTCCTCAGAAGTTGCCAGAGTTACAGAATTAGGAAAAAGTAACCCGTTTTATTTTGATAACATATACCTAACAACAATCATTCGCGAAGCGTGTTATTTGTACCTTGTGTCACATATAAAAACGTGACAATATGTATGTGCGTTTATCATTTGCATTCACTAGGACCAAACACATGAGTGATTATTGTCTTGTTTTCTTTTAGTTTCTTTTTATCGAAATTTAATTACATATTATCACTTCGTTATCAGTCTATTAATGTCTCCACTATGGGATTCAGGCCTATGTATGGAATTAAATGGAATAGGGATTTACATTCTAAATCATAAAAATTAAAATTAATTTATCCTCATAGTTGATATTTTAAATCTTAATTATATGACTAATTTGCTATTTTTACTAGATTTATTAGTCTATTAGTGTCACCATGGTAAGGGCACAGTCCCTACCTACGGATGAAATGAAATAGGGAGAACGAGCTATATCTACGGACACGGAGGTGCATGAATTGATATTTTTTTGGTCACCCTACCTACAACTAGCCATTCATTGTAAACTATACACACTAACCACTGTTATTATGTATTGTTATGATTATTGGAAAGACAATTAACCTTTTTATGATTACATATTATATGTTTTTAACATGAGTAAATATGTTGTTCCCAAAAGTCGGAAATCTTTGTCACCATGAAGGAATTATGCTAGCTTTATTTAAAGGTAATTTGTCTGCACTCCAACATGAAATTAAAGATAGGTTTATCGTTTTCACTTTTAGTTCGGCTAGTGAGTAATAAAACCTATTTTGGTCTGCTAGTGTTGTTGTAAACAATACCGTAACGTTATTTGATTTGTAAGAAGAAGATCGCGGCATCCCATAATTCATAGTATAGTTGATTTAATTGCCTATCTATCTATATCTTCACGCAGTATCCCTTGCGGGGTAAGCAGAGGACCGAGTTCCACAAGGCATGATCTTTGCATACATATTTCGGCTTCTCCACTTTCATTGAAGCTTATTAACATTAATTATAGATAAAGAACTATGACAAAAGTAAATAAAACAATATTTCTGCATTTTTATTGCTATATAATTACATACTAACATATGAATATTACCTAAGAATGTTAAAAATATGTTTCGAAAATATTTGTATCGAACCCGTATCGATAGTAACGTTTGTATTTTTTTTTTAATTTTACTAAAGACGCATTGCATTGCAATTGTTGATAAACAGTATGACAGTCATATAAAAGTTCAAGTTGTTTATTTTTAACGTTCATTATTCTTTGCGACATTGCACGTTAAGTATAATTAAGAATTTAATTAAACAGTGATCGTGTAGAAAAAATGGATTCGCCATGGTGGATTATTTGTTTAGTTTTCGGAAACGTAAGTTGTAGTTAACTCAAAATGTAATTTAATAAATATTTATTCAGCTATTTCATATACCTACATGATCTATGGGATTTACAGCTTATTTGAAAAATTAAAGTAGATGATGCTATTTAGCTCAAGGATATGTCGAGTGTCATTTGATTAATTTCATTTGGACTGTATGGATGGAAGTCCTTTGCCTACCTTGAATGGGTGAAGAATATTATTAAAAAAGTCAGACAAGGCTGTATGCGCCTAAAATCTTTTGCCCATCCCAAATGAACCCAAAAAATTGGACCTTCTTTCCAATTCTTACTTGCAACTTAGATAAATTGAAAAATTATCTTTTAACTAAGGCATTTTACGTTTTACTTTTCTACAAATCCGTCTTTTCTTATTTAATTAACTTTTCAATTGTAAGACGGTACTAATTTTCATCAAAATTAAAGAAAATAAGTATATAATTATTATTTGAATTTGTTTATAAAAAGCACCCTTTTTTATATTTGTCTTTTACCACAACCTTGGCCAAAAAATGTAGTTTAAGATATTTAATGATAATATAACATTCTACTGGAAAATAAATAAATTGAACTTGAATTAGTGACTTTTGAGTTTTTTCACAACAAACAAAAATACACTTCTGCGTGTCTTCATAATCCTATTAATATAGACACATTGTTTTGTGTTTCGTAAAGAAAAAAAAAATATTTTAAAGCTTTATGACATTTTAATGCTCATAGTTTACTGATACTAAAGTTTTACAACCGAATTCATTGTTCCAACATTAATAAAAAAATGGAAACTTATATATATATTTTTTTAATTCACAGCTTGTTCTTGTCCGAGCCCAACTTCCTATGTACCCAGGATCTGCTGTTCCACCACCATGCCCTATCATAGTGCCTAACAACTGCAACGGGAACGGCTTGAATTCGATTATGCCTATTCTTCTACTGCTCCTGCTCAGTGACGGTTTTGGCGGGAATGGCCTGGGCGGCGGTTGCGGCGGCGGTTGCGGCGGTGGTTGCGGCGGCGGTTGCGGCGGCGGTTGCGGCGGCGGTTGCGGAGGCGGTTGCGGATACGGCGGCAACGGATGCGATTACTGCGGCGGATATAACCCACCTTACCCAATTCCTTATTCAGCTAACAGCCCCGTATGTCTTTAGATGAATCCACGTAACGTTATTAATACATAATAAAGGTTTACAATAAATTCTTATCCTTATACATCCTTATTTTGTTTTTCATTAGGTAATAAAACTAAATTTAACTGACCAAAATATAATATCAGGGTCGCCTGATTTCAATATCAAATAACATTTTAGTCTACTAAATTTAGATTTAGTCCTGTCAATCAGTTTTCATTTATGATAACCTGAATATAACTAAGATAACAGATGTAAATTTATTGTATGTTTAGTATACAGGACATTGATACAGGAGTATAATTATGTTTAGTTTATTACACCTGACTATGAAATAACTTTAAAAGAAACTCAAATTTTGCTCTTTATAGTTTAGTTATGGGACTAGTATAATAGAACCGGCCATATACCTATTATTACTTGTATATTCCTGTTCTATTTACAAATATAGAAAACACACTCGTTTTTGTTTTTATCGAAAACAAATATGATGTCTGAGTAATTGAATATCAAAATAAGTAGAAACTTATTTTGATAAAAAACAAAAGTGATGATCCAATTTCGAAAAGAGTGGGTTCACCAAAGAACAAAAGAAAAGCTTTATTTCATTTTTGAAAATTGATATATATTTATATAAAAAGATAAATTGATATAAATTAATATGTACCAAATGCATCGAACACAGTACCTTCCTTCTTGAATCTGAACTCGTTTAATAGTCCACTTACAATTTACATGATAAGATAAAAGTTAAAGGTTCTTCAAATAAAAACTATAGATTCAGAGATTACCTTTCCTGAAGGTACCTACACACAACTGCACGGCAGACTATACATTATGGACTTTGTATCGCGCAATTAGTATAGAACTACCTAACTAACAGAGATCTTCTTACGGTAGCGGTGACGTACTGCCATGCGTATATAAAAATCACTAATTTGGCGTCTACTAAATAATTTATTATTAAAGACATCATCAATCACATAAACCATTGATATTGCCTTCAGTCCACAGCAGGGACAATATTTCGATCTTCATTATTATTGGCCTCCTGCCAGATTTCAGTCTTTTAACTTGACGGATAAAGCGAATACAATGATGTGTTTCATATTACACATTGGTTTCACCTCAAAAATAATTATCTATAAATAAAACTATTTTGAACGGGTGTAGCGCGTTTGTATTTGTTTTCCTTGATGATTCCGACCCCTTAGAGGTTACGGTGCAATTAAGACTAAGTATTATTTAGTTAATAGTGCGCGTAAAAATATAAGACGTCAGTAGGTATATAAATTATCTACATTTAAAAATATATTGGAAATAAAATTCGCACATTACCATGGCTCTCCTTTTAATGACTCATGATCATAGTGTGATACCCACCAATCAAAATAATACTCGCATAATTTTAACACCGAAAAGGGAATAAAATCCGACCCAGATCCCTGGAGCCATCCAAAAAAGAACAAATTAGGAGGAAATATCCCTCACAATAATAGACATCCAAATAACACAGGGGTCGACAACCTGCGGCTCTTTCGATGTAAACTCGCACCTCTCAAGTTCCATTTACAAAAAAAATATTTTTCTATAGAAACTCTTTAAATCGTAATCGATCAATAGTTGATTACCCATACTATTATACGATTGCGGTTTCGGTCTATGAATGAGAGTTAAATGTTTTAAATTGTTTATTTAAAATAAAATCTCGAATAGATATTTAAATAAATATTTTGAAGAATTCTTTCAGTTTCATTAAAAACTGTGAAGTTGTAATAATGTAGCTTTTAGCTCTCCCGTGTCATTATGTTGCCGACCCCTGAATAGCCTATAAAATATCACCGTAATTTCTTTAAATTTCATAATACCAAACTTTTAATAAGTAATGACCCAATTAATTTAAATAATATATTAACAGTCATGATTGATGTCGACAATGAAGTTTATATATTATAATAAAAATAATAATATTTATCGCTGTATTTAAGCGATGGGTGTTAACTACCATCTGCAGGTTAACTCAGCTACACTTTTATTAATAAACAAGGTTTAGCGTAAAGGTTTAAAGTTTTACGCTGAGACCGCACTTATTATTAGTCAAAATTCATATTATTAAACAGACACTTGGCAAAATACTAAAATTGCAATTTTACCGTAAATTCACTGTGACGCTAAAGCTTAATTATTAATAACATTGCTAATTTTTACGTAATCGATATTATATTATTAATGCAATGACTTCTTCACACATCAATGGTGACAGATATATTGGACTTTAGATGGATAGTACAATGGCAAAATGGAAGCAATTGAGATTATATTAAGATGCAACTATTACGTAAACAGCAGGTCCAGTAGACTAGTAGTAGAAATTTATTGTCTCAAGCTCCTCCGTGCTTCGAAAGGCACGTTGAAAACGTTCATCCAGGCTATATCTACTGTTAATTAAATGCTGTGGAGTTTCTTGCGCCTACTCTTAAATAAGTCTTGGACTATGACAAGAAAAAATATGAACTATCCAAAAGATTTGTATTGCCAAATGCATCAATTAGAATAAAGAAAACTTCAACTTATGAAAATGAAGGAAAAACACTTTAAAATAATAAACAACGCTAAGTAATATGCAAATGCTTTAATACTTTTTCTAATGGAAAATGAATGGAGAATTGCCCACCATAAATGCAAAAGA
This sequence comes from Diatraea saccharalis, assembly GCA_918026875.4. Classification (NCBI taxonomy): domain Eukaryota; kingdom Metazoa; phylum Arthropoda; class Insecta; order Lepidoptera; family Crambidae; genus Diatraea; species Diatraea saccharalis. Next base: position 6,901,529 of record OU893341.1, on the reverse strand, counting down.
AAAATTCATTTATAAATAACTGTAACCCGCTTATGATGAAAATAGTTTTATCGGAACATGCGTTGAGTTACGTTTCATCATGAGTTAAGTGAATTTAACTCGTCACACTACTATTATACGATCAATTGACTTATAAAATTAAACAACCCACCATCAAAGATTGCACGTTACAAATTCAAGTGACACATAGATTATTTATCTATGGCTGATTCAAGGCGAAAGGGTTACATATTAATATAATTTTGCAAAACATACGTGCCTTAATGCACTAAAGCACAGTTTCAACATAAACCTACTGACCGATTTGCTTTTGAAATTACATGTATATAAAGATCATTTGAAATCATACACAAAGTACATAACAATATGGACATACGGGCGTTCACGTTTTTATCGAGCTTACTGCTCCTATTTAAGGTATATTTTTATCTAATCAATCAAATAATATCACATAAAATCGCACTGTAATCTTTTTGACTTAAAGCGGGAAAAGAAACTGACTTCAAGATCAGTGATACACTACTCGAACTTACTCGAGTAGCTCGGTGGCGTAGTGGATGAGCGCCGCAGCCCGCGGTCGTTTTTATTAAGCAACTTTCGCGAGGGTCTGTCACGGGATGGGTGACCAGAAAATTATTATCTCGAACTACTCCGTATTTAGGCTGCATTTGCAGTTATTATCCTCTAATCTGCATTAAGCCAGCATGGAGGATCATGGCCCAACCTCTTTAACCATCTTCAATTAAGGCCTAAACCCCTCCAGTGACGACGTAACAGGGCTGATGATGATGATATATCACTCGAAATACTAATCGTCCGAATTTCGACATCAGCGTAAAAGGTCGAATTTGTCTAATATTTAATCCTAGTAACAATTTAAGATGGTCTATCTTTGAACTTTAAGCCATTGGTGACTCAAAACTAATATGATAACTTAGAACTTTTGTTTCAGTGTTTTAGATGTCAATCTTCTTTTGCTGCCAGTTCAGTAGCCGTATCAGAAACGGTTAACCAGCCAACATTACAAAACAGATTCACCATACCGGCGGTGATAAAGCCCGTGATCACCTACGACACCAGCAATTTAGTGACACCAATACCAAAAGTACCTAGTTACAACATACCTCCTTTACAACAACCACTAACCTCACCATATCCAGTACAGGTAGTTTACGACAACGCTTCCGGTGGTAGCAACAACAATATCTTAAATCTTATAATTCTATTAAGTCTCCTCAAGAATAATGGTAAAGGCAGCAGCTGCTGCGGTGGTTGTGGCAATGGTGGTTGCGGAGGTAGCAGTTGCGGCGGCTGCTACAGAGGTAGATATAACAACTACGAAAACCCTTACGGAAATTACCCTTACGGAAACTACGAAAATGTTTACTGCGACAACGGATACTATTCTCGAGATATCGAGAACCTAAATGCGCCAATTGAAATCATCGTGAACGGTGATGGTTACATAGAGGAGCCGGTGTTGCCTAACCCGTCTTATTCGAATCCATATCCATTAATCAAGGCCAGTCCAGGAAAAAGTGCCAATGAAATCATCGTCACTATAACGACAAATTACCCTTGCAATGACAATGCAATGGTAAACGAATACTAGTTCTAGAATACGATCTAGTTACACAATTGTTGTTTTCTGTATTTTAATTTTTGATTTTTTAAAAGTGTTAATTGTTTATTGTTGTGTTGTGATTTAAATATATGTTATATAAGAATAATAATAAAAAAAAATATATTTCACAGTTGTTTCGGTTTTTATTTTATACTCTTGATATTACGCGATAGATCTGCTGCGCCCCATCCGCGTAACACCTGACTATGTATACAAACATCGTATTCCAGTTTTTAGTTTACAATTAGTTACAGTAATCCTGATTGATCTGTTCAATGTTTGAAAACCGGAACATGGAGTTAATATCGATATAAAATCGGCTCATGCTTAAACAAGTTGTATATTATTGATAAACACTGAAACTTTTTCTTATATTTAGTCTTAATAAAAAATAGGGTGTAGGTAGGTTTTAAGTAACGAAAAGACGGTTATCTACTATCATCATCACCGCAGGCACAGTGCGAATTGGTGGGTGTTAACAACAACGGATGGAGCTGAAAGTAACAACTTAACGTGCACGGTCTTCCGTGTTACGACGCGTTCGAAACTTTAAATTTTTGGTCACCCATCTTATGACTAGCCTTTGCAAAAGTTGCTTGACAATCGTATCATAGATCGAGCGCGATAATCACTGCATCATCAAGCTCCTTAGTTATCTATACACAGTATAAAACAAAATCACTGCCCGCTACTGGTACACTGACATTTTTACAATTACACAACGGATTTTTCATCAATATACAGAGTTTTTTACATATAAAGAATAAGAACAATAACTGTCTAATTCGTTAAACAATTTCTGAAAATTTGGACGTATTCGATGATTCATTAACCTAACAGAATTATTTGTTCAGATGTGAATTCACAATGATTTGCGATATTACAACGTGGCAATATACTGTTAAATCTAAACATTGACGGTTCACCTTTCTATTGCTGTATTATAATATTGCTTTAACAAAATTCAAAATTGGAAACTCCTTCAATTTTATAGTAAATAGTGATATCCCTATACGAGAATGTATAGGGATAATGTTTTTAAACTCACACGATTTGTATACATTAATGTAACCGAGTCTTATTCGTGCATTATTTTTACTACTGGATCGAGTTACATACACCTCATGTCCTTTCCACTGAACGACATTACTATCCAAGGATTGTTCGTGGAGCGGTTGAAATAAAAAAACACAACAATAGGGATGTTATATTACAAAATCATTGAGAAGCAAATAAGCAGTCTTTCGTCATCTTAATATTCATGTTATTTGGCAATATGCTTCCGTTTATTTTGTTAGTTAAACAAAACTACTACACTGATTTTATGAGACCTCCTTATTTTGAAATCCTTATTATAAATTTTGAAAATCAGTCCGCAAATCACACAGAAATCTGTAAAAACAGATAAAATATTACCCGTCGAACATAGAACCTCCTTTTTTCGATTTTGGAATCGATTTGCATCACCAACTTTTACTTCTTGAACACCTTATATAGACAAAATAATAATTTTAGTAGAGGAATTATTATTTTCCAATTTGTATTCATAACACTGAAATAATAACCCTACTGTAAGCCCAAAGCAAATCTGTAAATACCCGTACACTAAACGAATATAGTATTTCAGTGAATTGAATAATTTTAGTTATTTTTTTGTATCCAAATTGAGTAAACTTCATTTTTAAAGGCTGTCTTTCCGAACACAGGCACATGTGAAAGTGGAAAGTATGCCGTGGGTTGCAAATCTACGGGGGAAGGCCTTGTGCCAAGAAGACACCAGCAAGAAACTCAGCAAGGGTGGCCTTTTTCTCTCTTTTTTATTTAAAGACACCTACGCAGTTACTTGAAGAGAACATGACATACATTCATATTCTGTCGGGGTCCCGGACTACACACACACATACACTCACGCATGCTCATACGCATACACAAATACTGTCACAGATATACATACATGCAGGCACATATACACTCTCTATAACAGATACATACACACCATTGGCATGTACGGCACCGGAACCTCGTTAGCGCCGCAGCCGCGGAGCGATGAGAGGAGTTGCACATGTCGATGCCTGCTCTCTGAGGCTGTGGAGGGATGGCACTGAGCTGGATACCGACGAGTGCTTCGGACTACATACGTGGGGGAAGATCCACGAGGAGCCTCCTTGCCGGATGGGTAAATACTAGAGATTGCTCAGTAGCGCATCTTCGATCCTTCGATGGGGATAGCCTGGTTGGTTTCCTGAATCGTACCACTAACCCGCCCCGCAAGGGGTGGACCGAAATAGAGGTGAACGGCGTGGGAAGTGGTCTTTGGGCTGGCCCGTGCATCACCTTCGTGGAGAGCGACTTTGTTAGTTTTTAGTGTGTATGGCCCCAGTTTTTTAACTAGCCCTCCTTATCAGGGTCGAGTACGCAAGGAAAAGACCCAAATAACGCGCCGACATACTAACGAAGGCACAAATAAATATAAAACAACATCACATACATAGCTCTGATTCCAAGGTCAGTAGTTTAAGCTCCCATAAATAGAGTATATGAGACAAAAAGGTACCACAACACCCAGACGCGAAGCGATATAGTAAAGTCCTTTTTCTACATTGACCCAAACGGGAATCGAATCCAGGACCAATGGTGACGCCTTAAAATTTGGCTACGGAGATCGTCAACTGGCCGCTGTCACATAATAGAGCTTTAAATAAAATCTTTATTACCTTATAAAGTAAGTGTTTGTTTTATTGAACCTCTATGACGTGACAGTGCTGCGATGGGTGACAAGTTAGAGGCTAATTTTATAACAGAATATTATATTAAGTAAATTATTGTATATAATGATTAAATATACTTTATTTTTTAAACTGAAGCTTTTAAGAGACTCTGTTAAAAGAGGTTTTTATTCGAACTTTCAAATTCAAATATAGCTTTTATAGCCACCAGCTACAAGTAATAATTGTGCTGGAAATCATCAACCACTCCCGCTACGGATCTAATAGTGCTTGCAATTACTGTCAAGCGCTGCGTCGTTGGCCTTCGAGGGAAATGACATTTATTACCTACTTAAAGTCTCCTAGAGATGGATTGCATTAAAGGAAAATAATAAAATGATAGCTAATGGGGATGAGGACTGTAAATAAGAACTAATGGATATAGGATAAAATATAATAATAATAATAATAAATCACAAATTACAGTAAGCAACGAAATGACAATTATATCCAACAAACGCAAAAACAAAGAGTAAAGTAAAAGAACAATATAAAAATATGACAAACTAATATAAAAGGGTGGCGCTATCCAGCTAGTCGCCTTTCTACCTCGTATCATACCATTATAAACCTCCTTAGTTTTGCAAAATTATATATAAATAGATTGAAAACTCCTTTTTTATATTTAAATTTAAAAAAATAAAATGGAAATAAGGCAATGAAAACAAAATAGAGCTCCAATTTTTTTTTTAAGCTTCTACGAGTAATCTCCTTATTTTTAAATAGTTCAAAGATTGGATACAAATGGGATGAAAACTCGCTTATTCTTTTTTTAAATTTGAAAAATATAAATGGAAATACAACAATGAAAACAAAATATAGCTTCAATCACTTTACGATTAATATCCCGCCAAAATCCTATAATTACTTACAGCTTTCTATTTTGGAAAGGCAAAGCTCCTACAACCATGTTTTGAATCTCATTATGTATTTTTGAAACAGACTTCTTTCCTAAGATTACAGGTTATTTTGTTTTTATCGTCAATAAATTATTAATTGGGCATTTCATTAGTTTAACTTTCCTTCCTAGAGATAATTGACGATTTTATTTCATATTTAATGTAATTTTCATTTGGGTTCAAATTAATTAATTATTCAGAACATAGTTGTGTAATTTTACATAGGCATAGATTGAAATATTATCAATTTACTGGAATTGTATTTTAAACGTGCGAGCATTGACACATATATTGAATTACAAAATTCGTGGCATATCTAAGTATGTGTAATTACTAATATCAAATGGGTTACAGACAGTCGTTAATATAAAAGCAAAAAATTCTTCGAAATAATAAAAAGAAATCGAAATGGCCTCATCGAAAACTGTCGCATTCATCGCTCTGGTGGTTTTAGTCCAGGTAAAACAAACTACAATAGCCTCAAAACTCTATTTTATAAAAAAAAAATACTAATGGCGGAATAATAAAATTAGGCCATATTTAAAAAATACAAGTATTTTTTGTATTGAGTGTGTATTCATGTTCAAATGAAATTCGTAAACTAACCATAAATTTATTTTACAAATACACAAAAAAACATAAAAAATGACGAATAGTCAATCATAATCCACCTATTCACCACTCCTGGCCTATTTTTATGTCCATCAGTATATTTAATTTTGAAAAAAAGATTAAGTACCTATCAGTAACTTTTTTCTGCGCAGCCCGAATTAATCACTTTATCTAATTTCCATATGTTCCGTCATCATTATCATTATTATAAGACCACCATTTGCTTTACTTGCAATTGTACATTTTTTATTCGTTTTATATGTAATTGAGTTCAATCATTTTCGTCATATATTACTGCACCTAATAAAGATTTATTATTATTTAGAGTTATCATACCAAAATTCACTATCAAATTTCATTAGTCAGACTCTAGGTCAACTATTGATTCAAATAAGTTCTGTCAATAAAAAATGTCAATAAAAAACCGGCCTGGGACCAGTGCTGGATAAAATACAGTTCACGAACGGTTCACGAACCATGACAGCTAGATAGCTGAAATTAGTTAATAATTCTCGTCAGTCACATAGCGGAGTGCCAGTAATAGGGTCCTGTTTAACCCTTTGAGTACGGAGCCTTAAAAATTAACCAGGACGGCATCCTGACTGTATAATAAAAATACTAACCTCCTTGCAGTGCGCCTGGATACAATGTCAAATTATCCCGTGCCAAAATGGATTGTACGGTGGAGGTTTTGGTGGTTTGGTCAACGGATGCAACGACAACAACGACCTCGAAATCATATGGCCCATACTGCTCCTGTCATTATTGAACAAAAACAACGGTGGGTGTGGTTGTGGCGGCGGCTGTAATGGCGGATGTGGGAGATGCTAGCGTTATAAGAATAACTTTTCGGCGTTTTAAAATAATAAAAGTATTCCAAGTACGTTAAGTTTTCATTTAATATAAACTAACCGATAATCCAGCAGTTGATTACAAAATCTAAAGTGAAGATGTAATCATTTGGTAATAATTGTTGTTAAACAGAATTTCTTGGCACCTCAAGAGACGAGAGACATAAATTTTCATTAAATATCGTCTGTAATTAAAATGACAAAAAGTAATAAAGGGTTTGTTTTGCCATATGTTTATAAATTACAAACATACAATTTTTTTAAGATGTATAGTGATTGACAAATGTGCCTTGAAATAATCAAATTAAATTTTAACTATATGTATACCTAAGGCACACAGTATTTATTTAGATACTCTTTGCCTAAAGCGTTTTAAGTTATATGTTTCTCAACTATTTTTGTTCACAAAAGTTCTTAGTAACTTTTAAACGTATTCAAAAAAGGAGGAGGTTCTCAATTTGACCGTTTTTTATGTATGATAACGCATATGTCCGGTATTTATAGTCTGATTTGAAAAATACTTTTTGCATTCACGGACACTCCGTGTGGTCCTATAAAAATTTTGTTAGAGTCTGGTCATCAATATAAAAGATATTCCAGGAAACTCCTCTAAAATCAACTGCGCACTTTTTTTGCACTAACTTTGACTATGAGACTGCTGCACTTACAAAAATATATTATTATACCAAACCTACAATAGAATTATCACTTCATAAAAATAAAGGTCATTTTAAATGTATATTTATTTTAAACTTTAAAATTAATATTCTATTTAAAAGATAGTAGTTCTGGCTCTCTTTTCTATTATTGCACTTATCACATTATTTTTTCGTGTCATCAACTACGTTTTAACTATTACAATATATATAATGCAATAATAGATAACTCTACTAAAAATTATCAAAATGAATTTTGCAAATTGTAAACAACTATTCGACATGATAGAACCATAGATATATAAAAGCTTACACATTCTCGCACACATATCGATAATTTCATATCGTCAACAAGATTTCACATCTTATTGATATCCACTTGCTACCAATTTAGTAATACAAATGAATTTAACAATAGTATATACTTTTTTGTCTATGACGGTAAGTTTAGTTTTAAATGATTTGAAAGTTTAATCTCATTCGACAGTGTTTCAATCACAAATTGTCCATAATTAAAATATATACGACCTCATTTCATTTTATACAATGTACTATGTTTCATACCAGTGATCTTGTCTTTGATAATTTTGGTTTACCGAACCACTATTTTTATATATTTTTTATAATGTATACTATTTCAGATCACTTACTGTCAAGGTGTTCATAGAGAAGTTAGAAGTCCTTCTTCCAAATTAGCCCGAATTCATGCTTTAATCGGAAATTCAAATAAAGAATCACCTGAAATCTATTTCCCAGACGTAGAATATCCTTCTAATATTTTAGATTTGATAGAACCATATTACTATAAAACTAGTGGCAGTATTACTGAAGCATTTCCTAAAGAAGTTAAAGAGATATTTAAATCAATGGAATCTAAGAAACTAACGAGTGTTCTTAATACGAGTAATAAGGCTGCAGAAATTAATTCATTGCCCGTACATTTCAACCAAAAAGAGGACAAAGTGGAGGCCAAGAATAAGTTTTTTACGCAAAATAATATCTCTCAAGAAATATCAATAGATTCTTTCGTCGAAGACGCTGGAAGTGACAACTATAAAGACAGCATTAGTTCACAAGAGATAAATGTTAAACGTATGCCTTTAAATACAACAAGCGAGATTTCTGCAAATGAAGAATAATAGATAAACATAAAGACCCACTACCTCATAAACATTGTATTTTAAGTAATAAGTTAGCTTATTTATTCAAACTGACATTATGAAAGGAAGTATGCTGCCATATGTATGCAGAAGTTATAGGGAAATGTTTTTATTTCTGAACAAATCTTTTTGATTTATGTCACGGTTAAGAATTTTTTATTGAACTACATAAACTACTACTAATATCTTTTAACTACTTGAAGGCTACATTCGATAGACAATATTCATGAGGATGTTTTGATTCATTATTATGTGTGTAAATTAACTGAACTATATTCTTCATGACAAATGCTTTGTAAAACCACTTTGTCCCTAACACTCTAATATCTCTCGACTAGGACTCCAACTCATGATCTTTCGCAATCCGACGAATTTTTCAAGCACTTGTTACTTTCAGGTTAAGGCAATCGACCCAAACAGCCGATAGAAATATTTTTACAAATATTTAAACTTTCGGTAAAGATGAAAATTTGTTCTAAATATTATATTTGATCAATTTTTAATTCACAATGCTATATTGAAAAATATTCTATAAAATATCCACTTATGAAGCAGGGTTGCATAGTCTAGAATTATATAAGTAATTGTTTTCCCGCGACTTTACGCGAATAATTAAAAAAGTATTCCCGAAGATGATGCAAACAAAGTTAGAAACTCAAAAAAAAAGTTTAGAATAAAATTGAATAGTGATAAAATTGCATAGTGGTGATTTCGTATAACCTCACCTTAAAAGAATGCGCGTGAGCGTTGGAAACTGTTTTTGGCTAATGAATAACCTATTTAAGTTTCTCATTCATATTTAATATTAACAGCTGTTTGTTTCTTTTGGTAAATAAATAAATAAATAAACTCTACCTCGTTATAACATTAGTATAGAGATACATTCTCAATCATCTCCTTTTCTTTACCGATTATATTTATTCTTATAATACCTGCAACAAAAAAATAATAATTAGTAAATATATTATTTATGATTATTAACAATCATAAGCCCATTATTGTTTTATTTAAAAATACAAGACTATTAGACAAACTGAAACACAGATATTCTTTTATCGATAAAATCATGATGAAGCAATTATACATAAAAAATAACGCACGTGAGTGGTGCAAGTTTATAAATAAAACTGATGATATGGACTAAATAAAAAATAGTGTAACATTATGAGAGTTAGTGAAAAGGTGGCAATATTAATTGCAGCTGGTATATTCATCCAGGTAAGAAATGTAGTCTTGTTTTAGTTGATATCATAGGGTAAGGCGCTGCGCAAACGTGAAAACAATTCCTACAATATATTTCCCGCAATTAATGTCGTCACGCGTTGGTTATGGAATCAGTTTCACATATTTAGTGTGGTCCTGATTACCGGTGGAAGTAATCAGACGGTCGGCTGTTGTTTTACAATATTTACAATGGATGTCAATTGAGAAACATTATAATTAAAGGTGAACGTTGACTGTGTCATCACGATTTAGAAGGCTACCCTCACGATTTATAAGTGACCGGTGGAAATAATCAAAGACAGTCGGCTGTTGTTTTATAATATTTACGATGAATGTCAATTGTAAAACATTATAATTAAAGGTGAACGTCGACTATGTCCTCACCATTTAGAAGTCTACCCTCGAAATATTCAGTTTTAAAATCAAGTTTAGAAATTTCACTTATTTATTTTATTTGACGTGATGTTGACCGTACGAATTTGCTGATGTCACACGTCCACTATATCCGGTTTTCAAATACAATTATTTAGTAATCATTTGGCAGTTTTCACCTATCACTGCAAAGTTATGAAGTAGATCTACGGAAGTAATTTGTATGACTAATGAATGAATGAATTCCTTATTGTACAACATAAAAAAGACAACGTATAAACATAAATGAACAATGCAATCAGCGGCCTTATTGCTAAAAAAAAAATTCATACAAGCAACCATATTTAGTTGTGGAATTAACTAAAATATGGGAAGGAAAGTAAGCGGTGTATACAGAGCAAATAAAATATGTACTATAAAATATGTATATAAAGATATACTAATATGTATATATATACAAATATGCATATACATACATAATGCAACAAATTTATTTTGATAAGAAACTTAAAACATTCCTTGAGATAATTTTGTGATAAGGGATTAACCAGTATTGATGTCTTCAGCACGCATAATATTTATTGTCTTTGCTCATATAATGATAGTGGCCGGATTTATATATAATTAACACATATATAAATTAACACGGAACACAGTAAACGTTCACCTTTACTTGAAGAATTAATTGTAACATAATTTGTTTAGTCACTTGTGTATGTTACAGAAAACTTTTAGTTTTCCTATTTCCACTGAATACGTTTTTTATTGGAAATTGCTATATCAAATGGATGCAACTGAGAACTGGGCAAAAAAGTTTCTTTATCTGCAAGGCGTTGCGAAATTCATATTGAACATATGAATATATAAATATGTAGGTACTGATAGCTTGCATTCGAAAGACAACAATGTATACGTTGGCACAGCGTCTAAACGTTTAATACACTACTTTTCTACTAGGAAATAAATAATTATAATATAATTATATAAGTTCATTTTTCAGATACCATGTGTAAGATGCAAGAAAAAAAAATTCAGTGCCGACAAAGAACAGGCAAGCGTAAAAAATCAGCCTATAGCAAAAGTTTTTGAATTCCCAAATGTTGAGTATCCCGTTTTTCAAGATGACTTTCAAACACCATACTTACCAGGACCAGAGCTTTTCAATTTTAATGAACTAGAAACATTTACTGAAATGGAATGTCCCCAGTCAGCATTCGAGACTTGGTCACCAAATTATTGGAACTTCAAGCCCTTTAAGAATAATCATAAAAAAATTGGCCCATATAATCATCCGACCCTTAATCCTGGATCACCCTTTGAGAAATATAAAAATATGCAATATCTTATTTCAAAAATCATAAAAAATTATCAACGTTCAAATGATATTCTAAAAGCCTCCCGAAATTCTAAAGATCTCCCGAAGAAACTCATTACAAACGAAAATTCCATTTTTAAAGACACTCGAGATAATTTGTTAAAAATCTTAAACAATAAAAGAAATACAGACTACGATAAAAAAATAATTTTCACTAAAGATACTTCGGAAGAAAAAAGAAACAATTCAAATACAGTAATTATAGAAACTAAACAACTCTTGAGGGATGATCTGTATGATATAAATGCTGTGAAGACGACACAGCGTCCCACTTTATTAAATATAAATACTACCACAAACTTGGAAAATGTAAAACCTACTGAAAATACAATAAGTAATAACGTTTTTTCTACAACTACTTCTGATAGTTACTTAGATAATGTTACTACAACTGCTTCAGTAACAGAAACAGAATCCCCTTCGACATTTGCTTACTCTATAAATTTGATTTCTACTGAAAGTGATGAAAATTTTATCGATATTCCAGTCACTGCAGCGGCATTAGATACTATTTTAACGTCTATTATTACTACACCCATTACACCTGATTATATAGTAGAAAACTCAGAATCTTCTTCAAACACAACGTCCGGTTCAGCAGGTTTTACTGCATCTTATACTTCCGAATCGGAAAGTACTTCCATGGCTACTACCACCACTGTACCATATGAAATTACGCTTAGTACGAAAAAGCAAACGAGTGATGAAGTGCAAAAGAGTTATGACGTGCAAACAAGCTATATTTCAGCTGACAATAAGTTTGCTACGTCTATTTACCAAACTCCATATATAAATTCTACAACTACATGCAACCCTTCAATATACAATAACGATTCTTTGACCAAGTCCACCAACAATATCATGGAGAAATGTCAAGCTATTGCAAATGAATCACTTTTGAAATATGTAAATTCGACTACTCTGACTCTTTTAAACAAATTAGTTTCAATGAATTTATCACCACCTTACCTCACAATGTCAGAGTTTACAGATATTACAGGTACAGATGATATATCAACCATGACAACACCATCATTATATAATCAAGCTAATACTAATAAGACTCAAGATATCGCCACTACAATTGAAAAGACTAAATATTCTGCACCTTTAACAATTTCAGATGATCTCACATCTACAACAATATGTGAAATTGAGGATTTTGTTAATCCTAAAGACAACACAATATTTTTTAGTAATATAACACCTCTGCCACCATCAAATCATCGTGCATCTGTATCAGATTATGACAACCACACTGAAACCACAAATCAGAAAAGAGAAGTAATGACTATAACTAAATACTTACTTGATATACTTTCTCAAAATACGAGTTTTGACAAAGATAAAAATATATTTGAAATAGAAAGAGATGTTTTAAGTGCTCTTCTTACAGAAATTGTACAAAAGAATGAAATTTCTACTAATTCTTCACAAACATCTAATTCAATCAGTATTGTTCCTGGTTCGTTGACATATAATAAGAAATGCGGTCTACCCAATGATTCATTGTCCACCAATATTTTAGAAACAGTCGACCTAGATACTGACACTGTAACAACTATAAACAGTAGACATGCAATATTTGATGATTCATATTCTGATAATAATTTAAAAAATTGTAAGAAATTAACAACTGCACCTTTTTTATCATATTTGACTACAGCTAGTCCTCTAATTACGTCTGAGATAATGGCAACAGATGCTAGTTTGTCAACGAAAAGCACTGATTACGTGGTGACTAACTATTTCACTACAGAAAGTCCTCTTAGTAGATCCGAGCCTTCGTCGGCAGTTGCTAGCTTGTCCCCCTATAACAGCGAATATGAAATAATTAACTATTTGACAACAGTCAGTCCTAGAACAGCTACTGAAATATTGACGGTTATTGATACTTCAACCCACAACAACCAAAATGTAGTAACGGACGATGATTATATCAATTTTGTGATGTCTAGTTATACTACACTCAATCCTTTAAAAACATTTGAGATATCAATGGCTGAAGCTAATTCATCGGACCACGATAATTATTATTTAGTAAAAAACAGTTTAACTACAGCCAGTCCTACAATGACCTCTGAAAACTTAACAACTATTGATTCTTCATCAGCTGTTAATAACCAATACGAAGTAACTGACAATTTGACTACAACGATTCCTCTTAATACATCCGAAACAGTAACAATTAAAGCTAAATCTTCATCTCCTAGTGATTTTACTACAGTCAATCCTCAGAAACTGCCGGAACCACTGTTTACTACTACTGGTTCATCAACTCAAAATAATCATTATGCGATGACCGACTGTTATACTACAGCCAGTCCTTTCAATACTTTTAACACATTAATAAGCGATGATAGTTTTAACGAAAATCATGTAGTAACCGACGATGTACCTACAACCAATCCTCTGAAAACATCTGAATTATTGAAAAATAATAGCGGTTCCTCAGTCTATACAAGCGATCATATGACTGATTCAGTGACTACAATCAATCCTCTAATAGCACCTGAGATATTTATAACTGTTCCTAACGCGTCGTCTCATAAAATCACTAGTACAATATGCGATTATCTGACCACAACGAGCGGTGACTCTAGGATAACCGATTCTTTCACTACGGGCAGTTGGCTAGTACCATCAGAAATAATAACAACTGTAGCTGTCAAGCCATCGAGTCGTGTCAGTTCAAATACGGCACCGGATTATTCAACTACAGCTAATTCACTGAAAACATCTGAGTCATTAACGACTATTGCTGGTTCATCGGTTTATAACAATGACCGTATGATAACTGATCCATTGACTACAGATAGTCTTCTAAAATCTTTAAAACCACTGTCATATATTACCAATTCGCTAAACAACGATTATGAATTATATGACTATTTGACTACTGTCAGTCCTCTAAAAGAATCTGAAGTTTTGAAAACTACATCTAGTTCATCAGACGACAACGGTGATCATGAAATAATTGAATCCTGTACTACAGCCAGACCGTTAAAAGAATTTGGGACATTGACAACCCTTGCTAGTTCATCAAAACATAATAGTGACTATATGATGACTGATTTTCTATCTATAACCACACCTAAAGACACATATAAAACATTGACCACTGATGCTTGTTCGTCAACCTATAATGGTGATTTAGTATCCGATTATTCAAGCATAACCAGTGCTCCGGAACAATCTGAGATATTTAAAGCTATTCCTAGTTCATCAGCTAATGGCTGTGACGATGTGACAACCGATTCCCTCACTACAGCCAGTTTGTTATCACCATCTCAAACAGCAGCAACTGAAACTATCAAGCCGATAAGCTATATCAGTGGTTATGCGGCATCTGATTATTCAACTACAGTCAATCCAGTAAAAAGCTTTGAGTCATTGACAACTACTGCTGATTCATCAGTATACAACATTAGGCATTTGATAACTGATTCATTGACAACTGTCAGTCCTCTAAAAGAAACTGAAACATTGAAAACAATTGCTAGTTCATCAGACGATAACCAAGACTTTATAATAATTGATTCATTAACTACCGTCAGGCCATTAAAAGATTATGAGATTTTTGCAGCTGTACCTAATTCGTCAACCTATAACAATGCTTGTATGACATCCGAATATTTGACCACAGTGAGGCCTCAGTCATTGATATCTATAGCTAGTTCATTTGACCATGACAGTGACTATATTATAACTGATTCATTGACTACAGATAGTCCTCTAGGATCTTCAAAACTATTGACACGTATTAACGAATCTCCAACTCACAACGATGATAATGAATTGTCCGACAATTTGAATAGTTGGAAGTATCTTAAAGAACCGAGAACATTGACAACTATTCCTAATTTGGACCACATTAACTATGTAGAGACCGATTATTTTACTACAGCCAGTCCAATAATGGAATCAGAAATGTCAACAACTAGTTCATCAGAATGTTACAGTGAATTTATAATAACTGATTCATTTCCTACAGCCAGACCTTTGAACCCATCAGATACATTAACAACTAGTGTTAACTTGTCAACCTGTAATAGTGCTAATATGGCATCAGATTATTCAACAACAGTCAGTCCTCTTAAATTATTCAAGACATTGAAAACTGTTCCTATCTCGCCAGCCCTTCATAGCGTGTGTGAAGTTACCAACAAATTGACTACTGCCAGTCCTCTGAAAGAATCTGAAACATTGACAACTATTGCTTGTTCATCAGACAATAGCAGTGACTATGAAGCTATTGATTTCTTTACCACAGCTAAACCACTAAAAGAATCTGAGAGATTGAAAACTGTGTCTTCTGGGTCAACTAATAATAGCACTTACGAGATATCTGACTATTTGAGCATAATGAATCCTGTAAAAGAATTTGAAACAACAACTATTACTAGTTCATCAGGCCATAATGACTATATGCTGAATGATTCATTGAATACTACAAGACCTCTAAATACATCTGAGACATTGAGTGTTGATAATTATTTGTTAATCAATAATAACAATTCTTTTGTATCTAACTACATGTATACAGGTGCAGAACCGACATACACTTCAAATACATCCGATACATTGAAAAATGATTCTAGATCGTCAATCCATAACAGCTATTATGAAAAAACCACTTATTTAACGAAAGTTAATCCTCCAATAGGCTCCGAAATATTAATCCCTATGTTTAGTTCGCAACTACCCAAAAAAATATCAAATACTGATACTTCATCAACTCCTAATGACAAATACGTGGTGATGGACTATTTGACTAGATATATACCTATAAAGACACCCGAAATGTTATCTTCAAATAAAACCTCATCGACTTTCAATACAACTTCTTCTCGAATGCCTAAAAAATTATCATATCCTAATACTTCATCAATAAATAACAAGAAGTATTTGATAACGGATTATTTGGATACAACTACCCCTTGGACACTTAAAAAATTGTCCACTGCTAATAGTTCATCAGATTATAACAACAAATACGTAGCGACGAACAATTTGACTAGAAATATTGCCTTTAAGACACCTGAAATATCATCAACTACTGACACCTTATCATATTATAAGAACAAATACTTTTTAATGAATTATTTCAATACGACTACTTCTCGGATGCCTGAAATATTATCGCCTACTAATACTTCATCACAACATAACAAACAATACACAGTAACAGGTTATTTGAATACAACTACTCCTTGGACAGTTGATACACTGTCGATTACTAATACATCATCAAAATATAACAACAAATACATGGTGACGGACTATTTGACTAGAAATATTTCCCAAAAGACACCCGAAATATTATCAACTAAGGATTTCTCATCGACCAATAAAAACAAATATTCAGTAAAGGATTACTTAAATGCAACTAATCATCAGTTATTCCAAACATTACCATCTTCTAATACTTCATCAGAACATAACAACAAATACTTAGAAACGGATTTTTTTAATACAACCACATCTCGGACGCCTGAAACACTATCAGCTACTGACACTTCAACAACCCACAATAATAAGTACACGATGACGGACTTCTTGCCTAGAAACATCCTTTTAAAAAAACCCGAAATATCATCAACTATGAAAACCCCTAAAACTTATAATTCAAGGACACCAGAAACATTATTAACTTCAAATAGTTCATCAATAAATAACACGAATTATTTGAATACAATTTTAAATGAAAATTGGACACTTGATACATTATCGATTAATAATACGCCATCAAAATATAACAACAAACACATGTTAACTGACTATTTGTCTAGAAATATTTCCCTGAACACAACAGAAATGTTATCAACTAGAGATTTTTCATCAACTTCTATTAACAAATACTTAGCAACGGATTTTTTTAATACAACCACATCTTTGACGCCTGAAATACTATCAACTAATGATATCTCATCAACCCATAACAACAAAAACGTGATAATGGACTATTTGACTAGAAACAAGCCTTTAAAAGGACCTGAAATATCGATGACTGATACTTCATTAAACCATAACAACGGATATTTATTAACAAACGTTTTGACTAAAACCACCTCTCTAAAGAAACCTGAAATATTACCAAATACTGATAATAATTTATTAACCCATGACAACAAATGTTTAGCTACGAATTATGTGATTCAGACCACCTCTTCAAAAACAAACGATACATTATTAACTACAGATCCTTCTTCAACCCATTCACAACGAATGTTTGATAACAGACTGACTAAAAATACATCTCTAAAGAAATCTAAAATATGATTAAGTGCTGATACTGCATTAAACCATAACAACAAAAACGGTTTAACAGACTATTTGACTATTAGATAGATGATTTGATAGTGCAATTACTTCTGTTATCCCTAAAATATTAAAAACTACAGGTAGTTCATTAAACAATGATCGTGACTATGAAATATCCGAGTGTTTACTACAAAACAATTGAATATTTTTCGCCTATTGTTAATTCTACTATATCGTACTATATCGACTCATTATAACAATTCTCTTATAATCTTATAACCAGCTTTTTTTTACCACAAGAAACATTAACAACTACTTTAATCTTGACTACAACTAGTCTTGTTGAGGCATCTGGAATTATCAATAATAAATATTACTTACGCCTAGTTCTTCAGATGTTGATGATATTGATGGCATGTCGAGAATATCCAAAATACTGTTACATCTACTTCTATTCAATCAAAACACATTGCAAATGAAAATTATTTTATAATTTCACATAACCCAGTTTTGTTAATTTCTAAAGTTAGATTGACATCAGATGATTATTCTAATTTAAATTTATCAAACTAATCAATGGTCGGTGTAAGTAATCCAATATCTCAAGCTTTAAGTATATTACTTACTAAGTAAAATTTAAAAATCAATATTATATTACATTTATAAAAAAACGTGTAATTTACTGATTAGGTCTTAATTTATTTTTTTATAATTATTTATTAAAATGGCATGTTTGTATTGATGTTTTTGTCTTTAATTATATTCAAATAAATACATGTAGAAATTACATGGTGTTTTATTTTCAAATGTACAATAATTTATACGGTAAATAACACATCAGGTTATACAAAGTCAAACTCGACTTCATTTTAAACCTTAATGCTTCGAGGAAACAGTTTAAAATCAATTGGAGAAACTTGACATATTGTGGCAACTTGGCGTGCAGCCATATATAAGTATAGGTACCTACAAGGAAGATAATTTTTAATTATTTTTAATGCAATGTTTGCCAAAAATAAAATTAATAATTAAAACACTCTGTTGTACTTAGACAAAGAAGGGAGATTTCCTAATACGAAAAATCGTATTTTTAAATAAAAACAGTCATAATCTTGTAATACAAAGACATGAAAATAGTTATAGAAAACTGCCAGGTCTATTGTTATGTGAAAGCTATTATCGCATGCAAATTTACAGAACTAGTTCCGCCACGAGGAAATGGCTGGGGAAATGAGAGTGAAAGCCTTCGATGCTCTAGGTTCTTATTCGATAACTACTGGAATATACTTTTATATCAAGTTAATACTAGAGCTGTGTCGATAGATTATTTATAGTAAATCGGGTCGATCATGATTCACTCGTTATATTACCGACAGTGGAATGGACGTGTCAGAATAATTGTTCATGTTACGTATTTAAAAATGGTGGGAATTTTTTAAAATTTTAGTGTAAACAAAAGAGATAGAAGATATTTTGCTTGTTGTTTGATTGAAGGTGAGGGTCAAAATATCGAGTACTTAACAGATTCATGATTCGCGATCGACACAGATCTAGTTTATATATATCCCCGCATAATTATTACAAACATAATATAAAAAATATCAACCCTGTTGTTACCAACCTTGAATCAATCCAACCATCCTAATTTGAAGCCTTTTTTCTTTTTTATTGATTTTATACGTATTTTTGTTTTACATGCCAAAAATTACAGTTGTCATTCAGCCCTCTCCCGGTTTTCTTATTTCGATTCCCTGAATCCCAGTATTTCACCATAAATCTTTTATTTCGAGCTATCCGTAACATCTGCTCAAAATGATTTTTCAATATATTTTTGATATTAAGTAATCACTAAACCCTGAACCTGTTTGATAATCTGATTCGAAAAAGTAAGTATGCTTCTAAAATACATCTAAAAAGTAGTTATTGTTACTTCATAGTTATCAGAGAGAGTTAACCAATAACAGTTAAAGTCTTATAGGTAAAGTGTGCGCTTCAGGTATGTTAAAAATAAAGTCAAAATAATATTTATATAAATTGACTTCCTAAAAGTACTTTTGAATATTCTAACATTTTTCTCCCTACTGTTTTACCTACTGTTTAGGACGTAATACAATTTTTGATGATTTTTTTTTTTCAAAACACGTGAGCGCCTACCTTTCGGACACAGGACGCAATATCGGCGAGTCCATAATAATTTACCAATCTGTCTCAAATTTCTTGAATTACTTTCGCCGTTTTCGTTTTTTAATGATTCCGAGATATTTAAACAACGTGTGGACTCTTACACGTGACTCTCTATAATTTTCTCTGAGAAATTGATATACAAATCAGATTCACATCGATAAACACATATCTTCATTATATTCCTCGCATTAGCAATTTACGGGACTTATAAATTGTTTGAATAGATGAATATAATAGATAAAATTAATTTTTTAACTAAGAAACTTTCACAAAACCATAAATTCTTTGGATAAAATGAAAATATTCTCATATTTTATGAGTTTTTCGTGCGATTCATTCATAAGCACCTAGTCTCTTTGCGTTTGTATGCAAATTCCGTTACTGTTGTTTGCTGCAAAGTTAAAATGCTGTTTCATCTCGGCAAAAACAAAAATTATATTATCTGTTTCATTCCGAATATACAGCAAACTTGCTTAATGGATTTAACTATTGAATATATTGTCCTCTGTATATCAACGTGCTAAGCCATCGGTGTCTAAGCCGTTCTTAATCCTTAAATCCTGTTAACAATATTAAGATTAAAACTATAAGTATTCACTTTACACTTTATGCACTTCTTGATAAGTATTTAGCGGCGACCCGAGTATTGTAACCCTATGTTATGTTATTTTAACAACATACATAACATACATATGGTAAATATAACAGCAAAAAATTAAAGGTTTATCTTTGGAATCAATGCTGTTGTTCATTGATAATGAATACATAATAAAATAATTTTTACGCCAGCGGCTTCGCCATATCATATACATAATAAACCTTCTACTTGAATCACTTAGTATATTTAGGAAAATCGCATTGCTATTCGTTGTGTCGTTTAAAAGAACTCAGTGTCCAAACAGCGGGACGCGACTTTGTTTAAAACTAGTTAACTCACAAAAATATATATTTTATTGCAGTTATTTATAATTATTATGTATACATAATCACAAATATTTAAAAAATCATATAATCATGATAATTAAAAAAATATGGGTATGGATAAGTTTAATGTATCACAATAAAATACATAGAACAACAAATAATGAGAAGAGCATACTGTGTAGTATTTATTTATTTATTATTATTAAGAAATATTAATATATTGTTTTCAACTTAAAAAATATTAACAAAATATTGAACTACTTATCTATACTATGACTTAAACTATACAAGATAAAAAATAACCATTGGAAACAGGTAAGGTGTTCAGAAGACTGTGAGCGTTTCCTCTTTGGATTGCCAAACCAATTCTTTGGGTACAAGCCAGCCTTCTGATCACCAGACGAGTCAAAAGTTTATTTTTTATCTCTTATTATGGACGATGGGCTCTGGGACCTCACGGAATCATCTTTTTGACCCCACACGGCTCAAATTAGCAATTTATAGGACTGTATTACTTATATCAAATTGATTACGCTTATATACAATCAATATAACTAAGAATCGAGTTTAACATAATATGATAAGCTTTGTTGATTAATAAAACTCGTTTTAGAGAGTCAACTAATCTGTGAGTTTAATTACGCAGAAAAAAACGCGTGTCAAAACCGGTCTACAGTGTAGTACGATTCAGTATGTCAAGCCATGTTGGAACAAAATAAAATATTTATAGATAGTTAAAATATCTTATTCTTTTTTGTAACTGATATACATTGAGATTTTTAATTCCGTGTCATCATATTATATGTTTTTATTAAAATGTAATTGACACGTTTACAATTTCGTTACCGTGCGTACTTTAGATACCTCTATAGTACATAACTGTTTTCCCGCGACTTCACCGCGTAACTGAGGAAGTATTTAAAAACTAACATTAGTTCCCGAAATCAAACTAGATGTCCGTTCTTGATTTCCCCATGACAACCTTTCCGGTTTTCTTTCAGGTTTAAAAGTAAATTAGTTTTCAAAAGTCAATTAACAACTCATATTCTATTTGTAATTTTTCGTATTTGTATTGATATCTAAGTTTCGAATTTTTCAAATTTTAGTTTTTTTAATATGTTAGTTAAAAGGAACGGAAATGACTGTCTTTGGTCCATTCGTTTCCTGCAAAAATCAACTTTTGCTAGAGTCGCCATCTAGTGGAAGTGCTTTTTAGTCCTTTCGTTTTTTTAAAATACTTCCTCATTATAGTGTAAGTCACCCGGGTATGACGAAGCTTCTCCATACGTCAGGGGTCAGAAATCAGTGGCTCGAGAGCCGCATGCGGCTTTTATGATAAAGTTGGGATTCTCAAGATCTGTTTATAAAAATTATTTTACTATCGAAATACTTACAATTGTGTTATCTATCCATAGTTAAGTACCCATAATATAATACGATTAAGATATGGCTAGAGGTTTTTCAAATATTACGTATGCACTATAAGGGGGCGGGGGTCTTTATTTAGCCAGAGGTCTAGATGATGAATGTCAACCGTTGTCATTTACTTCTTTACACATATGGCAACCCAACCTTAGGGAAATCACCCCACGTATCAAATTTCTTCCGTTAATCTTGATAGATCGATCAAAATAATGTTCGATAGAATGTCAAAATTTCGATTATTTCGATGTGTTGTAAGCAAAGCAAGGTTTAAGATGTCATTTCAAATAGATAAATAAATCCTAGTTATAACAAAAAATATAAAATTTTAAAAATGACATGCAATTACAAAAGTACAAAATGTACAGAAGTAACTTAACAAAGTGTGTTAGTTAAAGAAGTTGTAAAATCCAAAAATTCTGTAAATGGTAAAAATTAGCTCTTTCGTAACATAACATCGCTGCCATAGGAAAGAAAGTTTTAAATCTCTCCAGTAGTTTCGAAGTTTATTCAATGCAAAGAAACAAACAATCAAATCTTTCTTCTCTATAATATTAGTATAGAATACATGTACAACAACACTGCAGATATATAGTATACCGTCTACTAGTTCACTATATATTGCAATGGAGAGACGACCTTGCGCGCTACGGTTACATCACATCGGCTGCGCAGGCGCCGACGCGGTTCGTTGCGCGGGAGTGCCCGCGCCGCTGCCTGCCCAGCTACAATCGACAACACTTAATAGCATACTAAGATTTATAAACAACGTTTACTTTGCTCAAATACAATGTAATATTAGCCGCGCCTTTGCAAAAGCTAAAATTACAAGAGTGACGGTCTTTGTTAATTATAGGATTTTTGTAATGATAAATCAGACTTGTTTATGTAGTTCTTACTAAAAATATTATTGTCATGCAGCAATTTTTACAATTACAGTATGTTCTTCTACTATTTTTTTAATCTGTGTCATCGTTTGACAATCTCCGTGGCTACACTGTTTACGTAAGGTTATAACAATATGTCAAGCTTCCGTTTAACCTCTATCATCAATGTATTAAAAATTAAAATCGAGTAGAGAAAATATAACATAACGTGTGTCATGTTTCTAGTGTTTAATAAAACATAGGTGGTATAAACTACGTATGATAATTGAAGATATTTCATACTATTATATATAATGTCTTTTAATAATAATTCATCGACATAATCTATACAAAAAAAAATCATTTCGACTATTATAAATCTGTGACTACGCTAATTTACAACTTGATGATGAGGGAATTCGCGTAAAATCATCAATTTTAAATAAAAAATAAAAAAAACTATTTTAGAATTATAAATAAATTAATCTTAGTAAAACAAAATGAGTGACCATTTGCAGATATTAATAGATATCCACAATTTTATTAATTCAAATTCGACGAAAGTTTATTAAATTCTTTGTGGTAAAAGGTATATTATGTGTATGCATATTTAAAATAACATTCAGTTTTGATTTAGTGCTATGATAAATACTGTTTATAGACGAATCCTTAATGCCATAAAGTAAAAATACAGAGAAAATTGTAAAAATTCAAATATTATGTAATGTACATAGTATAATATATATTTTGCCGTTCCAACTAGCTATTCTATATAAATTTTAGCTTTTATATAATTGACCTGGAACTCTACGTCCGTCGGGCATAAAGATTAAAGGTACAAAATAAGACATTGTCTCATTGAGTCGTTGCTATAATCTGTTGAATGATTCTAACTATTGTACTTATATCTATTTGAGTTAGGTATTTCTTATGAGGCACACCCGTCAATAACAATGGACTTTGGCATAGCATATTATTAGAGACAGAAATAACTATCTTATCTGATGTGAGACGAAGTTAGCATTGCAATAAATTGTTTAACCGATGTAGTATATAATTAGTACCTAAATTTAAAATTAGATTGAGAAGATGAGTATCACAATTATGACGTAATACAGCTCTTATCATAATCGTCTTTACCTACGCAAAAGTGTAAATAAACCCTTCCTTTCAAGTTCAAAAAGAAATCTACATTATATGGATGATTTTTTATATAGTAAGATTGCAATATCAAAATCAAAATAAATAAACCTATAACCATTTTCCTTTCACCGAAAATATCATTTAATTTTAGTATTTTTTAATTGTTTTTTGACATGGATTAGCTTTTCATAAATATTTTTGACATAATAATACATAATCGGGTAACGATCGAAGTTAATATCATAACAAACTTTATTTCATAGTTGTATAAAAAACCAATAGTTTTACATAACTATCACTATAAACTTTATGACATTTATAAAGTCATCTAAGGAAATAGTCTTACGCTCATTTACACTGATCGATGACGTCCGCGTGCGGAGCGCAACATTTCCATGGTTCACTTTCATTGGCCGGTCAATGTTTAATTAACCAAATGAAATGGGCCACAATGTAATGGTCACCCGTTGGAATTTGGCGAGGGGATCCCGTCGACCAGTGTAACTGAGCCATTATACAAACAAAACTGGCTCAGCTTCATTGCATCAATTAGAACATGTTGAATATAACTAACATAAAAAATCTATCTTCTCAAACAGTTTAATAGTAAAATTGGTATTGTACAACCATTTAATTATGGACCAGCCAACTAAACGGACCGTTACTATTATCTGCGATCTAAAGCCAGGCTTATATGGCGCTTTCCATTATATCATGATATTTTATAGAGAGGCGTTTGAGGCAAAAGTGCTGACTTTCTCGAAAATATCACCCGATGCGTTACAGTAATCGCGTGTTAAAGTGTTTTAATTGTAGTTATTTAAATCTTTACTAACGTTACATATACTTAGTTATAACCAGAGGTCGGAATTAGGTAGAGTTATTTATGTGTACTTGCATCGAAATGTTGATATTAATGTGGACCTTCGTGGCAACATCGCGCGTATTGGTATTTTGCAACTTTGGATATCCGATGTCATTGATGTAAGTTTGGCAACGTCGTGCGTGCAGTAGTTTAAATTGTGTAAAAGTAAATAACTTTTTTCTGCTCTTTAAAATTAATCTCGGGATTTGAGGCATATCCTCTTTGTTCTTTCGCTGTATGAAATCAGTGTAAGTACATGAATAACTCTACCTAATTCCGAGCACTGGTTATAACTAATGAACCAATATGAAACATTATTTTACATTATGCGAGATGAATATAAAGATATAAGTGATATTATTTTATTAAACGTTAGGGGCCCGTATGGAAACTTCGATATCCGTAGCCAGGACGAGTCACTTGTCTATACTAATATTATAAAGAGGTAATATTTTTTTTTTTTGTTTGCATTGAATAGACTTCATTATAAACAGTTATGGACCGATTTAAAAAAAAAAAAAACATCTACGGGTAACTACATCATACGAAGTTGGCATAGTCTATATTTACGTGTGTGAAGTCGCGGTCAAACAGCTAGTATCTAATAAATTCATATAAGTCTCTTAGAAACTGTTCAGATAAACGTTTTATGTGAAGAATAAGTTAGAGCCACAACATATTGATTGATGTTTGCATCCTTTGTTCTTATATAGCTCACTAATAGCTTAATTGAGACTGACTTCTTCCCACCGCCATAAACGTCAAGGATACGTCTGCGGAAGAGCGATTGAACAATGCAATTTCTCAATTAACGTTTTTACAGTGAATATTCTTTATTCCACCATTTGTGATAAGGTGGCAAATGATGTGTAACATTTCAAACTAGGTCATTACACCATCCTAAATACCGAATCCGATATTTAGTATCCGATTTAGGCCAAGGAATCCAATCGTTACATTACAACAATAGACTTATAATAATTCCTTCATTTACGGGAAACTACATCGTATCCCGTAAGTGAAATAATTTTCATTATCAGATCTTATCCCTGAATAATGCCCCCCTACACTCAAACGAAGCTAGAAACTAACCTCCTTATGATATTAGTGATGCTAATAGAATAGACGTATATTAATATTATAAATAGGTAAAGTTTCTAACTTTGTTTGTTGTACTGGATAATCTTCAGAAATTTCAATTCAATCAAGAAAATTGTTTCACCTAGGGAAGCTACTTCATACGTGACATAAGCCATAATGTGCGCGGGCAAAATCGCGGAACAGTTATTTAAAAAAACAGACAGAAGTCACAAGGTGGAGTAGCTCTTGGGAAACCTCGTTAAATTGGAAATAAGGCCCAGCAGGTACATTTAATTTAGGAAACCTTATTGAATCAAGAGATTTACATTAATGAATTTTAACATGCCCTAAAAGAATAATAAAGCCGTCTAATGACCTTTAATTAGAATTTTAGTGCAAATTGGTATCTTAACATTTCACTTTAACTTAATGGATCGAATACAATTTAAGGAAATTTAAAATAATCTTTACCAATTTCACCTTTTACTACTCTAAAAGATATCTGACTGAATTATTTCTGTGTAAAAATGTTCTTTGTAAATTTAGTGTAAGATATTATAAAACTTATTATGTTATATACAATTTTATAAGCAAAATAGCAGCCTTTTGGTATGGAATAACCTTTTTTTCTGCAATGCTATTCTGTTGCTATGCTACTCTGTTATATATTACATTTTGAAGTAGATTTTATTTAATTCAACCTCTTTGCTGTGACAGTATTATGACAATGAGTTTTGGGGTGCTTTTTGACAGAATTCTGGAATAACTAATTATATAATACCCACAGAATAAAGTTAAATAAATAATATAATATATAAAAATAGATACAGGATTTCACTAGATATAGTATTCCTAACCTATTGTATAGTGTCGCAAAATCTACAAGATAATAAATCTTTCTTAGCTCTAATTCGGAGTAACTCTATTCATAGTTGAACAGTTTATCCTATAACAAAAAAGTATTTATTTTATTACTGTAACAATTTATAATTCTTACTTAAATTTGGCATAAATATATTAACGTTGAGTATAATTACGTAACGACAGAGATTTATGTCAGTGCTCTAACTTTTTCTGATTCACAGAACTTTAAAAAATCAAGCACGATTTCAAGCAACGTTAGAGATGAAAAGGTATTAACTTTTCGTAGTGAAGGCTGTTAATAAACTATTTATAATGAAACCATTAAAATTATTTAAATACAATGCGATGTTTCATAAAAAAAAATTGCAAGCCGACGACTAAAGTACCTAATGTGCAAGCAAAAAAAAGACAAAACGAATAACGCTGACTCGATGAAAAAACATGAATACTAGATGGCCAACCTAAATCGCATCCACTAAAGAGGTCCGATCCTCATCAAATTAAACCTACTTAAAGGTCTTTAGGGTTCCGTACCTAAGGGTAAAACGAGAATCCAAAACTTCGCTGTATGTGTCTGTCACGAGACTGTATATTATGAACCGTGATAGACAGTTCAAATGTTCACAGATAATGCATTTCTATTGCCGCTACTACATCAAATACTAAAAAAACAGAATAAAATAAATATTTAAGGGAGCTCCCATTTAACAAATTAGTATTTTTTTTGCTTGTATTCGGTACGGAACCAATCGAGCGTGGGGCGACTCGCTCTTGGCAGGATTTTAATTTTATTTATTTTGTAGTTTTATATTATTGATAAGATCTATAGTACAGGACGTCACGTGGCCATATAGAAAATTCTATAAGTAAATATAAATGCTGTCTGTTGGCATGCCTTTTGACGGCTGACTTAAAAAATCTTATAAAAGAATATGTTTAAAAATACTGTAATTTTGTACATATTGTGAAAGTAAAGGATGATCTTAAATTTTATTTTTTAATATCCTCACCTTGTCTAAGCTAGTTACAGAAACTTTCGATCTCCTTAATGTATTATAAATTTAATGGTCTAGTTGCAAGTTTTCGGCTGTCGGTCGGTTGTTACCCTAACATGTTATAAATCTCCATTACCGCCCGTATCAGTTAGCCCTTCTCCGCGATTTATTATCTCGTTCATTCGCCACAGCTAGTCTCACATGATGGAAACAGTTTAAGCGTGACAAAAATGGAATGGAAGTCAAACGAGGTAGACTCTTCAAATATTAATTCTATATAGAAAGAATGAATGAATGAGTGAACTTTTTTTAGTACACTACAAATAAAAACATATAAAGCATACAATACAAAAACAATCGCAATAATGTTTTATTGCGATTGTTTTTGTATTGTATGCTTTATACAATACTAAATTAACAGCTATTTACTTTATGTATTTTACGGTACATACGGAACATATGCAATATAACATTTTTTATCTGCCTGTCTGTTTGTTCCGGCTAATTTTTGAAACGGCTGGATCAATTTTTAACCGGACTTCCACCGACCGATATCTTATGTAATAAGAAGTTACTTAGGTTACTTTCCATGTGGATGAAGTCGCGGGCGCAGCTAGTGATAAATACAATTATTTTTATTATTGTTTTTAATTTTTCTTAAGTTAAACCAATTAGTATATCTAATTAGACTAAGCTTAGTAAAACAATAACACTGAATAACTACATAAGAGTTAAGAGCTTTTTAGTATTAACGTTTCTTTCTACATGCAAGACGCAAAATTAATTAAATATTCTTTAAACAAAATCAAAGCATCAATTTAAACTTAATAGGAAGTTAAGTAAAGCAGGTTAAGTTTGAAATCCGTAAATTCAATAACTACAATTTATTACAGACAGCTCGTCACTATAAAGAAGCAAATTCGAACAGCATATTTTTTAACATTTTAGGTTGCCAAATATTTCGCAATATCACAATAGTTATTTCGCTCTAAAAAAAGTTTAATGTAACAACTATAGTATAATAAAAAAAATAATGACAGAAATACAAGACCTGATTGCGCAATAAAGAGAGAGATTAAACAGCTGATTATGTGGATCAAGGTTTGAAATTAAAGTTCATTCTACTACACAATGAACAAATGAATGGACGATATTAAAATCTTTCATAATCCTTACTAATTTAATATTTTATCGACAATAAACTCCTTAGTATCAAATCATCTATAAATCAGATAGTAAACACAGAACTGTTACGCTCTTAAATAGGATATTCAACACCACAGCTTAAAAAAAAAAACTATAATTGTACACTCGGCAGCACGTCACGAACTACCATCGTAGCCGACCTCTGATATTAGGGAAGTTCTATACGAAGTAAGGTCAGTACGAAGTCCACTTTGATCAACAGATAGTATCAAATAGAAATAAAAATTCAAATAAAAGATGAATATAGGTAAATTATCGCAATTCACTTTTGATAATAGACCCCCACATTGTCATACACAAAGTCGAATACCAAATTCCTACTTTTTAATAGAGCCCTAACGACACCGACCGGTATCATTGTGCTTAAACGTTTTTCGTATCATGGTGTCATTGGCCCCAGTGCTCTATTCTATAGAAAAAACAGAATTTTATTATAAATATAAATATAGGCACCTATAGACTTAGTATATCTGATATTAAACGAATGTACAATAATTATAATGATTTTCGTGAGGTTAGAAATTAAAAATAAATTTTGCCCGAAGTGAAGACTTCCACAAAGTTATTGTTTATTTCTTACCATTTCCATCTTACTGATTCACTATCCTTGCAATTTTATTTCGTTTCTCTTCACCTTTAACGAGCTCTAAAGAAGGACTTATAATAAAAAGGTTAATATCTTAAAAGCTATTTATAATAAAAAGTTTTCATGTGATATAATATTGTAACCATAGTTTAAATTTCTTATAATTCATGTTTGCATGACACTTAAGAAAGCAGGACAAGCAGTCTGACATTTAAAATATTGAGAGTTCCAAAATGAGGTGTTATTTAAAGAGAATTAATTTATGTATGTACCAACGCTTATAAAGTCAATTTTAATTTATCCATTGTAAATAATAAAAGTTGTCTTCATAGCCGTGAGGCACTTCTTACTTGATGTCGCAGTATCTGTGGCCATGTTGGATTCCCGGTTGAGACAATATAGAGACTGTCCAAATTACGGTGATTGTAACAGCAAATATTTTTGTTTTTAGTTCATAATGTAAAAGTCTTCATAGCCACCAGCCTATTATAACGTCCCCACTACTGGGCTCAGACCTTCCCCAGAAAGCTAATCGAAGCCCACTGGCGGGCCACGCAGGCCCAGTGTGACGACTGCAGATGCACCCGGGACCGATGGATCAACTTGCATTTCGGAGGAATTCCAGATAATAAATTTTTGGCCACCCATCCTGTGAGTGGCCATTGTATAAGTTGCTTAACAACCGTATCTCAGACGGTGCGTGCTAGCCTCTGCGTCATTGAGATCCTAATGATAATAGTCTTATCTCCATACTTATGGTCGAGTAGGAACTGATAGTTAGAATACTATAAGTTATTACTAACTATTAACGGAACCTGTTATTCAATTAGTCAATTGTCATTTCATTTTATTCATTCGGTTAAATAATACAGTTCAAATACTGAGTATTTTCTCTGAAAAAAGTATAATACAAACCATAGCTGATATAAAAGCACTTTATACAACCATTTGAATGTACAAGTCACGTTTATTAACATTTATCACATAAAAAGATTTGACATTTTATTTGTCAGTAGCTAATAATGAAAGGCAAATTGATCTCTGGTTTGTTGTAAACTCACAAACTTTCAATGAGTTTCGCAAGAGGCAGCCATTATGAACTCGACGCAAAATTGGTCCGGTATTACAACACTAGATAAGCGTTAGCGGAGCTATTAAGGTTGATTTGGTGAACTTATTAGGTACTGCTAGAGAAAATGTGTCTGCTCTGGACTACCACACTGGTTATTTAGTTTTATTACGCATTTTGTATATAAATCAATTATTTTGTCAATGAGAAAAAAGCAGCACATGCTGAGTTTCTTGTTGTTTCTTCTCAGCAAAAAAAAAAGTTCCCTTATAAAATGGCCGATGTCGTTATCCGCTTCTCGCTCGTCGCTATACTTGCAACCTAAAACAACTCAAAGTTCACGAACAGCCAAGATTGTGCAACTATAGGGCTTTGGTGTTTCGCAACATGCCTACCGTTAAAACAAATGGGCAGAGAAAATATTTTGTCCTTGTTTCACCGCCCTCATTGTCCTAGTTATTTTGTGTTCGGCATAAAGGATAGCAAATTTTACAAAGTTCAGCATTTAATAAGACTTTAAACGTCGAATGTTTAAAATGAAATTGTATTATTATGAAATTCTTAATGAATACTAAAGTTATTCTTAGACCGATCAGCTTTGAGCTCTGTTTATAATTTTTACTACCATTGTCTTATTATAATCAATACTTACAATTTTAAATATTAATCTGTCTTTATGTAGTCAAATTACCTGGAACAGAACAAAATAAACAAAATTAAATCATGTTTTTTCATTATTATATTAACTTATCTGGGAGTGACCCCGCCAAGTCGAACAAAAGGCAAAAAAAGGCACTCGAAGCCATTCAAGTCATCTTTGACCCCCTGTAACTTGGGTATGAAAGTAAACTAGAAGCCTAAAATTTTAACGAGTACTTTAAGTATTCTTCTTCTTCTTTTATTAATGGCTTATCTGCGCATATTGCAATTCAAAATACCATAATTTTCTCACTGACTGACTCGTGGATCATCAAAATTCTAAGGTACTTCTAGCAGCCCCACAGGCTCCAAATTTTGAACACTGTTATTATTTCGCATACAAAGTAACGAAACCATTAACAAAATGAAATATTTGTCCCGTTATTTAGATTTTTGTATTATATATAACTGTAGAGCATTTTGAAAATATCCGTCAATGTGTTGCTTAGTAACATAAATCAAAAAGAATTTTAAAAACATTTACCAAAAGTAAATAAAATATACATAATTAAAATCTATGATAAGGAACCTATTACCGTAGTTGGACATAATTATGCATACCATAGATATATAAATCTATATGGTGTACAAAATGGACCACCAATGAACGCCCATCAAACGGAATCAAATAGGCTTTGTAAATATATCCATGGGTATTATGATCGATACAAAGGCGATAAGGGCTAAGTTGATTTCTCAGTATTTACATGCGGTCAAGCATATGTGGCACTTTCGAGAATAATATACTTAAACTTTATTTCTTTTCTAATAATCAACCTCAATACTACTTTTTGTAAGTGGTTTCCCCAACGATTTATCTTCAATTATTCCCACAAAATTCTGCAGAAAATTACGAAGAACGCAATCTGGCTGTGCTGTCTCAGAGGAGGCTTTCGAATTGTTATTGAAACAGGGTAATCTATAATTACTATTCTAATATTTATCTAACTGAGAATTTATTATGTTGAAGTTAATAATATATTGTTTTTAAAACAGAAAATAATACCTAATGATATTTTGAAATTGTTGGGTTATCTCTAGTCAATAGTGATCCTAAAGCACTATATATGCTTATCTATTATTTGTTTTAAATACCTGTTGGTCCTACAAACTTCGCATTAAAATTAAATATTATCTATGATAATCGTTGATATTTAATAGAATCAGGCGTTATTTTGCTGAAGTCCATTGCTATAGAACTATAAATTCCATAGCAACCATAATTATCCAACAATTTGCACGCTCAATGTCTGTATCTACAAAATCTGCTACAATTTCATATGTATCAGGCAAATCTCGTTACCCCTACCAACTATCAATCTACATGTCATTCGCCCCTTCATGGAGCATCCTCAGGATATTGAAGAAGGAAGATATCGAGATTTGTTGATAGTTGCTACTCAGCAGCTCTTATAGATACTGACTGTATTTGGAATTTTCTAGATATCGTTGTATCACAATTGTATTTATTCATATAGCTTTTATTAGATAGTTTATGGATGGTGGATATTGTATTTTAAAAAAGCAGCACCAATTACGCTTCATCTACTAGTAGGTAGACATAGAAACTTATAACAATTCAACATTAATATAATGTTAAAGACGAAAATATTTAAACGCTTCCTATATTATTTACTCTAGCAATACTAACGCTGTTTTAACATTTAACTTGAACATAAATTAACGTGTCAAACGTTTGTAATTGGCTCTTAGTTTGTCCCCCTCAAATTTTCTGATGGCATTGAAGCACGCAAGTGTCGTATGGTTATCTCCGTAGGAGAGTTGCCTTTTATAATGAAATACTGTTTCAAAAAGGTTACTAGTGATCCAATTATTTTGATTTTCTGCAGGTACACTAAACCCAAAAACCCAAAAACATTGAATAGGGTAATCATGTTTGAATTTTATCCTACTGTTCCTAAATGAGCAACTTTAAACTCGAGCAAAGAGTATTCTTTACAAAATTGAATATAACTACTTTCTGATCGTTTTCTTTTTTCAAAAATGTTTGGCCTAGAATAATTGGTAATCAGCAGGAGAATTGCGCTTTATTTTTTAAACTAGCTGTTTTCCCGCGACTTATCCTAGTAAATTATAGTATATGACATCCACTTATGATGTTCTTTGCAGTGTGTGTATGATTTTTTTTTATCGGTCGAGTAGTAAAGTATTTTTGCATGCCACACTGGTAAAATATGTGTGTCTCTTATTGTAACAAACCAGCTATAATGATTTACATGTTTCTTGAAAATAAATGTATTTGTTATTTTCTTTATAATAATAATATAGGTAATTTCAAATTGACCAATCAATTTCAATTCAAAAAACACTTTTATTTTTATCTTCTTATAGCTATTTGTTATAACTGAGACTATAAAAATTATTCTTATTACGACTTTATTATAAATAGTTTTACTCTTTACAATAAAGTAAAAAAAAATAACGTTTTTTTATGAGTATCATTTGGATAATTTATATTTAAGACTTTTTAATATTCAAGATGTTTATTATTAGTAATTTTCTAAATTCAAACGTCATCATTAAGATGTAGTTTAATTATCTTAGACCATTTATTTTAATGATTTCAGTTATATACTTTTCAATTCGATTATCAAGTTGGTTACCATTACCATATAAAGTTTAAGTTGACTCTCGAAACTCATTTAAAACAGTGATTTCTAAAATCAATTTATTCAAATTGCCAACAACATAATGAATACCGTAGTTGGTCATCAAATAACTTATATAAGAAACATTCTAAATAAGGATAATGCGAAGATGATGATGGCACTGATGTTAAGGCATCTAAGGCTTTATTTATTCTTAATTAAAAACACTAATTAGTTAGATTGAACGTTATGCAAGGTCCTGTTATTCATTATCTGAATAAAATTTTATTAATATATATTTTTTTCTCTCGACAATTTACAGATTTACTGCTTTACTACTTAGGAATAATTTAAGAAAGAATTCCAATATTAGGTATTATACTACGTATTCGGTTGTATTCCTCTCTAAGATCAAGAAGGGAACAGTGGTTCAGTATGAATACGGTCGTCGAGTACTGTGAACGCTTTCAACTGATGTAGATACTTTTCATCAATCGAAAGTGTTCGGGACTCGATAAAGCGCCTTCTCTTTCTAACACATCACATTCGAGCCACTGTCCTCAGCGAGTCAATGTTACTTCCACAGAACAGAGAAACAAAGAGGTTTCCTCTCTGACCCTTCTAAAATAGTCATGGCCTGATTGTCGAAATTCGATTATAAAGTTTAAAACTTTATTAAGAGTTTATTATCAAAGACTATATTTCTTCAACATTGTGTGGAATTCAGTTAAACAAGATGTCCAAGGCAAATGGTAGTGTGCCTTATATTTTGTTTTATTATTTAATTTATTTTGAATTATTTTGAACCTATAAACTTTAACTGTACCAAAATGCGTACGCCTGCGTTTTTTCTAAAAAGAGGTCTAAAGCTTTATAATGACGTATACATTAAATGAGGTGCTACATTATTGACTAACTAGATTCTAATCTAACCTCATCATAAATATTCAAGTTAAAAACATGCAAGAACAATATTTAAAGTCATTCATGTTAAAATTATCATTTAATGCATAAGATGTTTATCAGCAAACAACCTTCACAGCCTAACTTGTCATACCGTTTAGAATCCGTCAATGGCGCAATCCCAATCATGGAGGCGGTGCGTAGGCACAAGCATATTGCACAACTGCATACTAACTTGCAATTTAAAATCTAAATTGACCTCTATCTCAATACATATAGAGCACATTACCTCTCGATAGCAAATACGCAATTTTACCGTATTCTCTCAAAATGGCGTTACACGGCTACGCGTACATTATACGTTTTAAAATCTATAATTTTTCTGAATACAGATATGAACTGATCTGCCACTACGTATATCAATAGTTATCGATATATTAGGTCCTTACATATGAAATTGGCGTTTTGTCGTACTGGCCACTTTAATCACAAATTTCTTCTCCTTGGTTGAGAATTCCAAATTCAAATTTATACAGCCATTTACACATGTATTTGTGTTTCGTTGTTTTTTTTTCTTCTGTTTGTCCTAATTACGTCACCCAATATAAAAAAATAGAAAACTTGAATGGTAATATCGTGTTATTTACGAGTTCGAGTTCCACCGTGGTACCAGTGCTGCGGAAACGGTTCGAAGGGTTAATGATGTATATGGCGGTTGTGTCGCAAAAGAAAACACAGTGCGTTTTTGGTTCCAATGTTTTGTATTACCTACTGCGCTCAGGTTTCAAGTTAACTCTTGCGAGTTATAGCAAATGTCTCGTTTAAAATTAATGTTTAATCTCCGCTAATACGAGGGTCAAACTGAAAGTTCTTAGAACTGGCCACTTATAAACAATATAATAAAAAAATAATTCTAAAATTTGAAAATATAACTCTTTGCCAATATTACTGAGTATATATTTCATTCATTTGTCATTTGTTTTACGATTTGGCGGCAAATTGAAAATTGTCTGTGTCACGTCATCATGAATTTAACACGAGAAAATTTTCGTGCAATGATTTTTTATGACTTTCGATGTCATTTAAGTCAACAAGAAAGTTATGATAGACTACGATTGGCCTTTCACGATGAAGCCCCATCTCGTGCGACTGTTTACAACTGGTTTAATGAGTTTAAACGTGGTCGCACTAATCTCACTGATGATTTACGTGAGGGACGGCCTTCTACGGCGACGACTGAAGATAACATCTGTGTTGTGCGGCGTATGATAGAGACTGACAAAAGAGTGACCTATCAACAGATTCGGACAAGCTTAGGCATCGGTATGAGTCAAGTGCACAAAATCCTCCACGAACATTTAGCGGTCAGGAAGCTTTGCGCCCGGTGGATACCTCATAATTTGACTGAGGCTCAAAAACTCCATCGTGTGGATTGGTGTCGTAAAATGATTGAAAGATTTAACGGAGGTGACTCAAATGCTGTGTTCAACGTACTAACAGGTGACGAAAGCTGGATTTACTGTTATGATCCTAAAACCAAAAGACAATCTGCTCAGTGGGTGTTTCCTTTCGAGGAGTTGCCAACTAAAGTGAAGAGAGATCGAAGTGCGGGAAAAAAAATGGTGGCCTCGTTCTTTGGAAGGATAGGTCATTTTGCAACAATTGTGTTAGAGGATCAAAAAACAGTTTCTGCAGAATGGTACACTACCAATTGTTTGCCACTTGTCTTGGAAAAAGTTCGAGAGAAACGACCTCGCAGTAGGATCCTCCTTCACCACGACAACGCGTCGTCGCACACCGCCAAGCGAACGATCGACTATTTGGCGACATCAAACGTTGAATTACTGGGTCACCCGCCGTATAGCCCCGACCTCGCGCCTTGTGATTTTTATTTATTTCCAAAAATTAAAGAAAAACTTAAAGGAAAGCGGTTTATGAATGCTGAAGAAGCGGTGGCTGCGTATCGCGATGCCATTGAAGAGACCCCTAAGGACGAGTGGGCAAAGTGCTTTTCCCAGTGGTTCCATCGCATGCAGCGGTGTATTGACGTGAATGGACAATATTTTGAAAAGATATAATAAAACTAATAACTGGCTAATGTAATCAGTTTTTGATTTTCTAAGAACTTTCAGTTTGACCCTCGTATAGCTTACAATAATGAATTAATTTGAAGTTAAAGTGGTTTTTAAGTAGGTGAAAAAATGGGGGCGCTAAAAAATAAATTATTTTCAAAGTGGCAAAAGACACAATACCTTTTGGTACAATTTGGGAACCCCTGGTATAGACCATCCTCTGATTTCTTTTTAGTTAATTATGCTGTGTGTACTAATTTTGGATTATCATCATCACCATCATCATCATCATCAGCCCTTTTACGTCCCCACTGTAGGGGCTCAGGCGAAGTAACTCGAGATAATAATCTTTTGGTCATCCATCCCGTGACCGACCCATGCGAAAGTTACTTAACAACAACGATCGCGGGCCGCGGTGCTTATCCTCTACGCCACCGGGCTAGTCCAAATATGAGTTTGACTTTCTAGTAAAGTAATATGATTAAAAGCTCTTTTTCAAACACCAATTAGAAAAAATATATATATTAGTAAAAAACCAGTTAACATCAAATGGTTTCATATTATTTCCAGAATCTGTATGTCTAATAAGAAACAAGATTTATTCTAAGCACACCTATTTCAAATAGGGAGACTTGTTTGCGAAAAATTTGTGTTTGAAATTTAGTGAGATCGATATTGTTCCTTATATCGGACGGAAAATAAAATATCTGCTTCACTATGAAATTATTCATAGGCGTTTTCAAATACCGCATTCTATTAACGACAAATCAATCAACCTTTGAAGACTAAAGAAGAACTTCTTACTCTAACCAATGTGACATGAATACCGGCTCTGAGAACTTGCTAAATAATATAAATCCCGTTTAATTTTCAAAATGCAGGGTCGCCTTTCATTGTCTAAATGTCAGGATCTCAAGAGACAGCTGTTAAGTCAACAGTCTCACCACAAAACTTCGTATGACAAGTATACTTTCCCTTTCCAAGTGATTCTACTTGCGAACTCCCAAAACAATAACACACAACCTCAAATTGTTTGTGTTTATTGAAGTTTCAAATTACCAAGTTGCAAGATCCACATCTGAATTGTCTGATGATTACAATTGGATAACTTAGAACTCAATGAATTACAGTGCAGTTATCACGAACTCGTGACTAAAATTAAAATGTATGTACTTATTATATAAATTTAAATTTAAAAATGAAACTTGATTAAAAGTACATACATTTTGTAAAACGGTACATCATGGGTGCATCCAGAACTGGTCTTAGATTGGTCACATTTTTATTAAAAAAGTAAATCCGTCAATCATATGACATTGATTTAGGCTACGCGCGCTGTGATGCCCTTTCGTCATCATGCCTTTATGTCTCCTGTCACCGTGTATGAGAATACTTGTGATGAGCGCACTTGAACATCTGATAATTAGATGACTTCCGTACAATTAGCACGAACCGGTGACAGAAAAAAATAAATCACATGACAAAAAGTCCCCAGTAACTATGAGGCGTGCCTAGTCACACATATTATGTTCTTTTTGTAAACTCTAAAAAGAGGTTAAATCGTTTGCGTACATGTTTGAAGATTTGAGAGTAAAAAGTTTTTAATTCATAAAAAACTATAAAGAGTTTTATAACCCAAGCTCAATCGGTAGTGGTAACAGGAAACTGCAACGCTTGAATGGAGACAGCAATGAGCCAACAGCGTGGGTGCCACGGTCACTGCGCAAATGCATAAATACTCTTGTATCCGTATAAATCGCGTGGACAAATCTAATACAGGATTATAAGGTATAGAAGTGAAAGCTTACGGAGGCAATAGACATTTAATTTATTTTTGTAGATGAGCGAGAATGAATGAAGTCATAGAGAAACTAGAAATGGTGCTAGCGTCATGTGAGTGTGTAGTAATAGTATTTTCAAAAGGCAATGACCGAATGTGTGATGCGACTAGCGATTACTTGACTCACTCTCTCACTCTGCCATATAAACTGACCCATAGTAAGAAGTATGGAAGAATTAATACCGGCAGTGCGATTGTTACTTACCAATAAACTATTATTAGGACGCAGAACTTTCATATAAAGTAGCATAAACCTAATAACTCATTAAAAATATATTTCAATTACAATCACAAGATTGTAATTGGAATATATTTTACCGATTATTTAACTGCAAAACTGCAATTGAAATTATATAATTTAGTTAAGTTTCTTATCTTTTGTCACCCTTGTCACTCAAACTTAAAAAAAAATAAGACCGATCACTTATTTGCCGTCTGTCGTGCTTTTTAACGTAACCTAAAACAGTTTGATTCTAGCAATATTTTAAAAATATGAACTTATTATAAAACGATGAACTTCAAAATCAGAACCATTAAACAAAATGAATTTGACATTTTCTCTTCTGTCATTGTCAATTTGCTTTAGAAGGCCAATGGTTTAAACAAAGTACTAACTTTAGTTAGAATCAGAATAAAATATGTCAAGAAGTAAGTACTATGGAAAAGAAAAAAAAAGTCGGAAGCATTAAAACCTTTTATTTTTCCTTGTCCTTTTATTAGTGTTTATATTTTCAAGTGATATACTGTCAAGGTTGTTCGACTTTCAAACGGGTATTTATGCAAATTCTATTGTTTAGAATCTAAAGGATATTATGCTGATAACAAAGGACGCACCTGTGCGCACAGACGTACGCCCACTACGGTGACGATGATAGTATCAGCTTACACTAATAACGGCTCTTGATACAGCTATACATATATTTAGTTGCCTAGCTACCTATCTTTTGTAACGTTATCACATAGAAATAAATAAATAGTACATGTATTATGTATTTGCTCCAAATAAAGTATCTCCAGCATTTGTTTTATGGATATAAACATCATCAGTAAGATAAAACACAGACCCGAGACGATATATAATAGTTCATTTTGTATATTGACTCGACCGGGAATAAAACCCGGGCCTCATACCTTGAAACCGGCGTGCGAGCCGTCCGAAACTCGGTCACGGAGATCATCAAATTATTACAGACTTCTGTGTGTATTCGTTTTATACATATGTCGTAATTTGGTTTTACTTTCACTTGTGACTGCCGCATAACCATTTTGTGGCTCCTATTAATCACACCCTGTTCAAACAAGATTACTTTCTGCAACTCTAAAGTTTGCTTGTAGATTCCAAACTTTTTTTAACGCACATAAAATGAACCTCAAGCCTTAAATTAGGCCTCTCCGACTAGAAGGACGGGCTGTAAAACCATTACAGGAGAAGGGACCTGGATCCGCCGGGTCAGCAATCTTAAAACACCACGACCATGAACACCTTTACTCAAAAAATATCCAAAAAAGTCATAATTATTATATGGGCATATTAAACAGGTATCATCCTATTACATCATTACAACTTAGAACCTTAGTTGATGTTTTCGCCCAAGCTCTCACTGATTATGTTAACAAAATTAAATCACTGTTTCAAAAATCAGACTGAATTCCAACCAGATCCCGTCTACCAGCCAACTAGAGTAAGTTTACTTCATAACACGCACCGAAAACGGTATTCCGACCGTATGCATGCGTCGTCGCACGCACACATCATCAAAATACTCCTACACCCGTGCCTATAATCCAGTAAAATATTTAAAAAAAATAAAACAAGCATTTGAATGAAATCAGAACTGTTTTTAGTAAGAATACTGTTATTTTTAACTATTAACATTTATTTTTTCATTAAAATTCTCGTCTATTAGTTAAAATTATACTGGAAAATATTCTTAATGAGAAATACTAAAAAATCCACCGGTACTCTGAGATGTACCTAAGGCTGGTGGATTTGATAAAAATTTTCATTAGGAATACAAGTAAAGAC
This sequence comes from Diatraea saccharalis, assembly GCA_918026875.4. Classification (NCBI taxonomy): domain Eukaryota; kingdom Metazoa; phylum Arthropoda; class Insecta; order Lepidoptera; family Crambidae; genus Diatraea; species Diatraea saccharalis. The sequence continues at coordinate 6,860,374 of OU893341.1, read as the reverse complement.
TATTTATATTTGATCAATTTTGCAATCACTATGCAATACTGGAAAATACTCTTAATGAAAATCGCTTAGAAAAATCACTTTGGCTCTGGTACTCTTAGATGGGTCAAAGAAAATGGATGTTTAAGTATTTTTCATAAAAAATATGAAAATTTTTGTTTTTTAAAGTTCATAAATTTATTTAATTTAAGCATTCTAAATTTTCATTAACTGAATTTAAGCATTCTAAATTCTCATTAACTGAATTTAAGCATTCTAAATTCTCATTTACTGAATTTAAGCATTCTCAATTTTCATTAACTCTACGCTTGTGGTGAGTGTATAAAAATTACACTCACCACAAGCGAAGAGACAGACAGTACATCGTAACAGCCGAAAGAAATAATTTATCAAATATTTAACTTACATTTTAGATGAAAATAGTGTTTAAATTTTTATATTATACAACAATTACCACATATTATGCTAATATGTTTAGATATCTTATAGAATGATACAAAAAAATCCAAAGATGGGTAAAAATAACGTGTTAATAAACATCGATGAAAACTCCCTCACAAGTGACGAAAATAATAAAGTGCAATCCACCAAATATCATTTATGTTAACGTTCAAATAATTGCATATAGGAAGCTACTTTTTGTCTTTCACTCCTACATTGTAGCATAGATAATATAAAACCATAGACTCACAAAAAAATGTAGTTTTACGCTTCAAAGTACGCAGTTTATTACAAAAAATGCCTCAATATTACGCAACACTGTAAAAAGTAGTCACTGACATAGAAAATTATAGTTTCTGAACAATAAAAGAAACGAAAGTTAATAATACAGTTTTTGTCATTGAACTAATTATAGACCGCCCAGCAGATTGGACATTTATTTAGTAAAAAGTACACGTAATCACAAATTGTTCTAATATGAACTATATAAGAACAGTATTAAGATTTAAATTAAGATTTTGCTCACGTATAGCTATCATATTAATACCAGTGTCATTTAATTTGAATAGAAAGTATACGTCGATGTTAATTAATAACAATAAACCACATAGTCGTCGAGTATGACAAAATAATTCAGTTTATTGCTCCCTATAACATTTTATAAGCACAATCTAGAAGTTATAATGCTGCATGTTATAAAATAAATCGTCTTTTAATAATATTTTGAACACCGAAATAAATGTACATCAAACTACACCATCATCAGCCTTTTTACGTCCCCACTGTAGGGGATTAGACTTTCCTTCAAAAGAATGGGCCATGACCCTCCACGCTGGCCCAATGTAGATTGGAGGGCAATCAAACTACATATTTATATGCAAACTCAATAATTTGTGATGCACGATTAAACGTTATTGTATATATATATTTAAATCCCCACCCCATTAATTTCACCACTGATGGAATTGAATAAGGAGAATGAACCATTCCAACAATGAAGGCCCAGTGTGAATTGGTGGGTGTTATCGACTGTGGATACAGCTGGGATCAACGGCTTAATATGCCTTCTGAAAGAAGTAAGACCAAGAGATAATACATTTTTCGATCACCCATAATATAAATGGTCCTTGCCAAAATTGTTTAACTTCCACAATGCTAATCACTGCGCCATCTAGTTGAGCTCTTTTAAATGTAACCATTAAAATGGACGCTAGTGGTTATTCATGATGACAATAGGGATGACGACTGGGTAAAAAAATGCAATTCTATTTATTCCGTCAGTCAGATAATTGAAAAATATTAGATACGTATTTTTTTTACTTCAATTTAACAAGAAATAGCTTAGATGACAGGCATTAAAGTTGAGGAGTGGGGGCTCGCTACGTCACAGTTGAGTAGAAAACGTACTCTAACGTGACGTCATGCGAAATTTCAACTCCACCGCCGTAATTTCATGATTACGAAAAAAAAAAAATGCGTGTTTAATATTTTTTAAGACTCTACCTGACGGACGTGTAATATGAGCTATGATGATAAATTAAAAATGTGAAATAATTATGTTGAAGCATGAAAAATACTCGAAAACAAAAATCAAAATCAAAATTGTTTATTCAGGCTAGGCCAGGCTGTTACAAGCACTTGTGAAAGTCGAGAGGGACGCTATCGGTTCGTAAATCTATGACGGGAGACCTTGTACCGAGAAGAACCGGCAAGAATTTTTATGCCGAGTTCGACAAGGGCTGCTTTTCTCCCTGTTTTATTTCATACAGAGCGTCAATATTGAAAAATGACTTCATTAAAATATGAAGTCGCTTTCCATTACAATAAAACTAGCGTATAAAATACAGAAACATCTCTCAGACACGTTCTAATCTTGATTAACTTTGATTTCTTTCCAATCCTATAAAGCTTAGTATAAACTTAATCATCAAATAATATTGAAGGTGACTGATTGGAAAGTCTCTACCATAGATTATTATATCCTTTTTTCGTTTTTTTCAGTCAGTGTTTAACAAGTGGTAAATTAGCTTGTCCGATTTTCGCTATTTAGCTTTATAATGTCAATGTAATATTCAATAATTCAATCAATTAAATATAATTCAATGTAAATAAATAACATAATAAAAAAATCTCAGCTTTGAATTCATCGTACAGTTAATTATAAGGTACATATATCTCAAAGGATCTGAATTTGACCTTTGAAGCGTGAGACGCAGTAAAAAGAGTCAATGTCACATCCGTTGTTATTACGCACATCCATCATACTTTGTCTAACTTAAAAGTATATTAGGACCGACATTACGAAGTACCGACAATAAGAAAAGACGAAATTGATAGAATAACCTACCAAATGCGTAATTGAATGCAGTCTGTTGTCAATAATGCGAAAGTATTGAAAGGTTTTTACTCGACAACGCGACGCAAAGGAGGGTAATGTGTTTATAAGTCTATGTACGTATGTGTGTATGTTTGTTTCTATGTGGCGTTCTAGAGACCAAATGCGTAGGCCGATTTTGATGATTCTTACGTCAATCGATTCGTTTTAACCTTGCGAGTGTCATTAAAGACATGACAATAATCAAAATTCACCACAGCGACAACCAGACGCCATATTGTCAAAATGAAAAAAAAATCCCATTCAATTTTACCAATCAAATCTTCCCAATGGCCCCAACTATGAGTCGTTCTGTTCTGCATTAGGATTTATGATTTGTTTTATGTGTGTATCGATTATAAAACTATTTCAATTGTGTATTTATTTAATATTACTTTTTCTTTTTTACAGAATTCTAAACCACTAGGCTTGTTTCTTTCTTTTTAGTTTTTATCTATTTTAATTTTTTCATGTATTTTTTAAAATTCGTTTTTACTCAGTTGGGTTTTTTGTTTTTTGAGTTGTCTATCTATAATGAATAAATTATTTCTGTTGAAATCTTTACTCCTGTTATAATGATGCAAAATATTAAATTCGGCAACCTTCTAAGATAGAAGAGCCAAAAACCACAAATTACAACATTTCACAGTTTTTATAATACCAATAAAAATCGTTTTAATATTATCCATATTATATTTTATTCAAAACACTATACTAAAAATTATTTAAGATCTTTTTGTAAAATGCTCAGTCATAGACTGTATAATCACAGACGATCATATAATGGTTACTGTACACTATTTAAAAAGTTTTAAAGGAGAAATAATTATATATTGTAAATAGAACTTGAGAGCCGTAGGTTACCAACCCCTGCATTAAGTCCGAGACGGTGTTAAAAATCGTTATTATCATCATCAACCCTGTTACATCCCCACTGCAGTGACTCAGGGGGCCAATTCTACTAAATAAATTTTGTTTAAATCGAATCGAAAACGGATCGAAACCGAACGAAACTACAGTTTTTAATGGTTTTTCTACTTTCTACTAAGTGACATACGATACAATACAAGCTAAAATAGTACTGGAATTGTATCGTATGTCACTTTGTAGAATAGGAAAACCATAAAAAACAGTAGTTTCGTTCGGTTTCGATCCGTTTTCGAATCGATTTAAACAAAATTTATTTATAATATTTTTATTAATTTTGCATTCACAATGCCATACTGAAAACTATTCTTAATACAAAATGCTTAAAAACGCTCTGTAGTAGCGAAAAGTAACAAGTGCTTGAAAGATTCGTCAGTTCTGTTACGTACTGGGTAGCTCAGTGGTTAGAGCAGTCGCCCGGATTGCGAAAGGTCGTGGGTTCGATTCCCATCTCAGGGTGCCAGGGACCAAGTGGATTTTTTAAGCATTTTGTATTAAAAATAAAATTTATTTAGTAGAATTGGCCCCCTGGCCTTCCTTATGGATGGTTAAGGAGGCAGGTTGCAAGTATTTAGCACTGACCTCGAAATAAATAACAACACTATCACGAATAAGGTAAATACATAACACGTGTTGAGGATTCATTATACAAATGTGAGAGAATACAATTAGATACTTTTCTGTCCTACGGAACTGTTATTTTCTTTTAATACCGCATAAAAAAATCGTTTAAAGCTTTTGGTGGCTACGGAAAAAAGTTCCTATTAAATTACGCCTACTCCATTTAATTTACTGGAACAACTGTAATATGATTGCTTTATAAAAAGACCTTACTTGAATAATAATTTTTATGTAATGTATTCACGATTTAATGTTTCGGTTTACCACCAGGCATAGTTATTCTCTATAGATATAACCGAATAGGGACAGGCCATAATATAAACCAGCACGTGGATCCAATGTTACAGTTGCAAATCTGAACGGTTTAACGTGGCCATCAAAAGAGGTTTTATGACTTTTTTTGTATTTCTAGGATTTCTTTTGTCTAAGTTTTCTTGTAATACAAAAGAAATCCTTCATGTTGTTAATAATAAATGGTGGATACGTTTTAAGTTAAATTGGAATTTTCATAATTCACAAAAGATACGGCCTTTCTATATCTGGCGCCCAACGTGGGGCGATAATACAAAAACCTTAAAATAATATATTATATAAAATGACAAATTGTCACGATAAAATTTAATAATAACTCGTAATTTTAAACGAACATACTCATAGATCAACGAGATAACCGAGCCAAAGCGGAAAAATAATACATGTTACTATTGTACTCTCAACATTCATTTGACCACAATACCATATCATTGTTCTACAGAATGGTACATTTTCGCACGCTCCACATCCCCTTAACATCGAAAGCGTAGCATTTACATATCCAACCTTATCATTTAAACGATAGAGTCCACATTGACATATGTCTTCTGTATGCAAATTCTGTATCACAGATTTCAAAGATAGACCTGAGTATGCTGTTTGCATGAATGAACGCATGGTACTCGCGGAATGTCATTCTGTACAGTTGATACACTGTTATTGTTTAGACAACATTGTTAGTAATTTGCCGTAAACAATGAATGAATGTGTACCAATATTTACAATTAAGAATGTCGGTGAAACTACTTTCTCGACTCAGAGACACGATTCAAAATTCGATATAGGTAATTTATTCATTATATTGGATCAGTTTGTCATTCACAATACTCATCATCAGCCTTTTTACGTCCCCAGTGCAGAGGCTCGGGCCTTCTTTATGGATGGTTAAGGAGGATGGGCCATTTGTCCGTCATAATCATCCTGTATTGCTATTTTAGCAATAAGGCCGCCTTTTGCATCGAGGTTTCTAATAATTTCTAATAATTGTTTGTTTCCGTGTTTATGTTTTACTGGTCAATAAAGTATATATTCATTCATTCATCCGTCCATTCTTCTATCCGTCCATTCCTTATTCAAGTTGATGTTAAGTTTATAAATAGATCTAAAAGATGTGTAACATAAATTAATTTTGATAATAGAGCCATTTTTGGAGAGAAATTTATAATAACATAAATTGCAGAAAGTTTTCTAACCTGTTATGTGTAATATATCAAATGAAATGTCTTATTCTGAGAATCTCAACTACCTAATATTCGTTCTCTCATACAAAAATGACTTTTAAAATATGAAATCATCTTTCAATGGTCTGAATAAATGTACAAACCTATTTTAATATTCTCCGCTCCGCTAATACAAATATTTTATAAGTCATTACTTACTCGGGTGAAGTCGCTACAACTAGTTATAATTATAAACTTGTCCTTCGGATAGTGATTTAAAATTTTATTATTTTAAATCACACAATTTACCAACCACAATACAAATAAGTATGACACAAGAGTTGAGTCATTGACACAACATATGATTTTTAATAATAATATTCTGTAATAATATGAGCCTCGAACTCGACCTAGTACAGCGCTATTACAGCATAGAGGTTCAATCAAATACAATCTACTTCAAAGGTAATAAAGGTTTTCATTCATTGAAGCTCTATTCCGCAACAACACTGCAGACGAATTCTGCTACGTAATAATCCAGTGCATTATGAGATTATTTTATCTACCTGAAGTCCAGTATTATATCTGTCACCGTTGAAGAATGAGGAAGACATTGCAGTAATAATATTGGACTTTAGGTGGATAGTACAACGATAAAATGTCTTTGAGATTCTATTGACATGCAATTATTACGTAAGCATTTGCAAAATTAACAGCAAAAGCCTGCTGTTCTCGACTTCCATTCGAGCTTGATTTTATTACAGAATAGCATCCCTGTAATGTTCAATTCCTATACATATCCAATACCTAAATATATCCAATAAGTAAAATATATAATACCTGTTTATCAAAATCAAATTCTTCCTCCCTCGCGGTGAAATTAAACTCGAGAAGGGGTTAGGTTTAAAAATCTATTTCTCGCATGGAAACGTTTCGTTGACGTGACAACATTTTTCGATCTATATTATTGACAACGAAAACTACATACACTTTTTATATAAATAAAACCTCTTTTGAAAGACCTTGAGTAACTGACCCGAAATGAAATTGGGACATGGGCAGACAAATGGAGATGATCAATTAAGATGATATAATTTTTAAGATATAATAATTTTTAAACATCAATGTCATACATTTAAATATTACATACAAAACTATATTTTATCAGTTTTTAATTCACAATACTATACTGAGAAATGCTTTGAATCCGCTTTGTCCCTGGCACTCTGAAATGGGACTCGAACCCATGACCTTTCGCAATCCGGGCGACTGCTCTAACCACTGAGCTACTTAGCACCTAAAAGAACTAATGAGTTTTTAAGCACTTGTTACTTTTTCGCTACTACAAAGCGTATTTGTTCAGGCAATCAACCCAAACAGCCGAAAGAAATATTTTCAAACTTAATTAATATGAAGAAGCGTTCTTTTTCATATAAAATTTTGTATTTACAATGCCGTATTTTAATTTTATCATTAACTGTGCTCGCGGCTTCGTCCTAAGTTATTCCTTGTGTCATAAGCTATCTGCTAGTGAAAGTCCCGTCAAAATCCGTCCAGCCGTTATAAAGATTTTCGAAAAAGATTTTCCGAAACTGACAGATAAAAAATTATATTTTGGTATATTTACCGTGTATATATAATATGAATTTAATGAAAAACGGTTATTTAAACATTACAAACAGACACTTTCATTCTATATATTTATTTGTATAAAGAAAAAATGCGTAAAAGAAGATTTTTTTCTGTAAACCAAATATCAACATATTATTGTTTATTCAAAATTTATCAAATATAATAACAAAGAATAACTCAGAATAACTAAAATACTGACAGAAACGAAATGAAAACGAGACAATATTAAAACAAACTAAGAATACTAATGCACACATAAGCAAGGACGACTAAAATAGACGTAGTACAGACTTTAATACTAGTTTAATTTACTGACTCATCGCAGACAATATTTTCCACTAACATAGATCATCTGATCAGAACATCAACTCATCTGAAAAGTTTCTGCGATCGATTTTAAAGCTTAAGTTATGGATTCTTACGTTCACAATAGGGATGATGCCTGTATAAAAAGAAATTCTATTTAATAAGTCGAATACCCAAACGACTGGACCGATTTTAACTTGAAGTTACATCATTCCCGAAGCATATAGAAGAACCTATATAACTCAGACAAAGTCTCTAGTAGTGAAGTTTTATAAATCATCTGCGTAAACTTTAAACTTTCGTATCTAATCTAATATAATGCTTTTAAAAGCATTATATTAGATATGTATAAAACAAGTATTAGCGCGATAAATAGGTTTTTCACCTGCCTATATTTCCCGACGTAATACACGTCTTATATAATCTAATCCTGCTGTGTACATACTGTCTAATTTACTATACTTATAATAAATTAATAAATACATAGTATAAAACAAAATCGCTTTCTGTCGTCTTATGCTTAGATCTTAAAAAACGGCAACGAGTTTTAATGCGTTTTTTTTAATACAAAGGGTGAATCAAAGGAATGTTTTAATATATAATACAAGACCACATATACATAGTAACCTGTGTATTTATGTGGAACTATAAAAACGTCTTGTTGGATAACATGCGATGAGAACGAAGGTCACATTTTTATAGCAAATTCAATCTTATTTATTATGGCATAATTAATTATTTTTATGATAAAATATAGTCAGACTTCATTCATTGATTTCCTGATGATTACCAGATCAAGTGATATACAACATGATTAAGTATTTTAATTATAAAATGTTAATAAATGTATCTCATATGAATAAATCATTCTTATAACTAGACTAGTAAAAAAATATAATAATAATAAATACTCTTTATTTCACAAACCATATTAAAATTATATAGATAAACATAAATCTTTACATAAAAACGTACAAAATGCGGCCTTATCGCTACCCAGCAATTTCTTCCAGGCAATCTTGTATTGGATGGAAAAAACAAACATTAGATGGCAGATTGTGCATAAAACAAAAAAAAACAATGTATTAATAAAGAAAAATGCTTAAAAAATCCTGGTGGATTGAACAGGTGCCACAGGTACTCTGAGATGGGACTCGAACTCACGACCTTCTGCAATAAATTACGCTGTTTGGGTAGATTGCCTGAACATTGATGGAAATACGCTCTATAATAGTGAAAAAGTAACAGCAGCTCGAAAAATTCGTCAGTCTTGTTAGGTCCTGAGTAGCTCAGTGGTTAGAGTAGTCGCCCGGATTGCGATAGGTCGCGGGGTTCGAGTCCCATCTCAGAGTATCTGGGCAAGTGGGCTTTTTGAATGAATGCAAAATTAATAAAATATAATGTATATTTATATTTTTAATGTGTCTACAATAATATCAAAGATACATAACAAGGTCGTAAAAAGAGACCAAAAATTTGCTAAAGACTTCTGAAAATTTCGTTTAATTTTAATTATTTCGTATATTTAAACTATAATATAAAATATTCTTATTAGTTTAAATTCCTTAATAAATATAGATAAACATATAATTGTAATATGAATTATTTGTTTAAGTAATTGATATTTAACCTAATTCATAACTTTATATTTTGTAGATTGTAAATTATATTTTATATCTGATTGCACAATACTTATTGATTATATGTTATTACAATGCTTTACATTTTACACATATACTCAAATAAATACTTACTAAGTTCATCAACTGCTACAGTTCAGACCTTCCCTATGGATGAAGAAAGGGCCATGACATAGGAACCATGCGGATTCGTGTGTATTAACGACTGCAGATGTAGCCGAGACCAACGGCTTATCGTGCCCCTCGAAACACAGAGTTCGAATTAGTAAATTTTCGGTCACCCATCCTATGACCAGCCATTGCGAAAGTTGCTTAATAACCATATCGCAATCATAGCACACTACCCACTGCGCCATCGAGCTCCTTATTAAGTTAATGTATAGAAAGTGACCATACCACAGCACGCTCACATACTGACTATTATTTTCATATCCACACGGAACCCATGAAAAAAGATCTTATGGAAATAGTTATAGAATAAAGAATGGAATGTTTAGAGATTGAAAGCCACTAGAATAATATTGCGCCGTGCATAATACACATTTGCGGTCCGTTTATTTCCACTGGCAACACTTGCGGTTACGCTGTTAAGGAACGTTTATCGATTAGCCAGTATTACGATTAATTATAAAAGACAACATAAAACTATTATTCTACTACTGCTTTATACAATTTATAATCAGTTTCAGTATATATACAAAATGTATATCCTAATAATTGCAATCATAAGGTTTTACAAAAAGACAGAATATTTGTAAAAATACATTACTTTTTTATATAAAAAAAAAAAAAACAAAATATCAATTGCCGTAATCAGCCAGCCAGTAGTACTTATAATTCTGCGTAATGATGATGTAGATTAATGAAGTTTTTTTATTATTTTGATTATCATCATTTCTTTTTTTGTATAATTATCTTCGTTTTTGCCATACTATTTTTATTTACCATTTACTTTTGATTTCTGTTTTATTTTAATTGAGATCCATTATTTGGAAAAAATATTGACAAACGGATTGTATTCACTAGTTTGCGACTTTGACATCTTATAACTAGTTTGTATGGAGAAAATGAAAATGTTCTTTTAACGTTTTTCCCTCAAATTTTCTTTTATATCTCACCTTACCATTTTGTATTTCAATTTGAGGCCAATCGTGTAACACAGATTACCCAAACATTATTTGAAATATAAAAAAATATTATAAAACCCACTTTAAAAGTTTAATAGAAGTAAAAAATCATGCAAATAATTCTCTGTTGGAGTCGGGCGGTCACTATTAATAAATAATAACCAGCATAAAAGCTCCGCCGGATTTCAATAGAAGCTATTTGAAATATTTTTCATATTTATAGTGTTGGATTACTAAAAAAATAGATTTTTCTGAGATCTTACTAGCCCTGTTCGTCTTACATTCATCATCATCATCATCATCAGCCGGAAGATGTCCACTGCTGAACTTAGGCCTCCCCCTTTGAACGCCACGACGGACGACATTGCGCCAGCTGCATCCAGCGGCCGCCCGCGACTCGGACGATGTCGTCCGTCCATCTAGTCGGGGGTCGACCCACGCTGCGTCTTCCGGTTCGTGGTCTCCACTCGAGAACCTTTCATCCCCATCGGTTATCGGTTCGTCGAGCGATGTGGCCTGCCCACTGCCACTTCAGCTTACAAACTTTGCGAGCTATGTCGGTCACTCTAGTTCTTTGACGAATATCCACGTTTCGGATCCTATCGCGTAAAGAAACCCCTAACATAGCCCTCTCTATGCCTCGCTGAGCGATTCTGAGCTTCTCTAAGAGGCTAGCAGTTAAGGACCACGTTTCAGTGCCATAGGTCATCACTGGCAACACACACTGGTTATACACCTTCGTCTTTAGGCACTGTGGTAATTTGGACGTGAAGATATCGCGTAGCTTCCCGAACGCTGCCCAGCCGAGTTGGATTCTTCGAGCGACCTCTTTTCTTACATTACTTGCGTCTTACATTACTCAACAAAAAAAATCCACAAATTAAAAATCTCCTGTTTTAGGTCTATTAAAAATAGAAAAACATGACAAGCTCTTGTCCTGTTATAAGGTCTATTAAATATAGAAAAACATAACAGTATTTCCTCTACAATTATTAAAAACAATTTTCAACATAACATATTATGGTACAATTTACCTTGACTCGTTTAATAGCCTGGCAACGCAACACGATATTCTAGAAGAAATTTAAAAATAGATGTAATAGTTATGTTATTCAATCAGTTATAACCTGACGAAAAATAAACCGGATAGCGAAAACAATATAACTAAAGCCGCACATGACGCTAACTCGATGAAACATTATGTCTTGTTGAGTCATTTCAGAATCCAGTGCGGGTTCTCTGAAATGACTGGCCGGCGAGCAACTAGGTCATACGCAACACTCGATTCTCGTAAATCGGGATACATGAAGAAGTGTGCGTTCAAAACAAAGATAATTTTTTTCTTTTGGTTTTAGCAAGAGCTCTTAATAAGAACCGCGGCTTAGTTTATTTACGATTACACTACAATTACAAATCACCCCTACCTCCTCATCTCATCAGCTCTTTTACGTCCAAAGCTCTTTTAGGTCAAAATACATGGTAACATGATGTGTAGCCGTGTGTACAACTTCTATTAAATCTACCTTTACAAATAATCTATACAAAGAAATAAAAGTGGAGTGTCTACAATATTAAAAACCGCTTTTACTAAATGCTTTAGTATGTATACACGGTACATATACCAAAATATATTGTTTTTAATTTTTTGTCCGTCTGTCTGTTCCATATAACCTCTGAAACGGTAGAACCCATTTTAATATGACTTTCATTGATAGATAGCTTATGTAATAGGGAGTAATAAGGCTACTTTCTACGTGGACGAAGTCGCGGATACAGTTAGTTCAAAATAATATCGTTGGTTTCTTTGAAAACCCACGCCATAGAGTAAGTAAGAAACTACATATAAAGATAACTAAACTTCTTGGTTTTAACCCACGCAATCCAGAAAGTTTCACTAGCGGACCATAGAGTAAAGAAATTTAGGAAGGAATAATTCAATATTGTGTGGAATAGATGAAGTCTGAAGACGATATAGGAAAAAATATGCCGGCAACTAACTTACAACATGAAAATAATAGCTTTGCAAAGAGTAAATCTTAGTAGAGCGGTTTTAACCGGTTGTATATACCTACAATGCCGACCAAATCACAATAGAACTTATTGTTTTATTTCTCTTCAATACAGGTGCTTAAGTAATTTTTCAGGCTTTGTTTCGAATAAACTTATTTTAAGCATCAACAAAACATAAAATTCATATTTTTACACGCCGTAACCAAAATCAGAATTTTATTCCATATAAAATCAATTCCACTTACCAATCTTTGGTAACTAGGACTTACTAAGACTTACTAGTTAATCATTATGGAAAAAACCCTAATAATAAAAACAGAAATCTATACACAATAGAGTGGGTTTAAAGCCTTATAATTAATCTTTTACGTGTTGTTAATAAAAAATATTAAAATGCTCGCTCAACTATTTAGTGTACTATATATTACTGCATTTAGCTGTTTTTGGCTTGCTTTTATTAAAACAGTGTTTGTTTAGTGAAAATTAGTATCAATAACACACTTCTGTTATACAAATAGTTCATGCCAAAACAAACCATATGATCATATCAGAATTCTCATTACATTTATCTGGCATCGTCAATCATATCACTTTCTCAATAGAACTCAGAATAGCGAATACTAATAGAAATAATTATTTCATTCGAAATTAAGAGCTAAGCCTGTCATGGCGTGACGAGGCGTTTAAGAAGAACTTACACAAGGCGCTTACTGACACATCGTGCGAAAGTGAAAGCTCATAAGCTTGTAGCCGACACAACAATGGGATGTACGCTAGAACGCAAATTTTGGACACAGTGCCTTTTAAGTAAGTGCATGGCAACTAAAACTTCTTTCTCACTTCCTGCCTTTATAAAGCGCCTCTACGATTGAGCCTCCGAGAGAAGAAATACCTTAATAGGTAGTCAATAGATTTATATTTAAGTTACTATCGATAACTCATATTAATTGCGAAAACCTGAAGAAAGTAGAAGGATACGATGATTTATATTGTACCATAGTTTAATTAAGAAACTACCGTTTCAGATCATACGAGGATTATTTAGAGGCAAAGGAATAATTTAAACTAAGAATATGTCATGCATAACACATTACTTTTTTTCGTGATTGGCTCTTTTATGAATTAGCCAGCATCAAGTTTCAAGTTGCAATGGTGTGTTTATTATTTATTCGGTTTGACTTGCCGCTTCTTAATTAGTACTCTGCTTGTATAATGTAAATATGCGAGTACAAGGGCAAAAGAAGAAAGCAAACAAACAGTATACATAGGTAACTTCATTCATAAATTATTAACAAAAAGGTCTACGCAACAATGAGGATCTATCTCTAAACTAACCAAGTAGTCTGAGTTTTGACATGTTTACAAAGTTGTAGCTGCTACTAAACAAACCGTGTAAGTTTTTTATTTATGTTTTAGTCAACATCAACATCGTCAACAAGCTGGCATTCAAAATTAGTATTAGGTAAAATGATAGCTTGTTGCTAACTCTATGGAATTAGGTTGGAAAAATCATTTAGGATCTTTTTATAACGTCCGAGTTGAAGTTACTTCTCTACACGTAATTTATTGCAAATATAAAAATCACAATGCGTCATAAACTTAAACAGATATTTACGCAAACGGCTTTTATATATGTTGTCAATAGCTTCGCCAGCCTTTCTGGATAAGTGTTTTTATAGTTTCTTTTCATAATAATACTGGATAACCACTCACATGGTATATTTTTTTGCGTATATCTTTAACAAACTATGCTTTCTCATAGACCACCTATACTTTTCTGTAATAAAATCAGCCTCGAACTCAACGTCGAGTACAGCGCTGTCTGCATAGAGATACAATCAAATAGAATCTTTATTACCTTTTGAAGTAGTGTGTGATCTATTCTGTGATAACGCTTTAAATAAGATTTTCAAAAAGTAATATTTTGGACTAATTACAAACAAACATGATGTAAAAGAGAAGAGAATATTGATAGCACAGTGGTTAGCGTGCTCGGTCTGATTTGTGGAAGTTGAACAAATTTCGTAAAGACCGACCCTGGGATGGGTGACCAAAAATTTATTAAAATTTATTAAGGCACGTTAAGCCAGCCAGAGTAGCTCGGTGGCTTGTGGATAAGCGCCGCGGCCCTCGATCGTAATCGTTGAGCAACTTTCGCTAGGGTCGGTCACGGGATGGGTGACCAAAAAATTATTATCTCGAGCTACTCCGTGCTTCGGAAGGCACGTTAAACCGTTGGTCCAGGCTGCATTTGCAGTCGTTAATACCCTCCAATCCGCATTGGGCCAGCGTGGAGGGTCATGGCCCATCCTCTTTAACCATCCATAAGGAAGGCCTGAGCCCCTGCAGTGGGGACGTAAAAGGGCTGGTGTGAGTAAGCCGTTGGCCATAGAAACGTTTGCAGTCAGTAACACCCATCAAACCCTGCTGGACCCGCTTGGTGTGCAATAGCCTGTTCCCCCTATTTGACATTAATAAGCTGATTATAATGACGTAAGAATGAAAGACAATTGTTTATATAGTTTTTTCTACATATTTCTACCCAATCAATTAGAAATTATCGTTTCCTGTAAAGGCTTAGAATAAATATAGAATCAGAAAAGTAAAAGGATTACGTCACATATAATACGACACGCTATTACGGCTTATCTTGAATATCAAGATACATCGACCATCATATATTAGACAGCACAACTAATTTATACTTTCACCGTCTCTCCATTCTCAACTTTATCATTCTATGGTCGTACCTGGGACACGAAAGCCGAGCTAACGTTTAAGCGGAATTATTTTAAAGTGAAAATATTTTTCTAGCTTTTATTCTATGATAAGTTTTAGTAATGGTTTCGTTACGTTGCTTTATTTACAAATAATTATATTTTTTTGCTAGTTTGATCCAAAAGGAAAGCAAAGTACATCATCCAGTAGTCAATGCCCTTTAAAAAACAATTAAAAAACAGTTTGCCGGGATCAAAACAAATTTAGTTATGTTCGTGCCAACAGTACCAATATTTATCATTCCAAATTTTTAACCTAGTCCTACCTAGAATTTTCCTAGTATCTAGCTGTACTCCACCGCAAATCTGGCCCCGCACCCTCCGGTTACGGTAAGCGAAACTTGTCCTAACGATAGTCTAGCAATAAACGTTGATTCGAAGTTGTTAGGCACGCTCAAGGTCACCGGTCGCACGCCCTCACCGCACGCGATAAGAACCTAGTGGGAATCTAAAACGACGGCCTGTTCCATATTGAATTTTCTAGATGCCGTGTTACGGTTCTATTCAGATCGAATACTTACTGAATGAAGTGTTCACATTTATTACACATAGTTCTCAAGGATTCTCATTGGGTCCAAGTTTCTTTACCGATAGTAACGTTCGATAATTTTAAATTTATTTGGCAATAAAAATTGAAAACCATACAAAATAAGCTGATTAATAATAGTAGAGAAGAGCTATAAAAATACCTGTCCAATATCAATACTGCATCCAGTGTCGAAGTCCAGTTAATAAAACCTCTGTTGCAGGCGTTACAATTGAGTCTAGAGGTCACAAATAATATGTTTTCTATTCAAAGAAATACACGCAAAAAATATCAAAATCGTAAATGTTATATTTTCCTTTTATAATATTGAACGAGATTATTTTATGCTCATCTAATAATAACAAATCTCACAGAAACTGTTCTGTAAATTCTAAATTGATCAGACCTCCAATTGTGATTGTTGGGAATCATGTCAACTTACTTTACAATGTGCATAAAGTTTATACGATTGCATCAACCGATTAACTCGAATTAAGCGGCTCTCAGAGTATTGTGTGCGTGCGCATCGAGTAATTGTTCTTGGCGTTCGCGCTCTATATAATTATATAATACTTCTTGTCCCGATTACGAACGACGAGTGCGGCAAATAGCCGTGCGGTCGGTAACGATCTTAATCACATCTGTGATCGATTGTTTCCGCCCAATTTGTCTGACACTTCCTATCGATATCATGACAACTGTTTCCTTGTTCTTTAATATCCAGTAATGATTATTAAATTATATTTTTGTTGCCATTTATGGCTTAACACTTGCTGTCTCTACGAAACCTGTTTCGAGCTGAAAAGAGAAAGCAACTCACATGGGTATTGCCTTCAAAGAGATTACGATTGATTCGAAATGTCAGATGTAACGTCTTCCACTTTCCGCGGAGCTTAACGTTTAATTTAATCAGCAAATCTAAGAATTTTGTACGTTTCACTTGTGAAACTTTTATTTGATATCTGCTTTAAATTAGTTTAATGACATTTTTAGTTACGTCATAATGCACCTTGAATATATCCGTAGTTTCTTCAATGTAGTATTGGATGTTAGGGTATTTCCTTTCAAGATAATAAAAACATTTTTGGAATGATGCTCGGCTCTATTCGTAGCCAATCGGGCTCCGTCGGCGCCGCTGGGCCATCGCCAACCCATTCCCGTCGTTCCGACCAGTTTAAATTTGGAACACTGTTTTTTTTTCTATGCTTATAGTAGATACGGCCGAGGTGAACAATCTCTGTTTCTGAAAATTTATGCATCTCCTACATTACCTTGTAAGATTTTATTACATCGAACTGGAATGTGCCTACTACTATTTTTTTAATATAACTTAAAAATAAGTTCCATAAAACAAATATAACAACGCCGTTTCCTCACTTCGTTCCGTAAACACTTGTTATGGATATAAGGCAAAACAAAAAACCATATAAACACAAGTACAACAAAAAGATATTTAGGGCATCAAGATTTAGGTATTTGGAACAAGCTATGTACGAGATAACTAGTGCGGTTTTACTCAAGGATAATTGAAGCGATGTTAAATGTTTTGTAATTTAGTTTGTTTTTATCGCCAATTATGTTTTAAAAATAACTTAATGACAGATAATACTTCTGACCGAAATAATATCGATAATATTACTTTTTCTTTTTAAACTAGAGGTAGCACCTATTAAATAAGATTCTAAATACGTACTCGAATTTAAATATACTTGCGCTTAATTCCTAAGTTTGTTAGAATATCTATCAAATGTTTAGCATTGAATAAATTATCAAAACTGTCTCTAATGTAACTTGTTAGCTGTAATAAGGTTGTTACCTTTATTTTGAGAGCTATTCGCTTTAATAATCCTAGTGTTGGAATAGGTGACGGATTTATAAATTCTCAGACTAATACTAGATCAAATTATTTAAAAAGCCATGAGCATAGTTATCAGAGTCATTTATAAATAAGTAGATACTATTTTTGAATGAAACCTGAATAGTCAGTTTTTTTTTCTAAATTACAAAACCGGATTCTTTGTATTGGATCCCACTTTAGATCATAGTTTCTTATTTCATAAATGAACAGATTTTCTTTATTTCGATAATAATGACCGTCGTGTTCTAGTTCAAAATGATATAATTCGGTCAAAAATACGATACATCCTGTCTTCAGTAGCAGTAGGTAAGCCAAGATCGGATGCCCGGTTTATTAGCGTTCTATATAACGTAGTAACGTAAATTTCTTATGTGCACAATCTTATGAATACGTACTGCGGCGGTGGAAAAATATGCTAATTTTAAAAGTTCATATGAAATGAGAAAGTATATGCTGACGGTCTGGCTGAAGATGATGTAGATATATGCTAAAAATTAGAATAAGAACTGGAAAAAGAAGCGGAGAACAATCTAGAAATTGCTTTTGAAAAAGAAATGGCGGAAAAGGAATAAACGTACATATAACAGCTCAGAATAAAACCACTTCGATGAGACTTCAGTCTAAGATGAAAAGAAAAAGTACTTAAACATGTAAACATTGGCTAAGTTAAACAAACCATACTTAAACTCATTGAATTTCGTAACTGAATCCACACAAATGAGATATATTGTTGAGACGTTATATTTTGATCGACACTTCTCTAATATTACTATTTTATGGCATACGTGTTGAGTAGACTTTTAAGTAATACTCATATTTAGGTAATTAACTTAGTATTAATCAACTAATCGGTCATCAACCTTCGGGTACAGAAGTACGAGTATTATAAAGAGCAACGTGTTTATTGACACCTTTTTTATTTCCGGTGTTATCAGGTTAAGAAATGAGAGAAAAGAAATCATTTTTTTCTGAATCGTATTAAATACAAGCGTGATGTTAACCATTTGGAATAATCATTATCAATATCTCCCTATCAATGAAATAGAGCCCAAAATGTTACTCATTGGCCCAAGTAGTGGCAGGCAGCCAGGTTGTAACTTATATCTATACTAATATTATAAAGAGGTAAGATTTCATTGGTTGTTTGCATCGAAGAGGCTCCGTGAAGTCACGGGAAAACAGCTAGTATAATATAAATGCTCAGTCGACTTTTACGACATAGGTATATAGTATAAAAGACGGCTGACACATTAAGTTTTTTGCGCTTCTAATGACCGTGAGCAAACAACTAAAATTAATGGGAGCAAAATAAAGACTAGCGGCTGATTTTTTAAGCTTTTTATATCAATATCTAGACTAGTGCTGGTTCTCTTTGACTTGATATGGTAGTATCTGGCTTTTTGGATCTGATTGAATTTTCATTTTCATCTTCATCCTCATTCTTCCCTAGTTTCAATTTGATCGGGATCAAAAGTCTTTATATTTTCTTTTTTGTCAGCTGTCATCTCGTCGTTCACCTATATTGTTTACACATTTCATCCATCTTCTCTATGGTTCCTTCCTATTGCTCTCCATTAATTTAGCACTTATTAAAATTTTATATCTTTCAGGTCAGATTCTTTTCTGTCAGTATTTCTCTAATGTCATTTATAAATGTTTTCTATAAAATAATATTATCAATATAACATTGGAAATCCAAAATTTATTCAATTAAACTTATTTTCTTCTATAATCTATTGAATTATTTCAATTCGCAATTATCACTTAAGGCACTGAGTTAAACATTATTGGAAAACAAATAATATTTTGGTATCAGTACGGTCAATTGTTGCATTATCAAAATATTTTCCCAAATTTCTAGAAACATTTGCTTTGTCACTCAAAAAGATCGAACGCCCAGTCAACTAACGACAACATTGCAACTGTATCTTAATGCTATTTAAGAAATAAATTCTGTTTTCGACACCGAACGTCCTATGCTCGTACTGTTATATTAAATCTTTTTTTTTGTGGTTTGTGCTGTTGCTCCATTCTCCACAATTCTAATAATTTCGCACACATAAGTGCACCTGCTCGGTTCGTGACAAGAATTTAACAAGTGTTTAACAAGGTTGCCAGATGGGAAGGTTTTCCCAAATTTCGGGTAAAACATTTTTTACGTGAGGGAAAATTTGAAAATTTTACGAATAAATCTCTATTAGGACTCAACGAAGTCCATAAAACTACTAAATAAAGAAATAAACAAACCCTTTTATCTCACTTAAGCAAAAATTAATGTTTTAAAGACAAAACTCTGCTAACTAGGCCACTAAATATTTTCCTGTAAACTGTAGATATGATAGATTTTAATGAGAATCTAGAGAAAACTAGGCAGAAATATTGAAAGTAAGTTAAGAATATTTGCAACGATTTGAATAACAAATGAGAATCATCCCAAATATTTATACAGATCAGAAAAAAGATATAGAATCTTTTTTGTAAAAAATACCTAATTTAATCTTTGGGGAAATTTGAGGAACGACAAGTGATAACCCTGGTATTATATCCTGTTATCCTATTTACTATTCACAATACGTAAGTAATACAGTTACATTTAAAACCTTGTCGTTGGAAGTGGACATTGAGGTATTCGGAGAAACTGTATGAGTCATTTACATGCAGAATTCGTATTTGGATTTAGATTGATGTGACCCAAACAAGTTCCAATATAGGTTAACCCACTTTGGTAATAATCGGTACATCATATTATTCACATAACAGAAAAAAGATCTTATTAAAAAGAATTAAAACTTGACTTAAGCAAACTTTAAGATTCTCAATACCCATTTGTTGAGCATGTATTGAAATTCAAAATATTTTACTTTAACGAAGCTTCCAAATTTATCTGTATTATATATATAAAAAAATGTAATTAGTTTTTCATTAATTCGTTGCAAATAAGTATTTTTTATGTTAAACATCCCAAACCAAGTTTCATGTTTTTTCAATAATTTTGAATAACATTAATTTCTTTCTTGAACGCAGTAACGTCACTGCTTAGCATAGCAACTTAAGATTGCTAATTAATATTTATGAGCGAAATACGACAATAGAATAGACGTATGATCAATGTAAAACAAAAATATATAAAATTCAAAAACAACAACTTTTTTTATTGAATAAATACTCCTTACACTAAAAAGTGAGATTGCACTGTTGTATTATTTAGCGTAGTACACTTTATTTTTGCACTTGACAAAATAGTTAATAAAAACCACAACCACATAATGACCCGACCTAAACAAAGTCAAGGACAAATTGAAGTAATTTCGAGTCATTATGAATAAAGTGCTATAGAAAACAATTCCACGAAAAACATTAAATAAATAGCAGAAATTTCTGTCAGAAAAAAAATATACAATTATTCCAAATATCTCGATAAACTTTAACCTTCATGAACCATACTGAAATACCCCACATTACAAAAATATATAATTTTTATAATACGAATAAATTACGCCTTATTTTATTACCTGTTTACATAAATGAATCTGGAAATGGATTTTTCTTTTCAATAAAATTGTTTTAAAATTTTGTGCAATACGGGCTACAATTATAAACGAAAATAAAGGTAAAAAGCCTTGATTTCATGAAACTTATAAAAAAAACTTACGTTAGCATAAATTTTATTTTATTTTATAAGTAACTAGCTACATATACATGCGATTGCGTGGACTCCTGTTTTTTTTTCTAAGGTAACAAAAAGTATTCACTCTCCACGCAAAACTTATAACAACGCTAAAAAGACTAAACAGGCAACCACACTATAATAGTTACATGTATGGATTTATGACTTTAATCATAATCAGAACAGAGAGTCAATCTCTAACGCGTTAGAGCGATACGAGTAGCTCTACATTTTGGCATATAGTCAAAAATGCACTGTGCCGAGCGCATTGTACTGGTAGCTGGTAGGTACATGCACTAAATCAGACGTATGTGCGATTCAATACCGCTAAATGGGTCATCGTACTCATTTAAATGCCGGATGGCAAAGTCTGACCATTTATCTAAATTAATTTAAAGTGTTAATCTCTATTCAATTACATAAATAAGATAAATAGTAGGTATACGATATTTGAAGCAATCTTTCACGTTCTTTTCAAATTTCTTCTATATAAAAAAGGTCTAATAACATGACAATTTAAAAACACATGTGTAGTTGTTTACAGTAATAAAATAAGTGAGATATTAATCTAAATTGAATGAAGATATAAAGTAAAATTTCATTGAACATAAGCTGTAACGAAACTAAGAAAGTGTATATGCGAATTGCTAAATAACCGGTGACCTTAGTGCGCACCAATATGGGTGGCGCATTAATTATGAAAACAGCTGTTTAATTTTAATGTCTTGAGGCTAGATCATTTTATTTCATTTACACGCGCGTTTTGTGAAGGTCTCTTTCTATTTAATTCTCTTATAATAATGTGTGGGTATTCTAATCTGGGTGACTCTGTCGCTGATGTCACTGTGTACTTAAATCACACACTGTTCGACCTGACTATACCTATACAGCGTACGTACTTTTAGCGCACCAGAGCGCAATACCCTTGTTGTTTATGGCACAATTGTAAATAACGCACGATTAATATTGCTGTTTGCAAATCTAATACTATCGTTTGTGAACGTATATTCTACACTTAAAAATAATTTATACCGCGATATGTAAACATAGGTTTTTAATGGCGTGTTTGAAATAATTCGAAGGTCACCGCTCACCTGTGCTCTGTTGATGACATCGTGAGGTCCCCGCCACGTCGTGGCCGCAGGAGATTTTCGTTTGGCAAGTTCGAGAGTTGCTTCACTGGGACATCGTTCAAACATAAGCACCCGCTCAGCCACTGAGCCGCGCGTTAGAAAAGGCCTCACGGGAGTCGCACCTGCAGCGGTGGCGGGCTCGCCAGCGCCGGCGCTTGACGCACGTCGCGCTCGTGCTTCGAATTTAGAACGCGCTTCAGTCACGTGTGACCCGAGAGAAGCTCTGCGCTCGCCACTGGCACCCGTAGATGGCTTCCTCGCCCCAGAGTCTAATCGATCCTGATATCTACTCTTTGCGTAATCAACCAGAGATATCGGTGGCACCACATCAGGTCTCTCGGCTGTGCGTTCAGCCACCACTCCACCGGTCCGTAAAGCTCGCAACAAGCGCTCCTCCTCCCTGGCGACCTCCAGTCGCATTGCAGCAGGATCGGCTCTTCTAGCACCTGTGCTAGTACTCGTCGTTCCGTTTCGCTCCGGTACTAAATCCGGTGGCAATGTGACCTCTATAGTTTCTTCCTCTGGCTCTTGCCAATGTTCACGACGAGTTTCCGATCGCTGCTCTCTCCTGGCATCAAGACGTTGATCCCGAACCACCTCTGGACGTAGTTCGCGCCTTATATCCGGTCTCTGCTTTATTTCTGGCTTAGGTTCAGTCTTCGGCTTAGTTCGGAGATCACCCAACTTCAAGCCCACGCCGGGCGTCGGTCTGCACGACAATATCTCCGTGGGTGCAAGGCCACGTGCCTTCCAAGTCTGGTAAATAGCTTCGGCATGGTCCGAAATCTGTTTGGCGATAGCGGCTATGTCTTCCTCGCCGGTGTCTATCTCACGGCGGGCCGTCGCCGCCATGGCGCTCACCGTATACAGCGGAGACGCGCGCACCGACCACTTCAGGGGCACACCAAGCACCCCATGTACACTCACAGCTGATAACACAAAATCACTTTCCAAGTAGCACTAATAACTGTATACACTCGAGGGAACCGGGCAAAGATACCGCGATGATGCACTAGGAACAGCTGGTCGGGCACGTCGATTTATAAACAAAGGCGGCGATCTCGCGTCGCACACTTAAGCTACGGACGACAGGCCGACGTCGGGCCCGGGCGCGGACTGCGGTGGCGGCCTGCCCCACTCGTCTGCCGCTCGCCCGCTCACTCCAGTCCAGACGCCCCGCTCCCAGAACAACATAACTAATCCTGCATTTTATATTAATCTGTTACTATGCACTAAAAACGATAAACCATTCTCGTTACTCTATCATAGCTCTACCAGTCATCAGTGGTGATTTATTAAAATTAATAAAAACAGTAACAGTAATGAACTTAACAAGTACCACTCTGTTTATTTGTTTAATCATTAACCGTGAAACTAAATATTAAGTTTTTCCAAACACGGCCTTGGCAAAGTTGGGTTGGGCAGAATGCACGTTGTTGGGCGGCTAGCTGCAGTGCTATGACAAGGATGCCTGATGCTATCAAAGAATAAAATATTCGAGTGAAGATAAGACTACACATACAAAAAGAAATAAAACTAAAATGAAAACAATGTTATGCTCAAACACTATAATTTTATTGAACTGATATTACAAATATTCACAACCTAAAAATAGGGAGTGAAGACGCTTATAAGTAAATAATCTGTTTGTCTATAATTAGCACTCGCTAACTCGTTTATTTTATTTTTCTTTAATACTGAAGATTAAGCAATGCGTTATTTAAATTATTAAAGACACTTTAAAATAAACTAGTAATAGTCTCACTTAATATATTTACGAGTCTATCCATATTATTTTTTATTATAACATTTTAATCTCGATACACATTTTTAAAGTTGATTGAATAATGTTTCTCAAAATATTTGTTTATTCTTTTTCTAGTTCTTTGTCAACCGCGTATTATGTAGCTTCTCTTGTGTATTTTTTTTTTTTGTAATCGGTCTCATAGTTTCGATGCCTGTTTGATGCAAACCAACAAAAAAATCAAATCTCGTCTCTTAATATTGTAAGTGTAGATAAGAAAATGATTTAACAGCAATTAAAATATTAAAATAGGTAAAGCTTTGATTATAATTTTTACCCAATTATGGAAAAATATAACAAACTCTTAATGAAAAAAGCTTAAAAAATCCACTTTGTCCCTCTGAGATGGAACTCGAACTCTCGAAACTCGAAACGAACTCGAACATGATCGATGGTGTATTGCCTAAATTTTGGAATACGAATAAAAATTATTTTCCTTTTAGACACTGAATTATTCTACTCTATCTAATTTTTTTTCTTCTTGCACTAAATCTACCCTATCTAATTTTCTTTCTTTCTTATGTTATAAATAGTATAAGCTAATACACATTTACATTATAACACCAAACTTTTAAATGATTAAACCAGGTATTTTAATACGGGGAAATGTCGCTTCTACAGTTTCATCTTTGCCAGACGGCCCGCGCACGCGCTCTCCGCAAATAGCCCGCGCCGTGCTCCCCTACTTTTGACGTTTTATACTCTTTCTCTGAAACGATGCACGCACCGAGACTGCTCCACGTATGGAGAGCTAAAAAAAGACGCTAAGTGACGCCGACGTATTATAATCTCCGACTTCCGCGAGTGAACGTTTCCGATAGATTGTACCTATTGACGAAGGTTTGTTTAAGCTCTGTGAGCTTTTAACGATGTTTGTCTTCAAACAACACTCCTAAACTGGTTCTTTCATTATAATGGTTTACGTATATAATAAAGTATATATATATTTGGAAAATTGTCCAAAAGACATCTTTGTTGACTCAAACACAAAGCATTAGACCGGATTATAAATACATATCTAACAAATCTTATTCTGTCAAAAGGAGCTAAGTGTAACACTTTTAAATTATCGAGACACTATTTTATATATTCTATAAAATTAAACTAATAAATAATTTAATAGGCCATAAAATATACTACGATTGAGAAAATTAAAAACCTGTATTCATTAAACATACTACAAGTAAATTAAGCTCAATTCTTCAATCTAAAGTATGATAACATTACCCGGTTTTGATTGATAATAAGTAACTTGAATTTAAGCATACTAAAATCAACAAACTAAACGCTTTAGGCATTTTTCTTCCCTTGTACGTTTCTCTTTTACGTGTTTACAATAATATTGATTACATTGTCACTTCTATGAGGGTGGTAAAAAAGTCACGAATTGCTCACCTTACAAAGGTGCAGCGACCATTGACCTATGCGAGTCGCGCAACCCGATAGCTAGCCGACTAACAGAAGGGTTTTTGCCCTAACATAGTTAATATTCAACTTATTTTTCTATCTATTATTGTTTATGTTTTTCAGATAACGCTACCTTCAATTGAATTTATTTTGCATGTCACAGATACATGTCAAATTTTAGGATTTAAATCTGGAGGATGATAAAAGTACAAGTTGAGTATGTCATATGATATCCTTGACATAGTCAGTTCAAAAACCTAAACCTGTTTAGGATTATGATCTAGCGCAATCGAAAAGATTTAATGTAATGTTAATTTAACAACTAACTATACCAAAATAACTATAACAACTAAAATGTGGTGTTGCTTATTTTAAAGGTGATTTTACTTTTGATTAGAGCTAACTAAAGATGATGACACCTAGCAGGCAAAAATTGGAATTTTGCCAAATGACGACCTCCGTGGCCGAGTGGTTCGCATGCCGGTTTCAAGGTGTCGCCATCTCTGAGGTCCCGGGTTCGATTCCCGGTCGGGTCAATGTAGAAAATGAAATTTTTTGGGTGTTGTGGTACCTTCGTTGTCTCAGATACTCCATAATACGGGGGCTTAAGCTACTCATCTTGGAATCTGAGCAATGTATGTGATTTTGTTAAATATTTATATTTATATTATATCTATAGTTAGGTAAATCCCTTAAAGTATTTATAACGAGTTTTTTAATAAGCAAAAAGTAGTATTTATTAAAGAATAATATCTGTGAATGAATATAAATAAAAAGAGTTCAGTATAATATCAGTACATCAGTATAATAGATTATTTTAAACTTGTTAGTGAATATGCACCTCTATATTTTAAAGTTTATTATGTTCCTACATTTTAATGACTACATATATATTTAATTAAACTATAGAGAAAATGACCATTTCAATCTACCATACCACCCAAACCTAGAAACAACAAGCTTCGAACAAAAACCAAAGAGAATATAAAAATATTTCGAACAACCTCTCCTAAAAGGTAAAACCTTTTAGGAGAGGTTGTACGAAATTACCAATTTTTAAACCAATTTTATTGTAAGTATAAGCTAATATATGCCAAATAAAAACCATTTTATGAAAATTAAACATATGATCGATTATTTTCAAAGAAAATTACTTAAAAATTCAACAGCCTCAGGGACCCCGAGTTTTGGAGGTTCGAGTTCCACATTTTTCAAATATCTATCAGTAATAACATTGTGAATGCAAAATTTATAAATTATAATGATATGATTAATTGCTTGTTAAAAACAGAAACATAAATTTCGATAATTTATATAAGCAACTTTCACAAGGGTCGGTCACGGGATGGGTGACCAAAAAATTATTATCTCGAGCTACTCCGTGCTTCGGAAGGCACGTTAAGCCGTTGGTCCCGGCTGCATTTGCAGTCGTTAACACCCTCCAATCCGCATTGGGCCAGCGTGGAGGGTCATGGCCCATCCTCCTTAACCATCCATAAGGAAGGCCTGAGCCCCTGCAGTGGGGACGTAAAAGGGCTGATGATGATGATATAAAAATAGTTTTTGATATAATCTAAAGTATATATTTTACAACTGCATTTGTTTTCTTTTTCATTAAAAATGTATGCAATAACGCAAGCGCGTCTTTACTTTCGATGCGTGTTTATGTGAGGTTAATTAAAACATTATTATGAATTAATTTTGTGTAATACGATAATTGATACAATTTTTTAGACATAGTTGTTATTAACAAAGTTACTAAGCGACCATCATAGTAGCGGTGTTACTCTATGAAGCGTAAAACCTTCATGGCCAGCTCTAACAGTTTATATGGGAACATAAACGGAGGTACTAGAGTGCCTTAATATACCCAAGAATATTATGCATGACATATGGCTTCTGACATATTTATACTCTTTGCATATGGCTAAAATAATTTTCACGTTTGTACCTTTAACCTTTTGAAAATTTTATGTTTTGGTCTATAAAATATCTTAATCAATTTAACAACATATGATTATTCATAACAAAAGAACATTTTTTATTACAAAACATGTGTGATTATGTTATCAATAGTAATTATAGTCGATATTTCTAACAACCTGTCTTTCGACAGAAAAAATTAACAAAATGAAAATGAATTTAGCAAAAGCGCCGAATAGTGACGAATCACATTGGGAATATTTAGATATTTTCTTATTTTCCAATGGACACCACTCTAGTCCACCTAGAAAATATCATTTGAAATATGAGGAGCTCGATAGATGGGATAAGACTTTGAGAAAAATTGCACAAACACAGTATGATGAAAAGTAAGTAAGCAACAATTATCAAATTGATAGCGTTCTATCGGAATATGATGTTAGAAGTTATGAAAACCAGCGATCTTCTATGAAAAGAGTTTGAACATCAAGAAAGTGTAATAAGAGGGAAAAGACATGCCTTGTAGCCACAAGACTGCTTCCTTCTTTCTTCTTTTTATACATCCCAAAAGATAAGTACGTGAACTTATTTAAAGATATATGAATTTGTTTTTAGACTGTCTTCGGTTGATTTATACACGACAAAAGGTGATAAAGTAACATCTCCAATTGAAATTGTCAACAACAATGCGTACGTAGCTGTGCCACCTCAAGAAAAATTTATACCTGCAGCCTACAACGAGTACCTATTGAAAGCAACGAGGTAAGCGTAATCAATAGCAATATTTGAAAATATATTTTCACAGTTTTCTAATACAGTATTATTTTTAATTTAGGTCTTGGGAGAAGCGACAAGGGAATATTCAAAAGTCAAATACCACACCAGGTTTGTTTATAATTACTTCGATAAGAAATTGTTTTGATAAATATGTGATTAATAAAAAAAAACATACTTTCAGTAAATCAAACAGTAAATAATCTACAAAAGGACCCTGAAAGCAAAGCAGATAACAGCAACACTGTTGTAAGTTTAGATTATATTATTCATAACAAAAGTGACACCCAATAAATTACTATCGAAATTTCAGGCAAAATCTACTGTAGAAAATGGGCAGCTTTCACAACTGAATGAGAGTAAAACATTATCACAAACTGACAACAAACCATCTCTACCAATATCAAGAAAAATCATATCAAATATAACAAGAAAGACATCTATGAAAACTGCTATCAAAAATAAAGAAATTCCACAACCAAAGAAGAATTTAAAAGTTAACATGGAGGAAACCATTAACAAAGAGCCAGGATCAAAAACAAATCACAATATTCCTCTTAAATCGAAAGGAAAAGAAATCAATAAATTTAGAAAAACTAATTCGTTGTCAAAATATAACACTAGGAAAATAGATAACAAATCTCAAATGTCAAATGAAAATCAATACAGTTCAACTATTACTGATGAAAATAACGTCACTATAGACTATCCAGTAATTGAGAATTTAATAGATGACGAAGAATTAATTATTGTCAAACATCCTGACTCAATAATTTCAGATGCAAAACGTGGTTCGCTGTTGTCTAAACCCATAATCAGACTATCTGATATTCCAATACTACCAATTTTAGAAGAAAACAAAACAAATCTAGGAGAAATCACAAGTGATGTTACTAAACCCATAGTGGCACTACCTAATATTCCATTAATACCAATTTTAGAAGAAAATAAAGCAAATAAGGAAGAAACCGCAATGGATGTTACTAACGATATATTGCTGAATACTACTGAAAACAATTACAAACCAAGTGATATAGTCTGCAATATACAATATGATACAACTAATAAAGAAGACCAGAAAAATAACATCAACCAATACAACTCAACTTCGATTAATTTAGAACAATTTGATCCTAATAAGAATTCCATAAACAGAAGCCGTTCTAAAGAAAATCTCATTTCTGTTATAGATAGAGGAGAATTAATTGATTTTAGTTTAAAAATAGAATTGAAAAAATGTGATGGCACAATTAAAACTCAGTATAATACTGATAACAAACGTCATATTATCGGTGAAAAGGAGTCTTGTCTAGAAGATGTATATAAACAGCCTTTGGAAAACAAATCCGATACAGTAACAAAAGGCGAAAATGAAAATGAGGAAAAACTCTCGAAAATGATAGTCGTGCAATGTCCCTGCTGTAATCATGAGGATTTCAACGAAATATTACAAAAAATCGATATGCCTTTAGATCATAACGATAAAATGTATGTTGTACTCATACCATATCTTGATTACAAAAAACCAACGTTAAGGTAATGATAAAACTTAACACTATTTATAACACAATTTATTATTATGACTGATGCTTTATCAACATTCACTTGAATAAACAATACTAAAATTAAATAATACACTGTATAGTGTAAAAGAGTTAACAATTTTTTACCACTTATGCGACCAAGCTGTGCTATTTTAATCCACCATTGCCTTTTTTTTTACTAAATGAATAACTAACATCAATTTGTACATTGTTAAATAAAAATTTGAAACTGTATACTTGTATTGTAGTGGCATCAGTGATTTTATATTTATTGATTTACAAAAGACACGAGTATTGTTTTTAAATTTTGTGCCATTGAAATATGCCACCATACTATTCATGGAATTAACTATCTTTATCTTAGATTCATGAAAAGCTTCGAAATTGAGATGTTAGTTTGTTGAATGTGTGAGTTATTTATTTTATTTATTTATTTATTTAAGGACAGCTTACAAGACAATACACTGATAATACAAGACAATACAACGACCGATGAAATTATAACAGGTATTTCCAAATTGAATAAGGATCTCTCTCATGTCAGTGCATGGTCAACTAAGTTTGGTATTTCGGTGAACCCTACAAAATGCCAAGCAATTATTGTTGGAAGCTCCAAACAGCTTATTAAACTTGATTCTGGTCTGCTCCCACCTGTTGTGTACGTAAATTCTGTAATACCCTTCAGCTCTACAGTTAAAAACCTTGGACTTCATATTGATTCGGAGCTCAAATGGACATCACAGGTTGCCGAGGTCAGTCGTGTGGTTACTTATTCTTTGCGCTCGCTTAATCGCTTCAGACATTTTCTTCCTATCAAAACTAAGGTCACGCTCGTCACTTCCCTTATTCTTCCTATCATTGACTATGCTGATGTCTGTTACCCTGATTTAAATGAAGATCTTCTCAATAAGTTGGACCGCCTTGTCAACAATGCAATTCGTTTTATTTTCTGCCTTCGCAAGTATGATCATGTTTCGTCTTATCGGTCTCAACTAAAATGGCTTCCCATTCGTCAGCGCAGACAGCTACGACTACTCTGTATGCTCTTTTCCATACTTTCTAACCCTAATTCTCCAAATTACCTTAAATGTAAATTTCAATACCTTTGTGATTCTCATGACAGACAACTGCGTTCTGCTAATACACTTGCGTTATCTACTCCACTTTTCCATTCTGGCTTTATGGCCGACTCTTTCACCCTGCAAGCCATACGACTGTGGAATGGCCTCCCCAACACAATCAGACAATCTCCCGACAAATTCGTCTTTAAACGGAAAGCTCACACCTTTCTCCTGGAACGTTTATGAGGATCATCATCATATATGTATTATATTTATGTATTTGTATATGTACTTATGTTTATGTGTAGTATAATATTTATTTATGTTTATATAATTGTATATAAATTCTTCTAAAGTGTAGTTTAAGTAGTATATTTATAAGTTAACTTTATGCCGCCATCGTGTATTTCTGTATCCCAAAGGTTGACTGGTAGAGAATGCTAATAGCATTAAGTCCGCCTCTTGTACCAATTTAATGTACAATAAAGTTTGTTAAATAAATAAAAAAATAAATAAAATAATAGCCATTTTAACATTCGTGAGTCCTGTGACATATCGTTGGCAACAATTTATTCTGTTTCATAAACATGTGGCGGTCTTCGCACCAAATGATCGACGCTCAAAAAACTGGTGTACTTTAGTGAAGGAAATGGCAACAAATATTAATTCAGGAACTGCAAAAGCAGTACAAAATCGTTACAACCTGAACCGAAAATTCCAAAACATTCAGAACCCTATATTGTTATTATCATAAGGAAAAATAGTTTATATAGATTTCCAATTTTGTTTATATGTTAACAGATCAATCCATAAACTCTTACGGTTGGTTTCTGAATTGAGAAAAGTACAGACTCTCAACTCATTATTCTAAATAACTAAAGTTTTATAAGTTTCACCTGGCAAAAAAGCCTAGTTTTGTCAAACTGCTATCAACTGATCATTAAAAAAAATTAAAATCAGCAGCGAAAACCTGTTTAAAAAATATTTAAGATGGTCTAAGTACGGTTTAAGAAGTGCTTAACTTTAAATTTTCAATTCAGAAACCGGATGTTAGAATCAAAACACACTATAGTTAATTATAGCTTATAAATTTTAGATGTTATTGTGACCAAGATTCTAATAAACGATCTGAAAATGAAGCTGGCACTGTCGGACTTAATACGATAAACCCAGCAATGACAGTGGATGCTGGTACTTCGTCAATAATAGTGACTGAAAAAGATGACACACAGAATGATACAACACTTGAAACTCAAATTAATGACGTAAGTGCATCCCGAAAGAAATCAGTGTTAAGTAATAATGACGAAAATTTGAAATCTAATATAGAAGATGACGATGAAGTGGTAATAAGGAAAGAGGAAAATATTAATTTAGAATCTTCACCTCCAAATTACGTCGAATTCAATAAGGCTGGGCCAAGTGAGAAAATTGAATCTTTAATTGTAAGAACAAATGCGTCTTATATGACCAATCAGTGTATAGACAAAAGTACACAAACAGAATGGTCTTCTGTTTTGGTTAGTATGTAATAATAAGTTAATTTATCTTATCTTAGTTAAGGCCTAATTGATCTACGCCCTTATGCTATTACTTCAAGTATGATATTACCCCTATCTATTCCTTGTATTAAATTCTTAAAATTACACGTTTTTAGCAAATAATAAACGCGATTCTATTAGAAAGTCTAAGAAATTTTCGTGATAATATTTCTTTCGACTTAAAAAATGAGGATAAGGTTTATTTGATTTTTTATTTTTATTGTTTGAGGTACAATGACAGAATATAAATTGTACATTATACTTAACATCTACCAGTTACTTTATAAATCTATATTCTAATAATAATTGTACACAGCATTTAAACAAAAAGGAAAAACGAAGACATTATTTCAGCACTAAGATTAAAATTTGTGTTTTCAAAACACAACATGAAATCTTAAAATAACATAATACTATTACTATACTATACTATTAAATTAAGTACCATCACAAAATAGTGAAACTTTGAAAGAATGTAAACTACAATTAAATACATAAAATACATGTCCCAAAGAACATAAATTATTATACGCATGACACATACGTGAAAGTGGTGCATTTTTTGAGACATTATTGTTGGTACCTAATACACTAAACAACTTAGGAACTCTTACTGATTTATTAGGTACTTTAAAATTAACCTGATTTAGGAATTGGTCACAATATCTACCATTTACTATTTTATGTAAAATAGTCAAATCAATTACCCATCTGCGCTTCTCCAAGCTGACCTATGAAAAATGTTTAAGCCAATCGTCAAATCCATTTTTGAGAACTTCAATAGTCTCGATAGGTTTTCGGTAGCTCAGTAGCTCAATATCAAGAGCATTTGACGAAAAGTCGAAGGTTTTAGTCCAGCCTATGTCTAAAGCCGAGATAGAACTACGTTTAAATGACAATACATACTGCTTATTATTATCACAGATACACGAAAAATATCTATCCAATAAATAGAAAGCTTTTTATAAGGTTAAACTTATTTAACAGTTTCATAAGTTTCTTTTAAAAACTACTAAATAAGCAAAAAAACGCCTCCTTACTTATCCGATTATATATTACGATAATTTAAATTTAAAGTTTGCTATCGTGACGGGCAGACTTACTGCTAAAGGATTTTTCTTTAAAGCGATGTGTTCGCACTCAACTAATCCTCTATCACATTTACTGAAAGACCAGTGAATTGAAAAATAATAGATTTTTTTTTTATTCCAGCTGGAAGCAAAGCGTCACGAAGATGGCCACTATTCGTTTCATTTACCGCCTTTGTCTGTGCTGAAATACTACTTTTGGTGATTAATATAAAAGTACACAGTCGTATAAGAGCGTTTATTTTATTGCAAACTGAATGCTTAATGTTAAAATTATTACTAATAAACATTCTGAGTGTAATCCAGCAGCATATGAAAGTTTAACAAGTCGTTCATGGTATATTTTCATTTTCTTAGCCAAAATATTCAGTGGTTGTTGACCTAAGAAACGTAACTGCATATCTGTGATATGCATCAAATTTCTTTCGGGAATCTCAAGCATTACCTGCAGAGTATTAATAATTTCAACATAGAACTCCTTATTCAAAACTTGTGAATTAGGAAAAAGAATAATCTAACCGATGTCTTATATTAAAACTGTTTTTTAATAAGACATCGATTTATATACTATATATATGTGTATAGAATGGAAAATAACCTAACCGATCAGTAAGATTACACTTTATGAAAAGGGTTATTTGTTTGATTGTGTGGCGACTGATACATAGCGACATCTAACTCATCGCAGTAACATCGCCACAACAATCGATAGCGAGAAGACTAGCATCGTCACAGCCATCGATAGCAAGACGAACTGCAATAAGTTTCAACAGCAAGTAACGAGATGGCGCTGCACCAATACAAACAGCATAAATTATTAACTAGAAGACATTTAGAACAAAGAAACCTACATCGCACAGAATAAGTTACATTACCAATTAACATAAATAGAACGTCCAACCTACATCAAGGACCGCGGTCCCCGGGCTAACAACACCTAGCTCGGAGGGAGACAATTATCCTTTAGTCTCCCTGGCCAGTTGTCTCCATCACCACACCAGGGACCACACATTCAACCTTACGGTTCCTAAAGTGGTGACCCCAGCAGAACATCAGCAACCTTCAGCATCACAACGCAGCCATCACTCTTCATCAACAGCCTCTCACCCTCCATCATCAGCTTTTCATCCCTCATCAGCACAGCCACTTCAGCAGCAAGCCAGCCAACACCAAGGTCCATCACAGCAGCATCAACGGCGCTTCCTGGATTCTTGGCACCACACGACGGCATCACTCCGACCTGGTCCTCGCAGCCCACGACCGGACCTCAGTTCACACACAACTCACCGGCGTGGCAGCCCTGCACACCAGCAGCTTCGGTCCCGACGTCACAACCATGGCACTTGCAAACTCTGAAGCACTGACTGCATACCACCTACTATCAACATGGATCGACCTTCGGTCTAGGGGGAAAGTACTGTGGCGACTGATACATAGCGACATCTAACTCATCGCAGTAACATCGCCACAACAATCGATAGCGAGAAGACTAGCATCGTCACAGCCATCGATAGCAAGACGAACTGCAATAAGTTTCAACAGCAAGTAACGAGATGGCGCTGCACCAATACAAACAGCATAAATTATTAACTAGAAGACATTTAGAACAAAGAAACCTACATCGCACAGAATAAGTTACATTACCAATTAACATAAATAGAACGTCCAACCTACATCAGGGACCGCGGTCCCCGGGCTAACAACACCTAGCTCGGAGGGAGACAATTATCCTTTAGTCTCCCTGACCAGTTGTATCCATCACCACAGTTAGGGACCCAACCTTCAATCATAAGGTTCCTAAAATTGAAAATTGCAGTAACTTTCGACTTTATTAAATCTATATAATTTGACGTCATGTGCACATTTATATAAAACTCACTTGAGCAGTTATTCCTGACATAGCTTCTGGATTCACGGCTGCGAGTTCATGTCCATCGACCTCTGTTAACAGTAGCCCCAAGCGCGCTACATCTTGAGCAGCCCAACTGTAAGATTTCCCTAGCGCCTGGCAACATAGTAATAGCAATAAATAACAAATAATTGAGTTGGCTGCATAAAGAAAATGTAATTACCTATACATTCTGTTAAAAGTTTGCAATTTACATTATAGTGGTTGGATCTCATAAACGAACAATTTCAATTTAGTAAGGACGTCATAAATGTATATTGTAGGATTAAATTTTTGAAGAACGCATACCATCTCCTTTCGTAAGTAATCTATAATAGATATAAACTAAGTTTATGACAATAACATAATTGGAAAAAATTAACATCGACTTCAAAAACGTAAATCATAAAAAGTATAAACTTCTAAATAAGATCAAGAATCTTCATTTGAGGATTTCTCGCCCAAATTCAAATGACATTTCTTGATTTATAAACAGTTTTTGTAGTTTCTGAGAATTAAAAGTTGAATTCATTTTACCTGAGTTTTGGTCATCATTGTTAAATAAAACCTTCTTTGAAGAGGATCACAAGCTTTGATGTGATGAAAGACCTAAAAGGTGAATCACTAATTTAAAACTAAGAAGCATACTGAAAGTAAGTTAAGAAGATGAAGACGCGAAGTAACAACATTAAAAAGTAAGTAACAACATTAAAAAAGACTAGCCAGTATGAGTCGGACTGACGCAAAAAGTCTTCTGTGTCATTTACCATCTGTAAATAAATATATTTTATTCTGTTTTTGTGCTTTGAATGGCATGCATTAAGCCCCGTGTAGACTGCAGACTAAGCCAGCCAGGACCAACAGCTGAATTTGCTTTCAGAAACACGGATGAGGTCAAGGTAATATATTGAAATCGCCCATCCCATGGCCGGCCTTGCGAAAGTTGACTAGGTCATCTAGGTCGTCAGTGTAATGTGATAAATTACTATCTATATTGCAGTTACCTGTCTGCTGAGTTGTAGGTAGTTAGCTTCTGGGATTTTTCTCATGAAAGACATAGGCACTCCGCACAATAGGTTGTTCATGAGATTCAGATAGTGTGGTTCCGACCAATGAGGGTTCATTTGTATATACCTGCTTGCCACGACACCAACCTAAATTTCATTGTTTTATTTATCGATCATAAACAGAATTTTACCATATGTTCCGCATTTAATTTTTCCATCAAGAGTATGTAACGTGTTTTTAAATTTACATGTTAGTAACAGTATCTAGAGTTTTATGGTAAAAGATTATATGGCTGAAGAAACATACATATTATTCCTTCAGTCTCGAAAGATCTATCGACCAGCAGAGCGATCGCCTAAATACTCTAACTATATCTCTAAAAGGTATGACATCTTAGCGATGTTAATATAGTGTTATTCCTTTTCATTTTACTACTTTGACATATACTTTAATAACAACAAACGAATGATAAGAATTATGAATATAATGTAGTGTGTGACAGCAGTGTGACTATCTTAATCATTTATCCACCAAACAGTAGCGGACTAGGGAGGGTGCAAATTCCCTTGATCGAATCATAAATTCGAGTTGAAGACCCGTAAACAAATAAGTACAGCCTATAGGGGGACCAAGTAGTAAAATAAAATGAAAAATATCATCGTGATATTCGCTATGATGACTATTCTCTAGCCATAGGATAGGTTATATCCTATGGCTAGAGAAATAGGCGGTCGCACCCCTGATCCATTATGGATCTAATAAGATTTTTCTCATAAGATCCATAATGGATTTAATGAATTCAACATTAACAGGAA
The DNA here is from genome assembly GCA_918026875.4 of Diatraea saccharalis. Taxonomy (NCBI): domain Eukaryota; kingdom Metazoa; phylum Arthropoda; class Insecta; order Lepidoptera; family Crambidae; genus Diatraea; species Diatraea saccharalis. The sequence goes on along the minus strand of OU893341.1, from coordinate 6,823,013 downwards.
AATATATTCATGGATTCCATTCCCTGTCGGGCCGATATAGTAAAATATTTTTTATTATTAATGAAAAATGCTTATAAAATCCACTTTGTTCTTGGCACTCTAAGATGGGATTTTTTAAGCTTTTTTATTTCATTAAGAATATTATTCGGTATAACATCATGAATGTAAAATTGATCAAATATAATAAAATATTTTTTCTTTTATTGTTTCGGGTCTCGGTGTTTGTGTTAGCTTTAGTTAGCTGCTTGATCTACCTAGTTACCTACTAAGTGATGTGTAGCATAAGTTACTTAACTACTATGTGGTATCGTCTTATGTTTACCTGATGTCGATCAAGCTCCGTGTGAGTCCCCACAAATGACAATATTCTCTCGTCGCTCAGGTTCAGCCTGGCTATTTCCCTGGCGGATACATATTTGAACAGGGGTCGGTACTTCGCCAGCACTTGGTACGGAACTTCGTGAGTCTCAAAATCCCCTCTGACCACCAACCAGGTGGCCACTAACTTCTCTTTTGCGATATTCATCATCGCTATGGTTCGTGCCTAAAAAAGAATTTTTAAACAGACTCCGAAAGGGATCACGAAAAATAATACTTAAGGCTGATTAACAAAAAAGATTAGATGAACACGCGCATTCAATGAATATTGCACACGCACACTTTTTTTCAATGAATATATTGTCTTTTTAACGATATATTTTTATTATTCATTTGTCATCAATGATGAAAAATTAAATATAAATATGTATGATTGATGACTCATCAATCATCATGCATATTTAAATTTATATTCATTATTTCAGAATGATATTTTATTTCAGATTCTACAATTGTTTACCTAAATTCAACATTTTTTTATTATATTTTGTTTTAAAACGAAAAATAATAAATTTATATAAAAAGTGTATATGTAGTTTATAGTTAATGCGTATTGGTAGTATGTATTATATATTATAGTGATATATTTGTATTAGGATATTATTTTATAATTCTTTTGTAAATGTTGGCACACTACCACATCCTTCGGACAGGCGTCCTTTTACACAAGGATTGTCTGGAAGAAATCGCTTTTAGAGATAAGACCGCCTTTGCCCACTAGAACTAAGAAATTTTCTGTAAACTTTCATTTGTGTGTGAGCAATAAAGAGTTCATCTATCTATCTATCTAAAGTGATATTTCCTACGTAGCTGGCTACTTATATTTCAACAAAATGTGTAAAAAATAAAGTGTAATTTCTTATACCGATTGTAAAACATACGACGAGGGCAACTTAATTACATCCTCCATAGAACCTTCAAGAAATATGGAGAAGGCGTCGATGGCGGTTTGCATGTAGTCATCTGTGAGCTTCAGGATCATATGGTTACGGTGCATCATCTCCGACATGGGCAAGTGAACAGCGCTATTGTTTTGAAAAAGATCTGCGCTAAAAACATAAATTTCCATTAGAATTATTGTTGATTACGGGATTACTACCATGAATCTTATTTATAACGAGATCCCAATATGGCGGGGTGGTTGCAAACGCCATGGATGGATGTGATTAGCAGAAATATCGACCTACCTTCTTTTCCATTAACTCGCACCTGTTCTCGAGACAACGAAGGTGGAAATGGGCGGGACATATAGCACGGATGGACACTTCTAGTGGACAACACAGTTATTAGAATTGAGACTCCTAGAAAACTATAGGTCACGTGACCGAATCTTAATAGAAGACACGCAGATCGTATCTAGATGGAAAAGGCTCAAAACCGTCAGGCGTGGAAAAAATGGAAGAGATTTATCTCCATAACGGGACTCTGATGGGCTGGCGCTGATGATGATGAAATATGATGATAACAAATGGCGACTTTTTGAAACCGACATGCAAGCCACTCGGTAACATAGGTCGAGGAATGTAAGAAACATGTAAATAATAAAAAAATCAATGATTGTTAATCATTTTTTTTTTTTATACTTACCGCATAATATTGCCACTGGGATAATGATCTAAATCTTCTTCTTCAGTATCATTGGTATCCAATTTCTCTATGAACACTTCGTTCTGTTTGGCATCTTCAACCTCTGTCGAGTTGTTTAACGATTCATTATAAGGACTGATGCATTCAGAAAGTACCGTCCTCTTTATCTCCTTTACGCGTTTAAATTTGAATTATGATCAAACTTCATGTACAGGTAAGAAGGTGTAATCATAAGCTCTATCGCTTAGAGATGGCGATTGGTGAACGCCATTTATTATGTGTCAACGTGTCATTTTCCAGAAATGTTTATTGAGGTCTTAGTTGTACTATTAAACCATTTTGACTTTGAGACTATTAGGGCAATTATAATAATGAATATAAATAAAGGTAGTCATCGACTACATCACATTTTTTACGTAGTGTGTAATTTAATTTTATGATCCGTGACGTGTACAAAATACTGTGACGCGTGCCATTGTATATATTATTATATATATTATTTTATATCTTAGATGTAAGATTAAAAAAAGAGAAAAAAGAAGTGAATATGATTCATTGGTTCGGATATGTGGAAAGAATGCTGGATGAAAGAATGACAAAACCTATATATAATGCGAAAATGGTAGAAAGCTGACGCCAAATAAGGCCACGATACACCTTTCACAATCAAATCAATAGCGCGGTATTAGAAGGCGATGTCAGAAGCCATAAAGCCTGGTGAGCATGTATGAAAAGAGTAATGAAAGTGGAGGAAGGGAAAGATCTATGCAAGGACCGTACCTTGTCGCACTCGGTCCTCTGCCTACCCCGCAAAGGATAAGACATCAAGATATATAAATTATTAAGTTTAAGGAACGCATTATTAAATTCTGTCCTGTATTTACAATACTATAATTTAATAATAAATTATAATTAAAACACAATTTATATCAAGCCGTTCTTACCTTTTTTATTTGATCCGTATATGACTTGGAGTTTCATGTTTTCAAATATCAAAAGTGGATCTAAAATATGAATGAATACGTAAGTATAATGAAAAAGGCAAAATCAACCACATATCTACGATTCCAAGCTGCGTGAGGCTACATTTTATATTCCATATTTTGCAGCGTATATATTTTTATTATTAGCCCGCCGCTTTTACAATCTTATTTCATATATCCGTGTTGTATAATAAGATTATTAACTTGATACTGAACCTTGAGTCGAGCGTGTCGTCGTCCTCATAGTTTCGAAGGTGAAATCATATTCCATAGGCTTATTTTCATAACTGAGCCGTGAGGTGGATGTCACTTTTCGCTTAACGTTCGCTTCCATTGTCGGCGCCCTACCACAGTCTGCATCTGATCCGCAAATAAATTATTTCGTAAAGCCTAAATAAATTTCATTCGCGTACGATGTAGCTTCGAGTATGAAATGAATTTTGAATATCCAGTAGTTTCGGAGTCTGTTCAAAACAAGCAATGAAATGTTTCCTCCTTTACATAAGTATGGATTGAGGATATTAAAAAATAAAGCTACGAATAAATTATAATAATGCCACGAATCTTACCTAAGTCGTCGTTGTACCGATGGGCTACTATTGTGTAATAATTATTTGTATATGCTGAAACTAACTTCATGATGAAAATAAACATTAGCATATTGTATGTTAAATTCATTTTTGTTGACTCCTTTTTAAGATTATGTAATCCGCCAATATATCAAATCAGATGGGCTATGATAAATATGTTCGAGACTAATTCCTATTATACAAAATATTCCTAACGTTTTGAAAAGACTAAAAATGATAGTGAGGTTCTGTGTTCGGCTGTATGTTTTATTATATAGTCCTTAAATCGTAGATAGTTTTTAAAATTGTTTTTTATTCGAAAGTCTGAGTTGATCCTATAAATTTTTAACGAAATCGGACATTTGTATTGATTTTATAACAAAATTATGTATATCATGTAAATATACTTCAAAAATATAAATTCAAATCATGTATTTTGTTTTCCTTTTATGTAAACATCAATTATTTTTCCAATAATTTTGAAAATAAAAATAAAACTGAGTTAAATACCTTTATTGAAGCGGAAAATATATTCGAGAGCCCTTTGCCCTTGAATATATTTTTCTTAAATGTAAATTAGAGGCGTAGATCTGCCTGTAAATGGATAAGATGAGCTAGTGAATTTCTCGCAGGCGTTATTTCTGTCAACCAAACGATATCATAAATTATTTGGCATATATTGAACTATTCAAAAGTCCTTTAAAATACTGTATAAATCGCAATTATATTTATTTTATTTTTCCATTACTCTTTAACCCAAACAGTACTTGACCAGCATGGAATATGGCCCGTTCTTTCTATTTGTTTCGATTCAAAGGAAGAACCGTGCCCAACAATAAGGACATTATGTAAGGCTGGCCACATGCGTAATTTCGATTTGGGAGTCCTTTAGACTAGCGCAAACGTTCGTTTTTCTTTATTCGGAATGTATACACGTCAGTACAGATAATGATAGCTCGGTGAACGCACGACGATGGACGACGACGATTTATTAGCAATTGCATTTCTGTTAACAATAAAGAAGAAAAAGAAACGACGGTATTGGGTACATCAATTAAATACTCGGAGAATCTATGAGAGTCCGTTTTGTCTGAAGAGAGCTAAGTTACGAGCACATCCAGATAAACTCTTTGGTTTCAACAGGATGTCAATAAATTCTTTTGATGAACTTCATAATGGCATACATGATAAAGTAATAAATCAAAATACCTGCATGATTGCATTCGTAACGTACGTACGGAATTTATACCGTTTGGAAAATAAGCGAACATGTGCGTCAGTTAATGTATTTTCTACTGAATCCATGCATTCCAATGTCCGAATACGGAAAACGATTTCGAAAATCGAAGACGGAAAACGTGTGTATGTGACCAGCCTTATAGGCTGACGATGATAACCAATGTACGATTGTTAATTTATTTCTACATATAGTTCTATAAAAATATTACGTTCTGTAGTGGTATAAGCTTAAATGAGTATAAAGGTATTCTCATTTGATCTGATGTTCTAAATCTATGGATCGTCTAGCAATCTATTATGCAATATGCAATGCACATTTATGCTGCTCAAGAAGTTTATTTATAAACAGCACCAGCTTAAAATTCTTGAGCAGCATAAATGTGCATTTGTGCATTGCATAATAGATATATAGATGTGACTCAAGGAGGCAAGAAGTTTATAGGCTACTGTCAAAATGGCACTGCCGTGCCGTATCTTCATCCTAAAAGTAGATGTCTTTAAAAAAGTCTATAGTAAATAACGGTCTCAAAAATAGTCATCAACGCCATCTCTTAGTTTTAAGAAGTATTAGATAGAATAATAAAGCTTAAGGGTGTGCCGACTTAATATTTCATTTTGTGTTTATATTAATAACTAAACCTTTTACCATGACCCTAAAGAAGCATAAATTATATGGCATACCTGCAAGCCTAAGGCATTCACTGTAACTTCTTTAATAAAATTCGTCATTCTTTGATCATAGACACTAAAACTAACTCTTACTTACTCTTTTCAACTCTTTATTGACACTTAATCATGATCTATTCAAACTTTTGTTGTGGTTAAATTCTCTTTGATTTTGTCAAAAATTAACCCGATTTTTTCCTAACATCTGCGCGTAGTGTTTAAATTCACTCTGATCTGCTGTCCCCAATCTGTACCTTATTCCAAATTCATTCGTTTCGAAGATTCCATGTCTTCGTCATCTTCCAATGAATGCATGTGCCCAGCGTGTTCACTTTACGGTAACAATTACAGAACTATACAAATGAAGACTCCGTTCTATGAAACCTTAGGACAACCTTTGATATACTATGCACAAGTGGTTAGTATTCCAATATTATCTCTTAGAACTTCAAAAAAGTATGGAATAAATGCATCTAAAGCTGTGCACTTGCCCAAGGTGGTAACTAAGGCCTAGACGGAATCTGACACCCGGTTTCTGCCCTGCGATTCTGTAAAAATCCAGAACCGAATTAGAATTCACTGATGTGTTCGAATTCACGTCACTTAGTATAGAAATTCTATTGATTCCTTTTTTGTATAAAATACATACCAAATTTTATTGAATATACGTGTCTCAGATATTCTATTCCTATATCATTTCGAAACTCACTTTATTTATGCCACGAAACGGTTTTACCAATTCAAGGTTGAGCGGATGTCGCTTTTTGGAGGGAATTCGGATACCGGATTTTTACAGAATCGCAGAGCTGAGTTAAGAATTTGAAGTTAAGCACGTCTCAAACGTCACTTAAACAGGTTTTTTTTTCTGATTTTCCTTTTTTAATGCAGTTGTTAGTTAGTAGTTTGATTAAACGAGGACTTTTTGACATGTAAGACGTAAAAAACGTTTAAGTGACGTTAAAGTGCAGTTTGAGACGTTCTTGATTTTAAATTCTCAATTCAGAATGCGGGTGTAAGTCACCTACGTACGATGTAGCTGCGATGATATTCTATGCTATGATGTAGCCCATAGGTGAAAGAATTTGCAAAATCTGATCAATATTTCTGAAGCCTGAACTAGATGCTCTTTTGACACAGGTATGAGACACTATTTTTTCCATTCTTTTGTATGTTTGTTTTTATTATATTATAATTGTGTTGAATAAATAAATTTGAATTTGATTTCAACAATATCAAGTTAGTTTAAAATCTTTAAAGTCCTGCCCTATTCCCAGTCTTTGTGGTTTTCACTTTTCTTTAAAATAGCAAGCATAAATGGTGATTGGTGTTTTTATAAAAGGTGGAGAGTGTTGTTTTTTGCCCGGAGCAACTTAATAGCTAAACCTACATTAGTTTCAGAGCATAACAAGTGAATATTTGAGGTTTTATCACCTGGAGCGTTTTTGATGTAACATCTCAAATTTGTATTACAATACTGAAAATATAGAGTTTCGAAATTCGCAAATGCGTGTAACAGCCTTAACTGACACAATTATTATGAATTCGACTGACTCTCTGAATATACTTATGTATCATTTTAAGAAATGTTGAACTTTTGCATTTCCTGAACAGCAATCCCGGAACGGAAGGTATAAAAGCTCGAACAAAGGCAGCCCTAATTGTTTCGTAAAAGCATTCCGATGGTATACTCAGGTAAATAAAGAAATATGATAAATAGTTAAACTTAGATATCATTAATATTACTCAGTTTGATTACAATGTACTGCACTACTTTCCAAATAGTGGTAACGTTGGAGTACATCTGCAAGCAAAGTATCGCTATTTTCGTGTGCTCCATCCTTTGCTGCCGCGCGTGGCTCATTGGCGTGAGGGGTGCAGGCGATTTCAGTTCTTCATTTTATCATTCCTTTAAATTGCTTTAAAGGCCAATGTTTGCCAGTAGAGGTCGCATGGGCTTCGCGTGCTGACTCCGTTGACTATATAACCAAGCAATTAGAACAGCAATTTCAGTGAGAAAAATAACTGGTTTGCAAAAAAATGCTGCGAAATTAAAAAAATCCACCTTGTCCCTGGCACGCTGAGATGGGACACGAACCTATGATGTTTCCCAATTCGGGTGACTGCTCTCACCACTGAGCCAGACCTAACAGGATTGACGAATTTTTCAAGCACTTGTTACTATTTCGCTGTCCTAAAGAGTGTATTTTCATCAATGTTCAGGCAATCCACCCAAACCCATCTCAGAGTTCCAGTCAATTTTTTAAGCATTTTTCATTTAGAATATTGCTCTATCAAATGGCGATTCTGATCGACAGAAAAGAGTGGGGTGATGGAAAAGGGCGATAGTTTGCTGCAAGATGTAGTCCAACTCTAAGACGATCTGGAAATTGGTGTAGCGCTAGCATAACCTATTATAACCAGCATCAGCCCTTATACATCTCCACTGCAGGGGCTCAGACCTTTCTTATAAATAGGCCATGACCCTCCACGCTGGCTCAATGCGGATTGGAGAGTATTAAAAACTGCAAATGCAGCCTGGACCAACGGCTTACAGTGCCTTCCGAAGCATGGAGTAGCTCAAGATAATTATCTTTTGGTCACCCATTCCATGGCGAACCCTAGCGAAAGTTGCTTTGTTAAGCGATCGTTGTTGTTACAATGATCGCGGATCACGGCGCTGATCACTACGCCACCGATCTACTAACGATTATAATATCAACACTAAACTGTGCTACCTATGTAGTTCAAAGTTGGAATAAATATATTTCAATTTTGATAAAGGTTTCTATTGTCTGTGAAAAAATAACTTCGAAATTTAAAACTACTTTAAGTAACGGTAAAAAATATTTATAAATACCTATAAACTTTAAAAAGTTGCTCAATGACAGAATATCATCTGTAATATTTTGAAGGAACGTTTACCACGACAATCGGAGGCACATACTAGACGCGAGTTCTGCGAGTTTGCATCGTGGTTAGACAAGAAATATGACGAGTTTCTTGAACACAAACGGAGTGGCGAATGCTGCCAAGCCTGGGCAAAGGAACCTTCACCCTGTCCGGCAGATAAAAATAACAGGTGATGCTGTAATGAATTGTCAGGATGCCTCATCTCGAGGTTTTAGGGACGGTGCATATCTGACGGAATATCCGTAACGTAGAATTGTTAAAGATGTATATAAATGACCTTTTCACACTCTTTCCAACTTAACAGATGATTCGTCAATCCGTTAAGGCTACGAATACACTCGTACTTCTCTTAATAAACTCGTGAGATCTTCCGTCAGTGGCCTGCTTGTCTGATTTCAAAATCAATCGTAATCCCTTAAAAAATATAGTGATTGTGAAAGTGATTTTTAGAATTATATAACGTTTAAAATCGTAATCGCTTTCGTAACGAATGATGATTTGAATAATCAAGAGACATAATAAAAACTTAGTGACTTAATGCATTTCATATCGCTCAAAAATCTCAAAAATCAAAAATCATACTTTGCAATCGTAATCGTTGACCCCTGTCAAATAATTGTAGCGTGAGCTTGTGAATATCTTTCAAATTGAACTAGATTAAAATCGATTTTAAAATTAGACAATTAGACCTCAGATTGGCATGCGATGCAAAACACAGCAAGCTATACTTGCTTTCTGTGTTTCCAGGGGCTGCAGTGCAGTCTCGACAGAGTTTACTAGTACGATCGCAATCTTACCGAGGTTGCTAACTTATAGCGATCGTAAGTTAACGATTATTAAAAGTATCTACAGTAAATTATGGTGTGAAAAGAATAAAAAAAATGATTATATTTCTTAGTAGCTGGTTAAGTAAATTTTAATGGACTGTATATTTAAATTAATTTTTGGTGTGCCAAAAAATACAAAGGAAAAACAACTGATCTATTATGACGTTAGGTAGGCTGTAAAAATGAGCTGCCTTTAGGATATTAAAAAAGGAAAAAAATAGAAAGACAACTGGAAAACTAGATGGAAATATGCACTCACTCTGGTTGTTGTTTGATACTGCAAACTCATCCACCAGTTCAATGGCGGTCGAAGTCCTAAAAGCACGTGCTCAGCCAATTGTCTTCAACACTGTTAATCTTCACTAAGTAGCACACTCATGTAAACAACACATTCTTAACAACTTCGGCTTCATAAGAACATAACACTCACGACGAATAAAGTATTAAAAAAAAACTTGACACAGCGCAAGCGATGCGCTCCGAGAGAGTTCAATTATTAGACTAGACGTGCAAATTATGATAAAGAAGTGAGTAGGAAAGGTAAAACAGCTGTCATAAATTTATAAAATCATTAAAGCACACCTTCATAGCAACAATAACCAACAAATTATATCGTTATTTTTCTTTCTTAGTAGGTATTCCTGAGAAGCAAAATGAAATTCTATTTAGTCCGTCAGTGAGATAATAGAAAATAAATAAGATACGTAATTTTTTCGCTTTAATTTAAAATGAAATGGCTAAGATAATATGCATTAAAATTGACGAGTGGGGGTCATGACGTCATACGCCATTTTAACTCAATGTTTTTAATGGTTACGCTCATAAAATACACGTTTAATATTCTTCAATTAATCTACCTTACGGACAGCCAAAAAAAAACCTATTGTAGAGACTTGCAATGATCGTTAAAATACAATCGCTAAAAGTTAGCCATCGAATTCGGTAAGATTGCGATCGCAAACTCTGGCGCGACTGCAGTTCCAGTGCTGCAATTGAATCGATATGAGTAATCATCATTAATCGATATTACCCGTGACTAAATTATATGATTATAAAATCATTTCAGTGAACCATGTGCGCCATGTGAAACAAAATTATTTGCCAGGGTGAAAAGGTATGAGTTACTTTTAAATATTTTTAATAACCTTTTTAATATAATAAATGCATAGTTAATTTTTTGCCTCTAAAGTAAAAGATTGTACCTTTATATGATCACTTTGTTCTCCGTCTGTCTGTCTGTCAAGAGTCAAGACCCTTTATTTCGAGAACCAACCATACACTTATGTCTACAGTTTCTTGAAGCTGAAGTTTACATTGCAAAAAACGCATGTTTTGACACTCTCAAAGGAATCAAAATTGATGGGATACTTTCCTGTCAATCTAGAATTACTAGTGGTCGCCCAATGGTCGAAATTCGACCATAACAAATTTAAATTAGAAGTTATTACTGAAATCGAATTTGATCTTTTGACATTCAGTAAGACCACAGTAAACATCACAAACATATAAATAGATGTCTATGGTAAACATATTAAAATTGACACTGGGTAAATGCACAAACCGTGCGAAGCCAAAATTTCACCACAGAGTACATGTATGCGTGTAGCAAATACTTGTTTGTGCGTGCCAAATGCATAGTAGTGTATGTAATGATTAATTTATCGATTTAATGTACTTTTTAAGCATTATTATTGAAAAATATTAGCCGTTAGCACTTCTCCTACATAAAAACTATAAGTGTGCCAAATTTCATACTCCTCCGTCCTCGCAGTTTTCGTTAAAATGGGGCCAAAGTTTTTGCTTCACGTATAAATAAATAAATGACTATTCTCAATATCTGTATATATATGTATATACTGTGAATCTGTAATATGTTTATCTCTTTTAGTCCATGGAGAAAAAAACATAGCAGCAAAGAACGAATGTGTACAATCGAAAAGTAAGTAGATATTAAATAAACATGATTTAACTAAGAAAATTATCTATAATTGAAAAATTATATACCCGCATCGTCATTGAGTAATTTTATTGATAGGCTCATTGCTATTGTTTTAATTTCTAACGTTTTAAATTTTTATAACACTACAATGTATATTTTTTTAAGTGAGAGATATTTGTTTATTATTAAATTTATCGTCATCTGTGGAGACTTGTAATAGCTTGCTCTTCATTATTTCGAGCGTCCCAAATAAAATAAAATAAATAATAATACATTTGCGAACAAATAGTATGTTAAATTTAATTTTTCTTTCAGACACTTGCAAAGTTTAGAATTTATTATGGAACCAAAAGAATTAAGTTGTCCTGCTTCAGATTATAACCAACAGTAAGCTCTTTAATAAATTTAATAAATATCTTATTCAATAAACCATAAGGAGTCCTCCAAATTCTGGTAACAATGCGAGAAAAACTTGTTTTTATATTATAGAAAATGAATAATTGCTCCAAACAAAAAAAAATTGTCATCAAATATCAGAAATTTTAATACGCACGCACAAACAAACACAAAAATTAAGTATTTAACATTTCATCATGAGCCCTTTTACGTCCCCACTGCAGTAACTAAACCTATTCATTAGGTTTAAGATGTGTGATATGCATGGTTCCAATTTCTTATTATTCCTTACTAACATGTCTATGTGTTAAGCTTTCAATGATTTAGAGGGAATCCAGTTCGAGGATAGTGAGGCTGTAGGAAGATATACGACATTTTTTATCATACAAATCATCCCACAAAGGAATGAGAATAAGAGTAGAATTTTGTACGGAAGATCATTTATTTACTTTCATTTTTTTTTTCACGTTAAAATTTAAAACAGTATAATAATTTTTATAGATCGAAAAAAAACTCATAGAAAAAACAGCTACTGGAAATACAAATCACGCGCAGACGCAATCGAAGTCCTGGACAAAAGGAAAATGCTAGTTATGCAAACATGAGTTGTATAACTTAAAAATTATATGTATTAATAGAATATAATATAATTGATTTATTAGTTATTTATTTCTGAACTTTATTTTCACAGAACACCTTTAAACAAACCATCGAAAGTTTCGATAATATCATCAGAGTCACACATGTCAAAGAAAACAGTGGTTAAACACTGCAGTGATACGAAAAATGTGATTCGTGACAAATCCGTAGGCGAACCTTATCCTGTACCAGTGGAAATGACCATCAAAAATGAACCAATCGCCGATGTTTTACCAAAACAAAGCTCGCATTTTAAAACATCAGTCGATTTAGGGGAACATAAGCAAGGTTCTTTTTACAAAGCAAAAGACAGTATTTTCAAGTATCCCAGAAAGAAATTAGTGACTGTTGATACGAATACGCAGTATGAAGATGCGGATTGGCTGTCACATATCAAACAGTCCAATTGTGATTGTCGTCCGCTTAAGAATACATACACATTACCATCAGGACGTACGCAAGTAATTAAACTCATAATAATATAACACAACACAACACAACACAACAACATAACATAATATAACAATGGTTGACAAATTTGACTCATAACTCTCTAACGTTGACTCCAGCCGTAGCTATAAAAATAGTTTATTATTTTTATCAAACAATAACAAGCTTAGATTGCTGGTCATGCTTTTAACTGTCTGACTTCAAATGAAGTTCATAGATATTATTTTATGATCTTTTGAAGTCGGTTTAAGCATGGGATACCAATAAAATAAAAATATTTCAATGTTGGAAAAATATTTTTAACCGATTTCAAAAAAGAAGGTTATCAATTGGACCTGTATGTATGTCATTTCATGGGAATGACAGAATATTCATATATGTTAGTGAATGTATAATGTAAAATTTAGTAAGTGTATGTACAATTTCTGTAAGTTCGCTCACGTTCTTCTCAAAAACGACAAACGAGATTGCAGCCATTCCTTTTTATACCTAATAGATTTTATATTTTTCAAATAAAATAATGTGCAAGTTTCTTTTCATTACTTTTCAAGTTTAAATAAAATCGAAAATAAAAGTGAAAACTAATTCAAAGTTTTAGGTAGGTCATTGTTGTTAACTCCCGATTTCAATAGAAGTTTCATGATTATTATTTTTTCACTTTTATTGAACTTTTTTGCCGTCCATTTTTATTTGTAGATTTGTATTTTTAACATTAATGTAGAACAAATGACAATCTATCAATCATTCGTTTATTGCACTAAAATATGATGCAATAATACAATAAATGTCATTAAATAAGAGTATCACATATTATCTATAAAAGTGTGCAATGATACATTTATACATTACAATAATTTAATGAAAAAAAAAATGTTACTTTTAAGGCTTACGAAAATACAGAAAGGTACTACAATCCAATGAAACTAACGGACGTCTCGTGTGAGTGTACATTTGAATTAAATTCAAGAGTTGACACTGCACCTCAGTGTGAACAGAAATATAGAAATGGCGAATGTAACTGCAACTTGAACGAATTAGCGTGTGTGGAAAAAAATGCTGGCGTAGACAAGGTAATATTTTTCATCCCATCAAAAACTACATAATACGTGTTCATATTTTATTTAAAAAAGCAGTGACAATCAGAATTCTACATTTATACTATCTTAAGCCAATAGGCTATTCCTATCTTTATACCTAGGCTATATTTTTATTAGCCTATGAGGAAATAGTTGCTGTCTAACCCCCGGTATCTGAATTGAGAATTTAAAGTTTGAAAAAACGATTCAAACTGTACTTAAACGGCACTTAAACACGTTTTCGTTTCTGTTTTTAGTTATTTATATTTTTAATCATCAGTTGAGAGCAGTTTGATAAAATTAGATACTTCTTGACTTATGAAATATAAAATATAGGGGAAGGGCTTTCAACGGGTAAGTTAAGCGAGAATATAAAAAAAAAGTCAAGTTCACTTGAATCCTTAACTTAATTTACATTAATACAAAGGATATTTATCAAAGTATAAAATAAAATACTAATTTAATTTCTTTTAATGAAACATTTATTTTGTATGAAAAATACAAAAGGTCTCCAAAAACCCGTTTTGCCCGCATATTGGCCAAATCGGGTAACCCCCTTTGGGCAAAACAGGTAGGTAATTCTATTCTCGTAGAATAATTCTTTAATGTCTTATTTTGAAAATCAATATCAATTTAAGAAATATAAGTTCAAAATAATAACAAACATTTAAATCAACTATATCTACTATAAGAAGTATATAGATTCATATCGAACATCTTATCTTTAGTCTTCATTCTTGACATAAATCGCAAAAATAAAAGCCTAAACCTGAGTAAGAAGTGCATGCTTCGTAGGCCCATTCCAGTGGCGTAACTACAGGGTGGCAAGTTGGCACAATGCCACGGGCCTCCTGCTGGAAGGGGCCCCCGGTCATAGGAGAATCCTTACTCCTGATATTTATTATTATACAATTAGTAAAAAAATACATACAATATCAAATGAATTTGCCACGGGCCTCCAAAGATATAGTTACGCCACTGGCCTATTCATTACAATCACCATGTGGATCCAGTCTTGAACAAGTGGACAAATATGGAATACAATAATACTTAATTTGTTGCTTCTTTTGATTTTTTTTTTCCATTAACTTTCTTTGTTTTACTAGTAGATGATTTATTGTTGCCGTTTTTCTTTTGTCCAACCGATACCTTAATTTGTTTCTTTTTCTTGTCTTTTATTTTCTTTCTCTCTTCCTTCATTTTTGTTATTCTTTCGTAGGTGTACTGGTTAAAACTTCAGCTTTTTTAATCTTACGCTTGCGGTCAATTTTTTTGGGCTTTATGTTGGTAAAGGTCTGATTTCTGTAGGCTTAAAGTGAGGAGTAGGACGTGAGGAGAAGATACTGGACGAAGTAAAGTGGCATTCACTGATGTAGGACTCTTATTTGGTGTATAACTGCCTGTAGAATTACAGGACATGCAGAGACCCTGTAATTCTACAGGCAGTTACCTTCCAGGACTTTTCTTGAAACTTCCCTTTTTAATATGTCGCTGCAAAATAGACAGTGTATACCCATACTTCTTCGCGACACCGAAGAGGATTTAGCATCTTCCATTGCCAATTTCATAGTGATCTCACTCCACGATACACTTTCAGTTTTTCTTATATATTTATTAACAATCTGAAAAAGAAAACCCGACGAATTATATTGAAAATGAATTCTGGGCAAAACAAGTAGGGCAAGACGGGTACCCATTTTGCCCTACCCGTTTTGCCCAAGAGTATCTTGCTAAGTTAAATAATAATAACACTGAAATGGAAATTGAAACAACAAAAGAAATTCTTTAATTTACCTCTATCTGACTGTAGTGGAATTCTACAGTCAGATAGAGGTAAATTAAAATGACAATAACAACAATATAAAAAAATATATATAAAAAATATAAAGGATAGTCCTGACGAACATTAAATGATATTATTATTTTTATTTATAGTCTTAATTTAATTTGATAATTAATGTACGAGTAATTAGAATATTGACCATTGTGTAACTTTGACATTAATTGTTGAAATTATAGATTCTTTTTGTTAGTGATTAATGAAAATTAAACCAAACGATAATTTATTAATTTTTTAATGTGAAAAGTGACATGTATATTGTAAAAACTATTAGTGGAAACTTTACTGATTAGTGTGTTATTTTAAAATGTTTCAATTGTATTTATTATAAATATTGTTTGTTTCCCAATATAATAAAATAAATAAAAAAATCTAATAATTATTAAAAATTTCGACTAATTTAAAAAGACTTACTTTGCTTTTTTCTAAAAAAATTACCAAAAATCTTTCGATACACACACCTACGCTATGACGCGACTTTAGCGCCTTAGCGGAACAGATTGAAGATATTCGGTTGGTGATAATGATAACTCTCACATACACATCAACACTCAAGTATGACGTAGAAACGTACAACTACCTTCCCGTATTAGGAGGGCCACCTGTTTTAGGCTAGTTTCCCTAAGTTTCGCTGGTTAAAGTTATTGTTTTACTATGCCAAAAAAGAGGACGGCATTCATATAAGAACAATATTAATTGATTTATATTTTATCGATTTATTAATATTAAATAAGGATCTTCTACCTATTTAAACAAAGATATCGTCTAATAATTTACTATTTTAGGTGTCTACGCAACAAACAAAATAGAAATTGGTACCAAAATATTTTAAGATTGACTTAAGGTCATTGCTTATCTGACGGAAGATGTGTCACATCTCATCGGTTGCGTAACGTCAGAACTGACAAATTATATAATATAACTTTCGACCTTGTGCACCCAACAGAAGACCTATCGCATGCTTACTACTCCCGCGGGCGCTCGACTTGATCTTCCGACAGCTTTACATCGACCCCAAAATCGTGTCTAAATTCATTTTTCATTAATTATTTGCTCAGACGAGCTCTATGGAGCAGTGTTTGTGCGTTTGCTCTACGATATAGAGGTCAAGCAAAGGTCGGACATATAATAGTGGGCCAATAATAATTTATTCGCCGAGTTCCGCCGTGCTTCAAAAAGCAACGCAAGCCGCTGATCCGCACCGAGTAATGTGCTGGAGGGTTCGAATCCTATCTTATTCCCACCATAGGGATAACCTTTCCAGCAGGAACATTAATAAGCTAATAATGATGACAATTTGCTCATTGGAACATTTATATATTCAGCTTTTCCAATAGATTCTTTGAGACAAGTCATATAAGAACTGTTTGGTTATACGACACATGAATACCCGCTATTTGGTACGACCTACGTAGCCGGTTTTTTCGCAGGCCGATTTCAAGATGTCGCCATCTCTGAGGCCTGGATTCGATTTCCGGTCGGGTCAATGTAAGACTTTTCTATACCCAGAATATTGTGTTATCTTCGTTGTCTCAAATACTCCATAATACGGGCCTTGAGCTACCGATTTTGAAACTTGGGCAACGTATGCGGTGTTGTTTAATGTGTATTAATTATATGTTTATTTTTTTAGGAATCTATCACCCAGTGTCCAAACAAATCAAAGCCATTACAAATGCGTCTAAAAACTTCGAACAATGAAACATCTACCACAATTGTTTCCAACAAAAATAGAGAGAATGTTTTTAGTTACGATAACTCTCAGCAAACTTCAGATTATTCAATAGACTTGGTAAGATTAAAAAAATACTTTTAGTTATAACTAAGTTGCTTCGCCCGCCTGGTCCTGTATTCTACATAATATAAACCTTTCTCTTGGATCACTCTGTATAATAATGAAAACCACATCAAAATGTATTTTAAATATATGCCAATGATACTATAATTTTTTTAAATAATTTATAGTTACGAATTTAACGATAAATTATTTAAGGTATAAAACATCCATGGATTGCATTTATGTACAGATCCTTGATACAGTAATTTTATTTCATGCTCTACATTGAGACGGTTTTATTTTTAATATTTTTATCAATTTGTTTTTAATTATCATTATATTACACATCTTTATATTTTCAATCAATA
The DNA here is from genome assembly GCA_918026875.4 of Diatraea saccharalis. Lineage (NCBI taxonomy): Eukaryota > Metazoa > Arthropoda > Insecta > Lepidoptera > Crambidae > Diatraea > Diatraea saccharalis. The sequence continues at coordinate 6,805,369 of OU893341.1, read as the reverse complement.
AAGTAGGTAGCTATTAAGTTTTCTCAGACATTAGCTTCTCAAATTTTCTCAGACATAAAATTCATTAATCTCATCTCACTTTTATTTCAGGAGAAGCATAATGTACGGAAATACCCACTTTTTATGAAAATAGTTTACGCTGATAAATTAAAAGAAGATAAGTCTCGATTTTAACTTTTTAAATCATTTTACAGTGAATCTGAAGGTGATTAAAACAGAAAATAATTATAAAGTTTTATTTTTATTTTGTAAAAAAAATCTTATAATATTTTTGCTTACAAATACTGTTTGCAAATGAGTATAGCATACAATATTCTGCACAATATATTTACATAAGTCTTACAAAAGGCTATTTACATAATTTATTTAAGATCATTAGCCTGTCAGTTCGGTGGGCCGTACGAACCGGCAGGTTTTGAGTTAGGTAAGAAGGCTATGCTAGAATCTGGTTGACTTGGTTGACTATTTGCTGTAACAGTAGGCAGGCCATAATTCGAAGACGGCGCGGAAACTTGAACTCCCGATGAGCTAAATGACGACGAAGAAGACGCTGAGCTCTGACTGTTCACTGGAGAGGTTTGTACAAAGGATGAAATCTCCAAGCTGGGTTTAGCACTCTCTAAAGACACACCTGACACCAAAGACAGATAACCCGCGTCTCTGGCTGATGTGTGCTCACTTTCCTTTATAATATTCTGCAAGCGATCAACTACCACTGAATCTAGGGCTTCTCTGTGAACTTGTGCTTGTGCACCACTGTAGAGATTAGAGTCAGCCTGATAACTGGACAGACCTGAAGAGCTACCGCTACTCAGAACCTGAGATTGTAAAGGCAGGCTTGAAGTTGCCTGGATCGATTGAGAAAGGGGTTGTGGATAAGAGTATCCTTGCTGACTGAATGACTGATAATTCTGATTGTAGGCAATAGGGGCTGGTTGCGGCTGAGGTTGAGGTTGAATATAAGTGGGAAGAGATTGGGGCTGAGGTTGAGGGAAACCGTACGAAGTGCTAGGAATTGTGAAAGGTTGGGGATAGGATACAATTGGCTGAGGGGCAGGTACAGGAGATGGTTGATAGATTTGAATAGGCTGAGGTGCTGGTTGATATTGTGGTTGCGGGGCTGGTTGGTATTGTGGTTGCGGGGCTGGTTGGTATTGTGGCTGAGGGGCTGGCTGATATTGTGGCTGTGGAGCTGGCAGGTATTGTGGTTGTATGTATTGAGGCTGAGGTGCAGGTTGCACAAAGGCTGGCTTGATATCAGGTTGCTGGTAGAAATATCCGGATCCCTGTGCAAAGTTTGGTTGAGGTCCCGGTGGTGGTGGCTGCGGTCGGAATGGCGGAGGCGGTGGTGCAGGTGGACGCGAAGGCCCCGGCTGATAGTTAAAAGCCGGCGAATGTGGTGCAGGCCGCGGTAAGTGGTACGGAGCCTCCGCGGCTATTGCAACGATCAGCGTTATCAAAACTACCTGAAACAAAGGAATAACTACAATTAACAAAAATGTCTATGTAAATAGTACCAACGTTGAAATTTTAAAGAATATGAGGTCTCAAAATTGTGATTTTTGCAATTATCTTAAGACTTTGCTAGAAAACCTATTAACCGCAATAAGTATCCCATGATTGTATTTCACTTTGTATCTATTTATTTACTTACCGCGCTCCTCATGGCAACGATTCTGTGTGAGGCAATGTGTGGAGAGTCGTGGCTCCTTTTAGTTTTATACTGACCACCACTACGAACGACGCGAGCTTCCGATGAGCCAGTTGAACGATTGCACAAATGCGTCACTTAATTGATTATTAGTATACATAAGTGTGCCACCGGTAACAATTTCAGAATATTTCAGTATCGGATTATGCGGTCAAAATTTATCAAAATTTAATGAATCCATTACCACCGTACTCTTATTAGACTCATATGACAGTGAGAGTTTACTTAATTAAACTATATTTACTTGTTATTATATTTTTAAAATATTATATTCACGAGGAGTATAGCACTCCTATCTCGGGATACCTAGGGATGGTGGATGTTTAAACATTTTTCATTACAGATATATTTACTTGGGTGTTAATCACATACACAAATGTTATAATACTCAAATATATATGCTTTATAAAATAATTCTGTACTTTACATGAAATATTCTGATGACATTATAAATAAATAACTCTTTTATATTGAGACGCTTCTACTAAAGGTTTAGTATAATAATTGTATAAATACTATAATAAATCAACTAATTTGTTTCATTAAGTATTAAAAAATGCAAAACTTTAGTTCATATAATGACTAAGATAACGTCAGATAATGACTAAGTCGAAAAAAAATATCCTAAATTTACGAATTATTTATGAAACTGGCAATCTAATTTACTAATAAAAGATTGTCTGTCTAGTAAAATTAAATAACTACATTTATTTAATTGTGTGCGTTTATACCTATGAAATCTATTAAGAATTATGCTAATCATTGTAAATAAAATAAATTACAACGCTCATTTATATTTAAAATTTTAAAATATGAGACTTTGGAAATCCCATACACCACGTTACTACCCAAAGATAGCTGAATATAAAAAATTAATGGTTGAATAAGTATACTCAAAGTTGGAATAATTATCTACTATTTGTTATTGAGGATCTCTGTCAGATTATGGCTGGCATGTCGTTGTCGTCATCGTTGAGGCCTCCGGTTCGATTCCCGGCTGTATGAAGTGAAAAATATTTTTTTCTATTATATTACAAAGATACTAATGTTATTTTTTTTTCTGTGTTTCACTTTTAAGACCTAAAACAAGTACATATGTTATTGTCTTATATTCATTAATTTGTTATTCTTTTTTTTTATTTATGTACAAAGAAAGAACAGTAAATTTCACACAATCCAAAATATCTGTAAACACATAAATATTTGTGTACCTGAAAACAATACCTAAGACATTGTCATTTGTAAATTTTCACCATCATTTAATTAGACGCCAATTGTAAAATATAACCGCCAATCATACATCTACTAGAAGTAAAACTTCATTTCAACCACGGGTTAGTTTCCTTTATTTCTACTCCATAAGACATCATGTTGGACGTCGTAACATTACCTAATATCCCAACTGATCGATGACGGATGTCATACCACTTTAGGGCACTTAGCACAGCGCTCATTGTATTAACGGCACACATACCGTTCTAAGACCAAATTGTGAAAACCCCCTCTCGGTTCTTCTTTACTTTTCAAAAGACACGTCTAAAACTTGTCACGGTTATTCAGCTCGCTAATCGATGATTACAGAATCTTTTGACTTTGGAATCTATTACGTTGTATGCAAAAAAACCGGCATTGCAATGAGATAATGAATGAAGCATTATTCATTAAAAAGTTTGTGTGACAGAGAAACTATAGGTCTACAGATGATTTCGTTACATGTAACAGTAGTAGGCAATGGTTTGCAATTTGTTTAAAACAAACAAAAGGTCGTTGTTATATAGACAAACTTTCGAAAGAAAATAAAATCAACGTTTTTTAGAAAGTTATGTCTTTGGGACAACACCTTGATACCTGTTCCGTGGAACCATTTTAGAAGAATTAAGCAAAATGAATATGTAACCCAATCAAAATTCAAATAGATGATAATAAGCTTATATATAATACAAATAGCCTGACACTAAAGCATTAGTGGAGATATAAATTTTAACAATAACCAATTCGATTACAGAAACTCGTCACGTAACTAAATTGACCGACCAATTAAGTGTTACCTAACTGTGATGAATAAGTATTTAAAAACGAGTTTAGGCATAGATTTTTAATAAAGCACCTCTCATCCGTCATTAATTTTGGCTGCCCTTTCTGAATCGTTCGCGCTACTGTTCAAAACATCTTAATAAATAGCTATAACCCCCATTGATGGCCATTGAACTTAAATAAACTTGTTTGCCTCGGTTTTGTCAATCAAGCTATTTAGTGAGAACTGCGGAGTTGATGAAAGAAATGAATATGCCACTCGAAACCAAGTGTTTGTTGAACAAATGTTTGACCAATGCCAACGTTGTTTAGTTAGTCAAGCACAAGTAGCCCAGTTAGAGGTTGGAGGTAAACAGTGAGGTAACAGTGAAATCCAGAGGCCTAACTCACCACAATTTTCACCTACGTTCGTATATGCCAATTTTAACAATGCACGAAGTAGTTAGATAATAATTTTCACACAAGCCGTATGTAAATAAAATATTAAGTCATCAAATTATGATTCCTCCATTTTAAATAGTACCTAATTAATTATTCGTTTTCCTAACAAAATTAAAACTGGTATTCGTTTATTAAATCTTGATAGAGATGTTAGGAGCGATGGAGTGTGAAAAAATAACAAGCCTGATTGGTAGCAGCTACCTACAAACATTAGTAAATTGAAGTATTCCATTCTGAGACAACATGGTGTCATTTCAAAGTAAAATTCTCTGCGTTTGTAATTCCACTATGTCACTAAACCACTAAAGTGCCATTAATTTATAACATAGACGATTTTTGCCAGTTTTAACCCACTACTCGCCTTACGTGGCCGACTCCTATCCTACTTTTAGATATACTATAAACGGCAATCTTCACCAATCTGCACCTTCCAACTTAGAGTACAATCAATGTGCAGACCCAGTTTTATTACTCTAGATTAAAACGAAATAATTTTACCTTTATACCGTCTGGGATCAATGCAATTGCAATCAAAAGCTGCCTGCTGACGTGAACTGCCAATAACAATACTTTGGCACAGACCTACCTATTTACAGTCACACCGTAACAGTTGAACCACTCCAAAATAGTATGGATATCCTGATTAAGGCTCAAAATGGCATCGTTGATCTGACTTTGTCTGCTTGAGCATATATCTGAAGATCGTCTGCATAGAGCTGATAAAATGAGCGAAGACAAGTAGTGAGAGAGTTAATAAATGATGTGAGAAGAAGTAGAGATAATATGTATACCGCCTTGTGGAACGCCGGCAGATAAGTCACGCCAATCAGAAGTGCTATTGATCCGGACAGCCTGCCGGTGCCCCTGAAGATGTGACGAAAACCATGCCTGAGCTGAGGAAGAAAGTCCGATTTGCGTGAAGATAGCAAGAAGGATATCATAGTTATCCGAGTTAAAGGCATTGGAAAAATTGATGAAAAGTTAGTTACTCCATGCCGTTACGGATATCTTCTAATAATACCCAACAGGTATTTACCTATTTGATATGATTTTTGCACTATTCTGTTTTAAATGATATATTTCACACAATAAAACTACAGCTAATAAATGCACATTTATACTTAACGTAAACAAAGTTTATATAACCCTAAAACATATTGTAATTAAAAGTACTAACTTGATATTCCAATTATAATACAGCGATATATAAATCTCTTATTTTGTTATTATAACAATTAACAGTGCCCAAGTGATCAACAACCACCATTGTACATTTATTAATTTTATATCAATACAATTGAAGATATTTGCTATCTTTCACTTTGGACAGAGAGATACAATGATTATAAAGATTGATTTTAGAGCGAATATTACTTCTATGAATTGTAAGAATTAATTTATCCACCAAACTAAATTAGGCCAGCGCGTGGTGGGTTAATGCCAATTTTTCATATGTTTCTTTTTCACAGACCGGCGTATAATAATGATGATGAATCTATACCAAAATTTAATTTATTTATTATTACAAGTTTATTACTATTATTACAGGTAATCCCAATACAACAGCGTAGCCACATTATCTAAATACTCGTACAATTATAACTTAATAACCATTACTATAAAATAACACAAATTGAGCTACTTTAGTGAATTCACACAGGGTACAAACAAAAAGATCAAAATCCGTATCGCTGATGCACGCGTCAGCGATATCAGCATTTAGCAGATTGGTCCTCCCGTGAGGCACTGCAAATAACTTTGGTTGACGCCGTCGCTCCACATATCTATCCGGAACACTTAGACCCACCTGGCCCTGAATCACCGCATTACTAATTTTGCCTCTTAATAATTTAAAAATATATGTTACCAATGCCAAACCTCTTCCTACTTTCAGTTCAGTGTATCCAAAATTATAACTAAAAATCCAAAACTTCTGGCCTGATTTTAAATTCTGTAACTAATTCGTACGGAAGTGACTTAAGCTACAATTTACGAGGACATAACCGCTAAATCTACAACTAGTTTATTAAATAACTAGTTTGCTAGGACCACATGTCATAGTGAAGATACTCTAAATTACTGACGACTTATTTACGAATGGGATAGTCCCTCACAGGAGGCGGTGGGGGTAAACGGCCTTTCATTCCTTTCAATTCTTCTTCTCTTTTCTTCCTCTTGGCAACGATGCGTTCGTGTGTCCTTTTCATTTCTAGAATCTCTTTCATTTCTTCTTTATCCTCATCCTGGAAAATACAAAAGTCATGTTTAGAACAATAGCTTTCTGTTTCATCTTACTAGTTTTTTATCAGACAATGTTCACTAATACTTATTTAAGAATACTTAAGACTTCTCTACCAAGTTTTAAGCTTAAAATGTTATTATTAACAATCGCCTAGTAAGTATTTATAATTAATAAAAAAAATCTTTCGGGTATTTAACTACCTTACCTAATTTTCAATGGAATTAAGCTCACAATCAGAGAATAAATTGTTTATACTTGAAAAATTCGACGGTACCATTTAGTCCACTCTTGGAAGACAGCAGTCGTCCGCATAATAGAAAATCTAGGGTTAAATTTGGAAGCACCTGAGGCTAGAATTTTTAAAAAAACATTTCCTACATCTGGTAAACTTTTAACTCTATCTAAACCACGCAACGAATTTAAATGCGATTTTCACTATTGGGCAGAATATTCCTTGAGCTGGACCGAATATTTATAAACACATGGATGTATGTCATTTTAAACTTTAACGCATGAAGGATAGAGGTCAAAATCCATTACGGTGCATTTGTTGACTGTACCTTTAGGTTAATCCTTTTTTTACTGAAGGGAACTGACCTTAACGTTTCATCGACTCTCTAACTATAAGGGTAGGTGGTCCAGTGCAATTGGCCTTCCCGACGAAACCCCCCGTATTACCCTTTCGCGTGGTCCGAGCCCTAGTATCTGGCAAAGAATGCCCAGGACATCCGGACCGAAAAGATCTCTCCGACAGGAAATCGAACCTCGGTCTCCCGCGTGATAGGCGGGGATACTGACCACTTTACTACTGTATTACTTACCTTTTGGTTAATCCTGAGTACCAAAGCCCTCTTCCCATTTGCCATCGGTTGGCTGTAAGCCATTAACTGTTTGAGTCTATGCGCAGGCGGCACCCCTCGTTCCACTACTAACACAATCCTCGCCCACTGCCGCTGCCACTCATTCCTCGTCTCCGCTATCTTCTGATACGTGTTCCCCATCATGGCAATCAACATGTTGACTAGAAGTATCGCGACTATTATCATGTACACGACGAACAGCAACTGCATAAAAATCGAATATTATATCAATAACTATATGACGTAGCGAATTTAGTAGCACTATAGTGTAGTGTAATAGTAGCGAAGAAATAGTAATAAAAGACATTTGGAAATAGTGTATTCTTTTTAATGTTTTTTCTTAAAATTTACATTGTTCCTTTTAAGAAGAACCTTCTTGGAACATCAAGTCTTAATTAAAAACAAAAATAATCTCGAGATGTTTTTTATCATATCTCATATATCCAAGTGTATAACTTGGATATCCAAGATCCACTTTCCTTAGCTTGTTGTATTAAATCGTAAGCAAAATATATTCACACAGATAACGCATATAAGGATTTTATGGTTTTCTGGTATAACTGTGACACCAATTTCATTTAAGTTTACTGAAATGCATTTTGCAATAATTGTTAACTTAAATTAATACGAATACAAATATTCTTCCTCGTTTAAAAACAACTACAGTTTCTTGCACTTTATTTGAAATTAACGTTTAGTTTTCTTTAACATTCCTATTAATGATACACTAATATTGGGTAAATAATGTGAGATTAATTAATTAAAATTAATAAAAAGTCCGTGTTTCGGAAGGCACGTTAAGCCGTTGGTCCCGGTTGCATTTACAGTCGTTAATACCCTCCAATGCGCATTGGGCCAGCGTGGAGGGTCATGGCCTTAACCATCCATAAGGAAGGCCTAAGCTCCTGCAGTGGGGACGTAAAAGGGCTGATGATGATGATGAATAAAAAATTATTGGTATTTTTTTACTAACCTTCGCTTCGATCTCATGGTCGGTGTGTTCGAACGCCCCATAATAATCAGAGAAAGACGTGAGGGACATTAGAAACATAGCCATTATACTCTCCATTGGTGACGGCATGGGATTTGAAACAGAGTCATCCACGCCTTCTGGCGTATTGGGATTATCGAACGACAGAAATATTACGTAGTACGCTGCAATAAATACATTAAAATAATGAATTGATGCATATGACACTGCGATTGCTGTTGGATGGCCTCTTTTCAGTCCGTTATACCAATGCCAAATTTAATGGGCATTTGTGCAACTGTGTGTTTGAGTCCTAGGATTTAGTTCTCACCTTGTGAAAATCCCATGACAAAGACCAAGTATATGCAAACGAATCGTAGAAGATCTCCCATTACCATTCTGTATATCATTACCACAAACGGTCCGACAGTCTTGAATCCGCTGGAATATACATAATATTAAGTAAGTGTCATCACAAATGCATATTTTGCATTGTATTATTACGTTTGGGAGTATTAGCATCGTATAGACAAAGAGAATAAATAATTTTGAATTGTTAAACAATTGCCAAACATTTGTGAGTGTATACTCATAAAACTATATCGATTTATATTGAATCTCTTTCCGATTTCTTGCTTTAAATTCTGTCCTTAATTCAGCCGAAAATTCTCCCACTGCTAAACATTTTGGCAATATAATCTGTTTTTCACAACACTTACCGACAAAAGAACAAAAAATATGGTGCTGTGGTCAGCATAATGATTACTGCAAGGTGATCCTCGGCTTCGTCTGCACACCAAAGTCTTAAAGTCGGCATCGCAATCATAAGCAGACAGGAAAACAGGAACATTACTCTGTATAGAAAACATATCATTTTCTCCGGTTACAGGTATTTTAATTTGTACAATAAGTAATAGAATCTTATCAACTTAAAGCAAATAGAATGAGAAGCTTGGTTCTATGTAATAGCTGTAGACTTGGTGGCGGCGCGAGTCATATAGTCACGTCTTGGTAAGTTTTTACATGAAAATGTTATTATCGAGATTGATTTTTCTTATAATCTTTAGTGATTATAAATCACTTTGTATAATTATTTATATGCACCAATGCGAATATTAATTATACAATATATCATATTTGCATTAAAATTCATTAGATGTGAACACTTATCATAAAAATGTTGTAAGACTAATGGATGTTGTGTTATTATAAATGATTTAGATGTTTCCCATTACTTGGTTATTCTTGCTTAAACTTTTTGATTATAGATCCAAAATAGAAATAGTTTCCAGTCTAAACCTTAATCAAATTATATATGTTAGTATTAACAAAATAATAGGATTTACTAAAATCCCGTGGTTTGCCCCTCAGCGTATTTTAAAAAATTCTCACGGCTCATTCTAAATAGATTATACACGCATTATACGAGTAAGGTACAAACGAAAAAGAAATGAATTTATTCAATGCCAAATAAGTAGGATAATAAACTTGTGTCTTACAAGTGAAAACGCAAGTTTATGTTATATGTTCGGAATATATGAACCATATTAACTTATAAATATTCAACAACATAAATTTTATGACACTAATTTACAAAATATTACACTTCGAAACTTAAAAAAAGTAGGGAAAAAACTACGAAAATTTGCTAATATACATATGGCATTAAATTAGTAACATGAAACGTTACAACTTTCATTATAACACCTATAAACATAAACGCACAAATAACAAAGACAAAAATTGCCCAGACGCCCATACTTTTTCGTTACCGTAGCACCGTGTGTTATAGTGCCTTTAATTTATATGAAGCGTTTTCGGCCTATTACCAGCAGTTCCACAAACAGCCTTATCACCAAAACTATTAAACGCAATGCTGTTACTTCTAGATAATTCAGATATTAATGGACTATCACTACATACTATAAAACAAAGTCGCTTTCTCTGTCCCTATATCCATATGTGTGCTTAATTCTTTAAAACTACGCAACGGATTTTGATGCAGTTTTTTTCATAGATAGGGTGATTCAAAGGGAAAGTTTTTATTTATAATACAAGACACGGTTTATTTATAAAATAAAAAACTAGCCTATTGTCTGCTTTTTAAATCTATTGTATTGCGATCGTGATGGAGATTTATGGTACTTTTAAAATAGCAATGGCATTTGAAACGAATGATAATTTGAACCCGTAAATTAAAGATTGCATCTAACATTTCGTTTCTCATTTCTCAATTGCAAAAGATATTTCTTTGCATTTAACGTTTGCCTTAGACAACTTCAATGTTAAATTAACGATATCGCTCATTCAATATCGTTCAAGAAAGTCGCGTCTGCAATCACTATCACATGTCAAACAGCGTGAAATTCGTCAATATCTTGATTATAAAAAAAATTTACAATTAGTCGCCTGCCTCAATAGCACTTTTCAAATCTTATACAAATTGGATCTACACAAAAAAAAATTTTGCTACATGTTAAAAAAATGGATATGTACATATATCTTTACCTGGACGGCACCGTGCTCAAATTCTCTATGAACATCTTAAGTCCTAGGAAGCGAGCTTCACGTAACGCGGCACCGATGTACGCTAGCGCTCCCAACCATAATAACAATTCAGCCGTGACTCGTACCTAAATAGATAAATATTTATCGTTTAAACAATAATTAAAGGTTTCAGTATCCGGGTGCTTCTCACCAAAGAACCTTCGTTCGAGTTATAATCGGGTATTCAAGACTCCTGTTTATCATTCTATGTTTGGTTCCAAGTCTTTTTCTCTTACTGCGATGCGCGTATGGAATGCACTTCCTTTGGACATGCCAAATGCACCGAATAGGTTAGTATTCAAGATGACAGAGAACACTACCTGAAATGTACCGGCGTTTCGTAATACCGTAATCTGACATATGTATTTAGAATTTTCCTTAGGTGTATGTATATGTATATATTATGATATATATTTATTTCTGCATGCATGTGTACTCGTATTTATATGAATGTGTGGTATGTATGAGACTGCCTGACGAATTTTCAGTTACTCCTTAGTTGATTAGTGGAGATTGCCTCCGGCATTAAGTCCGCCATTTGTTTTGATTGGCAATCTATATATATATATAAAATTCTTGCGTTACTGAGTGACTGACTGACAGCCGAAACTATATTATTGTTTTAGCAAAGTTAAACCTCTTTTATACATACGTTTTCTTCACCATGAAAACCCAGCACCTGCTTTATCTGATGAGCCGCTTTGCTTCCATTGTAACCCATATGACATTAACCGTGCGTACATGTAATCATCTACGCACTGTGAATAGGGATGATGACTGGGTAAAAAAAATGCACTTCTATTTAATCCGTCAGTCAGATAATAGAAAAATATTAGATACGTATTTTTTTTTACTTCAATTTAACAAGAAATAGCTTAGATAACAGGCATTAAAGTTGAGGAGTGGGGGCTCGCTACGTCACAGTTGAGTAAAAAACGTACTCTAACGTGACGTCATGCGAAATTTCAACTCAATGTAACGCCGTAATTTTATGATTACGAAAAAAATAAAAAAATACGTGTTTAATATTTTTTAACACTCTACCTGACGGACAAACAAACAAAAATTAGTCATCATCCCTATTACCGTAGGTTTTTACGGAGGAAAAAACGTGTGTGTACAAGTCTTAAGTATTTTACTTTGGCCTGCCAAGATTCGAAATCCATAAGTCTGCACTCTCCGGTCAGGTCTTCCCACCAGCCTTCCATATCTGTTTCTCGTGGTGTCTCTGTCGCTACAAATACAATAACGTAACCATATTTAAGAATATGCTAATTATTTATTTAAAAACATCATGATATTTAAAGGACAAAATATTGTTTTAGACCTTGCTTAAGGTATATTATTGTAAAATTTAAAGAAAGAAAGAAATTTATTGACCCTACATACATAAACATAATCATAAACATGTACATAAAAACTTAGTAAAAAAAATGAAAAAATGCGAGTCCTAGATTGACCCTTATCTCAACAAAGGCCCCTTGTATCATTAATAGATGGGCAGAATTGGAGGCTATTAACAACTACAAGTACAGCCGGGATCAACGTCTTAACGTGCCTTCAGAACAGAGTAACTTGAGATAATAATTTTTGGTCACCCATCCTGTGACCGACCCTTTGGAAAGATGCTTAACAACAACCACCGCGGGCCGCAGCGCTTATCCACTACGCTACCAAGCTACTAGTTTAGTCTAGATATCTTATTATTCTATATACAAGTCATATCACAATCTTCGAAACATGGACCAGACAAATGTATAAAATAAAATCTTTGAATATTAAACTAAATCAATTCTGAACTAAGCTTCGACGAGCGGGTAAATGTGATATTCTGAAACTTTACTTACAACTTACTAGACAGAACTATTTATAGACAAACTTTAATGGTGAAATGGAATATAAGACTTTAAGTAAAAAGTTTATATAGATACATTGTTAGCAATTCTGTTGCTGAAACTAGACTAAATTTAGGTTTAGTCCTGCCAAAGTTTGTTTTGTATTATGAAAATAACTAAGGTAACAGAAGTAAACTTATTATATTATAGTGTACAGGAATATAATTATATTTCTATGATTACATGTGACTATAGAATAGAATAACGTTTTTATTTCACCAACTTTAGAGAATGGCATAATCGAATTATCACCATGGTCTTTTCCATTAACTTGGTCATTTCCATTCAGGGATGATCATTTAATGAAGAAGTATTTAAAAAAAGCATTAGTTCCTGAAATCAAACTAGATGTCGTCACATTTTGTAATGACAAATAAATCGAAATGATCATATTTGTAAAAATCATATGTAAACAAAATTCATTTAGTATGAGGAAGTATTTAAAAAAATATAGTTCCCGAAATCTAACTAGAGGTCGCCACGGTACGTTCTTGATTTCTCCATGACAACCCTTCCGGTTTTCTTTCATGTTTAAAAGTAAATTAGTTTTCAAAACTTAATAAACAACTCATATTCTATTTGTAATTTCTCGTATGTGTATTGAGATCTAAGTTGCGAACTTTTCAAATTTATTTCCATACCTTTTAACATGACTGTCTTTGGTCCATTCGTTTCCTGTAAAAATCTACTTTTGCTAGTGTTGCCATCTTGTGGATATGCTTTTTAGTGCTTTCGTTTTTTTTAAATACTTTCTCATTTTATTGTCTTTTAAAATATGTCAATTACGTTTGCAACAGGGTGTGTCACGCTCCTCGTCCACCCTCCTAATAAAAGAATCCCATGAGTTACTAATAATTAATTGTTTATAAATAATAAACACGAACGTTTATCTTTTTCCTTTGTGTGGCTTTTAAATTTTGCGCACTTCGGACCGCCAGGTTTCGTCCCGTTGACCATCTCAACCGCTCCCATATCAAAATCCGTAGCGTTCAGTTGCATTGTGCAATTATCTGGAAATTATCAAAAACTGTAAATATATTAAACTATTATTATTTATTCATTACTCTTATTTTTTGGATACGTTTCTTTAGTGAGTAAATATTAATAAATCTTTTATAGAAAACTGAAAAAAATGTTAACCTAGAAAATCTTAGCGAATGAAAAGTTCGCAATAATGCTATTTATCGATAATACATTCCATTCCATTTAACGAACGTTAATAGGAATTAAATTTGGTAATTTATTCTTAAATAAAGAGTACTAGCAGCCAGCTAGCTATCCTCAGCTATCACTTTTGACATTTAAAAAATTACGTCGACTATCTTACAGCAGAGCACAACAACGCTGTCACAGCTTGAGGTCTTAGGAGATTACCACATTTTAAACAAATTTTATTGTAAGCTAATATTTGTGAAATAACAATCCTTATTGTTAACTGTTTTTCGAAACAGAAACTTAAATTTCAATTATAGGCCTCATAAAAAATATCGCAAAAATGACTCTAAATAGGTTTTCTTGGATTGATTTTATGACTAGTATTAATGATCTTAACTATATATTCACAAAAAAAGGTTTTAATATACCCTTTTGATCACAAAAAAAAATATAATTTGTTTTTTTTTCTGACATTAAAATATATGAAATCAAGCGAGCGCATCTTTACTCTCGATGCGTATTGATGTAAGTGGAGGTATAAGACAGACTTCAAAAGGTATTATAGGTTTTATTTATTGGACCTCTATGGTGCGACAGCGCTGACGTAGACGGTAATATTTTTACTGGATAGCAAAACTGAACAGATATATGTACGATTGTTTCCATGCGATTTGAAGCAACCAATAACATGAATGAAATTCGGAAAAAGTTTTAACTTAAATTCAACACATACAGAACACATAAACAACAAAAGGTTCGAATGCAACAAAATAATCAGATTTTGGCCTTTTCTATTAATTTAACGAACTGTCGACGTTACATACCGTTAATAAAATGGTGCACTGAGTTTGCCGTGCGGTGCTCAAAATAGTGACATGTTGCCAATCTATCACCTACAAAAGTGCCAATAAAAGATCCGTGGGTTAAAGGTCTAAATTCAAAATCTATCACAATCCGTTTAAAAGGTCAAGCGATTGTGGTGGGGATTAATAATTTGAGTTTGATAAAACATTGAACTAGATCCCTCGAAAAATTACAGTTAACATACAACACTGTTCGTTTGGAAGTTTCTCGAGAGCATTCAAAAGATATTGCGTCTAACGTGGTCTAAGTTTCACAGTGGACTTTTCCGTAAAACGACACTCAGTGCCCATTTTGCATGACACTGGGTTGCATCAGTAAATCCATATCACCACAAATCCATTACACTAGCGCCCTTAGATCTACCTAGATATGTAGTCCTTTGTAACAACTAAAACTGGTCTAGTCTGGCTTGTCTTAGACAATATCAATTAACGGCAAATTAATGATATCGTTAATTCAATATCTTTAAAATGACGTCACCAGCGCGATCGCTATCACATGTCAAATAATTGTAGCATGAAATTAATGTCAAAATTGAAACGGATTACCATAGATTTTTATAGTTTAGACAATTAGCCTCAGTTCCCGCGGGATCGAACATTCCCGCGGGATTGACAAACAATCGACTCTAACTCTGTTGTTTTTTCATAATTATTAGCATGAAATATAAAAAAAAATTGATTAGAGCAAACTCTATAGTTACCTGCCCATGTGAGTATTACTTTAAATTGAAAATACTTAAAATACTAACTCTTTCAATATAACTAGCAAAAAAATTACACAAATAATGTAACAAACTTAAAATTATCTAAACATACACAGTGTTTACCTAATTGAATTATCATTTTTAATATCAAGTGACGATTAGAAATCAAAGTTTATGAAAAACTAAGAAAAAACTTTTTAACTTCATTACAAACATCTAAGACCAAAATAAACCTTCAAACTAAAAAGTCTTTACAAAAAATTGCTAAAATAATTACATTTTATCCGTCTTGACAAAATTCAACTAATGTTTTAAGTTTATTTAGATAAATTTTATTTTAAATATGCTATACCTTAATTAGCCACAGCACAAATCGAATTATTTTCATCTTAATCGACCTAAAATGTCAAAAATTAAACACTTGATGGATTAAAATGTGTTTCATAAAGCGGCCAAGGCAATCGTTATCAGTGGACGATCACTCGCTTCTTTTCCCTACAAATAATGAAATGTTTACCCTAAACAATTACTCACGCATCTTTCGCATGTTTCAAGCTAAATGGTTCGTTAATGTATGTAGTCAACTTAATTACAGTGAAGCATGCAATTAATTTAAATGAATGATAGTTGAAAAACAATTATTACTACAAAACCTAAACTAAATAGTCAAACTAAAAATAATTTTTATTCAAATAGACTTCTTAAAAGTACTTTTGAGTCTTCCAACGTTTTTTTTTTTCCAACTATCGTTTAGGACGTCTTTTGGCTGATTAGAAGAACGTGCAAGAGACTCACCAGCTCTAATCGAAGCAATGGCATTCACAAAAACCATGTCTTTATCAGATCAATACATTATAAATGGAGAAAAAAAACTATGATCTTATAATTATTAGATAATAATGTAATAACAAGATAATTCTTGAGATATTAACTTTTTGCAGTCTAGTGACAGGCACCGTTAATTTTTATTTATTTCTTGTATTTAAATTGTGTACATACACTTTTTATAGAAAACAAACTAATATTTTTAATAACGTACATTAAGTTCTCGTATATGTATTGAGAAGCAACAGTCATTATGACTATTTCTTTAAATTTCTCCCTCAAAAAGTCCATAATCCTAAAATTATTAATTGATCTAATTACTCTTTTCTAAAGCATAAAAATCGGCTGTATGTCGGCATCATTTTCCCACAATAAAATATAAATTGATTAAGCATTTGTTATAAATAAAAACTTGCAAAATTAGTCTATTTTAAAATCTAAGTATCTAAATCATGAAACTGATTAGTTCAAGAGTAGACCCTAATAGCAGATTGCACCTTTGTCTACTTTCAGATTTATAAACTATAAAGTTTTATTCAAGCATGTGACAAAACATTCTTTCTTTAAGCATATATCGAAGGCATTGCAACTGCAATTCAAATATTTTTGTGTAACCAAGGATTCTTATAAAACTTGTGGTATTAAAACGTCTTCTGGAATAATTACTAAACTAGAATTAAATAAACATTTACCCATATCCGAAACCAATTCAGTATCATTAACAGTAGGTCCAACTGTAGAATTAACCGCTGTAGCGTTAACAGCTCTTTCGGGAAATCCTGGTCTCATAGTGAAACACACCAACGAAATCAGGAAGTAGCAAGTGAACAATATGAATTGTCTGTAGAAGCGGAACTTCACGAACGAATTCCACTTGGTCTTCAGAAGGTCTATCAACATTCCTTCTAGAAGTTCTAAGTGCTCATCTTTTTCCTGTAGAACACAGTTTTCTGTTATATTTTTATTAATAAAAAAGGTAATTTTAAATACAGTCGATTTTTGCTGCTGCATGCACGCATTTGCACTGCATTTTTTTTTTTAATAAAGCACTTGCTCGTGACAAGCAATACTAATTTGCAATTTGTAATAAGTCGAAAATAAGGAGGTGATATGTTCAACGCCTATGTATGGTCGCCGATATTTTTTATCGATATTTTAATTTTTTTATTAGACAGCTTATAGGCCCGAGATGGTCCCATATAAATTTTATCGAAATCGAATTGGTGGTTTTGTTTTTATAACAAAATAAAACATGCATTTCTTCAAATATCACCTAAATATTTACATGAAATGTTTATGGCATCGAAAAAACAAAAGATAGCATATTTTGCATTCATTCAAAATACTATTATTTTTTATGTAAGTGGGTATGTTGTCTGATGTCTATGTGAATTGTAGACTAATTACTATCAAAGTAGCTAGTTTCCCGCGACACACACACGTAAATAATTTTAATATATACCACAAAAATGGATTAACTCACAGAAATACCATTAACAACTTCAATTATACTTACACCAAAAACCACTAAGTTGAGAGCTGAATCTTTACTGATGAGTCCCGTTTCAGTATCTATAGTATCTACTTGTCCCAATGGATAAGCCGCACAGGTAGTAGCACCTATCTGCCAGTAGATCTCTCGTTCGATATTCAATATGTGAAAGAAGAGCTCAGTTCTAGCTAACTTAGCGGCGAGAGTCAACGGGGTGAGATTCAGAGCGTTACGAATGTTAAGGGACGCACCCACTTCGTATGCCATGTCAAATGTACTCTGAAACATATCAAGACTTAAACAGGAAACGCATAATCTTAAATATTACTTTTTTTTTTATTCCAAATAACGAAACTGTTTTATATCCCTTGACACGTCTGTGATCTACATCACGCAAATGTCGTCCGCAAGGTGACGCTTAACGTTAACTAGGTATTCTTAACATCGTTGGATGGCTCTTAGTCATTGATGAATAGCGTTTTAGTAAAAACGGATATTAATCTGCCTATTTATGACCGTTTTCATTTGTTGGATCTCGGTTAATAAAGCCAACATGTGATAGAAGATAACTCGATCTATATTATGGTTCGGGAAGTCATTTTGACTAGTCTATAGATAGATTTTCTAGAATATGCACTTTATATCATTAGTGTTAATGACCAAACAATCATATAGTTCATTTTTATCATAAAGAAGCTCATCAATATCTTACCGTTTTCTCATAAATCACAAGCATATGAAGCACAGTGTTTCCGTTGGTGTCTTGTTTATCTGGATCGGCACCCCTAGCTAATATCAACCTGTAGCATTCCTCTTGTCCAAGACACGCTGCGAAACTCAATGGGTATTCACCCCAGTACACGTATCTGAAAAACAAATAGATACTATAACAATACCATTTACATTAGGGCTTCCAATCCCGTGCCGGACTAGGAATTTAAAATACCGCGGTATTTGCGGTATCCCGTTATTTATCACTGTAAACTGAGATAAATATCGAAAAACATAAATCTTTCGACTACAAAATATATTACTACTAAATTTCAAATATAAACCAAAAACATTCAACTGCACGTTGACAAAAGTAATTATGACTTTAATGACCAAACTAAATAAGTTTTGTCCATCAATGCGCTACCTCACAGGGCTTGAAACCGGTTCAGAATAAACCTTTTTTATTTAGGTAAAACCTGTTCTCTTATAATGTTCCGTTCCGGATCGGAACTAAATGCGGAGTGAAATTGGGATGGAATAAATACCGGTTAATTTGCTTGGTTCGTAAAAAGCAATGTTCTTACGCTTTTAGTGCGAATTATATAATTTTTAAGTGAGGACATTTATCATACCTGTGTACGGATGTTATAGATTGGAGTAAAGGTACTTAAAAACCGCGCTGAAATTTATGAGATCATTGTCTGGAGTCATATTTAAACCGGTTAATGAAGAAAACCGTATTTCTAGTGAAACGGTTTAAAAACCTGTTCAAAGGAGCTGAACCCTTTATCTAAAGTTCCGTATGTACTTACGTCGAACCGGTTCAAAAAATAAACCGGTTTCCAAGCCCTGTCATCAGTCACCAAGCGATCGTGCTCGCAAGATGTCTTGTGTCTTTCCAGTTCCGAAAATCCCGCATATCCCGCGTCCGTAAGCCCGAAATACGGGATTGGAAAAAAGATGCGGGATCCCGCAATGCTCCAAAATTGGAAGCCCTAATTTACATATTAGCTCAGAAAGTATAGTTTAGCAAGAAATTTAATCTCATCATTTTCATTCCCAGCTATGTTATTATTTATCGTTGAAAGTTTATTATAGAATGTTTAAAAATACAACTGTTTTACGTACCAACACTTGCACAGCATACCCAAAAAAATGACATTTGGGTGTAGTTAAACTGTTTTTCTATGCTCATAATATGCGTGGAGCTGGATTCGAACCTTTTGCTAGCAAATAGCCCGCTCGACCCAGAATAATTTCATATATGGTATGATAATTTAAATCCCGTAATGCGTGTTCAGCAATTGTATGTAAACTCGCCTACATTGTTGTTAGTACAAGCATTCTAATTTATAATAAGTTTTTTTAATTGACTCGACTTGAGATACGAGTGTGAATATTATACCCAACATAATTAGTGTCACGCTGCACATTGACCCACTCGTGGTCGAGCGAGTCAGATCTGGAAGCCTTCTGATCCTCGGGGCACATGAAGTTGCCGAAGCATCGCTCATGATAGTCCGCTCCGGCATCCAAGAGAAATTTGACCATAGTAGGGTCTTCGTTCACGATCGTCATGTGAAGCACGCTTTCACCTTTAAATTTTTTTTAAACTTTGTAAAATAAATACTTATTGCTTAAATTCAGTCCAGGGGTGCGACCATCCAACTCTCTAGCCATGACTCTAGGCTGAAATATCTTGGTCTCATCCCTAGGGAAGGGTACACCGTATGGGTTTCTGTAGGTTGGCCTCCGGGAACCCACCGCGCGGCTAGCCACGGGATGGTTTCGTGAAGGAGAACCACACACACCTCCTGTCGCTTGCCATGTGGTAGGAGTAGTAATGCATTTATTAGGCACTACTCCTACCACATACTCGTACATATGTATATGATGGGGCGTTCTTGCAAAGCTTTTAGATGAAACATTTTTATTGTTAGAAAAATATTTATTCGTTTCAACGAATTACTTTAGAGAGAAAAAATACTCAGGGAAATTTAAATCTATTTATTATATTATATATTATATCTACTAAAATACAATACTATCGATTCAGCTACATATACAGCTTATATTTCGGGATATGTTTTCGTCATGACTTTCAAGATTGATGAATTCGCTTACTAAGGGCCAATTACACCACGTTTATACACACTGGAAAATATCGATAAATCGGTGTTCGTTAAATTTTCAGTGGATTTTATCAGATACTCTATCAAATTAGTAGCCGTTTATGTATTAGCACCCTTACCGGCGTGTGTGAAAAATGGAAGTTGGTACATTATTATTAATTACAATGTCAACAATTTTTTTATCGGTCGAGTTAATCTATCAATATTTTAGAAAATTGCCATGAAAGTAGTTTATATAACGGCCTAGAAAAAATGCTGCAATTTACTGACCCAGATAAGGTACAATAAGGTAAAAGTAATTCAAAATCATTTTATTAACAAGATATGGATTTTGTTTAATCAAACTTCTATACTGTTATAGCGCTGTACTCAACGCTGCGTTGCACGCTTGTATTTTTTACAGAATAACAAAGCTGACGTACTGTTAATATACTAATAACTAAATACGATTCTCATTATCAATTATCAATATTTTATTAAGTATTAACATTTATCTTCCGAAAAGGTTTCGTTTTCTTCGCTGTTTAATGTTGTAATTATTAAATTAATTTACTATAAAAAATGCCTGCAATGACAATTCACTAAGTATGAGCCGTAACATTACAAAAACCAAACAATTTCTTCTTTTTTTATAAACTTTTATTTCTAATAATAATATTACATTAAATCCATTATTTCCATAGAATTTTTTTTTAGTTTTTCATTTAAATCAATTCAAAAACGTGCATTTTGATATTTTCAATCGCGACTAACTCGATAACTATTGCGTTATCGGCAAAACTTTATTCTTAATATATTGCTTAAAATATTTTTTATTTAAAATCTCAGAGGCAAAGAGAATTTTTGAAGCATATTTCGTTAAGAATATTTTTCAGTATAACAATGTAAATACAAAATTAATCAAATATAATAATAAGAACAAATTTTCATTTTTATCGAAAGTTTAAAAATATTTATTTCAGCTGTTTCGGTGGATTGCCTGAACATTGATGAAAATACGCTTAGTAGTAGTGAAAAAGTAACATGTGCTTGAAAATTTGTCAGCCCTGTTAGGTTCTTGTTATCTCAGTGTTTAGAGCAATCACTCGAATTGTAAAAGGTCATGGGTTCAGGTCTTTTTTGAGCATTTTTTAGTAAGAATATGTGTTTATTATTCAATTCACGGTTATTTTGAATTATTAAATTTTCACCGCAGAGTAGGAATGACATTCAGCTCCATCAAGGATAAAAGCACACGTCGACTCTAAGTCGCGTTTATTAGTTATATTATTTTAGAGCTACATACAGTCAAAGTTTCAAATCAATCTATGCAATTATTTATTTTCGGACTTCAGCTATAGTCCAGCATATTCTAACTATTACAACAGAACTAAAATCGTCCTATCATACAAGTTTGTGTATTCCCGTTTTTAGTGACGCAAGATCCACTAGAACAAGAATAAGATCGGTACATATCTGACGGAACATGCATCGGCGCTATATATAAGAACTATTAAATTATATGATATTTAACCTAGCACGCTTGACAGAAATTCAGTGAGACACTTGGCGAATCTTCCGTCAGGTTTTTTCACGGGCCATAAAACATAAAAACTTTGTTAACTAAACAACAAAAACTGGCGAAGAGCATACCATAATATTCGTCGCTCATGTAAATATCGTTGATTAATTTTGGGTAAAACCTTAGAAGTCTTTTGGCCAAGTCGGCAAGCAATGAGGTAGCATTCAGCAAACATAAATGGAGGATCGTCTCGCCGACTGCTCCACGCTCCTTAAACAAAAATATACTTCATAATCATAAGCCTATTAATATACCTACTGCTAGGGCTTAAGCTAAGGGTTAATATATATTGGGTTTAAGGTTAGATACGTCAAAATGCCAAGTCAAAGAGAATGTATGGTCCAAACCGAAAATTAGTTCGTCTTCCCATTATGTAAACAGCTGATATTTTTTTTTTTTTTTTTTTTTTTTAAAGCTGGTTCCCCCACTTTATAGCAGGCTGTCTTATTGTTCTTTTTTATATTGTCATGCTTTGTTTATTTTCTTTTCTTTTTTATATTCAGGTATATTCCTGTTTAGTTTTTTGGGATAGCTCTTTTTCCCTTTTCTTTCTTTTTAACTTTTTTACATATTTCTTATTTGCTATTTACATAATTTCATTTTGTTATATACATTCCCATGTTATTTATTCTTAATTCTATTTTTACAATTTCTTTCTTTTACAATTCCTTTCTTTTCTTACTATACAATAATTCTTGCCTACTTCTTATAACTAATTACATTTTGTTGTTCTCGTTTTCCTAGTTCATTCAGTCTTTGTTCCTTTTTGCTACTTTTTCTATAATTATACATGCATAGTGTATGAACTTCTCTCTTTCTTTATTATCTATCATTATTGTTTCTAAGTTTTCCATGCTAAGTTTTGTTTCTATATGATTTTGTAGAGTGTGTCTTTCATTGCCGAAAATTGGGCATTCCAATAATACGTGAAATACGTCTTGATTCGTTTGGGGGTCGCACTCACAAAATGGGGTGTCTTTGCATTTGTAATCATGGAGGTAGGACTTGAACCCTCCATGCCCCGTCAATAGTTGTGCAGCCCATCTGTCAATCTTCATCTTTCTTACCACTCCGAAGGCCCTTTCCCCGCTGGGGAAAAAGACCTTCGTAGTGGCGGCGGTGTTTTCGCTCCTATAACGGCTATCCCATTCTACCTTTGTCAAATTGCGTAAATGCCTTTTGACAAAGGAGATGGGGCAGCCGTCATAGTGCGATTTGCACTTCAACCCGAGAGCCGCCCCCTTCGCCAACTCGTCCGCCCTCTCGTTCCCAATCACGCCGACGTGGGCCCTGATCCAAAATAGGGAGACCTTTTGGCCTAAGTCCCTAAGTTGTATCAGGTTGCCTTGTATCGCCTTCGTGATTGGGTGCGAAGAGTCCGGATCTTGTAGCGATTGTAGGGCGGATCTCGAGTCGCTGAGCACCGCCGCGTCCTTCCATTCTTTGTTCATCACACATTCCGTCGCTTGGAGGATAGCATACAACTCGGCCTGGAAGACTGTACAGTATGGCTCCAGCTTAAACTTTCGGGAAGCGATCTCAGCAGCCCCTTTCCAACAGGTCAGGGCTGCACCGACTTTTCCCTCAAGCTTGCTACCATCTGTATAGATCTTCACAAGGTCTTCTGCTAGTTTGCTATCCTCTTCCGCGTTTTCCAAGCATTCGAACTCTATCATGCTCAGGCTGCCGGGGTGGTTCGATTCCTGCAAAGACACCCTTTCCTCCACCTTCCTGCCCCTTAGTATTGCCTGGGGTTTCCCGCGCTTTGCTTCATAAAGTCGGGATGCTTCTTGGACCCTAAGGTCCAGCGGAAGCAGCCCCGACAATACTAATGCGGAATTTAGTGAAACTGTCCTGTATGTTTTAGCTATTTTTTGTGCGAACCCCCTTTGTACCCCATTAAAAACTTTTTTACTTTTAATTTTACCTGCCTCTTTGCCCCAAACACTTGCTGCGTACAGTACAATCGGTTCTATTACTGCTACGTATATGGTCCTAATGACCTCCGGGTTTAGTCCCCATGTTACTTTGGCTGATGATAATATTCCTTTATATATATTAATGGCTTTTTGACAGACGTACGCAATGTGTTGATTAAAGGTGAGTTTTTTGTCTATTATTAATCCTAATATTTTAATTTCCTCCTCTAAAGTTATACTAATTCCTCCCATGGTCAGGTGGGGGGTGTCATATTTAAGTTTATGCGTAATTATCATTGCCTTTGTTTTCTGTGGCGCGAAATTTAATTTGTTATCTTTTCCCCATTTCCTGACCATGTCTAGTGCTTTATTAGCTTTCATTTCCAATTTTTGGGAGCTTTTTTCCGATATAATCAACACTACGTCGTCCGCAAATGCCTGGCAATAGAAGTCGGCTTCGGTGAGACTGTTTAGCAAGGGGTCTAGAATTAAATTCCAAAATAGGGGTCCTCCTATGGAACCCTGTACACAACCTTTATTCGTTTTTCTTGTGACCTCCTTACCTGCATATCTCACCGTAACCGACCTGTCCTTCAGATAGCTTGCTATTGTTTTTCTGAGGTTTATTGGGCATTTTGTTTTATGTAATTGGCAGTGGATTCGCGGCCACCAGGCATTGTCAAAGGCCCCCTCTATGTCCAGCGAGATTAGGGCTACAATCTCCTTCTCTTCCAGATTGCTCCTAATCCGCTGGACCATGTCATAGAGGGAGTCTTCGGTGCTCCTTTGTGGCACGAACCCATACTGCCTGGGGTTTATTTTGGGTAGGATATGCCATTTTAAGCGCCTCACTATCATCTTTTCATATATTTTTCCAACAACCGAGAGTAGCCCTATAGGACGGTATGATTTGGGTGTGTTATAATTGGGTTTACCTGGCTTTCTTAGGGTTATGACTGTTGCTTCTTTCCATGTGGTTGGGAAGTGTGTTAATTCCAGTCCTTTATTGTATATGGCGAGGATTGTTTCTGTGTTCGCTTTGATGGTTTCAGCACATATATCGGCCGTCAGTCCATCTCCACCCGGGGCCTTCTTCGGGTTGAACGATCCCGAGGCATAGAGTAGTTCGGCTTTCGTGAATGGAGGGTCGTAACTGTCATCGTTACTCCCGACATTCACTTCCGCCGCCCTACTTCTAACCTCTTTGTGGGTTTCGCTCTCACCCTCTTCAGTGTCTACCGGGTAGAAACTTTCGGCCACTATATGCGCCGATTCCTCTGGATTGCTTGTTACTCCGTTTATTATCATCATTTGATCCTCGCCATGCTTTTTTGATTTTGATATAACTCTATATATTCCTTCCCACATGGTTTCCCTGTCTTGTTTATTGCAGAACTCCTTCCAACATTCCACACTTGCTTTGTCCATCTCCTTCATATATTCTTCTTTTGCCATTTTAAATTGCTCAATTGTATGATTTTTTCTCTCTTTTGCTGCATTCTTGATTCTCTTTCTTCTTCTGTTTTTTTCTTTCTTTAATTCTTCCAGTTTATTCGACCACCACACGATCCCTGTTTTATTTTTGTTTATTTTAGGTTTACTATTCTTCGCTATTGTTCGTTGCATCACTTCCGTTAGCTTTCCTATAATTATTTCGTATTCCTCCGTGTTAGTTATCATATCTATTTTTTCCTTTACAATTCCTTCCTTTTCCATTTCCTCTTTCACTTCCTCCCTAAATTTCTTCCAATCTGTTTTCTTTGTGTTGTATTTTCTAGTCGTTTTGTTATTCTCAATTTGTTCCTCCTTTCCTGTTTTCAGTTCAAACAGGATCGCGTTGTGGTCGGATGCTGAGATGTCTTCGTCTACTTTCCAATTGTTTATTATTCCAATAATATCTTTTGAGCATATTGTTACATCTACATGACTTTTATATTCTTTTTCCCCTCTCCATGTGTGGAATGTTGGAGTTCCCCCAATATTTGCTATTTCCAAATTCATGTCGTTTATTGTACCCATTACTACTATTCCTCTTTCATCGTCCTTTACACTCCCCCACCACTTATTCCATGCGTTTGTATCTCCTCCCATTATCATTCTAATGCCTTTCGTTTTTTCCCTTATATTTTCTAATTGATTTATATACTCGCTGATGTCTATGTCAGGTTCGAAATAAAAGGAGACCAGTATGACCGGCCAATCGGGTGTTTCCATTTTAGCTACCGCTATATTTGTTGTTGTTAAATTTGGGAGAGTGTGCACTTTTATGTTTTTATTGAAAATTAATATTGCTGCTTTATTTACTCTCCCCGGTTCATAGTTTGCTTGTGTTATTCTGATTCCCGAATGGCTGGCCAATACTCCTCCGTTTCCTGTGTACGGTTCTTGGGCTAGCACTATTCCTTTCCGTCGCCGTCTGTATAGCCTCAGCTGTCACATTTCTAGATCGTTGTAGATTTATTTGCATAAATTCAATTTTCTTTGGAGTGCCCTTAGCAGTATGCTACCTTGCTTCTGGCCAGTCTCTCCATTCTTATCCTCACTGGGCAGACTGTGCTAAAAGCATTGTGTTCTGTATTTTCTTTATTATTTATATCTTTAGAGCAGTTTCTGCATTTCGGGGGGGTTTGTTTTGTCTCGCATGCGGTGTAGAGGTGGTCTCCTCCGCAGTGGCAGCATCTGTCCAGTTGCTCCTGACAGTACCGTTTGCTATGGCCGTAGCCCAAACAGCGGGAGCACTGGATTAGCGGGGATTGGTCTTCCACATCAGAGCTTCCCCATTGTAGCTGTACCTTCCCCACCTCTGTCAGCTGCCGCCACGTGAGTGGATCCACTCGGAGGACCACACCCGCCGCATGTGGGTTTCTCATTCTCTTTTCATATGCGAACTCAATTTCCTCCTTCTGTGTTGTCTTTCTTTTTCCCATTGTTTCTATTTTCTTTTTAATTGCCTCTATCGCTTGTTCTGCTCTTTTTTCGCCTTTTACATTTTTCACTATTATTAATGGGTTTTTATTCTTTGCCTTCTCTATTTTTAGATTTTTGTTTGTTTCCAATTGTTTCTTTAATTTCATTGTTTCTTCCTCCTTTGTGCAGCTTATTATTAGTTTCTGTCCTTTTGTTTTCTTTACCCTCGTTACTTCACACCACTCATTCATTCCTTTTGTTGTATCTTTTACTTCCGCAAATACTTCTTCTCCTGTTTTATTTTGGTCTGTTGATTTTATTATTATAGAGTGATATGTTGTAGGAGGGCTTCTTTGTCTTGTATTTTCCAATACTTTCATATTTGTCGTTGTAGGCGCCTTTTCCACTTTATTTATTCCTTCTTTCATTTCTTTATGTATCTTCTTAATTTCCTCGCATGATTCGGTTATTATTTTACTCTGTCCCTCCCCGATTTCAATTTTTTCTCTTCCTTGTTTCTTAAGCTCTTCTATAATATTTTTCTGTTCCTTAATTGTTTCTTGATGTCGTTTCCTTTCTTCTTCTTTTTCCTGCTTAATCTCTTCCTTCCTGTTTTCCATTTCCTTTTTTATTTTCTGTTGGTCTTTTTCCATTTTTTGTAACATTTTTTGTATTATGTCCTTTTCATTTTGCCTATCGGCTATGTCCTTCTGTCTTGTTTTTGTTATTTCTTCCTTTACTTCTTTTAGTTCTTTCATTACTGCTATTTCTGCTTGACTATATTCTTGTTCTATTTTCTGTTTGCATCAAACAGCTGATATTACATCCCCATCGTATGTTAGTTTTATTGTTTTGATAAATACCTTTTTTGTTGGCACTAATGACGGTGTTGCCACAGAAGGGGAGCTATGACACAAAAGTAATGGCTATGATGCTGACATGTAATAATTATTTATCTCCACAAACTAATAAAATACAATAAATCTTACACCAAATTTTGCTTTTAGATCCATGATGCCTGTTTTAGGTAATTACCTATTAACCTTTTTGCACAAGATACCAGGTCCCCACTTCTCAGCGTTCACAACATAGAAAATTATAAAATTATATGTAAATAATTCCACAGAACAATAAAGAAATGCAGTTAAGAGGGCGCGAAAACTATAAATTAACTAACTTGATTTGTTTGGACAAAGAAGCAACGTCCGAACAAGCTGCAATCAAAAGTGAGAAAAGTGCATTACATATGTGGGGTTATTGGCTGGTTCGATTTATCAAAATATCTTTATTATATGTTAATCTAAAGTCACCGCAAGCAAGTCTATTTATAAATATTATCTTGCTAAATTACCAACTTATTTACTATAAGTATTAGCTAAATTTTCAGTCACTATGGATGGTGACCACTGTGAATTAAGCCGAGACCAAGGGCTTTACGATATATGGAGGCTCAATATAATAGATTGCTGGTCACCCATCCTGTGACCGGCCTTGCGAAAGTTGTCCAACTTCAATTGCAAATCAAATGCATTAACCACTGCGCTATAGAGCTCTTCACACACCTATTACTCAATCGAGGACTAAACAGACCTTGTACATTGGTTACCATAATATTTGCCCCCGATTGTCCCTTGCGACATTTGAAATCGTAACTATAATTTTTGAAGTCAATGTCAGTATGAACACCTGTGTCATCAATTAAAACTAATAAAACATACAAGTGTAATGTTTGTTCCAAGATTTTTATTTTCAATGTTTTTTCAAATAAAAACAAAACATAATTTACTACATGTTTCGTCGATGATCTTAGATAACGTAAGTAAATCATTCTATCGGCAAACAAATTATTACACAGTTATTGTACTACAGCTCGTACGAAAAACACAACATAAGAACCGACCAAGAGCGGACTCGCGCACACAGGTTTCCGTACCGAAAATGAACAAAAAATAACGTGTGTGAGCGCCCTTAAATGTTTATTTTATTCTGTTTTTTGTTTTAAGCGCCAACAGAAAGGGTTATCTGTGAAAATTTCAACAGTCTAACTTTCACGGTTCATGATATACAGCATGATTAGCGACAAACAGACAGACAGGGAAGTCTTTATAATAGTACCTTTTGGGTAAGGAACCCTAAAAAGAAAATATTGTAATTGTTACAGTTAAAACTAGTTCTTACTAGACAAGACGCGTTCTCTGAAGCGAAATTTCTTTGACACAGAATGGACACAAGCGATAATCAGATTGCAAGAAGAAGGAGGCAAAAGGATTATATGTAAAAGCAGAATAATCTCGTGATTTGACTGACCATGAGACTCATATATAATTTTGGATCCGCAACAAACAGAATAAAATAATGTGAAAAAGTTCAATAATATGAATTCCCGAACACCACCCTATGTGACACGTACGTATGGATTTATATGGGAGTTCCTGATATTTTCTTACCTTTTAAACCTTCTTGGACTTCTACAAATATTTCAAGTCCAAAATGAGACGAATTGGTCTACCACCCCTACATTTTCGAGTTTAAGCTAGACTTAGAAACGTTTCTATTTATATATAATTGTATTTAAAAGATATGTATTATTACCTTTAGATCCCAACAGAGTTCCCTGTAAGCAGAGGGGTTGGCATCGTACTCCTCCTGTGTGACCACCGGCCAATCTTTCTCCACATCAAATTCCTCATCCGGGTTCTCCATCCCTCTTAAAGGGGGCAACTAGTAAAAACATTTAAAAATTAAAAACCTTTTGTTTTGTTTATGCTTATAAACATAAGGATATGAGGATACCGAAGCCTGTGAAGATCATTAGATGTTTCTGTGTTTTTCAGCAAAGATGGGTTGGCTAAAGTAAAATAGATAACTTTTCACTTAGAATGTATCGAATAAGACGTCTGAGCCATGCGGGTTCTTTTTTGTAAACGTCACTCAACTATAAACGCAGGGAAATGCCTCTTATGCCTTTAATTGAGGCTGTCCAACTTCTAGAACCTGCTTGAGTGGGCAAAGTCAAAGTGAGTCGGTAAAAGACCCGTTAAAATCTAATTAAAATATTATCGTTATTAAAATATTCTCAGTTAGAGGGAAAGAATCCAGGATCCGGCACCGGAGAAAAGGCTTCAGTACCTGACAGGCTTTTCCCCAGACTACTGTCTGGTCCGTCCGCCTGACCTTCCTGCAAATGCAGGCCGTCATGGGAGCGACGATAGCCCTTGGATGCGACCGTGTAACTCTCTAGTAATGACTCTTTAACTGTAGAATACGACATCTTAGCGATTTTATCGCGATATCACGTTTAACTCTGATGACCTCCGCAGCCGAGTGGTTCGCACGCCGGTTTCAAGATATCGCGATCTTTGAGGCCCCGGTTTCAACTCCCGATCGGGCCAATGTAGAAAATGAACTGTTCTATATTGTCTCGTGTCTGAGTGTTGTCCTACTTTCATTGTCTTCATCTTGGAATTCGAGCAATAGCTTGGAAGTGACTAACATTAAATTTTAAATAATATACTTTGGTGGATAACTTTGGGACTAATGACTTATTCGGTAACACGTTATTGGATCCATTATCAGTCATGAATTCATCGCTATTAAATTACAAGTGGAATCAGTTATATAAAACGAAATATTGCCATTAGAAGGCTAAGATACGACACCTTAGCCTTCTTATGACTATCCTATGGGTAGAGTCATGGCAAGAGAGTTAGGCGGTTGCACCTCTGAATACGTGGTTCAGCAGAAGGAAGATGCGTTGGGTTATATATATATAAAACCTATTTTTATTTGAACTTATACCCAGTTAAACAAATGTCAATTAAAATTGTCATTACTTTACAGAAAAACCGCAGCGGTTAGAAGCGGCGTAGTGAATAATCGCCCGACCCGCAATCATTGTTGTTAAATAAGTTTCGCTAGGGTGATCACGGGATGGTTGACCAAAAAACTATTATCTCAAGGTACTCCGTGCATCGGAACGTACGTTAAGTCATTGGTCCCGGCTGCATTTGCAGTCATTAATAACCTCCAATCCGCATTGGACCAGCGTGGATGTTCATGGGCCACCATAACCATCCATAAGCAAGGCCTAAGCCCCTGCAATGGGGTTTTAAAAGGGCTAATGATGATGATGATAATGAACTTTACCGGTATAAATTTTCAAATTTAGAACATTATAGCTTAAAACCATCACTTAACAATATTGGACCTTTGTACAGCTGGGTGTTAATCTCATACCAGCTTGTGTCTTGGTCGTTCCTTGTTCCTAAGCAGTACGAGATGTGATATCGGTATATAGCGACCTTTCCCTTTATTATACAGAAATGGTTCCACTTTCGTTTTAATGGCGTGGTCGATCTCAGCGTATTGCTTGTTTTGCACCGCTCGCTTCATCATATCTACAAGGAGTCCACAGCCTGGAGAAGTACATAAAAAAGTTACTTATAAAGCTATCATTTATTCAGTCTAGGCTGTAAACAAACACTTGAGAATATCGAAAATTATACCATCTACGGCGAGAGACCTTGTACTAAGAAAAACCGGCAAGAAACTCAGTAGGAGCTACTAATTCAGCATTGTGAATGCAAAACTGATCAAATATAGTGACAGTTAATATGTTTTACCATGATGGGTGCGATATGTCAACGATAGCAAATGTTTTTGCTACTGTTCTGAGGATCATGTCATCTACATTTGAGTGTTACTTACGAAACCTTTATTAACCCAATTTTTTTATGGAATGAGACGCACTTGCCGCAATTTCCTTCGTTTTCAAGGACTCTACCGAATCACTAAGTCATTTATTAATTTTTTTCTCAAACTGCATTGATATTGAAGGTATCGAGAGATCTGATTTTTCTACAGAGAAAAAATTGCGCAGTAAGAAATTTAGTACCTACGCCAACGGAAAAATATAAAACTGACCGGTAAATGTTGCTAGAATGTGCAATGTTTTTGATTCGAAGTCAGTAGGGACGTTTATACATAGAAGTCATTGCTCTCGTGAGTATATAAAACCATATTAATGGCTCAGTTACACTGGTCGATAACATCCGCGTGCAGCGAGCGATTTGTGTGGCTCACGTATCATTAGGCGGTCATTGTTTTATTAACCAAGGAGATGAACCCGTTGAAGTCGCCAGCGTACGTGCATACCCTGTCGATCACTGTAATAATGCTATAAATCGTAACACCTGTGGTACTACTTACTACCTTTGATTTCTCTGTTCGTTTCTGTCATTAACTATGTCTGAGACTTTTTATAGAAATAAAACTACCACTCAACGGATATTGATCAAATTTGTTACGTTGCACCCTGCAACTGAGTGCTTGCTTAAGACTCACCTTTAATATCAATAAACTTATAAAGCTTCTGTGTTGAGGTTCCAGCTTGTTTCTTCACACCACTGGTGACATTACTTTCAGTGTTACCCATTTTATTATTAACTTAAATTTTATGTATTATAACTGTTTAACTAGTTTGTGTTAAGTGAGCAAAACTTTTATTTGCGTTAATATCGATGAAACAACGCGGTTACCTAAGCGATGGCATTCGGGCATTCCAAGGACAAACATATGGGAATACAATATGGCACATAATTGATTGCAATACAAGAGCTATCTATCGTAATGAGATATAAATGAACCTGTTTATCTCTTTTGCCAGTCAGTTGGTAATTTTAGCCATGAAACAGCAAGTTTCATTATACGAAAAGTTTTCTATTTAAACTCAGATGAAATGAAACTCATTAACAAACAAAAATATTATTCCCAAAATGAAATAGCTTAATTACTTTTAGTTTTGCCGCAGTAGATCATAATCATTTTAAATTTTAATAAAAACACAAGTAATTTATTGATTTACTGATTTATTTAAATAATACTTAGGCACAATTATAATCATACAAATTCAAACAAAATAATTATTGAAAGAAAAACATAAATATTTGGAATTATATTTTCTTAAAATTGATTCATGTCTTATTATTCTAAATTATTAATTTTGAATTCACGGAGTTAATAGATGTTTGATGTCATTTGTGAGAATTTATGAATTTTATTACACTTTCATTAAAAACTTAGGTTTACACTTATTATTTCATAAAGATCCTTTAAATATGCTTTACTATCATGAAATTTCATTAATATCTATACATTCACTTTATTCTGAGATCTACATAATAGGTATAATATTTCGACAATACTTAGCAACGACGCTCCGAAGAAAAGTCCGGCGATACCTCCCACAGATACTGAAAAAGTAATGATCAATTCATATTTTAATTTACTACTTATATCATCATAACATAACAAAGTCATGTTTTTTTTATTAAGTGCTTCTCCATATAAAATAAATAATTTAAAAAAATTATCATCAGTGTCAATCGTAATGAAGTAACGTTTCCAATAATACCCATGATATATAATAAGTGATGTGTCATAAAAATATTTTTTTATCTCATACATTGAAATCCGTTCAGTTATTTGAGTCAGTCGTGAAAAAAGGGTTTATTTAATAAAAATAAAATTTAAAAGTTTCTTAATCATACATATAAAACAAAAAAAAATGCCTTTATTTAATATTTTTTATTTACATCTCCGCATATTACACAGTTACAGTTGTATGTATGTGTGTGTGTATGAGAGAGAGCGAGAGAGAGTGTGTCCGTGATTATATGTGTATATGTGTATGTGTGGAGGTGTGTGGATGTGTGGTGTGAAAAAGATAAAATTCATTTATACGATTAAGTTCGACTACTAAGAGAATTTTCTGTTTTATTATAGTTTAAACTCAATAGCCATTGTAAAACAGCTTTTTTACATTGATACCTATTTAAAGGGTATATGGATAAGAGTCTATTGCATTTATTATAAAGTATAGGTCCAAGATATTCCACAAATTTTTGTCCAAATTTGGTATTGAATATCGGCGTCTTAAACACAATATCGTGCCTTCTTTTAGAGGCTATCATAAGTTGAGAATGAATGCTGTTTTAATATGACATTAGAAATAAACAACTGGTCAACAATCTACATATCCCAAAAAGTTCGTGAGTTGGAAAATAGTAGGGTTTAAATACATTAAATGTAGCTACTTTTAAGGATTGTACGCTGAACAACTTCAAATTTCATAAGGTGGGTGTAAGACCCTTACAGGCGCCCCCCCAAACGATGCTGCAGTATCCAAAAATACTCTGGCATATTGCATAGTAAACAGATTTGATCGCTTCATAGTTTACAATATGTCCCAGGATTCTAAAGACGTAGATAAGTTTTCGAGCCCTAGCTATAATTTGATTTATATGATAAATGAAATTTAAATTTTTATCTATAACAACGCCAAGATATTTTAAATATAAAATTAATATAAGATTCATCAAACCATTATTAATACGTTATAACTCCAGTAATAGAGGACGCACAACTTACACACTGAACCATTATTGGGACAGTATTTGGCATTGCACACCCCAAGTTTCAACAACTAAACTTGATCTTATAAATTATTTTGTTCAGTTAACATATTGTTCCAATAAAAAAGAATCGAAGTAACTACTTATAATGATACTATATCTTTTTTTTAATTCATCATCAGCCCTTTTAGGTCCAAACTGCAGGGGTTCAGGCTTTCGTTAAGGAAGATGGGCCATGACCATCCACGCTGGCCCTATGCCGGAACCAACAACTTAATGTGCTTTCCGAAGCACGGAGTTTTTCAATTAACAGAAGCACAAAAGTGTTAATTGCGTACCGACAAAATCCAAATCAGTTCGAACCAAGTTTCTTCTGTACCGCAACGTTGGCAACGATATCATCCTGACGCTCACCAAAGACCCTGGACCCGTGTCATTAAAGACGTGACCCCTTTCATGTAAAGAAAGTTGCATGATTAGTTATAACACATACGAATTAACATGACATCTGACAGTATTTGCCAAATTTTTTTTCGAGAACACTTAGTTCTTATAATATCATATCCATGACGATTGTCGGTGCATCAAAGGCAGTGTCAGGTTCTATCTCCGTTGCATTGTCAAAAATGCGTATCTTTAGAGTCGTAGAAATATTTTTAAATTTTGTTTTCAGATAAATAGAATAGGCCTTCAGTTATTCGAACGAGTAGTAATTTGCGTGGCACTTAAGTTGAACCAAAATGCCGTTTTCTCAGGTTCTAACTTCCAGTAAACTTAGTTTCTATGGTTACGTGCTGCGGTTCACCCCCGCACCTCGATTGAAGCCCGAAAATGTGTAACTGCAAGTCGCCATATTGATATCATTAAATGTCACGCAATAAATAATGTATTATTCTTATATGTACCTAGAATAATACTTAATAATCCAACCATATCAGATATATGAAAATTGAGTCAAACCTATACTCTTTCGCTAACTAAGCAACCGCTCTAGTGCTAAATAAACTCTAATAAGTAGGACAATCGCATACAATATCCATCTAGCCAATGAAGCCGCTTAGGCCTAAAGTTACATAATTATGCCGCCGTTTACATTGTTATTACATTGCTATTCGAATGGTTCATATACCATAAACTAATACAAATCGCCTGGCAAGAACGAACTATGAGCATGCCTACAACCTTGAGTTATGACGTCAGATTTTCAGATTTTGATTGCTCATGTGGAACTATACACTGGACAAAATCTTAATAACAGCGACGGCATACATTTATTAAACATTGCCTTGGCAGGGGTGCACTATTTTGAGCAGCAGATCAAACTAGGGTTCTCACTTGACCTGTTTTCGGGTAACTCTGTATAACCACAACCTTTTTCCGTTCTTATCGCCTGGCTACTTCAATTTTGCGGTTCCCCATTTCTACCGCCATAGTGAACCAATCAAGAGTGCGGAGCGACACAATTGCAATGTCGATCGGTGAAGATTGCATTCAAAAGGAAGGGTGCTGGACCCGGGTATTGGCCAAAGCTTACGGGTCAGAAATCAGTTTTCATAAACCATATTTCAAGATGTAAAAAAAATCTTACTCAGATACATGAATATTTGTGAGCTCACTTTCGACACAAGACGGCAAGCAACCGAAGAAGTGATTGAGTTTTGTACTCAAACTTTTATTACCTAAAAAAGAATTAAAGAAAATTTTAAAATAATAACTAACTAGTATTAATATAAATAATTTTCAAATTAAACATTTTTTTTACCTACCATTTATATGTACCAAGCAATTTAAACCGGTATAATTACAGTACAATTTACTGTCTGTAATTGAAAAAAAAACACATTAAACAGTATCTTAAGCAAAACAAAACTTATATAATTTGAAAAAAAAACTGTAGTTAGTAGTAGGATAGGGACAGAAAGGAAGAAATAAATATTATATTAGACCTTTCCATTTTAAGTTCCCAAAAAAGGTAGTAAGGGATATCAGCCAGGGGTGCGACTGCCTCTCTGGCCATGATTCTAGGACGACATTATATCGCAATGATATGCCGATATTTCGTTTCATTTTACGACTTCGAAACGAACTAACGACGAATGAATGTTAAAGAATTATGGTTATGGATTTTAAAGCAGTGTTCCCAACTTAGTCATTTATCCCAAATTTATCCACCAAACGACATGTCAAAGTACTAATATGAAACAAAATATCGTCATAGCATCGCTAAGATGTCGTATTTTTTGGCGTAGGCGGTTACTTTGTAGCATATGACTGTCTCAGCAAAACTTTTTGTGACAGTTGTCAAAATCACAAAAACTCTGATATTGTAATATTCCCCGTCAAAGGGGTGGTACTTATGTATGTGGTGGGTGGTAATTATGTATAGATTATCTATCGTGTAGTGGCTATCCACGTGAAATTGGCGGAATTGTGCGAAACGCACAGATAAGCCATCAATAAAAGAGAAGAAGAGAAAGAAGGGATTTGCTACAATAAAAATAATAATTAAAATACGACTAAGATAAGACTACAATTACGAGAATAAATTATTTTATTTTATATATATTAATTTTATATGTAATAAATTATATAAGGTCATGTTTTTTAATAAGTAGATAAATATCTGCTTTAATACTTATGAAGTTTGCATCACTTTATGCAGCTTCTACTAGTATTAATGTTTTTAAACTCACACGATTTGTATACATTATAATTATATGTAACCGGGTCTTACTCGTGCATTGTTTTGAAAATATTTATTTACTGGTCTTAAGGTGTTCATATTTTAATTTTTGACTTTATGAATGACACCCGTTTGCAAGCCCATTCAGCGCTTCATTTTGACAGATCAATCAGGGCGTCAGTTACGTAGAGTTACGCGATAGAGCCGCGAATGTCAAGCACACTAAATAGTTGCATAAAATACTGACTCGCATTAAACAATAATAATACATATTGTCTGCTTAAACTGACGTTACATTTCTAATGTGTTTTGTTCTTTTTAATAGATAGATAACTATTTATATAATGTACTTACATGAAATATCACGAACAGGATGAACACAACCACATTGCTCAAACAAATATTCAGTCTGTCTGGCCATCAGACATGCTCCATATGAATATACCTGTGACATAATATATTAATTTTGAAAATTATAAAAGGTAGTCCATTTATGCTTATAAATATTACATAAAAAACATGGCAACCGACTAACTAAAACTTAATATACTTACTCTAACTTCAATCTAATGAAATGAAAGATTGAGTATATAATATATTGTTTAATACCTTATAGGTATGCAGTGGTTCAGCTGGTACTTCTGCAAGGTAACGGCAGCCCCTTACTTCTATATTTTCACTCAACAATTCAGGATCATTTTCAGTTTCTACTTCGGAGAATAGAAATTCCATCCGGTTTTGTAAAGCAGGCCTCACCTCCATCTTGAATTGTAAGTCCAAGTAGTCGGTAGGTAACTCTTCGGGACTGTGTACGAAAACCTAAAACGTATATGTAAATTTTGCAATAACATATTATAGAACGGATTTTGATGAAATTTGGTATACAGATAGGGTATTAGCTGATTTAGATAACAGGATACTTTTTATTCCACTAAACATTTCCTTAGGGTCCACGCGGGCGAAGCCGCTGACGAAAGCTAGTAAATAATAAAAATAAAAACAAAAAGGTCGTTATCGACTAAAAACTTATTTTTATAATCATGTTTACTCACATTAGCGTCCGATAATATACGAAACGAAAGCTTCCCAGGACCTGTAGTAAGGTTTACTGTAAACAAGTCATCTAGAGAGACCCTAAAAAAATATTACAGCAATAAATTCTTAACGCAACTAGCAACATAATAAGGTGGAACGTCCAGATTACGTTTGTTTTGATT
This sequence comes from Diatraea saccharalis, assembly GCA_918026875.4. Lineage (NCBI taxonomy): Eukaryota > Metazoa > Arthropoda > Insecta > Lepidoptera > Crambidae > Diatraea > Diatraea saccharalis. The sequence goes on along the minus strand of OU893341.1, from coordinate 6,767,082 downwards.
AAAAAAATATATATATATATCCGTAATTGGAATTCAAAACTTTTTGGATAGTCCATATATTTTCTTCTGTCACCCATACAGGCGAAGAAGGTCGCATGCAAGAAAGTATATCAACTGCCAGAGTGGAGTTCAATGCGTGCACGAATCACGAGTATGTTGTACAATCGTTATCTTTGTCAGGACGAATCGTGGTTGTAAACTTTATCGCATTACATCATTCACAACACGAATTAGGTTGATCACTTACTCGCTTTGTAATGTGTTGAAGGTGTAACAGTGTCCGTATTTCGAATCAACCAATCGGAACTTCTCGCAACAAGGAATCTCTGCACCATTGCAACGACAGTCGGTTATAAGTTCCGAACATTTCTTGTGCACCTGGTACAAAATGTATAAACTTCAATCAGTGAGCATTATCATTGCTTTTATGAAGTCAATGCTATGCTATGTTTATTCATGATTAGAACCATGTGAGAATAATGTGAGGATTCTTTTAAATAAATAATTGCCAAAATGTCTTGGAGGTGGCCTGGAATGAGTAGTGTGAGTAATATTATTGTTTATATTAAACAGCTATAAACATTGCATTATATTTATTACAGATGAATATAGCTTTAAATTAATGAGGGAATTTGTACAATCATTTAAGTTTTTTTGAGATTAGCAAGGAATACTGTTCTAGACAAGGTGTTCGAGATACTGTTCAAAAATCATTATTTCTACTATTACTGGCAAATCTAGCGATGGGAAAATCATTTGGTTGAAAACGCTTACTTTATCAATGATCTCTCTCCAGGATAATTCACAAGGCACTTTGGTACCGCAAGGTACGCAAACGGACTTGGTATTACATGCACCCCGCCCGTATACCAAATCGGCGAAATATTTACGCCAATCCATATTAAGGGAAGTAAATAGATCAGCTAAAAAAATATAAATGAAGATCAGCTTTGCCAAACTGTAACACTCAAATTTAAGTAGAATAAAACATTTACAGTGGTATTTGCAAACAAGGTTTAGCGTCAGAGTAAATTTAATTTTTGTGTTGGTTCAAATTCATATTATACAGAAAATAAAGAAACTCACTACCTTCTAAGAGAAAATATTACTCCCGTAGAACCTCGTACTAGGTTTACCTTTGCTAAATCTCTGTTTAATAATATGAATTTTGACTAATACTAAGTGCAGTCTCAGGGTAAATTTACTCCAACGCTTAACCTTGTTTAATTAATAACAGTGTTATTGTCTTTTAAAGTAGGTTTTATTTGATTGAATCTCTACGGTATAACAGCGCTGTGGGCGATATTCAAGTTCGAGTCTGTTCTTATAATAGAACAACACTGCCGATACCATGGAGTGTACCGATGACATAGATTATCCGATTACCACTGATAATAAATCTTTACAACAGATTACGAATACACTTAACGCATTAGGATAAGAGTTAATTTGCTAATTTATGTCAGGAATTTCCAATTTTACTACGTTATAAACACATAAATAATTTATTACTGTGGTTATTACATTCACGCATTTCACACGACCTCATAGCTGAGTGCGCAGTACTTGTCTTTTCTATAAGTTAGTAGTCAGTTCCACTAACGTTCATTAAAATTGACTTTAATTTAAAACGACATTACCAATACAATTATTCAATTTAGAACATTTATTAGAGCTTCAACTCATCATTAAATCTTAATGGACGTTTGTTTTTTAAAGCAGTGGAAATAAAAATAACAAGATATATATTTTTACACAAATCTAATTTATCAGTTTATTTTTAAACAACTATATTTACGTATTTTATATATAAAATACAAATATTTAATTTAATGTCGCAATTGATGATTGCGTTAAGTTTTAATATTACTGTTCGTATAATTATTTTGGAATTATTTAATATGACCCATATTTTGTTATTTCCTTATGTATAATTAAAGATTTTAAAAATATTTGGAACCCGTACATAAGTTTACACAAGTTATTTTATTAATGTGTAGTTGTATACGAGGGTCAAACTGAAAGTTCTTAGAACTGGCCACTTATAAACAATATAATAAAAAAATAATTCTAAAAATTGAAAATATAACTCTTTGCCAATATTACTGAGTATATATTTCATTCATTTGTCATTTGTTTTACGATTTGGCGGCAAATTGAAAATTGTCTGTGTCACGTCATCATGAATTTAACACGAGAAAATTTTCGTGCAATGATTTTTTATGACTTTCGATGTCATTTAAGTCAACAAGAAAGTTATGATAGACTACGATTGGCCTTTCACGATGAAGCCCCATCTCGTGCGACTGTTTACAACTGGTTTAATGAGTTTAAACGTGGTCGCACTAATCTCACTGATGATTTACGTGAGGGACGGCCTTCTACGGCGACGACTGAAGATAACATCTGTGTTGTGCGGCGTATGATAGAGACTGACAAAAGAGTGACCTATCAACAGATTCGGACAAGCTTAGGCATCGGTATGAGTCAAGTGCACAAAATCCTCCACGAACATTTAGCGGTCAGGAAGCTTTGCGCCCGGTGGATACCTCATAATTTGACTGAGGCTCAAAAACTCCATCGTGTGGATTGGTGTCGTAAAATGATTGAAAGATTTAACGGAGGTGACTCAAATGCTGTGTTCGACATACTAACAGGTGACGAAAGCTGGATTTACTGTTATGATCCTAAAACCAAAAGACAATCTGCTCAGTGGGTGTTTCCTTTCGAGGAGTTGCCAACTAAAGTGAAGAGAGATCGAAGTGCGGGAAAAAAAATGGTGGCCTCGTTCTTTGGAAGGATAGGTCATTTTGCAACAATTGTGTTAGAGGATCAAAAAACAGTTTCTGCAGAATGGTACACTACCAATTGTTTGCCACTTGTCTTGGAAAAAGTTCGAGAGAAACGACCTCGCAGTAGGATCCTTCACCACGACAACGCCTCGTCGCACACCGCCAAGCGAACGATCGACTATTTGGCGACATCAAACGTTGAATTACTGGGTCACCCGCCGTATAGCCCCGACCTCGCGCCTTGTGATTTTTATTTATTTCCAAAAATTAAAGAAAATCTTAAAGGAAAGCGGTTTATGAATGCTGAAGAAGCGGTGGCTGCGTATCGCGATGCCATTGAAGAGACCCCTAAGGACGAGTGGGCAAAGTGCTTTTCCCAGTGGTTCCATCGCATGCAGCGGTGTATTGACGTGAATGGACAATATTTTGAAAAGATATAATAAAACTAATAACTGGCTAATGTAATCAGTTTTTGATTTTCTAAGAACTTTCAGTTTGACCCTCGTACTAAATTTATAATATAATTTAACCAAACACTAGATCCAAAAAGCAATTTTGCCTAGGTATATGAACTTCTCTAAGAAACAATCATGAAATATGAACTCATAAAAAACTCGGAACATCTATTTGAAAATTCACACAATATTTGATTGAACGTTATAATATACTAGCTATAACGAGTACTACGCATGATGTAGCTTCCCGTTGATGAAAGTTTTTTTTTTAAATCTGTCCAGTAGTATCAGAGCCTCTTCGATGCAAACATACAATCAAATCTTTCCTATTTATAATATTACTATAGATATAAATATCATTGTTAATAAGATTTAACTGACGATAGAATTCAGCTAGTTTTCTTTGCGTCATCCTTGAACTGTAGCTCTCGCAGACGCTAACCGCTGGAAAAGTGGTTGTCCAGGTGAGGTACCGGGTCTCCGGTGTGAAATTCACATCTTTACCGCGCTCCAACACAGGTACCACTATCACATACATGAACCCGCTTGACATCAGCACCATCACTATCCAGAATATTCTGCAGTTGATAAATATATTTTAGAGTTTAATCGACATCTCTCTAGTTTAGGGTTGCCAAAATACTACCGAAACAGTAGTAGTGACTGATTGCAAACATCCAAGTAAAAAAATAAAAACGCAATGTTAAGCCTATATTTATTATTTTTCCATTTTCCTTTTTAAAAATCGATAAACTTGTAAGCCCCTGTGTAGTCGAGGATTTTATGCAGTATTTTCACTGGAAATGTGGTCATCAAGGCCCTACGTTTTTGACGCGCAAATCTATCTCATTGTCAGGCGCATTAGACAGTATTATTACTTTACCCCTCCTAAGCCTTAAAATCTATTCGGGTGATCTTTTTGCTTAGAAATCTGAAGTGCTGTCGACTTTATCTTTCAAACAATAAATTAACATTTCAAATATGTAAATGCGCATATTAATGTTATAATTATACCACAATTGATACTCATCCAATGTTAACACATTGGGTGCCATCAGGTGGCACCTAAAGTCAGAAATCAAAAATCAAAATTATTTATGCAGCCTAGGCTGTTACAATCACTTGTGAAAGTCGAGAGCTACGCCATCGATTCGTAAATCTACGGCAGGAGACCTTGTAGTTCTATTTTACGATATCCCGAGCTGAAAAATTTCTTCTGTTCTTTCTATCAAGTCACCCAATGCTTAGTGAGGCATCTAGAGTGCGTCATCTAGCGCAGTGGCCAGCTAGTCTACGATACGATTGTTAAGCAACTTACATATTAGCCGATAATAGGATGCTTCGGAAGGCACGTTAAGCCATTGGTCCCAGCTGCATGTACAGTCGTTAACACCCACCAATCTGCAGTGGGCCCATAGTAGGTCATGGCTCATGCTCCCTATTCGATTCCATTCGTAAAGAAGACCTGAGCCCTAGCAGAGGGGGGGGGGGTTGGTGATGATAAATGCTGAATTTAGGTCTCTCCCATGGTCTTCCACTATTACTAGCTCGTTGCATCAAAATTTTTTTTTCTCTTTATTTTGACACATAACAGTCATTACATTATAATACTTAAATTAATTACAATATTTAATAGACAATGTGTGTCCACTATTTCTATAGAGGTATAATAAATAACTGTTGTCTGAAGGACACCAGTTAAAGAAGCAAATTTTTGCACAATTAACTTATCTCTAAGTAAAAATTTAAAGCAATATTAGTTGTTTACTATACTATTTTAGTAAAGATTTGAGACTTAAGGCTACTAAGAGAGCAGTTAAACAGGTCTATATCTGAGAATTCACAATTGTACATACTTAAACAACGACAAAAATAATTATTTGCAGTATATAATTTGCGAAAATGAGGCGGTACAAATACTTTCATACAACGTGAGGAGCGTACAGGTAACCGAGCCTTAGTTATAAAATTAATTTTCGATAGAAGCGTTGAGGAATCGACAAAAGAATTTAGTATTTTAAAAAGAAATTGCAGATCCAGCTGCTTACGTCGGTTCTGTAGAGTTAATAATTTATAATGTTTTAAGGATTCTTTGTATGATTGATCATAGTTTCCTGAACGATAATTCAATATTTTAATAAATTCCTGAACATTTTCTATTCGGTTTATGTCTATTTTATAGTAAGGGTTCCAAACGACACATGCAAAGTCTAAAACTGATCTTACGTAACTAAAATAAAGGATTTTAAAAGTAATAATCTTACTAAATGGTTTGCTTACTCTATTTATAAAACCTAAATTTCGGAGTGATTTTTGGACAATTTTCTCATAATGAAGTTTAAAAGTCATTGCGCTATCCATAATTATACCCAGGTCGCGAATACTATCTGTTCTTTTTAAAATTATGTTGTTAATTGAGTATTGAAATAATATTGGTGCTGTTTTTCTTGTATAAGATATTATCTTGCATTTATCTGCGTTAACAAATAGTTGGTTTTCTGTACAGTATTTATTTAATGTGTTTAAGTCAGCTTGAAGGCTGTAGCAGTCATCCATATTAGAAATGACTCTAAATATTTTTGTATCGTCTGCGTACTGAAGATGGTAACTGTTTGGTAACGAATCACTAATATCGTTTATATAAATTGCGAATATTACAGGTCCAAGGTGTGATCCTTGAGATACTCCAGATGATAACGGCAAAAAACTCGAACAGTAACCCTTAATGCAAACAGCCTGACTACGGTTACGAATATAAGACTCAAACCATCGTAGTAAATTGCCATTCACACCGATTCTTGAAAGCTTTTTTATAAGTAAATAATGGCTAATTTTATCAAACGCTTTAGAGAAATCGGTGTATACGACATCAACTTGCTTGTTTTCATCCATAGCTTTAAGGACAATATCAGTGAATGTGACCATATTGGTCTCGACACTGCGTCTTTTCATAAATCCATGTTGCGTATCAGACATATGAGACTTAAGAATGGAGGACAGTTGATCTGATACTATTTTCTCGAATAATTTACCAAGAACATATAGTTTTGAGATGGGTCGATACTGCGTTATTAAATCTTTTTGCTTGTTTTTGGGAATAGGCGTAATGAGGGCTTTCTTCCAAGCACTAGGGAAAATACCAGAATTCAAGGACTGTTGAAATATTTTACAAATTGGTTTTAATAATTGGTTTGCACACTGAGTTATTAATAAAGGGTGTATCTCATCAGATCCAGCTCCCTTATGAATGTTTACATTTTTTAAGTGTTTAAGTATCACTTTTTCATCTAGTTGTACTTTTCCGAAATCAATTATAGAAAATTTTTCATCACATTTACGAGCTGAATTTATGCTACTATCAATATCTACGTTAGTTTTTTCAAAAACGGATTGAAAGAATTTATTAAAAGCTGCACAAATCTCTTCGCCTGTAGTCAAATTTCTTCCAATAAAAATCATATTATGTGGAATTTCGTCGGTTTTATTTTTTGATTTGACAAATGACCAGAACGAATTTGGATCATTTTTAATATTATTCTCTGAAAATGCTTTATATTTATTATAGGTATCTGCTTCCAATTTGCGGACGCGAGATCGTAGTAATGAAAACGTATTGTAGTCAGCTTGATTACCGTAGGCCTTCCATTTCCTATGATATTTTCTTTTCTCATTACTTAATTTAATAAGAGGTCGCGAGTACCACGGAGGAAATTTTTCTCTATTTATCTGGAGGCTTACTGGCACATGTAATTTAATTAAATCAGTTAAAATGTTGTAGAAAACCAGCACCATAGCATCATCATCATCAATACAGCTCTGAAAAGTAGTGTCCCAATCGATTGAATCTAAGCTGCATTTTATAGAATTAAAATTAGCCCTAAAAAACAAGAAAAACAAACTAGTCATTTCATTGAGGGAGTTAATATCGTTTGTTAAACAACTTTAAATCGTTATATATCCCAAACTATTATTTAAAATGAAAAATGATAAAAAGAAACTAAAGATGATTTTAAAATACCTATTCACCGACACCCCACTTGACATAAATCATCGATTTTTTTTTCATTTTGACAATATGGCGTCTTGTTGTCGCTGTGGTGAATTTTGATTACTGTCATGTCTTTAGTGACACTTGCAAGGTAAAGACGAATCGATTGACATAAGAATTATACAAATCGGCCTACGCATTTGGTCTCTAGAACGCCACATAGAAACAAACATACATACATACATACATAGACTGATAAACACATTACCCTCCTTTGCGTCGCGCAGTCGGATAAAAATACAAAACATAATTGATTGAATATACGTGTCTCAGATATTCTATTCCTATGTCATTTCGAAACTCACTTCACTTATACCTTATTAATTCGGGTTTGGTTTTAACGGAATCGCAGGGCAGTTCTTACCTCCATTCGAGAACTTTTCTACCCCACCTTCCATCAAACTATCGGCATTATGACCTGCCCCTTTTAATTAAAAAATAAACTAGAGAAAATTAAGAGTTGCTAACCTTGCTGTTATCATAGAATCTTCTCGAAAAATATGTTGTAATCCATGAATTCCACTTCCCCTTCCAAAGGATATAAATCTATCAAATAACGCTATCTTTTTTAATGTATTTTTATTCTTCTTAAACATGTTATTAAGGCCACACAAACGATGTGCTTATTCACTTAAATGAGTTCAATAAAAACGGTACGCTACGACGACGATATAACATATTAAATAAAACCTTTTATCTAGATTCGTTAATGCTAAAAGCTTTCCAATTGTTTTTAAAGCTATATACATAATGTTATCTAGCAGTACGTGCCTTAATAATATTCAGTACTTATATCAGGGTCTATGTCTATTAATTTTCATGAGAACGATAGTTAAACAAAGAACCACCAGCAGAATATTTTCAATAATAAAGAACTAACAGAACAAAAAGCTCGTTAAAGGTTTTATTTTTTAATAGACCTAATAATAAATGTTTAGAAAATTTCTTCATAGAGAAGCAAAGAGTTATTAACATATCTGTTCTTATATATATTAAGAACTCTTTGCATGGGCGCCATTTGTACGCTTTATTTGTATAAAGAAGTTTAAATAGATAAAATACCTAAACAAACCTCCCTTAAAATTGCCATTATTTTAAAGCGACATTACAGATACAGGTTATCAAATTCAGAACATTCATTAGAGCTTAAAGTCGTCTTTAAATCCTAATGGACGGTTGTACAATATTTTTTTACGATAATTACACATACATACATTAACAATATTCTTATTAAATAAAGTTCACAAACTCATGTAATTAAACATTGACTGAGCAAACCTTCTAGGAGTAAATATTACATACTATAATATCAGCCAGCGGCTACGCCCTCGTGATATTTCCATTTTTTTTCAAAAGTTTTATTGCTGCTCCACTCTATGGTTATAATAGCCTATGACCTTCCTCAATAAATGAACTATTCAACACTAAAAACTATTCTAACCAGTAGACCCTGAGATTAGCGCATTCAACCAAACAAACAAACAAACTTTTCACCTTTATTATGTTAATATATATTAAACGCATATTTAGATTAAACAATATTAATAATTATAATATTAAATTATTTATAATAAATTAAATAAAAAAATAAATATTATACAATATCACATACATTGTTCAGATTCTAAGTTGAGTAGTTAAAGCCCCCGTATTGTGGAGAATCTGAGAAAACGAAAGTAACACAACACCCAGACCCGACACAATATAAAAAGTTCATTTTCTACATTGACCCGACCGGGGATTGAACCCGGGACCTCAGAGATGGCGACACCTTGAAACCGGCGTGCGAACCACTCGGCTACGGAAATCGTTAATGTTAATTATCAGTTTAAACTTTGCTTATTCTCTATTTAATATTTTGACTAATGTATATTTTCTTTGCTAATACAACAGTCAATATCAAAGACTATATGTATATCAGTCCACGGTAATCCTAAGTACCAGAGCCCGATCCTGTTATATTGTCACTCTAGGCTGAACTAAAATTCGCTGACCTTTTACACCAAACATAAAATCATAAAGTTGCTATTCTATGGTAAATATGTGATATTATTGAAATTGTATGATTTTCACATACCTACGTTAGGCTATTGGAGTTTCTATACATGTATGCATTAAAAGGGACATTTATGTACAGCTCCCAATTTCGCTGCCCTAGTTTTTACCGTCCTGGGCAATTGACCAGCTTGCCCTTGCTTAGATTGAAGTATGCATATAATAGACTGAGAACTCGTAACAAAAATGTGCAAGAACTTTCTAAACTTGATATTTCAGTATGTTGAAGTACTAACTAAACATAATGGAACAAACATAAAAACATCGTTAGATATTTGACTCGCGCCGCCGCCATTTTGCTTGTTCTTCTTATCAGCCAAAAGACGTCCTGAACAAGTGGTAGGGAGAAAAATGTTGGACGATTCAAAAGTACTTTTAAGAAGTCTATTTTAATAAAGATTATTTTGACTTGACTTGACTTGACTTGCCACCAAGTGTTCCAGCACCTGAAATTCGCACTAGGTTCCGAGTGATGTTTACCCTTAGTACTACTGAAATATCAATCAATCTCTTACAGTGTTATTTATAAACAAAGTTTAGAGTTGGAATAAATTTACACTGAGAATGCACTCAGTATTAATCAAAAATATACAGATCACTAACAAGGACTCAACAAAGGTTAACCTAGTACGAGGTTCTACGGGAGTCATAATTACTCGTAGTAGGTTTGCTTATTCTCTGTATACTATGAATTTGAAGTAATACTAAAATTTAAGTTATAGCGTAAATTTACTCCGACGATAATTTTTTTTTTTTTTAATAGCTCTGTTAGACTATAAATGCAGTCTTTGTGTAAATTTACTATGACTCTAAACCCTGTTTATTATTAACACTGAAAAATCAAAGAGAGGAGCCAGTTGTTTTAAAATAATTTATTCTTTACAATATATTTATAATCTATACAATTTTTTTCTTGTAGTTGTGGTGCATATTATTAAATTGATACCAATGAGGAAGTATTTTTTAAAAACATTGTTCCCGAAATCAAACTAGATGTCGCTACGGTACGTTCTTGATTCCTCCATGACAACCCTTCCGTTTTTTTTTATGTTTAAAAGTAAATTAGTTTTTAAAACTCAATAACTCAATAAGCAACTCATATTCTATTTGTACTTTTTTGTATTTGTATTTATATCTAAGTTTCGAACTTTTCAAATCGCCATCTAGAGGAGGTGCTTTTAGTGCATTCGTTTTTCTTAAATACTTCTTCATTAAAGGATAAAGGAAATTAGTGAGGTAACAGAATTTTAAACACCACACACTCAAAACACATACACACAGCTTAAATACTGTATAATAATATTACATATCACAGTTATCATCCATTGCATATGTACGTTAACGTACGTTCCGTTATATTACGTATAACATTCAGTATGCTACCCGAACCACCGGTCGTACCAACTGCTTTTCGTGGTGGTGGTGACGTCATTGTCTATATTCCTCTGCATGGGATCGGCGTAATCAGTCTTGGGCGTTGTTTGTGGTCGAACGCGGTTCAGACGAAAACCATGCAGCAAATCACGTAGAAGCTCCGCTCGGGGATGTCTCCTTTCGGATTCTGTTGCTGTAAAACAAGAGGACTAGACTAACAAAATAGGAAAGGTTGATTCATATCAAATCAAAATCCTTTATTCAGTGTAGGCTGTTACAAGCACTTGTGAAAGTCGAAACTCTATGCCATCGGTTCGTAAATCTACGGCAGGAGACCTTGTACCGAGAAGAACCGGCAAGAAACTCAGCGAGAGGTGTTTTTTAGACTTCCGTAGTAAACAAGAAACTCTTATAGTTTCGCCATGCCCGTACGTCAGCGGGTTAGCTCAAAAATTATTGGTACTAGAAAGTTATGATTTGGCATTAGTATATGTTATATTTCTATATTTAATTAAAAATTATATGTATTCACAGCATTTCATTTATTTATTTAGAATGACATAATGTGACATCAATCATGCAAGGCTCCTTGTTTTGTCTATAGTACTTAGTAAAAAAGTATATATCAGTCCTCGGCCGCCATTGAATTCACCGCACCAGAGGTGCCGGCAGCAGCTGGTCTATATGGCGACGCCACGTTTCGCCGGAGTCTGTCAGCACTTCGTAATGTAGCTGGCCAGTCCGACGGGATATTTTACCGAATTCCCATTTGCTAGAACCACTATAGTTACGTGCCTGCACTCTGTCATTTTGGGAAAAACATCTAGTAGCCCTGATTCTACTTGCATTTGGACCCTGATTGTGCTTCGGCTTATGAACCATCGCCTGTAATTTTGTACGAATAACTCTTCCAAACATCAACTGATATGGTGACTGATCTTCTCTAATAGGAGTGCGCCGGAGACAATATTTGATCTGAAGTAACCTTTCAGTTAGGTCACCACCCTCCCCCGCCATACTACACAATGACTTTTTGACTGTTTGGACATACCGTTCTGCTTGTCCATTCGTGGCTGGGTGGTATGGTGCTGATGTTCTGTGTACAATGCCTTGTTCCGATAGGAAGTTTTTGAATACTTGGGACACAAATTGCCTGCCATTATCTGATACCAGTATGTTGGGGATGCCGAATGTGCAGAAGATCTCTTTCAATTTAGATATACACCAGGTACTTGTAATAGTCTTTGTCGGTATTATCTCCACCCATTTACTGTAAGCGTCTACTAGAATCAATAAATAAGTACCTTGAGTTGGACCTGCGAAATCAATATGAATTCTTTCCCATGGTGTAGTTACTTCTTCCCAGTGATGGGTTAGCGTTTTGCTGGGCTCATTTTGTTGCAATAACCACGTGCTAGGTTTTGGGTCTATAAATTCGTCTAGTAGTTGTGTAAGAGTTTCGTAATCTTTATTTATAGGTTCCTCTGGCGAGCATAAATCACAGAGCTTTTCATGTAATTCTGGAGTTAATGTAGATAGAAGTGTGTACACTTTCATATTCGTATTAGTGATTCCGTTCATAAGAAAAAAATATATTTAGTCGTTTTTTAAAATTTTGGAATGTTTCTTTTTCTTGGAACGGTTGAAAATTTAGTTTGGGAGATTTGTCTGCATGGTTAGTATCAACCGTTGGTGAAGTACATCTCCTCGGTATAGCAGTTTGAATTTCATTTGAATTACGTAATGTCAAATATTTTGTTCTAATTTTAATGTAAGTCTCTTCAAAATCAAATCTGTATTGTATTTCGTCGTCTAAATTGGTATCATCTATTTCTTATTCTATATCTTTTTGCAAATTTTGTAACTTTAGTAATAGATCTTGTAAGGAATTCAACCTAGGATCGATTTCTTCACTAGGCAAATTTTCCAATTGACTTACATAATTTTCACTTCTTGTTAGTAATCCTCGTAAAGAAGCGCGTACTTTCTTTAGTTTTTTTATATTTTCCCACATCTCGTCGCCAATTTGTTATATTTCTATATTTAATTAAAAATTATATGTATTCACAGCATTTCATTTATTTATTTAGAATGACATAATGTGACATCAATCATGCAAGGCTCCTTGTTTTGACTATAGTACTTAGTAAAAAAGTATATATCAGTATACACATTAATTACGCCGACAAAGTGATAAAGTAAGATATCGAAAAATTACATTTTTAAGGTACCTCCCGTACATGAGGATGATATTTTCTTTTTGTCTTTCCCATAGTATATAGACAATATATGTATTACGATACTATCTTATATTCGCCTACAAAAATTAAATCTGAGCAGACTTTAGTAAGCTAAGGGAACAATAACACGACGAATCCAAATTAAGGCACCGTTTTTTATTTTGGGTCCCGTAGACAACAAGATCTTAATATTGCGCTTCCGGAAAACGGTACTGAAATTGCTTTTGCCTTAAACATAACAAATAATTTGCCAGAAGCGAATCGCTATTGTAAAAAAAAAACCGCTAGTTACAACAATGAATTCTCAGAACGCGTCGTGGCTTTTCTTCATTGCCACAACGCGTTGAGGTCGAATAGCGTGTCACGACACGGAGTTCCATTAGAGCCATAACACAATTTTCGCTATATGTATATTTTACTGTGACCACAACGCGTTGTCAACTATTTTTTCGCTCAATGAGTAATTTCGATCTTTGAGCGTAACATATTTATAAAATAATAATATTTAAAAAAACTTGTCTCCAGCCCTATTGACACCATTTCATTCATTATTATGAAAGTGATTTCCATAATGTTTCGTGATAAAGATAATTAAGTGTCATTTTGAAGAATTTTCAATGGGAAAATGACACCATTGTTAAACAATGCAGCATTGAATGTAGAACGAGGACGGTCGATGAAATATTATCTTTGGAATGTTTTGGTTAGGTCCGATGCTGCTCATGCAATATTGGTATGAATACTGCACAAAACCATTAACTTTTTTTTAACGAGAGATTAGCAGCTGTAAGATATCAGTCCTTCTTATAAGAGGAATAATTTTTGTAATAATAAGGAATAGAGGTCTGTCCGTCAGGTTGAATATTGAAGGGTATTTTTGGCTTAATCAACAAATTTGAAATGTCGCATCATGTCACACCTTTGTACATTTTCTACATAGTTGTGACGTAGCGAGCCCCCACTGCACAACTCTAATGCCTATTATCAAAGTCGTTTCTTTTTAAATTAAAGCAAAATAATACGTATCTGATATATTTTTATTAGACTGACGGACTAAATAGAATTTCTTTTTATTTTCCCAGTCATCATTCCCACAGAACACATTTAAAATCCCTATAGTATTACAGCACCTTGCTCAAACATATATGTTGTAATAAAACCTTTATTTATAAATTGCTTGCTTTCTTCGCTTGAACATTGGCTAAGAATATGGATATTGATCCTTTACCCATTCACTCTTTGGTGATCGTGACCCGAACTTCTTCTCTGGCATACCGCCCCATTTCTCTCAGTTCGCTGCGCTGCGAGAACGCTCAGTCACGGTAAATCTGTCCATCTGTCCATCGTGTAGACGTTCGGCCTCTTGATCTCTTGACATCAATGCAGCCCTGTACTGTCAATCTTTCCATGACCAGAACCAGGTTTTAGTTCAATAGAAAAATATTGAAACGACGAGAGATTACATCAATCAAACTTTAGTGTTTCTGCTTATTCTTGTCTTTCTATACCTTGTTGAGCTTTTCAACTGCAGATCGTGTGGTAGCGTATCGTGATTTGATTTTTTGCTTACAACCTCCTTTGAATGCTATGTTAGAGCCGAAGTACCACAATCACAATTGGCAATTATGAAGATACCTATTTAATTGCTGCTATATATTATAGTGTCGTTTCTACTTCAGTCAGTGATTCAAGGAATTAAATTGATATAATTTTGTTTTCTAGACGTCTCTAGAAAATCCTTTCAATAATTTTGCGCCAAAGAATAAAAAACTTCATCAATTCTCACAAACTTTCGCATTTATAATATTAGTACTTACGGCAATATGGCGGTTGTTCTGTAGTAAGGACGAAGTATTGGCCAGATGCCCGCAAGACACCGTTTCCTCCTTCTGCATTGATGCCCATCTCAGCACAAGATCCACGTCTATCGCATGCCGCAACTAAACTTGAATTGACCCTACATTGTAGATAAATAGATATCAAATTAGCATACTATATATTTGTATTCCAAGAATTTTATTTAGTATATATTTAGTCAAGTTTTTTGAAATGTATTTTTTCTATTGGTTAAGCGATTATTCTGAGAAATAAATCTTACCCTTCATATGTTAAGTTCCATCGATAAGCTCGAAATGTACAATTGTTATTATACAAAGACTCTGTGAATAAGACATAGGCACGTCCATGATCACATATAGCTCGCTGTAATTCTGAAAAGAATATTATAGATAAGCATCGTTCAAAAAAGGAATGGGTCTCTTAATTTTAATACGAATAAAATTCATATACAAAAAGACAATTCAAAAAGAAATGTATTAAATTTGATTATTTATATTAATTCTTCCAATTTTGATTTTATTTTTTGACTTGATAGCATCGGCATAATAAAAATCAGTCTGTCGGCATCCCTAATAGATCACCACTTCTGTTATTGGCTGATTAGTAAGTAGCTAGCTATCCGAATCAAGTGCTGCATCTCTCAGTTTCGATTCGTATTTTAGTCAATCAATAAAATAATCTTATCTTTATTTTAGATAGTTCTAATTCTATTGAAAGGTTTTTTAATTGACATCTAATTCATAAAAAAAACTTACTGTCAGCAAAAGGTATGAGGCTCGACCATAATGATTTTGTTTTATTGTGACAGCCTGGCTGCTTCATTCCTCCATTGGGATAGAAATCTGCATGACCTGAGATACAAATTTGTAGCTATATTTTTCCAATCAATATTATTTCGTATAATTTTTATCTTTAATTTTTAGTCAAAATATAAATTTTCTTGAGGGCGCAATGGTTAGCACGCTCGGTCTGCAATAAGATGGGTGACCAAAAATGTATTATCTCGAGTTTCTCCGTGCTTCGGAAGACTCGTTAAGCCATTGGTTTCGGCTGCATCAGCAGTCGTTAACAACCAACAATCCGCAATGGGCCAGGGTGTGGTTCATTTGCCCATTTTCGATTCGATTACATTTGTAGGGAAGACCTGTGCCTCAGGAGTAGGACACTGATAATTTGGTAATGATGATGACTTCATAAATATAATATCACTGGCAAATTCTACATACCTGTAGGTTCTGGTAAACCAAATCCGACTTTCTCGAGGAGCCTCCCGTTAGTGTGAATGACATCAACGAAATCGGCGTGAGTCTGATCAAGTCTTTCGTCTTTGTCAGCCGAGCTGAAGCAGGGCTGTGCTGGATCTAAGCCTGATCCAAAAATATACTTATTTATTCTCAACACTTTATGTAAGAAAATTCAATACCAATGCCATTATTAAGAAGAGTTTTTATAAAGATTTCTAATAACTTTATGTGATGGAATGTATGGAATATTCCTAATACTCAGTGCCCTTGACACCTAATACGCAATTTTAAACCCATTCATTTCGTTGTTGTGCGTTTGTCTTACTAAAATTCGAGCTGGGCCGATTTAACAGATTTTAGTATCTCTTTTAGATTTCAAATCTCACCAGTAATTCTAGCAACACCGCCCAAATGTTGTGATGCGTACGAACAAATATGAGCGCCAAGACTGTGTCCAATGAAGTGGAAATCTTTAAAATTTGCCCCTGTAGCTGACTTTAACTGAAGCAGAAAACTGTAAGAAAATATAAATTTATAAGGATAGATTAGAGTAGCTTGGTGGCGTAGTGGATAAGCGCCGCGGTCCGCGATCGTAGTCGTTAAGCAATTTTCGCAAGGGTCGGTCACGGGATGGGTGACCAAAAAATTATTATCTCGAGCTACTCCGTGCTTCAGAAGGCACGTTAAGCCGTTGGTCCCGGCTGCATTTGCAGTCGTTAATACCCTCCAATCCGCATTGGGCCAGCGTGGAGGGTCATGGCCCAACCTCCTTAACCATCCATAAGGATGGCCTGAGCCCCTGCAGTGGAGACGTAAAAGGGCTGGTAATGTTAGGACGTGTGTTAGGACATATTAAATTGCGGGCATTTATTTTAATTTCGCAATTTAACAAACTTCTTTCATTTATTTTGACTATGAGGCACGAAGTCCTTCACATTGTGATGCAGTTGAATGACCCACATAGAAAAGAATGCGTACACCAAAGAATATTGAAATACTATCGTTTTAGCCCACAGCATCACCGCTTCTGTCTTTAGGCTATGTGATTATATTCACAAATTAGGTCTCTATCGCAACAGTAGTAAAATTAATAGTCTTCGGAATTTTGAGGAACACGACATACGTTACCCAGGACCTCAATTAGCTAATTATTGGGTAATAATTGCATCTTAATAGAATCTCAATTATGTACATACTTGCATTTTGTTACCTGAAGAGCATTTCTTCCACACACATCAATAGTGACAGATATATTTATTTATTAGGTTGTAGCTGAAGCACTGAAGCTCAAATCCTGGGTACGCCCTTGTGAAGCGCTATTGATTTTCCATAATTACGCTAACATTAACAGAATCACAGTACTGATCACAAATTGATCTGATCAGACAACATTTATTGAAGTGTATATTTAAAGATTAAATTACTGCATACTTTGTGATATCGGAGCCAACTTGTCGCGTATTGGCTACTGCTCGCCAGTACTTCCAGGTATTACCACCCGCACTCCAGTCTACCGCTATCACATTAACATCTGCCTGCAAACAATCATTTAAATCATTGCCATAAGCAGCTCGGTGGTGTAGAGGATAAGCGCCGCGGCCCGTGATCGTTGTTATTGAGCAACTTTCGCAAGGGTCTGTTACGGGATAGGTGACCAAAAAATTATTATTTCATGCTTCGGAAGGCACGTTAAGCCGTTGATCCTGGCTGCATTTGCAGTCATTTTTAATCTCCAATTTGCATTGGGGCAACGTGGAGGGTCATGCCCGTCCTCCTTAACCATTCATAAGGAAGGCCTGAGCCCCTGCAGTGGGAACATATAAGGGCTGATGATGATAATGATGACAAAATATATCATATACATATATTTTGTTTGTTTGGTTGGTTGAACGCGCTTAATCTCAGGAACTGGTCTCAAGAATTTATCTTTGTGTTGAATAGTCCATATTAGGGCAGGCTATATGCATCACAATATGACTAATAGGAGTGGATCAGAAATGAAAAATGTTGCAAAAACGGGAATACCCCTCTGGCGAAGCCGCTGGCGGAAAGCTACTCTAAAAGAAAAACAGATTCAATATTTTTCAACTGTTGTAGATATGTATGTTATACAGACTTGACAGTCGACAGTAAATCGTTACCCTTAACAGCTAAAAACAAAATAATTATGGGTACCCATTTCAAGAAAGCCCTCGTCATATTGTGCACCCACGATGAGTTGCTGTGACTCATAAATCCATGAACAATCAACACGGTCTTTCTGGTTGGCTTAAAATCAGTGTACTCTAAACCGAACTGATCACCTGGGAACACCTGGAAAATTGTCAAATTGAATGCTGATATTCTAATTATTATAACTTTAAAAATTATTTATAGGTAGAAAAACCAGGATACTTCAGTTACGCAGTTTTAAAGTGTACCTTAACTATTGCCTTGGTAATTCGCGACTGTATAAGTAATTAGTGAGGTGGTTTCAGAAGTAGCAAAAGTTTATTATAATCATAGATTCCATAGATTAGATTTTATTTTATGTTTTGCTTTCAATTTGCCACTGGGGAATCGGATCATTAACAATATGCCCTCTTTTCCCAAGGGGATCTCAAGATTGTAAATTTTTGTAGATGGAGTTCAATTAACTTTTGAAAAAACTGCTAGATTAGTTAAAATAAGAAATAATGAACACAATGTATTTTAAAAAGAATCTGAGTGTTACTTAGTTTAACAAAAAAATCCCTCGCGCATTGTAACACTGTTAAGCTAACACAAGTTTAAACAAGTTTTAACACAAGTTTTAATCTTCAAGTAACACTTGGCATCTTTGTTAATGAACGGAGCGTAAAGTTTACTGTCTACCAAGAAGCACATCGTCCAATGGAATAAGATTACTGTTCATTGAAAATACTAAAGTAGCCCTATGAGCATCGGACGGTCGTGAGAGTGTATAGGTGTGTCCTATACACGTACGAGTAGAATGAGATACTCGAGTAGAGAAAGTTTTTGCCCACGCCTTGCTCAAGTCATTAATGATAGAATATCAGTTTGAATATGACAAACTCGAAGAATATTCCAGTCCTAATGTCTTTTCAAATGTAGACAAAGTTCCGGTAAAGACTACAGTTCCGATATACGATAGAGAACAAGTCCTACAGTGCTACTTATAAACAATAGCGTTGGAGTAAATTTACCCTGAGACTGCTCTTCGTATTAGTCAAAATTCATATTATTAAACAGAGACTTAACAAAGGTTAACCTAGTACGAGGTTCTATGGGAGTAATATTTGCTCCTAGAAGGTAGTAGATTTGCTTATTCTCTGTGTAATATGAATATGGACTAATACTAAAATTGCAATTTTAGCATAAATTTACTCTGACGCTGATCCTTGTTTATAAGTAGCACTGCTAGTGTCACACTGTGTTCGGCATATCGTAATAACTCGTGGTTGTGTGTTTTATTCTAAAAAGATTTACAAAGTTATAATCTAAAAAGATCTACATATTTTTCGTAAGCGAAGTTCAAAAAAAATACAATAAAAACTGAACTGTACCAACCTGCACTCTGAATGATTGTCCTCGAGAAGAAAAATAAAAATGTGTGTTTATTTGATCCGAGGAATCCGGCTTCATATTCAACATTGATTGTATTTGCGCTGAAAGTGATCCTAAGCCAAAACACTCCACGATGTCGGGAGCAGAAGTTTTAATCTGTACATAAAGCATTTTATTAGCACCACTTATAGTTTTTGTTTCGAAGACCTAAATTATTTGACATCTATTATTAAAAAATCTTTATAACTGAATGGACATAGTTATACGTACGTTCTATTATTTATTATTTTTCTTCTTTTGTTTTTATGAATTAATTGGACTTAATTCAAATAAAATATAAATAATACTAATTACACAAATAAAGGCGTTTCGAAAACCGAGATAAATCAAAATTATTACAATACCTAATAATAATTTAAAAAGCTTCTATAAAAACAATACAATAAAGCGTTCACGAATCAATAAGCCTTATTAAGAGTACTTTTCTGATGCAAATGCTTTTCGAAAAATTAACCATGAAGAGAGTTGTACTTATTAATGTTTTAAATTTGAATAAACAAAATTTTAACTTTATTATTGACTCACCGCCAGCTTAAAAAGCGGTTACTATTCATAATCTTACTACTAATATAAAAAAGGTTTTTTTATTATTAATTTTTTTATATAACAACCTTTTTGTACCGTCCAAAAAATTGTCTCCTTACTACTCGTTCAGGACGTCTTTTGGCTGACAAGCTTTATCAGAAGTAACACTTTTGTAAAACATAGCATTCATGGTACGCATACATATAATAATTACTCAGCCTAGAACAAAGCCTTAATATAGGCTATAACATACGCGGGTGAAGTCACGGGAAAATAACTAGTAATAAGTACTTAAATGTCGTTACCTCGTCAAGATAACCGTTACCCACAGATGTCTCCCCTCTGGTTTTATTGTACATCGCCATGAATTCATTGAGGTCTTCATAACTAATATAGTTGTCCACTTTACATGTAAAGAACAGGAATCGAATCAAAATTATTTATTCAATCTAGGATGTTACAAGCACTTGTGAATGTCGAGAGCTACGCCATCGGTTCGTAAATCTACGGCGGGAGACCTTGTACCGAGATGAATCGGCAAGAAACTCGACAAGGGCTGCTTTTTTCTCCCTGTTTTATTTCATACAGAGCGTCAAGATTGAAAAATGACTTAATTAAATATGAAGTCACTTTCCATGGAAATTAGGAAATTATAATAGTTTCATATTCTGTTACACAAACATCCATTAAAACTGTCATTGTTTTAAAGCGACATTACAGATACACGTTCAGTTGCTGAAACGTCCATAAATTGTCATTAGTACAAAGCCTTATTACCATTCCTAATTTTAAAATTCAGAACACTCATTACAGCTTAAAACAGTCATTAATCCCTAATGGACATTTGTGCAACAGGGTGACAAATCAATAAATTCAGAACATTCATTAGAACTTATAGTCTTTAAATCGTAATGAACGTTTTTGCAACTACTGACCGTCAATTTGTTAGTGATATTTGAAAAGGACAAAAAAACATATGCATAAAATATCTGAAAACTAGTAATTTATTCTATTTTAATTAATTAACTCGAAACTAAAAATAAAAGTTTTATTATCATTTTATAAGATTCTTCAAAGTCATGTTACTTAATTTTTTTTTAATGTATTTCAGTAGTTGAAAACATAATAGTTTATCTTCATAGGAACTTATTCCTAAACTTATTAAACAATGAAAAATGCTTAAAAACTCACTTTGTCCCTGACACTCTGAGATGGGACTCGAACCCATAACCTTTCGCAATCCGGGCGACTGCTCTAACCACTATGCTACCGAAAAAACTAATAGGCCTGTCGAATTTTTAAGCACTTATTACTTTTTCGGTACTACAGAACGTATTTTCATCAAAGTTCAGGAAATCCACCCAAACAGCCGAAAGAAATAGTGAATGCAAAATATAAAAATTAAACCATTTTTATTATACACAGCTAACACTAACAATTTTTTTCGTAATGGATTTACGAATAAATTTATTGGTTAGTTTCAGCTGTTGTACAGCTGTGCTTATTTTGCCATTATCATTCCCAATATTATTTAGTAAACCTTCCAACGAAAAAAAAACAATTTCCATAATATATATATTATTTATTTATTCTTTACAGCAAAATGCAGTCTTAGAGCCTTGTAGCATTCTCTGCCTCTCCATAATATTACTTCCGCAACTGCTATAAAAAATAACGGTACCAGATCAATACCCCCTCCAAAAATACCTCGTATGCGTGACACAATATAACTATGACTACGTAAATGCACAACTTCAATGAAATAAACATAATCATCACCATGACGACGGATCAACATTCCATGACCTCGCGCAAGGAAGTCACCACTCCATAGTAAGACTGTTCATTGAAATGAACAGTATTTATCTAAGTTAGAATAACTGCAACGACGCGTTCCTTTTTCAAAATCATAAATCCATAAACTGTATGATAGATTTCCTCTGTGTTATCATAGAGAAAATTGTGTTAAATTATTATTCAAAACGGTTGGTATGCGCTAAGGGTATGCTGTTACCTGATTGAGCGCAAACGATTAACCTAATGACCACATTTAATTACAAGACAATAATAAGATTTTTTTGAAATGCGTCCAACTGAATTATAATAACTTCAGTTTCATTAAACTTTATCTTCAAATCATAATATTCTATGGCATATTTACTCTTATTGAATTAATTTTACGTTACAAAAACTATTCTTTTCTTGACCGAGATATAAAAAAAATCCTTACGGTATGAAATAAATCTGAAATGTGTGTGAAAAACATTGAATTTTTATTTACGTGAGATTACGCTTTAAAGAAACGAAAGACTTTGGAAAACATGTGAGTATTAATAATATCTATGTGTGGGTAGTTCTGTTAACTAGTAAATATTTAATTTATGCTTACGTTCATCTGTTGTCACTATGAATTTATGAGCACTAACAAACACTTTAGACAAAATATAAAAACAAAACACACTTAGACGAAACATATTCTCTTTTTAACTTTTAAATAAATATTTTTGATTAAATAAGTTATATTTAAACTTTTTAGACAAACTGAGTATTTAATTAAAGATCTTCAATGCGTAGTTTTTTTTAACTTTTGCTACATTCGCAACGAACTGATAATAAACAAATGTAACACAGTCGCGCACTGATGCAGACTGACGACTAAACGACAAATTATGAACTATTATTGTGTATTAATTGTTAACCTCAGACATTTAATCCTTTTATAGCGAACTGACGTAGCTATCTGATAGTAATAAGCAACAAAAAATTCATAATAAACTGAAATAAATTGATTAGAAAGGTATCAAGACAGGAATTCCTCGAAATTAACCTTGGGTTATTTTACCTGTGACGTTATTTTGAAACAGGGCAATGTTTCAATGGACTTTTTGTTATCACATTCAAGAAGTAGAAATGGGGTAAACCTGAGTATAAAATTTATGCTGTTTTTCTCAGAACTTGTACAGTCAACAGCATGTCAGGTTATATTAAATCTGTCATAATTCTCTTGTTGATTTTAAACCCGAATGCTTTGAGGGCTCAGTTTAATCAATTGGAGAAATTTGACATAGTGTGATAAACTTACTTGCAGCTGTGTGTACATTTCTAGTTAAATACTTAATGATGCAAATTCGATATTTACTCGATAATTTTCGTCTTAAGTGCTCAAGTTCCTTTATTATAAAACCCTCATTTATTCTTCCTTACGAATGAATAAATTTACTTTGTTGTTACAATTCTCATTTTAATACGAAGTTTAGCTTATTGTTAATCAAATATGAATACCTACTTCCGTGACCCAGACGCCGCCGTTTTTTAGATTTCATCATCTCCAAGGTTCAATTCTCGATTGGATGAATATAAAAATTAACTTTTCTATATTGTGTCGACTCTAGATGTTGTGGTGCCGTCGTTGTTTCGGTTTTCTCTCGAAGTTTAAGTGAATGCTATACCCTATATATATAGCCCACAGTTTCAATGTTTTCAGCTTATTGTTAACTGCTTAAGAGTTTATTTTTTAAATATACGCACGTACATTTTAATAACGAAAGTACGCTAGACAAGCCTGTTTTCGTCCAATTGGTGGAGCTGTCAACTTTAAGCATAAAAATATGAATGTTCCGCCAAGTAATTTGTCGCCAAAAAATAGTGGTAACTCCAAATAATATAGTATATTTTTATTTTTTAAAAGTCAGAATACTAGTTTTTATAACATGAATCTGCCTAGTTGACCAGTTCTCAATCAGTTTTTATGTACTTTTAAGCTCGTTAAGCGATAATTCTTAATGAAATATGAAACACATCTTCGATAAATTCAGCGGACCAAGGAATTACTTAAACTTGACACATTGTGGTAAGCTGACGTGCAGCTGACTATTCATATTCATTTAAAATCATAATTAATAAATTAATTTCTTTTTCATATAATAAAAAAATAATAAATCATAATTATGTTCTCACACTCACTTTCACCTGCCTTTTGTATTTAGATGAATTTTGTTAAAAAACGTTATATTTCTGAACTGAGCACATCTCTTTTTCTTCCATAGTTGTTACATGAAGTTCCTCTACTTTAAGTCGTTTAAGTCTTTAGAGATTTTTTTTAGAAATGTTCACTTCCTCTTTTATGGTTTTTTAATTAATTAACATATCATAAAAAATGACTCTCGCGTAAATAATTCAATGTTGTGTGTGATATCTACTAAAAACTATCGCGCAGATTTCCGCAGGACGCAGCACGGTCATTATGATTTATCCTGATAAGTTAGACAAGGTCATTATTTATATCTTATTTCACCGCAACCAAAATATTATACGTATATCAAATTTTACAGTTAAATTAATGATAAAATAGGTTGTCCGGTAATTACTCTTACCAAAGTCTCGTAGTCTTCACCATATCTTGTTATGAAGACGGCTCTAAACCAGCAGCGTCTAGCATTGTTCGTCGGAAATCGTCTTAATAGGACTACCCTAATGAACATAGACACAAAATGTCATGTGTCAAAAAAATCTATATTAATAAATAATAATTAACTTCTCTTACCTTCTGAAAATAAAAAAAATATACCTGTAGAAATAACATCATCGATGTATTAACGACCCGTCTGCTGCTGGCCTTCCCTAAAGAATATTGTAATCTTTACCTATAGATGTATATTAGAGATCCGCTGAATGATAGTACCTATCAACAAATAACCGAATACCGAATAATATTCGGTTTCACTTATACCTAGAGATGCGCCGAATATATGCGTATTCAGCGTATTCGGCATCTTTTTCACTATTCGTATTCGACCGAATTATTTGGCTTTGGTGCCTAATATATTGGATTCAAGTATTTCTATTTTCTTGACTTTACGACACAGTATAGAACTAAAAGACAAAACTTCTTATAGAAAATTTATGTTACAATACAAATCAAAGAAATCCTATGAGAAATAAAGCAATGTAGCTTCAAATCATATATATTTATTTTATAAACTAAAGTCACTATAAAAATATAATAATCAAAAATAAAACTTAGGATAAGCAAAAATAATTATTTACATATTTTAATATTTATAATTAATTAATGGCAAATTACAGTGCAGAAACATCAAGCTCTCGGTTTTCTCTGGCAAGAGTCTGTTAGATTTTTAACCGACTTCCGAATTGAATAGGATCAAGTTAATGTTCGATCGCGATGTATTTTTATGTATATTCACCAATTTTTCAGTACATTGTTGTTCCATGCATATATATTTATCTTTCTCTTGGAGTAGACAACAAATAGAATCGATCGCAGCAATTTTAATTATTGTTTGTTTTAATTAGGTATTGTGAGTATAATAAATAATATACCTACCGATACATTTAGCTTACTCCAATGCCGCTAATGACACCAAATCGAAAAATAAAATTACCATTAGGTACATAACGCAAATATGATCATATATCTGATTTTCGCACTAAGCTCAAGTGGTTGCCAATTCGTCTTCGTCGGAATGCGCATATTGTTTCCCTGCTTTACAGTATTCTGTTCAATCGTTTGTCTCCAACTTATCTTAAGGAACGCTTCAAGTTCCTTCGCGATTCACACTCTCGCGCGTTGAGATCATCAGAGAGCTTAAAATTACAGATGCCGATGCATTCCACAAAATTCCTTGATAAGTCATTCGCAGTTCAGGCTGTTCGCTTGTGGAATGCATTGCCGGAAGAAATAATGCGCGCTCCATCACTGCACTGCTTTAAGAAGATGTTAAGAGAATATTATTTATCACTTCAAGTATAATACGCTATCGTTTTCATCCTACTTGTACTCTATACGTATACTTTTTTAGGTAGTTACTGTTATATTTATTATTGTATTATTATTATTATTATTTTATGTATCGTATATATGCATATATATGTATATATACACTGGACCGCTAAGAAAACGGGTCGGTTAGAAAATCTTCAATAACTTGAAAACTACCTCACCTAGCATTATGAAATAAAAACTCAATTAAAGAATATTTAATGTTATTTAACATAGTATATAAAACCTTTTTATTTACTTTAGATAATTGTGTAAGAAAACTGGCAATGAAGATAATGGTTGTTTTTCAATTTAGTTCTAAAAAAATCAAAGCATTTGTTTCGCATTTGTTTTAGTTTTGACATAAAAACTACAATAAATATCGTGTGTTTGTCATACAAAAATTGTATTCTGAAGTCATCATGTCGTTAACCCCTGAAGAATGCACCAGGATCCTGACAATGCTTGAAGATGGGCGCAGTCAGCGCAATACAGCGAGAACTGTTGGTGTGAGTCTTTCCACAGTTCAGCGGGTACTCCAGCGTTTCCATGAAACTGGATCCAATCTAAGAAGACCAGGAACAGGCCGAACGAGGTGCACGACTGCGCGGGAGGATCGCTATATGGTGTCAACAATTTTGAGAAATCGATTTCTTACGGCCGTTGAGGTAAAAAATCACCATTTACGAGCTGGAGGAAACTATCTGAGTACAGATACAGTAAGGCGACGTCTGGCTGAAGCAAATTTGAGACCATTAAGGCCTGCAAATGGCCCAAAATTAGAAAGACACCACTTAAACTCAAGGCTGAGTTATAGCAGAGAACACGAAACTTGGACTCTGGATGACTGGTCAAGAGTTATGTTTTCAGACGAGTCTAGATTCTGTTTATACAAGCACGATGGGAGGAAAAGAGTGTACCGAAGACCGGGAGAGCGCTATAACCAAGCTTGTATAGAAGAAAAAGTACCATATGGCGGTGGCTCTATACACGTGTGGGCTGGGATTTCTTCCGAAAGCCGTACTGAGCTAGTAGTGATAGAAAATGGCAGTTTAACAGCAGAACGATATGTGAATGAAATTCTTAATGACTATGTTGGTCCATTTTTAGTAGATATGGGCGAAAATGCTGTTTTTATGCAAGACAACGCCCGCCCGCATACAGCTCAGATAGTGTTCGACTATTTTCACGAAGTAGGTATCACATGCATGGAGTGGCCAGCACGAAGCCCCGACTCAAACCCCATCGAACATGCATGGGATGAACTGGGACGACGTGTACGTCAACGGAATCCGCCGCCAATCACGCTGCGTGAATTGAAAGGAGCTTTGATCGAGGAATGGCAGAACATTCCGCAGCATCGCCTTAAAAACCTTGTGGAAGGTATGCCGAATCGCATAGCCGCAGTTTTGCAAGCTCGTGGAGGCAACACGAAATACTAACATGCGTAAAAACGTCACATCTTTATACAATTCATATTTACGAAAATGTCAGAAAAACTACCTTTTTCATTCGTTTGACATTTATTGAAAATAGACAACTTTTAATTTGTATTTTTTTATATTCAATAAATTACAATTAAATAATCTTTAATTTAGTTTTTATTTCATAAAAATAAGTTAAGTAGTTTTCAAGATATTGACGATTTTGTAACCGACCCGTTTTCTTTGCGGTCCAGTGTATTTATGTATGAGCTCGTGTGTATGTATGTATGTTTATATATGAAAACATGATTTCTCGCCATGTAAGACACCATCTACTAGCCCATCTACTTAAGTAATAGTCCAGTCTAACCTGCGGTTGTCTGGAAGAAATTGCTTTTTAGCGATAAGGCCGCCGATTGTACTACTAAATTGTATCGATTCTCCTTTTTGTTTAATTATGGTGTACAATAAAAGTATTCATTCATGCATTCGTTCATTAACTTTTTTTTTTTCAATCAATATAATGAAAACGGCGAAATGGAATAGTGCTGAGGAATAGTGTTACCAACGATATTAATGTCTACATACTTACCCAATTATTATAATAATCATTGTTTACTACACAAGATTATAACAATGTATTGGTTTTTTTTATCAAAATCTATATGTTGAATGCATATTCATTCAATAGGGATGACAAATATTTTCTTAGTTTGTCCGTCTGGTAGATTATTTAGCAATATTAAATACGTATTTTTTTATTTTTTGCGCCATCCACAAATTACGGCGATACATTAAATTGAAATGTCACATGACACCACGCTTTTGTACATATTCTAGAAAACTGTGACGTGGCGAGCCCCCACTCCTTAACTATAATATCTATTATCTAGCGTATCTTATATTTTTCTATTATCTTACTAACGGACTAAATAGAACTTTTTTTTCCTCTATCAGCGACGCGCTTTGAAAATTTCAAAACAATAACTTCGCACATGCACATTACGAGTAGATATTTTTTAATTATAATACAGAAAAGTTATTGTGTAAAAAAGTAGTAATATGTATAATGCTTATGATAGAATGAGATAGATATAAAATACTATTCATAATGTAGGTTGGTGATCACGAGAAAATGGAGAATTTTTTTTTTTAAGTTATTTTATATCAAAAAAAAGTTTTTTAAAAACAAGCTTTTATTCAACTAAATTTACGTTTTAACGTAAATAATAATAATATGCATGACAAGTTCATAACGTTAATGTGAAAGTAGTTACTTATAATCAAAATTTTCTCTGACAGTAATTGACTTACCTACAAACTTGTAGCGCGAAAAAAATATGCGTATTTACTCGTCTCAGATTTCATTAGCGGTATAAGCTTTTCAAGTCAATTGCTCATAGATTTTTTTTTTATTATAAATAGTTTAATATTAACATTATGATCTTGTCTTGCATAAAATTATTATTTACACAAAACGTTAATTTAGCCAAATAAATTGTTTTTGAAAAATATTTTCTATTATATTTTTATTTTTTTACTTTTTAGTTTTGTCTCATTCTATTAATTTCTGATATTATATAGCATCTCAATGCAAGGTGTTTTTCTTAATAATTTTACATAATATGTTCATGTTCTCATACAGACGGATCGAAAGAGTCCCAACACGATGCAGTTGCGTTTTTTATTGTTGAGTTCCCTATGATCACCTTCCAACTCCATAATCACCAGACCTTGGTCTGCGAAGCGTCCAGTACCAAAGTCTTCATAAAACCGGATCTAACGAGCCCGAACACAATACAGTAGAGTCATTTCATCACTAAGTTCCTATGACCAACTTCCGATCATGATCATCATATCAGCTTACTGACACCATAATATTTATTACATTGTCATCTGACTTACATGTCGATGCAAAATTTCAAATCTATCGGACATTGAAAAAAGGGTCAAATTTGTGTTCCAAGATTTGCGCACTAACTAACAAGGTAAGTTAAATATAAGCTATTGTGAAATGGTATAAAAACTATGAATTAAATGAATTACCTATGTATGTTTACGTTTATATAGTAATGAATTAGTATTTTATCTATATTTTTATTATTAAAGACTATAATAAATATGAATAATAACATTTACAATTCTAAACAAAATATAACTTATCGATTTCTTATATTGTCACGTGCACTATCCATAAATGAAACAACTTTTAAAAGATTTCATCGCGTTTGTATTTCATTTTATTGTTACTATAGCTACCTTCAAAAAAATACTGTTGGACACATTCACAATACAATTTAGTTAATATTTTATGGAAACGTTTACATTTATTAAATTTAATTATATTAAAAATACATTTGACTTATTTATTTACCCCTGGCTACCGTGAACTACCACCAGTTCCAAATTTGGAAGTCCCGTATAAGAAGAACTGGTGAAACAATCTATGTCAACAAAAGTGAATTACTACCCTTTGATATTTATTTTATATTTACAGAATGGACTAACTGAACGTTTGGTTTTGCAAATGTTTGGCTCTATTAAAATCCGAATGTTTTTTTTTATTTCGATAGCCTCGCGTATCATTCTAGGAATGAATCTTTGTTCAGCCGAACGAATTTATGGATTGTCAAATCTTATGTAATGCTTGGGTCCTCCTAACGCATTTTCACACACTTTATTTACGCACCTATGCTTAACGTCAGCTACATGTTCCCTAACGCGAGTTCCTATGCTCCTCTTTGTCTGCCAGATGTTTGGTTTGAGAGCCCACATTTGCAGTCTAGTTTACACCTGCAACTTGAAAGCGAGCGACTTGAGAAAGTTTTGTCTACACTCAAATCTTGTACTCTGCCCAAATATCACTTTTTTTCAGGTGTCCCCATTAAATTTCTTGTGTACGATATCTCATTCTCGACCTGAAAAAAGTGTCATTTTAAGTACACAAAGCGTTTCTAGAGTTTTTCATGCTACGCATGCAAGTAACTAGATACATTGGTTTAATCTTTTCTTGTATTAGTATCCAAATTGTAAAATAGGACCGGGATATTACTAAGACTTCGCTCTTCGTCTGTTTGTCTGTCTGTCTGTCACCAGGCAGAACCGTGATAAATAGACAGTTAAAATTTTCGCAAATATTTTTTTTTTTTTTTAGTTAATGGTATTCTCTATCCTTTTTTCCTACTATCACTTGTTTTTATCCTTAACCACTAGGTTTCCTTATCAGTTCGGTACTTTGTCTAGAACGAACTAATGAATATATTACTTTTACCGGGAATCTTTGTTTACATGAAAACGCCTGGTAGAAATAAAGGGCAAATACTTATTTATAATACGATAATACTCTGTCTGACTCAAAATCATGTTCTGATAATGTAAAGACTGTTTTGTTTGTGCAATATCTATTATTTAAGGCTAGCTTTCCATCCCTCCCCTAAACGAATACGCATCGAGAGTAAAAACGCACTCGTGCGTCTTCTTCCCAAGAAAAATGGCGTGAATCAGCCGCAACTAACTAACAAACCGTTTAACTCAAGGTAGCAGGTACACCAACGAATTTGAAAGTTTATTGATTAAATATGTAGTGACAAATAGTGATACATATCATATTTAAATGCACAACATTTATGAGAAATATCTCGAATTTCCTCGCAAGCATCCATGAACATGTTGTGAGAAAAAAAAATAGTTTTAAAGAGTAATAAATATATACTTATATATATATAATCTTTGAGTTTATATGTATCATGAGAATCATAATTTCAGTTTCTTATTTTTTCTTTTTTTATTCTTACCCGTTTGTTTGGAATTGCTGTTGCTTTAAGCGTCAAGTTAGCAGGCACACTAAGAATCAGAAATATCACGAATTATATTGGAGTGAAATGAAACTCACTAATTTTTTGTAATTTTATTACATGAAATTCTAATACGAATCGTATTTCTATTGTGCTTGCTATCTAGACATCCAGCAAACAGGCACACTAATGAAATTCATATATAAGATTTTATATTTTTTAATCAGCGCCATCAGTCTGCTACGATATTGGATTCTATATAGACTTCGAAATATGAAAAAAAAAAGTCTAAATTCATTATTTTGAAGAACAATAATGACAGATGTCTCAAACCGGAAGTTGAATTTCCGAATAAATACACTTCTGTATTTAGCAAACCATCGATCATTTGTTCAATTTCCAAAAAAAATATTTTTATTTGCCAAATTTTGGCATTATTAACCTTATGCCTCAAATATCTCCCCTAATCTGAGGAGCGAAGTCAAATTGAGGTCGATTGTGATCACTCATCATACAATTTCTCACAATACCTATACATGCAACTAGTGACAATCAAAATATTCCTAAACGAATATAATATTTGCCATATAAAAAAAGGAGAAATGATATACGTGACTGTCTTATATTATATAATGGCAACTCTGTAAGAAATGCTTTATTGTGATTGGCTATTAAATGAAACCGTTCAAATTCGTAGCAACAGTCGTCAAACTTCAAGTTCAATTCAAACGTATGGCCGTTTGAAATTACCTTTGTGAAACATTGTCAACAATCACCAATAGTGTATTATTATTCGTAACATTTTAATTGACTGTAATTTATATTTTTAAGCTAGTTTAAAATGACTTCAATCAAAGAAGATGAAAAGAAAGAAATTCCTGAAATCATACACGATCCCCAAACAAGCTGTTCGTATCAAAGGTTACGATTTTTTGGGAAGGTGAGTGCAGTAAATTTGTTTTATTTCATTATGTTTTTATACTAATTGATAATACGTTTCTTTACAATAAATAAATTTACACCAAACATTCTAATGTCGTGCCTAAAAACATCATTTCCATAGTAAAATCAAAACGTGTAACCGTTTTTTATTGTTTGAATTATCAAAATCTAATGACTTGTAATTAACTATTTATTGTGTAAACTTGATGCTTAAACCTTAAAAGAATAGTCGATGAAACTGCAAAGTTGATATATCTATAAATATTACAGGGTGGTTTTGCAAAATGCTACGAAATCCAAGATCTATCCAACCATCAAGTGTATGCTGGCAAAATTGTGTCAAAAAAACTCATGGTGAAGACAAGCCAAAAAGAAAAGATGGCTCAAGAGATTTCTATACATAGATCTTTACAACACAAACATGTAGTTGGCTTTCACAGTTTCTTTGAAGATTCCCTAAACATTTACATCATATTAGAGCTCTGTAAAAGACGAGTAAGTTTCGACTGATATATTTTCATTATAAAATTCACAAAAATTGTCTATGCATTAAATAGTTATATGAAAACTTCAAACTGGAAAAATAAATATATACTAACATGTACTCATATATTATTTAACTCATTTTATAATAGTTTCAATGTTTAGTTTCAAAGTGATAAAATATTTTACTTTATCCTCTTAGTCAATGATGGAGTTACATAAACGAAGGAAAGCTATAACGGAGCCAGAGACTCGGTTCTACATGCACCAGATTCTCTTAGGTGTGCAGTATCTGCATAGCAAACGCATCATACATCGAGATCTCAAACTGGGCAATTTGTTCCTGGATGACGACCTCCATGTCAAGATTGGAGACTTCGGTTTAGCAGCCAGAATTGAATATGAAGGTAGATGATGTTGAAATAGTTTAGATAATTGATATATTTGATAAATTTTGCATTCACCGAGTGCTATATAATATTTACGCTATCTTATGTGACAGATAATGCTTGAACCTGTAACTTTTTGTAATTCATGGGATTATTTTACAATACATTCAATTCTAACAACCTATTTTCATAGATAATTTGTAGAGTTCTGTACCCAAAGGGTAAAAACGGGACCTTATTACTGAGACTCCACTGTCCATCTATCACCAGGTTGTATCTCATGAATCATGAAAGTCGGTCAGTTGAGATTTTCACAAATGATGTATTTCTATAACTGCTATAACAACACTACACAACTATAAAACAGGATAATACCTCCCCTAAAACAAACATGATTTGTGCATGAAGCATACTCTGACTTGACCTGTTTTTTTTGTTATTATAATTTGAATATCTTGTATTATTTAAACAAATACACATACATACATTATGAAAACTTAATTATTCTATTAAAGGAGAGAGAAAGCAGACTCTATGCGGCACACCAAACTACATTGCTCCAGAGATATTGACGAAGAAGGGTCATTCCTTCGAAGTGGACATCTGGAGCTTAGGCTGCATCATGTACACTCTGCTTGTAGGGAAACCACCCTTCGAGACCTCTACCCTCAAAGATACCTATAAGAGGATCAAACAGTGTGAATATAGGTAAAAATATT
Source organism: Diatraea saccharalis (assembly GCA_918026875.4). Classification (NCBI taxonomy): domain Eukaryota; kingdom Metazoa; phylum Arthropoda; class Insecta; order Lepidoptera; family Crambidae; genus Diatraea; species Diatraea saccharalis. Next base: position 6,733,374 of record OU893341.1, on the reverse strand, counting down.
GCATTTTTTTCTAGGAACCGAATATATATTCCTTATTTTTATGATAGATGTCTGAAAATTAACAAATTCGTTCACAATTTTGTTTGTTAATTCACTTACATATTATACAGCATTCTTGGAAATTGTTATGTAAATTATCCTTTTTTGATTCAAACCTGCATGTGGAATATTTGACACTTTCAACACAATCTACAATCTAGCAGTTAAATCCAAATAAATATAAATTTGTATTTATGTACTACTTGTGTGGAATCCCTTAACAGTTGTATGGGTTATTATTACTGACTATATTTTATTGTTTTATTGTATAGCGAAGGTGTGGAATTAGCGCTGCTTGCATGTTCCACTGGCCCTTGGCATAAAGTCGGCACTCGGTTTGCGCAGGCTTTAACCAACTATAACACAGTCAACCAACTATACAGGTTAACTTGACGATGTCGTGTTACGGTGTCGGTCTGTTTGACATGTAACAATGCTTTCTGTGTTTTCCTCAATGCATCATACTTGTGTAAACGTAGTATGTGAATATTCAATACTAATCACATACAGTTCTAGAGGTCATTAACAATAAAAAGCCATAAATTATTGAATGAATGAACATTTTATTGTACACCACAAAGAAAACATGAATAAAAGCAAATATTTACAGTACAATCGGCGGCCTTATCGCTAAAAAGCGATTTCTTCCAGGCAACCATACGTTGGACTGGATTTATTGAAATGATTATTATGTTACATAATCCTAGAACTAAGCGTCTAATTATAATATTTCATCAAATTTGCATTCACAATGCTATACTGGAAAATATTCTTCAATATTCCATCTCAAAATTTTATTGTTCCCAAAGGGACAAAGTGGGTTTTCAATAAGTGTCTAATTTTTGGGTTGTGATTTGAGAACTATTTAAACGATATTTCTGTGACATTTTAAGTAAAGGGAATGGTATGCCCATTCAAAATATAACCCAGAATGTGGGATTTATATCAAAACTTTGTTTTTTCCTTGGTGACCCACCAAATACCTAGTTGATCATCTTATCCAAATCAGATTGGATTAACACATAATACCTTTTAAAAAAGTTATGTACTCAAATAATTAAAGTTGTAGATTGTTCTTACTATTAAATGTGAAAAACTCTATTAGAATTTTCGGGAATCTACATCTAAACATTGTAATAATCACTATTATTACATTTGATCAATTTTGAATTCATAAGGCTATGCTAGAAAATATTCTTAATGAAAACTACTTTAAAAATCCATCTCAGAGTATCAAGGATAAAAATAAATACATTTTTTTTCCGTTTAATATACTATTATGGTGTTAAAACACCCAATCCGCAATGATTGTGTGTTAGTTTAAAAATGGGTCATAAATATGATCTATGTGATCCTATTGATAAGGTTAGCCTTAGCCCCAGGATATTAATAGGATGATGATAACTGCGCAGGATTCCGTCGTCGCTGCGCAAACCGGCCGCTTCGATGATAGTACTCCAGCTGCAGTCGAACCCGGCCCGGCGGCCGTCAGTGGACAAGCTCTTGCAGCACGAGTTCTTCTCGTCCGGCATCTTGCCAGCGGCACTGCCCGCCTCCTGCCTCACTACCGCCCCGCGTACCGATCAGCTCGAGGGCATGTCTGTACATCGCCGGCCGCTCAATGAAGTTAACTCTAACGGTACGTAATGATAGAAATTTTTAGTGATTATTTTTTTTGCAGCATTGTGAAAATGATAAAAATTGAATTTGTTGACGTTGTGATTTATGGACAGATTTTGATGTTCACTTTTGTTGGTGGGTTTATTGCAAAGTCCCATTGAAATTTGGGATCTGAAGGACGTATATTGACAGCTAAGCTGTACCTAATAGATTTTTTGTCTTCTGTAATTGATAGAGCTTGACTGTGATGAGATCTAAATAAAAAAATAAAGATTTTCATAGTCTAGCGTGCAACTATTTGAAATACAACTGTCATTTTAACTGTGAACATTTAAGAAAGTCGCAAAATTCAATCTAGTTTTAGCGAGATCACACTTAATCTATGACCAACAGCTATTTTGTATATTAAAAATATCATAAAACACAAGCTTTCCACGGAATCAACAAATGAAAAGGTGTAAGCATTTTGCCTAATTATTTACCAAAACACTCCAGTTAAATTTATTGCGACCTATTTCTCATAGCTAAAAAAGTTTTGAAGAAAAGAATTATTGTTGACAAGATTTGTATTAAAGTTCCAATAGGAATAGATTTTTGAATTTCCTTTAAAAATAGACTGTCGGCAATGGCCAGTATTGCGCTCAATAAATAAATAACTAAAGACAACATCACATGCATTGCTAAGATAGCTTAAGCACTTGTATTATAGTGTATCTGAGACAACGACTGTATCACAACTCTCAATTCTGTGACATTAAAGAAAAATTAATTTTCTTCATTCAACCAGCCGGGAATCGAACCCGGTGCCTCAGAGAATGGGACTCTTCGAAAGCGGCGGGCGAGCTACTGCAACGAAGGACGCCGAAGTAAAAACACAAAGTGTCAAATCTTTGCGTTTTTACTTGGTGAACTAAATATTTTCAATTTTCAATAATATATATGAAACAACTTTTAAACGGTTTCATCGCACTTTGTATTTAGTTTTATTGACGTTTCGTTCACGTAAGACGCAAGAATTTAATTTATTTGACTTATTAATTAACCCCTAGCTACCGTAATCTACCGCCAATGGGAGTCTATCTGAGAAGAAGTCCTTTGATTTAATATTTATAGAACGAACTAACTGTATCTTTTGGTTTTGCAACGTGTGATCTGGATTGAGATTTTATTTGACTAATTACTGAATCCCAGGCAAGTGGTATATGCCAACCTTCATCTCTATGGATAGTGCGCGTGAATATATAAGAAATCAATATTGACAATAACATTTTATTCTCGTGATAGAGCATGCAATGGCGGTGGACTCGCCAGTGAAACGTGACCGGGCGGGGGCAGAGCCTCGTGCCGTGGAGCCAACATCACACCGCCAGAACCTCATCGCACTACGAGACCAACTGGCCGCCTTACTTTCCAGCAAGGTATTTATTTATGAAACAAATGTAGGGTGCTAATTTCAAAATCTATCACAATACCTTCAAAGCTATGGTTATAACAATTTATTAAATTATGCAGCTTTATAGACTCGATCTCTTTTGGAATGTATGATGATTTCAATGATCAAGAAATATAATAGAAACTTGCCTAAACCCATGGAAAGATTGCAAGTTAGTATCAGTTAGTACCCTCCAATCCACATTGGGCCAGTGTGGAGGGTCATGGCCTATCCTCCTTAACCATCCATAAGGAAGGCCTGAGCCTCTGCAGTGGGGACTTAAAAGGGATGATGATGATGATGATGATGATGATGATCACCACTTAGTAAATCTTGCTTCAGCAAGAACTGTCATCATTATTTTGCATTATACAGGTTAGATTTTGACTGCACGGTTGGTCGAATGGTTTAGTTGTCGCCATGCAACTGCCCACGGATCGAGTGTTGTGGTTCGATCCTCACAAAAGGCAATTTTTCGTGTGATTTACAAATAATTGTTCTTACTCTGATTGTACTTTGAACCCCGCAACACAGGGCTTGTGACTCCTAAAAAAGTGAGCTTCTCATTTAAAAAACAAAAAATGGTTAGAAATAAAAAAAATTGAACTACTGAAGATCCATGAATAAAACTTTCTTTTAATTGTCAAAGCATATTTTCGTTTAATGCTTGCCTTAGATAATAGGAATGATGACTGCGTAAAAAAAATGCAATTCTATTTAGTCCGTCAGTCAGATAATAGAAAAATATTAGATACGTATTTTTTTTTACTTCAATTTAACAAGAAATAGCTTAGATAACAGGCATTAAAGTTGAGGAGTGGGGGCTCGCTACGTCACAGTTCAGTAGAAAACGTACCATAACGTGACGTCATGCGAAATTTCAACTCCATGTAACGCCTAATTTTATGATTACGAAAAAAATTAAAAAATACGTGTTTAATATTTTTTAACACTCTACCTGACGGACAAACAAACAAAAATTAGTCATCATCCCTATTCCAATATGATATCGTTCATATAGAGTGTGAAGTAAATATCTTCCATATTAAAAGGGGTTGTGGTGATTGATTTTGAAATTGAACGATTAGCCCCTCAAATTCTACAATCGCCTTCATATCTTTTTATTTGTATATTTCATACTTTTAAATGACCAAGTGTGGAGCCCTTCAAATTTTAATTAAAAGATCACGAGATCGCTTATCACAGCGCGTTCTGCGCCCGCGCGCCGGATAGACCATTTACACCACTGGGTGGGCGTGGCTTCCACTGGTCAATGAGCTTACCGATAAATGATCAAATGTAGGCGCTGTGATTGGTCGTTCGATCTGTACAATATAGTATCTTTTGCAAAGGACAACTTTAAGATATCAGATTTTCATAAATGTTATTATTTAAAGCTCTTTCGTAACAAGTTAAGACGTTAGTCCCGGATGTGTCTGTAATCATAAACATATCCCATATATCTGCAAGGTGGTCTGTGTAGCCTGTGCTATCTGTGATTCTATCACAAAAAAGCACTAGTCCTTGTTTGTCTGATAATTAGTTAAAACTATTGAGAAAACTTAACGTTTAATAATGTTATAGTATTGAAACGAAGCTTAATGATTTTTGTTACTAGTTGAAGTGTCGCCCTGAATGCCTGACGGACGAACTGGGCGATCCAGCGGCGCAGCCTCTCGTGTGGGTCAGCAAGTGGGTAGACTACAGCGACAAATACGGCTTCGGCTATCAACTGTGCGACGAAAGTGTCGGCGTCATGTTCAACGACACTACCAAATTAATCATGCTCGCGAACGGAGTGTGAGTATCTTGTTTTATTAGTATTCCTCTCACTGGTTCTAGTTTGAACGTGGTTTTCTAACCCCTGTTTAAGTCCTATACACCGAGTTGCACAAAAATCCATTAAGATTTAATGGTGATTTTAAGCTGTAAGTTCAATAATATAAATTCAAATTCAATAAATAAAAAAATTATTTAATATGGCGTTTGTGCAGCTTGGTATTATATTTATATAACTATTAGTGCACTAAATTTAAACTCGTCTTATACAATAAATAAAGCTGTACATTAATAGATCAGTTGGCCAGCCACCTTTGTTTTTAAGAAGATTAATGTTGTAAATTGCACTACTGTCTATAAACTGTCTTAAGTATAATTTATGGTTTAAAATATGCTTAATATTTTGTTTCTAGAAATGTGCATTACATAAACAGACAAGGTCAAGAACAATATATGACAATGCGGGGATATCCACAAGAGCTTGACAAGAAGATGAAACTCCTCACATACTTTAGGAGATATATGACTGAACATCTTATGAAAGCTGGTAAATATATGTAGTGTACTTAACATTATAAGGAATATAAAACTCATAAGTTGCAATTGTACTCACTTATGTTGAAATAGCTGGTTTCCGGCGACTTCACCTGCAAATTATAGCCTATGTAGTAGTGATGTAGTTTCCCGCAGGTGACAAAAGTATTCAAATCGGTTCAGTATTTTCAGTGATTATTTAATTCACACAGAAAACATAAAACAAAGTTTCGACTAACTGCCATGTTAAGGTAAAATATTTTGTTTTACGGTGTCCAATGTTATTTTACAGGTGCGTCAGTGCCCGTCCGAGAAAGTGATGGTCTATCACGATTGCCGCATTTACACCAGTGGTTTAGAACAACACTTGCGGTCATAATGTATTTAACAAATGGAACTTTACAGGTAAATTGAGTTCACAAAATACAATTTAAGCAATAAATTAAAAGTTTTTAATGTTCTTCATAAGCACACCTAGATCTAAACTGAGACAACTCAAAAATTGGAGTGAGTTTTGACTTAGTACAATATTCAAATGCTCGGTGATCATACGCATCTATCCAACATAACAGATTCAATAAAAAGTTCAGGGAAGAGCCGCAAGATAATAGCCGCAAGATTTGTTGAATCAACAGTGGTCGCGCTCCTGCCATGTAAACAAATGTATTGTCAGACCCCCAAATTAGTTTTTTGAGTTATCTTAGTTTAGATCTAGGTGTGCAATATAATAAACTATATTTCATAGACATTCATTCAATTTTGTCCACAGATAAACTTCCAAGACCATACCAAAATAATACTCTGCCCTCTTATGCAAGCGGTCACGTACATTGATGTGGAGAAGAACTTCAGAACATTCCGCTTTAGCACAATCGAGGAGCACGGCTGTGATAAGAAACTTTACACAAATCTCACATATGCTTTAGAAAAACTCAACAGTGTATTAGCCAGTAAGCTTTGCTAGCCTACCGATAATTTATAGCGGCGGAAATTAAACAATATTCGAAAAATGAATTCGATTTGCTCGAGCTCAGAGCAAACTCTCATGAGAGTTGAAAACTAGTGTTGTAGGTTAGTACATTTTCCAGAACTAGCAATACGGCTTACCCTGGACTAATAGTTTATTACGAACTTTTATGATTTTTGTTAAAATTTTGTCACTAAAATCAATTTCGATAGGTATCATATTTTTATTTACGTATTCTACTCGTTGATTTTAGATTATCCACCGATATATTTATTCTTACAAGTTGTTCACACATTACATTGGAACATTTTAATCACAAACTTTATTAACTAGTGAAACTGCAAAGTATCTATAAAACTCTGTCAAAGAAACCCAAAAATATTATTAGACCAGTTTCAGACTACTTTTGATTCATAATAATGGCATTTCACTTGTGCCTTGCCTTACGTTAGAATAGGTTAAATTTTAGTTGTGTACTTTGTTTTCCTCACTGTAATGTAAAATGAGAGCACCATGACTGAGGGGTGGGGTGCGGGCAGTTTGATGATTTGGAGTGGTTTATTTAGTTTTATAACTATATTTTTATAAAACTTGTTTCTGTGCTTCAGTAACACCGGACATATATTAACTCTTTGACAAAAATTGATTCCCTTTTTAAGCAATGTCAGAAAAAGAATTTGACCAAATAAAAATCAACATTCTCCACAGATTATATGTATTTTAGAGAACACATTTGTTGGATATGTATTCTGAAACGTCAGTATTACAAAATTGGATGGTGTTGAAGCACTTGCTATTTCTAAACTGGAAGTTTCTCGAGAGGTCTGTTACCTCTAGTAACATAATGAACATTGACAATAAAATTTTTATGAAAAATAAATATTTTTTTATTGTAAAACATATAATCATCAAGTATTTACAAAATAATTATATTGTGAACAGAATGGGTGCCGAATATATGTTGTTTGTACATTTTTAGGTATATTTTCTAACAAATTAGTACTACCAATCATGACTGAAAAACAAAACATTAAAAACTCATAAGTCAACCAACCAGTGCTCATTATTAGTTTATTAACATTGCATGTCTGTATATTTACATACAGGCAAATATGAAAGGAACTTATAACTCTTCTATCTCTAAGAAACTAATATCTTTATATATAGGAATACTTGATAATAATTTTACTAGGAATTAGGGCGCGTTCACATATAACGTCCGTTTAAACGTGTATGTTATTAGCGTTGTAGTTGTATGAGCGAGTTAACACATAATACAGTATTCCGGATCCAGTAGAAAATACTGATCCGAAAAAATAAGCAGCAATCCGTTTTCAGGTCCGTTTAAAGATATGTGTTATTAGCGTGTGTAGTTGTATGAGCCAGTTCACACATAATACAGTATTTCGGTTGTCCGTTAATCGGATCGAACCGCACGAGGCTTGGCACGGGGCGTGGGGAGCTGCACACAGCCGCCATAATCGATGTATCCAAAAACCCCGGGGCTTCCTCCGACGCAGACGAGGATAGTACCAATACAACACGACAACGTCCATCCTCGTAGAAAGTAGGCGAACACTGAAGAACGAAAGTGCAGTAGCGTTAATGCTTTGTGAATACTATCTCCACTAGCGACGGATTATAAAGGATCCTGTAAAATCGGACATTATATGTGAACGCGGCCTTATTATAATCTGTTTCTAGGGCTTTACGAAAAAGAACGGATATCAGTATCCGTAAATCTTTTCAAATTAGTGCTATTTACGTTTTGTTGTGCGGAACAAGAGGTCTCTAACCCCACCCCATACTATTGTAACGCACGGAAACTATAAATATCGTTTCACTTACTTTCAAAGCTCGCATAAGACTGCGTCGTCATCCGTTTTTTCGCTGGCCTTAGGCACAGACTATTATGTAATCATCAAATATATATCATAAAGTAATCGCTATAAACTCTTATCGGCATTCTTTTCCAATCAACTATTGAAGGTTATTCAAACAGTTAAAAAATAAATAAATTCATAGACATAGGCTATGATGAGAAGAATGTCTTTCTAAAATCTCTTAATGAAATAAAAGTAATTAAAGCATATATTGCAAATATACGCGCGCACGGGGGGAGGGCATGTAAGGGCGCAACATCAACCGTCTGCCCCGGTTAGAAAAAGTTGTAGATCCTGACCTGACATTCGCGATCCAATGCGTAAGCTATGGATATCGGCACAGTGCCCCTAACGGTAACTATCAACATTTACAAAATTTCATACAGATTTTTGAACGCATTCGTCATTAGATAGTGACCATAGAAAAAATAATTATCATAGGCTCATCATGACACTCACCAAAATTATTTCAGTTTTATGGGGCTAATAACAGCTTTATTTATGAAAAGAATATTATTCATAAATTTAGCTAGAAGTACCTATTGTGATCTAAGCAAGATTTATTTTTACACAGCCCTACGATTTTGTAAAAATCCAAACCCGTATTCAAATTCATTCAAGAGTCCAAATTCACTTCAAAAAGCGGCATCGGCTCAGCGTCTTCTTAACTTTAATAGCACTTTAAGTCACCACAATACTGCCAACTTTACGTAGGAGACCATTACACGATTTAAATACATTCATTCAACCAAACAATTTTAAATTACCCTATCTTTCTACATGGATTTACCAAAAACAACACGTTAAACGTTTTTAATAGGTTATTTAAAGAATTATTTTATATAAACAATCATTTAATTATAATCATGAATTGGTAATACCGTTTTGTGGCATAAGTGAAGTGAGTTTCGAAATGACTTGGAATAGAATATCTGAGACACGTATACTCAAACAATTTTGTTTTGTATTTAAAAAAAAATGGAATCATTACAATTTCTACTCTAAATTACGTGAATTCAGACACAAGAGTGAATTCGAATTTGGGTCTGGATTTTTACAGAATTGCAGGGCCGTTTTAAACAAACAAAGACATTGTTAAAATTTATTTCAACCAAAATCTCAAACTAAATGTGACCTAAATGTTAATTGTTTCCGTCAATTTTTATTTTAAATAATATCCCTATTAATCTTAAAATAATCATAATTTTTAGTCTTACTAAAAGAAGTTAACAATTTACCTCATTTAATATAATTTTAAGTGACATATAACCATTCTAGACAAGTAATTTCTTAGAACCAAACAGTGATGTCAGTGAGTCACATCTTGCACTATAGTGATACAGTAAAAAAAGAAGTAAATAGGTAATTGAGCAGAAGTAAATAGGCATATTTCATAAATTACTAAATCTATCAATACCTATAGCATAATTAAATTGGTTATCACACTGTTGCCTATAAACTAGACTATTATAATTCAGAATGTATAGCGTGCTGTTGGTGGGGCAATGGGTCACTAGGGTGCACAAAAAGACCTTCTTTGGCTTGCCAGTCTGTATATGCTCCATATTGGGAGCTAACACCCACAATCTCTCCTTGGCCACTGATTGGACGTCCAAAAGTCCTTCCTGATCCAGCTAAGAATCTGAAAAAATAATGAAGGCATCTTTACTGCTTTATACATAAATGAGTTTTTTTTTACACCACTGTGTGATTATAATCTATCTGACAGGGTTGTGCACTGCTTCAATGATTATTGCAGACCTAGCTTTCGCTAGCGGCTTCGCCCACATGGTCGCTAGGGAAATGTTTAGTGGGAACAATAGTATCCTATTATCTAAGTCAGCTAATACCCTATATGTATACAAAATTTCATCAAAATTGTTCAGTAGTTTCAGCATGATTGATGGACAAAATTCAAAACAAAGAAACTTTCACATTTATTATATTATAGGATATTAATAACATATTTTTTTATAATCAATAGTTTTTGCATAATTATTAAACACAGTGGTACAATGACTTGAAATGGCACATGACTTCACACCTTTGCACATTTTCTATATAGTTCACACTGAATTATTTTTCTATAATAATTCTGATTCTGCACATATTAATACATTTACATTAATTATTTTAATATCTTTAATGTACTATAATGCTTAGTTTTTTTCTATATAAAATGCCTGAATTAAATCAGCAGTTGTCACTTTGAAAGTGTGGTAATAGGGATGATGACAATATTTTGACAATTTTTTTGTTTTGTTTGTCCGTCAGGTAGATCACTGAAAAATACTAAACACATTTTTTAACTTTTATGTATAATCATTAAATTACTGCAATAAATTGAGTTAAAATGTCACAAGATGTAATGCTTTTGTACATTTTCTACAAAACTGACATAGCCCCCACAAACTTCTTATTAAATTATAGGCTTACTTAAATGAATCTATTATTTTTCTATTATCTGACTGACAGACTAAATAGAAGTTCTGTTAATAAGTAATGTCAATTTTAATGATTTTTTGTGCAACTGGCAGTATGTTCCATTAGATAAGGACTAGGACTACATTCCCTTAAGATATTATATCTGAAGAAGCCAAGATAACTTACAAATGTATGTATTAAAGGCAGGCTCTAGTACTACTAATGAATTTGAAATAACCCCCCAAAATACAATGAATTTCTAATTTATAACGGCATCTGATTTCAGGTAGACACAAATGTTAACTTTACAAAATAAATATGCAATAGAGAAAAGATAAATTGTAATTTTAACTCACGATGCTGTATCCACATGTTTCAGCTTTACTGGTGTATCTCTTCTCCAATAGTCATTATTACAAACTACTGTCCAGTTGTCTCCGCTGTCACCTTCACCAACATCATCACCATAGCATGACACTTCTTGGTTAGCAGACAGTGGTGATGAGAAATAATGAGAGTGCAGATTCTTCTTGGTGGCAACATGTTGCAGTCTTACAACTGTGTTACACTTGATGGGTTCACTGAGAAAACAGAACATTTTCATTAGTCTTTTGATTGTTGGTATAATTAAGAAAAAATGCCAGATACTAAATTATATAGTTTTAAACCACATCTGTTATCAAAACCTACAATAAGAAAGGTAGAAAATATCATTGGTATCGATTCCGGAAGCTCAGAGATAGCGACACGTAAAAATTGGCAAGCTCTAGAGACATTCTCTACAGTGATAGGAAATGTTTGTTTTCTAATTAATCTTACCCTCTCTTACACTTCTCGCCCATGGGCGCTCTTATCAACCAGTGGCTATTATGATCATCGGATATATCCACGCCTGTCACCGACTGTTGACCAGAACCAGAACCGTATTTCACATCGTGCGAGTGCAAGCGAAGGCGAAGGTCCGTATTCACAAGTTTCAAAATTGTACCACATGTAACATATTCTGCTTTAGACCCTGAACAAAAAGGCACATTCTTAATTAAAGCTTAACCGTCTACGAATTTGAAGATAAAAGTTATCAGATTTAATATCCACCCATAATATTGGGCCACGTAATTGGAAGCCAAGCCGCGTTGTTGAAATAGTTTTTATTTAAATAATTTAAATTATCTTACCCTCCGAAAATTGTATTGAGAGTATGACATGAAATACTATAGGCAGGAGATACGTGAGCCCAAAAATGTTTAGGAATAGCATTTTTATATTCGAAATATCCAAATCACTGTAAATTATACAAAACCGAAACCATCTCACATCAAAGTCAAATAAATACTGTCAATTGTCATCATACTGTCAAAATAAAAATAAAATTAAAGCAATCATATTTTTTTAAATATTTAACGGCCTTGGATTAAAGCTGTCTTAAGCAGCATAAACTCACTTCATGTTATAAGCATGTTTATACAGTTGATACAAAACAAAAAACTATTATTGAAATGTTTAACAATAATCTTTAATAAAATAAAAATGAGGAAAATCTCTTCAAACGTGACTGCATAGACATAATCTCTCCGACTTTAAATAAATCGGAAACTTTGATTAACGATACAACTAGACGCCCGGTCAGAGTCTCAAAGATGGCCGAAGACATAACGCCTAACTTCAAAGTGCGGTCTTATTTTATGTGACGGCGCCAAAGTTCGGATATATTACGATGTCACAATGCGTAATAAAGACTGCAAATATAACTATCAGAATAAAATGTATCTGTTGGAATATCATATGTATGGGTTGTAAATATGATTTTACAATGTCTATAATCAAAGAATTTTCAATAAAATAATAGTTTTGTTTTTAACCCAAGCCACGCGACAACATGGCCTTCATTCAAAAAGTGATCTATTACATTTTTTTTTTACCAAAACTTATTAATACCATCTTGGTGTAGTAGTTCGTGTTCTCGATTACATACCTAGGGGGAACCTTCTATAGGTTTGTATCGGTCTGGGTGATTAATATGTATTTTGAGCAAAAGATACTATTTAAAGCAAAAGATACGTTCCCTGAAAGTGACGTAAATCAGTGATTCAGTGATTGAATATTAACTGTTTTAAGTAGAAATGAAGGTTGGAATATACCATCGACTTCGGATCCAATAATTAGTCAAATAAAATCTCAACCCAGATCACACACCATAAACCTAAAGTATCAGTTGGTTCTTTCTGTAAACAAAGGACTCCCAAATTTTGAACTGGTGGTAGTTTATTGTAGTCAAGGGCAAATAAATAAACAAAAACTTAAATATTTTATAATGAGGAAGTATTTGAAAAAAACGAAAGCACCAAAAAAGCACCTTCACTAGATGACGACTCTAGCAAAAGTTGATTTTTGCAGGAAACGAATGGACCAAAGACAGTCATTTCCGTTCCTTTCACTAACATATTAAAAAACTGAAATTTGAAAATTTCGAAACTTAGATATCAATACAAATACGAAAAAGAACAAATTTTCTTTTAAACACGAAAGAAAACCGGAAGGGTTGTCATGAAGAAATCAAGAACGTACCGTAGCGACATCTAGTTTGATTTTGGGAACTAATGTTTTTTTTAATACTTCCTAATTGCTGTCTGGTCCCTTATTATCAAATACGTTTATTTTATTTTTGCTTTAATTAGAATGTGTGCAAAGATAATAGATTTTATAATTGTACTATTATTTAAATTGAAAACCTCCTACCTCCCTAAATTATCAACGGGGGCCCGGGGCGGCATTAGATCCATACCTACAACTTTTTACAACTAGTGCAGAAACCTGATTTTGTGTTAACACCGCCTCCCCTGCTAAGACGCCTGCTAAAAATACGAAACTAAGAAAGATCAGGCAGTAGAACCCCAATTTATGATTTGATCAAGGGAACTTTCAGCCATTTGGAGGCCCCCCAGAATAAGAGGCCCGGGGCGGACCGCCCCCCCCCCCCTTAATCCGCTACTGTCTGGATAAAATATTAGAAATGTTTTTCCTGTAGAATTATACCCGGTGGAACAGAACGACCGACAATCCCGAGGTTCCTGGAGAGTACTATTTGTCTGTAATATGATGTAAAAAAAAATATATGCCTAGGTCAAATAGTTTCGGAGATATTAAATTTCAAAGTTTTTGGAAAAAAATGAGTGTTGTTTTTGGGACGTACTAAGGAACAAGTTTTAATCGGTCATTGACTTCTTAATTTCTAAAAACAAAATAAACTAGTTTGTGATTTATAAGACAGCTTCCATGCAAATAATACCAGACAATCAGTAAACAAGACAGTCAAAATTCTTAAATCGATTTACAGACTAACAGCCGGTTTCTGATTTGAAAAAAGTAGATAATCTCTACTGCTTATTCTAAATAACCTAAGTTTTTTTAATTTCGCAAGTCAAATAGTCCTAGTTTTATCAAACTTCTATCAACTGATTATCAAAAAACTAAAATTGGAAACGAAAACTAAGTGATGTTAGTTTAAGACGTTTAACTTTAAATTCTCAATTCAGAAACCGAGTGTAATATTTTCTAAATTATTGTAGAGAGATCAGTCTAACATTGACTTACGTTATGTTGAAAGAGCAGTTCTCCAAAAAAAATGTTTGAATGGGGTAATACTCCTTTAACAACGAGATCGTTAATTAAACTCGATAAACTCACAAATCTTCCGATTCATTACTAACACAAATGTACTTTATTTTAAAAACATTGAGGAATTTGTTATTTAAATAGTATTTAAGTAATTGCATATAAAAGGAACATTATAAAATGCATAATATCAAAAGACGAATTAAAAAAAGGTGAAACGAGTTCGATCCTGGATAAAAGCCCCACCCGCCCGACAACCGCCGCCCCGCTTCATTGTTCTGTCGGGGTTTCCCGTAACTGAGTTGCATAAAATAATAATACAATTCCTAACGGAGCTCAGTCGCCGCCGACCCTTTGCACTGGAGTGTCGTTGCGTATCGCTGCCGACGCACCGCTGCGAAGCGCCTTTTTTGTCGATTTTTGTTTTGTTCTAGTGCATTTTTAATTGAATTTTTGTTAATAAGATACTACAGTGTTCGTCTTGAGTGTTAAGTGTAGTTTAGTAAAAATTGTGTTTAGTTTTGTGTGAAATGTGATGTATTTTGCGCATGCATGCACCGGCATGCTGCTTGCGTGCTTAGCTCAGTCTTCAGAGAGGAAATAGACATTTCCAGCATCGACTATCTAATTAATCTAATTAATGTATTTCGCGGTCCATTGTTATCTGCGCACAATTTTGCGCATGCGCGTTATAGGGCTCTCAACACAGAACTTAAAAAAAATTTACTCCATTTTTACACCTTCCTTATTTTGAAATATTTGTCAAATAAAATGATGTTTGCATGTAACCTGACTTGAAATTTTCGGCTGTCTCGGTCATTTTGTTCCTCCCAGTATTAAAAAATAAAACTAATAATACTGAAGACTAAACTTCATGAACTAAGATCCCTTTGTACTTTAAAGATATTGGTGACGTTGATATGACACTGACATTTTATGTTTCTCAAGTTTTCATTTGCTTTTCACTTTTCGTAACAATTACTAAATCGAGGCAGAAATTGAATTAGAATCCGAAATATTAAAGCCTTAAAAATAAATATCAACAAAATGGAGAAGTGTAACCAAACGGCAGCTAATACTAACGAAAAGGGTAATTTTAAAGATGTTTTAAATATGTAATAGTTATATTTTAGTACGAATGCATTGAATATTGATAAAACATTTAAATTTCAGTGCCTTTTGATCCTGGTTGGAACGACCCACCAACGTTTTCCTTCAATGCACAACAAACTACTCCAAATAAGCCAAGGAACTTCTTGAATAAAAGGGTTGCATTTCCTTTATCGGGCAGTAGCCCCAGTCCGGCACCTCCACCCTCTGTAAATCTGCCTCCCTTACCAATGACTACACCAATCCTTCCACCCATGCATACAAACCCAAAAATCATTAATCAACCTGAAAATGATACAGAAATCGACAGTGAAGGTACTCTACAGGAAGTGAAAGGCATATTGATTATGTTCTTGGACAAAAGCAGTGAGTTAGGACCTAAATCTAATGATATAAAAAGGAGAATTAATATGATGGAAGAAATGTGGGCAAGCGGAAAACTGAATAATAAAATACATTTCTTAATGAGAGAACTAGCTTATGGTAAAGTATATAATTAATTAATAATGTCTATCATTTGTTTATCAATTGCTACTGATTTCTTAATTCTACTGATTTGAAATTTCCACTAGTATAAACAACTATAATCCTAAAGAGTTTTAATCAATGTCTGTTCAGTTTCATGGCAAGATACACTTATTTGTTAATAAATAAGTAAAATAAGTAATAAAATAAATAAATAAATAAGTAATAAATAACTAAATTACTTTTTCTTAGTATGGTTGATGATAAGGGTAATTTTTAACTAGGGTGTTTGAATATTATAGTAGAAATACTTTGATACACCTAGGGCAGGGGTGGGCAAACGGTCGATCGCGATCGACCGGTCGATCGCAAGGGAATCTATGGTCGATCGCATTCCTAAAAATGTACTGACGTGTTGGGCTAATTCCAATAACAGTGGTCTTTTCACCAGTCAAAATACCAGTATCTAAAGTGCGTTCATAAAAAACATTTTATTTTACACGCGCGTAACTTTAAGAAGAAAAAAGATTTTGGTTTCGGTGAGACGTCATGTCGTGATTCTGGATTCTGTACTTGTTTATGTTTCCCAATAACTTTCGTGATCGTGTGACTTCGTGCTGCTCATGAATATATTTTGTACTGAGGGTAACTAAAGGAGAGAGTGAAGTTGGTAACTATTATTTAAAAAGAGTGCGCCAAAAAAAAGTAAAACTTATCATTTCAACGATGAATGGGAAGAAGAATTCTTATTTACCATGGTGAAAGACAAGTGTATTTGTCTTGTTTGTCGAGCTTCAGTAGCTTTGCCTAAACGCGGCAACTTAGAAAGGCATCATAAATCCTTGCATAAAATTTACGAAAGTGATTTTCCTCTCAAAAGTGAAATAAGACGTCAGAAAGTTCAAGATCTGAAAGGTAGCTTGAAGGCCGAGCAAGCTATGTTTACCAGGCCAAGTAAACAATCGGAAGCTGCGACAGTTGCGTCCTTCAAAATATCTCATATATTGGCAAAACACAAAAAACCCTTTGAAGATGGCGAGGTATTGAAAAAAGCATTTCTCGAAGGCGCAAATTCATTATTTGGCGACTTTAAAAATAAAACTGAAATCATGTCTGCCATAAAAGAGCTCCAGTTGTCTCGTCGGACTGTAACTAGACGTGTTGAGCTCATGAACAGTGATATCGAGCAAAAGCTAAAAAGTGATATTATGAGATGTTCATTCTTTTCTTTACAATTTGATGAATCCACTGATATGATTGACACTGCCCAGCTATGTGTGTTTATTCGGATGGCATTTCCAGATACGTCGTCTAAAGAAGAGTTCTTAACAATCATACCTTTGAAAGAAACCACTCGCGGTTCAGACATATACGATGCTTTTCTAAGTTTTGCGAAAAACTACGAGCTGCCTCTGTATAAACTAGTGTGCATAACAACAGATGGAGCACCATCAATGACTGGAAAGACTAATGGATTTGTGGCACTGTGCAGAGCTAATGAAGACTTCCCATCTTTTTTTTCTTTTCATTGCGTCATTCATCAGCAGGTGTTGTGTTCGAAAGTACTGAACATGGCAGATGTGATGAGCATCACTATGAAGATCGTAAATTCTATACGAGCCAGAAGCTTGCAACGACGCCTCTTCTAAGTGCAATTGGAGGCCAGCGAATCTGAGCACACAGATTTATTGCTCCATACAGACGTAAGGTGGCTGAGCCGGGGAAAGTTCTTAGAATGGTTTCAAGAATTACTACCTGAAATCATTTCTTTTCTGGATCAAAGGGGTGATGACACGGAGATTCTTAAAAGTGAAAGTTGGCTGTGTGATTTGGCTTTCCTTACTGATGTGACTGGTCATTTGAATTCTATAAACCTGGAGCTACAAGGGAAAGATAAAACTATTATGGACATGATTAGCACAATTAACTCATTTAAAAGTAAATTGCAGCTTCTGATCAACCAACTGAAAAAAAAGGACTTGAAAAATTTTGCGTCTTTGAAAGCAAAAACAAGCGCCGTAATAAATTATAATAAATACGAAACAGAACTTGGAAATATTCTCAGCGAGTTTGAAAGACGTTTTTCTGACTTACAAAAATTGACGAACGTTGTTACTTTCATGATTTATCCTTTTTCTTGTGTGAATGTTGAAATTACTGCTTCTGAAATATCGAACACTTTTGACATGGATTTGTCTTCTCTCGAAAACGAGATGATACAGATCATTTCAGATGTTCACCTAAAAGCCAAAGCAACAGATATCAGTTTTTGGTCTCTTTTGACCCAAGAAAAATACCCAAGTCTCCAACAAATCGCACAGCAATTAACTGCTTTGTTTGGGTCGACGTATTTGTGCGAATCTGCGTTTTCTGAAATGAAAATAATTAAATCCAAATACCGCAATCGACTTACCGACGAACATTTGTCTTCCTGTTTACGTTTGGCACTTACTAAATACGTGCCTTCCTATGAGAAATTAGCAGAAAATACGCAGTGCCATGCATCGACCTCTAAGTAAATCAGTCCAGAGAGGCCCGAAAACTGATAAAAACACTCTTAGTTCATGTGATTGGCTTCATACTTATTTTTAGTAGTTATTAGTTATTAACTTGTATAATAAGAAACTGTACTTCTTTAATTGTAAATAAAAGTATATTTAAATAGTGATATGTGCGCAATACCTACAATAAACGATTTAACATAAAAAAATATTGTCTTATTGCAAGTCGATCGCTTGTCGTCTCAATTTATTGATATAGATCGCCATTAGTGAAAGTCTGCCCACCCCTGACCTAGGGGGAATACTTCAGGAGCAATTGGCTAACCTTGAAATAGATATTTGTACTGTGACATGTAAAATTTCTTTGTTGATTGGAAGACCTCTTACAGCTCTCCGAGATGACCAGCCAAGTAAAGCAGATGATATTCATCGCACCCTCATGGTGGATCATGTAAACGCAGTAGGCTCATGGATGCCTGGAGTCAAACAATTAGTCCACCATTGTATAGCTCGATCAGAACTATTGTCCTTAGATAAGGAATAATCTATTTAGTCATGATAATAGGAGACTATTTGTATATATATAGGATTAACTTTAAGAAAAAATTGTGATTTTATTTTATATATTTTTATTTATTTTTTTTTGCTTATATCATTATATTGCCATAAAACATACCTTGACTGTGTTATAAAAGTTGTAAATAAATACAAATATGGTATTAACATCATGTCATTTAATCAAATTGTTATCATTATTCTATAACAAAACACTCCGGCTTATTTACAGTGATTTAATGTTGAAGGTGGAACTAATACTGTACAAAAACCTAGAAAAGTAATGACAGATATATTAATTTTAGCATTACTATAAATTCAAATGCCACGTTTGATGGGTTTAGGTGCGACTGTCACACGAACAGGTCGACATAACTCTACAAGTTGTGCAGGCTCCCGGCCAGCACCTTCTTCGACGGCCAGACACACTGACATGTCAACGCCGCATGGCTCTGTCCATACACCGTGCGATATTAACACCTTTGTTAATAATCGTACATTCTGTGTGCCATCTTCATCTGTATAAGAATAAAATTTAACCATTACAAACGTTTGAATGACAATAATATCACTATAAAGTTACTCAACATTTCGTCATACATGACTATCAGTCAAAAGAGTACTAACATTATTTAAAAGAAGCTAAAAATCATTATACTTTGATCATCATTATCAGGCTGTTAATGAGGACCAATGGCTTAACGTGCCTTTAGAAATACATAGTAAAAACCACTTGAAAATTCATTATACCCATAAAACAGCTGTTTACTTATCTACAGGTACTGCAGGTGTTTACTTATCTACAGCTACTAGGTGGTCTGTGGCCAGAAATAAATTTGTCAAATTGTGCCTAACAATGAAAAGCGTGGTTTGCTTTTCTCTAGAAAATATCTATAACTCACACCCTATTCTATATGTCCTCGAATGAAACTTAAAAAATTTGAAATGTTTCTTATAATTTTGTTAGAATCATATCTGTGCTTCCTCCATTGCATTTGAAAATTTCGTTTTTGGTGAAATAGAATAGGCCTTCGAGTGCACATGTAATTCATATGAGTGGCAAATTTCGTGCCCTTCGAAATACTCACTGATGTGATGATGGTCTAGTGGACGTAGATGATCTCTGGGCGGTCGTAGCGCGTGTACTCTACGATCAGGGTAAGCGACTCGCACTCTCAAAGCGCCGGGCTCTCTCACGCGACACACTTCCGCCTCCAAAGCGACACTCGTTACCAAACCAGCGCAGAAACGTAGCACGGTGTCGTTATCGCTCGCTGGCTCTATTATACTGGCTGTGCACATGCGGATCTAGATTTAAAAGAAACGGATGATTACAGCAAATCATTTAATTGAAAGTTCTGTAATATAAAATAAAATGGCTCGATGTACTTTGTTAGTTATGGGGTTCAATATCTTTTGGAATCTTTTAAGGGTTTTTGGAGGCGAAAGTTTGAGAAACTTTCATCTGTTATCTTAGTTTGCCTGAATATGTCATTATGTCATAATCAGAGCAAAGTATTTTTTTTATAAGATTTTTCTTACTAAAGAAAAACATTGGGTTTGTCGATCATAAATTTATACCGCTCTGGATAAAACAAATGTTGATTATACCATTTTTTTAAAAACCTATATCAGTTTTGGGTGACTTTTGTTATATGAAACAAAAAAATTGAATTAAAAAAACTAAGTTCAAAAACACAGTATTTGAAACTAACTTAACGCATTATATTAAAGTTCACGAATTTTTAAATATTCAGTTGGCATTTTCAGTATTTTATATGGGAACAGCTTAATTGCATTATATTTTCATAAAATTAGCATGCATCCCTTAGATAAGTAGTAACATATATGCAACTCATACGAATTAACACGCCATCTGAGCGCCTATTCTAATTGTCCTCAAACAAAAATTCAAATAAATTTCGAATCGTTCTTATAATCTTGTTAAAATCATATCTGTGAATATTTTTTGTTCATCACAGTTCACCGTTCTACTTTACATTAAATTTTACAGAAAATACGTTTCTTTGAAATCATATAAGCGTTTCGACATTTTCCAAGAAATTAATAACAAATTAAATACTTAAGAACACGGTGCACAAAACTAGAGATAAATACTTATACATAATTGAGCAAAATAAACCCTCTCAGATGTTAATTGAATCCTGGCATTTTGGGGACTAACGGACTAAATAGAACTTTTATTCCTCCAGTCGTAATCTCTATTCGAAATACTAAATATTGACTCACGTTGAGGTTCGGTTTCGGTATAATTGGAAGCGGCGCCGCCTGCAGTAGTGGCACGATGGCGCGGGCGAGCGCGGCCGGCTTGTTGTCCGCGTTCATCGACAGCTGCTGGAACACTGCGATCGTGAACGGGTCCGGCTCCACGCCTATAAGGGGTTAAGGTTTTATTAAGAGTCCCCGAGACGGTCGTTTTTCAATACGGGTGTAGACAGTAAGCGAAAATAAACATATAACTTTTTCTTGGTCGTATTTAATATACTATTAACGATAAATCACGCTTTTAATGCTTATTGTATTAATAATATTGTTCAGCAGACACGGTTCCACGTAGTCTCATAATCATCAACCAAAAAGCAGTGATACGTAGATCGCGTCGCGGTCGCTTATTTATTATCTGAAATTGTTGAGGAAGACGAGATACAGGAAAAGTCGACTATTCTCTATAGCTCTATCAGCATCAGCAACCAGTGCTATACAGGTCAGTCAGTCAGTCATTTCGTTTTCCCCCACCCATAATAATAAATACGAAATAAATTTTGAAATACTGTTAACTCCCGAAGTACTAAATAGAATTCTAAGAATACGATAGAAAACCCAGAGTCGATTCGTTATTCGATTGTAAACAATGACAGCGAATAAGTGAAAAACAACTAATGAAAATGTTCGAAAAGATAAAAAAATTGCGACGTCATACATAACAGTCGGAGACATGAAATAGAATAATAAGTCAAATCATTATCTCTTTATGGCGGCTTTTTTGTTTTATTTTAATTACAACTTTTTAGTTGGATAAATTACTAGGTCGGTTCAGAAAGTGAAAGAACAAAGTTCATATTTTTAAACTTTATCATTGTATTATTTTTATTATTATTAAAATTACTTTAATAATCATGATATAACTTTTTGGAATCCTAATATTGAGCCCTTTAATTTAATACCCGCGCATAATGTAGTATTTGAAACAAAACTTTATCATTAAATATAATTGTATTTTTTTTAAGTTGCCTATCTAAGAACACTTGGGCTACTAAGACAATTCTAACATACCTCAATTATCTAAATCCATTATTGATTTTACGGTTCTGAAGATATGAGGTGATAAAGAATATAACAGCCTAAAGGCACATTTTATTATTCAATTGATATATTCAAAACCACCACGCCAATTCCAACAAGTTTTACAAGAATAACAACCCGCTAGAATATTGGCGTGAAACTGATCTCACGTCTAATAACAGTGACAACCAACTGACAGTTAGGGTTACCCGTAGTGTAATCGACAATTAGTGTTGCCAGTTGTAGTCGATGTTTTTTCCTCTGACAATATAATCATTCCCTACAGTCGGGTAAAAAAGGCACTACGTACCAGCGGCGGCGAGCACTCGGTCCGCCAGCTCGGCGTGGTGAGTGAGCGCGGCGGCGGCGGAGAGCGCGGCGGCCGCGGCGGGAGCGGGGGCGGCGGGCGTGGTGAGGCCGGCTGCCCCCGTGGTGGCGGCGCCGGGGGCCAGCGCGCCCCCCACGCCCAGCGCCCCCGCCCCCGCCGCCGCCGCCGCGCCCCACAGTCGCGCAGCGCACACGCGCAGACCCAGCTGCACCACGCACGCGTTCTCCTGGTCGGTCACACCGCTGAACTGATGCTGAAGTCTAAAATACAACGTATTCGTTACTGTAATGCTACTTATATTTATTTAGTTGCTATTTATATTTATTTAATTTAGATGAAATCAATCGCTGAAATTTTCTTTAATTTACGGATTACGAAAGTTCATGGGTTCGAGTCCCATCTCAGAGTGCCGGGAACAAAGTGGATTTTTTAAACATTTTCATTTAGCATATTTCTCAGTATAGCATAGTGAATGCAATATTGATCAAATATAATAATATACTTACAATTTATTTTAAAACAAATATACGACATTTTTATTGGTTACATACAAATTACCATTTCCAACATATTTCATTATTTACTATTTTTACTGACATGTAGTCAATTGTCTTAAAAAAATAATTTAAAAAATTTGTGAGACGTGATTATGAAAACGCCGTAAATTTTAATGTTAAAGAATTTTAATTTACTACTACTTAAACGCTTAATCAAACCTGAGACAGTCCGTAGTGAGTTGCTGCAGCGCATGAACCGGCGGGCCAGAGCTAGAATTCAACGCTTCATGCAGCATTCTAGCGCTCCGAGCGAACAAAGCCGTGAAGTTAGCCGCGCCAGACACGCTCGGCTCCATCTCTGACAACCTTATCAAGAAAAACGTTATCAGTTATCGTGACCAACCGCTTAAAGTGCCTTACAAAGAATGGAGGAGCTCGCGATAAATTTTTGGTCACCCATCTTATGACTGGCCGTTGCAAATGTTGCTTAACTTGCGCATCGCAAACGGAACGCGGTAATCTCTACGCTAACGTGCTCTTCATACGAAGCTCGAAAACAATATTTACTTAGGCGCATCAAGGCAAGTCAAATTTCTACATATCGTCGTCTTTGTCGTGATTCGTTCTACTCTAAGGCATTAAGATACATAAACTGAAGCAGAATAGGCGATGAAACATTCTACGATAAATAAGACATTATGAGAAATTCCTTTTGTAGTCAGAGCGCTAAATAACTTGCATTCACTTTATACCGAACTGTTAAAGTCAACAGAAACTTGCCGACAACTTAAAACGAGTGGGAAAAATAAATTATAAATCGTATAGAAAAGCGCTAGTATAATATGCATTAATGCCCGTTTTCACTAAACTTAGGAACCGCTCAAATCTAACATCTAAATATTTTGGCATTGTTTCACCAATGACAAAGATTCACCTAATGACTTTAAGCAAGTTAGTGCGGCGCCTAACGCTGGGCATTTGTGTAATGTGACATATACATTTACTCTTTGGCTATAAAGGATATGTCAACGGATAAAAACAATTTAGTAAGTTGGAATCAAGAAGTTTATATAGTAGAATTAAGATAGAAACAATAAGATCTTTTGAATTTTCTGACTTTTATAAATGGACAATGACAACTTGGGTACTCGTGCAAATACGAGACCACATATGTTTCTCTTGTTTTATAATAAATATTTTTTTAATGTCTCTGTTACGTGTAAAGGCCACTAAGGTGACATTGGCGAAATTGTATAAACGCAAATATGCCATACATTAAAAAAAAGAGGTACTGAAGCATGCAAAATCATAGACAAACGTTGCATAACTAAGCAAGTGCTTAGTAAGGCATTAACTAACGTTACAGGTTTGGTGAAACGACATATCTGCATATGCTATTTTTAATATTAAGTGATTTCTAGTTAACCTATGCGTTGTTCTAGGTTACTGAAAACAGTTATAAATCATCCCGCAAGTAAGAAAATTATTTCCACTTCCACAAGTACTTCTAAGCATAAAATGCATTTTTAGTGGTCTTTCCTAATGTTATATAAAATAAAGTCGGGACAAAGGTTGACTGAAACTAACTTATTCAGTTGCTCTTCAGCGGACTGTAACATCTTGAGGCGCACGTTAGTAGATAGCGTCGTGTTATCTATGTGCTGCAGCACAGAGTCGAAGAAGCGTCGCACTGCGCTGTCGTCTGTCGGCTCTATGCGTTCTCCATTAGACTGTTGTGCATCACCTATAAATTATTTATAAATTTAAATACCAAACAAACATGATTTTATTTTGGGGTCAAGACTGGACTGGGTTCAGGGCCTAGGTGCACTAATAATTAATATTGTTATACATAAATTTTTCATATATTTTTTGTCTTAATATAGATTTTATTTGAGTACTTTCAATATTTAATTAATTTAATATAATTAATAAAAATGAAAATATCTTTATTCAAGTAGGCCTATTACAAGCACTTTTGAATCGTCTAAAAAACATTTTTCCCAACAAGAAGAACAAGCGAAAGAAACTTACCAGCTCTTATCATAAGTAATGACATTTACATAAATCATTTCATTACCAAAATAATATGATTATCACAATAATAAATACAACTTTCAAAGTCTGTAGGGTATAGGTTATACTGTACATACCTATAATTAGTCGTTATAGAATAAAGCGAAGGCTATTAATTACATTCATTGCGGTCCTTAAAATAATCATCAACTTTATAATAGCCTTTACTCATAAGTATGATCTTTACATGAATTTTAAATTTATTTGCGGGTAGGTCAATTTTTTGTGGAACCTTATTAAATAAAGCAATCAATGCATCAACCCAGAAATAATACTTTGTATCTATTATAATAAAATTAACTTCTTATGGCTTGACCACGACTATGTGACCCTTTTTAATGTACATGTTAGTAACAGCCCACTGTGCAGAGAATGCTTGGAGGCAGAAGTAACAGCCCGCTCACGTCCTGCTGGAATGCAACGGGAGTGTCAAACTAGGTACCGGGCAAAATACCTCGGCTCGCCGAAAAACCTCCACGACAGAGACCGTCTAACTCTTGCTATAAGTCTAGCCATAGTTATAAACGTTTTCTAGCTTTTTGTCTTAACTCTACTTTCTTGAAATTAGTCGAAAAAAGTTTAATATAGTTGTATAAAAAATTGTAATTTCTTGTTGTTAGAACTGGAATTGTGACAACGAATTTTAAAAATCTTGATTATATATAATCTAAGACTAAAATTTATACACTCAAACTATAGTTTGAAGATTGATCATATTTGGCACATCAATCAATCGTGGTCACACTTTGCTTATTCCACTGATTAATGACAATACTGGATGTTCTTAAAACATTATTTATTATTGAAACTTTATACACTGGATATGACTTGCTCGCGACAATACTACACAAAGCATTTAAAGCAACGTTATAAACATAATGATTTAATATTAAACGCTGACGCGGTGACAAACTTAATGTGTGATATAAATCGTAGAGGTAATTTTATTTCAGTTTATTTTATGAAATTTTCAATGGCGAACTTCCAATAGTGTAGTGCACGACATCAAGAAGAATCAATTATTCGGGCATCTGATATAAAACTTCGCGATATTTCGGACTGGCAATATAGCGCGTTACCATTTTTACATCAAATTATAATTAAGAAAAAAAAAATATTTTAGTTCAATTTGTTTCTGAAAATCGATACTAATAATACACCAAACATTATGCAAAGATAACTTATCATTATTTCTCATGTCTATATTCAATTAAACACATATACTATTATGTATTCATGCCGTATTTCTAGATACGCAATTTCGATTATAATTAAAGTATTTTGACAAAATGATTCTATCATTTTAGTTCCCTACATAATTTTTGTTATATAAATACCTAATGGATATCATTATTACTTTATTTTATAAAATCAGTAAATATGTAATTTCTTGAATAAAAAGAAATCATAAAAAAAACTTGGCAGCGGTGGGATTCGAACCCACGCCTCCGAAGAGACTGGTGCCTTAAACCAGCGCCTTAGACCGCTCGGCCACGCTACCCGTACAGACACAATATGAAAATAGCATTCATTTTTACGAGGAACTTTTGAATAAATAATTATCATTAAGATGACAAAAGTCACGTACTAATTTAAATCTACTTCACACATTTGATATCAAAACAACTGTAAAAATGTATCATTCAAAACATTGTTTATGTTTTAATACTTATTCGTTTTGATGTATATTTATAGCGCATATTCTGGCAGCCGCCGGCAATAACATTATTTAAGTCCGTTTGATTAAAATACGATGGTTTAGGTGATACGAGACCATCGGATAAGTCTAAAGATGTGATTCTGCATCACTAACAAGCTATTACACCCTAGTTAATGCCTCAAATCATTGGTTTCATAACAATATAATTTCATATCAATGAAAATGCTTTATTATACTCATGTATTGTATTTATGGGTATGGTAAATATATCAATTTAATATTCAACGGACAAAAACGTTATATTCCATCCAAAAAACATCTACACTCGATTTTAAGACTAACAGGCACAAATGTCCATTAAAATTGTCATTAGGTTAAAGCGAAATTACCGATACAAATTTGTCATTCAGTAGTGCTTAAAGGTATCATCAAACCTTAATGGACTCACCGTCAAACCTTACTATGTTCTATATATTTTTTTAAACCCAAATTTTATTTAATTATTTATATTTTATAATAACGACCTAGCGCGTTTATTTTCATTATAATATCAAATAGAAAATACCGCATAATATGTATATACAATAATAAATATATATATATGTAAAATATAAATAAGTCAAGAATTATAATGATCGCATCTGATTAAAGTTTAAAGGTTGATTGCAGATATATATTTAAAAAAAATAAAAAAAATAAGTCAAGAAAATAGGCTTCAAAGTGCAAATATGCAACATCACACCATGCCTAGTATTCGTGTTTCAGGCAGTGGCGACCAAACCACATCAGCGACCCGGTGCGGCATCAGACCCGATCATCGACAACTTTTTCTTGATATAGTGTTTACACAACCTCTCCCCCTACCCCCTCCCTAGATGGCTGTAGTATATTAACGTTAAGGAAAGCAGAGAAAAATATAAGGCAGCAAAAGTAAACTACTGGTACAGGCAGTATTTATTTATTTATATACGGGGCATCCAATCCTTATCTACGATTTGATCAAGGGAATTAGCAGCCATTTGATGGTCCCCAGGATAGTGATAGATTTCACCGGGTGTAAAAAAGTTTAAATTTTGATTTAATTTTAAAGCTTTTTTAAGTTAAAATAAACGGATACAAGTATTATTTCCAACAGAGTATAATACGCTATTATTTCAACGTAATTTTTTTTTATTTTATTTTTCATTATGTACACTACCATATTTGGTCTACTCACCTATCGGCAGATACGGCACGAGATGTGGCATCGTGTCCCGTAGATACGTATAATGTTTGATGGTATGCTCCTCGAACAATGGCAACATGGTGGTGCAGTGTTGAGCTGCGTTCAGCACTAGGATCAACACGCACATGTCTACGTGGAAAAGGTATC
This sequence comes from Diatraea saccharalis, assembly GCA_918026875.4. Taxonomy (NCBI): domain Eukaryota; kingdom Metazoa; phylum Arthropoda; class Insecta; order Lepidoptera; family Crambidae; genus Diatraea; species Diatraea saccharalis. The sequence goes on along the minus strand of OU893341.1, from coordinate 6,705,217 downwards.
AATGTAGAAGGAAATTCGTATGTATTCAAAATGATTTTGTTATTTAGTGATATCTGTAAATAGGTTCGATTTCAAACCATCGTCATCTCTGATATTCCAGGATTCCTTTGCCGTGTTTATTGCAATAAATTATGAAACGTGTTGGAAATGGTAATTCATATGAAAACAATAAAAAATTAGATTTTTTAAAATAAATTGTAAGTATTATTTTTGCAAAATGTACTTGTGATTTATATAATCTGTGGATTACAAGGTCCGACATGCGGGTGGCCATAACACAGCATTGTGTGACGTCACATTTCAATAAACTAAATGTTAACATCATTGTTGCGAGTGCAACCATTACTTGTGTTTAATGAGACGTCAAGGTTCAAAATGTCACGTGACTGATTGTTTTCGCGACACAATTTAAATTAATAAATAATAATATGTTTTCCAATTATCAGATAAAACTTTTTGAAGAAAAATAAATCTAATAGCGGTTTAATTAGATCACAGAAAAATTTCAAAATTCAAATAGTAAAAAAAATTAAGTTTTAAGAAAACCCAAAACAGTCAAGTAGCCAATTTTTCATAAATAATAATAATTGTTTATTTGCAAGAATATGGTACAAAAATTTCTCATATTCTACAATATATGAACAGTGTGCAAATGTTTTTTTGTTGTTGAGCAATGTATTTGATGTAGTCTCGTATTTATTTCATCATTATTATCAGCCCATGGATGTTCAAACCCTTGAGGCAGTGTGATTGGTGGATGTTATTATTATTTTTGTATGACTTGTGCAAAGGATACAGGCAGGGTCGTCGACGTCTGGTTCGGGCATATCAAAGAATGGATGTATAGCGAGCAATCGCGCCGTCAACGGTAACACGAGGGTCGCGTGCGAGCTGCCCAATTGTTGCACGCAACGAAACGTAGACCGCTTGTCCTAATTGAGATATTTTTTTTTTTATTTACATAGGCACACACTACAGGTAACAATGAAATTTATGTACATTTAATAAATAGTATAGTTGAGTCCTAGACTGTAACCCAAAAATGTGTATGTGTATGCGCAGCGTTACAAGCACGAGAATACAAAGTCTGCGTAATACAAACAAAAAAAAAGTTCTCAAAGAATTAAACTTAAACAAATTATATATTTAAATTAACAAAATTAATTTTGGTTAATCTCATACTTAGACAACTAAACAAAGTCTAGGATCCCTTTGACAATCATTATGTTTGGTTGATAATTCATGGTATAATCGACACATGTGTACGATTGGGTTGTAGTAATAGACACATACAAAATTGGAAATTGCTCAAAATTGTTAAAAACGTCTCAAAATATACCATGACACACTTGAGAATAGCTTTGTCAACAAGCAACTGTAACTTTTCTCCTGTGGTGAGTGAGATACCTTATGGGCGTGGAGGAAAGTGATATTTTAGAGTAAACAAAACATTCTCGAGTTGGTCATGCTACGTATGCAGCAAGTCTAGAGCGTAACTTCCTTTATATCAACCTCAGGTCGATTTTGAAGTCTTTACACAATTTTCATTAACTACTATTAGCAAAAAAAAAAAACAAAAAAAAAACGGATTTGTGTTCCAGTCAAAATAATCATTAATACAATATTACTCACCTGTGGATATCTCTTGAGATTCTCTAGTATTTTGTCAATGCACATCTCGAGGCAGGTCTTAGAGGCGACGGTGCAAGAGCCAAGCATTCTATGAAGACCCTCTCTGACATCCATGGAGTAATCCTAATACAAAACCAAAGGGCTTTCGTAAATGTTAACATTGATATATAGCTGATAGCATGAAAGATTGAAAAATTACATACTGTAATGTCGCTTGTCTACATTGAAAAGTATCTTTATGGTATAATTTTTGATATGGAAATAGTTTGGAGCTTGAAATCTAGTCAACTTTTTATCTCTTTGACCATAATGATGAAAATGGCTGGCTTTTGTCTATTTTGAATAGTATGTTAAAATGTTATTACCCTGCAACATTTACTTAAAGGACGAAAGACACATTTACTCGTAATCATAAATGTCTGTTTTTTATCAACATGAAATGACATATAAAAGTATTTAGAAATTTTGGCAAGTATTTACAAATTTAAATTCCTTGTCAAGTCTACGTAGAAAAATAAACTTTTCTATATTGTCTTGGGTTCGGATAGTGTTATGCTTTAGTTTTATCAGATTTTTATAATCCAAGTGCTATTTAATTAATCCAAGAGCTATCTTATTTTGGACCCGAGCAATGTATATCATGTTGTCTTATATTTATTTATATTCACGATATATCCTTACGGGGTTCACATACATCTAACGCCTCCTTCATTTACATTAGCGTTTTCATAAAAGCGCGCCGATTTTTATGAATCATGACGTCATCTTCTAGCAGCATGCGATTGATTATTTATCTATAAATGTAATACTAAATATATTAACCTCCAGTGCGCCGAGTATAGTTTCCAACTGGTCTTCCCGCAGCACTATATGGTGTGAGATACGCGTGAGACTGTCAATAGCCCGCAGCCGCACATCCTCTATTTCGTCGTTGAACATATCCACTAAGAAATCTAGTGATGTGGTCGCGAATACAGGATTCTCCATGGACAACTGGCAGACGGCATCCACAGCCGCGGTTCGGACCTCTACATGAAAAAAAAAAACTTATAAAGAGAATTGTGTAAGTCAATTATATTCATAAACATGAGTACTGGTTGCTCTCAACAAACATGTTGACGTTTAGTTTATTGAAATGTGACGTCACACTATGCTCCGTCAAGGCCGCCTGCGTTTCGATTCTTGTAATCCACTGGTTATGAATCGCAAGATATAATTTACCATTTCCAACATATAACTATCAAGTAACCAATTAAGAAAGGCGAGTTTGGGGAGAAGAGGGCAGGGGGAAGAGAGTTATTTTGATAGTCCCACATTTCTTTTTTTTAATAGAAAAGGAGTGGATTGGAAATTTATAAAAATCCTTTTACGACGATATTTAGATATTTTTTTGTATTATGAACATGTCCTGCCTGATAAGCGTAGTTAGACGATACTTTTTACTACTCGTACGAATTAACATAACATCGGCAATATATATCAGTAACGTGTCACACAATACTAGTCTCACCCTTCTTACTCATATCAGAACTCAAAGAATTAAACTTTATTCAGTAATAGATATTGGTTTAAGAGGGGCGTGATGTCATAGCGACGCCATGACAGAAGTTGGTGTTTTTGCTGGAAATTTTGATAATAAGGGTGTATAATCTAAAAAAATATATTAAAAAAGTATCAAAGTTAAAATCTAAAAATAAATTTATTTTTAAACATTTTAACAACTTTTGATTTATATATAAAAAAGCAAAGTTGTCTACACCCCTATTATTGGCTAAGATCCCTTCTCATACTGACCCATCAGCTCATCCTCGAGGCCGTGCACGAAGGCCCCGGCGGCGCCGCCGGGCAGCAGCTGCACGTCGTCCTGCTCCACGAGCTGTCCGGGAGCGTCGTCGGCCCACCGCCGGCCACTAGCCCAAGCCCCGGATCGCACCAACTCGGCACCACGCTCGTGAGCGGTGCGCTTTTTCTAACAAGAAGATAGGTATAACACCGTCAGTACACCGACAGTACAAACATTTGCGAAAGCTTGTCAGTTTTATGGCAACGAATTACGCCGTCAGTACACCGAGTAGTATAAACATTTGCGAAATCTTGTCAGTTTTATGGCAATGATTCGCATGTGCTTTGTCTCTCTCTATTATTAGCTCGATGAAATAGCTGCGTCCTTGACGGTACGGTTTCTTAGTTAATTGCGAAAAAAGTCGTTACACAAACGCGAATGTTTCTCATTCAGGTTTGCCACCCGCCCCGGTTGGTTTTGAATACAATTATACGAATGTCACGAATTTTGTTTCTCAAAAGGTGACAACCCTGTCATCATTCGCGCAGTTACGCAGATGTTTCGCATTCACAAGCGAATGCGTCGGCGTAACTCGTACGAATTAAGACGACACCAGCACGCGTAGTATGACAAACTCGAGAAACGCTTTGTCTACACTTCGTCACATGGGCGCACCCGAGAAAAGTGACATTTGAATGTAGACAAAACGTTTTCGAGTTCGTACACTCAAATGTCATGCTACGCGTGCTGAAGGCTTATTCTATTACTCCTAAAACAATAATTGAGAAAATTCCGGATCGTTCTTATACTTTTGTTAAAATAACATCCATGAAGATTATCTGTGCATCAGCGACGGTCTTAAGAGGTCTTAACTTAGTTACATCAGAAAGAGCGAAAAATGTTTTACTTTGGCGTCGTATTAGCATTTCGAAAATAGACGAGATCTCGTATTTGGAGAAATAGAATGGGCCTTTAGGTGTCATGATAATACGTACGAGTAGTCGTTAAAGTATTCAAACCAAATTATTTTGCAAATCATGTAATATTAAATCTATAAGTCTTAACATTAAGTTATATCCACTATACATTACACCAATATTAGTTAAGCAGAATATACAATATAAATCAGGATAAAATTGACAGTATATACCAATATAGTTAACAATTCAATGGCTTTGCATAAATGTCCATATCATTAATTGATTAATAATAAACATATTTTTATAGGTAACAATTTTAGGTATTTATTCTTTAAAAGTAAGTATCATTGCAAACCACAAGTATTTACAATAATTTTCCAATGAAATCAGTAGTATTATAAATATTTATACCAAAATGTTCAACAAATGCCCCAAAACTATAACTGACCTTCATATTACTCATGAGCTGTTTATCTAAAGTCTGCAGCAAGAACCGGTCGGATACTCCACGTGTTGTACCGAGGAGCGTGCAAGCCAACGCACGCACTTGCATGCAGAGATCATTCACTGCCGAACAAATGCGAATGAACGCGTCGTCCACCAAACGCATTGTTGTCTCTCCATCCTGTAGAGTTGTAAGACTGAAAACGACAATGAGTTATATGTATGTTTTTTTATGAGTTCCATTAAGATCTGTCGTATGCAATAATACCAACCATTGGTTGACGGCACTGCAGTTAAGTGACATGTGTTTAGAAAACTGTACTTCAGAATGTATTTGTATGTATTTTTATTTCTTCATCTCGACCTACTTTATTGTTGATGAAAAAGAATAAAACTAAATATTTACTTACTTTTCAGGATATTTATTGCCCAATAGCCATACTAACTTCAGGGCCACCTCTCTAACAATCTCATAATCATCAGAGAGAGCTGGACATACATTATCATATAGTTCAGCACTTAACGTCTGACCTCGTTCATCGAGAGTTAACAGGGACTGGAAAGACTCACAGCGCACTCTTGCATCCTGTAAAGACATATTTGATTGTAGGTTTTAATACAGACAACAACCATTACAGTTTAATTCATAATGAAAATATGAGACCAGTTAAATTGTAATATTTATCTATAATATATGTCAAACACTAGTCATTTGTAGAAGCAAAAAGTAGTTACCAAATTTTACAAACTTTACAGGAAAGATGAATGAAATAAAGAATATAATTTAGCATAAACAATATAACATAGCAGAGTTGATGTCTTTATATTCTGTTAATTTTAATTTTACATCAAAATTTAATAATAAGTTTGAATGTAATAATAATACAACAAACAAATTTGAAAAATCACAAAATTTACCAATTATTCTAAAAATGGAGAGATCATAAAATTTAAATATATTCATTGTTGGATTTTATTATATATATATATTCATTTTAGGAAAATGATACACCTATACTGAAATTATTAATACAAATGTTACAAAATTAGTGGCTTTACTGATTTCTATCATTATTTAAAAAGCAACAGCAAAACAATAATATCAAAGCTGACATTTATTTTTTTTCATATGAATTTTATTCAATTTTAGTGACAATTTGTTTTTTTTTTTTGGAATTATGTTGACATTTTTATATATCTTTTTGATATGACATGTATGACTTATAATATTTGCACATCGTCCTGACGACAAAATATGCTGGGTTTTTAATATTGATTAACAACATATAAAACCATATTTCTGCAAATAGAGATTTTATTATTATTAAGCACATAAGAATAATAGGAGAAACAAGAAGGATTTAATCCTTTTTATATGAGCTTGTAAAATACATAAGCCCTTACTAATAATGATTAAATAATTACACAATGTACGTGCAACACATTGTGTAGTTCTACAGTGTTTTGTCTTTTCACTCAAACTGAATGTGACATTGGAATGATGTGAACAAAGCTATGCATAAATAAACAATGGTATAGGTTTCTTATGAATGAGAGTATTAAGATTTAGACCAGACCGTATCCTATTAATAACAAAGTTAATAATAATATGTATTATATTACCTCAGCATTAGAATAATCTGCAAGCAACTTGACAATAGCATTAGCCTCAGCCGACATATCGGTTGTTCTCTCAGACTCTGGGTATATAGGGTAGAGTTCACTTATTAGCTGTAGGCACCGGCACTTGACCTGGTGACTAGTGTCCTTCAAGTTGTCCTTAGCGACACTAACCAATCGCATCATGAGAATTTTATCATCGGTCAATTTATTGCCAAGTTTTATCAGTGTCGCCATTCCTTGTGCTATTACCTGAACAAAAATTATCATATAAACACACATTAACACACTAAACTCATATTACATTTTTAATTTATTAAGAGGTTAAAATAAAAATCTTACCTTATGGGATGTTTCATTTTTTATCAGATGTATAGTTTCATCAATTAAATTATTAAGATTTGCACCTGGACATTCTAATCCGATGTCACAAAACAGCCAAAGTATTTTAACTCTCACAACAGAATCTTCTTCCGATTGAAAGTGCTCAGACAGTTTTTTAATGGCTTCTTCAACATCAGACTCTTGAAACTGCAGGCAGTCTGAGATACGAAGCAGCAACTGAAGAGCTTCATCGCTAGATTTGCATTTTTCTAACAGACCTACAAATGCTGCTGCTGAACTGCCTATTAGAGGCTTCTTGACAAGATGGAGCTTTTTTGTAGGTGGTCCATCCTAAAAATATAGTCATCATAATTATATATGATCCACCAAAAATAATCAGCAACATCAACACAAACACAAACCTGAAAAGATTTATTGTACTCTGCTAATGCTCTTTTCTTTAACACTGCAGCCATAATGTTTAATATGTCAACGTTTTACAAATACAACTGATATGTAGTTTTTAACATTAATAATTAATTATTCACAAAACATCATCGTGATCTATTACAACTTTAGCACACAAATGAGGTTGTCGATATACATTTCGTTTCATTAATTGACGGATGCAACAAAAATCACTACTTTCTATTAAATAATATCAGCAGTGTTCAAATTACATTAATGAATATTATGAAATAAACCAGTAAATAAACAAAATTTATTTCAGAATCGCTACACCAACACCGACACTAACTATACAATCTGTGGGCCCGTTATATGATTTTTCTCTTTGCTGTGGGCAATGATCCACAGACCAATAAGAGAACTAGTTCACAATGATCACAGAACACATTTTTTTTTATATGGACTTGTTCCGTTAACTTAATGATGACAACAGATTTGAATTCGATTCAATTTAATTGAAATACTACCTAGATAATTGATTTATTGAATTGAATTTTTGCCACCCAGAACGATTTCAAGATCGTCGCAAAACGAATAGATCAAAAAAGATCTTTACTATAAAGAATTTATATTAATTTTCTTCCATAATTAGAAAACAATATAAATTATTATCAGTAAGCAGTATCATTCATGTAATAATTAGGGATATCAATACGAGTAATTAAAAGTACTTACTCAATACTTTTCTTTCGATACCAAGTATTGCTATTGGCTATCAATAGTATCAAATCTTCTTTAAAAATATATAAAAATGACGAAGAGGGTAAGGCATTTTAAAACTATTCAATACAAGTGGGTATAGATTCTATACATTTGATACTGAGTAGATATCGTTTCCTCATGACCAATACGGTATAGAAAAAATAATTATAATACCTAGGGGGTATCGTCCACCCCTAGTAATAATTCAATATTACCCCAATAATTTAGATCAGTGATTCCTTAAGTGGTTCAGGTGGACCCCCAGGGATCCACGAGGGATTCATCGGGGTCTACGTTGGCGTGAAATAAATCTAATTTCCATCGTTAGATCTTCACATTTTAGACGAATTTTGGGAATATGGTAAAAATGTACCAGCAGGGGGTCCACCAAACCAGTAAGTTTTTTTAAATGGTCTACGAGAAAAATTGTTTGAGAACCTCTGATTTAGATAGATGAGTTTTTTACGATATTAGAAGCATGGATCGATTGATTGATATTTCGATCTTTATGTCATAATTTTTTTCTCAAATCGATCTTAAACGCACCAATTTGAAAAGATTCACAAGTTCGATTCTTTTGCTAAAGATCGGAATCCCTTACGACAATGATAAACAACTGTTATTTGTGATTATACTCGTGCTTCGTCCTCATGATTAGTAATTGTCTGTATTTAATAACACAATGTATGCGTAAAGCCTTGGCATTAAGTGGCAGCCGACCGCAAAAATAAATAGCCAAACTTTACCCCTGATGCGACAAAAACTAAAAGAAATATACATATAAATGCTAGGGCATCCCATGAAAACTATAGATCCCAAATGAACATTTTCAACAAAAACTTGTTTGAAGGGGATATAGCCACTTTCTGAAATTGGAAAATATTCTTATTTTTCATTAAGAATATATCCATTTTTTATTAGGAATATTTTCCAGTATAAATAAATGCAAAATTTATCAAATATAATAATTCAAGCAAATTTTCGTCCTTATCGAAAGTTTATAATATTTATAAAAACGTTTCTTTCGGCTGTTTGGGTGGATTGCCTGAACAATGATGAAAATACTGTCTGTAGTAGCGAAAAACTAACAAGTGCTTAAAAAATTCGCCAGTCCCTGTTAGGTCCTAGGTAGCTCTGTGGTTAACACAGATGTACAGATTGCGAAAGGTTGTGGGATTGAATCCTATCTGAGTGTACCAGGGACAAAGAAGATTTTAAAGAATTTTTCATTAAGAATAAACACAATACAAATTAATAAATAAAATTTAAAGTCCATTAATAAGTAAAAACAACGACAGAGCACCAAATAAGTAGGAAATAATAACTGATTTACTAAAGACTACTATTTAATTTGTAGTGAGACGATCTCGAGTTCGGTGGTGTGCTGTCACAGACGAGTCAGAGACCATAGACTTCCATGCAAAAATATGCAGTTTTAAGTATATTTAAAAAAAACATTAGTTCCCGAAATCAAACTAGATGTCGCTACGGTACGTACTTGATTTCTCCATGAAAACCTTTCCGGTTTTCTTTGAAGTTTAAAAGTAAATTAGTTTTTAAAAGTCAATAAATAACTCATATTCTATTTGTACTTTTTTGAATTTGTATTGATATCTTAGTTTCGAGCTTTTCAAATTTTAGTTTTTTAATATGTTAGTTAAAAGGAACGGAAATGACTGTCGTTAGTCCATTCGTTTTCTGCAAAAATCAACTTTTGCAAGAGTCACTATCTAGTGGAGGTGCTTTTTTATGCTTTAGTTTTTTTAATACTTCCTCATTATAAAATGAGATATCAACTTGCATTTCTGTAGTGCGTGCATGATTTGTTTTTTTTTTTGTTTAATAGAAATTGCTTTTCCATTTTGAAATGTGATTAACTCTATTAACAAGATTATTCGAAAACATTCAATACAAATCGTTATCCATTGAAGCAAATACTTGAAAATATTATAGTATTTGCCTCTATAGATATGTTTAGGCACTAAGTAAATGCTAGGTCGTGGGTATGAACAGTCATATTGATTAAGTTCAACGACACAAGGAAAAATAATCAAATGTCAAACATTTTAAAAGTCGAAATACTGCATTCTTGTTTTGCAATTTCATCTGAAACTAACACGATTTCCAGTAGTGTAACGTAAACAAACATAAAAATATGCAAAACATTAAAAAAATACTGTTGCGGAATACTGTATTTTATAGTTTTCAGCTAAAACTTATGGTCGTATTGATTTTTATATTATATTCTAAATTGTAGCATTTTAATATCATCGACTTTATGGTAAATCTTCGATCGTTACACTTTCTTATTTTAATTGATCGATAATAACAATTTACCTATTGATATAGGACAATGACTTAAGTTCATTTTTTTTCATTCATAGATAAATAAAAACATATTTTCAATTTTTTATCTTTGATTAATATTAAAATAAGTATTTTTGCAGTGTACGATAAATAATTTGAACTCAAATCGATAAATAACTTGAAAATTAATTTTCAAAACTCTTTAAACAACTTTTGTAATTTTGTATTGAAAAAACTGCCAGTTGCTACTCTTGTTTAATTTAAAGGGTTTAATACTCTAAGGCTTAGAAGTTTTTGTTTTAGTTATATTAATATCATAATTTTGTTATTGTCTCTTTACGTGTAATGAACACCAACGTGACATTTACGAAATTGTATAAACGCAAATAGGTTAACATCATATTATTTAACTAACTTGACGTTTTGGTTTTTTTTTGAGTGGTTTTGGTTTGGATATGCGGAAAAATAGTAGGTAATTAAATATTTTGTGATGATAAAAAATGCAAGTTATTATAGCTATTTGCAATAACTAAATGATTAACATATTTTCCTTAACAATATGTCACAGGTTTGTATTCATATTTTGTGATTATAACATAAGTAAACAAATCAACACTACTGTACATTTTACCTTATTATTTAATTTACGTAATGTATTGACATTATGTTAAATTATAATTGTTAAGTGTTTTGTGACTGCATCGTTCAATTAGTCTTAATATTATATTTAACATGAGCCTAAACTCAATTCCATATAATTTTATCCTATATGTGGTATTCATTTTACGTGTCACTTATTTAGAGAATGGGGCACAAAATATAGCGTGATGTGAATGCAAAAATGGACATGAGTGAACAGCAAGTCCTGGAAAATCGTCGTCTGAAGAATGGAACTATGAATTTATCAATGTCGTCTCAATCAACCACTCACTGGAAAGAATTTGTGTGTGGAGGAGGGGCAGCATTCTGTAACATCGTTATTAGTTATCCGCTGAATAAACTCATCTTCAGGCAGGTAAATTAAAAGAATAATTAAACTAATTACACTAAATTTCAATAGCAATTAAATTTTTGTTTTCTATGTTTCAGATGATGCATGGTGTTGAAGCTACATTTGCATTAAATCAACTACAAAAAGAGGGATTAGGTTACTTGTATCGTGGTATGTTACCTCCTTTATTACAAAGAACTTTATCAATGTCTCTAATGTTTGGAATTTATGATGAATGCCTAAGACCTCTTCTTGACCATAAAGTTAATCCATATGTAGCTAAAACTATAGCTGGTGTCGTTGCTGGCTGCTTTGAAGCAACACTCATGCCTTTTGAGAGGTTACAAACTTTACTTATACATCCAAAGTTTCATCAAGAATTCAAAAACACTGGTCATGCAGCAAGATATATTGCAAAGCATTATGGTATCAAGGAATTTTATAGAGGTCTCATCCCTATATTATTACGAAATGGTCCCTCTAATGCCATGTTTTTTATTATCAGAGATGAGGTCAAAGAAAGGCTACCCAAACAGCAATTGTTGTTTTATGCTAGTTTGCAAAACTTTATTGCAGGAGCATCAATTGGAGCTTTTTTGAGCACCTTATTTTACCCCCTTAATGTTATAAAGATAGCAATGCAATGTGAATTGGGTGGAGTCCATAGAACAATTTCATATGAATTTAAGTATGTTTTGTGGAAGAGAGGTTCAAATTTTGCTAATTTGTATCATGGTGCACTACTCAATATATCAAGAGCATTTCTAAGTTGGGGTATAATAAATGCATCCTATGAGATTTTTAGAAAAGCGTTATATCCTTAGTGTTGCCATTCTTATTTCTTAGTCCATTTTTGTTTCATTTCATGAAGCAACTTGTTATTTATTTATATGATAAAATGATGTGATCATGACAGGATGTGTGTATTATTAAAACAATAATTTAAAATATTATTTCAGCCCTGTGATTTCTATTCTTAATTAAAATGTAATAAACTGTTAGTTATTGTTTAAAAATATATTTATGGAAAATATATTATATCTTTTGTTTAGCAATACACTGTACAATATAATCATGGCTATGTAAATGTAAAATAATATATTTATGTATAGTCGGTTTAGAAATGATGTTGCTTATTAACTTTTACTGTAAAGATAAGAGATGGCTTTATACTGGCCGGCAAGTAACGGATGTAATGCAAAAAAATTCTTTGTATGAAATTTAACTCCCACATCTTAGCAGAATCAGGGCACAATCCCAGGGTAAGCTGGGCAATTGCCCAGGGAATTGTGACAGTTTTGTATAACCTAATGTGCTGTTGATTGTACATATTTTTAGATGTGACTGTACAAACATTTGTGTATTAGTGAATATTGATTATAGTGTCAATATGAATGAATTGTTTAGTAAACAATGAGAAAGTAATTAAAAAAGAAGCTACTAAAATAAATGCCGCATATACCATAGTCAATACTTTTTTTCAATTGGATGGTATCAAAATATGCCAGTCCGTGAATGTCATTCCTTTACATGTTACAAAATTTGGATATTAAAATCTTCCAAATAAAGAGAATGATTATGAAACTCAGTTTACTTTTATTACAACAGAAGTAAAACATGATGCATATTGTAAATAATTTCATTGAATGCTTTTGTAGCATTTAACATATGTAGCAACATGTAGTTTTCTTTTTAATACTTTCTCACTAATGAATAATAGATAATTATTCAAAAACATTAGTTCCAATTGATATCTATTTTATTATGCAATGTTCAAGCAAACATTAAAAAATTAATTGTTTAAATCAATAAATTGTCATGAAAATTATGAAATGGTTATTAAAATAGCAAATAATAAACAAATATAAAAATAAGTCTGTTTTATTTTTTTACAATTAATCTTACAAAAAGTACAGTTGGCGGTCTTATTGCTTTTAAACGCGATCTCTACCAGGCATCCATTTGTAGGAACCGTAAGGTTGAAGGTGTGGTCCCTACTGCGTGATGGAGATAACTGGCAATGGAGACTAAAGAATAATTGTCTACCTCCAATCTAGGTGTTGTTAGACCAGGGACCGCGGTCCAACCGATGTAGGTTGGACGTGCTTTTTATGCTAATTGGTAATAATAATACGTAGCGACATCTAATTCATCGCACTAACGCTATGAATCTAACGAAACATTTTCAAGTGGATAGGCGACTGGTTAATTTGATGTTTGAAATGGATCATATTTTTCAATCTTTAAACTTTCAATTGTCCAATCCCAAAATTTCGCTGCAAACGCATCGTCTTGACATTGCTTAGAAGTCTTTGCTACGGCGCAATCACTGTAATGAAAAAAAAGGCAAGTTATATTTTATAAAAGTTAAGTAAATTAACGATATAAAAAGAAATTATAGCCTTTGTCACCCGTGGGTAAAAGAATTTTTAAAGTCGATCCAGTAATTTCGTAGCTATTGGATGCAAACAAACAAAAAATTAAATCTTTCCTCTGTAATATTAGTATAAATTAAATTAAAGAGTGAATCGCTTTCCTACTTTTTCTAAGTTCTAAGTTAATCGCTCTGGAAAATTAGAGAATACGCAGACGTCAAAAGAAAAAAGGGACCTTTTACCCTTATAAATGTTTGGCGTGTCTATCTGCCGTCTATTTTACTATTAGCTTCGTAATTATTCTAATTCTTATAGACGTTAAACACAACTTACGCATAGTATAGTCCAGATTCCTTAGAACACGCTTCATCAACAGCGCAATAAATTGATGTCTGTGCACCACACTTGGGTGACTTCGCAAATAAAGGAGAAGCCTTGTTGAAGATCCAAGAAGCACCTCGCACCACTGAATCGCTGAAGTGCCTCCCGATGTCGGTGCCCACTACGCCCGGATGCAGGCTGTATGTAGTCACATTCGTTATGCCGCGTTTCTGTAAATTAAAATTTACAAAATGATCCGACCTATGTCTAATAGTAGCACATTATGTTATTATCTGTTTAAAAGATATGGAAATATGTGACAATAAAAATACAATAACACCCGCTCGAGACAATATAGTAAATTTCATAGACCGGCATTAAACCCGAACCTATACCACTCCGTATAGTCATATTTTTTTATATTGAGACTGGAATAATCAAGTCCTTATACATATTATGCGAAGGTTCACTCTAACACCATTATAAGACCATAGTTTTTTTTAGTCTCTCTATTTATAATGTATTTGATCTGGTAATGACATGTTTTTTATGAATGTCATTACTCTTATTAGAGCTGGTGAGATTTTTGCTCGTTCTTCTTATCAGCTAAAAGACGTTCTGAACAAGTGGTAGGGAAAAACATGTTGGACGATTCAAATGTACTTTTAAGAAGTCTATTTGGATAAAGATTATTTTGACTTGATTCGACTTGACTTGCTATATAAATTAATCCATCTCCCGTCCAGCCCATAAATCGCACTGGTACCTTCTACCTACAGATTCTTTATTTTACCTATTCTTGACTAAGTTGATGTTTTCTATTCTAATCATATAGTCGATATCTTCTCAACAAACTGGATAGCGCTATTCGCTTCATATATGGCCTTCGTAAATACGGTCACATCTCTGATTACAGGTAATATCTCGGTTGGTTGACTATTCCTCAGCGCAGAAACATGCGAGTTGTCTGTAATCTTTTCAATATTCTAGCTAGACTATCCATGTGCCTCAGGCTATCTTAAATCTAGATTTCAAGATCTTGGTTCCAGTCATCGTCGTGCTAGAACAATGAAGCAAAAGAGCATACTCATTTCCCAACTGCTTTTTATCACCCAAAAATTTCCAAATCCTTGAAACTTATTTAAGGGTGAAAACGTAGTGTGTATATTCTCTTTGCGAATGTGCGCAGGACCAGATTAGTCACGTAGCAAAAGAAACAGATGCTACCCCAAGCAGCAAAATTATCCTATAGTGCAGATGTTATAGGCCTTCAGCACTTATAACATTCTCTTAACGGTCATAGTATTTACTGTCACGCTTATAATAGGAAGCATGGAGTCGCTTGGTCCTTGTAGTATATCTGATCTTCTATATCAACTTATAACCACTTATAGATCAAAATTAAAGATGTATTATACGCTTAGGTGCCCTATAAAAGGATGCTGTGGGTGTAAATGTACTCGAGAATAGATTAACTAGTAAGCTATTCTTATAACTGCTAAAATAACTCATTATAACACTATTACAAGTAAAGTACGCCAATAAGAGTGCTAAACATACTGGAAACCATTTGCATTTATTACTTGGTTTTGTATAGGTTTATAAATCCACTTTACACAACAATTATAAGTAAAATGGATAAGTTTTATAATGGTATTACTTAATATTGTTATAATCACAACACTATTATAAAGGTTTTGATACAAGAATACAATGGTTTAATATGATCCTGCGAAAGTTGCTATAGTCTCAACAAAACTATTTTAATTCTGATAACTTTTTTTCCTTGCCGAAATGCTATTAACTTCTATTATCAAATGGATCTGTATAAATAGAAACGGTTAAAAAGAAGTGTTTCTTACAAACGAAAAGTTCCGAAAACCTATGAGCAAATAATTCAGGTGTCCGGTTTGAACTTTGTGTCTGGCGAAGAAAGTATCGTAGAAACAGGAAATAGTTCCGTACAAAACAATTCTTGTGATAGTTTGAGACAGAACGTTTATATTACAAACTCGGCACAAAATGACGCTTTATCGATAAAAAGCGATTTCAATTCAGACCTTGAATTATCAAGTGAGGAATCTGTATCAGAAGATGAAAGTGATATTTAACGCTATTCTAACTTTAATACTTAGAAAATGGGATGTAGACCCAAGAGCATTATATTGAAATACGTGGTAATATTATTGAACAAGCACAAGCTGCATTCGATCAACCAATAAAATCATTGTTTCTTAATATATCAATGCAATTTTAATTAAACTAACAACAATAAAAAGGAAAACGTCTTTAAAATTTCAAACATAAAATGTAAGCTTGTGAGTGTTGTGTACAGTTCAAATATATCAAATATACCGCTGTTGCACACATTGTGAGTTACCAGTATTATATAAATATTTGAAGAACATTATTTTATTTTTAATAATTCACTGATTGGTTGATTCCGTTAGTAGTTATAATTTCTTCTAAAATATTTACCAAACTTATTAATGGGTCAGAAGTTAAAAAAAATAAACAAAATATTGATACCTGCTTATGAATTATTATTCAAGGTAAATTAAAAAATTTCCCCCTTACATTAGATTCCTACCTTACTTTTACACAATAATTTATTCCCAAGGCCACCTTGAGGTTTTCAAAGCTCGAAAAACGCTTTTAGTCAAAAAGTGATCGACATCCAAAAACACTACCATGCTAAATAAAAAAATTGATACCTAAACAAAAAATTTATAAAATATGAAAAATATTCCGGTTATATTAATATTTGTTGAACCCTGATTCCAAAAAATATGGCCAAGCAACGGTTCTAATGTCTGCCCTTTTAAGACAAAGTACGCCTAAAATGGTTTGTTAATGTATTTGGAAAAACCATCTGACAAGATGGCGACTTTTCGTTGTATGATCTTACTGAAACCGACATTATTTCGAAATCTAACTTATTAAAAACACTACTACTGAGAGGCGAGTAAAAAATTTAATAGAAAACCTATTATACTTCACCGAAAATATACATGCGCCAGCCATTACTTATTGTTAAATAACACTTTACTTATAAATAATTTTTAAGATATTATTTATAGTTAGAAATGGATGAAAATTTACCATTATCAATATATATATGTACAACGAAATTTGCCAATTCAGAACATTTTGAATGAGCCTATAAGAGATTTTTTACTGTCGTATTTAGTTCCATTAAGTGCTGATAGTTAGCTTCGCAGGAGCAAATAGTTCTACGTAGACTAACTATAGGGTCGTTATTGAACAAAGTGGTGTTCACCAAGTCTGTTAAAGATATTGAATTAGAGCAAATACGCCTGTAAATTGGGCCCTTTTCCGTGGTTATAATTGCTTACTATTCCATTATAGTCCTGATAAAATTGTGGTTCCAGGACGATTACTAGACCACGTTTTGCTGCTTGGGACGGGCCCCGCGTAATTGGGAGCCTCGCTATAGTTCAGAGCCAATAAATTAATTTGTCAAGAAGAGTGTGTTTTAAAAAATGTACGAAATCAAAATAAGCCAGGCTTCTGACTAAACTCATCTTAATAAGTATAAAAATAAATATTGTTTAAAAAATTTGCTACAGGCGCCGCTTTGTCTTAATTCCGAGGGACTGAGGTTGGGTGAGCACTATCTCCTAATATATACTTAGGTAATTAAATAAATATGTTGTTATACATATATTAGTAGGTATGTTTAGACATTTATTTGTAGGTATGTACCTAGTTATTTATTATGTAGCTACTTAGTTGCTTTTATTCTTATCGAATTACAATCAATCTTTGACTTACTTTCGAGTTGACAGATAGAAAATTTCATAAACATTAAGTTCGCCGTTTGTGTTTTTATGCCATAATTAATAAATACCTAAATTTAAAGTTAATACCTAAAATTGGCTATTTTAGAAACTACTTAATAGTTTTCTGGCGTTAAATCATTCATAAGTTCTTAAAGACGTCCTGAACAAGGGTAGGGGAAAAATTTTTTTTTGGACGATTCAAATGTGTTTGTAATAGCCTACTTGAATAAAGATATTTTCATTTTCATTAAATTACTATTAATATTTTAAATCTGATTTCATGTTTGATAAAGTTCTAAATAAAGGTGCCTTGAAATATTATTTGAATGTAGGTATTAATAACATCCAAATAATATTTCAAGGTCAAGTGAGATTATACACATAAACTAAATTGGCCTCTTTGAAATAGTTTAGACATTTTTTTGTAAAGTCATTGAAACTAACATGAAATGTATACTAATATATAGACTAGACTATATCTACTTCTAAGTAAGACTATATCTACTTCTGCGTATTGTATTACGTTTATGTAGAGAAGAACTGCGTTGAAACTGAAGTCCTAAAAGTGTGTAATCATCAGTCGAGGATAGTAAAACGACAGCCATTTTACTAGCAAATAGCAAAACACAGTGTAAGTATTTGTAATAGGTAATATAATGTGGCAGACTTCGAATAAGCACAAAGTTTAAATATTAATAAAAATATTTTTTTCGCCTGTTTGGGTGGATTACCTGAACATTGATGAAAATACACGAAAAGTAACAAGTGCTTGAAAAATTCGCCACTCCTGTTAGGTCCTGGGTAGTTCAGTGGTAGAGCAGTCGCTTGGACTGCGAAAGGTCGTGGATTCGAATCCCATCTCAGAATACCAGGGACAAAGTGGATTTTTTAAGCATTTTTCATCTATCTATCCATACTATAATAAAAATGTAACTGATCGATGTCTGTACATTGAAGATATATTAAAAAACTGTTATGAGGGACATTTATAAGCGTAATAGAACACAAAACAATGATTTTTAATTTTTTGTCTGTTTGTCTGTGCGTTTGTGCACGATAATCTCTGAAACGGCTGAACCGATTTAAATGCTGTTATATTGCGGTATTCTTCCGTTAACATTTATTGTAAGATTTATATCAATCGATTCACAAATAAAAAAGTTATGTCAATTTGAAATGACGTGTTCGGCAAAATTGCTATGAAATATTAACTGTTTTATTAAATTTTCGTCTTTGATATATTGATCATCATCATTAACTCTTTCCCAGTCAAACTGATAAAAAGAATAGAAAAAAAAAGATAGAAAAATAACATTTGTAAGGACCAATATGTTCACGGGATGGGTGACCAAAACATTATTATCTTGAGCACTGTGCACAACACTGGCACAATGCATGTTAAGCCGTTAGTCCTGGCTGCATCAGCAACGTTAACACCCACCGATCGGCATTAAGCCCGCATGGTGGGTGGGCCATTGATCTTACTCGATTCGACTCCATTCATACGAAAAAAGGATTCTCCCAAAATTCTTCCCACTCAGACGAAGTCGCGGGCACAGTTAGTTAAGAATACATTTTTATATGTTGAACTAAACCTACGAATATCACATCTATTTTTTTTTCATAAACGCTCTCCCATTAGGTAAATATCGTTTTGACGTAAATATGAAATATTTGAATTTTGTTTGCCTTCTTAAAATTGAATTTGGATATTATAATTTTCGTTAAATTCGAAGTAAAGTTTTAAAAATGTTACGAACCCTAAGTTCGTTGGCAAGTGCTCTTGCGAATAAAACGTTGGCAGCTTTGCTTCTACAGTAAGCTTGGTAAGCATCGTACGGCGACTTTTCAAAGTTCATGTCTTCTAGATCAAGCTGCGGTGCCCCTGAAATTAAAGGGAAAATGTTTGTCATAAATATAACTACGCTCACTACTAGCGAATACGTTAACGTAAAACTTAAAGTATCTTACTCTTTGATTTTACCGGTAATATTTATTTCAATGTAATGTTAAGCATTCAAAGATGCAGAAAATATACAATATTGCACCAAAAAAAATTAATTCTGTAAAAAACGGTCGGATAAGTTTGCTAATCGGTTTGGCCTTCATGGGGTCAAAGTCAAAATTATCTTTATTCAAATTGGTACTTAGTCATGCTCTAAAATAAGTCTATGTTTCTACCTCTAATTTAGAATATCTTTTAGCGGTTGAAACTTGATAATAATGGATGACCATACCTATTAATACCTAATTTGTTTACGCGACCGTAATACCTACGCAGGTTCAAATTTTTGTCTGTGACACAAAGAAATGTACTTCTCGCTACACTTATACTCCACACTGGTTCCGTTTGATCATTTCTCTGTTTGCTATTGGAAAGGCTGGTGCAGTCAACTGCACTTCAGACTATAATAAAATATCAAACTTCTCCACTCGATTTAAACTTTAACAAATTAAAGGCAGAGATCAAAATCTATTGCAGAAATCTGGCATATTGTAGTAACTTGATCTGACGTGCAGCCAGCCGTGTGTACCTCAGACCACTATAAAAATCTGACTCCCGAACTCCAGAAACATTTATTAACTGCGAAATGTCACTTTTCTCGGATCCTGTGGTCGCAGAACGAGAAAAAAAGGTGCGACCATACAATTTCTGTCCCAGTCTCGACTGGTTTCTCGTCCCAACTAACATTACAGCTGTAAATAGAGCTTACTTTAGAACCTAAAGTGTTATAAAAGTTGATTAGTAGCTGTAATTATAGGTTGTGGTGACAAATGAGAGTAAGTAATTCAATGTAACGCTTATAGTGCAAGTCTATAAGAGCAATGTATGGAGGCTAAAGGCGACTACAGCGAGTATTATCCCTACAGTGCAGACCAAAGCTTCTGTGTTATAGCTTTGAGCGATTCTTACCACTATAAGATCTATATAAGAAATTATAATTTAATATTCTCCTCAAGTTCTACGCCAGCTATTATAAACTCATTTGTAGCGCTGATAGTTGCGGAAAGGGAGCAATTAACGCTACTAGCTCTATAAGTGTGTTTCTTAATTCTTTTATAAAACCAAATTCCTAATGGGATACATAGCTCCTGTGTACAACTTAGGGACGTATATTAGAGGTATTTCCCCCTATAAATAGATCCCATAGTGTCAACTATAGTTTCTATATTACCTTAAGTTGCATTTTTGAGTTTATTACCACTTTAATACCTCTGTTGGGTCACGTGTTCGCTTATGTGAATCGATAAAATGGCGTCGTAACCTAGCTTGAATAAAAATTACTTTAAAATTTGAAAAACTTATGACAATGAAGTTATTCCTCTTTCTAGCGTTTTGATAACAGGTTCATGACATTTTTAAATCAATAGGCAAAGTTTTAAAACACTTTTATTAAATTTTTATTAAAAAAATTTTTTGCTTGACTTGAAGTGAAACTTTTTTTTACATAATATAATTAAGGGGCTCACTCTTATACTTAACTAAGAGTGAGCCCCTTAATTATTTGCTTATAATATATAACCACATTCATAGTAAAGTTTCGCAATGAAAATTCCGCTTCAGTTTTCCATTAACCATTTAACCCGGCTATTTTTTTTCGTAAAGACCATTAGTGTGGAGATTGGGTGCAGTAATAGTTTAACGTTAAGGCAAAACGTAATGTTAAGCTTTCTAGAAAAAAAATAAAAGACTACGTCTTTAAGCGTTAAAATTTCCTATTGTAGATCTGTACTGCGCTTCAAGGTGTTACAATTTACCTTATTGCCACCCTATAACATCTAGTAAGATGCATCTTAGATCTACTATATATCTTACGGAGTTAATATTCATATATTTGCTTCCTTAGTAGCACTCAAAGGTCTGATGGTAGCCTGTAGCTCTATTATAACACTTGAGCAGTCACTAGACACTAAAATACTTCTTTTACAATGCTTTAGTACTCAGTTAGCGGTTATGTACCTCTTAAATGCATTCTGTAACTCTACTATATCGCCATAGTGGAACCTATGGTCATAAGAATTTATGCCCAATCCAGGGGTAAAGTAGAGTTATAGCTCCCTATAACTCCATGTGATAGGACTAATTAAACACCACAGGATCTGTTTAGCTCTTTTATAGATCTGTTGTAACTCTTATGTTAGCGCCTAATGTTACTTGGGGTGTCCTTCAATTTCGATATAGATGATTATGTGTACATGTGCTGTAGAGGATATTTAAAAAATGGTGATAAAATATACAAGATCCACCTCTTTTCATTGGAATATGAGCCATGAAGAATGTATGATCTGTTATTTAGTGATACAAAATGTGAAACCGCAGTTACTATGATTAGTGTGTTATCTATAAACTACCTATGCTGTTGTTGTTAGTGTTCAAAAAACTAAGAAGCAGTGAAATCTGATATTGATTATTAAACATACATTTATGTAAAAGAGATGACACGAAGACAATCCTTGAATCGCCGCTACTGTTCATTTTCGGCAGTAACAGAACCGTGAGGAGCGCGTGCCCCAAATGATTCGTGCCTATGTGAGTTTCAAATCCATCTTCCGTCTTTCCTTCGACGCACATCATAACGCCGGCGTTATTTACTAATATGTCTATACTTTTCTCCCTCAATAATATTCGCTTGGCAAATTCTCTAACAGAATTCAGACTAGCCACATCTAACTTTTCAACCACGAGCTCGCCTCTGCCGGAATCGGTGATCGTTTTTTCGATATCTTTTTTTGCTGCGTTGCCTTTCTCTATGTCTCTGCATGCTATGCTTACTCTGGCGCCTGAAATAAGTATTCTCATTATTGCCTTTCATCTATTTTGTATTCACAATGCTATATTAATACTTCAGCTAACTCCTCTAGCTATAGCTCTAGCCATAGGATACGATATCTGAGCGATGGTAAAGCGCTATTTCGTTTCATTTACGACTTTGACTTTTCACGATGAAATAATGATAAAGAATAATGAATATGGATTTCACAGCAACTTTTCCAACTTAGTCATTTATCCAAAATTCACCAAAAGATATGTCAAAATAGTAAAATACGATATTTCGTCATAATATTTAATTTTGTGTAAAATGTCGTATCCTATACATATAATAATAATACCAGGAGTTAAAGTATGAAATTGCCGTTTTGTGCTGAAAATCAAAATTGTTTATTTTTTAATTTTTAACAAATTTATTTAATTAAAATGGTTACCATTATTATCTATACATTGCTGCCATCTAATAGAAAGGGCATTTATGCCCTTGCGATAGAACTCTAGGATGAGGATAGGAGGATCTACACTGCACAAAATGTGTGAAAGCATTTTGTACTGCCTCCTGAGAAGAAAACTTCTTGTCACGTAGATAATTGCCCTAATCACGAAAAAAATGGTAGTCCGTTGGAGCAAGGTCTGGCGAATACGAATGGTTTCTAACTAATGTGAAGATCCATTCATGAGTCGGGGTTGTTTTACTGCTAGTTTTGCCAACATTGTTCGAAATACACATCTGGGTTATTGCTTGACCAGATTGGAGAAAACTATAGACCCAGTGGCGTAACTATACCGTTTGAGGCCCATGGCAAAATCATCTAACATCCTATTTCTTTTACTTATCGTCTAATAATAAATGTCAGGAGTAAGGAATCTCCTTTTACCGGGGGCCCCTTCCAGCTGGGGACCCGTGGCATTTTGCCGACTTACCACCCTGTAGTTACGCCACTGTTGAGACTAAACAATTACCATTACCTTTTCATTGGTAAGTTTTGCCTTAGGACACCGTTGTGACGTTTGACCTGGGGTCAGCTATTGCATTTTTCTTTTACGGTTATCATAAAGAATTCACTTTTCATCACATGTCACAATTCGATTCAATATTTATTCATTTCTATACCAATTGAACTAGGCAACACAAGTTTCAACATGCGTTTCTTTCAGATCAGTCAAATCATGAGGCACCCTATTTTCGTATTTTTTTTTTATTTTATTGATTTGACGCAAATGAGTCAATAATGTGGGTAAGGTAACGTTAAACCATGCCGTTAATTCGTGGGTAGTTTGACTAGGATCGGCTTCTACCATCGCACCAAAATCGCACGGTGCGTTCATTAGCTGACCTGTTTCTGCCGCGTTACTTCCGCGTCGGAACTCGTATTTAATAATCACTCGAATTTTCGCCGTATCCATCTTCTTGCCTAAGTTGAATAACAAAAACAATTGAAAGTCGATATTCTAATGTTTCACATTTTTTATAAGAACATCAAAGAAACCATGTGAATAAAGTTTCTTTTGAAAACCTTAAACCATAAAGATTTTATGTCAATTCAAGAGACCTGCAATAAAACGACAATTTCATACTTTAACCCCTAATAATATTTAATTTTCTTCCATGAATGTTCTTAAAAATTACGGTAACAAGTGCCAAAGTAAACAATCATGTGGAAGATTGGAACCAGAAACTAAAGCTTGCTGTTGTCAAGTTATCAGGCTTCTCCTCCGATATAATACCTACAATATAGGTATGCCTACAACGCTGTGATATTGTTCAATTCCATAGTTCTAAATAAAAAATAAATGTATTTATAATTTTTGTTGAACTTATTTTAATGGGGCAAGAGGTAAACACAGCAAATGACCTAAAATCGAATTCTTAGTGATTGGATACGCAAACACAGGAACTGCGCTGTAATATTTTAACTCACGGTTAATAAAAACACGAATAAGGAAACCTTGAATCAGAAACTTTCACTGTTTATTGGTACTTATATTTTTACATACCTCGATTGAAGAAGTCTGATGCAGTTTCTTTGCCAATACCGGTATTGGAACCGGTGACAATAGCGACGGACCCGTCAAGACGACGTTCGCTTTTACACCAACCGCTTATACAATCCATGACCGGTAAAAATTAGAACACTGAGAAAAACAAAACAGTAATTTATAAGGGTGATTTTTTTTAGTTAATCTTGTTATTACTCGTATAAAAGCACGGATACATAAATGAATAAAATTATTATCTAAGTATATATAACTCAAAGGTGACTGACTGACAGTGATCTATCAACGCACAGCCCAAACCACTGCACGGATCCATCTGAAATTTGGCTAAAATAGGGGATGAAACTTTATTTCAGGTATTTTTAAGATATAATTAATAAATATTTGTAAGAAATATAGCTCAAAGTAACTTTACCACGCGGCCGAAGTCGCGGGAAAAAGCTAGTTATAAATAAATCAGTTAGGGTCCCGCGTTTGAAATATGTTTATATTTTGGGTAACTAGTTAAAAAGATTAAGAACCACTGGTCCAAGTCTTAATTCAACGGCCTTTTGTCGTGGTTTAACCCCATTTGGGGTGAAGGGTGGCTGGTATATGCTCAAGTGTGCAGTGTTGAGCAGAATATATCTACCATCAAGTGACAGGTGTATGTCCACGTCATTCACCTCGGTAATACTTGGAACCATTAACAGGCACCGCACAACACCATCTACCCTGGGCTCCAATTAGCGAAATCAGCTGTCGCTACCTTTCCAGTGCACTCCAACACGGAAAGGGAATCCCTTTACCTATGTATCCCATGATCCTCTCCTGATAAACATTTCCTACCCTGATCCTCCTCTCCTTACAAAACTCCTTAGGCTGCTCGACAAAAGCCTCGGTTCTATCGGTGGGTGGGGGGCCAGCCGATAGACTAACTAGCCCCTTCTGCGCTAAGTTAGTTGATGGCCGTAAGGGGGGGATGAAGGAGTCCTGAGGGGTTGAGTGATGCGAGGTCGGCGGTAGTACCTTTGCAACGCAACACGCCCTCTTTGGTCCGGATTTCAACCGAAACGGTAGCCCCTCTGGGTAGCGCCAGAGGGGAAACAGTCAAGCGTCCCATCAAAGGGCCGCTGCAAGATGTGGGGTCTGGTGCAGTTTTCTGGGTTGGATAGTTAGGGTCATGCTGACGAGGTGAGGATGAGTGTAACAACTGGGGGACTCTGAACTGATAACCCAGCCACTCATTTCGAGCTTCCGATGTCGCACCCGAATACTAACTTCCTACATCTATATCCAGTGCGTAGTCCTAGTGTACCTTTTTAATAGGACACTCCCAGATGTGCGGGCTCCTTGGAGGGTGGGAAGCGGACTGGACGAATTACACACCATACCTAACATGGACACCAACAGGTTCAAAACACCGTCACAAACAGACACCAATGCACCCTCTCGTGAATTGGTCTTAATGGCGTCTTCAGGAGAGCACAACACGCCTGAAGGGAAACCGGAAGGCTCACAACAAGGGGACAAGCACACTCCTGGAGCCAGGTTGGACGCAAGTGGGCAAAAAGGATGGAAAGCGGCAGAGAAAACTGTCCACCACTACCCAGGTTAATCTACAAGTGTCCAAACGAAAAAAGAAGCAGAAGGCCCAGATGCAAAGGAAGACGCAGCGCAGGAGGGAATCCCGAATGTCAGCCTCTTCTAGCAACCAAATTGCCCCGAACACCGGCACGGTGGAGGGAACGCAAGGGAAGCGAAAGGTGGGAAACACGGTAACCTGCCACTGCCCAAGCAAGCCTTAACTATGCCCACTACCAGTCGGGACAAGGCACTGAGAACGTATGGGGGAGCGAAAGGCAACTTGTTGCTTGAGCAAATCCAACGGGACCGGAGCCAAGTCACGAGAGGGACCGCCCACTGCAAAAGGGGAAAGGGAAGGGGAAGGGAAAGGCAAAGTTCAGCGCCAAGAGGGCCCACTCGAGAGACTGTGTCTCCGAGGGGAGAGCCCAAAAGGCAAAAGACGGAGCCGTCAACCGGACCTAGCTCTAACTCCATCTCCAAGCGTACCTACGCACCGCAACATCGGCAACTGTGACCGCCACCACGTCGGAAACTCGATTCGCTGTGACTTTGAGCGAGGGATACATCTCTCGTGAGATGGCCGGACTAGTCGAAGAGAAGATCAAGGAGGGGATCATGCAAATTGCCAGTGAAACTGCGTTCCGCGAGTGTTCCAAGGTCGCCCTGGTGTTAAGCAGGAAACCGCTTTACGCTGACGGGTGTCTAAGGTACACATGTGGCAACGCGCAAACCCTGGAGTCGGTGCGACAGCAGGTACAGAGTGTATAGAGCCCAGATGGAGGAAATCTTGTTGTCCTTAGGGCGGAAGAGATCCCGAAACGGGTAAGGTACGGCTTCGTTCTGCCAAAACTCTGGAAGAAAGATCGGATTATGCTAGGCAAATGCCTGGCGATCGGAAATCCAGACCTGAACATCGAAATATTGCTCAACGGTGTTCACCTCACAGTCAAAATTTGAAGCAACCTTATTCGTCCTCCTATCGATACCTGAGGAGAACGTATCCGCGATCCTGGCTAAGGGGCGCAGACTCTGTTTCATGACAGGGTACGTGTACCTGAAGTTCAGGGACGCGAGAGGGAAGTACGTCGACACTCCGCCGACGAACAACCCCAGTGCGACTTCCTCGGTATCGGTACCGGAACCACGTCAGGCCACCTCTTCTGCGCAGACACCCACACAGGCACGCACGCCCGACGTCAGCTTACCACACGCCACCGCCACGTCCTCGTCGATTCCAGATGACGCCATCTCCAGCCCCTCGCACGAGGCCTCATCGCCTCTGAGTGAGGGATGCCTCCTGGGGCTGAGCGAGGTGGAGATCGAGGACGTCAATTGCGAGGATTGCGAGATGGCGTCCCACTGCAGTAGTGCGAAAGTACTGCAAGCAAACCTCCAACACAGCACCACCGCAACGGCTCAGCTTCGAAGATGGTTGAAGGTAAATACAACTGAGCTCGCACTGGTTCAGGAGCAGTGAGTCTGTGAGGTAAGCTCATTCAAGCTACTGCTAATAACGTAAGATCCTGTATATCTACCAAAGACATTAGAACACAACCTTTAACGAATTTCTGTTCCAGAGATCTCTGCGCCACAAGCATGACAATGAAACATGATAATTATAACTGCTATATGATCGTAGAGTCTGCTTACATGCACGAAAAGGAGCGAGTCCCACCAGAGGAGGTCGCCTCACTGGTCTGCTTCCGCGCAGGAAAATGTGGAACTGATCATCGCAACGGATTCAAACGCTCATCACCCCCTGTGGGAAATGGAGAAGAGCAACATCGGAGGTAACCAACTTGTTGAATTCCTTCTGACCACTAACTTATTGATAATAAACAGAGAAAACGAACAGCTACAGAAAATAAGAAGCAAAGTGAGGAAAAAATTTAACCAAGCCATTAACACCCGGAGTGAATTAGACTGGGACAACTACAAAGCCATTAAAGCTAAGTACAAAAAACGTATTAGATACTGGAAAACAGCCTCTTGGCGTAGCTTCACCGAATAGATAAATTCCACAACACAGGCAAATAGGGTAAGGAAAATTTTGGCGAATCAAGGTCCCGGCACGTTGGGAACTCTCCGAAGACCTGACGGCACGATGTCCCAAAGCCAGGATGAATCCAATCATATCCTACTACAGACCCATTTCCCAAACTGTCAATCAATCGAACAGGCAGTATGGTATGATGTCACGCCAACACCGACGGAAAGATGCTGGCGCCTTCTTGCAGAAATCGTAACTTCTGAAAAGGTGAGATGGACCATCAACAGCTTCTCTCCCTTTAAGGCAGCAGGAAGCGACGGCATCTTCCCAGCACTACTACAATGGGGAGGCGAGACCATTGTTACAGCACTCACCTGTATACTACAAGCGTGTCTTGATCACCGATACACGCCACACAGATGGAGAGAAGTAAAAGTAGTATTTATACCCAAACCGGGAAAAACCGACTATACTAACCCCAAATCTTTCCGACCCATCAGTCTAACATCTGTATAATCCTACACAAAACTCTGGAAAGACTATATGACAGATATGTACGAAGTGGTGCACTGAGCATTTCTCCGATACGTAAACATCAACACGCTTACTTAGCAGGTAAATCTACAGAATCGGCCCTCCATCAACTAGTCGGTAGGATAGAAATGGCCCTTCACAACAAACTCATCTGGTGAAACCTGGTGGTCAACGAATTGATCACACTCCTGAATGCAAACCATTTCTATACCATAGAGTATGCCGATGATATTACAATATTAACTCTAGGCACCCACGCTGGTATAACCTGCATCACAATTCAAACCGCCCTGAAGAGAGTCGAACGTTGGTGTGAAAAGTATGACCTGACCGTGAATCCTGCAAAAACGGAACTGGTAATGTTTACAACCAAACACAATGTTGGCACGTTTCACCTACCGAAACTATTTGGTACAACACTACAACTGTCCAAGGAGGTAAAGTATCTAGGCATAACCCTTGCTTGACATTATCTTGGTACCCTCAAATAGTAAATTGTAAATATATAAAAAAAAGAAAATTGTGCTAATATCTTCTAGAATCAGGAAGTTTATTTGGATGTTTAAGTCTCTTAGATATATAGTACCAAAGAATGACTCAGAAGACAAAAACTTTTCAAACAACCTTTTAAACAAAATGTACATTGCATTAGTACAATCGATCATAAGATACTGCTTACCTGTATGCGGTGGTACGTATAAAACACGCTTCCTCGAGATTGAAAGAGCCCAGAGATCATTGCTAAAGTTCATGTGTTTCAAGAGCCGGCGTTTTTCTACTGAAAGCCTTTATCGAATAACTAACCTACTGTCAATTCGGAAATTATATATTGTTAATCTAATACCAAAGCAACATAAAACTCTAACCTATGACCCTAAATTAGCAATTAAAAGAAGAAAAACCACAGTCTTGCAAACCCTTAAAACAAGAACAGCTTTTGCTAGATTCCAATACAACAGTTAATCAGCTTATCTTTATAATAAAATAAATAAAGAACTACAAATATACTCAAAAACTTATAATGAATGTAAACATACATTAAATAAATGGATAAGACTAAAGATATTTTCGCGCACACTCAAGCAAATGTCTTGTAAGCGTTTACCAAAAAAGCTCATTTTATTCGGATGTGATATTTTTCAATTCGGTGCTCATGCTATAAATAAACATGAAATAAACACTGCCCGAAGCCTCGTCGACCTTGAACGTAAAGCACGAGCAGGTAATGATGTTGGCTGAATCGATATACTTACGTATTTTACATAAATATAGCAGAACCAGGACTATTTATCGATTACGATGACCCATGAATATTGGTTGGACACAAATTTAGAGAAACGATATTGTTTTCTTACAGAAAAATGCTGGAAAGATCCACCAGGCTCAGGTACCTAGAGGTGGGACTCCAACCCACAAACTGCGCAATCCGGGCGACTGGATTTTTCAAGCACTATTTAGTAACAATGAGCGTATTTTCATGAATGTTCAGGCAATCCACCTAAACACCTTGTACGTAGGCTGGTGGATTTTTTAAGAATTTTTCATCAAATAAGTTGTTGTTTTTTCGTAGAGAATTGCTTCATGCACTTTCCCTGCTGCTTGACAGGCGGCAGGAATGTGTACCGTCCGAAGCTACGTTTTGAGTAGTACGGATGGCATACCCACTAAACCCTCTCTTTTGGGGGAAGGGCCTGGGATCCAGTAGGGAGTGTTTCACACCCTGTATGAGATGCAAACAATAAGATGGATCATCTTATTGTCACACACAGAATTGTAATAGTACAAATAAACATAATTTTTTGATGGCTCTATACCGGATAAAGAAGTTGTAGAAACGTGTATCAGTCAAACAAATTTAAATTCTACTCGCTCAAGTATTACGGACTAGTCTGTGGCGCGGCGCGTCGTAACAAAGAAACGTTAAATAATGAAATTAGACGGAAAAATTACTTGATTCGAAAGCTACATTGCTCTATCTATCGTATACCTCATATTCAAAAATTAATATTCATTTTTGAGTCCTTCTCATAAGAATCGAACCAGGCTTCAAATCCAGACATATTTACCAATATCTCTGTTGACTTGATACTGCCACAGACAGCACAGTGAAGGTTTATAGAATTCTAAACAAAATGTGTCACAATATTTTTTTCTTTAATCTTAATATAATTTCATATTTTTAAATTTGCAATGTGACGCATTTATATAAAACAAAACAGGAAGAAAGAGCTGCCCTTGTCGAATATGCCTATTAACCGCCCATTCTTCTTGGTACAAGGTCTACCGCTCAAGTAATTTTAAGAGCCGATTTTCGTCTTTGACAAGTACTTGTCAACAGTCTAGACTCTAGACTGAATTATACAAAATTGATTTATTTTAAAAACATATCTATTGAAAATAATAGTGGACAAAGCACACTGCCTCGAGGGACGCCGGCAGTGGTGGTAAAGTCAATTTAAATTTTGTTTTTACGTGCCACTTGCTAATTTTTGTAATTATTATGTATTGGTATGTTTCAATTGTACATGTAATTGTTATTATTGTTTTTGTTTAGTAAATACCCGCATAGAATGACAAGAATTCAAAATAAATGCTAAAGAGTTGTTATGGCTGTTATTAATTTGTGAACATTGCATTAATGGCATTTATTACATTATTACACACCGCTAGGATTCGAACGATACTGTGTAGGTAACAATACTTTCAAACGCAATACTCGATACAGCACAGCAAGTACCCGAAAGTACTTATAAAAATAGCCGGTACCTATCGAGTATTGCTTGATAGGGCTTATTTACAGTTGTCATTCTATGCCTGAATTTAATAAATTTATAAAAGTATTGTCTGTGGTTTTAAAATCTTCATTTTTCCATTAATTTATTTCCTGACCTCATGTGCTTCAATACAATGTTCTTCTGTGTTCCTTCAATCGTATACATTATATAAATATATTTTTTAAGACAAACCCTAGAAATACATAAGTTTGAAACATTTGAATTATAATAAAAACAAAGATAATATTTCAGAAAAATCCGTAAATTACCATCTACTTACAAAGTTTAAATATTTTGGATAGTGTTTTGTAATTTGGGATGCTATTGCTGCAACAATTGCAACGTCTTATAGAATTAGACATAATTTAAAAGAAAACTATAGCATCAGCTAATTGCCTTAGCAAAATTTTTTATTATGAACTGGGTTCGAGTCCCATCTCAGAGTGGCAGGGGCAAAGTGGATTTTGTAACCATTTTCACTAAGAATATTTTTCAGTGTAGAATGCAAAATTAATCAAATATAATAAAATTAACATTTAATTTTGTTGTTCATGTCCTTCAAAATACGGCAATCTCTCTGGCAAAACTGTTTAATTCGACCCTCAATCGCCTCCTCTTTGCGTCCGAAAATAATTTTTAGAATTTTCTATGCTTCATGCATAGAAAATTGCAAAATCTAAAATTTGAAAAATCTAAAATTCTGGCATGGTTTAAATGTTATCGGTAAATACTCGATACTGAATAATATCGATACTATGTGACCGATATTTTTATGGTAATCGTGTCCACATTTATTCATATTATATGTAATATTATTTCCCTATTCCTAATTTATACATTCTTTGTTTGCATGAATTATGTTTTTTTATGAACACTTAACATGTCATACCTAATATTAAAGAAATCCTAGAAAATTTATTCCTACCGGTAGCTATAATTGGAAAAAAATCCTAGTACCCCGATGGGGATATGACACTAGGGATATGGGATTTAAACTACAGTATAGATAATTTTGTAATTTTTGTTTTTCTAAATACTGTATTTGTCTACAGCAGCGCTTGTCAAACTCCTTTTGAAACCAAATATTTCCACAAAGCCCTAAAACCGTAACATATAGAAGATGCTTGGATATTGCCACCTAAATCTATGTAATATAAAGCCATGTTATACTATGTAATATTTTTATTTGGAATCATGTTTCTGTAATTTGTAATTTAATATGGATCATTAAATCTGAAATAGAGATTTATTATTATTATCATGAAAATATTACAAGCCTAATTTCAAGACAAAAGTAACATTATTTAAAAACAAACAGGTTACCTATTCTAAAATAAGAGTATTAAGCACAAACGGAGAACTCAAGTGAACTTTGAGAAAATATACAAAGTTAATGTTTTACTAAGGACAGTCGATTAATTTCGGCGACAATAATAAAATATTTAGTTATTAACTAAGTACTCTATATAAGAATGTATATATGTACTGATTTAATTAATGATCTCACCTGGCTGCCTGGTATCTTATCTTATAAAACCTCTTTTGATATTGAAAAAGATTATTACGGATGAGACGTATTTATACGCACATGTATATAACGCGTCACACTAGCTAACACATCGGCGACCTAAAGAGAACTAGCATGTGTTTTGTTGCAGACCAAACCTACTGTATTGGACAATGTAGTTGCCTGACGCATCAACGGATTTACGCCGAAGTAATAACGTAACAGACTATTAGGGCAATTCTGCTAATGTTAGTGTAATTATGGAGGCCAATGCGACCTCCTAAATCCTCTAGCTATAACTCTAGTCATAGGATACGACGTCTAAGCGATGTTATAATGTTATTTCGTTTTAATTTTACTACTTTGACATGTACTTTAATGAAGAACGAATGATAAAGAATGATGAATATGGATTTGACAGTAGTGTTTCAATCTTATGCCCGTTTTCACTAACTTAGGAGTCGCCTAAATATTAAGGAATCGCCTAAGTATATATTTAGGAATCGCCTAAGGTGAAAATGCATTTCACTATTAACTTGGAACCATCTAACTAAACTTATGACATGCGTTATGTAGCGCCTAGCGATATGCATTTAGGATAAAAATAAATATTTGGAATTAAAGAAATATGTTTAGTCGATTCGTAAGATTCAGAGTATATAATAAGCTATGGCTTGTTATATACATATAATAAGCATAGTTAAGCTATGGCTTGTTCTAGCCCTAGGTTAGTGAAAATGAGTGTTATATCCAAAATTTATCCACCAAAAGATGTGTTAAAATAGCGTCATAATATTTTCTAAGATGTCGTATCCAATATCTAGTTATAGATCGCACCCCTGGAACTCAATTCTGGTAACTTTTACGTAATAATCGCATCTCAAAAGAAACTCAACTACATATACCTGAATCTACCATATATTCAGGTATTTAATATCTACCATATACCTGAAGTCCAATTTTTTTACTGCAATGTCTTCCTTACAAATTAATGGTGGTGACATAACTATATTTATTACTATGTGATCTAGTTAAAAGAGCTATGTCTTAAAAGGTTGTGGTTTGTAGTTGAAGCCCTATTTATTATTCATAATTACGCTAACATTAGCAGAATTGCTCCACAGGTGACTTTAAAAATCAAATCTGACATTGTGGAGTTGGTATCCAATTATTGTAGTAAATAATGGTTCACTTGCCCTTTCCAATGACACATTCAGCGCGTGCGACACGTATATTATGAATGTTTCAGAATTCGTGAAAAAAAAAATAGAGTTGCTTTGATCAGAACTGCTCCGGACAAAACCAGTGATATTAAAAACAATATCAGCTGCCCTCGAATCATCACAAATGTCAAACCTTACAATAAAATGACGTTGGCTAGTTGGCTGACCTTTGTTTAGCCGTTCTACAATACGGCTCAACAAAGGTCAGCCAACTAGTTATCTTAACTGGCAATTCATCTAGAATACCGAAACAAATTGGTAGGATTAGATAGAAGTAAAACATGATAAATACCTATTATAGCGGATGATTTTATTCACAACCTACAAATACCCCCCCATTACGATCTGTAATCAATACAGGATACAGGACCGATCAAACAAATAATAGTAAACTGCTTATTCGCGACTGGGCGTTAACAGTCCGTATGATCCAATACAGAAAGCTAACGTACACGTTCATTATGCAAGTGGATTAAGCTAAAACATTCATAATAAATTCTTAATACTAATACAATTATACTAAGATAAGATACCGCGATTAAGATGGCCACAACGCCATCTATCGAAATGAGAGTAAGCAATGTATTTGACTGCGATTGTTTTTGTATATTTATTACGATTTCAAAATCTGGTGCCACAATAGTTAAAAACATATATAATAATAAACAACAAAGTTATTTTGGTCTTGTAGATCACGTGATAGGTTAGAAATTTAAGGTTTCGCTAAACGGTCTAAATGTCATAATGATTCAACTAGAAAACTAGACGTGCAATTGAATGGCATAATTCAATTTAATGGCTAGCCGTTCAAATGAAAGCCTATTTTAACCAGTTGGTTGCCATATGTATCAATGTAATATAATGTTTAAAACAATATTATGCTTATCCTAAATAGCATCGAAATTATATACTTTTCCTAGGTTTTACACATTTTCGGTAACAAATGTATACTGATAAACTGAACTTAGGGCGCTTGTGCACTACACTGAATTTTCATGTCCGGCGGTCCGATTTTTTCAGGTCCGATATGTCAGGCCATATGTAGGTAATGCGCGCTTGTGCACTGTCAGGAATTTTACCGTCCGGAATTTTACTTTTCTCTGTTCCGGACCGGTTTTTTCAGGTCCGTGATGGCGGCAATGAAAAACGTGTTGACGCTTGTGCACTGCTGTGTCCGAGATCCGGAAAATTCATAAGCAATAGGCTTGGGAAAAAATAATCGATATTTATTTTGGCAATATTGTTAATTTCCAATAAACTTATAATCGATATTTATTGTTGATTATAAAATGCTATATTTTATATGATGATTTATTATAGTTGGTATATATCACTGCATATGCTTTGGCAAACTCGGTATAGTTCTAATTTGATCAGCGTATGGTTCTAGTATCGATACTTAGCTAGATTTTAGAATCGTATTAAAAGTATCGATAGCTTAAGGTAAGATAAATAAGTGTTGTTACGCTTAGACGCCTAAACAACTGAATCCATCTTAATGGAAATTAATATAGTAAACAGATTTAACTTTAAGAAAGGACATAGGCTACATTTTATTGCGAAAAGTAGGGGATGAAAGTTTGTCTTGAAATTTGTCACTGTCAAAAGGTTTTTTAGACAATTGATAAGTATACATAAATATTTGATAACAGAAGTAGAACAGAAAATTAACAGAAGTAATTAAGTGACACTCAATGTCTTTTTCGCATTTAAGTCTATATCGTAATAAAATAAAAAAAAAAGAAGTATTCTAAGGGAAAAATATTTCTGCTCAAAGAAACTACACCACGCGTATAAAATTATGCCTATATATATACAGTCAACTGATCTCGTAAAGTTCATTTAGCATAATAATTCTCCGCTAACACGGCACTAATTTCGATTTGTTTACGAAATGGCGCCACCGATTGGTCTATCTCTGTAATCGCTGAAAGTTGTTTTTACAAAACTTCAAAAAAAATAACACGTTTAAAAATTTTAACATCAAGTACTAGACCATTATCAGTAGTTTTATTCTAATGTCACAGATATTTTTAGCTATTGTATGTGAATAATGCTGTTCCTAAATTAGTAAGAGTATAAGTTTTTACATCTGATTGTAGTCATCCGATAGTAGTAAAAAAATGCTTTCGTCTTGTCATAATTTATCATGGTTTATGTAAAACGATCAGATCATTATTTAGGTACCTTTCTACGACTTCGAACGGAATCACCGACGTTCCAAAAATCTTATTGTACCTAGCCTAAGTGACGTGTAGCTTCAAAGAGAGCTGCCCTACACTGCGCCGCTCCGATCAGGAAAAAAACGGACAAGTGCACAAGCTACTCATCCGAGTTTTTCATGTCATTCCGGACCGGAAAAAATCGGACCGCCGGACCTGAAAATTCAGTGTAGTGCACAAGCGCCCTTACTGAACTGATTTTAGTAAAATTTTAAATGTTTCTGTAATATAACTTAAAAGATAGAATTCCTTTTTGTCTCAATTATTAGGATAATAAACAAGTATATAAGGAATTGCTTCAATGAAAACATCTTCCCAAAGCAAATCGGATTCCCGCGCAGAGAATCCCACACAGCTACTATATTTTATGAGTAAAAACACTTCCAGTTTCCAGTATTATTTTTTAATGTCCTGCAGTTTCCGCAAATGTAATTAAAGTAGTGGTGATAGAGATACATTTAATCATGAATAAAACAAAATCATCATAAAGTTTTTAATTCGTACAAAAACAATAGGGTAGTATCGGTAGTAACTCGTAATCAACATAGAGATTCTGATTTGAGTCTTAAAATAGTACCATTATCTTAATTATTAAAAGTCGTAATTTTTTGTCTGTGTTATGTATGTGACTTAATAAATTTTTTTCCCGGATCGGAGAGGCGCAGTTTAGGGTAGCTCTCTTTGAAGCTACACGTCGCTTACGCTAGGTACGATGAGATTTTTGGAATGTCGGTAATTGCTTGCTTTATTACTCTACGTGCGAAGACGTAGAAGACAGAAAACATATTAGATTCATCCCCCTTATAAGTGATAGATAACGACCTGATATTTTACATAAACCATTATAAATTGGGGCAGGACGAAAGCATTTTTTTTAACAACTGTCAGATGTAAAAACTTATATCCTTACTTAGTTAGGAATTATTCACATACAATAGCTAAAAATATATTTGTTCTCATACTTGATGTTCAACTTTATAATCATGCAAATTTTCTTCGAAGTTTTGTAAAAACAACTTCAAGCGATTACAGACATAGGGCGCTTGTGCACTACACTGAATTTTCAGGTCCGGCGGTCCGATTTTTTCAGGTCCGGAATGACATGAAAAACTCGGATGAGTAGCTTGTGCACTTGTCCGTTTTTTTCCTGATCGGAGCGGCGCAGTGTAGTGCAGCTCTCTTTGAAGCTACACGTCACTTACGCTAGGTACGATGAGATTTTTGGAACGTCGGTAATTGCGTTCGAAGACGTGGAAAGGTACCTAAATAATAACCTGATCATTTTACATAAACCATAATAAATTGAGGCTGGACGAAAGCATTTTTTACTACTATCGGATGACTACTATCAGATGTTAAAACGTATACCCTTACTAATTTAGAAACAGCATTATTCACATACAATAGCTAAAAATATCTGTGACATTAGAAAAAAATTACTGTTAATGGGTTAGTACTTGATGTTTAAATTTATAAAAGTGGTATTTTTTTCGAAGTTTTGTAAAAATAACTTTAAGCTTACCGAGAGATAGACCAATCGTTGGCGCCATTTCGTAAACAAATCAAAACTAGTGCCGTGTAAGCGGAGAATTAATATGCTAAATGAACTTTACGATAGCATTTAAATCAGCCATCCTATTGTAAGTTTCAAATGTCATGACTTAAATATAATCATTGTAAGATCAGTTGACTGTATCTCTACTATATATAAAGCTTAATGAGGAAGTATTTAAAAAAACAACGAAAGCACTAAAAAAAGCACCTCCACTAGATGGCGACTCTAGCGAAAGTTGATTTTTGCAGGAAACGAATGGACCAGACAGTCACTTCCGTTCCTTTTAACTAACATATTAAAAACCTGAAATTTGATAAGTTCGAAACTTAGCTATCAAAATAAATACGAAAAAATACAAACAGAATATTATATGTTAATTGAGTTTTAAAAACTAAAAAAATCTGCGAATTTTTTTTAAATCAGGTTTGTAGCCACTTGAAATGACCTCAAAAATTATTTTAAGCCTATAAATTAATGTAAAATCTTAAATCAATGTAAAACGGAATATTTTTAAATCTTCGGTTTCTACAATTCCCTTTATGAAAATGCAAATATAAAAAAAAGAACAGATAAATGCAGCTGATTTCTTTATAGTCGTATTGCTAGACGTCTATTTAATGGCTTTTATCAAAAAACATAACCGGGAAGCTCCCTGAAGTATGACTAATCTCTTAGAGAATTATTAAACAAGAAACATTGTTTATTTAAAAATGTAGGTAGGTAAGTTCAAACGGTAAGTAAAAACAAAAAATAGTACAAAATAACATAGGAAATATATAAACTTATCTGTATTTTCAAGATCCATTATTGTTTACAATGTAACAATCATCTAGTAAGGACTATTCCGTATCAAACTTATCTAACACATCTAGCAGCGATAAGAGAATTATGATAATGAACTATAATAGTCAAGTTTCGACGTGTTTACAAGCACAGCGGATAGCGGATGGGCAAAAAAGGATTTGCTTTAATTGTAGGAACTATCGGGCCAATAGAAAACGTTGTTAATTTTATTCTAAAAGATGTTTGACAAAATTCACTTATGACCCGCCAGATTCACGAAATACCCGTATGTGCGCCGGACCTGAAAATTCAGTGTAGTGCACAAAGCGCCCTTGATCTTCTAATTTATGCATCTGTTTTGTGTATAAAGTTAAGGTTTTGTGTACATATCACAATAACTTTATGAATATTACGGGCATCGTTTTCGCGGGTATAAAATCTTAAGGCAATAAAACATGTATATTGTCCCGAAATATTTATTTTATTACTTTTTTTAATTAAAATAAACAGTTACAGCTATTATTTCAAACAGAGTAGAATACACTATTGACAAAATAAAGACGGTCATTGTATAAGAAATAGCATTACATAAATAATAAAGACGTTATCATCAACAAAAAACATTTATGTCCATATAATGTAAATTATTATAACAATTAAGTACCTATTTTTATTCTGTTTATTTATTCTATTCTAATACACAATATTAAAACTTTTATATATCATTATACAAACTTCCTTTACAAAATAAAATAAAAGTATAAACGCCGTTTACAAAATAATCCTTATATCAACTAAGTATAAATTGGGATGACGACTAATTTTGTTTGTGTTGTTATTAAAGAATATGAAACGTCGCATGACGTCACGCCACTCCTATTCTCTAAGTCATTTCTTGTTGAATTGAAGCAAAAAAATACGTACCTAATAATTTTCTATTATCTGACTGACGGACTATAGAATTTCTTTTTTTTTACCCTGTCATCGTCATTATTGTTTTATTTGAAGAACCTTCTTATTTAAACTAAATAACAACCCATCCTTTGTCCACCTGGGCTCGGGATTGTATTCCCTACTATAAGATTTCTCACTAATAAAACACCTTTCTATAACTTTTGCCGTTTATTAATTTGCAGTTAGATTGTACAATAGTTATTTTGAGGTCTTGATCTCTATATAAATGTATTCAACCTCTATTAATTTTCGTTTTGCTCTTTCTGAAAAATCTTGACTGAACATGCGAAAGAAAGCAACGAGCGCCATTGCCATAGAATAATAGTACTCCTCTCATTTCCCGTAAAAAAAACAAGGGTGCCATGACACAAAAAGAACACTGAGAGATAAAAGTGAAACGGAAATTGAGATTGTTAATCATAAATGCTTACGATACTTAAAATTTTATGAGATTAATTAATATTTTAATAGATTTTGTTTTATAATATATTTATATTCTTTATTATATTTGTATTCTTTAATGAACAACTTAGAATCACAGAGTGAATTGATAATAGAACTCATATCTTATTATTATAACTTAAGACATAATTACTATTATTTCTTTCCATAAATAACGTTTAATGATTATTTAATTATACATGCAGGTTAAACATGGAAAATCATTAATTAACAACATTATAATATTAAACAATGTTATTGGTATTTTATGCATAGACAATCAGATACGTTCCTTTTATTTAAATTTCTTGCAAAATAAAATGAACATAAGTAAAAGTTATAATTAGTTTTAACAACCTAACACTACGGAATGATTTAGCTTTAGCATGACGAAATAAAGAGAATCCATATATATATATATATATAGTCAGTCAGTCACTCAGTAACGCAAGAATTTTATAACTACTGAGCGTAGAACTTTGAAATTTGGAATGAAGATTCCTTAGGTAGTGTAGAGGAGCACTGAGAGGACTTTTGAAAACTTCACCCCGAAGGGGCTAAATTAGGGGATGTAAGTTGGTATGAAACTTCGTTACTACATGTGCTAGGAATTTTAAATTTTACATGCGGGTTCTTTTTAGGACGTACGTGCTCACTAAGACGGGATTTTACGAAATTTGACCCCTAAGGGGTTAAATTAGGGGATTTTTTTTTGTTTTTTTTTTCATTTCTGGACTGAAAACTAGACCACGCGGGCGAAATCGCAGGCAATAGCTAGTATAATATAATGGACATACGCTCACTTACAGGGAAAGTAACAAGTGCTTGAGAAATTCTAGTGTCGTGAGATAGAACACTTGCCCGCCCATCGGCAGATTTGAAAGTTAGAGTCCGGCTCGGGACACCACCACAGTTTAGCGACGTTAAAATGATATTTCGTTCAAGTTTGAAACTATAAGTTTTGACCGTTCTTCGGTCATTGTCGGAATTAGCACGTTTACTGTACCTACGCAAACGTACATTAACAAACGCTGTATTAAGCCGAACATTTTGCCCTAAAAGCTGGATTTTATCTTCTTTAACAGCCAAATATCATTTTCATAAAGCTGGATATACGATTTCATTATAGAACCATTATTATTATAAACATTATAAATCTGTAATAATTTATATTTGATTATTAATCACACATGAACCAGTTTATAATAGCAATCGTTAAACAGTCTTTTTTGTCATCATTTGACATTTAAGCAAAAGACTAACAAAATCTGTACAGTAAAAAAGCTAGTCGGGCAGGATGTAAAAAAGCCAAATATGTATATATATTTAAATAACATAGATGGCAAACTTATATGCGCCCACAAATATGCGCCCCAGTGGTTGACTAACAGTGGCGGGGAGAGGCGGAGGGGGACAGCGGGAGCTATCCGCTTCGGGTCTCCGGTCATGGGGGGCCTCCAAATGGGCTGCAGCCATCCGCCAAAATCATTGCAATATTAAGTTGATCCGGGCATATTGTCACCCCGGGCGGAGGCCCGGACCAATCTCAACAAAGCGTTGGGTTAGTCCGCCACTGATGCGCCCCATTTATTTGAATATATACTCGTCTCAAACTCATGAAAATGCTCAAAAGTCTAATATGTCCCTGGCACTCTGAGATGGGGCTCCACCCCATGACTTTTATATTCATTAAAGCTGACCCGGCGAACTTCGTACCGCCTTATACCAGTTTTTTTTTATCTTATATACAAACCGTGTCATGAAACGTAGAACACATAAAAAATAGAATCATCAAATTTGATTATGGAATACGTTTCGTATTCATCGATATTTAATAGCTCGCCCGGAGATTTTTATTTTTCAATAACTTAATAGTTATATATTTTTTTCATATAGTGTGAAAGGCAATTTTAATCATCATTACATGCACAACGTATCTAACTTATTTATTTAAATAAGGGTCAATACTGTATTGTTAAAAATAGATTCGTTAATAACCCATCATTTTACTGTTTTAAGTATACGTAAAAAATGGTTATTGTGGGTTATCCTTGGAATATAGACATATACCGACTTTTTTGTAGATCTATTAAAGAGGTACAATTCAACCGTACGTTTTGTTATAAATCAAAAGTTTTTGGCAGCGTTTTCGAGGAAAGCTTCCGATCGTCTTATATCGTTGTAATATCGTCTGTTTGTACAATACCTAAACTTACTATACGCTAAAACCTTCCTCAAAAATTGCTCTATCTAATGTTGGAAACCACATCCTTTGCCTAGTACTTAGGGATATAGGGACAGAGAAAGCGACTTTGTTTTATACTATTTAGTGATAATAAAGTTGAAAAATGGATGTATTTATATTTTATAACAACTTATGGATCTTCAAGAGTATTTCTGTCAGTATACTTATCATTAGAATGCCATGACAGCACTTAACATACCTATAACTTTTCAATTACCTATTTATAATACTTACTTTTAGGACGGATCTCAGTACAGTAAACTAGTCAAGATATAAAAATAATAATTTTATAAGTCTGTTTAATGTAAGACTTTAACAGGCTTATTAAAAAATATACATGTAGAGTTACTAAGTATATTTATATCTATATCTTCGCCGTGTACGTACCCTTTGCGGGGTAGACAGAGAATATGAACTTATTTAAAATAAGATCTACATGATATGTTTGATGTTAATTTTCGAATGAATACAATGTTTTTCCAAATATTTTGCATATGTATATAAAATAAAAGCTTATTGGTATAATTAACGTATATTAACTCCAAACACGTATTTTTTATTTAATTGTATTTTAAAAAACTTGTTTGGAGTTAATATACATATTATTCGCTTTAAGATTCTGAAACGAAACAAAATTAATTTAATATATTAATGAATTTTAAACAATTTTTTTGATTCCCTGCTAATCCAAACTTATTTAAATATGTCAAAGGTGAAAATCGGCAGTTTGTTTATCAGATCAGGTTTGTATATTGTGCTTTTGCCCTTTTTGCAGTCTCGGCATACAATATGGCCCTCTGCGTATTAATTTACAGTTTAAATTTCTCTATATTTTTTGTGTTTTTGTAATTCAATTATTTCATCGTGTACGAATAGCATTATTGTTGTAAATAATGCAAATAAAATTATCATTCATTCATTCAATTCGCCAAAAAAGCAGAAGCAGTAAGAGCGACTGGCAGAACAGATGCACGTGATGGCTAACGTTACTTAGAGCCAACTTGAAAGGAACATGTGGTATTCATAATCAATTTATATAACCATTGATCAAATTACGTACATAGTAGTGTTAGAAGGCGCTCCAGTATAAATAATGTACATTTATAAAATAGATATAAAACTTATTTAAGTATTGTTGTATAAGCATTTCCTTAACCTGCACATTTTTGCCTTGCGCATTTTAGTTAGTCTATGCCTTTTTTATCCCAGGATCATTTGCAATGAATGGATTGTAATCACCCAGGCCAACTAAGTCTGCAGAAAGGGTCCATAATTTCTTGGCATTTTCATCACTTGAAGCCTCTTGGGAAGGATTAACAACTGCACAGTCACTGAAACATTACAAATATGGTTGTAAATAATCCTTGTAATATTGTTAGAGCAGATTAAGCCTAACTTCTCTTTGATAAACTTTTGATCCAATGGACTAATTGCCTAATTTTAAAACTTATCGCAATCATTCTCAAAGGTATAGTGCTTGTGATAGAGATTTATGGAGTTGTGTAACTTTTTATGCTGCAATCACTTTTGGACAAATGAAGATTTGATTCATTCAGATCTTGATAATATTGTATCTTCATACAATAAGACTTAGTTAAACTGTCGAAAGACTGCAGCTAGCATTCAAGTCTATCAACATTTATCTCAATAGGTTATCTCCAAAGATATTTGCGTCTAACACTTGCCTTAGACAATCTCAATAAACGGCGAATTAACAATATTGTTCATTAAATATCTCCAAAAAACGACGCAGTTGCTATCACATATCAAATAATTATAACGTATGAATGTCTTTCAAATGTCATATTGGAAGGGATTGCGATTGGTTTTAAAATAACACAATTAGCCAAATGAAGCATACTTTACCTGTAGTACAGACCAGTTTCACCAGCACATTTTTCATCAACCGAACAATATATGGTTGTTTGGGCGCCAAGTTCCGGCGATTTCATGAAAGGCGCTAAAACAAACCCAATGAGCTTCCTGGCACCCCAGAATAAAGTTTCATTTAAATGACGACCCAGTTCAGTCTTGATAACACCAGGATGCAAACTATATGTATTCACACCATCAATATCATACTCCTAAAAGTGAGATAGTTACTTAAGTTGGTACAATACATTGTTTATTTCTATTTAATTATTTACTGTAGAGTATTAAACAATCACCTTGAGTTTTGATGCCAATTCTCTAGAAAACAATATGTTAGCAAGCTTGCTTTGAGAATATGCCTCAGCTGCACTATAAGGTCGTGTCTTATAATTTATATCATCAAAATTAATACCATAGCCTACAAATAAAAATATTTGTTTTATAGTAAATCAACTAATTACTCAGTCCATTGGAAATAAAACTGAATATAACTTCTACTTGGCAATCCCAAACTATGGAAAAACTATTAAGATATAACAAAAATTTACGAAGGTTATGTAGATTTCTTATACAGAAGAGCTAGGAAGCACCCAGATATGGCTTTGCCTTCTGCTTGAGTAAACAATTTTGGATAGGTATTTAATCTTTGTTACGAATAGCTGTTGGTAGAATTATGCCAAATGCAGTGAAGTTGTTTTTCTATAACAATTTAAAACTATTTCATAATATTTTAGATTTGGAATCCTTAGTATTGTCCAATGATAATATTATCAAAACAGTAGTTTTATTTATACCCACATAATATTAT
The DNA here is from genome assembly GCA_918026875.4 of Diatraea saccharalis. Lineage (NCBI taxonomy): Eukaryota > Metazoa > Arthropoda > Insecta > Lepidoptera > Crambidae > Diatraea > Diatraea saccharalis. Next base: position 6,660,284 of record OU893341.1, on the reverse strand, counting down.
ATTAAAACAAAACTTACGTATATGAGCTCTTGATGAAATTGTAACAATTCGTGCTGGCTTACTGTTTCTAATACGGGGTAGTAAAAGTAATGTCAACAAAAAATGAGCTAAATGATTTGTGCCCATTTGTACCTCAAATCCATCTTCGGTCTCACCTTTTGGACACATCATTACACCTGCATTATTGACTAATATATTTATTTGAGGTTCTTGGTCTAAAATCTTTTGAGCACATTCTCTTACAGAATTCAAAGACATCAAGTCACATTTTACAATTAACAGTTCCCCCTTTTCTGTTAAATCAATGCATCTCTTCTCTATGTCATTCTTGGCTTCTTGTGCTCTTTCTATACTGCGACATGCCATTATTACCCTGGCACCTAAGAACAGAGGTCTATGAAAAGTAACTGTTATAGTAACTTCTACTGTCTCTGCTTACCATGAGTAACTCAATATATATTACCTATAAATTCAAATGTCAATATTCCAAAGAAGAAAGATGGAGGCAAAACATTTCTCTAGGTCATCTAGATTATGTATAGTTGTTGTATATCATAGGTACATATACAAGTTAGTTCAGCACAGATAAAGGAAGCACTTTAGAATCGGCGACTGCGTCAACATGCGCCAAAGGGGGGTACGTGAGGAGGGTGGTAACACACCCCCCCCCACCACATGCCAAAACGCGGAGAAGTATAGTTAAGCAGAAATAAGAAAAAGACATTTTTATTACTATATCATGCAGATAATTAAAATTTAGACCTTATTTTATAGACAGTAAAGTTTTATTTTCTCATTAAAAATTATCAAAATATATGTCTATGATATACTAAAGTAGGAAGACAAAAACTTTTAATATTATCTAAATAGAAACTAAATAATTATAAAAAACATTTTAAATTAATTGATTCTTATAATTATTTTGCTATCTGTTAAAAAAATTCTAACTTATCATGTAACCTAAAGGGCCTAAATAACTATCGTTTTGTTATCTGTTAATAAAAATAACCTTGAAATAAAATGGGGAAAATAAACCAGTTTTTTAAATAAACAATTTATTTGTTATATGTTTAAAAACTATGTCAAAATTTTTGAAAAATTAATTCTAGCATCTGCATGTATGAAAAAAATATCAACAGAATCTGCATATTCACCAACACTAAAACTGAGCTGACTTCAACCTTGATATTTATCAAACCGCTATGCATTTCAATATTAACTTTATATGTTCTGTTAAACATTTACATTTGTAACTATAAAATAAAATAAATAAAAAAATGGTGCAATAAGATATATGTAAATATTAAAGACTTTTCTAATGAATATCTTGTAACATTTAGCTATTAATTAAATTCAAAAGATCAATAAAGTTCATGTCAAATGAATAAAATAAATCTACATTTAATACCTAATAAATAATAACCTAATTTTTGCTGTGCAAAGATTGTTACAGACAGAGTAAAACAAATATTGAAATGAATTATAAATCATTTATTTGATGCACACCATACTATCGGAAGGTGACAATTACAAGAGACTATAAACAATCTTACAACAATAGAACATCATAATTAGGTTCTACATTAATAATAAACCTATTTGGTTATTTATGTTTGGTATTAAACAAAGATTGTGCAGACATAAAAAAAAATCAAATTAATTAAAAAACAATATTATAAATAAATTAAACTGTTGGAAATCCACTAAATATTTATGGTATTAGTATCCTAATTTAAATAGTACCTACCTCTTTTATAAAAATCTAAAACTGTTTCTTTGCCTATGCCCACATTGCATCCAGTAACAACTGCAGTCTTCCCAATCAACTTTACCCCATTAAGACATCGTCCACTAAAGAAAGGCATTGTTGTACTGAAAATAGTATTTTATTATTTAGATTTCCATTTAAATAATAAGTTAATAATCAATGACAATTATACCTGATAAAGAATAATCTACATACCGATTAATCACCCTGTCCAAAGAATCTAGACACAATACAATACAAACAAACTAATCTCTGAAGTAAATAAAACTTTCATATACCTATTTAAAAAATATTTTCTTCATTTTATATAAAACATGAAGGCTCATTTTCTAAATAAAATTTAGCGTACATCAAGAATAAAAACACTAAGTTGAAACAAGAACCGTTTTAAAAAACAAGTAGAGTAAAATTATATACTACGGGAAAGAGAACCACTTTCCAATCATTTGTCATACCCATATATATAAAAGTATTCTTTATCTTCTTCTTCTTTTATTAATGGCTTATCTGCGCATTTCGCACAATTCTGCCAATGTCAAGTAAATAAATTAGTTTCTACATGTAAAACAGCCGGGTGACACTGTAGTATAAAATTAAAATTTTTATTTTTGTATGGAAAGTGGTGCCATCTCTTGGCCATGGCGTTGCAATTTTTACTGTATTTGCATCGGGCTAGCCTAGATGTCGCTATAAACGAAGTTTTAGAGTTGCCAAAATATATAATACAAATTAAAAATTACTAATCAAAATTGTATTGTGATTTCCTACAAGAATTAAATTTAGTGCTTTTTGTTGGAAAATAGAATATTAAAAAATGTTTGCATATTTTTCTGAAAATATTTTAACTATTGGCAACACTGTTAAGAAAACAAACTTCGGACATTTTCCGTTTCTTTAAAAGTGTTTTGTGAACTTTGTTGTCTTCTGCGCGTTTACAATATTTTTGGTTTGTTTGCTCCCTTATTGACTTGGCGTGTTTTACGGACTTCTGTTGCTTTTTCGAACTTAATTTTGGCCATTGAACAAGGACACCGACACGGATTCATTGCACGATTACCCCAGCTCTGCTTATTGGACCCGACCTCTGCCTATTTTGAAGACTTCGCTACACTCACTGGACTTTGCTTATTGAACTGAAACATGCTCAAGAATCCTCGGTCAAGTTGTTATTTAGGGTGTGGAGAAGCCGAACAAAGTAAGTATCTAAAAGTTATGATTTTTTTAAGTTTTAACTTCAATATAAATAGAATTCACTAAAAATAATATTGTCGATATACGAAAGAAATTTTAATGTTCCTAGAAATATATAATTTTTGTCATAATATTCATTGAATATATTTATTTCAGAACCACTTCATTGTTTCCCCAAACCATTGGAGAAAAACAATGAAAGATTTAATATCTGGAAGTCAGTACTTGACGAAAGGACTCGAGAAAAAGGAGATATTTATATATTTAACCAAATACGACTGTGTCACAGACATTTCGAGAATTATTATAAAACACAATATGGTCGACTAACAAGAAATGCAATACCAACACTTCATCTTAGAAAAGGTAAACATTTATTCAAGTACTTTTTTGATGTCTTAAAGATAAAGACTTACCACTACCACTACCATATATACCACTAGACAAGCTGTGAGGTACTAAACCATGATGTTTTTCTATAAAGTTAATAATAATCACATAATAGTGAAAATGTACAATATAAACACTGCATTTTGCATTAAAACACTATACTTATTATTATATTAATAAATACATATATTCAACTCACATATATGTAAGCCTGATGTAAAAATAAACCATACTTTATAATAATACAAATAGGTTTTGATTAAATAGATATAAGTTCAGTGTAGTTGTTACATTTGAATTTAAAAATATAAGAATAATATATGTATTATTTTTATGTGTATGATTTTATTAAATGCTTCCGCTTGAAAACATGTTTATTTGGCTATTTCAGATACTACCACTCCTACAGAATTTAAATTGACAGTGGAATCATCAATGGAAACATTGAAAAGTTTGGGTAAGTACCTTAATTAATGTTGGAATTCTCACACACCCTTGACCACTTTAATTGAAAATATAGCTAATTATCAAATGAAACATGTAAAGAATGAGGAGTTTTTACAGTCTAGAAAATTACTAAGTTTTTAGCTTGATCACATTTATCTAATTTTTGTATTTAAATATTTGAGAATATTTTATTTTAAGTTGTTATTAATATGAATTAATATTTATTTGTCATGTACAAAGGACCAATAAAAGCATCTAAGTGTTGAAAATTGCAGCCCCCATTTCTAATCTACTCATGTTTGTCTATTTTTGAAGAATTAACAAAATTTTTGAAATAATTGCAAGGCCAACTCTTTCTAATCCAATTTGATGATAAAATACACCGAGACACAAAACATACATAAAAATGAAAAAACACATTTCTAATATTTTTGTTCATTCATATATTTACTATTTGTGTATACAAATAAAGACTATTCCTTTAGTTTTTACCTTTTTTACCTGTGGCAGTATGTATTACTTTGGCTCTTTATCATGAGTGTGTCTTCCATTAAAGAATACTGTGTATTTTCTGTGAAATGTGCAGACCATATATCAGGTAGTTTATGCCTATGAATTTTTACAATATGATTATTTTACTATTTCAGAAGATACTACTAATCCTAGAGTTGAAGAAGGGCCGTCAACCTCATCTGCAACAAGCAGTCATAATATAACAGAATCGCCAACAGAACCATTGACTTTTTCATCCAAAACTGAATTGAAAAGCTTAGGTGAGCATCTATTTATTAATAATTGTTGGAAATGTACATAAAACCTTTGTAAATCATCTCTAATTCCCTAAATATTATATTTGATCAATTTTGCATTTGCAATGCTATACATTTTTCATTAAGAATATTTTCATCCCTAAAGTTATATTAATAACACTTAGTAAGAAGCTAGTCTTTTTGACAATCCAGTGAATGTGTTATGGATGAATTCGAGAAGGTAGTAAAAAATGTTTAAGCTATAATTTTGTTTTGTCATAGCTCTAATAAGTGTAATAATTATTTGTTTACAGAACAAACAAGAAAAAAACAAAAAAATATAATCCATAGGTTATCTCAGAAAATTTTAAAATTAACAAAGAAATGTAAAAGTCAGCAGACTAAAATGAAAATGATAAAAAAATTATCAGAAAAAAAATCATTTTTAAAAATTGTTGAAGCAATGCCTGAAACTGTTAAGGTTTTCATGAATATGCAACTAAAAGGCAACAAAAAATCTAGAGGTATGAAATTTTCGATAGAAGAAAAAGTAATGGCTGCCTCCATTTTAAAACAAAGCAATAAGGCATACAATTTCTTACGCAAAATAATAGTACTGCCATCTAAAAGAACATTGCAAAGACTTTTAAAGGTAATAAAAATAAAGCCAGGGCTGAACACAAAAATTATGAGTCATTTAAAAAAAATAGTAAGCAACCTACCTATTGAAAAAAGACTTTACATACTTTTGTTTGATGAGGTAGCATTATCGCCTGGATTATATTTTAATAAACATGAAATCATCGGTTTTGAAGATTTTGGACAAAAAAAAACGAAAAATATTGCAGATCATGCTTTGGTGTTGATGATTAAAGGTGTGAAATCTAAAACGAAACAACCAATTTTATTTACGTTCTGTAAAAGCGCAACAAAGAATATCGAATTAAAAACAATTATAACTAATACCATAAAACAGCTAAAAGAAGCTGGTATTATCATTGTAGCCACGATTTGCGATCAAGGAACATCAAATGTTAGCACAATTAAAATGTTCCAAAAAGAGACAAGGGAGAAATATTTACGAGAAAATATAGAGTACCAATCTAATTCTTTCGAAATAGACAATTTGAAAGTTTTTCCTTTATTTGACACGCCCCATCTATTGAAAGGAATTCGAAATAATTTTCTGTCTAAAAATATAAAATTCCAACAAAATGGGAAACAAAAAATTGCCAAATGGGAACATTTAAAAATGCTTTTGAATGAAGACACAGGTGAAGACGAAATAAGAATTTTGAATAAATTAACCGAATACCATGTGTATGAGGAAAAAATTCCAAAAATGAAGGTTAAATATGCAGCCCAAATATTTAGCCAAAGAGTGTCAGCAGTAATGGGATTTTTAGCACGTAAGTTTAATTGTATTTATTTATAATTTGATAACCTCCATCATTCATACAAATACCGGGAAAGAACTTGGACATAATTTACTTGTTTTTCTATTTTAGCAATGTACAGTGCTTATGCTTTATCATCATCATCATCACCAGCCCTTTCACGTCCCCACTGCAGGGGCCTTCCTTATGGTGAAGGAGCATGGGCCATGACCCTCCACGCTGGGCCAATGCGGATTGGAGGGTATTAAAGACTGCAAATGCAGCCGGAACCAACGGCTTAACGTGCCTTCCGAAGCACGGAGTAGCTCGAGATAATAATTTTTTGGTCTTCCATCCCGTGACTGACCGGGCCGCGGCGCTTATCCACTACGCCACCAAGCTACTCAAAGTGCTTTTATAAAGTTTTAAAATTGTTGTACAGAACTATTGGTACTCTAGCCACACTTACATTTTCGTGATATTATTACAGCAATTACTACATAAATTATTTTATTATTTTTTTCAGGACGCAATGTGCTACCTGCTGAATGTGAAGATACGGCAGACCTTTTATTGATATTTGACAAATTGTTCGATTCTTTTAATGGTCACTCTTACTGTGATACAGCAAAAGTTCTTAAAGGGTGTCTTAAGAATAATTCCCCACATATTCAGTTCTGGACCCAGGAAATAATCCCGATTTTAAAATCAATACAATTTGAAAAACATATTATACAAAAAGATGGTTCAAAAATTGTCAAATATGAAAAAATCCCATCTGTTCAGAACTGGATACATAATGTAAATACTATCATAGAACTGTGGAATTATTTACGAAAAAATTTTAAAATAAAAAATATTATAATGAGAAATTTTAACCAGGATCCCCTAGAAAATTTCTTTTGCTGTATAAGAAGTAATGGAATCAGAAATATCAATCCAACGTGCATGCAGTTTATGAATGCATTTAAAACAGTTTTGATTAATAACATAAATTCAAGCCATTCTATTAATGCTAATTGTGAAAAAGATGATTATGAGCAATTGCAATCGTTGAAATTTTTATTGTTAGAAAAATGTGACTCTCCCTGCTACACTGATCTTGCATGCGAAATTGATTCTTTAATTACTGCTTTTAATGAAATAACATCAAGTGAATCGATTATACATGTTGAGGCGAAAAGATATGTTGCTGGTTATATAATAAAAAAATGTAAAACAAATATTTATAAAAAATGTGAAGTATGTAATGTCGATTTACTGGAATCTGAGAGGAATGTTGATTCATTTAATTATGCAATTGATTATACAAAGAAATCTTTATTTTATGCACGCGATGATTTTGTTAAACTTCTCAATGAAATTTATTTTATGATTATTGCATGTTTAAGGGATACACCTCAAATGACCGATATTGATAAAAAAATTATTTTCTTTATTGATTGTCGATGTGATTTTTCAATGATCAGTTGTCAAAAACATAAATTGGTGTTGGTTAAGTATATCATTACGTTATCAATTAATTTAATCATTAATAGTTGGTGCACTGGTGTCAATAGATTATTAAATGGGAAGATTGTTGATTTTGATCGTAATGATGAAATAAAATTACAGGCTTTCAATTATAATAAAATACATCGTAAGAAAAAGTGTTAATTAAATATTTTTCTATCAAATGTGTAAGATAGATAAACATGGTCTTTTTATTTATTTATTTATCATTTTAAAGTAATGATTTTTGTGTGATAATTTGTCCCATTATAATATACTTGTTAACTTACTAAATATCATCCCAGTAATTCTTCTATGTTGATGTCAGAATTTCTTCCTTACTTGATGAAAAAAAAATTGTAAATATTTAATTATTCTTCAATCTTTGTATTTTGTCTTACGTTTAATTCTCATCAAAATTTGTTCAGTAAATTTTTACGAGACGTGTTAAGATTGTTTATCTATTTTATCATAATAAGTATCTATGGCTGACTTTTTGTATTTTCAAGTACACACGACTGCACGTCAGGGTACCATGAACTGTCAAATTTCTCTAGTTCATTTTAAACTCTACTTTCAAACTCTTAAGGTTGTAACGGTGCGTCGTACCACCGTTTATTTCGTCCTAAGTTTATCAACTGAAATAGTAACTGTCAATATTTTGCAAACTTAATTAATTAGCTTTATTATTTTAATCATACATATTGAATATATTTTACATGAAGATAAAAAAAACAGCCTAAAAAAATGATTACTGTAGGTAACATGCATTTCTGATTCCTGATTTTCTTAAGTAAGAGAGAGAATTACTTTTATAGTAATATCTGTAATGGAATAAATTAAGATTATCATTTATAGAAAAAGAGTCGGGTGCTTGAGAAAGAAATATCGTCTAATTTTTTCCAATAATAATAGAAATCACAGTGACCAATGTTTATCTGATTTCTACTATTACCAATAAATCGATTTGATTATTTTATCTTTATAGTTTAGTTACATTTTATTATGTAATTTTATATGATCTGTAATTATATGAATAAAATACGCTAACTGAATTATACTGCTGGTTTGCTTGGAATATAGTATAAAGAAAATTATACATTTGCTCTTTTATTTATAAAAAAATATTAAATATGGGAAAAATATACTATAAAGATTTTTTGACTATATTTTATCCACATATCGACGACACTGGAAAGCAAACACGTAGTAACCCGCAAAACTTAAATTGTTCCTTAGGACAGAATAACTTTTTATTTTATTGAAAAAATATTTAACATCAACAAAACTCTAAATTGATTATAAGAGAAGAAGAATTTTTTCGAATAAAATAAAAAGTTTTTCTGCTTTGAGAACAATTTTGGTTTTGCGAGTTACTAATAATCCCTAATAAACCAAATTTTAAAAATAGTTATCAGAGCCATCTATTAGAAATACTGGTCGTTACTATAACAGGTTAAATAGCATGCTTAAAACTTTGCATAGAAACTAACGCCATCTCTTGGCCATGGCGTCCGCTTAAAATGAAAATTATTCTTAAGTGGCGCATCTATACCAGTATATGTATTATCTATGATGTAAAATGAAAATGAAATGAATGAAAGATGACGACAGATCTGTAATACTTTTTTTTTTTTTTTTTTTGCTGTATGGCAATAATGTGTGAACAATTTGCCAGTGTCGAGTTGTTTCTAGGGTTTAATGTAAAAGGTAGGGAAACAATCTCATAAAATAGAAAACATATTTACGAGAATACAAATACTGGATCAAATAAGTTGCTAGTTTAAGAGTAATTGTAAATAGATAATTGGTTAATTAAAATATATAGTCATTGTTATATTTTGATATTATTTAAATGAATAAAAGAAGATAAGATACTATAATATACACATGGATATTGTAGTAAACATGATATTCGAGTGGGTAATGGAACCTTTTGTTCTATTAAGGCATCGATGAAAGAGGAACAGTCATTTAAGGGACAAGAAAAGAAAATATGGTCAAGATCTCCTACATCTTTTCCACACGCACAAAGGTCACTGCTTACAATATGCAACTTAGCCAGATGTGCAGGAGTACACACATGCCCAAGACGCATTCGCATAATAATAGTAACGGATTTTTTATCGTATTTTTTGGTAAACCATGGTTTAATACGAATATTGGGCTGCAATTTGATTTGCAACTCTTTCCAAGTATCTAATAAATACTGTTTAGGTAAGGAAATTATGTCATTAACATAATTAAGATAGGGGTATACGTCTCCACACTTCATCGCTTCTTTAGCTAGTTGGTCGGCTCTATTATTTCCCTTTATCCCTTGATGGCTAGGGATCCATGCTAAGGAAACTGAGTATTGTAAATCTTTACATAGCGTTAGTTTATCTCTAATGCCACAAATTATAGAATGACAAGGTTTCATTGTAAAAGGAAATTTTTGAATAGCTTGTAATGAACTTTTAGAGTCTGTAAAAATCACTGTTTTCTTTAGTTTCATTAAAATGATATATTCTATGGCTTTATAGATACCAAAGCATTCACCTGTGAATACTGATGTTTCAGGGGGTAATTTAATTTTTTGAACTATATTATACTGTATATGAACAACACCTACACCTACATTTTCAGAGTCAGATGATTTAGAAGCATCTGTAAAAATAAAATTATGATTTTTCCAGTTTTTATCTACATTAAAATTAAATAAAATATTAGTTTCTGTATCATTTTTATCAATACCTATATTTAAACAAATATCAGGAGTATAACACAAAGATTCAAAGGTATTGTTAAATATCGGCAAAATAGGAGAACGATAAATAGGAGCTTGAATAGCTAAAAGTTTTCTGTAACTAGTGATGAGACAAGTAGTAGGTTTATGTTTCCAATACTTAAGAGAGCGAGCATATTTTTCAAGGGTTTCTAGTTTCTTAAAGATAGGGTGGAGAGAAAACTGGTAAGCTTTGAATAGGAATTTATCACTAAGGAATTGTCTTCTTAGATATAGAGGTGGTTCCGCACATTCAACTTGCATTGCATTTGTAGGCGATGATTTCATAGCACCTATAATTAATCTCAATGCTTTATATTGTATCAGATCTAATTTCTTAAAGGCAGTAACATTACCTCCTTGAAGTAAAAATGTACCATAATCAAGCAAACTTCTTACTAGAGCGTTATATATAAGTCTCAGTGCAGACGGGTGTGCACCCCACCAAACTCCAGATAAACATCTCATCATATTAAGAACTTTTTCACATTTAGTTACCACATAATCACAATGCTGATTACCCGAGAGTTTTGAATCTAATACAACTCCGAGAAATTTAGTAAAGGGATTATTTTGAATTGGAATTTCATCATACACAACATTTACATCTGGTGAATTACGTTTTCTAGTGAACAATACTATTGTACTTTTCTCGACTGATAATTCTAGACCGTTATTCTCAAGCCATCTTTTAAGTTGTTTCAAGGCAGAATTTAAATTATTATTGGCGATCTCAACAGAGTTATTAATGGAGTATAAAAGTAAATCATCGGCATATTGAAGAATCTGAATATTATCTAAACAATTTTCTAGATCGTAAACATAAATGTTGTATAATAATGGACTTAATACAGATCCCTGCGGGAGTCCTTTCCTTACTAACCTAGTTAGTCTTGTACCATTCAGGAGGTCTAAGTGAATGTACCTTTCTGAGAGCATACAAGAGATAAATTTGATTAGCATTACCGGAACATTCATATCTATTAATTTTTGTATGAGTTTAGTTATAATAACATTATCATATGCGGCATGAATATCTAAAAATGCTGCCAATACATAATCATTGCTAGAAAAAGCTAAATGAATATCGGAAACTAAAATGCCAATACTGTCAATAGTGCTTCTGCCTTTCCTAAATCCAAACTGACTCTTTGATAATATGTTATTATTTTCAATATACCATTCTAAACGGTTTTTCACCAAATGTTCAGTTAATTTAGTAAGAGTACAACTCAGAGCTATTGGCCGATATGATAAAGGGTTTGAAGAAGGTTTGTCCGGTTTTAAAATAGGAACTATAATCTGTGATCTCCATGAAAGTGGGACCTCACCAGCGACTAGAATTTTATTAACTAAGTCTAAATAGTAAGAAAGAGCTGTATCACTTAAATTTACAAAAAATGAGTATGGTATCCCATCTTCACCAGGCGAACTATCCTTTACATTACTTAAGACACCCTTAAGTTCAGCGAGAGAAATTGGATTATTAAGAGTTTGATTTATTGAAAGTGGAATAAAATTATTGATGTTCATGGACTCTGATTCTAAAACTGTCGGAGGCGCTAAATGATCCATATAAGAGTCGGCTAAAGAAGAATCGATAATATTATGAGAATGAGAGTTAAACGCTGATCTAAAACGTTTGATATTACGCCACACGTCGGATGGACATGAGCTGGGAGAGAGAGAGGCACAAAAAGAGATCCAACCGTTTCTTTTCTTCTACTTTAATAACTTTCTTGTAATTTTAATTATGCTACAAAGTTGTTCGTAGTTGTCAGGTGACATGCAAAGCTTATACTTTTTTTCAGCTTCTTTACGTTGCTTAATAGCGTTAGTGCATTCATGATCCCACCATGGAGGACATGGGATTTTGTCAGATACTGTACTTTTTATTGGAAAAGTTACATCAGCAGCTTCTTTGAGACATTTAGCTAATGCTTCAGAACAATCTGAAATTTCAGACTGAACTATATTAGGTAGTTTTGAAATTTTTGTATCAACCGTTGTTCTGAATTTCTGCCAATCAGCGTTGCATAATCTGTATTTAAGGCGCGCTTTACGTCTAAAATTGAATGTAGTTACCTTATCTGTCGAACTTATTACTAAAGGGAAATGGTCACTGCCACATGTTGAATCAAGGGAATTCCAATTCATTTTTGAAGTTAATCCAGGAGTGCAAATAGATAGGTCAACAGCACTGACATTTTCATTAGGTTTTGTACGACGAGTCGGAACTCCTGTATTTAATAAACATAAATTATGTGAGTCTATGATTTTTAATAATTGTTGTCCAGCAGTGTCAGTTATTCCACTACCCCAACTGCGGTGATGTGAATTAAAATCGCCTAATAAGAGAAAAGGATTAGTCAGAGATGTTATTAATTGGTCGATATCATTATTCAGAATGTTAGATGTTGCATCTGGTATATATATTGATACAATAGAAGTTCTATTTTGTAATGTAATCCCTATAACATTGAAGTTATTTATATTATGCGTTGGCAAGGTCAGCCGCACGAAGGAAATTGTATTCTTAACAAGTATGGCTACTCCTGCATAACCATCTGGTCTATCTTCTCTGAGGCAGGTAAAACCAGGGATTCCAAATAGAATGCCTGGCTTTAACCACGTCTCAGATAATACTACCACCGAGCAATTGTATTTGTTAATTAAATGAATTAAGTCACTTTTTTTTGACGTTGCACTTCTACAATTCCACTGTAGGATTTTTAGATCCATTATTGGCGATTAGGTTAGATATTATTTCAACTATAATGGCAACGTTGGACGGTTTTAATGTATGTTTTGTTAACAAAGTATTAAGTAATGAAATAACTGTTTCAATTACATTTTTATTTTCAAATTCTTCATTGGCACTTGGTTTAAATGCAGAACCATTTGGTGAGGTACAAGGCATATCATAATCACTTATAATCTTATTATGTGTTAGCTGGTCATATCCTTTCGATAAAATTATCGGTGAACGTGGTTTTAAGTAAACGGTCTTTTTATATGAGGTATTATGTGATTTTTGATCCTGTCTCTTATAATTATTTATGTCAGATGTTTGATTAGTTGCTACAACATCAGCATATGGTTTTGATATTGGTGGGTGGAGTTTGCTAGCTTCCATGTAAGAGATACTGCTTTGGGACATAGTCAATTTAATGTCTTTTTGACGTTGGAATTCCGGACAAATTTTATTCGTAGCGTAATGAAACCCTGAACACATTATACACAGTGCACAACTTTCCTCTACTGAACAGTTTTCACTTCTATGATCCTGAGCACATTTGAAACATCTCGGAGGTGACCGACAAACAAGTTTTGTGTGTCCATATCGACAACAATTAAAGCATTGGATTGTTGGGTAGGTATAGAGTTCAACTGGTAGTGCATTGTAACAAATGTATACTCTTTTAGGAAGAACTTGTCCATCGAAGGTAAATACGACAGACTGAGTTGGTTTCCAAATTACTGACCCATCAACGTGAACTTTATAATTAATTCTCCGTAATTTTATAATTTCTCCACAACCCATTGGAATAGAGACATTGCTTTTAATTTCTTCTGGTGTCCAGTCGGCTGGTACACCACGTACAATACCAAGTTTAGTAACATTAAATATGGGAATAAATGCACGAAGTTTAAAATCGATCAAATTTTTATTATTTAAAAAGTCATTGGCATCTTTAATTGTGGAAAACGATACAGTACATCTATTACGACCTATCCTTTTAACACTTCCTGTCACAATATTTTGAAAATTATTTTTCTTTAAAAAGTTGCCAAAAGTAATAGGATGAAGTGTGGAGCCATCACCCGGAGAGTCTTGAATTCTTTGTACATGAACAATATACGGGGATAAATCTGTAGAAATATAATGTTTACGACCTACCTCTGTACGTGGGAATAAAGTAGAATCAGCTTTTGAGTCATCTCTCTGTTTGTTATTGCTAATTATGGGAGTTATTGGTTCTTTAAATTCTACATTTTTATCTAATAAAGTACATTGACAATCTATTTCGCTAGAAGTACCTGTACCTATATGTGAGCTTCTCTTTCTCTTTTTATTACAATTTTTACAACGCTTATGGTATCTGGACCTTTTACGCGTCCAACCATCCGCACTGCTTATAGAGGCGTCAGTGTCCATTTCGTTATTAGAATTATTATTTACAGTTACATTATATCCAACAGGGGGACCCAGGTCAGGACCTAAGTCCCCCGCGGTTAGATCCGGTGGTTTATTCATAAAAATGTATCCATACAATATATATTATAAAAACTTACCGAAAATATACAGGATAAATATACAAAAATACAATTACAATACACTAATTATAGAAATATAACACTACACAACTTATCTGATTCGTTCAAATTTACAAAACAAAATTTTTAAAATTTTGCAAGAAAAATTTCGTCCGCCTCGTTTAAAGTTTCCCGCGCTTTTTTTTCATCTGTAATACTTCAACTCTTTATGTCATACCCTTTATGTCTCCCTACTATACACTGTAGTCTTTGTGTCATACTGTGTGAACCACAGACTTAGTAGGTATTGTGTGAACTGTGACTGTGAGGCCGTTAACATCACAGATTAATAATGAGGAAGTTTTTAAAAAACGAAAGCACTAAAAAAGCACCTCCACTAAATGGCGACTAGCAAAAGTTGATTTTTGTAGACGTCATTTCCGTTCTTTTTAACTAACATAATAAAAAACTGAAATTTGAAAATTCGGAACTTAGATATCAATACAAATATCAAAAAAAATTACAAATAGAATATGAATTGTTTATTGAGTTTTGAAAACTAATTTACTTTTAAACTAGAAAGAAAACTGGAAAGGTTGCTGTGGAGAAATCAAGAACGTACTGTAGCGACATCTAGTTTGATATCGGGAATAAATTTTTTTTAATACTCCCTCATAATTATGTAGCTATTTAACATATATATATAACGACATTTCCGTTGGATGGCGTAAGGGCGCTTGTGCACTACACTGAATTTTCAGGACCGGCGGTCCGATTTTTTCCGGTCCGGAATGACATGAAAATCTCGGATTAGTAGCTTGTGCACTTGTCCGTTTTTTTCCTGATCGGAGCGGCGCAGTGTAGGGCAGCTCTCTTTGAAGCTACACGTCACTTATGCTAGGTACGATGAGATTTTTGGAACGTTGGTAATTCCGTTCGAAGACGTAGAAAGATACCTAAATAATGATCTGATCGTTTTACATAAACCATAATAAATTATGGCAAGACGAAAGCATTTTTTTTACTACTATCGGATGACTACTATCAGATGTAAAAACTTATACCCTTACTAATTTAGGAACAGCATTATTCACATACAATAGCTAAAAATATCTGACATTAGAATAAAATTACTGTACTCTAGTACTTGATGTTTAAATTTTTAAATGTGCTATTTTTTTTCGAAGTTTTGTAAAAACAACTTTCAGCGATTACAGAGATAGACCAATCAGTGGCGCCATTTCGTAAACAAATCAAAATTGATGCCGTGTTAGCGGAGAATTATTATGCTAAATGAACTTTACGAGATCAGTTGACTGTATTATATATAGGCATAATTTTATACGCGTGGTGTAGTTTCTTTGAGCAGAAATATTATTCCCTTAGAATACTTTTTTTTTTAATTATTAATGGCACAAAAATACATTTAAAATTTTATTAAATGCGAAAAAGACATTGAGTGTCACTTAATTACTTTTGTTAATCTTCTGTTTATTCTTTATTATTACTTCTGTTGTCAAATATTTATCTATACTTATCAATTGTTTAAAAAAAAATTGATAATGACAAATTTCCAGGCAAACTTTCATCCCCTTTTTCGCAATAAAATGTAGCCTAAATTAATATAGCAAATAGACTTAACTTTAAGAAAGGTCTTAAAGTTAAGTCGATTTACTATATTAATTTCCATTTAGATGGGTTCAGTTGTCTAAACGTAACAACACTTATTTATCTTACTTAAGCTATCGAAACTTTTAATACGATTCTAAAATCTAGCTAAGTATCGATACTAGAACCATATGCTGATCAAATTAGAACTATACCGAGTTTTCCAAAGCATATGCAGTGATATATACCAACTATATTAAATCATCATATAAAATATAGCATTTTATAATTAACAATAAATATCGATTATAAGTTTATTGGAAATTAACAATATTGCCGAAATAAATATCGATTATTTTTTCCCAAGCCTATTGCCGAAATAAATATCGATTCAAATCGATTATTTTTTCCCAAGCCTATTCCTTATGAATTTTCCGGATCTCGGACACAGCAGTGCACAAGCGTAAACACGTTTTTCATTGCCGCCATCACGGACCTGAAAAAACCGGTCCGGAATAGAGAAAAGTAAAATTCCGGACGGTAAAATTCCTGACAGTGCACAAGCGCGCATTACCTACATATGGCCTGACATATCGGACCTGAAAAAATCGGACCGCCGGACATGAAAATTCAGTGTAGTGCACAAGCGCCCTAAGTGTGTCAATGTGTGGCAGTTTTGAAAACTAATTTACTTTTAAACATGAAAGAAAACCGGAAGGGTTGTGTCATGGAAAAATCAAGAACGTACGTCGTTTGATTTCGGGAACTAATGTTTTTTTTTTAATACTTCCTCATTGTACTTGGTGCGGAAAAGTCTTGCTTGAAACTATGGAAATGCGTTGAAAAGAACACTACATAGACAGTTTGATAGAAAAATATAAAGAATAAAATATGATTGTTGAATCGTGATTAATGCTAGTGATGAAATAAACCTATAATTTTTTTATCTTCATTTTAAATTTCCTAGTGGAAAATTTATGTAGTTATTATGTTATACCAATATAATACGTTGACATGACTTACATCGCATTGACACGATCGCGCTATTTAACGGAAACCCCGTTAAGCCTACATCTGTCACGTTCTTACAAAGTATAAAACAAATTAGAGAAATGGCCCCATAGAGAAGATTGAGTAAAGGGTAGTAAGCCCTCTTTTCCCCAACAGGTATATACTTTTACTCTTTGAATGGTAGCTTCTTACTTCTTATATACCATAGAGGAATAATAATAGGTTGGGGTATAGTATATATAGTGACCTATAGTTTGTTCATATGTGATGCTATGTTGTAGCCTTGCGCAATGTATATCACTTACGCGAAAAGAGTGATATATATCTTTTAGCTCGAAGATCTATATCTATCTTTTATATCTCGCTCAGTTCGAAAGAAAATATATAGTATAGTAGTCATCCATAGATAAAACTTTTGGGATTTTCAATAAATGAACTATTGCATGCTGTTTCTTTTATACTCTAATACACCAGTAATAAAATAAAAAATAATCCTTCGAATTGAATCTGTACATATAACTTTCAATGCATCATTATAATTTTACACTTTGACTGTTTCTTGCGCTTTTTTTTTTAATTCTTATTAACACAGAAGTCACGTGCTGATTGGTGTTTCGTTTGATTAGAAACACAGGTTACATATCTAGAAAAACTACACATTTTACTTCTTGATTTAAAAATATAATTCATTATTATTTGACAAAAATATTCGTCAAATAATGTCTTTAAATTTCATGAACTTTTTACCATTCTATTTTTTATTATTTATCGGATTGTTGTACAATTCTGCCAATGTCAAGTAAATAAATTCATTTTTACATGTAAAATGAAAATGAAATGAATGAAAGATGGCGATGACCCGCATGTACTCAACGTTTAGTTTGTGCCAAATCCCTAGATCGCTCTGAAGTTGTTTCGAGCACAGGTGCGGTAACAAAGTAAACATTATCTTTATGTGATACGAAACAACGTCAGAGCGAAATAGAAGTTTTGCAAGGACTATTTCATTCACTCGGAGTTAGTCTGAAACGAATCGTGTTACAAAGATATAAGGATATATTTCAAATATAGACGAGCGAAATGATATATTCGCTCACTTGAGACAAATGTAACATTTATATCACTCGCTCGCGAGCTACTCAAGTCTAGTTTGTAGAGTGTTTGTTAGTGTTTGGTTTTTACAAAATAATTTGTTGCTTTTACCGGTGTTGTATTATTTCCTTTTTTAAGATTTAAGTACATAGCGTTACTTTATTCTCTCTGCTTACATATAATACAAATTTATGTTTTGTGACAGAGTTATTTGTGTATGAACATTTTCAAGTTATAATACTAATATAAAAGTATTTAATACCCCTTGTTAAATAACTAGTTCTCTTATTGGTCTGTGGTTAAATTCGAAATGGAATATGATAACGATGAGAATACATGGCGTCGACCCTCAGAACCTAAAGTACAGCGGTCTAAATGCCATCAGATACCCAAACGGTCTACTACTTTAGCTGTGGTGGTCCTAGGTCTAGCTGTTCTCAGCTGTCTTCTTGGATATTGTGTGCTGAGTGAAACATTACCCTATGAGTCTAAAACTCTACGCCTTGTTATAATTGTGAGTATTCCTTTAAATTAATGAAACCCATCAATAGCTAGATTGTTACTTTGTTAATTGTAATTCTGCATCTTAGGTCACCATGCATTTCAGATTTTAATATTGTTTACAGTTCTTCAGACATGGAGCTAGAAATCCCACACACAGTTACAAAAGTGACCCCTTCAAAAATTATCAATGGCCTGATGGTTTTGGAAGTCTTACCAATGTATGTAGTTGCCTTAGTTACTGAGTAATTGCTTATGATAAAATACTGTTGAGCCGAATTATTAAAAATTTGTATTAACTACATAAAAATGAATTTTACTCTCTGGAATTTACAATATCAGAGGTATGAATGTTTACTTTTCAGCTTGGTAAGCTTCAACTTTATGAACTTGGTAAAAAATATAGAAGTTACTATGCCAATTTTATCAATGAAGAATACTATGAAAAAGATATATATGTCCGTAGCAGTGATAAGTCACGGTGTATGATGAGTGCTTACACTTTCCTTGCTGGACTATTCCCACCAACGGAGAGACAAATGTGGCATCCTGAGATACCATGGCAGCCAATACCTGTACATTCATTGCCTAGGGAATTAGACAATGTAAGTTTTTATAAAACAGCATTATTTCTTTTTACATGTGCACGGGCATGGTATACACAGCAAGCCTTATGCCCACTATTGAGTTTCAGAGATAGTAAATGTTAGTAACAATAAAACTATAATTTAATAATATAATTAAAGAGACAACAAAACACTTAAGAGCTAATATGCAACTGCATCCAGCATATGAATATGAGATAGGACTCCTGATATCTCTGAAATAAAGATTATTATTAGTGGGGCTTAGTTCCATTTTCATTTTATTATAAGATTTATAATGAAATGGCATTGCTAGCTCACAATGTGAATATATTTCTAGAACATTGAAAATGCCATGAATATATCTGAGAGATTGGGCTGAGACCAGGCTATAATGTTGAAAATTATTAGAACTGTCTGGATGTTGGTCAAGTTTATGTCGGTTCCAATAAATATGCAGTGAGCTGCCCATCCCGGCATTCACTGATTCAGTGATTGGTGAACTGATGAGAGTAATATCAAGAGATATTCCTAGCTCGTAATAATATCAATAATCTAACACTAGTTTAAACAAATTGTAACCATTGATATACTGAATTGTAATGTTTGTGAAGGTAAATCATTATCTTCTGTTCACAATTTTCTTTTAAAAACTAGGTCTTGTTATTCCTAGATTGTAGCTGGAACAAAACCATGTAAAATCTGGAAAGCAATGTATGAAGAGTTGCTAGCGGAAAAAAATTCAGATCCAAAATTCACTGAACTATTTGATTATTTGAGCAAACATACAAACCAGAGTATGCATAGTGTTCTTGATGTTGACTTTTTGTATAGTACACTGCTAACAGAGCAAGAGGCAGGTCTAAAGCTACCGGAATGGACGAAGAATGTATTTCCCAATAAAATGCGCATGCCATTTATGCTAAGTCTAGCTTTGCTGTCTTATAATGAAACACTACAACGTTTCAAAGTAGGTAAGTCACTTAAACATATTATGCGCACCCAACAGTATAATCATTGCAAAAAAGTCAAAACACATTTGTGGAAATCATGCAAAAGATAAACATACTAGGTTAAAAGATAAACGTACTAGGATTTATAAGTAAAAATTCTTTGATTAGCAAGTAAAATTATATTTAAGTCAACATGCAGTATCAGAGGTCAAAGCTTTGCTAATTGTCATGAAACACTGCAATATTGATAAGTCTCCACAGAGTATACTACTTGAAAGAGACAGCAAAATGTAAGTTTAAATTATTATAACATTTTTTAAAGGTCCACTTCTGAAAGAAATTAAGTCATCTTTCGAAGAGTCTGTGAGGCATGCAAATGAGGAGCACTCACTAATGCTATATTCGGGACATGACATAAATGTGGTGGGGCTGTGGCGCACCCTTGGATACACAGAGTTGCTAGAGCCAGAATACGGGGCTAGTGTGGTCTTGGAACTGCATGAAGATGTTGAACAGTCCACCTACTTTGTTAAGGTAAAATATCAAATGATATTGAGATTTCTTTTGGCACATAACTGACAACTCAAGCTCGCATTTTGTACAATATATAATCTATAGTAATATTATCAACAGGAAATTTTTGGAATTTCGTTTTTTGCATTGAATAGGCTCTGAAATGACTACATTTATTTTAAAAACTTTTACCTACAGATAACTACATTATACGCGGACTTACATTAGTCGCGGTAGAACAACCAGTAACTTAATAACTAGGTGGTTAAGAGCCATATTACATTTCAACAGTGATTTTTGCGTAAAATGGTAAAGGAGAATGGGCAGAAGTCGGCTAAAATTACGCAAATTGCCCACTATGCATTTATTTATCAAAATTATGCGGCGTTTAAAATAAACCGTATTGAAACAGTTGCTTAACTGACTAATTAAGACTCATGATATGTCCTTGGATAAATGTCAACCACGCAACAATAGACTCGATAAGGCTGATCGCCTTATCGATTATAGAAAACTAAAAGGATTAATCTACGTGTCGAAAAAAAAAATCTAAGATACGACTTCCTTCACGTAGTAGCTTCTTAGTCTGTGCTTCTTTCGGTTTTCTTTTGAGCATGAACAAAGGTATGTTCGCTATTTCATAGTAAATGATAGGAGGCATATTAATGCAATCGGGCGGGTGGCGCGTCTGAATATGACGGGTACAGACTGAACCAACGCTCGGCGAAGTTAACGTTCGTCACTAATCCCAAAGAATAGGTTTCGTTTATTCGTATAGGCATAAGGATAAGTTATCACGGAGAAAGAAACATGCGTGTTTAAGCGGTGTTATAGATAAATATAACAAGATTCCATTAAATAAATACCTAAATATCTTAAATTAAGATTGCTAGTGACATTCGTTATATTTTCTTTTGCGGCGAATATATACCTACCTACTACAATATAACTACGACTACCTACTGAGTTTCAAGTTATTAATCGACTTGACATGTGAACTTCCTACCACTACTTTTACAAAATGAAGTATTTTAACTCTGATAATGTTGGTCAGGTATTATATTAGCCAAAGACTAGTTTTTAATCGGCCCAGTTGTTTTTGAGTTTATACTTTACAATAAAAAATCCAATATTTCCTTTTTATAATACAGGTAAAGATATGTTCTTTTTCGCAATTAAATATTTATATCTGTCAGTCATCGATTGTTTGAAACACATTATTCATTTTATTGCTCTTATATACGTAGATATTATAACGACATAACCGCAAAATCTCTGTTAAATATTCAGATATTCTTAAACTCCGGCATAATTTCAAAATGTTTTTTTTTCCTACTCATTCTAGAAATAATTCTCTATTGTTTACCGTTGGTTTCAACAATGTGCACGTTTACACAAAAATAGCCGATGTCTCATAGTAAATTGCTCATTCTTCTTTTGGCGGTCTCGATCTCTGAAACACAAAGTATGAAATTGCCGAATTGTACTGAAAATCAAACTTGTTTATTTTTAATTTTTAACAAATTTGTTTAATCAAAATAGTTACCGTTATTATCTTTACTTTGCTGCCATCTAATAGGAAAGTCATTTATGCCTACAGACTGCACAAAAATGTGAAAGCATTTTGTACTGCCTGCTGTGTAGAAAACTTCTTGTCACGTAGAAAATTGACCAAATCACGAAAAAAATGGTAGTCCGTTGGAGCAAGGTCTGGCGAATACGGACGATGACGAATGGTTTCTAACTGCAGTTCCTGAAGGGTCAAAACAGTTTCTCATGCTGTTAAAGAAACTCAATCCTAATGAGAAAAAAGTACTTAACGATCGTTTTTCTGCATATTATTTAAGACTATTGCAAAAATATTCAGTCATTAAATTTAAAGATTTAAATTTTGTGTGTCGAAATATTTAACAGTATAATAATACAAATTCATGAACATTTTATTTTATTTGAATAAATACATTTTGACTATCAAATTTCGGCCAACCTTAATTTTTCAAAACGCTCAACAGATCACACGAAGTTGATATTGAAAATTTTTCAATTTTTCACCTCATGAAATAATTAATAAACGTTGTATTATACTTTCTATATGGTCTTTGAATTTCTGACGATTGAAGTTCTGACGTTATTGCTCGCTCGGGGCTCTAATCGGCATACGATTCTATAATACTATGGTATTGTGAACTTGTGACCGTAGACACGTAGTTTGTAATAGTGCTCTTAACAAAATCGAAATTTTTGGAATTCATTTAAATCGATTTTGATGTTAAACAGTGTGCGACGTTCAATCAGTTACGCGTTTCGAATAAATTTTATTAGTTTAATAGATCTTCAGAGGTTAGATTTTATTACCTTACAAGCAAATCTAACACACGTTCGGGTTGACAGGTAGAGAATGTCTTTGACATTAAGTCGGCCTTTTGTGTTTTGTTATAAGCAATAAGGAGTAAATAAACAAGTAAATAGAATGCGCCGCTCCCCGCCGCTTAAATAAAAATGCGTCCGCTCTAAACCTTTAACGTCGTCCAATTAATTGAAAAGTTTGAACTACATTAAAAAAATATGCAGTAGACTAGGGTTACCTACCGTAGTCGGAAACCCTGGTTTTTCCCCCTGTGTTAAAAAAGGGTTGCCTACCGTCTTGTTTTGCAAGAACATATCTTGGTTTTGTGGCAACGTCTTGTGTTTTTAAATACCCCTATAAGAAATTCATGCGCCGCTTTCGCAAACCTCACGTTAATGTTAGCTGCACTGCGTGATAGGACCGTGCTGATTTATTTGATTACTTCAAAAAAATAGTTGTAAACTGAAGTATTGTTCTTTTTTGTCCTGGTTTAAATTTGGTTATGACAACCCTTCAGTAAACTAAGATAAATATAGACAATCATGTCATTAATTTTATTCCCCTTTGATTTACAGGTTTTCTATCGAAATAATACAAAAGTTGAAGTGCCAATGGAAATAAAGCTGCCATTCTGTGATGATCCATGTCCATACGACATGTTTGTAAAATATATTGACTCATTTATTCCTGAAGACTGGGAGCGTGAATGTCAAAACACAGACGATTGAAGGCCAAGTTATGCTAATTTGAAAAGAAATGAAAAATTCTTGTTTGACATAGTAATGTATAGGTAATGGAGATGTGCGAAAAGTATGGACATTATCCGATACCCTGAAATCTATGAATTAGGTCGCATCACGGGTACCCGGTTACCGAAAGGTCCGGGCTAAATATGTGTATCAATAATACTTACCAATTTTGTTTTCACAATATCCGGGCTATTTTCGGATACTGCGCCCAATGTCTATAAACCATACATCAGAGATATGAGATACATCAGTGTGATGTAGGTAATCCCGCAATTCATTAATTCGCACGACAAAATTCGTCTTTAGACCTTTCCTAAATTTTATCTCTTAGGATATTCCAGTCTTCTATCAGCTGATTGACTGCCTAAATGTCTTTCTATTACTAGCTGAAGCTATTATTAATTACTTTTATTAATTTTATCAATGCAATACGTTTATATTCTTTTAAAATATTCTACATCATAATTACATATTTAATTGATTGTTTTGGTTGTTTTATATTTGTCTATATTAAGTTTGACTGAATTAAATTATTATTTAAAAAAAAGACGTTTTTCGACAAAACAGAAATGTTTGAAAAATATAAAAGTAGTGAGAATCATATTTTTATTTAAGAAAATTAACGTATGTTTTGATAAAATCAATAAAACGTTTTATACCTATCGCTAGAGCCATCGTAAGGCGGTCGCTCCCCTGTGCCTTCCTTAGAGGCGTGAAGGCCGCCGATTGGACTGGTTAAACGTTTATACTTATGGTACACGTAACGTTACGGTGCACATGGCTGCACGTCAGGCTACCACAATATGTCAAATTGATTCTGACCTCTACATACAATACGTTAAGGTTCAAAATCAAGTGGAGAAATTTTACCGTTTTGTATAGCATGATGTGCTGTTGACTGTACCTACCTAACATTCCATATTTTTTTAATATTTAACTCATGTAAGGAAAGTGTATGTTATTTTTAGACACGCTATTTTTCTAATAAAGGATAGCTTATGCATAAAAATATAGATCGGCAATAAAATTACATTTATACTGTCATGAGGTATAAAATGCAGCTCCTAAATTTATACTCATGAGATGCCTGATATAAATCGAATGAAAGTTGATGTTCAAAAACAATTGGACGAGATATAATACTTTGTTTATTAGTACCTACACACAACAGCCCATCAGATTATTACAAAATCGTATTTAACAAAACTTTCATCAATATTTAACAAAACTTTCATCAGATTTTGGCTTGTGATGGATCGGAGAAATATGTTATCTTTTCTAGTATCTAGACGTACTGTCAACTGTACTTAAAGTCACCATAAATATTGAAAAATGTATGTTGTCTTTTATAGTTATCATCTATAACTGGAACGTCAACTTATTTGGATTGTATGATTGTGTTCATTTTTGGTAGATAAACTTTATTTATATTAATAATTTAAATAATATCGTCGACATTTTAAAATTAAACGCGTTTTCTTAACGAAACTTGAGACTATGATCAGATTCTTTGTGTATAACTAAAAAAGTAATAATTTAATAATCAAACTGTACATTTACAGAAATGTGACGTCAATATTCAAATATCTAAAGAAAGTACTAAATGTTAATTTACTTTTCCTGTAGCTTTGAGTATAATACGATATTAATAACGTGTTTTATATGAATTTCGTGTTAAATTTTAAAGTGCCGAAGTTTTCTGTCGAATATTATAATAGTGAACTTATGTATATAATTATAGATAGGTGCGTGTCGCAGCTTATGTAATTGTGATAATAAATTAACGTAAATAAATATATATTAAGTTTTATTGTTGTGAAAAATGTACTCAGCTATAAATGTTAAAAGTACATAGTGTTATCTTAATTATTGTCACTAACTTTAGCGACATCTCTATTTATTCTACAGAAACTGCTCATGACAAAAGTAATTAAAATTATGCAAGTACAAGTCTTGTACTGCATTATGAAAAAATGCATGTCAACTTCATATATAGAATTATTTTCCTTATACTGTTTAGATAAGAGTATGGTCATGGTTGTAACACAAAAATGAAAGTCGTAAAAAAAGAGAGCATCGCGCTTGCATTAATTCAAATGTTATAATAATTTTTTAGTATTACCGACCTTTAAATTGCGTCGCGACAAGGGGATCAACCGACCCATTTACAGTTAATTTTAATGCTATGCTACTACCATAAAAAAGTATTCATATGAAAACAGAAAAGACCCTCTCAGTGCCGATAGCGATGCCATACCGGACATACCTACATCTACCCGCACCGATCACATATCGTCGTTTATTTTTCTTGTTTTTATTAAATTGTAATATCAAACGTATTCGTTAAAATTATCAACTCGCACCGCATCTTTAACTTATAAGCAGAATCGCTTTTAACAATCTTTTTCTTGTCGACGGTAATAATTATCATGCCTTTTACGTCATTTCGTAACTATAGTCGACGGCCAATAATACGGCTAATACATACCTAATTATTACATATACATAATATGTAAAATGTATGTATTTTAATGTTAATTAATTATATCAGAGTTTATTTTTGTTACTGACTGAAAATAAAATAGTTTTTTACCAATGTTACCATTAACCAAACATTTGTATCAATTTTACGTCATGCTGGATTATTGTAATGTAAAGCTTCCATAATGTTCTTTATGAAATTCCATAATGTTGTTATTTTGTATTCTGGTTATTAAAATAAATATATTTTATGTGCAAAATAGTTTTGTTAATTGCAGACTTCTGGTTACGAAATGCGATGAGATGTCGAATCATAACCATGATTTGATTTGTGGAGTTGGAAATGCTTTTCCCGATTCTTGAGCAAAGGCACATGAGAAAAGAAGTACAGAGCCTTATTTTCTGAAGAGCGTTCAAAATAAATAGGGTATCTGGTAGGGTTGGCGCAGAAGGAAATAATGAAACAAAGTGGTATTTTTTTATTATATCCATAAGTATAATGAAATGCTCACTATAAAGAAACGTCCCAAGTAGCACAAAAAGCTGAATAAAGGGTGAATAATGGCATTTTCAGATGCTTTAAGCAGCATAAACTTGCCATAAAAAAGAATTTTAAGCGCTTAAAATTCCATTACAATGCTGATTTGGGCACAAATCTTAGTGCCTTAGGCTTACGCGGGTGCCAAAAGGCATTAAAATAGCATTGTAATGGAATCAATAAGGTACACAGTGACGATTATAGCCGTATAGTAGTACCTACTAAAAAGGCACCGTAATGGAATTTTAGCATTCTTTAGCCCCTAAAAAAGTCCAACTTTTACCCATTACAATTCTTAAAGCGCAATAGTGTCGTATATGCGGTGTATTTTATAAAGTTCGTATTTTTTTTACATTC
This sequence comes from Diatraea saccharalis, assembly GCA_918026875.4. NCBI lineage: Eukaryota > Metazoa > Arthropoda > Insecta > Lepidoptera > Crambidae > Diatraea > Diatraea saccharalis. The sequence continues at coordinate 6,633,114 of OU893341.1, read as the reverse complement.
AAAACATTTGTGTGATGTGCAGCAGCAGTGACTGTGATAAAACAGAGGTGCGACGCCATTAACTATAAGTATTATTAAATTTGTTAATATTGTATTGGGTGTTAGATGGTTAATACGTGAAATAGTCTTGCGGAGGCAAGTTTACTGTTAATGTCCATATACATTTCTATTGAATTTTTTTATGCGCCTCGAATATGATGAGTATTTAGTTAAATATTATATAGAAAAAGTGCCTATGAAAAATTAAATATTTATGTGTTTGGTTGTTATGTCCACAGTTTTATATTTAAGAGACGTATATATTTTAGAATTGTAAATTGAGCAATAAGTAATAGCTTACATCTATAGTTTACTTATAATATTTACATGAAATATCGTGTTAGGTTAGGTTTGAACGATTTAATGGCGGAGTATTTAAGCAGAATTGTAGTACGTTATAGTTCCACTACAATTCTTTTGGCTATGAAATGAACCTTTAAAATTCCTTTTTTCCTTTTCCAGTCCTAGCTTTCGTTTTCCACGATTTTACCTTTTTTTTTCGTAGACGATAGCATTTTGTTGTTTTCAACCACACACGCATACAACGGCGTATTAATTCTATTAAAATTCTTTTACTCTTCAGGACGCTCTAAATTGCCTTCTTTTATTGCCTTAAGAATTATAAAAGAATGACAGTCACCCATTTAAAATGCCAGAATAAAAATGGTGTAACCCATCCATTCTACAGAACCTTTGCCATTTTCTACCTCTCTTTAAGTTCTTTTATAGAACTCAAGGAATTTAAAGTAGCCTAAAGCAGAATAACAGCATTAAAATTGATCCATTACTGTCCCATACACTGACTTTATTCGACTTTAAACATTAAAATGGTTATTCTTACATCTTTTAAAATTCAGCATCAAAATGGTATGACGAGTGTCTGTTATAGAACCATTGGCATTTTGCGCCTACTCTTACAATTCTTTTACGTTACCTTAGGTATAAAAGTATGCTTTAAGCAGTATAATGGCATTACAATCAGACAGAATTACACTAAATGCATTAAAAAGGCATTTGTTTTCTCCATTATTCAGCTTTTACGCAACCTTTAGCATACGAAGTTAAAATGAATTCAATTTTACGGCTTTAGGATGTTGGGGAAACCTCTATAAATCTTTTTTAATGCCTATTGCCATAATGAGGTCCACGTATGGATAATTATAATTCCTTCTGTGCTAATTGGGGTGTTTTACAAATGACTTACTTTAAATATTTTCTTTTTATAATTTTTGTTTTTCAATAATTTGTAGTGCCGTTTAATTGAATCATAAAGCTTTTTGAAATAGTCTAATGGAAAGTAATCTCAAGGCATATCAATTTTCATTTCTTGTATAGGTGCTATTTAAAATATCGTTACCAATGTTAATAATTTAATTTTATAAATCAATATATTCACGGAACTTATATTCGAGCAATTCAATAACTGAGATAAAATTTTCCAGAGTTATTGTTAAAAACCAACTCCACCGTAGTTCATGAAAACATATGACACATACTCGCGATATTCACGAAACGTTTGCGAGCGTGTATCGGTCTTCGCTTTCACTGGTGAACGCGTTCAAAACTCAAATTCGCAAATATGTTTCAGCCAGTGTGTCACTAGATGGCACTTTTTAATTTCCATACAATCTCTAAACGTGTTCGCTATCGAGCATGAAACGTAAACGCCAAATAAAACTCAAACTAAGCACTCGGTACTACGGTCGTAAATAAAAAGTAATAAATCATTGGCAAAATGGTAACCGTCGCCGTTCAGCTGATAGTCTACTTTCAGTAAAATTTTAATAACACATTTATTATGGCGCACATCAATTCACAGTAGGTACTTATCATATCGGAGTACTTTCTCTGAAATGGAGAACTGAATAATTTCGCAATGAGAAATTATTTAAAACAATGAAGCTTCAAAAATTTGTGTCACTAGATTGCAACACAAATTGTAGGATCTAAATGTCAATCCATGATGTTAGACCAAAGAGAATAGAATTGTCAGTGTTGTTCATTTGATAATTCAGATTATAAAAATAATAAACTGCTACTTGATTGCAAATACTGCTTTAATATGTTACAAACATACAAATATATAAATCATATAATGGACGGCACATTGTTACTTAGAAATAAAAAAATATATTATTACAAATATTGACTTACAAATTATATAAGAAATATGTCATTGTGATTGGTTCTATTAACCTACATATCATAAACAAATTAAAAATTGATTTTAAATTATCGGTGGATCCTTACAGCTACGGTGGCTCAACTATGCTGAAGTCTTATCAAATTTTGAAAGAGAACATTACATTTAAAGTCTCTTCTTTGTATCAATGTAACAGCAGTAAAAATTCCTTAAATCTGAACGTCAACATGGTTAATATAAACTCCATTTCTGAGACAGGAAACAACTCCTTTAAATCATTAAAATACTCAAGACAAATTATGCATAAAATTGAGCCCAAATTAGTACTATTGACATTTATCTGAACACTTATGTTTAGAATTCAGTCTTACTTTATACCTACACATATTTCGTTGTGCTTATATTTCACATTTTAAAGTTAAATTGCTTTTTAAAACATATTAGATAATTTCATTAAATGATGAAAATAGTACTATGGAAATATAAATTCAATGGTAAATAGTTTGGTCCCTTAATCATGAATAATAATGGTAATTGTGAAAAAATGTCTTACCAAATATAACAAAAATATCTACAATAGTTAACAACTTTACCAGCTATGCTAAAACCATTTTTCAATCTCACTGGTACTGGTGAAAGTATATGTCATAAATGAAGGATCAGTTACCACAACAAGTTAAGACATCCCTTTCCTTGTGTGCCCTTATTGCAGTGTACACAACAACAGCAATCCATAACATAACTGCTACCCATGATGAAATAAGAGCAAGCTGAAGAGACAATCCAGTATTGATGAAATCACCTCGGCGACTATTTGGTGCATCTTTCTGCAAATAGTCCATAAAGTCGAAAATACTTTGGCAACTCAATCGAAAGTGAATGACTGAAACATGATCCCCAGAAGCACGAAGTTCCTGAAACAAATGTTCATGTCAGTAACAATTAAAACCAGAATTTGCCATATGGCAATGTAAGTCAGTAATCTAAAGCTCATCAACAGAAATTGCTTCTAGCTTTATGTGAAATAGTGATTAAATTAGCAAAATGTATACAAAATAAAATGATAATCACTATTAAGCATTATACTGCAACATTTTAGGAATAATAGAGCCTTTAATTAGTTATTAAATAATAAACAAATATTACTAATGAAATTCATGTTCAAAGTAGATTATAGTTAGTAGTGTTTAATTAAAATCAATACCCACTCTTGCTACATAAGCCCTATATTGGCTACAAGTCCTCAAAAATCCATGTGTTATAATAGCTGCATGAATCATATTGTAAATGCAAAATATGGCAGCAAGGCATGAAGTTGGAACCCAACAATATATGACAGCATCATTATTGTTGCTTACCCTTGCTCTAGAAGTTGCTACTATAGCTTCACCTTCACTAAAATATATTTTAACTATTATTAACTATTCAAATTCTTAATCAAATTATTTCTGAAATTAGTAAAACAAGTTTGTTTACTTACATTTCCTCCATAGTTGTAGATTTTTCATCCTCAAACTTACCAATATTATTTATACATACTCTGTACATATGAAACAAAGCCATTATGATTGCATATGCAATAATTGGTAATGGTGCAAAAATTGCATAAAGACAGTATGATGAGTGACCACCATTAAAGTACTGTGAAGTACTAACACCAAAGAAAATACAAGCACAGTTATTGTTTTCCAGTCCTATACTTGGACAGACATCTAAGGTGGACTGCCAATGATTGTAAGGAATAGCAATACAAATAACAGATATGGTGAGCATTATGGCTAATAGGCCATAACACCAAGTGAGTCTCCTCTCAGAGACGTATTGATTCATTATGTATAGAATAAATACTGCCTATCTTATGACTTAGGTTACCCACTGTAAGAAGTATAGTTCTTATCTGATAAATGAAATCATGGATGCGAAATAGGTTGAATAACTAGTATCGTACGAAATTAATAAACTATGTTCAATATTTTGTTGAAGAAAAACCACAATCACAAATAAATAAACCAAACGATAGACTGATAGAAAGATAATAGCACAGACTTAGTAGGTATCAGACGACCAACTTCCTAACAAAAAATTTCTTCGTAGAACGTGATTGGGAGCCAGTGATATATGACAGCTTCATTCGTTTTAAATATATAGATCTACTATCGGCAAAGGCATTTAGCTATACAGCCCTGTTTTGGGTAGGTACCTAACAGTATTCCTAGTTTCCACATTATTTTTACTTTAATTTAAATTCCTTTTTTGTTTTAATACAACAATAACAATAAAGCAGACTGATAAGTCTAGCTTATTATTATTGTTGTATTAAAACAAAAAAAGGAAAAACGAACACGTAAATGAAACACACATTTTTCCAATATTATTTATTGAATAATTTATTTTTTTACTTATTATATTTTTCACAGCTTTCTTCTGCATTCTCGGCAATTCTTAGCTACGTTTTTTTAAGTGGCACAACCTTATGAAACTTTTCAAAGTAATCACATTTTTTTTAAAGAGAGCACTGATATTTGCATACCTTTTTTAAAAAACTTAAATATACACATATTTAAGTTTTTCTAAAATTTCAATTGCCTTTGGCCAGAAAGAATGATGCTCTTTTCCTTTATGCTTTTTTTGTTTATCGATGCTCCATTGACACTATCAAATAATTGGTCAAATAATGCAACAACTTCAGCTGTATTTCTTAATGTTGTGCTGACGGGCCTGCCATCCACATAAGCTGCTGCAAATTAAAATATTCATACAATAATTGTATGAAACTTGATTCAAAACTATTAACTGTTAGTAAATTTCATCTAATACTCACAGAAATTTGCAGTGTAAGACAAAGCTGCAGACATATTTTTACACAATTTTTTTACCTGCAAAAAGAGATATCATATTTAAAATTATCTTCATTAGAGAATCATTATTGTAATTTAAGTGTAAATTATATTAACTACTTGTTACATAATTAAAAATACAGGTCATTGAATCAACACTTGCTCTGATAGAGAATATAGAAGCTGAATACAAATCATTTCTTTTATTTCTACTAATTAAAGTTATACTAACATAATAACCAATGCATTACCTTCATCATTTTATCAGGTATAACTCATTGGTCATTTAATTTATGACGTAGCCCAGCTTCAGTGTGTTGACAGTCTGTCTCATAGACATAAATAATATCATGCCACTTTGCAAGTTTACTATCCAATATTAAATTTTTTGTTAAAAAATTGTTCCTGATGCATTTTATCAAGTGTGTAGAATCCTAATGTTCAAATCCACCCCACATATTTTAAGAATGCCAACTGAAACAAAAATTTAAGAACTTCTTAAAACATAGATAACAATATAAAAATAAGAACCTTCACTACTTTCATTAAATCTATTAGTTTTCTTTCATATAAATATAATTCTCTGTACCAACCTGTGATTTCAATTTAAAATTTGATCACACTAAGTGTCTTCTTTTAGATTTTTGAGTGCTGATTGGAAAGCTGAGCCTTGGTCATATATTATTGCAATGGGAGTAAGGTCCAATTCAACAACTGTTTCTACTACTAACTTAAAAATATTCTTGATGTACAGTAGATGTCGCTCCTTGACAGAAATACTAACATAAAGGCTCTTGCCACTTGTAAACAGCACCAACATAAATACAAGAGTATGATCTGCAAAATCCACTTTCTTTTCTTGGTGTTCTACAAATCCATTAATGTTATCTTTAATCCTTATTACTTTTATTATACAAAAGTGCTGTTTCTAATGACATCTCATCAAATATAATGGAGCATATTTTTTGGAAATTAATTTGTCCACCTGAAAAAATAAATTCAAATAGGTAGGTACATATTATTATTTGGTAGTAATACAAAAAATTATAAACGTAGTATGAAAAACCTTATATGGAATATATTTACCTCTTACATGAAGCCTGGTTTTATGATTGATTTTCTAATCATAGTATTCAGTGTAGTTTTGGATGATAAAATAAAAAATTTTGCTTAAAAATCAATAACACTTTGGACTCTGCTTTGATATTGATAAAGCAATTATCTTTTCTTCGGTAGTGAATCCAACTCTCATGTTTATTTTTAGAGCACATAATCACTTGCAATTCAAAAACATTTTTTGCAACTGTGTTCATTTTTTGTTGGAACTTTTCAAATGATAACTTTTTACAAAACTTAAAGGTATTTAAGTATTCTTAACTTTATTATGAAAGTTCATAAATTCTCTGGTATAAAGGTGACAATTGACTTTATTTGGTAATAAGCCTTTTCCTTTTTGTTTGGGTATATTTCACAGGGTCTGTAACATCAAAAGTATTCAGTGAATTTCTCTATTAGAACTACTATTTGATTGAAATAAAGATACACTAAAGAAAGAGACAGGTCCAATTAAAATTAAAATATGACACAAACTAAATACCAGATAATTTAGTTTGTGTCATATTTTAATCTCCAGAGCAAGCAACTAATTGAGTAAACTTACACCTATGAAATCAATATTGATTATGTGTGTAAGATTAAAAAACAGGATATAATCTTAGATGATATTAGAAATATGTTATTTATATTATCAATTTATTCTCTGATCAAAATCACTTCTAGCGTGCCCACTAGAATTAAGTAACTTAATGTCATTTTTCTTTATGTGTGTAAGAAAGAGAGATCTATTAGTCTTTTTTAAAGCAAAAATCTATATTAAAATACACCAAAACTGCAGCATGAACTTTGTTATCTAAATAAAATAAAATAAAAACAAACCTCTGTTCAGTTCCACTTTCTAATATGTGTGGTCAACATGACTTTTTCTTGCATAGCTGTGTTCCCAAGTGAATATAATTTCTGTAATAAAAAAAAATCTAATGAAGAATAACGGTATTCCAAAACACAACATAAAGTGAAGGTACATATCATTTTAATAACATTATCTAAAGGTAATAGCAGATTAAACCAGCCTTACCAGTATTGCTTGAAGAGGGTAGGCTGATTGAGAGCCCATCATCAATAAACAATGACGGATATGCATCACCCAAGAGTCATGATTTTGGAGTGATGAATGATGAATCTTGGTACAACGTGTTTGCTACAAATGACACTTCTGCCTGGATTAAAATTTTCAGTACCACACACAGCACTAAGACATTGTAACCACTTGGAGAATCTTTTCTCGTTCACTAGAATCTTATAAAGAATAGCGTCCCTGTTCGTACTTTAACAATGCGTGTAACACAACCATAACACAACACACCAATTTCTTAGGCATCTTCTACAAATAAAAATACTTCGAAAAATGGAGAGTTTATATTACAAATAAAGCGAAGACGGTAAGCACAAAAGAAACTTTACTCAATGACTTGTAATTCCCTGATATGTAGGTACATACTTTAGTCTTCTTCTTCTTTTATTAATGGCATATCTGCGCATTTCACGCAATTTTGCCAATGTGAAATGAATAAATTAATTCCAACATGTAAAATGAATTAAAGATTGATTAAAACATTACTATCTTTACTCTTTGTTGTAATGACAGTTTCTGTCAGGTGTCATGTCTCCATCTACTGACAGGGGTGAGGGGCGTGAGGAAATGTCATACATCACTGGACCCCTACGCGATTGGTTTATTGTACGGAGTTGACGGGCCGTGGATAATAGTTACAAAATAACTGAATGACAACACCTTTAAAAAAAGTTCACTGGCCCTGGCTTCTATGGTTTCAGCTTGTCTTTATTTTGAGATAATTAATAAATTTACAAGCGGTTCCTTTATATATCTGTATAATTATCGATGTTTTACTGAGATCTGCAATAAGTCTTGTAATTAACGGGGTACATTTTTCAGTTTTTTGTATATGTGTTGACAATATTAGGCGTTGCATAACGAAATTTGGACATTTCAAAACGAGGTGTTCAAGATCGCAATATCGACAGTATTCACAGATGTTGCTTTCGGTCAGTTTCATTTTATACAAAGTTTGATTGGGATGTCATTCGTACCTAAACTGGGTCGATCCGGCTCATCTTCCATGAACATTGAACATGTCTCGAGACAAGTATAGCCGCCGCTGCTGCATAAAGCCTCAAACGGTGAAAATGGCATAAAAATTACTCTTATATTGTATTAAGAAAAGATTTTTAATAAATAAAGAACTATATCAATAATGATTTAGCTATTATTATATATTTATTTAAAGAAGAATTGATAGAGATTATTATGACGTAAATGAGCTCGTAATTAAACTAAACTTAAAAATGAACTTGTTCTGATTAATCGACTAATTCAACATAGCCAAACATAAACTATTGAAGTTGGACCCATGATCTTTGCCTAGTAGAGTTAATATTCAATAAGATAGGATTATTGAAAATACAACCCTTAAAGGGGCGAAATAAGGGTTGAAAGTTTGTATGAAATTCCGTCAGTTTTAGAGTTAGAAACTTGAAATTTTTTTAACAACCGTTCTTTATCTTTAAAAGTTAACAATAGTATTTTTGGATCGAAGAATTCTTTCAAAGGTACTCCACAGGGTTCTGTATTGTCCCCTTTAATTTTTATTCTTTGCATGATTAATTTCATGAAAGCTATACCTGATTCTGTTAATTATTCCTTTTACGCTGATGACTTAGTTATTTATTTAGAGTACGATGATATTTCTCAAGGAGTGCACTCTATGAACAGTTGTCTTAGTAATCTAAGTAATATGCTTAGCAATTACATTCAGCTTGAAGTAAATGTAGATAACAGTTCTGTTATGGTCTTTGAACGAATCAGTCGCACAATATCTCCTCGCATTTTTTATAATAATTCAGTGATTCCTTATCGAAACACTGTTAAATATCTGGGTATCATGCTTGATTCTGATCTGTCTTGGGAGTCACACATAACTTACATTTGTAAGAAGGCTGAACTTCGTTTAAATATCTTAAGGTCTTTGGTAGGGGTAAGTTGGGGGTCTGATCCAAAGATTTTAAAAAACTTGTATATATCTATGATTCGCAGTCAATTCGATTACGGTTGTATTTTTTATGCACATGCATCAAATCATTTGCTGCGTAAAATCGATGTCTTACAGAATAAATCTTTACGTGTTATTACCGGCGCTATGATGTCGTCCCCCATTAATTCGCTTGAAGTCGAGTCTGGGATACCTCCTTTAATGGTACGACGTAGTTACATTACGGAAAAGTTCTGCTTAAATTTAGTTAGTCGCGAAAATGTTATTGTAATCCGCTACTTACAAAACTGTAATATTCCTAATTACAATAACATTCCACTCAGAATTGCCCCCACTTTGACTGATTCTATTACATATTTAAATTTCGAGTTTCAGGACATTGTGCATTGGACGAAGTTAAGCCCTTGTTTTTCATATAATTTTCAGTCTATGCTACGAAACATTCCTGTAACTTTGTCTCGTTTCGACTCTAAACTCGATTTTTATATGTTTTTAGATGAAAAAAGCGACTGTATTAAAATTTACACCGATGGGTCGAAAAGTAAATCTCGCACTAGTTTTGCTTTTTATGATTCTACAAACAAAGTTGGTAAAGTCTATTCTTGTGATACACATTTTTCAATATTTTCTGCCGAAGTTCTAGGTATGATCTATGCCTTGAAATATATTTCATGTAATTTAAATTTTCTAAATTCATCAAAATTTTTAATTCTTTGTGACTCAATGAGTGCACTTCAAGCTCTAGAACAAAAAAGTATTAATTCTAACAAAAATTACCTTCTTTATGAATTAAGACACTTAGTAGTATCATTACAAAACATTAATATTGTAATCGAGTTCTGCTGGGTTCCAGGGACACTCTGGTATTTTTGGTAACGAGTTTGTAGATAAACTTGCACGTTCTGCTCCAAACATTATTACAATAAACGACTATAAAATTCCTTTATGTGATTTAATCACTTATTTGAAAGACAACATGATCAAAAGATGGTGTTTATCATTAGATCATTTTCGCGAAACTAAAGGTAAATGGCATGCCGAGATTGTACCTGTACCCAACACTACAGCTTGGTTTGAAAAATCAAAATACTTCGGTAGGCAATTTATAACTAGCTTCTGTAGATTAAGAATAGGTCACTGTAAATTTCCATCTCATCTTCACCGTCTTAGATTAAGTAACAACGCCATTTGTAAATATTGTAACTTCACAAATTGCGATCTTGATCATTTATTTTTTAATTGTCCATATTTCAATATACAACGCCTTCTGTTTATTAGTTTATTTTCTGAAACAATGCCTTCCAAAAATTTTCCTCTAAATGTAAAAGAGTTATTGAAGATACAAGAGATTTATTGTATTATTTATAATTTTTATGTCAATACTTTTGGTCCTTTATAACTTTAAATTTAGTCTACTTATATATATATATATAAAAAAGTTGTTTGTATTTTTTATTATTAATGTGTGTTTTTCGTTTAGTTTTACTGTAAGTTTTATTATATTATTTAAGTTCATTGTGTTAGTTTGTAGTACAATTTTGTTAAGATTTCTTTTCACATTTAATGTTTAAGCTGATGGTCAGTGTAGCCAAAGCTTCAATAAAGAAAAAAAAAAAAAAAGTTCATAAATATATTGGATTATTATAAAGTTTTCTAAACCATTTCAATATGAAAATTAATTTAAATAGTCAGATAAAGGGACAAAATGTATATTTAGTTCCTTACCAAAGACAGCATGTGCCAAAGTACGTAAATAATTTACCGACAAAATTATTTCTTTTTTTTATGTGATGTAGTATGCTAAACTTTTTAAACGTTCTTAAGAGTAATTTAACAGTGACGAAATTTCTTCATAGGTATTTATTGTATCAAAAGTCGAGTTCATTACAGGTATCATACATGGATGTCTAGTAAAGAACTACAAACACTAACAGCCTCTGAATCATTAACTTTAGAAGAAGAATATGAAATGCAAAAGTCATGGCAAGATGATGAAGATAGTAATTTTCTAATTTTATTATATTGCATATTTATAAATTCTTCAGTACCTATGAAGTGTGGATGATCCACTTTTATTTATTTATTTATTAAGATATACAAAACAGGTGACAACCAGGTGAAAATACAAATTAAAAGTATGTTTTACTGTACAAAAACATGCATCTGTATACTTAAAATACTTATTACATTATTTATAATTAAAATTTTTGAACATCACTAAGTCACTAAATATCATTAAAAAGAAAAAATTACACCAATCCATTAACAAGCTTTCTCTTAAAAGTTACAGTTGAATATATCAATATCCAATCCATTATCAATGAGTTCATTATATTGGTGGCACATGCTAGATTTAGGATTATAGTAAGAGCTATTATTAAGATACACATTAAGTGTAAACATTTATGGTCTTCTTATGCAATAATTAGTTTTAAAATTTATTTGAGACAATAAATTAGAGGATTCTATTTTAAAGTTTACAATTTTATAAACTGTCATTAAATTTAGGACCCCTCTCCTAATTGTCAATGATTGCAAATTAAATCTTTTCAATCTCTCTTCATATGAACATTAGGTGTGTAGTAGGTTGAATTTATAACATAAGAACCTAATAAAGCACTTCTGTATTCAGTCAAGTTTGTTAATATGAACTAGATATTTAGGTGACCAAATTACTGAATTATAAACAAGAGCTAAATAAATTGTTAAAACAGAAGAAATGTTTTTAAATGGTCTTGCATTTCTGCATATTAAAACCTAGCATTTGAGAAGATTGAAAATTAGATTATTGAAAATATAGTCTTACAATATGACAATTTACAATCAAATAACACTCCAAGATCTTTGACTTCTGATTTACGTGCCAAGATATGATTATGAAGAGTAATTGAAGTGTTTAGAATTATTTTTTTGTGTGAAATATATTATGAAGCATTTGCTTATATTAGACAATGCGATAAAACTTCAAACTGATAATTACGCAAGACATGGTTGGTAGTAACTGGTGAAATATACATATTAAAAAAATCTAAATCAAAACCTAACATGAATAGAAATAATTAATTCTAGGATATATTGTCAGTTTACTGGTACTATAACATTTTATTTAATAGAACTAGGTACAATAATCCAAGATAGTATGTATTTAATTTATTTTTGAAATGTGACACTAAAAAAGTTTTATGTATATAAAATTAGACTCAATATTGTTTTTTTTTTTCATTGCAGAATGTACTTTCATTATATTAAATAAGGTGAAATTTGATGAAACAACTGATGAAATTGGTAATTTTAATATTTATGTATAATATAAATTATGAATGAAAACAGTGTTTAATAAGTAATTTTGTATTATTTTTATAGATTCCATGATTGGAGATACAAATATATTTATCAAAGATAAGCAAGAAGCTCTAGGAGAAATAGAAATTATGATTGCAGAAGAATCAGTAAGAGGAAAAAAATTGGGTTGGGAGTCTGTAATTTTGATGTTGATATATGGTATACAAATATTAGGGCTTAAGATATACGAAGCTAAAATATCCATTACTAATATAATAAGCTTGAAAATGTTCCATAAATTAGGATTTGAAGAAAAATCTGTAAGTGATGTTTTTCAAGAAATTACTTTGGAAAAGGTTGTGACACAAAAGTGGAGTAATTGGTTGCAAGAACAATATAAATTGGAATTAGTAGCTTTAAATAAATAATAAACTTTATAGAAACTGAAAATAAAGTTTAAAAAGTAATTTAAATTAATTATTTTGTTAAAATATGTATTTCATATTTGTTTTTTATTCAAACTTAAAATGCAAATAATGTGATAGTATGTGGAACAGAAAGGAGTTTGGATTTACGTTTAGTTTCTTCGACAGCCCAGGGTCTTAAGCCGCTGGTCGTAAGTCTCCTGTGTTGTTCTGGGATAATTTTGATATCGACCTATCGTTATCGTGCCCTTTCAACACAGCCTTGATTTACTAAGTTTTTTTGCTGTATACACTTTCGAGCTTCAAGATTTAGTTGGAATGGGACCTTGCGGGATCGATCATTCGCTATGGCCGCGGAGTTGCAACAGACAGTACTCAGGGACTGTCTATCTACCCTCGATTTATTTATTTTTGTCCAAGTTAGGGAATGGTAGGTAGGCGGATGAATTAAGTTGTGTTACCATATTCAATAATTTGTTTGTAACGCATTTTAATGCCGCGACCGCACGTTTGGCACTTGCCGCAAACTCCAAAACTCTACAAACGTTTGGCTTAATTTAGGGAATCAAACATCGCCATTAACACGCATTCGAGTGAGTAAGTGTGTTTGACGAGATGGTTATTGGTTTTATATCGGCCATAACGTTTGGTTTAAGTTGTTTTTTATATTTTTATTCCATGCATCAGCTATTTTTTTTATGCTTGTGATCAGTATTTCCCGGGTCCCAAAAGCATGCAAGATAAAGTTCCAGAAAATTTAAAACATCTTCACTTGACCAGTCATGTTTTGATAGTCTATTTCATCTACATTGGCGAATGATATAAACAAACAATGAGGAAGTACCTATTTAAAAATAAAAATTCTTTCTTGAAATCATACTTGAATGTGACAACACTGCCCGCGCGCACGCGGGCGAGACTTTTTGGCGGGCTTTTGAAAAAGAAGAGCGCGATTTTTAAAGCTAAATTTTAGTTTGTTTTAAATACTGCACATATTAAATAATTTCATTTTATTTTAGTGTAATTGTGTAAGTAGTGATATAGAAATAATAAAAATGAATAAAACCCCGGGGGGTGACGGCCCCGGGGTCGATTCCTATCGTCCTACAAAAAGACTGAGAGAAAGTGTAGAAAATGAGACAAATATAAATTCTAAAGATATGGGCAAAGATTTTTATAAACCGTATAGTAAATCAGGTTATACGAGAGTATTTCCTGATAATGCAATTGGAAAAGAATTCTGTGTTTTTGTAAAAAAGGAGAAAATCAAAGGTTTAACGAATATATGTAAGACGCATTAACGCTAATAAAGTCGGTGTAACGTTCTCACAAGCAAACAATTCAAACAATTTTCTAAAAAATGAGTTTTCTCAATCACCACAATTTCCGAGCATACATTCCGGCTAGAGCAATGGAGAAAATCGGTGTGCTTCGGTTTGTATCCACTAATATCTCAAACGAGGAATTCTTTAAGAAACTATCTTCGTCATACGAAATTGTAACTGTTCGTAGATTTCAAAAAATCGTAGACGGAGTTGTAAAGCCTTTCGGGTCAGTGAGTATCACATTTTTAACAAACATCGTACCAGACTATGTATACCTAGATTTATTTAGGTTTAAAGTTTACGATTATATAGCTCCCTTATGACAATGTTATAAATGTCTTAAATTTAATCACGGAGCTAAAGTTTGTAATTCCACTCAAAAGTATTCTATTTGCGCAGGAGAACATCATTATTTTCAATGTAACAGTGAAGCAGTTAAAAAATGTATTAACTGTGGAGGACAACATTTGGCAATTTCGAGAGATTGTCTTGTTAAGAAACATAAAATTATGGAAAAAACTAATAAAATAAATTACGCTAACGCTATTACTAAAAACGATAATAATCTCATGAATAATAATAATTCTACTTTTCCGGCATTACCCGCAAAAGCTATGAAATCTACTTCTTGTTATGAACCTATGTCATCTGAACAGATACTAAATGAAGTCTTAAAAAGTGACATAATTATTAAAGGATTAGTAGGTACACTAACACTAGTAGCATTGGGGAATGATGCAAGAAAGTTGACCTCTTCTGTTATTAAAGAAGTATTAATAGACAAACTCAAAAATTGATAAAAAAATTATTAATAAATGTCAATATAATGTACAAAGTATAAACTCTAAAAATCCTTTGCTAGTTAATTTTATTAATGAAAAGGACATAGACAAATGTCTTCTGAATGAGACATGGTTGAGAGATAGAAGTAATTTTAGTATTCAAAACGAATAACTTTGAAGCTTAAAATGGACCTGATGGCCATGGTGGAGTTGGTATATTAATACGCAATAATTTAAAATACAATATTATACCAACAAAATATTATGAACATACACAAACTAAAGCTATCAGTGTAGTCACTTGTAAAGGTCGTTTGACCATCCTAACTGTGTATACCCCTTGTAGACGACGAGGGCTCGCAGTAAAAAATAAAAGTCCGAGATACAAAAGAAAACGACGTAGTTTTTTTGAAGGGAAAAAATTTAATCACTTTTAAAAAAGAGTATATAAAATGACAAAACTGAAAAGAAAAACCCGAGACGTGCTATCATTATTTAAAAATAAAAAAGAAATTTCGCTCTATTCAATTATCTAATCATTCGCTCTTCCCTTTGCTTCAATCACTCGAAGAAGAAATTAACTCTTCCAGATATTGGTCTCACAAAAATCTTCCTTGTTTAATAAAAAGCTATAAAAAATATAAAAACCTGCACAATCCCACTCATCGTTCTAACTTGCTGCCACTTTTTGATGTTAACTATCAATCTTTAATATTATGTCCGAATATTATCTTAAAGTCTATTAATAAAGATCCTACAGCCAATTTTAATTTTAAATATACCATAGACTGTGAATTTAAAGACCATCATCATATTTTTACTAATGCTTCAAAAAACAATAAGTCTGGCAATGTAGGCATAGGTGTTTATCATTCACAATACAATGTTGTTCAAAAAATTAAACTTCCACCCGAATCCTCAGTTTTCACAGGTGAATGTTATGGACTTTTAAAGGCCCTGGAATATGTTATTATTATGAAGCTTAAGAAAACAATAGTATTCTGTGACTCAATGAGCGCTCTTCAGGCTGTTGGTAAATTTCCCTTTCGAATGAAAACATATTATCCTGTTATTTCTGAAATAAGAAAATTACTTTATAAGTGTTACGTTAACAACTACTACGTACAATTTATGTGGATCCCAAGTCATTGCGGTATAGGTGGCAATGAGATAGCTGATAGATTAGCAAATGAGGCCGTGAACTCTGGTGACATGCATCCATATAAAAATTTTAGCCATGACCTCTTGTCTATAGCCAAGACAGATCTTCATAGTGCCTGGTGTAATATTTGGGAAAATAGCTCAAGTAAAAAAGGTAAATTTTATGCTTCTATTCAACCACACATTTCTGTTAAACCATGGTACCGTACTGCTGATTACGGAAGAAAGGCTATTTCAATAATAATTCGCATGCGACTTGGACATGTTTGCACTCCTGATCATCTCTCTAGACTTGGTATTATTAACAATAACATTTGTGACTGCGGTAAGGGTATTATTGGCGAACTAAATCACATCATTTTTGCTTGTTTAAAGTATGATCGCTCCTTCTTTTTAAATGACCTAATATCAATTAAAATTCCTTTCCCAACTTCCGTATCCTCTTTGCTCGCTACGAATAATCCATCTGTATATAAATCTCTAGCAAAATTTATTATTTTCAACAATATTAAACTGTAATATAATTTATTTCTATCATCCCTTTACCTTATATTATAATAATATCCTTCATCTGATCCTTATACCCTTCTAATCCTTATTATTCCAAATTCCCGAAATCCTATAACTTTTTTCCTGACGTTTCCCTAACTTTGCTTACAAATAAATTGTCAATGGCTAAATGCACAAACCGTGCGAAGCCAAAAAAAAAAAAAAAGGAATTTATTCAACGACGAAAACGTCCTATAATAGTGTATTTGACACTTTTCTGAAAACTATTTTAAATCGATGTTTGCTACATTATAAACACACTGACATAATATTTCATTGGAATCTTTTCTATTATTGGTGAAAATAATTGTTAAAATTTAAATAACCAAAAGCGCGCGAAAAACGCTGCTCTATGTTATGGCGCTGATCGTGACGTCACAGGCCAGTAAATATGTCAAATCGATAAGTAACAACTGTCTTTAGAGTAAACTAGGGATGATCGATATTGACATCGAAGTCAACATTCGATGAAAACCATCGATGTTCCCCAAACATCGATTGCGTTGTCGTTAAAGGAATTAACCAGCTTTAGAAAAAAGCCTCTCTGAAGCCGTGGAAGTCGCTGTGCAACATAAATATTTTAATGCAATCTTTTTTAATGTGGGATAGGTGGATTCTACCCCTTAACATAAAAGTAATGGAATAAGACAAGTGTCATAAAAAATCACGCGGGAGTTT
Organism: Diatraea saccharalis; assembly: GCA_918026875.4. Classification (NCBI taxonomy): domain Eukaryota; kingdom Metazoa; phylum Arthropoda; class Insecta; order Lepidoptera; family Crambidae; genus Diatraea; species Diatraea saccharalis. The sequence continues at coordinate 6,615,766 of OU893341.1, read as the reverse complement.
TACGGAAAGAGAACGAGCCCAACGAGCATAAAGTAACTTTTTTTATATACATAAATGACCTTTTTCCGTTTTACACAGAAATTTTGCGGGATAGTGAGAAACGGTTTTCAAAAGTTTCTTCCTCCCTTGTTCTAAAAGTACAACACAAAGCAAACGTCACAAAATGTACCAATCAATTAAATAAAAAATATCGCCATAAATATATAATAGTGCCATGTAGATTGTAGTGTATTGTATTATATATATATGTTACGCTCAAAGATCGAAAACGCTCAGTGAGCGGAAAAATAGCTCACAACGCGTTGTGGTCACAGTAAAACATCCACATGGCGAAATTCGTGTTATGGCTCTAATGAAAACGCGCACGACGCGTTGTGGCAATCACAGAAAGACCAAATAGCGAAATTCGTGTCGTGGCTGACATGCTATTCGATCTCAACGCGTTGTGGCAATGAAGAAAAGCCATCACGCGTATGGAATATTATTTGATTACGACGCACACTACTTTCCGATATGGATCCTACTAGGCCTAGGCTGGAAACGTTTTGGTAGATGTCCTTAGGAAATATTTTTTATTTTATAAAATCACTGCATAACGTGTTTGTTATTATGAAATATATTATATAAATTAAAATAAAACGATATTTGTTGTTTATTGAGATTACTTTATATTTAAAAAAATCAACGTATTAATATTAAGTAATAAATTACTGAACACGAAATGTTAATCATTTGTAAATTTCTTACAATTCACTTAAAATAATTAGGGATTTTAATTTTTTTATGACAATTTAAATTCTTTCAAGTAATAAAAATATTTAACACAAACATAAATGTTTATTGTCCACCAATAAACAACAATAATGTACTTAAAATAAGTATTTGATTGCTATTTATTTTTACAGGAACTATTACTGTGGCATTTGGAGTTGCATTTTATATTCTTGGAGCGACACTTGCACTTTTTATCAATACAGTATCTTTTGCAGTGGCACATTATAAACCCTTGCTTACTTCCAGATGATAACATAGATGCTGAGCGGAGTGTTAACGACGAAGTTCGTTACAACCTGTCCGTCGTGATATGGTTAAAACAATGAATGCTCAGAACGCATCATGGCTTTTCTTCATTGCCACAACGCGTTGAGATCGAATAGCATGTCAGCCACGACACGAATTTCGCTATTTGGTCTTTCTGTGATTGCCACAACGCGTCGTGCGCGTTTTCATTAGAGCCATAACACGAATTTCGCCATGTGGATGTTTTACTGTGACCACAACGCGTTGTGAGCTATTTTTCCGCTCACTGAGCGTTTTCGATCTTTGAGCGTAACATATATATATTTATTATATTTTTTAATATGCTTACAAGACGCAAAAAGATAGGTATGTTAGAAATAGACAAGATAGTATTAAGGTTAATGGGACGGGGGTTTTAGATGGAAATTGCTCATATGAAGTAGGTTGTTTCAGACAGTTAAAGAGGATGGGATCAGTGGTACCTTTTTCGATTCCGCAATCGCACGTGGAACTATCTAATGTACGGATCTTTGAAACTAAGACCGGTGAATAAAGTAATTTATAAGATACCAACGAGCGTGAAGTTGACAGATTTATTTTTAATTTTCTAGGAAAATGCAAGCAAAGAAAAAATTATTTGTTTGCGTACTCCAGTTACGAGTGCAACCGGTGACAAATAGTATAAACTAGTTGAACTTGATATACGAGAGCATCTAGCTAGTACATCTGGAGCACGTTAGATGGCCCAAAGGGTATCTTGACATTTTATTCATAAACATCGATGTTTGGCACGAAAACATCGATTTGCCGATGTTATCCAATTTAAAACATCGATGTTTATTCAATATCGATCATACCTAGAGTAAATTGAAATAATAATCTAAAAGAAAAATTGAAGTCGTGGTGCGTATTTTTTACGTTTTTTATTTTCCTCTGCTCTGGTTTTCTTTAAAAAGTGAGCTACAAGTGATGCGTAGTGCCGCAATGTACTAATACTTCTAAAAATAACAAACAAACTTCGAGTCCAGAAGAAAATAGATTCACAATCACAATAGTATTATAGCTATATAGAGTAGAGATGGGTGATAAAATTAGGTAAGGATTCGCTAAAAGTATTGAAACTTTTTGATTTCATATCGACACGTTTGAAGGTTTTCTTTTTGGTTTTTTTTCTTTGTCACTAACATTTTACGACTCATTTATATTTGTTGACAGGGCTCGCACTTTACAGCCTGTCGACCTACAGATGGATGAGACATTAATACGAAAAAGAATGTTCTATTTTTTTATACATGCATATAGTATGCATGTCCACTAAATGCATGGCATTTGATCCCGATTTTTCTAATATTAGTCTTTAACTTGGAGAACAGTATATATCATCAAAATCGATTTTGTAATTATGAATTATTATATTAAATTCAAGAAATGAGAAAAACATGTAAGTTGCTCTTTTTTTAAACTGCTGGCGTTTTCCCTATTTCTTGGATTTTTTAAAAAGCTTACTAAATGATTCTTTTTTCTGTATTTCTTTTTGGCAGTTCTTATCAGTAAAAGCGGCAAAGTATTCTGTTATCAGTAAATAACTATAAAGTACTCGATACCTACAGGCATCGATATTTTATGTATCTTTCTAACACTACTTTGACATGACAGCTGATGACGTCACAGGCCAGTAAACAGAATCGTGATTGGTTGTGATGACGACCAATTATAAGACGTTTTCGTCGTTGAATAAATTCCTAAAAATATTGCATTTTCTTTACGTTATTTTACTAAATCTAAACATGTTTTTTCTGCAGATGTTAAGAAATAAGCTTTATTAGATTATTATCTATCAGGATGACCACAAAATGCAACTTATTTTCGATAGTGTCAAATACCCTATAGGTCGTCGTCACAACCAATCACAATTCTGTTTACTGGCCTGTGACGTCATCAGCTGTAATGTCAAAGTAGTGTTAGAAGATACATAAAATATGCGATGCGAATTACAATGCCTGTAGATAAGAACTGCCAAAAAGAAATAATCTTTTACTAAGCTTTTTAAAAAATCCAAGAAATAGGGAACGCCAGCAATTTAAAAAAAAAGATCAACTTACATGTTTTTCTCATTTCTTGAACTTTAATATAATAATTCAAAATTACAAAGTCGATTTTGATGATATAAACTGTTCTCCAAGTTAAAAACTAATTTAAGAAAATCATCGGGATTTCATATCTAATTATCAAATGCTATGCATTTAGTGGACAGACATACTACATGCATGTATAAAAAAAATTTAACATTCTTTATCGTACTAATGCCTCAATCATCTGTAGGTCGACAGGCTGTAAAGTGCGAGCCCTGCCAACAAATATAAATGAGTCGTAAAATGTTTACGACAAAGAAAAAAACCAAAAAGAAAACCTTCAAATGTATGAATCCATTTTCTTCTAGACTCGAAGTTTGTTTGTTATTTATAGAAGTATTAGTACATCGTGGCACTACGAACCACTTATAGCTCATTTTTTTAAGAAAACCAGAGCAGAGGAAAATAAAAAACGTAAAAAATACGCACTACGACTTCAATTTCTCTTCTAAATTATTATTTCAATTTACTCTAAAGACAGTTGTTACTTATCGATTTGACATATTTACTGGCCTGTGACGTCACATAGAGCAGCGTTTTTCGCGCGCCTTTGGCTATTTAAATTTTAACAATTATTTTCACCAAAAATATAAAAGATTCCAATGAAATATTATGACAGTGTGTTTATAATGTATGTAGCAAACAACGATTTAAAATAGTTTTCAGAAAAGTGTCAAATACCCTATTGCACCAGTGGGACCAATTGTGGCAGATTATGCTGACGATATTCAAAAGTGGCAGGTTTCGGCAGATTTAAAATATTTTAAGAATATTTACAGTATCTCATTTGAATTTTAATGAATTTATATTTTTTGAAAGAGATTACCTCTATATTTAATTAATTTGTATAATTAAGTAATAAATGATTTCATCGACCTGGCAGCTTTAGTTTCGTGGCCAGATAATACGGGGATTTCCCACTTACTTTTTTTAAAGCAATTGTGTCAAATGATTATGAACTGTAACGAAACTGCAATAGCGTTCATATTATTATCTTCTTTAATGATATGATTTCCGAAATTTCAATAAACTTATGATTTTCGTTCATTTTTGTTTGGTCATTGGTCTATATCGTGTGCGCTGCTGTCCTGTGTAACGAAATTTTACAAAATGATACATTTTGGGGAGCGATAGGAAAAATCTTGGACGCGAATGGAGCGAAAAAATACCCACACATTTCTAATTTTGCGAAAGCGTTATTATGTTTGCCGATGTCTAAAGCTTTTTGCGAAAGAATCTTTTCACAGGTGAATTTAAATAAAAATAAGGAACAGGTTCCTGAACCACCTTGTTTCAGCTTTGATTACAACTAAGGAGGGGATTAAGGAACATGGAGACTGTGTCTCCTTTAAACCGAATGAATTTATGATTAAGAAGATATCAAAATCTATGTACACCGAAAATGACGAATGTTTGGAGGCAAATGCGGATGCGTAGGCAGAGTAAGAAGTTGAAAAAAGTTAGGTGTATAAAGTGTTAACATTAGTTGATTAAATTTTATTGAATACATTCTGCATTTTTTTTTTGACGTGGATACGTCTATGATTTCGTTCTACAGGGGGGGTCATTCTGTGAGCAGGAGTATATGCACTAACGCCATCTATTGGCGTATAAGTGAACTATGCTTGCTCTGCAGGGGGAGGGGCATTCTGTCAGCAGGAGTATATGCACTAACGCCATCTGTTGGCGCTAGTGAATACTTTTTTCATTCAACAAATGAACGCAACGAATATTTATTTATTTAGTGTTTAGTGTCTTCAATTTGTTTATTTATTTTTTTATAAATTACTCATATATCCATTCATACATAGACGTATCCACGCATAAAATATGGCTGTATCAATGGTACAGCCAACCAGGGTTTTTTGTTTTCATGAAGACATATTTTTGGCATATTTGGTACTGAATGTGGCAGATTTACCATTTTTAAGATTGTCACACTGGCCGCGACACACTCGCTCCACCATAGAGTATACCGCACGAGACCGCGCGGATACATATGTATTGTCCGGCTACCTTTGTAATTTAAGGCATATAAAACCTATAATTACAGTCCACAAATCTTTCATTCATCTCACAAAGCAACATACTAGATGTCACTCGTGATGTTTGGATTTTTTTTATGATATTCATTCAAATTTTGTTTCTGACGTAATAAAAGTAAATTGACTATTGAAAATTAATAAATATGACATCGTTTTGTGTTTCTTATAATATCTAACTTTCAAATTAATTTAAATTTATTTTAATCATAAATTTAATTTATTATATTACGTGTAAAGGAACAATGTTTGGTTTATATCAAAGAGAAAAATATTTTTCTCTTTGATCTACACATCTATAGTAGTCTTTGATTGGTCTGTGGTCGAGTTTTGGACTTTGTTGTTATCTCCCGGTTTTTCGAAAAATTTGAAATGGTAAAGAACAAATTATCAAATTTTATTTTGCTTCTGCTATTGGCATCAAAAACTAGATGTAGCAATGATATAGATATTAAAACCGAAGAAGACGTTGGTGTGAAATACGCTAATAGATGTGAAGTGTGTAAGATACTTGCCACGGAACTGCAAGGTAGGCTCGAAGAAACCGGAAAAATACACGATGTCATTGAAATAGGATATTCATTAGATGATGTCCAACCAAAAAAGAAAATGAAATACCAAAAATCGGAGTTAAGACTAATAGAATCTTTAGAAGGTGTCTGTGATAAAATTCTGGAATACAATATTCACAAAGAACGTCAAGACAGTACTCGATTCGCAAAGGGTATGAGTCAAACATTTAAGACTTTGCATGGATTAGTGGATAAGGGTGTAAAAGTTGACCTTGGCATTCCTTATGAACTTTGGGACAAACCTTCTGCTGAAATAACCAATATGAAAAGTCAATGTGAGAGCCTCCTAGAAGAAAACGAGGGAGCAGTTGAAGATTGGTATTGGAACCATCAGGGTGATACAGATTTAAAAATCCATTTATGTACAAAACATGCTTTGAAGGGAGCTGATGATTCATGTTTATATGAAAACCTAATCGAGTCTAATGCCAAGGGTGAACATGGAAAATTTGAAAAATCTGAGCTCTGATGACTATTAAGGCTAATTTAAAATCTAAAATAGGCTGTGTTAAAATGAGTATTGATCTTGCAACAGGATTAGATAAATACATGCATATTAAGTTAGTATTTTGATAAACATAAATTGTTATTAATAAGTACAAAGTGATCAATTCATTAAGTTTAGATTTTAAGTTTTTATATGAAGCAATTTATTTAAAGGTTTTTTTTAGATTACTTTTCTGAAGTATATTTAACAAAAATAAGTTAATAAGATTTTTTATCCATCTTATTTGCTTTTTCAGCCCTTCAAAGTATTGTAGGCTGCTAAATCACCATTGAAGTTTTCCTATATCCTATGTTATTGTAGAATAGTCAGATATTGCATTTACAGTAATATACGCATGAAATAATAATATTTAGAATATATCTTGCTAATAATAGCTAGGACTTAAAAGTAATAAAAGTTCTTAAGTTTTTATATGAAACAAATTATTGAAAGGTTTTTTTAGATTACTTTTCTGAAGTATATTCAACAAAAATAAGTTAATAAGGTTTTTTATCCATCTTATTTGCTCTTTCAGCCCTTCAAAGTATTGTAGGCTGTTAAATCACCATTGAGGTTTTTCTATATCTTATATTATTGTAGAATAGTCAGATATTGCATTTACAGCAATATACGCATGAAATGGTAATATTTACAATATATCTTGCTAATAATAGCTAGGACTTAAAAGTAATAAAAGTTCCAAAACTTGAAAACTATTATTTCACTATGACCGATCAAAGTAAAAGGAAGGGAGCAAGGTAGGGCTGGGATCAATGAATAGTAGAAACAAACTTATTACTTTACATAACTATTGTTGGTTAACATAAACTGTGCTACCTTTCTTTCATTCCATTAAAAAAAAATACATTTGAATATTTAGAATATGTTAATTGCAGCAAATGTAAACTTCATTGAATGTAAAAATAAATTTAAACCTCAATAAAGTTATGTAGAATCTTTTCCAATTGTGTTTGTGTTTTAATTTCAAAATCTTTGAAACTAAAAGTTTAAGAATATTTCATCCTAGTCAATTATAAATAAATAATTATTATTGATTATTACTATGATGTAAATAAAATAATAAATCTTTTAATGGTTATTACTAAGTTACAATTCAACATTATACATAGTCCCTATCTTTATTTTATGTTGAATGGTTTTTTCATACCTATTTTCCAATATTATTAGTTTGACTGTCATATTTATTAAAACTTTTTATATTCTGAATATGTAATTTCATTTTCAAGTAACAACGATTGTGTGATAATTTTGTGATGATGTGATGTTCATAAACAAACATTATTGAAATTCTAAACAGTGTTAACTTGAACTGCATATGGAAAGGGTTAATAAGTAATACTAAAGTCAAATTTACATTACAAATATGATAAAGTGAAGCACATAAAACTAGTTTCATTACATTAATTTCGCTAGCAGTTTCAGGTGTAAACATATTTTGTTTTGCAGGCATCAGATTTTGCAAACATAATAAAACTAAAATGGTTTCATGCGATGAAACAAATTTTCAGCACAAGTAAAATTAGTTTAATTTACTTATTAATAAACGCAATAAAATCTCTCACTGGCTGGCTTCATCAACGTAAAAGCTTTATTTTGCACATATGGTGTCGCGCGACACGAGTTTCAGCATATAAATATACGATACTATTCTAGCGTTGTGAAACTAATGCAAGCATTGTGAATCCGGACGTTTACACGTAAAATTACAAGTGAAAAAAATTTCATGCAACTAGTATCATACTTTAAATCTGGCTTAAAACCTTTTATTGCCAAAACGTAAAGTTTTTCGCAATGTAAAGTTATGACTGTGTTACTCAAAAGTAAAGCAAACCCCCATCACTGTCCATACAAATTGTATTAAATATTGTTCTGTCACACTTCAATGACCCCTTACCCTCTCCACTAACTGTAGAATTAACGGTAGACCTCTTGATATGTTTGCAAAATTTCAGGTCATTTATATAACGGGAACAGGTTTAATTAAAACAAACTTAAATGTAAATATTAAGCACCTTTATAATCAACTGTCAAAAAGTATAATCTATGCAACAGTACTGCACATAATATCTTATACAATGGTATAACGGTGCTAACAAATTGCAGACATTCTCCAATCATCAATTTCATGGAGAAATAAAATGACTTATAAACATAAATAATAGTATGTATCACATGGCGGTTATATATGTACAATTGTAATGTTTTACACATGATAGTGATGTATAGAACCTTTTAGAAATTCATATTTACTTTTACTACTAGATTTATTATAAAAATAAAGTGAGATACCAACTTGAATATGTCTGAATAGAGGGCATATTATAAATCCAAGATAATGTTTGTCAAATCTATTGGTAGTTATAATACTATGTACATTGCTATAATAACTACTTCTCATTTAGATAATTATCTATACTACTGCATTTATAATACATCCGTCGATTTCATGTTTAGTTTTGTAACTCACTTTCTTTATATTATAACTAAATAGCCAAATCTCTTCACATTTTACATTAATAAAATAAACATAATTCACCCTTGCTCTCATACATATAACATCACAATTTGTAGACATACACCCATCATTTTGATGCACATAAATAATGCTTTATAAATTAAGACTAATAGGATAAATACATTCATTCAATTGTACTCCAACACTCATGCGAATTTCGAGACGTAACTACAAATAATTTAACATTGCTGACGTACGAAGAGGCACCACTGTGTGCGCACCAGCAACGAGCGCTTCAAAATAATAAAAAATGGACGATGTACATCGTATAAAAATAACTATGTATAAAGTTCCATTGGTAATGTAACCATGATGCCTAAAGGTAGGGGCTGGTGTCTTGATATTCGTCGTCGCTGTCCTCTGAGCCGTCGTCGGTCAGCTGCCGTTGTGCGGCCTCTTCCGAGTCCCCATCACGCTCAGAGCTCGATACATCTGAGGTAAAAAGATACTCAATACAATAAAGTTGCATTATTTCAAGTAGTAAGTGGTATTATTACGAGTAGCTCGGTGGCGTAGTCGATAAGCGCCACAGCCCTCGATCGTTGTTGTTAAGCAACTTTCGAAAGGGTCGATCACGGGATGGGTGGCCAAAAAAAAAATATTATCTCAAGCTACTCCGTGCTTCGGAATGCACTGCATTTGCCTCAAATCCGCATTAGGCCAGAGGATTATGTCCTATTCTCCTTAACCATATGTAAGGAAGGCCTGAGCCCATTCCTACATTCTTTCAAAACACGGTTTCATTCGTTTCGAATGTCAAGAGGTCTAGTGGTATTATTTGATGATTTCAGTTTCTCCGTATGTTTCCTTTTTGTAATCATTAACATTAATCAACGTGTAAATTATAGCCTATGTAAATATAATATAAATAAGAAAGTAAACAAAACTTAAGATCCGTACATATGCTGTTTTTATTAATTGAATAAGTTTACTTCAAGCATCCTATCTCGAAAATAGTATGAGTAAACAAGAGAAAGTCGTAAAGATAATGTTTCGTCTTGTTTCCTCGCTGAATTAACATACGAAGACGTAATTTTATCAAACGAGCTTAAATACATAATTCAGTAGAGTTAATGCCTATTTGTATTACCCCACACGTACTTAATTATGAATTGACCACAACATGTCTTAAATTAATTAGTCTTTAAAACTGCCATATCCACATACAAAAATTGGAGCACCCATAAACCTTAGGGGGCGTCCATAAATTACGTGAGGTGTTTTTTCAAATTTTCTGACCCTCCCTCCCCCTTGGTGAGATGTCGTGAGATTTTATTCAATCCCCTCCCCCATCCCCAAATCTCACGTGTGATTTTTCAAAAAGTGGGTTTCTTATTTAAACACGTTGGATTTTTTTATAAAAAGAAAATAAAAATAATTCGCTTCGTACTTTTATTTACGACTAGTTAGAGACTAGTAATCCATATTGCTCTCATTCATCGAGTCACTCGTTCAGCTGACAGTGGCGCGAAAAGAAAGGACGGGCTACATTGTACCGTAAATTCAAATTAAATTGAGCTATTTGGTATAAAACGAGTATAGTGGTTTGACAATCAGGAGTGATGTATAATGTCAAAGTACGTATGAAATTATTTTCTTTCCAACGAATTAGTAAATGATCTTAACCTTAGACTTGTCACTCTATGAGGGATTCCCCGCATCGAGCCTTATTTTAAAAATTGCGTGATATTTGCCGAGACCCCCCCTCTCTCCAACGTGAGATTAGATGAGATTTGACTCGACTCCCTCCCCCCCTTAAACATCTCACGTAATTTATGGACGCCCCCTTAACAGATTTATACATGCGTAATAAATATTATTTTTAATGAATTTAGAATTCTTTATGTTTATTAACCTTAATATATAAGCTTTTAAAAAAAAAGCTTTTTACATACTATTTACACTTAATACACGAGGCTTATTATCTAAGCAGTATTGGACATTATATTGCTGCTATGATAAATTTATCAGAAATAAATGAGTAATCTGTACAGTCCCACACTCTTTTAACGCAGAAGTAAGCAAAGATAAAACCCACAGTTTATCATATCATAAACAAAAATTAAGTGATGAGGAATTTAATTGTAGTTTTACTTAACTGTTTAACTTAAGTCAGTTCAGTCAAACAAAATCAATTTAAGCAATATTATAAATATACGTATGATTATCGGTAACAGTATATTAAACACATACAGAAAAAAAAAGTTTTTATTTTCGTTTACTGTTGTCTACGCCCGTATTAATGGTAAAAAATACAAAAACAAATTAAAGATACTCTGTTATATAATTTATTTAACGGATAATTCGATTCGATGACTAAAATATTTATATCCGTCAAGATTTTAATTTATTTTCTTCATCCTGTATCACTTCCCCATTAATATGTTCCAATTTATGGGGAAGTGATATTGCTGGTTATCACGAAAATGAGAAATAATTTCAATGAGAAACAGAAATAAGTTTAATTATATATTTCCTTATTTATACAATTACGTTATGTTGTTATATAACTGAGAATGAGTAATCTGTGCTTTAAGCGAATTGGTGAGAAGTATTTTTTTATTTATTTAATATATTTTTGGTTAATAGTTTATTGGCATCTATGACAGAGATTGGAACGAAATATAAATGTCGGAGCCTATACAATGTAAAGAAACAAATAAAATCTTCCCTCTTTATGAGTACAGAGGATTTCTATAAGACCCAGTTTTACAAACGTTATTAGTTTGAAGCGACATTACAGATACAAATTATTATATATAGAAGATTTTTTAAAGTTTAAAACCGTCATTAGAAGTTTATGTAACTGCTCGTATGACACTAAAATCTACCTAAAGATAAATTATTATGAAAATAAGATAAATCTCGTGATATGGACAATCGAATCTATCATACTAATACTAAGGGGTATTATAAAATAATAAATGAAAATGTTATTAAACCAATGCTCACTTAATGTTATTGTTTTAACTATGTACACGATACACTGATATAAAACGCATTGCAGATTAAAGACAAATATATATATATAAATAAATATTAATGTGTAAGTACGACATAAGTTGATAAAACTAAAACAACATGTGCAGGCATTAAAGGTGCAAAATAAAATTGAAAGAAACAATAGCGTGCATTCATTAATCTTCAGTTGATTAGAACAAATAATTAATTATAACTTACACGTACCGAGCTTTAAAATAGGAAATTATTATCTTGTTTACGCAAGGTAATTCGTTAAAATAAATTTGTAAAAATTAGAAGCAATATTTCCTTTAATTCCGCAATTGATTTTGGACTTAATCGACAACAAAATAAGGTTCATATTTTGTTGGAGAAATTAAACAAGTTTCGATAATGTGCTGTGAACCATACAACATAGTGAACTGAAGACAAATGTGTAAATTACACTAGCAAATACAAGCAGTGAATAATTACCCAGTTACCTGCTTGTGGTTCCCTCAAGGTCTCGTAGCGGCGCGACTTTGGCGGTGGCGGCGACGCTGATCCTCTGAAGAAACGAAAGAGTTTTAGTAAGCAAATTTAATCGACTGACACGAGAGATTTGCTAGTGGCTGATAATGCTAGTAAGGTAATATGCGAATCATATACCTGCGTATGGACGGGGTGGATAGAATATACTATACTATGGTGAGGATAGATCAGTGAGTTGAATGTACCTAGTTCAGTGCAGGTCCGATGGATCACAGTGTACCTGTGTAGGAGCGAGTATGATGTATCACAGTGTACCTGTGTAGGGGCGACTATGATGTATCTCAGTGTACCAGTGTAGGAGCGAGTATGATGTATCACAGTGTACCTGTGTAGGGGCGAGTATGATGTATCAGAGTGTACCTGTGTAGGGGCGAGTATGATGTATCACAGTGTACCTGTGTAGGGGCGAGTATGATGTATCACAGTGTACCTGTGTAGGGGCGAGTATGATGTATCACAGTGTACCTGTGTAGGGGCGAGTATGATGTATCTCAGTGTACCAGTGTAGGAGCGAGTATGATGTATCACAGTGTACCTGTGTAGGGGCGAGTATGATGTATCTCAGTGTACCTGTGTAGGAGCGAGTATGATGTATCACAGTGTACCTGTGTAGGGGCGAGTATGATGTATCTCAGTGTACCAGTGTAGGGGCGAATATGATGTACCTCAGTGTACCAGTGTAGGAGCGAGTATGATGTATCACAGTGTACCAGTGTATGGGCGAGTAAGATGTATCACAATGTACCTGTGTAGGGGCGGGGAGTCTCCGTTCTCGCTGGGCGGGGGCGAGGCGCGCGGGGAGGGCGGCTGGCTGAGCGCCTGCATGAGACGTCCCTTCGATTCATTCCAGATGCTCGACAGCCGACCGTCCGGCCCAAACAGCAGCAGGAACGCGTCTATGAGCTCGCGAGACTTCTCCTCCCACTTCGTCAAAATATCCACTCGTTTTTCGCCGATATTTGTCATAACCTACGACAATGATGTATCGGTAAAAGTAATTGTTTACATAACATATGATACTGAAAATATTATGTTTATTCTATTAAATACATAATTGTAATAAGAAGAGACCATATATCCACTTACTTTTTTCCCTTTGTCCTTGAGTTCATCCATTTTGTTTTGCAAGCGGAACTTCTTCTCGTTGAGGAATGACACGTTCAGTTCCTTGGCGGAGTAGCCGCGCGCTAGATTCCTCCGCACGTACACGTCGTAGTCGCGCACTATCCGCGCTACTATATCCGACGTTGACACACCTACAGACAATTAGATCACGATTTAGCTTTGAAAACCACTTTAAACCTGATTAAATCGGATTGAATTAATAAAAAATGTTTATCTATACTAATATTATAAAGAGAAAAGATTTGATTGTATGTATGTTTGTTTGTTTGCAACGAATAGGCTTCGAAACTACTGGAACAATTTTAAAAATATTTTACACCTTTTTTTACGTCAAAGAAATGCATTAGGTATTATCCCTGTCGCCTGGAAAGCGACAGGGGTTGTGTGGGACTCTCCTACTAGAACCCACCCCGAGACTAACCGCGCGGTGCGCTCCCGAAGGCCTACCCACAAAAACCCCTACGGTGTGCCGAATCGATATCCAAATAGCCGCTGACGTTAAGCTAGTATTCATACATTTGCATCTTCTTTAGAGATTATTCTTAATCAACCGTTAAAATTAAGTGACTTCTCTGTATGCGGTACTTAGTGCATGATTGTAGCAATGACCCCACCACCAGGGGCATTCGTTCAATGGCACAGTTTATTGCCTCCGTTGGCTTTATAAGGCTTCTGAAACCTTTGTCGGTTATCGCCCTAAATGCTTGCAGATGTAAATGCACAATTGATAAAACTTACGTAATATGCCCATTAAGAAAGTAGTAAGTCATAGTGTGAAATATAAATATTGTCAAATATATTGCCATAAAATTATAGCTTATGTTACTAAGTGTATAATAACATTTTATACCATATTTTTAAAGTAGTTCCAGTGGTTTTTGTGTTTAATACAAACAATACTTTTTTTTCTCTTTATAGTATTAATATGTAATGACATTATTATTAGGTATAGAATAGAACACTAATAATATTAAAGCTTTTTCTAATGTCTTTGTAAAATACTGAAATTTTTACTTTTGTATATTAATAAAGATTGGAACTTTACAACAACATTTATTAGAATAGTTAAAAATCAACTCAAACCATTATTTAAAATACTATATATTATCTAATTTTTACTATATATGTAAATACTATTAAAATTTGTAAGAGGGGAACAAATCCTGGCCAATCAGAATGATTCAAGTATCATTCATATAATAGGTAAGTTAAAATTTAAAAATGAATTTAGCTTTCTAAATATACCGTCAAAACGCCACTTCTGTCATGGCATCGCTATGACGCCACGACCCTCTGAAACTTATATTTTTCTATGTATGCGTTACGATCGAAATCGCTCATTGAGCGAAAAAATCGCAAAAATTCGTGTCTTGGCTGACATGCTATTCGACTTCAACATGTTATGGCAATGAAGAAATCCACGGCATATTTTGAACACTGAACATGAACTGAAGCGATTAGCTTCTGGTAATTTTTATTACTATAATAGTATATTAAACACTACCAGAAAAAATAATATGTATTTATTTTCGTTTACTGTCTACACTCGCATTGACATCGCGTCATATTCATTGGATTTTACTATTACTTGTCATTCTACTAGTAATTAAGTAACTCACCCTCCGTCCTCTGCGTGGCGACGAACATGTCTTTGGCCTTGATCATAGCGTAAAGATCCTCGCAGTCTTCTGTCGTGTACGGGATATCGTCGTGAGCCACAAAGTCGATCTTGTGTTTCTCTAAGAACTCCTCATCGTACTCCCATGGCGCATCCCGGATTACCTGTAACAAAGAGTAACAAACGTTATGAACGAACGAACGTTAGACGAATGAATGTTTAAATGAACGAATAATATTATCAATATAAAGGCCTCTTAATAAATCTGCAATTCCAACAAGGATCAGCAACACTAATGGAAGTATTAAAGAAAAGAAACAATATAGTGTGAACATTGTATTTATAAACCAGCGCTTCTAATAGGTCAATAACAGTAAACGTCTTGAAAATGTAACGCCTACGCATTTTTGAATAACAACTGTAAAATGCATAGCACTTTTTAAAACGAATATGAACACATAAGCTTAGTCATTGCAAACAATCATCTTTTAAAGTAATCATCAAATAGGACGTCTACATGATACTACACTCGTATTGTTTAACGGTGCTCGGTGGGTCAAGTTGACTTTTGGTTAAGTATTTAAAAGCCGGCCAAGTCTCGTGACAAATAGTAATAAAAATTATTCATTATTTGTGTACACGAATTCCGGAAAACGTTCTTTAAGCATTGTTTTATAGTGTATCACATTTTAAATAAAGTCAGCAGCATCAACTTATTCAAATTTTTATTTTAAACCTTAACTCATTGATCTTTAAGTTCATAATCGTTGCTGAAATTTGTAATGATTTTAACAAGCATTTCCTTGTTATTTTCAGTGAATTTTGTAATTTTTATTTATTTATTATTGAAACAAACGGCGTTACAAATAATAATATAGGTTAGCAGTTTCATAAGGTTAACATTAAGGCCACTAACAGGTTTCACATAGTCATTATATTTACATGTGTCGTTTTATTTGACTTTTTAACACTAGATTGACAAAAAGATAATCTTCTTAATAAAAAATACTTTAAAAACCACTTTGTCCCTGGCACTCTGAGATGGAACTAGAACTTTCCCAATCTGGGCAACTGCTCTAACCACAAAAAATACCACCCAGTCCCCAGTACTCTGAGATGGGAGGTAAAGTCTAAAAACTCATACCAAAAATTAAAAAAACTCATCTCAGCTATAAACGTCTCGCCCAAATACAGAAAAAATACTGTTTCAACTCCTGTACTGGGTACTCGAGACTGTAGTTTTCAAGAATTTTTCTTTAGTCACCACATCACATAATGTCCCCACTATTTGGGTTCAGGTCTTCCCAATGGACGGAATCAAATAAAATAGGATAATTTTACATTTTTATTATGATTATTGTCAGTATATTGAGCGGTGTTACCTCATCAACATATCTGCAGTGTCGGACGGCTTCATACCTCTCGTCTTCTGTCATCACTGTGCGTCCTTTGCGACTGTGTGTCAACTGATCACTGCATACTGAAACAATGCAGACATACACATTAGAGAATCTTTTTTATATTAGGAGTTTGACTAAACAAAAAAATAACCAAACCAAATCAATATTATCGTCTATTCTATCTGTATGTTACTGTCGGAGACGTATAAATGGCGGCCTTTACACTAAAACATCTCTTCCAGTAGAGGTTTAGGTAGGCTATTACCAAATATTTATGGAGATCGAAAAACTATGCTGCAGTACATAAAGTACGTAACTCTATCAGAACTTGTAAAGAATCGACAACAAGTTCAGTCAACAGCTTATCCTATATATGTAAGTATATATATAATTTCTCCTTTCATTTTTAAGCTTTAGTAATATTTAAGAATGCAAACATCATCGCCAGAATGTAATGTAACTTATCATTAATTAGCAAGGTGTGCTCCGACATGGCTCCGATTGATATGCGTTCGCGTGCAATTTGTTATTTTGAACCGACTTCAAAATCCAAAATGAGGAGGTTATGTGATGTAGCATCAAGAGCTGTGTCAACAAGAGATATTAGTGAAGGTCCATTGCTACGCCATAATTAAGTTAACGTTAACAGAACTGACGCCGTGCTGTGTTGCTGTGTAAAAATATACGTTAACATTTCAACTAATTAATTAATATAAATATTATAAAGAGATTTGTTTATTTATCTCAAATACGGAGTGACTAAAAATCTACAGGAAGCTACATAATACGCGGGAGACATAAGACTATAATTTACGCGGGTGAAGTCGCGGAAAAACAGCTACCTATGTAATTTATTTTTTAACTGACAATCAATACAGTTTACATGAACGCTTTCAATTATTTATAACATGAAAAATAAATGAACACTGTCCTTATATTAAATTTGATCAATTGTTCCAGGGTAATGTGGATTTTTTTTAAGCATTTTTAATTAAGAATTATTTTCAGTATAGCATTGTAAATGCAAAATTGATAAAATATAATGTTTAGAACAAATTATCAACTTTATCGAAAGTTTAAACATTTGTAAAAACATTTATTTCGGCTGATTGCCTCAATATTGATGAAAGTACGCTCTGTGGTAGCGAAAAAGCAACAAGTGCTAGTCATATGGGACACGAACCCACAACCTTTAGCAATGCGGGCTACTGCTCTAACTATTAGGATACTTGGAACTGGTGGATTGTATAGGCATTTGCCATCCTATTAATATTATAAATGTGAAAGTTTGTTTGGATGTTTAGATGTTTGGATGTTTGTCGGTCAATCACACCCAAACTACTGAACGGATTTTGATGAAATACATAAAGGTAAACATAAAGGGTATTAGTTGACTTAGATAATAGAATTTTTTATCCCACTTAACATTTCCCTAAGGACCACGTGGGCCAAGCCGCTGGCGAAAGCTAGATTTCACAAAATTGATAAAGATTAATAACTGAAAACTTGATGACGTATTTTTTCAACAGAATCAAATAACAGTCTAACACAAACCTTAACAGCATATAATAATGTTGATAACGTCATTACACACACGTATTAAATTCTGTAAATAAAGACATGAATATATTATCTTGTCGCTGTCGCGTCGCGGGGAATGTTTACCGTCACCACTTCACCTTGATTTAAATAAGATAATTTACGTTTGCCATCAATCTCTTAAGGAGGATTATTTAGATTGCCTTTCGCGGCTGTTGATATCCATTATTTTTATCTTCTGTGATAAATAAATTTAACTCCATTAATTTTAATAGTTACAATTTATTTGATGGAAACAATCTAGTTAAATGTAAATACAAACAATATTGTAATTGAAAATATCATCAATAATCCATTTATCCTATTAATATTATAGATGTGTAAGTTTCTTAGTTTGGATGTTTGTCCGTCTATCACGCCGAAACTGCTGAACGGATTTTGATGCAATTTGGTATACAGATAGGGTATTAGCTGACTTAGATAAAAGGATTTTTTATCCCTCTAAACATTCCCCTGGGGTCCACGCAGGCGAAGTCGGCGAAGCTAGTAATACATATTCTTCACAGATATATGATTGCGACATTTAGATTTTTTTTTTATTGCATTCGAGTCCTATCTATTACTGGGTAATTAGTTATTGCATAACATAGATAAGATGTTAAAGTGATTATTTGTAACGTAATAAACACGTGACAGCGTCTATACAAATCGGTTTTTATATTTATTTATTCATTCACAAAATCACGTGTAAGTGAGTAATTTACGATAATACGATAAATGGAGGATAACAGAATCGTACGATGACCATAAACCAATCGTGTTAAGTCTTACAGATTATAAAGTGACCCGATCGATATTAGTGGTGCGGTGAATCATCCTTGTATGGATGTTTTTAAATAATTAAAAACATCCATATAAATTTATCACTTCAGGTACAGTCAAGAGAACAGGTGCTCAACCACTTTCCCCAGAAAATCCACTGTCGGCACACAATACCGACGAAGGGAAAGTACGTTATGCATTTTATTTAATGTATATGTATTAACTCTTTTGGTTGTTAATGTTTATTAAACCATAATAAAAACTGCTTGTTCACCTTGCTGACGTAAATAGTACCTGTACCTATATATATTAAAAAAAAACCGTGAGGCGGCCAAACTGAACGCAATCTCTTTTCCCTTTTTGGTTGGTAATAATTAATGATTATTAATCAAATATGACGCATGAAATGGCCGCCTGTTATTGATTTTTAGGTCGAGCATTTATAAATACTTCAAATGGAGTTTAGCCAAGTTCGTCAACCTATTCAATAAGATGGGGATCATATTTTAATTTTTAATGATACTTTAGATGACGATTTTCATTTCACCTCAACTCGGACGTTCGATATATGCTGCGGGTGTGATTTTAATACGCATTATTGAAAAATAATGTTAATATAACGATCTTTAATGTTCTATTCGTAATGTTAGCAATTCTCACAGAAACCAGACATACGTGAGAAAGGCTTTGTAAGTAGAACAGGCGGTTTAGCTGCCACAGGTAGGGAATGCAATCCCGCAAGGAAATTTCAATCGCTGTATTTGGGGGACTGACTACTTCCAACTCCGCGGGATCGCTGTATTGGCGTGATCCCGCAAAACTTCGCTAACAAAAAACTGCGGAAACGGTGTTAATTTTAAGGAGATTAACTGAATACTAGAAATATTAAGGAGCAACAATTTTTAATAATACCGTTTTTGTTTTGACTCTTCTCTTTCTTTTTTTCATAAGTTACTATGAAAAGAAAAGAAAGAGGAATCTATAATTAAATATAAGTTTGAAAATAACTTCGTAAAAAGGTTAAGGTGTTTATTATATCGTCATTTAAACGGCTCCTATATTAACAAATTATATGTATCAGATAATGCGTGTTCAGCTTGTATACTTGGTAAATTGAAGGTAAGTTCCTTTCTATCCACTTGCATAAAAGTAGTTAATTACTTTCAACATGCATTATGCGGTTTAAGAATCTTCCGCCTTTTCAAAAATCGAAAGCACAATGAAATTCTTTATACACAATTTACGATATAATATATCGCTTTCCGAATATTTAACAGCAACGAGTTGAGAATTTGAACTGGTACACAAACACTCGTACGTATGAATTTTTCAGCCTTTAAATCCCGCGCAGGAGTCTGCTCAAATTACTCGTACAACCGAGACTACTCCCACAAACAAAATGCGGGATTCCGGTATTTCGTGATCCCGATAGCCCCAGTATTGCATTCCTCAGCCACACAGATATGAGCAAAATCATGGATGTATTAAAACCGGTATACGCGAATTCGACTACATCGGCAACAAAAAAAAAGGATTAGACCGTGGAGCAATATGGATCGAGCAACTGAATTGAGTAGGTCGATGTCAATGCCATAACAGATATCGAAAACGGTGACAAACCGGCTCTATCAGTTATATCGTACAAAAATATGGGCGATTGCTGTTCTAAACACTTTCTGCGTTCTATGTAAATGTGTCAGCCACACGTATCCAACAGTATCGGCTATAAACGTAATCTTATTAAAATTATCTCCTATTGATTAGATAGTTACCTCCAACGATGAGGTACACGTTTGGGAAGACAGTTTTAGCTTGCTGGAGCTGTCGCGCATGACCCTGGTGGAACATGTCGTAGATGCCGTCGGAGTAGACGCGGACTCGGCGGCCGCCGGCACCAGCGAGCGCCACCGCCCGAGGGATGCGCCCGTAATGGCATCGTTCGCGCTCAGACACTGCTGCAGGATCTGTGCTAAACGGAGCTGCTAAGCGTAGAGACTGGAACAACGAGAACGAACGTTCAATTACCATGTATTAAATTGACCGAAACAATAAATATAAATCGTAAGAACTACCATATCATTTGTCAAGTTTCTGTGCCATAAGATGAATAGGCCATATGCTTCATCTGAATACCTCCAAGTATGTAAAGACCAACATTCGCTGCCATTAATGCTCCGTAGAACAGAAGCTGATATTGTATATCTACTTAAGATTATAAATTGTCAAGTTGATTGTCCAGAATTGTTAGATATCATTAAATTTTCAGTCCCGACAAGGTCGCAGAGATACTACCGACCTATAGCGGTTCCCTCGTCATCTACAAATTATAGGCAGAACAGCTTTGTTGTTAGGGCCAGCGTAAGCTTAAATATGATGCTTAATGAGTGTGGGTATGATGTTGACATCTTTGATTGCAACATTAATTCATTTAAACGGAAAGTTATAGAATACATACTGTATTGTTAATTAATGGCGCAGGTACGATAATTTATTTGATTGTGTAGTTTGTGCGTGAAATAACTGATTAGATCTAAGCTATATCTATATGTGGAAACCTATAATTGGCTTATTGTTTGTTTTGCCATAATTTATCTTGTTTAATTAGCTGTTGGTTTTCCAAGATAAATAAATAACCCCTGATGGACTGATCTGTTTCTACTCGAACGAAAATTCGGAAAATTTCGAATCATTCCTATAATTTCATTAAAATAATATCCGTGAAGATTATCTACACATCCAAAGGCAGTGACAGGTCCTTCATCCGTTGTATTATAATTTGTCGAAAACTGTGTTTTCTTGGAGTCACGTTAGCATTTCTAAAATAGGCTAAATATCGTTTTTGGACAAACATAATAACCCTTCAGATAAGTTAAACGACTTTTAAACGGTTTCAACGCGTTTGTATTTAGTTTTATACGTTTCGGACCCTTAACAATTCGTACAAGTATTAAATACAAGATTGATAACTGGACAAATAAATATAGTTGAAGTGGAAGTGTTTGTTAATAGCAATATGTGCATGTTACCTCCTTATTCTAGTATCTGTTACATTGTAACACAGTAGTCGTTTGTCATAATTGATAAATGAACAACAGTTAAACGGGCCTTTCCGTAAACTAAAAATAAATGAATGGAACCATCGTTCACCAACCTTGAGCTTGATGACGTCAACAATTGTCTTAAAGTGAATGTGAATGCAAAACGAGACGTCCAGAGGTCTGTCATATTAACATGTCCATTATTGTAAGCGATCTTTGATTGTCAGAAATAAAATCTATTGAATTTTTTTTAACTTTCTAATTATCTTCTTTATTACGTTATTACGTTAATGTAAAACACAAAAACTATGTTGTACATGTTTGGCTAGAATATTAAATAAGTCATCAGTTTTATGACAAGACTTAATTGTTATTACAACAAGAATTATTTTACTTTATAATTTAAAATACATAATTAAGATAACATTTGGAAAAGAATTACCAGATTTATTTTGTGAATGACTTGTTTAGCTATATGAACTGTCGGTATTTATGTTTTCAGTGCAAAGGATCAATTAATAAACATATACCCATAAAGTTGTCATATGTCAAGGTTCAGCAGTCTGATTATTGTAAATGTACCGTTGATGATAACGAAGTGGTGTGATGTTTCGTCACCGGTTTCCCGGACGCTCTACACGATATAAAATCTACAGATAGATCAGCCAGTGTAATAAACATCACATCTAAAAATAGACGATTGCCTTCTATTCATAATATTGTCTCATTAACTGTGGACTATTCAGGCTTAGATTTTATAACCTAATGTTATAGCTTAAGGTGTATGAATTTTAAATGTCACTTTTTTGAATGAAGATTTTGGCCTTGACATTAGCGCTCAAGGCAAGTTCCCCTCAATTATATCTTATCTTCAATACATAGAAAAATATTATTGCACTAAAGACAATCGTGAAAATTAGCGGTCTACCACTATAGGTTCTGCTCGATTCTCACAGAAAATCCCTCATAACTTCGTGAAAAATTGAATGCAAATTGCAAAGTTTATAAAAACACCATGACGGTGCCAAAAAAGACACAACCCACCTTTTTATTAGATGAGTACTAACTTTAGTACCAGATTTAAACTATTATCCGACCAAATTAAGCCAAAACGTCTGAAGTTTTCTCTTCTGTCATTGTCAATTTGCTTCAGATGGCTAATGGTTTGAACCAAGTACTAAATGTAGTCTTCATTTAATAATAATACGGTTAGTGACTACAAAGCTAACTGAACTGGTTTTCTGTAATCGATTTTTATATTATAATAATTTGATTTTATGTTCGAAATATTATTTCATAGCAATAGATTACAAAATTCGAACTTAAAACTGTGATAACTAAAATGTTAGCTATGAGAAGTAAAAATATAAGATGAATAGCTAATATTATTATTACGTTGAAGGAAATTATAAATACACATTATATCATTTCTTATCTATCAATTATTAATGGGGCCGGGGGTTTAATTAAACTATAAACAACAAATTATAATTCAGTGAAACGTGCTGTTGGAATTTTCCAACAATAAAGTATTATTGCCGTAACCAATCGAGTTATGCATTTAAAAATTTTGATTGAACATACCAAACGCTGTAAAACATATCAAACCTATTCATACTTTCCATTATCAGTATAATCATAAAATTCAAATGTGTAAAAACTATGAAACACGTTACTTCTTAACAGTGGATGTATTTCCCTTTTCCAAAAAATTTTAGAATATTATATTTGATAATATTATAATTGTGAAAGTTTCTTTGTTTGGATGTTTAAATGTTTGGATGTTTGTCGGTCAATCACGCCAAAACTTTGGTATACAGATAGGGTATTAACTGACTTAGATAAAAGGATACTATTTATCCCACTTAACATTTCCCTAGCGTCCACGCGGGCGAAGCCACTGGCGAAAGCTAGTATTTGATAAATTTTGAATTCAGAATGCTATACTTTAGAATATGTTTATCTATCATTTACAATGATGATTAAGTGTTAAAAGCAATTTACTAAGAGGTTTTTGTAAAGTTTTTTCTTCCAACATTATAAAAAGCATCAAAAGAACTCAATTTAATAATTTTAACTATGAACATGTTAAATGTATTGGGTATCAGATGATGGACCTTCAAAAGATGACGTAGTTTCAGTATTCAACATTCCTTTGCCATAACATAATAAGGTTCAAGTTTACAATGTAACATTAACATACAATTAACTAAATGCAATGCTTACGTACCAACTCGCCTGCTTTGTGTGTGTTAAAATTTTATAGCTGACTTTATTTAATGACATTTTTAACTTATTAGACCGCAAATCAGATGTCTTTGTTGCAATAATTAGGTTCTCAGAGTTTTAGTTACTTATTAATTATTAGGTAAGAGACGGGGAATTCCAGTGTTCCACTTTACGTGATAAAGAGATTACGAAAAGGTTCCCGATATTCTGAAGAAAATCAACAACAAAATTCACAACTTGTTCCATTCGCACAACGCCCACTTTATTGAAAAGTAGGATTGCTTTTATAATTTTACTCTAAATCTTTCATTGTTTACTCCCCGAACCTTCAAAGACTTCTTACTTCTAAAACACATTTAGGGATGACGACAAATTTTTGTTTTCTTGTCAGGTAGATAGTTAAAAAATATTAAACACGAATTTTTTGGTAATCATTAAATTAACGACGATACATAGGGTTAAAATGTCAAATGACGTCACGCTTTGATACATTTTCTACAAAACTGACATAACGAGCCGCCATTCCTGAACTATGCCTGTTATCTAAGCTATATCTTGTTTAATTGAAGTAAAAAAAATACGTATCTAACATTTTTATATTATCTTAATGACGGACTAAATAGAATTTCTGATTTTTTTATCCAGTGGTCATCCCTATTATGGTCATACATTTATAAAGATATACGTTCATTTACATTAGAAAAATAACGAAACAAAACGAACAAATTATTTTGCTTAAGTAAATGAATCAGCGTTGACCAAAATCGACCAGTTCATACATATATCCGCTTTTTAGTAACAGATTTTTGTGCAGCGAAATAAACTTAATAATGAACTACCAACAGCGGCTGTAGTTGAACAGCTGGCATGAAAAAACAAGGCAACATAACCCATGACGAAATCAACCAATCAGATGAAGCGGATGCTAAACTCATATGAACTTATAAAAATATTTATTTTATGTAATGTAAAAATTTTGACTCGCTTAATATGACGTGCAAGATAACTTAATAATAGTCAAACACGAAAGAACAAATAAGACAATAGACATTTTACATGTTATTCAGGTAGATATCGCTTGACGCGTACAGGCATCGGTGTAAGGATTAAAACAGTGTGCATAGTGTGAAAACAAAACAAGGGAATTATTTTATAACACGTTATATAAAAAAGTTGCAAATTATGGAATATTGTCTGCATACTTTTACTAGCGCTATGTTCACGTATGCTCTGGAAATACGTGGCTGCTATTTATGTATCAAACGAACCTTTGGAAAGATTAGTTGTAAAATAGTGATTGTATTTAAAGAGCCGTATCAGCCTTATCAAAATTAAACAAAAGGTTACAGATGGCACTGAAGTTACAAACGGCAAACAATAGAACAAAAAGCAATTAAAACTATAGCCAATTAAAATAATGTCTTCCAGCATTATTATAATGTGTATGTAACGGTATTTCATGCAGCTTTTGCTAAATTTCTAGTTTAAAAAAGATTTGAGCGTTGCAAAACTAACCTACAGAATCTTATGACTGATTGAGTAATAATTTCCACACATGCAAATGCATCTCATACTCGTGGCTAGCAAGCCTTCGAAGTAATGGAATCAGCACACCGCTCACGCAGCGAATTCTCTCGAAGAATGCATTGCAAAACAGCGGCGGCGGCGCAACAGCCACGAACCTTCTAACTTGGGCAGGTAATAAGCAAACCATGACCGTTCTGAAATACTAATTCATTGAAAATATTCGAGGTCTTATATCAATTATATAAACATTTTAAAGAAATTTAAGCTTTTCGAGATTTCGAGATCTAGTAATCAGCGAAAATTTTAAAAAGAATATTGTTTGTCATATGCCCAATTTATTAAAAACTTGCTGAATTAATATATGTATACTTATTGCTGATTTTTAGTAATATATATTAATATTATAAAGAGTATATATTTGATAGTTTGTTGCTTTCGTTGCTTGTTTGTATGGAGTCCGAAACTATTGGATTAATTTTAAAAATTCTTCCTTCTACGGGAAGCAGCATATGCGGTGAGGTATGCCATAATTTACGCGGCTACAGCTTGTAAATAATAAAACACTGAACACTGAAGGCGTTCATTGGAATGAGGAATAATTTGTGTTAGAAACAGTCAAATATAAATTTAATTACATTTAAAAAGCAAAATGTGGTCATCTATTGTTGTTTAGAATGAAAATAAAAAGGTGATAATTTATCAAGATCAAGAGATTCATTCAATTTCTTTTTTTATTCAAGGTCCTTAATCGTACACTTGACACTTTCTAATTTATTGTAAACTGTTCCTTAGCCATACGTGCACAATAATAAAAGCAATAAGGTTTTAGTGTTATTTATCTATTTCGGTTGTTACATTTTTTTAAATGAAGTGTGAGTTCTCTGCAATCCATATATTTCTAAAATTATTTAAATCTTCACGCCGTATCCCGATATATATTATTGTCAGATTAATTGATTCAATAGTAAATCATGATTGATGAAAACAGATTAATTAAAGACAAAATTTGAGATTTACGAAAGCCACTGTCAATGTCATCGAGTTACCGTTGAATATTAGATCTGTAAATAGAGACTCCGACGTGGAAAGGCAAGCACATACTTTCACCAATAACTGCAAGAATGTTGTTTACTCCCACAGGTAGGGCCTTTAGACCATTATAAATTATACATATCGATCATACGTTGGCATTTGCATTTAAAATTTTGATAAAGGAAACATATGGTATTAGTATTTATCAAGACAGACGGTCTATGCCGGGTAAATATTGATCTGGTATAGACAGTACATAGTTAGTTTGTTTTTGTTTACATTGTGTTGAAGTACTCATATTAGGTATAAAATCAAGTTGTTCCCATGTAATATTAATAATATAATAGGTATTAACATTACTTACGACAGATTCCAATTCTGGCTTGATACATCCATTTTTCCTGTAGCCATTTAATCCTGTTTCCAGTTTCCCATTGGGCACATGTCCGTTTGTAAGTGTGGTGGTAATTGTCACCGCCGACATCATTAACTTTTACTAATTACTAAGCGAATGGAAATTCAGGTAAGTACTTTATTATACTATTCGAAGCAAGTTAAGTTGCATTATAATTTTATTACAGATTTAATATTTACGAGTCTAAAGGCCAGAACACCACATATGGACCTTGCGGAAGGTTTGTTTGTGTGACGACCAAATTCGATTAATTAACGATTCAATTTATGATGTCACGTGCTCCCTCCGCACAGTGGAAACCTCGACTGACTACGGAATCGGTAATTCGGTAAGAATGTAGCTGATAACTTCAATGTTACAGAGGCGCGCGGGTGATGCGGGGTACGGGGGGGCGGCGCCGGTGCGGTGGCGCGATGCCAACGTGGAGGTACGGCGGCTGACACGCGGGGAGGCGACTGGGCACGAGCTCGCCCGAGAAGTTCCGGTGCCGGGACGGACTAATGTCATCGTATTGGAGTCACTGTCATACCGCCACATGATACGGTAGATCACATGGATCGATCGTCGCCATCTTCCATTCATTTCATTTTCGTTTTACGTGTAGAAATTAATTGATACACTTGACGTTGGCAGAATTGGGCGAAACGCGCAGATAAGCCATTAATAAAAGAAGAAGAAAGTGGCATACGTAACAAGGATCACTTATCTAACAGGCGAAGAGTAATCGTAAACATACAAGTTAAAAAGATATAAGTAATAAAATAATTTAATTTAATAAGAATTAAACAAACAGTTTTATCTTTTACTTTGTACTTGCCGGATTTAACGCAATCATTTTTTTCTTATCTATAATTAGTCCATATGTAACTATGATTTAGCCGATGTCTGATTTCAAGTGGTGTACCGTACTATGGGTTAGCGTGTTATATATTGATTTAATTTGAACTATGTAAACATTTGCTGTATATTTTTTTTGCTTTGTCATCAATCACTTCATCGGTTTCTGTTCTGTTTTATTAGTTTCTTTTATTTCTGGTGAAAGTTTATTTATCTTGTCAATAAAACACACGCATTTTGTCATGTCTTATAAAATTCCGGTGA
This sequence comes from Diatraea saccharalis, assembly GCA_918026875.4. Taxonomy (NCBI): domain Eukaryota; kingdom Metazoa; phylum Arthropoda; class Insecta; order Lepidoptera; family Crambidae; genus Diatraea; species Diatraea saccharalis. The sequence continues at coordinate 6,587,639 of OU893341.1, read as the reverse complement.
ATGCCTAAGGTCGATTATATACTTCAACTATTATTTTATTAAAACTTCCGACTAAGTATTTATTATAACGTCACGGTCATCACGTACAAACTTGTACTAATACTTTATGATCACGCTGATACTAATACGAAACTTATAAATCACACAAAATCATTTTAAAGCTTAACATCAACCGGTATAGCTTTCTTACTTTCATTTCGCCATTTACTCCTTAACAACTTAGCAACTTTTTAAACGATAGAATCAGCATTTTTAAGTTCTATTAAGATATAACCTTTGTGGTTTCACTATGTTTGTCTGTCTAACTAATATCTGTCGCTAATAAAAAGTTGTAAATTAACATATACGTGTAAATCACGTCACGAAAACAAAGTGTAAACATACAATTTTGAAAAAAAAAATTAGGTTAAGTTTTCGACATGGAATGTCTGTAGTCGTATAACTTAATTATAACCAAGTTGAAAAGTAAACTAATCAATCGTACTGATATTATAAATGAAACTCTACTTGATGTTGCCAATTTAATGTAACATCACATAGCCTATAGGACAGTTGCACAAACTTCCATTAAAGTTTAATGACGCCTTTAAGCTCTAATGAATGTCAAATTTTTATGAGTAATGTCGCTTTAAACTAATGAAAATTCTAATGGTCGTTTGTGCAACTATATGTATAGCACGCGGACATCTAAGACGTTTCTAATAATACCTTATTTGTCTAGTTACGATGAGAAATTTCGAAGTTTCGACCAGATGAACATTCTTAGATACGTACATACCGGCCAAAATCATAACAAAAATCAAACAATCAAAATCTCAAGAAGTTCAATGCAGTGAACTCTTCGGCAAAAGCGACTAGCGGCTTTTATGCTCTTAAAGTTAACCATTATCTTCAAACCGACTTATACTTAAAAAGGGAAACGTACATAACCCACTTAAAATTATTTAATTAAATTTTCTGATCGCGTAAACAAGTAAGTAAATATAACCATTGAACATTAGCTCAATGAATATAACACGGACAACTACGGAGCCCTACACTGCACATGATCCAAAACGCACTTGGCCTGGTTTTACGTTATAGCGTTATCGGAAATGAATGACTAACCCGAAAATATAACTGATCGTATTATATTATATTGACTCACTCAATCAAGACTTTTAGCCCATATTTTTATCTAGAAAAGTACTAACAAACCGACGTAGTACTTTCGAGAAAGATGACGGCATCCCAAATAATATAAACATTTCCCGAATAAATAGTTCCCGATGAGTAAGAAATATAATTTAATAAGTGCAGGGATCAAGAGCAAACTATGTATCGCCTAAAGGTGATAGATTGCAAACATCTTTGATTGTACGCCACGAAATCAACCCGTAGAGGTCACCCGCACTCTGCATGTGGATGCTATAGACTAATGTAAATGAATCATAACTATTGCATCTAAGATATTTTGGTAATACATAACTTTATTAGATAACTAGCTTTTGCCTACGACTTCGTCCGCGTGGTGAAGTTACTTTGAGCAGCATTTCTAACAAATATTTATTCATTATATCGTGTAAAATACCCGAAATAAACTTTCATCCCCTATTTTATCCCCTTGGGGTTAGAATTGATCAAAATCCTTTCTTAGCGGATGCCTACGTTATAACATCTACCTGTAGGCCAAATTTCAGCCCGATCCGTCCAGGGGTTTGGGCTGTGCATTGATAGATCACTATGTTAGTCAGTCACCTTTGAGTTATATAGTATTTAGATAAAGAATTAATTCATCGGAATTAATGTTGTTTTAAGATTTAATAATTCAATATTGTTAAAAAAAAAATGTCATGGTTGAATCACTTCGGAAAATATCGATCAACTATATAAACTAAAGGAATCTTTGAAAATAATCGCTTTTAATTTTGATTTTTTGTAATCATATTTTCTTTTTCAACAAAGCTTTTATTCTTTTTCCTGGTCTAAATATGTGAACCTAGGCAGCAAAGGCAATGACCGGCCTACTGACCGAGTGGCAGGTGCCAAGCACGACTAGCGGCAACTAGCCAATGGTGTAATTTAATTTAAGCATCATCTACTTATTATATAAGACGATTTTTACCAGTTTGACCTCGTCTTCCCCACATACAAAAAGAATTAGCCGACCTCACCTTACTGTGTCAAAATTATTGCAAAAATATAGATAGTTTTTTTTAATGAACGTATTTTTTGTGTATAATATTAATTTGTGGATCTTTGTATTTTTTTACATTATTTGGATTCGCGGGATTGTGAACGCATTTCAAAGTATAATTTTAATTTGAGGATATTTGTGATCCTACGCAAGAGGTGTTAAATCATCTTGGATAGCGCGTTAACACATTCAAAATGGTCAGTGGTAACTTAATTCATAAAAAGTAACTAAAACCTTCGACTTTTAGAAACTTTAACAATCACTTGTAAACAATGGATATGTTTATTGGTGTTACGAGGGTCAAACTGAAAGTTCTTAGAACTGGCCACTTATAAACAATATAATAAAAAAATAATTCTAAAATTTGAAAATATAACTCTTTGCCAATATTACTGAGTATATATTTCATTCATTTGTCATTTGTTTTACGATTTGGCGGCAAATTGAAAATTGTCTGTGTCACGTCATCATGAATTTAACACGAGAAAATTTTCGTGCAATGATTTTTTATGACTTTCGATGTCATTTAAGTCAACAAGAAAGTTATGATAGACTACGATTGACCTTTCACGATGAAGCCCCATCTCGTGCGACTGTTTACAACTGGTTTAATGAGTTTAAACGTGGTCGCACTAATCTCACTGATGATTTACGTGAGGGACGGCCTTCTACGGCGACGACTGAAGATAACATCTGTGTTGTGCGGCGTATAATAGAGACTGACAAAAGAGTGACCTATCAACAGATTCGGACAAGCTTAGGCATCGGTATGAGTCAAGTGCACAAAATCCTCCACGAACATTTAGCGGTCAGGAAGCTTTGCGCCCGGTGGATACCTCATAATTTGACTGAGGCTCAAAAACTCCATCGTGTGGATTGGTGTCGTAAAATGATTGAAAGATTTAACGGAGGTGACTCAAATGCTGTGTTCGACATACTAACAGGTGACGAAAGCTGGATTTACTGTTATGATCCTAAAACCAAAAGACAATCTGCTCAGTGGGTGTTTCCTTTCGAGGAGTTGCCAACTAAAGTGAAGAGAGATCGAAGTGCGGGAAAAAAAATGGTGGCCTCGTTCTTTGGAAGGATAGGTCATTTTGCAACAATTGTGTTAGAGGATCAAAAAACAGTTTCTGCAGAATGGTACACTACCAATTGTTTGCCACTTGTCTTGGAAAAAGTTCGAGAGAAACGACCTCGCAGTAGGATCCTCCTTCACCACGACAACGCCTCGTCGCACACCGCCAAGCGAACGATCGACTATTTGGCGACATCAAACGTTGAATTACTGGGTCACCCGCCGTATAGCCCCGACCTCGCGCCTTGTGATTTTTATTTATTTCCAAAAATTAAAGAAAAACTTAAAGGAAAGCGGTTTATGAATGCTGAAGAAGCGGTGGCTGCGTATCGCGATGCCATTGAAGAGACCCCTAAGGACGAGTGGGCAAAGTGCTTTTCCCAGTGGTTCCATCGCATGCAGCGGTGTATTGACGTGAATGGACAATATTTTGAAAAGATATAATAAAACTAATAACTGGCTAATGTAATCAGTTTTTGATTTTCTAAGAACTTTCAGTTTGACCCTCGTATTATACAACTACATAATGTGATTGATATTGCTCCTAGACTTTTGTAAGAAAATGCATATAAACGTGAAGAGAACATGAGACGAAATCACCAAGACAGATTGGCGTGTTGCGCGAAATGAAGTGTGAAATTTATTTTTTAATTTATTGCTCGACAAAATCGGGACCCAGATTATCGTGTCGTATTTTAATGAAGAACATTTTATAAATCCAACATCAACAGGCGCGAACAACGCGAACACGTTTAAAAACCTTTAAACATTCACTATTTTATTCTTTGCACTATATATTTTTTCATCATTCATTCATTTTCCAGACCCGATTAGGTGAACTCGGAATCCCACGAGATTTGCGGGACCACTAAATACGCTTGAATGCATTATGAGAAGAGGTCAATGAATCCGGGAGTGAATGAAGAATCCAATGATAACATAAAAATCTATGAAAGGCATATCACAGACTCATATAGAAAGCGTGAAGGCAAACTACTCAGTAATCCTACACAGTATAGCGCGCGGCACTTTGCATATGTTATTTTATATTCAAGATGATGAAACCATATTATCTGATCTATATCAATTCTCATGCTTAAAGGGTGATTTAACTCTGATCCCGCAAATACCGAAATCCCGAGGAATTGAAAATTGAAAACTTTCAGTTCCGCAAATAAAGAAAGCTGCGGGATTGGAAGCCCTTTGATTGTTCAAGATTGCACATCTGTCATTGCACAATATGATGCTGTCTTTTTTTAATTTAATTATAATTAAGTGACTGGCCGCTTCCCTTTATTACTGATTAGATTACTACATAAATTAAAATTCTATATATTTGTTACCTTTTTTATTGCTAAAATAAGTATTTAAATATAATCAAAACATGTCAGTTATGGATTTGTAGTTATTTTTAAGTAAATGTGTCATGGTAAAATGTAATTGTAAAATGTTGCATGCCAAATAGTAGTACATAAAAAAAGTGTTTGAAGTTGTTGAATAATCACGCCACTTTGTTGGCGTCGCGCCGAACAATCTGGGGGCCATAGGATAAGCCACTTTGACTTTCTAGAATCAATTAAACCTGCTATAGTACCAAAGATATAATAATCTATTAATAAAAAATAGTCATAAATTACAGAAACAAATATAATAATAACTATAAAATATTTATTGCTTCAATGAAGTTCAGATAATGGGTATGTTTATGATAACAAACTAGTCAATGGATATGCAGACAGTACAGACAATTTCAACATAACTTTGCAATGAACTGTGTTTTGGAGACTTTCTTTTCTAAAGAAGTTGAGACAAGACATGGAAAGAGTTGACAACATATTTCATTCAAAATAATTAAACAAATAAGTGATTGCATCAGTTCTAGAAATAACTTACTCAACAACAATTGGAAGGTTGTGTTGCTGCAGGGATCCTAATACTGTGTGTATTGGGAGCACACAATGGCTATGTTCACACAGAATACGAACATAGCCATACACATATTATGCAGAGCACATATAGGTATACACAAGCCACACACACTTTTGATGTGTGAGACATTTTGACTTCTGAGGAGATATTTAAGGGATTTAATGTCCACAAGCAAGTCAACCTAAAATATATAAGTGTATAGATTTCAGTAAGACTTTTGTTTATCTCATAATACCTATTTTACTAAAAAAGTTACCAGTCAATGGATAGCTTATTAGGGATACTGAAGTGGATAGAATAATTAATCGTTTCCTCTCAAACTCAAGCTACATCTTGTGTACCACAGGGAACTCAACTTGGTCCAATTTTATTCAGTCTATATGTTAATATGATATCCCTAATGTTAACAAATCTAATAATAAGTATGACCTTAACATAGCTAAAGTTGATTCAAGCTTTGATGAGTTCGAAAAAGTTCTCAACAACCTTATTAAATGGTGTTAGCACAGAAATGGCTTATAAACATATAGTACAAAGACAAAATCCATCAAACACTAGCTCATACTTCTCTAGGACACTTAATCTTTAATGAAATTTACAGCAACTCTTAATATTGTAACTTCATTTTTAACATAACAGATATTTAAAAAGATATTGAATCTATAAAAATATCTAATAATATAATTGAATCTTTTTTTTTTTTTTTTTTTTTTTTTTCTTTATTTCTTTGAGGGTTTTGTCACGCAGTGACCATGTCACCCTCATTATGTATATGCATGTTATTTTATATTCTTCGTTTGAGGCCTGATGACACTATTTTTAGTAGCATCTTAGCATCTCCAGAAAGAGGAGAGGCTAACATACTATTACACACACCTACTTCAAAAACGTTGACATTTCTAAGGTTAAAAAACTGTTTTCTTTCATTATCATTCCGGACACACTCCATCATAATATGACTTGCATCTTCAATTTTATTACATTCTGAACAAACTGGCGAGATTGTTTTACCCATGAGAAACGCAAATCCATTAAGAGGAATATGTCCAGAACGTAACCTTAACATATTGACAATATCATTCCTAGTCATGTCTGCACCGTCAAACCATAACTTTCGAGGGAGGTTAGGTTGAATGGTCCTGTACCATATTCCTTTGCTCACAGATCTTTCATTTAGGTGCTCTTTCCATATATTATACATAGCAGATTTTATTAGAAACATATAGTCTGGTAAATATGGATTACTACAAACTGGAATTCCCTCAGTTGAGGCCTCTTTGGCGAGGGAGTCTGCTTTTTCATTACCATCTATTCCTACGTGGGCAGGTAGCCACTGTAGCACAATATTTTTACTCTTGTCAGTTAATTTTAGAATGATCTTTATAATACAATAAGCTATCGGTGCTCCTCGAAAGTTCGAGGTGCATCGAGCCAAATGTTGGAGTGCAGATTTTGAGTCACTGAATATTACAATTTTATCGCAATTAATTGATTCACTATAAGATATCGCTTCTGCTATTGCAATCAACTCAGCATGCATTATAGATATTTTGTTTACAATTTTAAGTTTAACGGAGTCATTTGTAATTTCGTCAAAAAATGCCGCTCCTATGCCATTTTCGCCTAAAGATCCATCTGTATATATTTTATAAAATTCATTATAATTTTTGCTTATATATTGGGAACATATATTTCTAAGTTTATCATGTTTGATGATTCGCTTGACAGTAACCCCACTGACATCGAGATTAATAACTTTTGATAAATCCACATCTCCAATCCACGTATCTAAGGTAAACATATCAACGATCATTTTATTGTGAGATATTGGAACTGATTTGTAAGATTCGTAAGCTAACATTAAGAGAGGTGTCTTTTTTTTCTTCCAATAATTCTTTCTTTGTGGGTCGTTAAGCTTTTCAGAAATATCTAAGAGTTTTCTTAGCGGATAGGACTTCGATTTTATTAAAAATTTACCTGCGAGATAAATTGAATCTTTTATAATAGATCAAGAATCTATTAAAATAAATAAAAGTTATTTGATTTGATTATATACCACACAAAAAGTTGAGAAGAAATGCAATATAGAAACAACATTACATTGACAGAAGCTATAAGTATCTAAAATAAAAAATCAATGAGAATTGTAAGAAGATATCATACCCAGCCTAAAATGCAAACATCATCTTCTCGGTATTACATTAATAATATTGCATTACACTGTATAATTAAACATATGAGAACTTTTTAGAGCTACATGAGTAGTCAGTTTATTTAAAGTGTGAGTGAAAATATTGGATTTCAACATGATTTACTCTAAATTCTATTTATGATAGTCATGACGGTTTGATTGAACAGTTTTGTAATTTGTGTTGTTGTAATAATTGTAAAGTACCAGACTTTAAATATACAGCTTTTTGCTGTTCATTAGATTGTACTGATTGGTATTAGTAAAACTTACTGGAGATGTATCCTCGTACTGTTGACTGGTGCTGCTTGTGAAACTAGTTTCGCTGCCATTTCTGTCTTCTGCTTCAGGTACTTCCAATAATTTTCTGCTCATTTCGTTGTCACCCCGAGTTCTCTTACGAGACATTATAACATCGCACGGGGTCAGTCGCACTGGTAAAACTTTATTCAGAGTTCCAATTCGCAAAGTATCTTCTGATATATATCTATAACAGTATTGAGTATAACTGTTGCTCCTTGCTTGCGTAATGCGGCTACTGCGGCTCCTGGATGACTATTTGGAGTATTCCTCGATATACCTACTTCACTTTCGTATTAGTCACACTTATGGTCGTGGTAATCACAAGAGTAACTCTCTTAACAAACAAATTGTAAATTATAGTGTATGTCACTTTATAACTAATTTAATCTTAAAAATTGATTTTTATTCGAGTTTAATAAAATTTAGATTGAAGAAAAAATATTGCAAATGCAATGTGACTGCACACCGTAAAAAAGTTTTTGTGACAATTGACAGGTGACACTATGCTCTTTTTTTTCATAATATAGCAGGCACGGCTTGTGCATTGATTGACAAACAAAATGTAAGGAGGTATTGTGGGGGAAATCATCGCCATCTTTCATTCATTTCATTTTCATTTTACATGTAAAAATTAATTTATTTACTTGACATTGGCAGAATTGTGTGGAATGCACAGATAAGCCATTAATTAAAAAAAAGAAGAAGAAGACGTATTGTGGTGACATAAAGTGCGATTAAAGTTAAGAAGAAGTGGAAAACTCTAAAAATTGCCTTTATAAATATGTACTTTATTGCTATAAATTAAAACTAGCTTTTGCCCGCGACTTCGTCCGCGTGATATAGTTACTTTGGGCATCATATTTTCCAAAAACGCTGTTGTTTTTTGAGCTGATGATGAAATTACCTTGATATTTAAATTCGAAGATAGTACAACAAAATACCAACGAAAGTCCAATATGTTTCAGCACTTTATCTTTGAAACTTTAGAGATATTAATCCAATTCAATGCAATTTGAAATAAAGATGAAAAAAAAACAGTTCTGAAGTTTACACAAAACTTAATCGAAAACGTAATCTACGCAAAATTCTTTGAAAGTAACGTTACCACAGATTACTTTAGAATAAACGCCATCTATTGGGTGTATTTGCAACCTAGATGTCAAACGATATTGAAGAATTTTATCTATGAACCACGGTACACCGCCATCTATAAGAACTTCATAAAATTAAACAGTAAATAAACACTTGCTTAAGAAACAATTAATTAGTACATTTTATTCGTTTACATTCACGACATAAGTGAATAATTGAGATGATAACTATCCTATCCAGCAAGTTAGACCAAAATACGGCTACATGTGAAATTTGATAGAAATCGGTTCAGTAGTTTTGGAGTTTATTGGCAACATACAAATTTTTATATATATAAGAAGTACTTTTTATTGCTTCTTCTACATTAAATAATCCAAACCGAGAGAGATAGTCACAATGAAGGCCATATGTCTCTTTCTTTCATCTTACCATTAAAAATATCGTTGATTATGATTAATAATTTAAACTAAAATAACCTTTGTGGAAACATTTGTATTTAAATAGTAACTATTTTAAAAATTTAAGTCATTATATATTGACATTAATTTCGTTAATATGAAATTATTAAAATATAGTATTAATTATTATCAATGATACTTGTTTACTTATTTTCTAATGGTATCTTATTTAGATGTCATAGCGGTGACATATTGATCGAGTAATTCACGAGTATTGGTTAAATTTTCTCCCGTAGGATCTTTTTTGATTTTGTGTATTATTTTTAAAGTATGAGACTTCGTCATCCTATAAAGCCGAATCGATAGCGCATCTGATATTAATTGGTTAGCAATTTTAATTTATTTGAATCGTAAGTTATTTATTATGTTACGTATAAAGAAACGATGATTGGTTTATATTTCAACATTAGTGATGAGCCAACTTATTGGTTGCTTGTAACTTCAATTGACTCGATTCATCCAAATTCAGGTTTGGAATGAAGATTGAAGATTTCGTTTCAGCCGGGACAACTCTGTGCTGTTACATAGTATGAAGACTATAATTATTATATGTTTGTCATTACAATTAATTGTCAATTTTTTTTTAAACTTTTTGTTTACTCTATCTATGGTTTAAGAGTTTGGATGCGGATCTTTAAAATTGGACCACATGTAAGTGTCGTCACGGAGTGTCTTGTTGTATTAAAGTCATAGAGGTATAGGTTCCTGCTTTGTATTGTTAAAGAATAAAACTGATAAATTTCTGCCACACGCACGACACAACATACAAATGTATCTCCAACAGGATTACCACCCGGCTTATTGATTGGGTGACTTAACATCACTCAATCGGATCCTAACTCACTTCGTTACCCTGGATTATCGATATCGTCATAATCGTTACTGTTGGTTAATATACATTATAAGGTACTATAAACGTAAATAATCGTTTTAGACCAAAATTGTTCTAGTGCCTTTAGATATAGGCTCCGTTTGAATTATCTTTGGTAGCGTCAGTAGCCTGTCTCGTGTTTGTTTTAATCAGCGTTTTGTCTGTAAAGGTGCATTTAAACCTTCGATCAACAATACAACTAGATAACACCTCCCATACTAAAACAATACTCTAATACGGCACCAAACCATAGAGCATACACTGCGACAACCAAAGAAGTCTAGCCGAAAGGGAAGAATTTATTTATTACCGTACATATTTAATTATAACTATCGTTCAGTCTCTTAAATCACGTGTCTCTCTCACTACGGGATGTTGGCAAAATTTCCGTGTATAACGGAACAAGTCCATACTGAAATAAAAAATAAAATAAAAAAAAAGCTGGGTAAGTATGGAGTCGCATTGAAAATTTTATTTTTCTAAGTAAAATATACGTGTAATGAGGATATATTAAAAAAAAACAAAAGCACTAAAAAACACCTTCACTAGATGGCGACTCTAGCAGAAGTTGATTTTTGCAGAAAACGAATAGACCATAGACAGTCATTTCCGTTCCTGTTAACTAACATATTAAAAACTAAAATTTCGTAACTTAGATATCAATACAAATAGATATGTTGTTTAATAGGTTTTTGAGAATCAAAACAATGATTATGGTTTGATAAAACTTAAATCAGAAACGAAAAGGTGCTAAGTTCAGTTTAAGTATAATTTGAGACGTTCTCAACTTCAAATACTCCATTCAGAATCCGGGTGTTTGACCGGATTTAGTTTTTCAGTCAGTAGTTTCGCTATCCGTCTGATACAACTGTACCCACCGAAGACCAAACACAGACTCTAGCGCCGCTAAATGTAGTGTCGGCGTCCTAGTCGTGGAGTTGTGGTGAGCGAGATAATATGGAAAAAATAAAAATATTAATAAATGTCAATAACTTTTATTTTAGTTAAACAAAGAAATGTATATATAATAATATTATATATTTTATTGAATAAAATTATTTCTTATAAACAGACATCTCGTCCATTGCGAGAGACAGCCACCAAGTTCCCATCGTAGCCGAAAATATGGCAAATCATAACATAAAATGAATGCGGATGATCCATGATCTAGTTGTACTAGATGCCTAAAATTTTGTCTCTATTTTACTTCTCAATTACAGAAAGTAATAACGACTAATTGGAGCCGCTACTTAGAAGTCGATTAGGCGGAAAATAAGACATGCAATCCATACGCATGCGGCAAATTAAAGTGTTTGGACCATCTGTATCGCAATTCTTTATAAAATCTTTTCATAAAGAAATCAAAACGCTTCGAAATATTGTGGTCAAAGATATTTATTCAAGGGTTTGAGTTCTATTTAAGCCGAAGCTCGAAGGAAATGATCTTAAAAATCATATAAAAATATATCACAGCAATTTCATTTAGCCCAGCTGTATCTTTATAACAGAGATCAAAGAAGAAATAGTCCTCGTTTAGGAAAAAATGCATCCAGTTAATTACGATTAATTTTAAGCGACAGATACACCGAATCCGTTACGAGTGACGTAATTATGGTTACAACTCTATATTATGTTATAATAAATAGACGAGTTTTATAATTTCGTGGATATCCATTTAGAAACTGGCGTCGGGACCGGGAGGGGGCGACTGGTCACAGAAGAGGTGTGCCGAGTGATGTGACGCGTGAGGGCGGCCGGTGACTTGTATCGGGGCGTGCACGCATTATGTGGACAGTGCCATTTGCAACGCCTCTTTATGTTCGTTGGATAGCTGCATTAGGCACGAGTTGAATAGCTCCGCATTACTCTACAAAGAAAATTTTTATTATAATACTATAATAATAAATGGATACATCAATACCGTGTTATAGTAAGATATATATATATATAATTAAATAATTGACCCAGACAGACTAGACAATAGTCCAGTTCACATTTCAATAACTCAGGAAATTAAGTTCAGTCAGTTTTTGCGTTTTCCAAGAATTTCGCTAATAGATCAAAACTCGTGGACGCCAAAAACTGATTTTCTTATAGAAAAAGTGTGTTGGATAAGACAGTCTAAGTATATAGTTATATTATCTGCCTATCAGCTAGCATGGCCCGCTTAAATCAAATTAATATAGAAATAATTAAATGATGCTGCCTACAGGACCATTCGAAACATTTGAATCTCGCTAAACGTAATGATTTTGAAGAGATGTACGAATTAATATGACACCTGAGGACGAGCGTCTATGGAGATCGCAATATGTACGTAGGTAGTAGGTACCTGTATCTGGCGTACTAGTCCGGCCATCTGCGGATAGACGGGGTTATCATGTGGGACGGCATCGCGCAGGAAAGCCTCCGCTAGGACGGCGATGACCCTTTGCGGCGCACCCGGAGTCGCCAGCGCGGGGTGACCGCCCGCCGCTAGCTCACACAGCAGACCGTATACGTGCGGGGCTTCCTCGGTGTCCTCCACCACTGGCAGCCAGGTCAACCTGCAAATCACATACACCGTCAAACGTTACTTCAGTTTTACTCTGATAACAGACAGATCAGACACCGGGCAGTGGCGTTGACAAGTAGGCAAAATGCCACGGCCCCCAGCTGGAAGGGACCCCCGGTCAAAGGAGACCCCTTACTCGTGACATTTATTATTAAGCAAATAGTGAATAAATTGAATATCCAATGAATTTGCCACGGGCCTCAAACGGTACAGTTACGCAACTGGACACCGGCGAAAAAAGATTTCTGTACTCTTACCAACTAAGATTCCTGGTGCGATCGTTAAGGAGTTGTCATATTCTATTACTAGGAAGTTAACGAATATCTTTAAACAAATAACTGATAGATTTCATTGTAAAGACTTGCAATAATGTTAACAATACTGTCGAGACTACCCGTGCGGTTCAAATGTTTTAATACAAGCATTAGAGATAAAATTTTACTGATGAAAGTTGCTTAACTTTCATATCGCAAACCGAAGGCACTAAACACTGCGCTATCAAAGCAACAAATCTGTTGGAGTCAACACTACTCCCATAGTATGAGAAGCAGTCGTCCCAACAATCCAACCACTTCTAACATTAAAAAAATCAAACAAAATAAATAACTTCCCAATAAAATTGACTACTAAAATAATGATCTCACCAATGCCTGATGATCTCATCACGATCGATCTGCGATGGATTATATTTAATGATCTTAGTGACGGCGGAAATAGCGTTCTCTGTGGCGTTGAGATTTTCGACGGATCTAGAATCGGGTTCGGCTATCAAAGCGGCCAGAAGCGGTACAGCGCGCGCGCACGCGGCCGCGAACTGTACGCCGCCGAACTGAGCCAGCACACCGCACCCGTACGCGGCTGCCTGTCTCACTTCAGCTTCGGGACTTTGCAATCCGGCGAGCATGGGCTCCAGGAATATGTCCTGGTACTTCACGCAAGCCGGCCCTGTACAAATCAGAGGACATATTAAATGTTAAATAATTTAAATACAGTTCTTCTCCCCTATTATTATATTAAATTTGTATTCACAATGCTATAATAAAAAAATGTTTAAAAATTAACCAGCCAGATAGCCAGAGACGGGACTCGGAAGTCACAGCCTTAAGCAATTTGAGATGCTGCTCAAACAGTTGAGCTATAAGAGAACCAATAAGGCTGCCTATTTTTTAAAGCACTTGATACTTTGAGCTACACATAGGTGTATTTCATCTTCATCCTTATTTTAATCATTTTTAAGACAGTTAAGTTATCTTTTGCCTCTGATATTTCTCTTAAGTGAAATACCTATCACTGTCAGAAATAGCGAATCAAATCCCACATGCCTGTAGGGTCAGTTATCATTCTCGCGAATCTGCGAGATATGCAAGGATTATAAAAATGTTAGTTTGAGATTTGAGCAATGTGTGATATTGCTGTTATTTGAGACTTCATGATCAAAGGGCATAAGATGATAATAAAAGAAGCTCAAGTGATTCTCAAGATCATACTATAACGATGCTCAGTTGAGACATGAAAGACTCATTTATATGATTGCCGTGCTTCCTTCCTAGCACCGTCTTCCCGAGGGACTTGGGAATAAATTAGGATATGACATATCGTATAGTATATGATTAGTATGTATTGCTATCAGTTTACTTCTAAGTATCAAAAAGCCGACTCAGTTTCTTTCATAAAGAAATATAGCCTTAGTTAATTAATTGTTGATTGTGCTTGATAAAAGAATTTTTAATTAGCGCAGTAACAATAAAATCCTTTTAATATTAGTCAGTGAGGTTACCTCCAAACTCGATGACATCATCAAAGATGCATATGGCCCACTGTCTGTCCGCGTACGGTCTGTTAGGCGCGAGCAGTTGCACGAGATGCGGCAGTAAAGTGTCCAGATGGGGGAAGAACGCATCCCTGTACGCGGACATGAGCGCGTGAAGGACGTCCGCCACGCGGGACAACCCGTACACGTCCTCGTTATCTTCATCTGCTAGCTGCTCTTCTACCACCTACACATATGCAATTATATTTTTAATGCAATTTTCATTCAAAAAATTTATATAAATATGATGATTAGAACAAATTTTCATCTTTATCGAAAGTTAAAATATTTGTAAAAATATTTCTTTCGGCTGTTTAGGTGGATTGTCTGAACGTTGATGAAAATACGCTCTGTAGTAGCAAAAAGTCACAAGTGCTTGAACAATTCGTCAGTCCAGTTACATCCTGGGTAGCTAAGTGGTTAGAGCAGTCACCTAGATTGCGAAAAGTCATGGGTTCGAGTCCCATCTCAAGAGTGCCAGGGATAAAGTAAATTTTTAGGCATTTTACATTATAAATAAAAATATATCTTCTTTGTTCTATGACATAATAACAAATATATTCATATTTGCAATGGCATTCACAGTAAATTGTTTTCTGTCGTAATCAACAATGAAACAATAATAACAACTACCATAAAATGTGTGCTATCCAGACCTTACAGTTGAGCTTCTTAATAAGCTAGAACGTCTCCAAAATTTCGCCATAAGGTTCATATTCGGACTGCGTAAATATGACCATGTCTCCCACTATCGTCAAAGGTTGAATTGGCTTACCATTCGCCGACGCAGAGACCTACACATATTATCCCTTCTCTTTTCTGTGCTGTTCAATCCATTGTCACCCAGATATCTCAAGGAGCATTTTAAGTTTCTTTCCTCTACTCACAATCTTCCCCTTCGTTCATCTGACAATCTCCGCCTTTACATACCGCCTAACTTTTCTCAATTTTACAGCCAATCTTTTACCCTGCGAGCTATCCATTTATGGAATTTCTTACCTGAGAATGTTAGACGCGCCCAAACGCTGGAGTCTTTCAAATCTCTAGCTGCGAAGTTCTTTTTGTCAGATGAACAGAAATCTACTTGATATGTTGCCTTCTTATTATCTAAAGCATCTTATGTTTGTTTATTTTTTTATGTAACTATATTATCATATTTATATTTCTGTTAATATTATTAAATTTATTTGTAACGCGCACAGCCTACCTACATTATTGTCATCATTGCTTCTTCCAGTATAGGTTGCCTGGAAGAAATCGCTGTTAAGCGATAAGGCCGCCTATTGTGCAAAAGTTTGAAATGTTTGTAAATTACTCTTTATTTATTTCTGTTGTGTGTTGTACAATAAAGTGTTTTTATCTTATCTTATCTTATAAAAATATTCGTTATGCTTAGAAGCATTTTATTCTTATATAATTTAATTATCTTTCTTTGTGTCTACCATTTGGTCCTGCCGGCTTCTGTCGGATATCGAAATTGTGTTTATTGTTCGTGTAACATGTTACACAATCGTAAACTAGGGAAAATAATGTGGTAAAAATAACATTGGGCTTACTTCATCGTAATCTTCGTCGGCGCGCTTCTGCCTGCGTTCGGTCGCACGCTCGAAATGTTCTGTCAAGAGTTTGTTCAAGATGCGAAGTACCTCAGCCATCATCTCGTCAGAAAGACAGCCGGTACCGAGTAGCTCAATGCACTGCAATTATTGATGTATTTTTGAATTGAAATCCATAAGGAAGACCTGTCGCCCCATAGTAGCCCTTCCTTATGGATGGTTAAGGAGGATGGGCCATGACCCTCCATACAATGCGGATTGGAGGGTATTAAAGACTTCAAAATGCATCTGGGACCAACGGGTTAACGAGCCTTCCGAAGGGCGGAGTAACTCGAGATAATAATTTTATAGTCACCCATCCCGTGAGCGACTCTTGCGAAAGTTGCTTAACAACCGCGGCGCTTATTCACTATACCACGTAGCTCCAGTTACTTGCATTGATTAAAATTAGAGTTGACTGATGTAGAAGAATATTATATTTTTTGAATAGCTGTGTGAAAGCAATTTTTGTAACAAACCATTAATTATAATTTGCCTATAGCAAGTAAAATATGCTCTTTGAAATTATCTCGGGATTTGAGTGTGTAACATTTCAGTTTTTATATAATTAACACATTTCTAATTGTTTCTATGGGCCTCATAGTCATTTGGCCAAAAGTTGGATAAGTAAGTATACAAAATTAACTGTTGTTTGTATGTTTACCTTAGCAAGGCTGTTCAACAGCTCAACTTGCACTTCTTGTTCTGGTTCGGAATCAATGGCTTTGAGTAGCTCTGGCAAAATATATGCCCACATGCCTTGGATATACTGAGGGCCGCGAATACGAGCACATTCCAACAAGTATGGCAGCGACTCAGCCGCCGCCGTGCGCACGTTATCGTGGAAGTAGAACTTGAGCATCGGCACCATCAGTTTCACCACGTCCTCCGCGTATTCGGCGAATGCTTCTTTCAGTTCGCGCGCATAACACACTAGCATATCGCAAGCGGAAGCTTTGTCTTCCAGACCTGAAATTATGTTGGTCAATTAAATTCTTAGTCAAAAATATCACTAATCATGCTGATCAAGTTTTGTGTGCAATATAAATTTTTTTAGTGTAGATAAATGAAATATTATTTAACGATTTTATAGGTATCAGTCGATTCATCAATACTCTCTATAATATTAAACATTGAATTTTGTGTCTCTTATTCTATTCAGTCCTCAACATAGAACGCTTAGAAGTTTTATTTGACATGGGACTTAACTTCAGCAATTACAAAAAAACAACTTCACTTCAGCATTTACAAAAAAGACAAAATATAATTACCAGCTGTCTTGATTCCGAAGTTCTGTTGTTCGCCAAGTGTGACGAAGTGCCAGTCGAGATCACCTTCAATAGATTCTAGATCCTCATTATCTAGTAGAGCCACCTCAGGCTTCATGGCAGCTGTCCGCATCACCGGCTCCATCACCATAGGCAAATACTGAGCGAAACTCTTGCCTAAAAATATACAAAAATATTAGTATGGTTCATTATTGCAAATTTTTTTGAGAAGAGAAAATTATATATTTAGGTATGTATCAACTGTCATTTGCAAGATCTCCTGCACAATTACAGGAACTCCTATTGTGAATATTCAGTTAAAAATATTTATTTTATTCTTGAAAAGAATTTCTAACTATCATCTACCCGTTTCTTGTGCGTAATCAAAACACTGTTAGTTTTACTAGACCTTTTCTTATGGACAACGCAATACCTTTTGTTACTCTGTTAGATAAAGATGAACCAAAAGATATTGGACAGATCTGAATTATATACTCTTTTAATTTGAAACCATACATAGGAAATAATCTTTCAAAACATTAAATATATATGCTACAGACCCATAATTCTGCAGATCCGCGACCATGCAGAGATTAGATATGAGGTTTGTGGGTCATCTGCAGGCAGCTGTTCACCTTCTGTGTGTGTTTTCAGCAGTAAGTCCATCACTTCAGAAGCATCAGACATAAACTTTTCCTCACCCACCGCCAGACCTGTAGGAAATAAATAACATCATTAAAAAAAAGCTTAATTTGTTTATAGATCGGTATTCTGGTAAGAATTCCTTTTACTTTAAATTGTATTTGCGCAAATCAGTCAATATTACAGTAATCGTTAATTATTAGCCGACAAATATGAATGTCGTATAGAAATATCAATGATTATAATAATATACAAAAATCGAAAACATAAGTGATCATAATATATTAGAAAAAATATAATATCCAAAGGTCTCTCAACGCTCCAAACAAAGATTCTTTTTCGGTTCTAGTTAAATTACTTGGATATTCTGCCTTTTTTAGAGGGTTTAATTGAGTGTTGGTCTGATGCACAAACGCCCATTAAAGTTTAATAATAACAATATTTTTTATTGGACACGTTAGATGGAATATCGTACATGATTTTATAGGTAACATGTAAAGTTTACATTATTATTAAGATAGTTTAATGTTACTAACCAATAAGACTGACACATTCTATAGTCTTCCCGCGCAACATCTTAAGTTCATCAGTGGTGGCGTTAGCGATGATGTACTTGAGGCATGGCATTAATCTGTCGTAGTAAATCACGAAGTCTTTCTCCACAGTATCGGCCACTGAGGCGATAGTGGTCACGATCTGTTCCAGTACAAGCTTCGTACCGCGTTCAACTAACTGCACAAAAAATTACTAATTAAAAACATACTACCCATTGACCTGCGACTTCACACACGTATATTATATCAACCCCGTATGATGTACGTGAAATAATTAGGTAAATTTTTATAATCGGTTCAGTAGTTCCGGAGCCTATCCGATGCAAATAAACAATTAAAGCTTTCCTTTTTATAATATTATGTGCAATAAAACTAACATGTCCAAAATGGAATAATTTTTATAATAACAAATCAGTATAGGTTGGCTGTTGGACTGAATGATTTGGTTAACTAAATACACTACTTTAAATTTTTAATAAATTTCTTGTACCTATTTGTTCTTCTTTTCAGAAGATGTCTTTAATGGGTTTTCAATAATCTATATAGTAATAAATAATATTGTGATTTTGCTGGCCTTTTTGTAAAATTGTATGATAAAATCATGAATAATACGATTTTAGAATAGGGGTGTAGACAACTTCTTTTATATTATTATTTTATAGATATACATGAAATATATCTAAAAAATCATTAATAATAAGTTAATATATAAAAAACAAAATAATTCAAAACTTCCCACGGAAACGCCACTTCTGTCATGGCGTCGCTAAGACGATACTTTATAAAAATGCAGCACGCTTTGATGTCTTCTTGATACCCATCACTTTTTCTCATTACTAAATTTGTATAAATATTTAATCCTGACAAAGACATGTGTAACACTAGTATCGCTACTGCATACTTTTCTTAGGTATTATCGATATCAATATTTCCATATGTAAACATGATTGGTACAGTTAATCTTACAGGAAAAATTTGTACCCAGTGCACAAATTAATAGACAAAAAAAAAATCAGAGGTTTTATATAAAAAAAAATATTGTTTTTTTTTTATTGTGAAATCATCAAAGGATCAAAGTTAATAAACAATATTTGTCATGTATCTACAGTACCGATGTTAACTAGCTTAAGACATTTCAGACATGTAGTTTCAAATTAGTTAATAATTATCATCCTATTTAAATACTAGATCGTCATTTAATGTCCAAAGTTCGCAACTTTGGCGTATGTTTTGTAACTCAGTGCATTTTATCATAGCTTTAAATTAGAAAGTGTAGCAGGTAAACTAGTGCTGCAAGAAATGCAAAAATTGTTATTTTTTGGGGAGATTTGATTTTTTTTCTATTGGGCTTATATTCACGTTTTGGTTGGAATTGAATATCTAAAATGTGATGTTGTTCTCCCATTATTAATAACAACTTATTTAAACGTATTTCTTTACACAAAAGCGTTTCTCACCAACTGATTGCAAGTTAGTGATTTTAGGCGTACGCGTTCACTGAAACCTTTCCGTTGTATATCTTGTCCATCGATTAGTTTATAGTGTTATAAATTGGGACTTAAATAAAAACAAATATATTTTTAATGATATCCAATGTAACATTTACTATCGATCAATTATCGACATGCCTTTAACACATTATGGTTTCCATCACTACGGAATACGTTTTATGTACTAGCCAACAGCGCTGCCGCAGTTACTTCGCTGGCCAACTACTCTATCGCTAAGATTGGCAGCTTTATATCTTTAACACAAGTCATCATGTGGGTTCCATTGGAGGAGGATTTTATAGTTGTTCTATAAAAATCTGTTGTTCTTGTATGTATGTGAACTGAGATCCCTGACATTCTATTATAAGAAAGAAAGGGAGCAATTGTCACATTTACTATTCCAATGCTATGGAAGTGATGTCGTCAAAAAATAATCGATATCACTAACGAACATTGGGTACTGCTCTCGTGAGACCTGTTTTCCATGGATAAAAAAAATGGACTTACCTCTTTGAATTTGGCAGTCAAGATGACTTCTAGTTTATTCATCAAAGGATCAAGGTACTGAGTCAAAATTGGTTTGGGACAATCTTCACTGAAGTTTACCAAAGCGGCAGCTGCATGTGCCTACAATAATAGTGATTTATGTTAAGAGTATGCAACATTAGATATATATTTTTACGGATAGAGTTTTCTATCGAAATTACCTGCACACGTGGGTTAGCGTTGTCATCGAGTACCATAAGTAGACCAGGCACAACCTTGTCATGAAATTTCTTTTCAAATATAGGGGCGAAGTCGGTCGACATTTGTCCAACAGCGTTGCACGCAGCATAACGGACACGTGGATGCTAGAAAAAGTGGTCCTACGATATATCTAAGACATACTAAATAATAATTATTATGTTTAGATTTTATTTGGTAGAAAAAAATACCCACTTAAGAGTAATTTGGAATTTTAAGTATTTTTTAAAACACAGAAGCACTATTTTATTATTCACAGCTTTACGTTACAAGAACAGATAAACTGAGTTCAACTTACAGGATCAGTGAGGTAATTGAGCACAGCTGATACAACTTGATCGAGCATCTGTTCCATCTGTTTGTGGCAGCCCTCGCCAGCGGAGGACACGGCCATCAGTGCCGCGTGCCGTCGCCGCCAGTCCTCAGAGTTCAACATCACCGGCACTTGTCCCACAATAAGACCCAACATTATTTTACCACCTAGGCCACAGCACATACGGTCTAGAGCGGACTCAGCAGCCACATAGTTGCTGTAAACACATGAGTCTATTAGAAACAAGTGACAGAGTAGCGATCTAGCTCTTAATTGTTTATAAGAACTGTTCACGAGGGACTGACACCTAAACTCAAATAGAGCAAGATGTTAATTAACTCGTAACTTTGATTTAGTAAAATTCAGAAGAACCACCATATATATAAATGTGGTTACTACAACAGAATCTTACATAAAAGATAAAATAGATGCTCATAAATTACTAATGAGATATAGAGTAACTTTTTCCACATGGCTAGCAATAATTGCTAGTAAAAAAAAATAATGGCTGAATTCTTGTTTGATGTCTGTATACTTTTAAAAGAAGATGTTTGGATAAATTTAAAAATTTAGTATACATAATTTAAAGTTTCAGAGATTCACAAATTAGCTATCTTTATTTTAACCTACTTTTTCATTAAATATAAATGACAAGTGTACGAACTTCTCATTATCATCATCAGCGACGTCATCTTGCACCGCCCAGTCAGGCTCGTCATCAAGCTCGCACATCATTTCGAGTACGAGTGGCGTGAGCAGCCGGATAGCATTAGGCACCTGCTTGCGGACCATAGCCGGCGCAGTCTCGCATAATGTGACCATCGCCTCTAAAGCTAACTGTCGCCAATTATCTTCAGCATCTGTCTGACCGACTACCTGTTATGCAACATTAAATATTTAAATAAAGGTTCGGAATTATTGCTTTGATAACATACCAATATGAATATGAACTGACCTTTATGCAGACTTGGAATATAGTCTCTAACTGTGGTCGGAGAAATTTTGGTGCAGATTCAGCTAATTCTATCAGTACTTTTAATGCAGAATCATCGTCGCATTTTTCAATGGATTGCACAACGACCTACACAAAACACTATATATCAATATTACAATAAAATTACTGAAATATAATTTGCAACACTAATAGATTTAAATTGTCTGGAGAAGTACTATCAAACTCCATCCTATTAAGGATGGTGTTAGCGAATTTCTCAATTTAATTTTGCACATTCTGGCAGTAACACATCTTATTAAAAAAAATGTGCACGTAAATTTTGTGCTATAATTAATCACACAATATTGAAATACATGTGGAGTCTACATAAATAAATGGGGATAACTTGACGCATTTCAGTTTTGCTGATGATATAATTTTGTTCTAAAGAATGATATTGAAAACAACTATCTGACAAAAGCAAACTGGCAGGTCTCATGATGAATGAATTAAAAATCAAAGCAATGACATTAAAGTTAAGCTACAAAAAGGTGGCAGGGGAATGGAATATGTTGACAAATATATCTATCTATATTGGCCGAATTATATCTCTAATAAGCCACATGAGCAAAGAGGTGGAAAGAAGAGCGGCAAGCAACTTATAGAAAAAAATCAAAAGAAAAATCTACAAAATAATTATTTTACATACACTAACATATGGATGTCAAACTAAGACTTGTAATAATTAAAGTATTCAGCAAATAAAGGCGTGTCAACAATCAATGGAAAGAAAAATGCTAGACCTGAAACTTAAAGAGATGGAAACTGTCAAGAATTAGATAGATCATAAAGGTTCAGGATATAGCAGTAAAAATAATAATGTCATATTTTAAGAAACAAAACAGAAAAGCGGAA
Organism: Diatraea saccharalis; assembly: GCA_918026875.4. NCBI lineage: Eukaryota > Metazoa > Arthropoda > Insecta > Lepidoptera > Crambidae > Diatraea > Diatraea saccharalis. The sequence continues at coordinate 6,564,725 of OU893341.1, read as the reverse complement.
AATGTCTTTTACTGAACAAAAAGATAGGATGATGATCTGGACAGGAAACAGACATGGAATGTACATTTAAGAAATGCGCAGAATTGGACATATTACTAAAAAAAAATAATTGGCTCCTAGGCAGAAACTCGCATTATCTCTAGAAAATTAAATTCTAATTTACAAAACCCGTTTGACCTATAATATTGAACTGTGGGATTCAGCAAAGCACAGTGATGTGGAAATATTCAAAATAAAGTACTCAGAAACCTATCAGACGCCCCTTGGTTACTAAAGACCAGTGAGCTGCATGAGCACGTGAATATTAGAACAATTCTAGAAGAGATCCAGTACTGAACGAGGAAGTATAAAGACCGCATTGCGGCACACACAAACGTCTAGCAACTGTTCTAAACACTCCTTTAGTGAACAGGCCAGACAGAAATGCCTAGCTCGGTGGACAACCTGACCAGCATACAACAGATGCTTATGCAAAATAACCTGCTATTAAATACATATATTAAAAACTAAGCTAATATATTATTATTAAGGAAGATGGTCAGAGAATAAAATTATTTTTATTATTTCTGAAGATTCTAATCTTTTTCTATTTATAAACATACCTGCATCAATGGTAGCAATATGTCACTGAAATGTTTTTGAATCGCTGGTTCTTTGTCATGAAGCAAAATGAATGCACCAACTGCTTTGACGGCCTGAATTTGTAGAGCTTCAGATTCTGTAGGCTGTAGAGCTGATAGAAGCATGCGTTTGATAACATCCAAGTTCTCATTTTGACGGTTCCCAAATACGCCAGGTACAGATCTAATCAAGAATATACAAAATATTTTAAATACTATAAACACTTTACTAACCAAATCTTATCACCAGAATCATTAGAATGTGTACCAAAATTATTATTTAGCTAATTATTCATTACTACTAACAAAATTATTGACGAAGTCTTGTTAGTCATAATTTTAGGTTCACATCCAATAGCATTATTTTAGTCTTCAAAAGATATATTATGTATTCATGGCCTCAATTACGATATTATAAGTTTTTAAAACTTTTTTGCGATGGATCCCTTTTGAGAAAAAGTATTTACATACAAACAATGGGGCACGTAGTCTACTCGTACTTATCCCTGTACAAACGCAATTCATATGAATTTAAAAGGAAATAACTAAGTCAACTAGCTGTGATACGAGGGAGTTCTGATTGCTCCGAAGTATTCTGAACACGATTGCTAGGGCGTGCATTGTAACGAGTTTATTCTTTCTATAGATATGTTCAAAATTAATACAAAATGATCTCGTAAAGGCACTTAATTTTCATAGAGTACAACCAGTAATATACGCCAAATTTAAATAAATTTAAGATTGATTTATGATTAACTTTCGAGGATTTACTTTCATCAGAGTCGACACAAGTCCCTTAGAAAAATACACAAGATATTTTGGCTCTTGGTTACGGCACGAACGAGGCACGAGGCAGTACGAATAAATTTTATTTTACAATATCCTAATGAGGATACTCCTTGTTAGGTAAGTCGCCGCTTATTGATAAAAATCATTGGAAAAATGTTTTGAGCACATGAGACAACAATCGGCAGTGTTGACAAACTATGGTCCCGCGAGGACTGATGGTGGGTCAAGCTTCAAAAACTGGCGCCATTTACAAAGTTAATGAAGTGTTTTTTTTTAAAACACGGTTGTTAGTTTGTCATACAATTGAAGACTCTCTTACTCATATCAAAACTTAGAGAATTCAACCTTATGCATACATAGAACGATATTAGGTCAGAGTGCCGTGACGTTATAGTGACGCCATGATAGAAGTAGCGTTTTTGCGGGATAATTTATGAATTAAATTTATATTTAGATTTTAACTTAATATATGAATGATTTATTTTTTTGATATTTCACGTATATCTATAAAATAACATTTTAAAAAGTTTTCGTTTAAAGATCCAGTTTCTAGCAAGAAGAGTAAAAACGTGATGGACTTGTCCAGTTTAACTCGACACCATGCGCATTTTTTTTATTTCGTTAAAATAAAGAAACGGACTAATCATCGAAAAATAATGTTAGTATAATATTTTGATGAAAGTATGTATAATTTTTCTGTTGATATCGCTCTATTACACCACAAAACAAGACCTGATGCCAGAAACTGATGGCGACATATATAGTTAATGTCTGCTTCTGATATGGAAGATTTTATGCAGTATTTGTACAGAGCATAATAAACCCTATGTCAATTCTATAACATATAAAAATAAAATATGTCATGTACTTTAGTCTTACGCGGAATCGTCAAGAATTCTAGACGCGTTAACTTTTTCGGCTTCAATTTAATCTGTATGTTATAGCATTATTTAATCTGTATGTTAGAGCCTTATTTTCATCAACATCAAATTCGCATAGAAAATTTTATCAACAGTTCTGTGAAATGTAATGTGATAATGGTCGAATGACGCAATCCATAATAATTTCGGTCCATTCAGATACCATTAAGTAGAATTATTTAGAATAATTACCCAAACTAGAACCACTAAGATGGTGTCATGAAATTACATACTAATTGTTCTAATTACTGCTCAGTTGCCTTACGACTGTTGATAATTTTCAGATTGTATACTAGACTTTATGCAAATCATACATTAAAATACATAACAAAACATTTTGCTTTTTTTTCATATATATAAAATTGTCAGAAATATAATTACAACAAATACGACAAATCCTTTATCTGATACATCGTAAATTATATGTTTGATAATATCTCTATAAATAAATTTGTCTTATCTGTCAAATGATATTAAAATGTGTAAAAATATACTCTTTAAAGACCAGTGGCCTAATTGTCTATTTTTTTAATCTATCACAATCATTTTCAAACGTATAGCGGTTGTGATATATGAAATTGTGTAACTTTTAAAGTCACAATTGCTTTCGGAACGAATGACGATTTGAATGATACAGAATGTCATAGATAATTCATTTCTTTTTGTTTTTTAAAGTTGTGAAATAATCTTTACGATTTCGTATGATTGTAATTAATTCGCCTATTTGAACTAAAGAATAAAAATATTTTATTTATATCAATAAAATATTAGAAATGATTTAACATTTCATACTTTTGATAAACACAATGTTTTATTTCAAGGGAAAACAAACAAAACCATCGTAGTATCGTACTAATAAAATGCGCTAAGCGCGTTTTTTTATGCCCGCTCGTCTAGGGATGATTCGATACGAGTAAATACAAGTACTTACTTGATACTTTTCTATCGAAACAAAGTACTTATGGCATCGATACTTTAAAACGGAGTAGTAAATAGTATCGTGAAGTAAGAAAGTAAGTGTTTGTATCGGTATTTGTTCGGTCAGTCACTGAGGAGTGTCAAAAACTCGCGAGCATTAGAGTCTCTTTACTCTGTGTTAAGGTGTCTAAAGTCTATCTTATGAAAAAGTCCCACAAGCGACAGGGACGCTGCCCTGTCCCTGTATGACTAATCATTACTAACCCCTACTAATTTTATGCAGTTAGAGATCTATATAGAGGGGGCATTGCCATCAAAATTTGAAGCAATACCTAACCAAAAACATTATACCTATATGCACTGCTTTTTATATCTAGACCTACTTCTCTTTCTTCATTATACAGAGTAAAGCTATTGACTATTAACAGTATCAAATCTACTCTGAAAAAACTGTAAAAATGATGACGATGGTGAGGCATTTTAAAACTATTTGATACAAGTAGGTATCGATTAAAAGTATCGATTCCTACGTGGTATCGTTGAATCCCTAAGCTCGTCATGTCATCAGCTGTGCATCATCTGTCAGAAAATTTGGATAGAGTAGGCATTTCATTTAGTCGAGATATTTATGACTTGGCATTTCATGTTTGAAATATTTATTAATAGCTGTTAATTTTTTTTGTTATATGTAGAGTTCTGAATAAATCCACGTATAAAAAGATCGGTAACCCAGTAATGGAGGAATTTATTTATATGTATCGTGTAATAGTCACCTTAATGAAATTTGCAAATTTTGTGGTAGTTAAAAAATAACCATTTTATGAAATAGTTATAAATACAAGTTATAAATACAAAATAAAAAAGTAAGTATTCTTAGTATTATTTCTACCGCAACGAGTGATTATGTTATTTCTAGATAACTATGAGCGTTATTGGGTTTTAAATGTATATAAAGTATATCCTTAACAAAACTTTCGAAAACACATAAAATATCGAAAGATTGCCGTTAGTATTCAACCCTTTCATTTGACATTACCAAATAGCTTTCAAAGGTATTTGTAACCATCAATTTGCTTAGACAATTCCGATTAACGTCAAATGAACGTTATCGTTCATTCAATATCTTTCAAAAAAAAGTCGCGGTCGCATTTGCTTTCACATGTCATTTATACTACATTCATTAGACAGAAGTTAAATAAGGTTCTTTTTATGGTATACTTTGTGAAATAATATTTAAAATCATGTTACTCTTAAGACTGACGGCTTATTTGCTACATATCCACTTAAGTACCAGCTGCTATACTTAACAGTTGTCGTTTAAGCTATCTGTTAAACAAAATTATGAGTATTTGACTAACATAAAAGATTTAATAACTTTTACAATAAAAAGTGTTCATCTTAAAGAACCTAGAGAAGCAGGGTTGGATACTCTCGGCACGATTCTTATGTCACTATAACTCTACCAAATTTAAAACGTTGCCTAATCCCTTCAAACGTTTCGGTAGTACAGCTTTTTAATTTTGTCAGATTATGATGTATTTATAATAGTCAAAATACGTAATCTGGGATTCTCATTAATCGTGAATGTTATTACCTTTCTTGTTGTTTTACCGTATTCCGTGATTGAGTTGTTTTTGTATTATTGTTGTTTTCTCATAGTTTTGTTTTAGTTATCTTTTTGAAGTTAAGTTTTGCTAAATATGGACGATTCCGGTGCAGGTCCGAATGGCCTACAACAATTACCTCTGACATTGTTTTTCCAATATCTTAATCAATAATCTAATAATATCTGAATAAATGTTATAAAAGTAATAATAAAAATTTCGTTTTGTTTACCTTTCTTTCCTGGGCATATATATAACTAAATTCTATTCTAATTATACACTTACAATTAGAATTTATCAAATCAACAGATAGATAGTTATAGTTCCATATTGGCTTGGGAGTAAAAGATGAATTTACAAAATTCTAGCCTCATCGCAAAAGAAAATGGAAAATTGCCCAACTCTTTCACCCTACCCTTACGTTACCTAACGTTCAAAGTTTCAACAAAAATATTATATGTATTTTTAAAATTAATCTTGAAAATAAAATGTTCTGCAGTGCTGCTTCTGTGACCCTCTTTTTTCTAATGTTATAATGAATGGAGTATAGTTGTAGCGTGAAGTTCGCGAATGTCTTTCAAATGTCAAATTCAAAGTGATTTGTGAAAGATATTTTTTTAGACAATTAGGCCACAGAACGCGTAGCATGACGAACTCGAAAACGTTTTGTCAAATGTCCCTTTTCTCAGGTGCACCCATACGATATCTCACTCTTGACCCGAGAAAGTGGCATTTGGGTGTAGACATAGAGTTTCTCGAGTTTGTCATGCTACGCATGCAAGAAGAATTTCAGCCGAAGAGTATAGTTAAATAAATCTCCTTCATATGACGTACTACGTCCTTCGTAGTGAAAAGTGCGAAAAATGGCACTGTCTGTTCTTGTCACTCCCTTGCAACGTTTGCGTTACCATCAAACCGATTGATAGAGTGTTATGCATGTGATTGCATCACCAAAACCAAGTGGAATAATCTACATTTGGTGTGAACACATAGCTTGATAACTTTCTAAGGGTGCCAACTAAAAAGTGCGCTGTAGTTAACTGCAGCACAACTGCAATTTGAGATCTTTTGGACACCACATCAAATGTCTGTTGAAAAATTGCATATGTGTGTGTTCAATAAATGATTTTTCTTTCTTCAAAGTCAATCTTGACCAATTCATAAAGTGCAATTTTTATGCCCAAGGCTTCACAAAGCATAAGTTAGGACTCCACGAAAATATTAGTCATATTTCAGCAAACAAAAGCAAAATATGATGTAATTAATTATTAATGAACAGTACACTTAAAACTAAATGTTGTTTTATTTTAAAGTTCCACGTAAATATATGGTTTCTTAATGGTTTTCATCACAAAAAAAAAGTTTTAAATTACAACTTAATAGTAATTTTATAGCTATTATCTAATTGGTTAGAAAAACAAGATTTAAATAATAAAAATACTTACGTGAACATTCTGATGCCTGCTTCCTTCATATTGGAGTCCTGTGAACCCGCACAGTTGAACATGAATTGCAGAAATTCTGGCCATTGGTTAACTCCATCATCGTCTATGTGGTTCCTGGCTAATTCTGAGACTACATCACAAATCTGTGTTAAAAAAAAAACAAAAATAAAACTTTACTGTATCAGTAGAATCAGTGGAAATACATTTGTGTCATGTTTTTATTGGAATGGATATTTTTCTATCATACATGGCCTTACACAAATGTGTTAAATCATATAAAAAATTTTCTACTTTTACTCTTTTGATTATAAAACTGACATCTATCAAATATCAAATGAGATCTATATTTAAGCAGAGAATGCTTTAATTTTACTTTTATCTTACAGTTACACTGTGTTAGAATGCTACATTCAATATACATTATAGTCAATTAGAATTGTGATTTGCCACCACAAACAATAACACTGTTGATGTTAGTTTGTGATCAATATCTATTGTACAAATCAACCTCTGAATTGACTATAATAGCTTCAATAATAATAGAGATCTGCGATTTGTTGGAATTTTAAACAAAACATCAAGAATAGAATAGGTTCAAATTCATATTATATACATTAAAACACTCTCAAGCAAACTGTTTTATCTGTAACTATCATAATAAAAAAATTAATAAACCTAATAATGAAAAATTTTCAGATCCAAATATAAATTGTGACTTCATTCATCAAGTTTTTACATTTGATTTTGTTTCAATAATAGATCAATCTAATTATGGTTGCTATTCCAAGAGTACTATATTTTCAATTAATAATAAATTAGTAATAACCAGTATTGATTTCTTATATTGTGATGTGCATTATTCATAAATGAAACATGGTGTCATCATTGTTTTATGTGAATATGAAACTTGTAAATGGTCCGAAACGTCTAAAACTTAATACACTTGCGGTAAAACTGTTTTAAAGTTGTTTCATTTAGTAACATAAAATTTTGTAGTAAAAGTATTCAGTAATATTTCTTATAGCTTCTTCTTGTCTTTAAATGACTTTGAGTAATCCATAATTCAGCCGATTCCACATAGGAGACCATAACACAATGTAAATAAATTCAACCAAACATGAATTACCAATTATCTAAGAAACACTAAATGAATAAATGATGATGATTAAAGTAATGTTTAATACAAGTTCAGTTTTTTTCTATGTAAGTTGTTGTTATAATTAACATTTTAATTCGAGATAAAGAACTTTTTCTCATAATATAGCAAAATCATATAAAGCATTAAAACATATTGAATAGTTTTGCAAGACTAACCTTACGCCTCAATTGTTGGCTGACATCCATTTGTAGCGTAAGTAATAGCTGCTCTCTAAGCATGGTCTGTTGTTCAAATGGTAGTTTTGGAAAAAATTCAAAGAACTCGGCGCTGAGCAGCCGCCGCAAGAACACGGCCGCCGACTGCCTCCCATCATCACCTAAGTCTGCATTCTGGATGGCACCCACCAAGTGTAACACTTTTGTTTCAGTGGGTATGTTGTTGTATGCTTCCTAAGTGGATAGAATGTTTTTTTATTACAACAATCTAGCCGTTCAATTATTAAAAACAAAATGTAGTACTGGTAGAGACAAAACTAGAAATACAGACACTATGTTATTGATTAAAATAACTACAAGTATGTATCTCGTAGCACTGAATCTAAACATTACAAATGTACGAGGAATACGACCTTGATTAGATATTATGAACTAAATTATACTACTAGTGTTATTTTATCTCATACCCAATAAAAAAAATTGGAATTTATGGTTAATCCCATTATAGTGTAATACGAGGCTATTTAATGATCTAACCAATTTTAATTAATATCCGCCGGCAAACCACATGCCCACTACAGCGACAGAAGAATTTGACACTCGGTGTGAATTTAATAGGTTCTATGTATTGTATAAACTCTTGATTGTACGAGGATCATCATGTTCAAATAAACATAATTGGATCATAATTTTCATTAAACAAAGCGAGGAATATGTTTATTAACGTGAAATATTTCGTTTCGGTTCCTCCATGACCACGTTTTGACACGAGGCAACGACTAAGTTTTATCAAAAAAATTCGTCTTGGTCTTTAGACTATCAAAAGACATTATAAATATTAATAGAAATCAAATCGTTACTTACTTCTGCTTGCGAACGGATGTCATTATCGGCAGATAATAAGCTGTTTAGTAACTGGTAAAATTGCGCCTGATCTCCTGCCATGTTGAACCTCTTGGAAAAGAAACACCTTTTTTTTTACAAAATAATCAGTTCGTTGCTGGCTCTTTTTTATTTTGTCTGGCAATCATTGATGAATTGCCAGTATGCAAGACACAGACCAACGCAAGAACTATAAGATACGTAGTATCTTCTTCTTGGTCTGTGACTATAAGTCAATGTATGAAACGAAGTTTCGCTTCTCCATGATAACTTCAGGTACGAGATAATTATTTCCATATTATTTCATTTTATTTATCGCCAATACACTACATTCAGTAATATTCATTGCAAGAGATCGAGATATGTTTTTTGGTACGAATGTTGAAAACTAACTTGAACTTCATCTATTTTAGAGTATTTCTCTTAATAAATGTAACTATATGAAAATGTGTGCTTCCATCGAAATAGTCATAAAGTTTAATTTTTTTCCATTTAATTAAACTAAATAATATAACGCGATTCCGAACGAAAAATTTTAATCGTTCAAGTATAAATGGTATAATACTATTAAAAAATAATCGATTATTAGATTGTTTAACGGGTATTATACCCGTCTTTATACAATCTAATATAATGCAACGCGAAAGTTTATAATCGATTATTCTTATGAAAATATTAGATTTTCTTATAGGTATTATTGGTTTTTGCCATGAAGCTAAATAAATAACTGAAGCCCAAACCCCTCTTTACCTACTTGAATCATAAAAATTTGACCTTGAATGCTTTCTATTTCATTCCTTATGTCCCCTTCCTCTCTTTCTAATAGGGTGTCCACACAACTACAAAATAAAGGAGACAAGTTTAAAGAGTAGAACATTAAGGCAAAAAAAAGTATCACATTTTCCTAGGTAGATGTAAAGTTTACACGTGACATTAATAGATCTTATCTAGATTCTTCGTCAAATATGAAATTGACTTTATTAAAGTTCCGTACAAAAAGCCTTTTTTCCGAATCTACTGGACCAAATCTTGTAAAATTGGTCATCCTTTGACCTAAACACAGATATACAAAGTATTTAATTTTTTTTTTATAAATAAGGGTTATTTTCTGGGGACAAATAAGGAAATTAAAAAAAAAACATTTTGCTAACCTTACTGTGTCGTACGTATAATAGTATTTAATGAGTCTCGTTCTCTAATAAAAAAATATCAATTTTTGAGTTTGATTAAAACTTAGCAGTGTGGGAATTAGAGTTGGCAAAAAACTCTTCTTAATAATCACCAGCCTATTAATGTACCCACAATGGGTCCATTCCGGATTGGAGGGTATTTACAACCGCAGATGCAATCGGGACAAACTGCTTAACGTGCCTTCCAAAGCACGGAGAAGATCTAATATGCAAGGTGAACTACAAGACTACAGACTACGATTGTCAGCTTACCTTTCTTCCGACCAAATTGAAATGGAATAAGCACCCAGTAAATATTTCACCATTTAGTCAATTTACTGATTTACATATCACATACTTCTCTTACATTCTCAAATGTAATTGTCATTCTCAGATAAAAATAAAACAACATTATGTTATTTTTAAATTTAATTTATATGTGACTAAAAAAGCACAGTTTTCATGACAATAAATACTATTAGATTGTTACCATAGCAAGTCTATCGGACAACCCACGACGAGATGTTGAAGGTGTAGAAAGCATGGTAAATACATCACTTTTTAGATCAGATTGTCCCGACTGGAAAAAAACGAATTATGGTTATTTTGTCTAAACCCTGCTATTAGGGAATCAAGATATTTCGAGACCATTTTTTCATGACATATTACATTAAGTAAAATAAAAATATTTTATTCCTTCCAAACGTGAACTTGTGGCTAGACGACCTTTTTCGCTTGTGTGTCATCTTAAATACGCGTATTTAAAAAGGACGTCGAGCCACAAGTTCGTGTTCTCACTCGGAAGTTTGTATTCTATTTTTGCTACCTAAGAATTAGTACCTAATTAGTAGAATATAGATTTTTACTAACCGCATCAGAATAAAAAGGAATAATTGTACGTTTTATAAAACTTATTTTTATTTGACACTTGATAGCCATTGACTTCTCCTTATTGGTACCTTGGGAAAACTAAAAGTGAAATAAAAAATATTAAGTTCAGTTTTACTGTTTATCCTTTATCTTCTTTTCATGGTCACCATATTAATGTTTGTTTATTTTTATTTTACAATGTGAACTGTGCTTTTATTAGAAAATTTCTGAAGTATGCTACTGTAAACAATTAAATCATATATTACTTTAGATACCATATTATTGTAAATGATCAAAAATTTAAGGATTCTACGTTAAAAATAATATTTTTATAAAATGCAAGCAGTCATTAATTATAGTAAAGAACATCTAGGATGCCATTTGCTTCCGCAACCTAGGACTACACATTTCTGAACCATTTTTCACGATTTGATAGCGAGAAATTTTTATATATGAATCACAATTTTCGAGTCGACAAAATTAGTAATTGTCATTCGCCATATTGACACACACGAGATTGCCATTTTTTAAGGATGCCATTTACCACAACAATAGGGAAATTTAGAAAAAAAAAATACAGTGTCTTATTCACATAGCATGGGTACGGTGACGTTTGGGGTTTGAAGTTTTTAGATACAAAAACTCGATGTTATTGAGTTTATTTCTAATAGAGATTTTGAGATCAACATATAAAACAGGATTTGAGAATAATATTTATTCATCAACTGTTAACACAGTTAACAAATGTCATCGTATCCATTCTCTGTGAAACGGTCTATAGTGGAATATAATTTTACAATTTATAGGTTTTAATAATAACTTAACAAATTAAATTGCAAGTCTGGATTATTGATTAATGAGATTTATAATATAGCCACCCAGGAGTCCAACGAAAGGTCAATAGAGGTCAAATAACTTTGCTTCAACCAATAGTTCTGAGTTTGGCCTCCAGTTCTTTTACTTCATCTTCATGGTATTTGCCCTTTTACTCGTAGAAATTGTTAAAAATGAGACTATATATAAACTAAAGACTTTTTGTAACGATAAACTTTCGAAATTGTCGTTTGAAAAATGACGCAAGGAGTAAATGTCTGTATAACAATACAGTTCGTTGATTCTGAATGTTTGATTAAATGAATCACTTAAAACTGTTTCAAAAACACAGAAAGAATACCATCATAGATGCACACAATAGTACTCTTTAACAGTTTGACCTTACATAATCAGGGGGTTTCAGATCTTCTCGCGCGTAAACAGAAGGACTTAGCGGAAAATAAATATTTAGCGGTTTCTGGTGGATTTTTCCACTTCACTTTGAGTAATTTTGGAAACTTGAAATTCATGAATGTAACCATAAGAAGTAATTTCAGTTACGTTTATTTCCACCTATTTTAAATTCGTAGGCTGGTATCACTGTAACGCAGTAGATTGCTCGGGAATTCCCCCACTTTTAGATAAGATTGTCAAAATGTTTCATTCGTTCATTGCCTTTCTCATTCGTTGATATTAAAAAAGAGGGAGACCGAAGAATTTAACTGTAAACTTTATCCCCCGCTCTACATTCTTCTACTACCGCTCTACTTCGCGACTTATTCAGGTGGCAAAAACTGGTTTGTAAGTTTATAGTAAAAAAAAATATTTCTTTCGCTGTAACCGAGTTCAAGTGTTAAAAATTTGAAACATGGAGGTGCCATTGAAGAAAAAAACAGTATTCACAGAACTATAGAAGTGAGTGGGTGAACAACAAACCTTGGCTTAGACCCGTGGTAGGTGATTCAATCGGCGCTTCAATGCACTTATTGAAGCGCCGATATTTGCGCGAAAGTGATTGATTTAAAAAGACATATGAAAACAAAGAAACATAAATCAAAATCTCAACTTGTATCCCAAAATAAACTAATTAAATTTCCGACAGCTGAACCAGCGAAATGCAAGCAGTGCGCCAGAGCTGAATGTACGTTAGCCTTATTTATTGCAGAACATACTTCCATTCGCCAAATTGATAATTTAACTGATGTATGCAAAAAATGTTTTAAGGATTCGAAATCATCAGTAGACATGAAATTGCACAGAACTAAATGCACACAGGTGATAAATAACATTCTAGAACCACATTTCAAAAAAGAACTATTGACTGACACTGGTGATCAAAAATAAAGTTTATTGTTGGACGAGTCCACTGAGATAAGCGTCACGAAGTATCTTGGAATAGTCATAAGATATTTCAGTTTGAAACAAAGCAAAGTGGTGTCTGCTTTTTTGGCTTTGCAATCGCTTGAAAGTTCAGACGCTACTGGGATTGTAACAGCATTGGTGAAATGCTTAAAAGGTAATAATCTGGACTTACAAAATTTGGTGGGGATTGGAACCGATGACGCTGCTGTTAGGACTGGATACAGGCACAGTGTATATGATTCTTAAAACACAGTATAATCTACCGCACCTCATTCTTATTCCCTGTGTCTGTCATTCTCTGCAACTGGCGGTAACTCACGCTTGCCGCATACGCATACCTTGCCGAGAAATATTAAGTTTCTTGTTCGCGAAACATATAATTGGTTTTCTCATTCAACGAAACGCCAAATTGAATACAAGCATGTTTTTCAAACAATCAACTGTGGTGAAGAACTTTAAAGATCCTCAATGTATGTGACACGAGGTGGCTTTCTATTGAACCTGCAATCGTCAGGATAATATCGCAGTGGTATGAATTAAAGTTACATTTCCAAACCACTAGAGAACACTGCTATACAGCCGAAATGTTATATGTTATGTATAATGATGATCAGAATCTACTATATTTGTACTTTCTAAAAAGCGTCCTTGGTGCAGCAAACTATAAAAATCTTTGAAAGCGAAAAAGCAAATCCAATGAAACTGTTGAGCACTCTGATGATGTTGCTACGTTCAATATGTCAACGAGTTATCATGCCAACAGCAGCAACAACTGACAAAGCTTTTATAAATTTGTAAATAAGAGACCACCTTAGTCCCGTTCCACACCTTGGCTATGTTTTTGAATCACAACTGCAGAAATTTCCAGCTGATCATACTATAAATATTGCTACAGTAAAAACACGCTGTATAGATTTCAATGTGAAGTTGGGTGAAGAAATTCAAAAACGACTACCAACGAACTATAAAACTCTGGAAAAAATGAGACTGTTGTCTGAAGAAGAAACATTGAAACAATCAAAAGACAATTCCATAACAGATCTCGCAAAAGAAATCGGAATTTGCGACGAAAAGATCGATAAGATTTTGCAGTAGTGGCAAACAATTAACTTCGTAGATTGGAGTCCACTTAATGGAGACCCTGTTACCTTTTAGGCTAAGGTAGCGGCATACAAAAATGCAGCTGATGTGAATACCTTCCACGAATTATGTGAATTTGCTATCGCCGTCTTGTCATTGCCGCACTCAAATGCCGAAGTCGAAAGATTATTTAGTACCATGAGTATCATCAAAAATAAACTACGTAACAAGTTATCCGAAAAAACTTTGAATTCCCTGCTTACCATCAGAAACCAACTGAAGATAAAGGACAAGAATTGCTCCACATATGAAATTCCTGACGAAGTTCTCGATCAAGTCGGCAAGTGGAAACCGAAAGCAACTACAGAGCAAGGAGAGGCTGGAACTTCAGGCTCCAATACGAGTATTTATGAAGATGCAGCGGACGCAATATTTGATTTGAACTTTTTTTGATATTTGATTGATAATTGATATTTGATTGTAATTGAGGAAAACATTGTACTTATTTTTTGATTGTTTATTGTTCTTTATGGATAGTTAAACACTTTATTTCCAATCTGCCTTTATGTAATGATTACCTGGCTTATCTTAGCATTACATAATGCGTATATGTATAAGTTAGTATAAACAAAATAAAACTGGTCGTGTTACACATGTAAAAAGTTTAGCGCTTTCTAGTGGATTTTTTTTTGCTATATTTTTGTCATATCTGGCGGTATTTTCAGACACTTTAGCGCTTTTCAAATTTATAGAACGGCAACACTGCTAGTCTGTCAGGCTACCTACGACCGAGTGAATAAAACATACAAAAACAGTACATAAATGGCATATGAATTGTAATTTAGTTGAATTTATGAGATAAAATTGAAAATGAGTATATGTTTAGTGCCTTAGAATAATTAAATCGCACTGAAAATATTTCTATTAATTTCATCATGGTACGTTATATTAATAAGATAACCTCTATTGTGTAATATCAAGCAGTTACTTTACACTTAATTTATATTATTTTCAGGCAAGCTCTATCATATTGGCTGGTTTAGGTATGGCTGCGGTGGGTTTTGCTGGCCGATACGTTCTCAGACAAATTCCTAATGCTTCAACGAAATTTTCAGAGGCTATAAAGAACTTGCCAAAATTTGATAGTGAAACTTTAGTAAATTCCAAATATTATAAAGGTGGATTTGAATCTAAAATGACAAAACGAGAAGCAGCTCTAATTTTAGGTGTCAGTCCTACAGCTTCTAAAGCAAAGGTTATATGAAACATGATAGTTTAATTTGTTAAAATAAAATTGAGTTAATAAATATTAACAACACACATATTTCTTTCAGATACGAGAAGCCCATAGAAGAATAATGTTATTAAATCATCCAGATAAAGGTGGCTCACCTTTGATTGCTGCTAAAATTAATGAAGCAAAGGATGTCTTAAAAAGTGGGAAATCATAGAACAATCATCAATTTCAGAATAAATATTACTAGTTATTAATTTATAGATCCAAGTAAATATTATAATAAGTTCTTTGTACAGAGCGAGCAATCATTTCTATATATTATCAAATTAAAAACATCTTTTACTTATCAATAGTTTATAATATGTATAAAACTATCATATTATTTACTTAGTCTCTTTAGCTGTTTTTTTTTTAATAGTTCTGAAATAGTTAAAATTATAAAGTAGTTCTATCTTACATTTTCATTAATAGTTTTTCCTTCAAAATTTCTGGTGACAGATTTTTGTTTCTTCATTATTGTATTGATAAACTTCATTATTGTACGGACATAAAACTAGTACCAAAACCAAGATTTTTCTCATTTGATGCTTGGTACTACACAATAACAAGCTATATGCTAAGCAATATACCAACACCTCACAACTAAATTTTCATAATAAATTACAAGTTAGGAAGAAAATCTGTCCTTATAACTAATTAATTGTGAATGTACCCTAAGAGAAATTATTTATTTTTATATCACACAATGGGGAAGTTTCACTATTCATTGATCATTTTGTCTTCAATGATTTTTAATAACAAAACAATAATACATTATTCAATACTTTAATTTCTATGCATTGCATAAAGCTTTGTTCACAATGAGAATTTTTAAGCAATTAAAATATTTTAAACACATTACGTATAAAACAGCAAATTTACAGTAATTTATATACAACAGTGTTTTCCACTGAAAAGGAGTAGCAGAGCTAACTATCCAATATTACAATCATAATATAGTATAGTACACGCAGCTACACGTCAGGCTACCACAATATGTCGTATTTCCTCAATTGATTCAGTATTCTACATACAACACATTACAGTGTAAAATCAAGTACAAAAATTTTTAGTTTGGTAGAGCCTGAAGTGGTGCTGACTGTACTTAAAAATATGTAAACAACTTGTGCTTATTCTTGGTGGGTACAAAATTTAAATAGTTGATTTTTATGAATTAAAATACAAGCAAAACTTCTATATATGTAAATGATTTTATGTGATGTAATATTTCTCATCTTCTTTCCCTGTAATGTTAGAAAGTAAACCTATATGATTTGAAATTTTAGTCTTTGCTATTGAATGAAATATATCAGTCTTTTTGCTTGTTTGTCTGTAAATCAGTTAGCAAAAATGCTGAAAGTGTAAATAGTATATGTATAATCATTTTCAGTTGCCTTTTACAAATAAAAGTACTGCATCCTAAAATACTATTTTGGCGTTGGACAATCCAATAAAATATTGTTGCAATATTTATGCCATGCCATTAATTGGTGGTAGCCATAGTTCTTATGTCATAGCAATAATTTCACATGCATGCTGTTCATTTAAAGCAACATGGCATTCTTAAAAACCAAAATATTTAAAATATAAATATTAAATAACACTTAAAAGTACTTCAAATCCAAATTCGTCATGAGTTCTAGAAAACTGATTAAACATTGACAATAAACTGCGAAAATAGTGTCAAGGAAGGAAATGCAAAACTATCATATTAATTATTGAATTCTTTGAGCAAATCAAACCACAATGTTTTTAAAGTTAAATTTATCACATACCTAATAATATTGTATGTATGTTAAGAATTTTATTGAATCCACTATTCTATATAGTTTGTTGAAAATATACTTAAACATTTGTAAAAAAATATTTCCATTCCCTGTATCAGCTATATAACATTTGTATATTGATTAATTTACATAATTATGTGACAGAAGATTTCCTTAACATCAGTTAAGTTCGATTTGGTGGTTCAAGAAGATAATTTTGTCTCTCATCGTGGCTCCTTTTGCTGCTGTTCTCGCCTCTGTTTTGCAAATCGTGCCCTGAGCTTAGTAATGGTGGAATTAGATAATGTTCCAGGTACTTTGAAAATCGCCTGAAAGAGAAATTATAAGTATTTATAAATTAATGAATCACCACCAATTGTGTAATAAACGAATGCATTAAGAATTAAAATAGTTTAATGGGTCAAGTACTAATTGACATCTATTGCTTACACAGTGAAAAAATAACTTCAATTAATTATAAAGTGTAAAGATCAAATTTATGCTTTAAAATATATGACTTGGAACATTTTTAAATATTTTTATATAATTAAATCTTGCTTGGACCATGACATATCGGCATAACTCTTTGGAAATTACTAAAAATACCTGCATAAATTCATGACAATGCAAAGCACTGGCATTTTTAACAATCGTCTTGAAGCACTCTGCCAATGATGTAAAATCATTACATGCCATAATTGCTCCTCTGTTACTTTTTATCAGAGTAATGCACACCCTGAATAATATCTTAGAGCCTTCATAGAATAAACAATCCCATATCCGTAGCACCGTCTCTATAGGTAAAACTTCAGCAAATAGACACACAAACCACTTTGTGGTGATAACTGCCCATGGCAACCCTGCAACAAATTTTTCCATTGAAAAATTACAATCGGGTATTCCTAATATTTGTAATTGAAACCAATTAGTAATATATCAATTAATTATCCCATTAATATTATAAATGTGAAAGTTTCTTTGTTTGGATGTTAAGATGTTTGTCCGTCAAACACACTGAAAATACTAAATGGGTTTTGATGAAATTTGGTATTCAGATAGGGTATTAGCTGACTTAGATAATAGGATTCTTATTAAACCACTAAACATTTCCCTAGGGTTCGCCCGCTGGCGAAAGCTAGTAAACAAATTTATTTAACCTTCTAATATATTTAATTTAATATATTATTTGAAACCATTCCTTGTATTTATTGGGAATACAGAAACAAGGAATATTTAATTAAAATAAACAGTGATTAAATAACTTATCAGAACCAATATACCTAAGTTTATCACGTGTTGGTGTACATCGGGTACTTTAGATTTGACTAGCTCTGATAATACTTCAATGTCCACTATCAGCCCATCCATTGTCCTTGTGTAATAATCAGGTAGAATATTTTCAACTAATACTTTAAGGAGCCAAAATGAAATTTCTTCACTTTTAGTAGCCAATAATAATAGTCCTGAAAGTTGAATGTTTCAAGTTGTGTAAGAGGTATAACTAGTATATAAAATTGAAAAATAATGCGCAGTGTTCTGACAAATATTTAATATTTGGTGGACATTACCAGCAATATAGTTCAATCCTTGACAGTAACCAACCACTCTATTATTATGTGCATAGGCTATGAGTATATTAAAGAGGTGTGTCTGGTGATTTGCTTCTTTGGTGAAGAATATATTATCAGGAAAAGTCCTTGGCAAATCAGTTTTAACAAGATCTACCAGCTCCTTCTCAAATGGACCATCCAATATCTTTTGATATAAGTCAGGTTGTTGTTCTTTCATAATTTCTGCTTCTGATATTGCCATCCAAACTAATGGACGATGTTCACCTGCAATAGTAAATCTTTGTTGGTCTTGTTCACGAAATGATATTACCTCTACTTTAGAGAAACTTGCATACCAATGTTGTTATATCTGTATAAGCATATGTTATATTTGAATCTTGGTTAGATTAATATAGACAGTAATCTGTCCTACATTATCTTATAAATATATATGTCTGCTGTATTTCTTATTCTGGGTACAAAGGTGTTTAACATAACTTAAAAACACTAAATATACAACAAATGAGAACTTACAGGTTAGTCATTGGTATAAATTAAACTTACTTGGGATTCCCTTACGTACATATCTTTTCACAGTATTAGTCCGTTTGACAGATTTCCCTTCTCCAAGGAGAGCTGCCCATTTCTGAGCTCTTGTCGCGAGAACTTTTAAATACATTGACATAAAATCCTCATAACTTTCATAATCGAAATCATCTTGTCTTTCGAAACCATACTCATCAACAGGGCTAAAAAACAGGATATATAAATACCACGGAAACAGAGCCAAAATTGATAAAATCTGAGTGAAGAATAAAATACCTGAATTGAGATTGTGCCATCTTTTCTTTATTAATCGATGTTTGTCTTAGTTTTTTATAAACTGCATATCGGTTAACACTTTATTTCAGTAATAAATTTTAGTACCTACGCCCCCAAAACAAATTATCAACCCCACATGATGACAAACACAGACCATTTATTTTAACTAGTGTAATAGACAGACCATTATTCGAAAAGAATGAGTAAGTATTCAAAGTACCAGTATATGTATTATCTATGATTCAAAGAAAACATTAGTTCCCGAAATCAAACTTGATGTTGCTACGGTACGTTCCTGATTTCTCCATGACAATCCTTCCGGTTTTCTTTCATCTTTAAAAGTAAACTAATTTTCAAACCTTAATAAAAAGCTCATATTCTATTTGTACTTTTTCATATTTGTATTGATATCTAAGTTTCAAACTTTTCAAATATCTGTTTTTTAATATGTTACTTAAAAGGAACGGAAATTACTGTATTTGGTTCATTCGTTTCCTGCAAAAATCAACTTTTGCTAGAGTCGTCATCTAGTGGAGGTGCTTTATAGTGCTTTAATTTTTTAAATACTTCCTCATTAAAATAACTACGTAAGGTCTACCCACATAATGTGGCCATTGCATTTTGATATAAATTAGGAAGTATTTTTTAAAAAAACGAAAGCACTAAAAAGCATCTTCACTAGATGGAGATTCTAGCAAAAGTTGATTTTTGCAGGAAACGAATGGACCAAAGATAGTCATTTCTGTTCCTTTTATCTAAGATATTAATAAAACCTAAATTTCCAAAGTTTGAAACAGATATTAATACAAATACGAAAAAATAGAAATAGAATATGAGTTATTTACTGAGTTTTGAAATCGAATTTATTTTAAAACATTAAAAAAACCGGAAGAGTTTTCATGGAGATATCAAGAACGTACCGTAGCGACATCTAGTTTGATTTCGGGGACTAATGATTTTTTTTTAATATTTCCTCATTGGCTACAAATGAGATTATCTTTATCTTCGCATTAACATAGAACATACACCACAATATTTGAAGCTGCAAAATATTGCCCCTGTATGGGGTTAGATTAGATCTCTTTGCCTTCAAGTAAAAAGTCAAACAACAACAACAAGGTTTAGGGGAGGGGAAAAGAAAAGTTGCAGATTTTTTGGGGTTTTTCTCAATAAATAAAAATATGGGTCCTCCACCGGTAGTGACTGGGATATCGCCTAAAGAAGGTCCTCCAGGCACAAGAGTAACCATCCGAGGAGAGTTTTTAGGAACCAGTGCTATAGATCTTATTGGTAAGAATATTAAAAGCTTTCGAATAATAAGTTCAAGTTCAAAATAATATAATAAATTATAATATAGTGATAGAAACTATCAATTTATAAACTTTGTATTACAAGAACTGCTACTGCTTATTCTTAAGCAGTAGCAGTTCTTGTAATACAAAGTTTGTAATACAATGTCCTACATTTAATAAATTTTTATTATTCTTTACATAGGCTTAAAGATTTGTGGATGTGATTGTCTGCTCTCAGCAGAATGGAAAAGTAAAAATAAAATAGTGGCACGATCAGGACCTTGTAAAGGACGAGGAGACATTATTGTCACTACAAAATCTGGAGGAGAAGGAACTTCTACTGTTCAATTTAGAGGTAATCAGTATATTGATACTTTGGGACTCAAAGGATGTAACCAGCAATTTCTCCAAAATGAGTTTTTAATACCATCTTATTCAGTTTTTTCTATGTTATTGTGATATTAGAGTTCTCATGTTCTGAAAACAAAAGTAAATATAAAACCAAATTATAAGGTTGTAATTTTTTGAACATTAAAGCAATTATTATTAGAGATCGTAAAATTATTAGACCCATATTAAATATATCCCTCCAGTAGTCCAATTAATGAAACACATGTAACAGCAATTTAGTTGTTGAGCTCATTTTCCTATTCACATCTATGACCCTAGCCTATTTTAAAGTAGTTCTTTTGGAGTATCATTGAAACATATTCACCTAATCTGTCATGTCAAACTTATGAAAAATCAGATGCTAAGGGCTATTATGCTAAACAAATGACATTTCTTTCTATTGGGTGCAGTTGAACAAAAGTTCATAAATGGTATTATTGACATAGTAAAACATAGAAACAAACAATATGGGCTTTGGTTAGGATTTTATTCTAGTGGTTATCTATTTATTCCATTGGATATAAGTGAGATGCAAAGAAGAAATGAGGCTTTCAAAAATGGTTTGATTTCTTCATAAAATAGAATGACTTCAAATAAAAAAAAAAAAATAGAAAATATACTGATAAATAATTTTTATTACAAAATACTAAAAAAAAAACATTTATCAGTATTATATTTTTATAAAGAATAAGTTTTTAGCATCTTGTATTAAGAATAAGTTTCAGTATGGCATTGTGAATGCAAAATTAATAAAAATATAATACTGGTAAATGTTGAAATTAAATATTTTGAAGTTGGTTAAAAATGGACTTTGAAATGCCTGTAAAGAACTACATAAAAATGTTTATGCTCATCAAGGACTTAGAGCTAACGACAGAACACGAATTTCTGTAATCTGTGGTTGAGAGTTAGTTTCATTGATGAGAGCACTCATATAATGAGTGAAGAACGAAAACCTAATGTGAGGTCTGTGTCTGTCCTCTCCATAAAATATATATTTGTCACAATGAAACCGGCTTAATAGGGCTTATTTTTAAGTTAAACTTCAAAGAATTATAAATGTGTTAAATTCTATTTAACTAAATCTTTATA
This sequence comes from Diatraea saccharalis, assembly GCA_918026875.4. Taxonomy (NCBI): domain Eukaryota; kingdom Metazoa; phylum Arthropoda; class Insecta; order Lepidoptera; family Crambidae; genus Diatraea; species Diatraea saccharalis. The sequence continues at coordinate 6,542,751 of OU893341.1, read as the reverse complement.
TGGCTAAAATAGTTTTTAAAAATATTTATTGAACATGCATATATAGTATAATAGATAGACATGCATAAAGTTTATAGGTATATTCTTTTATTTCCTAAAGGCCACTGACGAGATATTGGTGGAATTGTGTGAAAGCAGTTAGGCCATAAATTCAAAAAGAAAGCAGAAGCAAATTTTTATTGCCTTTGACAGATAAATGTCGCTCACATACAATTTCATATTAACTCTGCCAAATAATAAGTTAAAAAACACAAAACCATTAATTAAAAAAAAAAGAATAATAAGTTCTATTCTTTATTTATTAATTCATATTTTAAATTAGTTTAAGTTAATATTCTTTAGTGAAATTTGACTATCATGTAATAAATATCTAAATGTACTGTAAAAAATATGTTTAAACAGCACAGTAGCATACAAATTAATCTTACTGGCGACTGTATTGGTTTTCAATTGATGAGTTTTGATCCTATAGAGTTGAAGTTCTATTGTATTTGATGAAATGGTTTATAAACTTCAGCATTATTTGGATTGTTCATAGTTACATGGGCTGTGTGGGATGACACAGTGATCATTTTAAGGGGCATAAAAGACATACATTACTTTGTTGGATATATTCACCAGCAAACTTTTAAATAATAAATATTTCTTAACTTTCAACAAGTCAAGTTTTTATTAAACTTTTCTACCATCTAGATTTTATCATAACTTGACTGCATTTTAGAGCTATCCGAAAAAAAAATATTTTACTGATATTTTTATTACCCCACTTATTATTTATTTAGAAATTTGTTAAGGCTGCACTTAAGAAGTGAATTTGCACGATACAGATTACTAAACTTACGTGATAACAATAACAATTGACTGATATTTTCTATTTATTTTTAAAAAATGATCAGGCACCATATACTCCGACGGGCGTTTTTCAAGAAGAGTTACTTTGGTCAATTATAAAAAACGTTATTTTCGGATATGCATTTTTTATGTAAATTGTTTATTATTACTTTTTAATATGGTCAAAAATATGGTTCCAAAACCAGTGGAATAATATTTTATATTAAAACAATAATATTTTATTTATATAAAACACATAAATAAAATATTATTGTTTGGTAATAATGTATCTGTGACGCAATATCGTACAGAAAAAGACAATCTCCTTTTGATTTTAGTTTTTTGGCTCTCCTGAAAACTCATGTTTTGGTAATTTTTTAAGTGTAAATTAGAATTTTTGCAAAAAAAGCTTGGAAGTGGTTATAAAAAATAGATTTTCAGCAATCTATACTTTCTATTTTCATATAACGTCACGCGAACACTCGCGTGTAATGCGCTGAAACCTTGTCTAAATAACACTATTTAGACAAGGTTTCAGCGCATTAGCAATTTACAAGACTTAAATCCTTCACAGACATGTTTGGGCCTAATACGATATTCATAAAATGAAATGAAAAATTCTTTAATTAAAGACTTGGTTGGAATAAAGTAAAGTATTTTTTTTAAGGCTATCATGAATCCATTGGTCCTGTCAAAGAAAGTGCAGTTTGGGTTGAGGAGTCTATACCTCCTGCCATGCCATGGGGTCGACGACCAATGTCACCTGTGTCATACACACCACCTGATCCCTTAGGGCTTTCTACTGAAGGCGATGACTGTAAATTTCCTGAAGAAGAACTCCATGAATTGTTCCCAGACGGGTTAGTTGATAATTATTAGAATTTAACTTAAGTTATAAAAGAAGATAAATATTTTTATATCAAGTTATTACACAATGAAACATAAAAAGTCAACTTCACATTGATAAATTGAAACAATTTTTCAGATCTGGTAAACTGTCAGATGAGAACTTTCAACCCGGCTGGTACTTGCTGGAACATCATAGTAACACTTCTTATGAAGACTTAAAGGCTGGAATGGTATTTCTCCAAAGAAAGGTATGATTCCTCACAAAATGTATGCTAAGATGCCTATATATAGTAAAAAGTATTGTTTGTCTACATCTTGTGTTTCTGTTGTTACTTCTTTTCTAGAGTTAAATAGCAAAAAATTAAATTTTACTGTTAAAGTATAATGAGTCACATATGAATCCAGGTTGAAGGTCAAAAAGAAGGGCAACTTAGTTTCTTGAAAGCAAATACGGGAGCAGTAATGGACCAGCTGGATCGACTTGTTCTGCTTAAGAACATGTATGAAGAGGATCAAAGAAAGAATGGCAAGGAACCTTTACCAAGTCTACAAGCAGCCATAGAGGGTACAGTTTATATTTCACTTGCTATTTTCCTGCGATTTCACCTGCGTCCATTAAAAATTTCATTAATTTAAAGTGATATTATCCATGCAAATTTGACATTCATTAGAGCTTAAAGGCGTCATTAAACCTTAATGAACGCTTGCGCAACTGACCGTATGTCACCCGCATATGATGCAGGTTCCCGTAGGTGAAAGAATTTTTAAAATGAGTCCTGTTCTTTTTGAACCTATTCAATGCAAACAAACAAAATATATCTTTCCTCTTAATAATATTACTATTTAATAACTGAAAGTGTATACAGATAATTATTTATGAACTTATTGGACCATATTTAATAAAGAGTGGCTAATACCTGGAATAAATTGCCCGAGAATATGGAAATTTCTTCAACTGCTGTTCCAACTGCAGTTGATAATGTCAACCAATTTAAGAATAGACTAGACCTATACCTGAATATGTAAAGAGAACGCTGACATTGGATATGGACACATATCAATTGTGAAATAAATTATTTTTCAGATTCAATATCTTTAGCTGATTCTCTATTTTCTGAGATTCTGTCTCGTAAGGAAAATGCAGATAAAACCCGTGAAGCTTTATCATTGCTTACGAGGCATAAGTTTCTCTTTCAATTGCCCTCATCCATAGATAGAAATATCAGGAAGAAGGAATACGATTTGGTAGTCAATGATTATACAAGAGTAAAGAATTTATTTGGCAATACTGATATTAAGGTATTGTGCTTTATAGTAGCATTGTTTCTTTATAAATAAATTATTGGAAACTAAATTAAGTACGAGCTTTTTGCAGCTGTTTCAGAAAATTCTTGCTGAAATTGATAAAAAAATTGATGATTTAAAAACAAGATTATATAATAGGATGAAAACTATGCCCATCAATGTCCAAGAACAAACAAACTATATCAGGTAATGTTTGTTTTATTTGTTTATATATAAAGCACGGTTCGAGACTGATAATTATGCTATATGCAATTTTTATTTTTTTTATTTTAAATATTATTTTGTTTAGATTATTAATAAGTTTGAATTGGGAAGGCGACGCTGCGTGGACTGCTATTACCAGTCGCAAAGATTACCTCATGAGCCTCATGAACAAAGTAAAAGATCATTTCAAGAAGAAGGAGGACCAGGAAAATAATGAAAAAGGTTTAAGTTATTAATCGTCTTATAATGTTTATTAATTTGATAATTGGTTTATGTATATTTGGAGGTAACGAAAGTTGAACAATGTATTAAAAAAAAAGATAAAGACGAAATATACAAAAAAATAATAGTAGATTTGTTAATAGTAGGCTGATCAAGCCTAAAGTGAAGTTTAGTGAGACAAAAACTAAAATGCCATCATGTGCTTCTCAATCTAATGTAGATTAAATAGTTTTGTACTAAATTATATAAACAATGACGTTATATGTTGTTATATACTGTTATTTGACACATACGGCTATAGAAATCTTTGTTCTCAAAAGAATTACAAAATTTCACTTACTGGGAATCAAAAAACAATAAACAATTATATCACTAAAATGTACTAAAATGTATAAAAAAAATACATGCACATGTATATAGTATATCATAAAATGTCAAATTTTCGCAATTTTCGATCTTAACAATTAACATATTAAGGTTTAAAATAGATAAAAGAGTTGTACGTCAAAATTATTACTATATATGTTGATTCAATTATAAATTGATGTATCTGTAGGTAAACGGAAAGTTAAGGAGTCAGAAAACGAAGGTTCTTGGAGCACCACGCGCATGTTATGGTGTGGGGCGGCGTGCGGGGCGTTATCCACCGAACTTAATGCTCTATGGCCGCTGGCGAGGCGATACTTTGCTGGTGAACTAGGTGGCCAACCTTCGGCATCAGAACGACATGATAGCCTCAAGGCAAGTTATATACTTTTATAATGTGAATAATTGAGGTTAATGAATAATTTTTCATATTTTTGGTGAATTTTATAACAAGGAATAATTTTTCATATTTTTGATCTGTGTTATAATACGTATATGTGCGACTATTATTTCTAACCCAAAAATAATACTAATCGCATGCGTGATATGACGAACTTGAGAACGTTTTATCTACACCCAAATGTCACTTCTCAGGTACGTTTATACGATATCTCACCCTCGACTCGAGAAAAATGACATTTGCTGTAGACAAACCGTTTTTTGCTGGATATTGTAGGTAGAGTATGATTTGATAGGCTTTTACTAATTGTGCTGATTAGGTTAAGTTAGTAACGCCTGTCTAGGAGAGACTCGATGTACCCGAGCCTCTCAATCCGTGGGGAGATCAATGAGGGAGACGAGTGTGTGATTTAAGCGACGGTCCCGGATCTCATCTCCGTTGTGAAGGTGCACAGTAGGGGTATTAAGCCTGTCCTTTTAAGGGCGGGTGAGGGGGCGGGTAACCATGGTTTAAGGCTTAAGGATACATTTCCCCTGCGTTAAAATAGGGGTATTGATGGGTAGGCCTCCGGGGACCCAATGGGCACGGCAAGTTCACGGAGGAGAATCCCACACACCCTGTTGCTTGCCAGATAAATGCCAAAAGCATTTCCTTGGCGTTAAAATAAAGATTAAGTAAGTAAGCTGTTCTTAAAACCTCAACATCAGCCTTTTACGCCCTAACTAAAGGCCTTCTTTATGGTTAAAGAGGATAGGCCATGACCCTTCTTGCTACCATATGCAGCCGGGACCAACGGTTTAACGTACCTTTCGAATCACGGAGTAGCTTGAGATAATAATTTTTAGTCACCCATCCCGTGACCGACCTTTTCGAAAGTTGCTTAACAACAACGACCGCTGGCCTCGGCGATTATCCACTACGCCACCGAACTCTTCGCCTACGCCAACGAATGTTGTTATTAAATACTATCCTTCATCATCAGCCCTTTTACGTCCCCGCTGCAGGGGCTCAGCAGGCCTTCCTTATGGATGGTTAAAGAGAATGAGCCGTGATCCTCCGTGTAAGCCAAATGCGATTCGTGAATAAAATATTATTCGTATAAATTATAATTGCAAATAAAAAAAATGCTCAAAAATACTTGTAAATCTTAGAATTATGTTAATTTTCTAACTTGGACATGATTTACCAGGGTTCGGAGTGTAACATTATCGCGATAATTATATCGTTGACGATCAATATACCTTGATAATTATAAAACATTACATAAATTCTTTTGTAATTTTAGGACTTGTTATTAAAAGGGAATCATCTTTAAACAGCTATAAAATATGTTTTTCCTGATAGAAAAAAATCTCTAGGATGAATCTACAAAAACAAAAAAAAAAATATGCCCCCTTTTATTAAAATATGTTTTTTTATTTTTTTATTTATTCATATTTTCATTTCACTTTTTGTTAAATGTGAAATCAAAGTTAATTGTTTTGTTTGTACAATTTTTATTATTTAAAACAAAAAAGCACTTATTAATGTATTTAAAAAATTATTGCCAGTTACTTAGAATAATAAGTTAGTGGCAATAATTATATAATTATCAGATATTTATTAATTAATTTATAAGTATGTATCTGATAATTATTCAAAATATAATAATCTTGATAACTACTGACCCTGCTTATATTAATATAATTTATAAGGTCTTTTTTGTGTAGGAGATGATAATAGCGGCTGTGGAATTGTTCTCTGAGCATATGCGCGCTTGTCTACTGAGCGGCGGCGGGGGCGGCGGCGGCGGCGGCTTACCGGCTGATGCGATGCGCGCGAGACTCAACGCCAATCTGAGAGATTTACGCGAAACGTACGACGCCCTACTGAAACTAGACCTACCCTCACAGGTATTCATGAATTGTTAAAGTTGCTGAAGCCAAACTATACCTATTATTGATTTATTTACCTTTTATATATTTTTTTCATTTGAATTGTCTATTGACTGATTCAATAGTTGTTTTGTTTGTGTTCTAATATGTTTTCTGAGGTTTTTACCCTACTTGTCTTTTATATGCCTTTTATTACAATCCGCAGTCTTTAAATGCTATTAGATTTACTTATTGAGTTCCCGATCACTAAGTAAATCTTTTAAGTATTCACGGCTCTGTTGAAAGCACCGTGATCACGAAGGTACTCCGAAACCTGGTTATTAATAATTATTCTAATGTTAATGACCAAGAATGTTTAAAACATCATATTAATTTATACTATATATGGTATTTGATACTATTGAAAATAAGTTGCATGTTGTGGTCATCCTGTTAGATAATAACCTAATAAAGTTTATTTCTTAGAATCTGCAGACAAAATATGTTTAGCTTTAGTAAAATAACATTAAAAATGCAACATTTTTAGGAATTTAATGAACGACGAAATCGTCCTGTAATTAATTTTCGTCGCAACCAATAACAGGTTCCGTTTACTGGCATGTGACGTCACACGCAAACAGGAAGCAGTCATGTCATAACAGTATTATTAGAGATACGCAAAATTTATATTTATATATACAATTTGTAGTTCATTTTTATAAACAATACCAGAGTAGATATAAATGTAAAACATAAAATTTAACTTCAATTTCTCTTCTGTGATACTATTTTATTTGCATACTTTTTAAATAAACAGTTGTTAAGATAAGGTTATGTCGCCTTCACATATTTACAGGCTTGTGATGTCACAAATTCCACGTGATCAGCGCCGTTACTTTAACAAATTTTTTCATCGAAAATACATCGATACACAGATTCCCATTAAATATACTAGAAATTAAAATTACAAAAAGTATCAATAAATAAATATTGACAGTGTGTTTATAATGTCTCAAACAACCATAATATAAATTAGTTTTCAGAAAAGTGTCAAATGCCCTATTGCATTTGATTATTTCTAATACTTGATCTACTCGCAATTTTGAGTGAATCGTTATCAATATAAAAACTTAAGTTTTATTATCATTATGTTTTTGCTTAGAGTGGCAATGGGAATTGATAAATAATGTGTATCTCCTTTGTTGCCATTAAATTAACCTGTTTATTAGTCACTATATTAGGTAAATAATAAGAAAAGGTCACCAGAATTTTGCAAATGTCAATATTGTACGATAATACGGAATTCTGTGTATTAAGTTTGCGGTTAATCGTTTAGTTAGTAATTTCAATTAGTAATTTCTGTTTTTTTTTTTTTTTTTAAATAAATAGTACTTTAATATCTGAGAAATAATGTAAAAGTAAGAGCATGTTTGCGATTAATAGTTTTGAAGAGATGTAGTACTGTGTTTGTGTAACTGCTGCTGGTCGGCCTAAAACGCTCCCTACAAGTTCCAATTGTTTTAATTGTAAGACACAACCCTATTCGGGCTCAAAATAGGATTTCCATTCTTTATACCAAAATACGTGGAATAGCTTCTTTCTATTGAAAAAAATAGTACTTTTGTATGTTTATGCAATGAAAAACTACAATCCACCATAAAATGGTGGATTATGTTAAAACTTTTATAATACACAAAATTAATAAAGTTGAACATAAACCTATAATTCCAGCCTCTCAGCATAGTGGAGAAGGTGATATTCGATTACCGCGTGTATGGCATGACGGTATTCTTACAACGCGCCCATAAACGTGTCAAGGGACTCGCCGAGAAAGAGACCTGGAAGATCGAGGAATTCTCAGACTATGGCGCTATCACAAACTTGGTAAGACCTAAATAAAACATTAATTCATATTTATTATTATAATAGCTTAAAATAATTTAAAGCTCCAATAAAATTACAAATTCTTCGCCTTTAAACTAATGTAGTGGGGTTTCAGTGGAAACGCTTTCCGTCTTCACTACCTTTATGACGTCATCATCTTATTCTCAATATATCCTACGAAGCTTCAATAAATAGCTTAGTGGCTTTCAAGGTTTCCGCGGAATTATAAGTCATATCTGGCACATAGGCATATCTGGAGTTGTACCCACAAATACTCATTGAACTTAAAAAAAATAATAAATCTACACGAAACCACCACTAATGCATGTGATGTATTAGAAGTAGATGTTAAGGATAGTAAAGCTGCTATTCATGCTCAGAATGTTTATATATTTTTACCTCAGTTGTTAGTCTTAAATGTATTAAAATATTTGTTAGTTTCTTCTTTATGTCTACGTACACTTAATTTTACTTGATACCGCCAACGCCTTTATCGTTTTACCTAAAAGTAGACTGAAGAATGGCATTAACATTAAGTCGGCCTTATGTATCATTTCTATACTGGTCAATAAAGTTTTAATAAAGCGACAGCTAAGAGCAAACAGAATAAACTACTTGACATGATTGACGGAAAGGGAAATCAAAAGAAATTTGTACGGTACAATGAACCGCACAATTGCAGCGTTGCATTTTTATGCTACTGTGCCAAATCATGGCACGTCAGTCTTCATTCAACCACGACTCATAATCATCGTACATTAATTACCAATTTACATATAAGTATTTTGTGTGCCAATAACTGTATCTTTGTAAATTATTATCTATTTTCTTTGGTGTACTATCATCTCGTACAAAATTAAAACTATTTACACACCTCGATTTGATGGTCAGTACGTAACAATATCCTCAATGACAATGAGTACATATATCATTTCCAGCCCCATTTACTCCAAACTTATGTGACGGAGGCGTTGTCATCGATACACAAGTGCGTGCTGATATCGGGGCGCCGAGAGGGGGCACTTTTGGCAGAGGGCAGTGAACCGGCTAATGCTGCCCAGCGGCACATACAACAAATACTTTTGGCTTTCGTCGCTGCATTACGGCAACTTGCTTTGCATCACGACGGTGATCAGGTGAGTACTACTCGTATGAATTGGGTTGATGATTTGGTAAAAAAAAAACTAAATTCTATTTAGTCCATCAGTCAGATTATGGATACGTTTTTACTTATTACTTAGTATTTTTACTTCAATTTATCAAGAAAAGGCTTAGATAACAGGTATTAAAGTCGAGGAGTGGGGGCTCGTTACGTCACAGATTTGTAGAAAATGCACCTAAGCGTAACGCCATGTGACATTTTAACTATTGCCGTAATATGTATTGCCGTAATTTAATAATTACGCAAAAAATACGTGTTTAATATTTTCAACAATCTACTTGACTATGTGCGTCAAAAAAAAATTGTCGTTATCCCTATTAACATGACACCTGAAGGCATATTCTATTTCTTAGAAAACGAAATTTTGTCTACTATCGAAATGCTAATACGACTACAAATAAATTTATTTTTCGATAATTTATGATGCAATACAGGTAAGACTTGACACTGCCTCTGATGCGCAGATTATTTTCACGGGTATGATTTTAAAGAAATTATAAGTAAAGAACATAAAGAACAGGTCTTCATGTGTCATGTTTATTCGTACGTGTTATAGATTTTGTGAAGGTGTGTGTTAATCATAGTTCGTTTTTGTTTATACCTAGATTATTACTGTCATTTTGATTACTCAAATGAAAACAAAATATATTATTAAGTTCAGATCAAGGATTTATGAAAGTCGAAAATCTATACCTTCAGTTCGTAAATATACGCGGAAGACTTTTTACCGAGAAGAATCGGCAAGAAACTCAGCAAGGGCTGCTTTTTCCTCCTTGTTATTATAATAATAAGGAGAACAAGCAAGCCAACATAACTCTGTTGTTGTTGTCGTCATGTAAGCAAGAAACAACAGTTTATTATGTCATACAGAGATGTCGAATTAAAAAATTACATCACTAGACTAAGAAATCCATTCCGATCGCAATATTAAAAACTGCTTACTGCTATTTTGTTTCCGTTTAATATAACTTTGCGTAGGTGATTTTTTTTTTTGCAAACAAACAAACGAATAATCAACAAATCTTTTCTCTTTATAATATTATTATACCCTGCCCGTTCAACTTTAATTTCAGTGATTTACCGTGTTACATTATAGGACTTCAACAACACCAGCCTTTCAGTGGCGTTAGACCAGCGGCTGGAGGAGAGTCAGGATGCATCACGTGATACTAGCAGTTGGCAACAGCGGCTACTGGTGGCCGGAGCTAATGCCCAGTACACGAGACGCGTTATTCTACCGGCCATCGCTGCCGCAGCTAATCAGTATGTACATAATCTGCCCTTTTACGTCCCCACTGAAGAGCCATGACCCTACACGCTAACCCAATGCGGATTAACTGCAAATGCAGCCGGGGGAGGGCGAATGCAGATCAACGGCTTAATGTGCCTTCCGAACATGAAGTAGCTCGATTTTGTAATTTTTCGGTCACCCATCCCGTGACCGACCATTACGAAAGTTGCTTAACAATAAGTGGCGCTTATAACAAAAACGCCAAGGGAGAATCCAATTCAAGTCATGGCCCAGACCCGTAATGTGCGGTCGACCATTAATATTTTTTTGTAATGCCAATGAATAAAAACGAGATGTATCATCCTGACTGGATCTCGACTTTTCCTGAAGATCTCCGTAGTCGTGTAGCTATCACGACTGTTTCAAGGTGTAAGCCATCTTTGAGGTCCCGTGTTCGATTCTTGGTCGGTCAATGTAAACCTTTAAATATGGTCTCGATATTAAACAGTGGCCACTTAAGCTAAATCACCTTGTATATTTTCGGGTAACCAAATCATCCAAAAACCAAAGACTTAAATTAGCCTGGAGTCTACTATAGCTGAAATATGTTTGTTTGTAATCTTCGAAAATACTGATCCGATCATGAAAATTCTTTTACCTACTAAAACTTACCTATATTATACGTGGGTGACATCGGTTGTAATTTACGTAGGCGAAGTGGTGAAAAAAATAGCTTTTATTCAATATTACAACCACTCAATAAGTTGATTATGAAATTAACATAAGAGTAAAATAATCTCTATTTTAAACTGAGACACAAATAAATTCAATAAATGACGATATTTAAACAAGTGGCCACTCAAGCTTCAAGTCACCTTTAACTTGTAAAAAAAATAATTGAATACATACAGATATGGATTCCCGAACCCGACGCAAGCCTTGCAAGCAACCAAAGACTCTCTGATTAGCTTAGAGTCCACTATAGCTGAAACATATCTGGAACATAAGGGTGACCCACTAGTGGGCACCATAGAGCCCAGCATGTATATGGGACGCCATCGGACTGATGCCGACGCCGCCGTCGACGACGCGAGGCCTTACGTTTACGAGATCATCAATAACTTGATAGCGGTTCATGCAGAGGTAAGTCACGTGGTTATGTGCATTGAATAGAATGGAAGATGTTAATATGGAATGGAAAATATTTTATTGACATTCACATACAAAAGTACTACGTAGAAAATAGTTCAGCACAGCAACGATGTTAGTATTCTGACAAGGCTTGTCGTTTTCAAGTGTGTTGTTTGCTCATAAGTTCAAAAACTTAAAAGTGTAATATTTATAAAAATAATTAGACACAGGTACTGCTGTAAAATACCGCTTACGTAAATAGTATGTAAATATAATTTACAATAGCATTATAACGCAAATAAATATTGTGTTACAAAAAAAAAATAATGATAAATGGAAATTGAAATTTTTTGGATTGTGGATTTTTTTTTAATTTTAATGGAATTATTAATTTTGTGTTTTTGGTAAATCCAAGTGTGATTACAAAAATCCTGAACATACATAATTAATTAATTGCGTTTATATATTATTATGTCATACAAAAAGTAGTTACAAAGTATCTTCATATAAAATTAGATCCTCATGTGAAAATCAACCTGAAGTACATTTCGAAGAAGTTATGCAGTAGGTCGCGCAGTTCTTTATGACCATATGATGGCTTAATATTTTCTTGTATGTCCAGAAAAAAAAAATAACACCAACAACTGTTCCTAGATGGCGTTGTACCATTCTACATCGCGCAAGTACAATTTTTTTCCAGTGTCTATATAAAGTATTCTCATAACCCAAACCGTTAACTTTGCGCAGAGGCAATATCGTAACCAATGAGGTTAATCCGAGGTGCGATTATTGCTAGTTGAAAACTTTACCAATACCCCGCCGTGTGGACGTGAAATACCGTCCGCTATGGCAATTTTTGAACGGCCGTGAAGGCCTCATATACGTTAAAAATGCATGATCACATTCACGAACACGAAAGTAATAGTAGAAGATCCGAACCTAAATCGACCTTTACCGGGTTGATAATGGAATAAAACTTATTGTATAATTAATTTAGTATATTAGAAAATATATTAAAAATGGGTTCGCTAAAAAATTAAAAAAAAAAAAAAAAAATTTATTAAATGTTGCAACATCAAGATAATAAGAAAATTTTAATTCTGACTTAAAGTATAAAACATATAGAATGTGCAGACGTTGGGTTGTCTATTATTTACCTGGACGAACTACTGGGTTGTCAGGTATAAACAGGTATATCGATGCCAGTTAATTTCACTTGATTTGATAATAAAAAAAAATTATATCAACATAAGCGCTGTTTCATTACGAACACATTGATATAGGGTTGTCTGCAAAAAATTCGGTCCTAATACGGGTTTGCGAATTTTAAAAAATAAAATTTTAACGCCTGGGAAAGTGAGTGACAGAGAGATCCGAGGAAAGTATACCGTGTAATAGTAAATATTATTATTAATATATTACTATTAATATATTATATAATATACATTATCTATATTACTATTAATCGAGTCAGCTCTCAGTAAAGAACGATTAGACCGTAGAAGAAATCGGCGGCGGCTTCGAAAACGTTTGTAAGTAATTACAGACTCGGTTGTGAATTATTTCAAGAACTATGCCAGGAGATTATACATTTACTGCGTCCACAGGCAAGATCTCATGCCATCGAGTCTACAATTAAAGTTGGAAGATATTTTATCGTAGTTCTTGATAAAAAAAAAAATTGCATGCCTACCATTATGCATTTCATATTTTTATGATTCTTACAGCGTTGAATTTTTATGCCCAAAGTAGTTACCAATGATTCGTATCTCAAAACATGGATGGGCTTACGGCCATCTACTACGGTTTCACGATGTTAGGAGGTTAGGACTGTCCTCAATTCACCAAATAGGTATTATAAGAAAATATATTATTCCCTCAAAACCAAAATGAAAGGAATCTTATTAAGAGACAGTGAGTACCTAACTAATAGTTTATTGTTAATTTTGGCTTTATGTATGAATTGTGAATAAATATCTATAGAATTATGTCATTAATATTACAGATTTTACGAGGCATATCTGTCACTCACTTTTCCACGCGTTATAATTTTAATTTTTAAAATTCGCAAACTCTTATTAGGACCGAATTTTTTGCAGAAAACCCTATATCAATGTGTTCGTAATGAAACAGCGCTTATGTTGATATACATTTTTTTTTATTATCAAATCAAGTGAAATTAACTGGCATCGATATACCTGTTTATACCTGACAACCCAGTAGTTCATCCAGGTAAATAATAGACAACCCAACGTCTGCACATTCTATATGTTTTATATTTTAAGTCAGAATTAAAATTTTCTTGTTATCTTGATGTTGCAACATTTAATAAAAAATTGTTTTTTAAAAAATAATTAAAAATATTCTGTCCAGGATTTTTTTAGCGAACCCATTTTTAATATATTTTCTAATATACTAAATTAATTATATAATAAGTTTTATTCCATTATCAACCCGGTGAAGGTCGATTTAGGTTCGGATCTTAGACTATTATATCTGCCTTGAGATTCTGTAAAATAGAAATGGGTTGTTGGTAAACATATTTCGAGGCGAAATTTACAACCATTGGAAAGAGAATTAGGTTTTCTTTTATTTGGATTATCATTAATTGTATGAGTAATTTCAAAAACGCTTACTGCTGGCTCTCCCTGTTAAATACACAGTGAAGTGAACTAAGAAAAGTGAGAGTCATTATTTTCTTGATTTCATCTAAAATTGGCATTGACATTTCTTTTTGCCCATAAACCATCTGAACATTTCTTTTATTTGACCTTTTATTCAGAACGTATAATGCAGCATAAACCATTTCACTGAGATATATTATCCCATTTTTTTTGCCTAAAAATACAAAATAAGATTAATTCATTAGTACATTCCATGCTTATTTCATTTCGAAACGACCTTATCTTCACTTGTATCACGAAACGTATAGAGAATGTCATTTCGAAGTTAAGCGGATTCGCTTTCGAAGTGAGCTCTGTCACCTGAGTGAATTCAAATCCGAGTTCGGATTTTTACGGAATCGTTCTGTTGAACTGATAAATACCTGTAAAAATTGACACTCGTATATCCGAATTCACGACATTTAGTGAAGAAATTATATCGATTTCATTTTTTGTATAAAAACAAAATTGATTGACTATATGTCTCCGATATTCCATTCCTATGTCATTTCGAAAATCACTCCACTTATGCCACGAAACGCTATAACTGGCGCTTTTTGAAGTGAATTCGGATTCCGTCACCTGTATGAATTCCGATTCGGGTTTGGACTTTTACAGTATCGCAGGGTTGTATACCGGAACATACGCATACTTCTGTCAAGATTTGCTCCATCCTTATTATTTTTATATCCTACTAGCGGACCCGACAGACTTCGTCCTGTCAAAAAGATTTGTAATGTGGCAGTTTTTTGTTCCTACTTATTTTATAGTCGGGGCAAAAAATAGGAGGCATATCAAATATAAATTATTGTGTCACATGCAATATTATTATTATAATAAATAGTGATCATAGGTAACTAAACACTCTGCACAAAACACGATATACGAATTTGTTTCGTCTATTAGACAGTATCAGTTGACAAAAGCAAACTCAGTAGAATAAGTAACAGAAAATCCAAGAAAATAATACTTCCACACCGGCAAATTGACATCGACAGTTTATTTTTCTTAGTTTTTTTTTAAACTAACTAAACATCGACAGTTTGTTGTTGTTTCAATTTTCAACTTTTTTTAAATTTGATATGACTTGGAATCAAATCCTTCAGGCCGTACCAATTTTTTATGTGTGTAAAATAATAAATAATAAAACACTTTTGGTAACGCGGTTTGTGTTTGACTGATGTCATGACGTGAAAACTGATGCATTTTATGTCGCGTGCTGAAAGTAAAACAAAAGAAATAATATCGCAAAGCCGACCAAATTGAAAATCAGTACTAATGATTTACTTTAATTGAGTTTCGGAACGCGGCATTAAATCCTCCAACGATGTATTCTGTGCTCCAACGCACACACGCACACTGTATTGATATGATTGAATTTCAACTTTGTATAGCGGAAATAAAGTGCAAATTGACTCTTTGACGTTAGGAACACACCTACATTGCTTAGATAACAGTGAGTGCTTGTAATTTAATATGAACTTTATACAATAGTAATAGAGCTCAAATTGACTCAACGATTCAGTTAGAAAACGTTTGTATGAGAAAAAGAAAATGGCTGTTTTTACGGTTTTTTCGGCATATATTCAAATTTTTCTCGCCGTAAAAACCATCCTTGAACTTCAACGAACATTTAAAAAAAAGAATTGGCCAAATTGGTCCAGGCGTTGTTGAGTTATGCGCTTACCAACACATTTTGCGATTCATTTTTATATTATAGATTAATATTATAAATGTGAAAGTTTCTTTGTTTGGATGTTTGTCGGTGAATCACGCCAAAACTACTGAACGGATTTTGATGAAATTTGGTATACAAATAGGGTGTTAGCTGACTTATGGTCAGTTGCACAAACAACCATTAAGGTTTAATGACCCCTTGAAGCTCTAATTAATGTTAAATTTGTATGGGTAATGTCGCTTTAAACTAATGACAATTTTAATGTTCGTTTGTGCAACTGGCTGTTAGATAATAGGATACTTTTTATCCCACTAAACATTTCCCTACGGTCCACGCGGGCGAAGCCGCTGGCGAAAGCTAGTATGTTTATATATATACGTGCGTGACGCAACTGTGTCAGGTGGACAGCGTGTGCGGCGCGGCGTCGTCCCGTTACGTGCGCGACATATGCGAGACCGTGTGCGAGGAGCTGGCGCGGCTGGCCGCGTGCGCGCCGCCCGTGTGCACGCGCGCCGCCGCCGTACAGGCGCGCCTCGAGTACACGCTGCTGCGCCGCGCCGCCGCTGACCATCTCACCAGGAAAGCGGAGTGAGTGCACACCCAACGATATATTCACACCCTAAACCGCAGGAACGTGACCGGAATTTGTATGGAACTGTGCCCAAATAATATTTTTACAATGCAGTTGCTCATAAAGCGCTATTTTTTTTAATCCATTGTAAACAACGAAAGTGAGTCTTTCAACACGTGTTAAATAAAAATGTACTGAAATCCCATACTGCACACGTGCTTAAAAGTATTTTTTTTTCAAATAAACAAAGAACGAATATTTTTTCAAAGAACGAATATTTTCAAATAAAAATGTATGACATGAAAACATGTTCAAATATCACGTTTAATTTTAACAAATAATTTTTAACTTTAATACATACTTAGTTTTATTAACCTATATAATTGTTTTATTTCCTCGCAAAAAGCATTGAAAAATGTTGTAAGAAACTTGAGCGTAAATGGTTTTTCGAATTCGTGCCGATGATTGTTGGCCCTTATTCGTAAAACCTTACTTTCCGCACTCGTATCTTAAATAACTTTTATGATACAGTTGGCGGTACTATAAAACAGTTTTCAATGCTTTTTGCGAGGAAATAAAAGAAAGTTTAATATAACGAAGTATGTATTAAAGGTAAAAATTATTTGTTAAAATTAAAAGTGATATTTGAACATGTTTTCGTGTCATACTCAAAAAACCTTTTACGCTCAAGTTTCTTACAACATTTTTCAATGCTTTTTGCGAGGAAATAAAACAATTATATTAAACGTGATATTTGAACATGTTTTCGTGTCATACATTTTTTTTTTGATAATATTCGTTCTAGGCTCCTTGAAATACTTTTGCCTCTAAAGTTTGACATATTTTCATCATTTTTTTTTTATTCCTTTGGTGCTCGGCCAAAAAAAAAAAAAAAAAACTTTTAAGCACGTCTGCCGTAAAGGAATTCAGTACATTTTTATTTAACACGTGTTTAACTCACTTTCGGTGTTTATAATGGATTAAAAAAAAAAAAAAAATAGCGCTTTATGAGCAACTGCATTAAAAAACTCATTATAGTACCGTTTTCTTTTTTTATTCATTAAACTAGTCTATGGTTATAGGCTGGATATGAAAAAAAAGGCGCACTCACGCGCAGTTCGAACTGTGAAATAAATGGCGCACGCATAAATTACTACTTTGTAACCTACCTACTTTGTTTAATTTCAATTTTTCGTATGAGTGAAGATAAAGTAGTGTATGAAACTGCATATTCCTTAACTGCATATTTGCATAAACTACTATTATTCATGTAATTGGAAAAGAATGATACGTATACTTAAGGCAGCTGGATTAGACTACAGTAATAAGAGAGTAATATATAACTTGTACAGAGAGTAGGAAACTGTAATAGAGATTGGAGAGGAAAGAGGGCCGGCAAGGATAAGGCAAGAAGTCAGACAGGGCTGTCCACGTTTTTGCGTGCCCATGCTACGTGAGAAAGACTATAGTACTCTCCTATCGGCTTTTCATTACTGAAGATCGTGGTCGTCGGATTTATAGGACAGAATAGGGTGCCTCCAATTGCGACAAAATATAGCTGCCGTTACTGTAATTTGGTGGAGGATGTGACATCTTTCACTTGGTCGGACCGATTGCCAGCGATGATCAATTTTTGTAGATTGTCATGTATTCAAAGTTGCATTTTATCTAAACACTCAACCACTAATAAATTGATTTGACTCTATCGATCGACTATCGACTCGACAACGACTTTATTCGATTCCAATCAATTAGAGACGACACTAATATTGTTGTATATTTATTTTTATAGAAACTACTTAACGGAAGCATTGGCGACGATACCTCCTTTAGAAAACGAAGAAGATAAAAAGTAAGTGTGATATTGATTTTATATCTGTTAACGTAAACTTGTGAAACCACTAGATTAAATTATGATCTAACTCGCGAGATTTAAAATTGTTGAAAAATTATGATCTGTAATATATTGCTTACAATTGGACATTACATTTTGTTTAAAATTATTAATCTAAGTCAACCGTCTTACAATATCACGAGTTAATATGTCAATTGTCCGAATACTGTCTCTGATTGGTTGTTCTTGTGATCGTGTATGTATTGTATTTATTGTATATATTATAGAAGTATTTCTATAAATAATTTGGATATTTCTAAGTGCTGTCTAGTATCACGAAATGAACCTATATAAAATGATTGTTACTTACTTTGCTTTTGTAATCGTCGTTACTTAATTAGTAATTTCATAATTAAGTAACGACGATTAATTAGTAATTATTTCATATTTTGTGTCGTAGTGGATAAGCGCCGCGGCCCGCGATCGTTGTTGTTAAGTAACTTTCGCAAGGGTCGGTCATGGGATGGGTGACCGAAAAGTTTTATCTCGAGCTACTCCGTGCTTCCGAAGCACGTTAAGCCGTTGGTTCCGTTGCCAGTAAATACCCTTCAATCCGCATTGGACCAGCGTGGAGGGTCATGGCCCATCCTCCTTAACCATCCACGAGGAAGGCCTGAGCCTCTGCAGTGGGTTGTAAAAGGGCTTGATGAAGTGGTACTTGAGCATATTAACAAATACGTATATCTGCCGATAAAAGTTTTGTTACTCCACTACTGCGGTACTGTAGGCGTCATCTATGATTTGTTTGTACATTAGAAATTATGTCGTTCATATTTATTTAATTATCTACTTTGCACTTATGGGGGTGATCAATGTATAATTTTCTTTTTCTCTTGCTCAGGCGAATGGAAGAGTTGATAGCAGGATTTGAAAAGAAAATGGAACTGCAGTTAGCAAGCCTTAATTGCAACATGGAAACAGTGTAACCGAATTATGTATGTAACACACAATTATATTGTAATATGAGTAGATACAATTCAGGCATGTTATGAAAGAACTTTCTATATATATTGTTCATTATAAGGTGCTTTTAGACATGAAATGAAATATTATAATTTATAAGTATGTAATGTATTTATTAAAAATTATCGTAAAATAAGTATTGTATAGTTAAAAAATATTATTATAATATCAAAGTAATAAATATTAAACTTCTATTTCGATTTTATTTGTTTGATTGCGTGTTCTTGTAATTCTGAAACAAGAGATGGAATGATGATAAAGTATTTTGTATCAATCTACGTTGACATATGGGGATACCTTCTTTTTACATAATGTTCCCATTCTATTATATTATATATTTTGACATTCTATTATATTATATATATATTTTGACATAATCATTTTGGTTTATAACTGTTTTGTCATACTTGTATACGTTGACATGCGAGCGCCAAACGCAATTTTTTAAATTCAGGCACTTGGATGTTATGTTATATTATGCCTAGTGTAAGATGATTATGCGTAAATATAATTAGGACAAACAAACATATACCATGTCATACATTTTATACAAGTTGTTAGGGAACCTAACACATGAAGTATTTAAAGATAACAATATCAAAGGTTGATATAGTTTATTTTATGTATTAACTTGTAGTTAAAATCCTTATTAAGATGCACAATTTACCGTAGTTAGTGGAAAATATTATATATTCTATTTAGTTTCTTGAAAGGTTTATACACTAGTATCATTATGAACTAATATAAGTTAGCTAGAACCGCTTTTATGACACAAAATCTAAGAAGACGCTCTTAGATTTCCTTTAAAATGTTCAATTTGAAAACTCATAGATATATAATTTTTTAAATATTTGACAACATCGCATATATTGCTCCAGGATGAGTCGCTTAAGTTGTTATTTAAGCATTCATATTGAGTATCTGAATGGAACGTACGGAGTATCTGAAAAACAAAGGTACCGCAGCACCCAAACCTGAGACAAAATAAAAACAAAACATTATCAATGGGCTCTACCATGGGAATGGAACCCAGGATCTCAGATACGCGACTGCGAAGGTCGGTAATTGAATATTCATTAAATTTTTAATCCCAAGTTCATTAGGAGTATCAAGGTTACCGTTTTAGCCTGTTCACGCAGTAACTGCGCCATGGCGGACCCAGTTTCTGATACCATTTTATAGAAATATCCGTTCTTGTTTTGGAGTAAAATGTGCGGATGGTCGAACTCCATTAGGCGTCCAGCGTCCAACACGAGAATCTAAAAAGATTTTTAACAGTAATCAGTGGATTTTTTTTTAATTTTGCAGTTGATCAAGTGCATATTTACTCTATAGAATACTATCTTTCCAGCAGCAAGATTTATATGTATGATATAGGTATCATACATATAAATCTTCCTTTTGAATCACCCTTTATATTGATGAGAATCACTTTAAAATCCGTTGTTTAGTTTAATAGTCTCACAATCAGTGAACAGACAGCGGAAAACAACTTTGTTTTAATACCTAAGTTTCTATTTAATACCGCACCGTTGTCACATAGTAGAGGCTATGCCTAGGACCCGGTAGGCTCTTTGCTAGATCCCGGGGCATCGTGTTTGTTATTCTAGGGTCCGTAGATGAGAAATGGTTAAGAAGCTTTCTTTCAATTCCCTAGGATTTTAATAACCAACTAATATGGCGTATTCTAAATTGACGTATGCACAGACGATCGAACGTTTTTAATTAAAAAAAGTAAGTTTTTGTCTTAGCTACAATCAAAGGGCAGTTAGGTGCGCGGATTACGCAATGGCAATGGCGTATAATCATTGTAATTGGCCGACGTTTTTTAGCTTACTTTAGCCAGCTGAGTATATCGGGGACGATTTACATGCAGCCGGTATAAGTTGTTTTTTTACTGTATAACATGACACCTGGGGTCTATTCTATTTCTTCTCGAACTAAAATTGTACAAATTACTAACCGTTCTTATAAATTTGTTAAAGTAAGCGTAAAGATTTTATTTGTGCATCATAAATTATCGATTTGTGTATCAAAAAAAATAAATTTCTTTGGAGTCGTATAACCATGTTGAAAATAGACGAAATTTATATTTTCGAAGAACTCGGTGCGTAGTGGATAAGCGCCGCGGCCCGCCATCGTAGTCGTTAAGCAACTTTCGCAAGGATCGGTCACGGGATGGGTGACCTAAAAAATTATTATCTCGAGCTACTCCGTGCTTCGAAAGGCACGTTAAGCCGTTGGTCCCAGCTGCATTGGCAGTCGTTAATACCCTCCAATCCGCATTGGACCAGCGTGGAGGGTCATGGCCCATCCTCCTTAACCATCCATAAGGAAGGCCTGAGCCCCTGCAGTGGGGACGTAAAAGGGCTGGTGGTGGTGGTGGTAGAATAGACCTTCAGGTGTCATGTTAATTGGTACGAGTATTATATACAGCGCCGGCTCAGTGAAACTTGGTGCCCTAGGCAAAAAACTGGGACGGCGCCCATCAAAACAAAATAGAAGACTAACGGTCAGTTGCACAAACGTCCATTAAGGTTTAATGACTTCATTAAGCTCTAAAGGATGTCAAATTTGTATGGGTAATGTCGCATTAGACTAATGACAATTTTAATGGTCGTTTCTACAACTGACTAATGCAGGTACACCGTTTAAAGAGTAATTTTTCCAATGACAAAAGAAACTCCTTAGGTATTGCTGGTCTAAAAATATTGTACTTTTGAATACCGCTGACATGAGTCCATGTTTAAAGAACAAAAGTATTATTTTTTTAAGGTTCTCAAAAAGAGAGCAAACAAACACGAGCGCCTTAGGCAGTTGCCTAGTTTGCCTACAGGGCCGTCCATTAGCCACGTGATGTTTTTTCAGTATTTTTGAACCTCCCCTCCCCTTTTGTTTGCTCTCCACCAAAATCACGTGTATTTTAAACACGTGTCAACACGAATCTTAATTTTTGACGCCGCTCTTGTGTTTAGTGATCGCGTGTTTTAGGAAAAAATAAGTACACGTGATATATTACTATACCCCCCTCCTCCCTTGTGATATTTCGTCATTTTTGACGAACATACCCTTCCCCCCTTTCTAGTCTCACGCGGATAATGGACGGCTCCTATATAAAATAAAAATAAAAATTGAATTTATTTTCGTCACAAATACAGAAACATGGTTACATGTTATCGACTAAACACAATTACAAAAAAGGAGATCGCCTGTCGACTTTGTGAGGAACTGGTGTCTGAAAGGGGCGATAGCCTGAAGTACAGATCACCAGGTCCCACCCCACGGGGAATATGACTATTTTCGCATTAAATGACTAAGTAACTATTGTGCTAATTTACTACAAGGAAAATATTGGAAAAAATATATATGTGGATGGGCCGAAAAAAAAATGTGGACGGGCCGAAAAAAAAATGTGGACGGGCCGAAAAAAAAATGTGGAAGGGCCGAAAAAAAAAATTCTGAATGGGCCGGCTATATCGGTAGTCACCTTATCAGAGTCGATGACGGTGTTGAGTCTATGCGCGATCGTTAGCACGGTACATGCGTTGAAGTGTTCCCTTATGGCGGTTTGTATGAGCGCGTCCGTCTCCGCGTCCACGTTGGCGGTCGCCTCGTCCAGCACCAGTACACGGTTGTTGTGAACTATAGCGCGTGCGAGACACACCAGCTGTCGTTCACCGACGCTGAAGTTGGAGCCACCCTCTGACACCACCTTGTATAGGGGACCTGGGTTATGACAATACGGGTGTAGTAAGGGAAAATAAATTCATTATTTTTCGGGTAGTATTTAATGTATTAATACCGATGATCATCCTTATGTTAATTATAATATTATTTAAATGTATTGTGAATAAACACTTATTTTATACTCTTTGTCACGTGACTGCAAACAGCGCGTGTCGTCACAGTCTTCCCTCTAGGGAAGATGTCGATTTGACATTGACATACAGAGAACGATTTTGTTGTTGTATTATTTATGTTAGTTTTAGAAGGCTGTGACGTCATTTCGACGCCATGACAAGGTTAGCGTTTTAGCGGGAAATTTTTAGCATTTTGAAAATAAAAATATAAAAAAATCGTCTGTACCCGTATTTTTTAATATTCAAATTAAAAAAATGCGGCTGATCCGAAACTCTCGAAGCGCAGTGCTGTTTACCAAAGCTGATGTGACGAGATGTCATTGTAACAAAGTACCAATGATACCAAAGATGACAGTACTGAAATTGATAATTCAATTAGAAATGTTATTTATTTCCCAACAATTTATTTCTTGATCACAAAACGATTTTCGACTAGTTATTAAAAAGAAATAGGATTAGTACATACAACTTTCTCGTGTGTTCTAAATAAATTAGAATAATATTTTGTAGTGTACCTACTATTATAGTACCGTGGTGCAAATTTGAAACGCAGGATATTGAATATCATTTACCAGCCTCATCTTCATCCGACTGTAGTTCAACATTCTCTAAAGCTCTTAGCAAAACCTCATCAGGATACTCGTCAAATGGATCCAAGTTCTTTCTCATTGTACCGCTGAACAAAACAGGTTCCTAAAACTCAGCATAATCGTGTTATTTAATTAATATAAATATTATTAGACTTGTATTTTTCATTATCGAATTACCTGCGGTATAATAGATAACTTTTCCCTTAAATCGTGCAGACCTATAGTCATAATATTGATGCCGTCAATATATATATTTCCCTCCAAGTAAGCCAGTCTAAATAAAGCTTGAATAATGGAAGATTTTCCTGCTCCTGTTCTGCCCACAATTCCAATCTATAAAAATCATTGCGACTTTAAAAGCCATGAATCAGATTGACCTTTTACAATAAATAGAATTACAGTTTGAAGATTATTTATTAACTAATTTATTATTAGCTTTCCATATTATATTGTGGGATTGGAGTGGAAACACTTCTTGTTGCTCCCATGTGGCCTCTGCGATTTAGGTATTAAGTTTGGCCGTCACTAGTATTCTATATTTTTGTCCTCGTCTAATGAATATTTTAAATGTGCATTTCTCAACTTTATTGCTACAGTATTTAAAGGCATATTGATGTACCTTTTCTTGAGGCATTATATTTATTTGTAATTTGTGTAATACATAATTCCCTTCCGGAGCGTATTTTAAACTGAGATTGTCGAAATTTATAGCTCCTTCCGTGGGCCAATCAGACGGTGGTTTCTTCTGTGGGTCCTAAAGTAATTTAACTTTTTTAAATGTTGTAATGTCCTTTGTATATCTTATTGTCAGTTGGACGGAACTTACGCTCCTTAGTGCTGGTTCCTGAGGCAACTTCGCGTATTCCACTACTCTTTCCACGCTAGTCATTTGATTTTCCATTTCGGCTGATTGGCGCATACCCCATTGAAAAACACCCGTCAATGATATAGACTGCGTGATAGCTAGTCCAACTTGACTCGCCTCCATGTCTTGAATATTGATTTAATTCTTATTTCGAGAATAATAACGTTGTTTGCTTAAGCATAGGGGATTTGTTATATTGATTTTTGAGATGACAATCCTCCCGATTGTGATAGGAACTCGGAATGCTGTGAATCCATGATATGGATATGTTGCGGATGCAGATATGGAGTTATATGGCCTCATTATTCGCAGATGCGAGTGCTAATGGGAACTTTATATACTTATCTAGGTGCAAGATTGACGAAATAATATTTTTTGGAATTCAATGGGATTTGTATGTAACGCATCCAAGGGCAGGTCCAGCTTTAACGCCAGGGGGATCACAGAGTCGTGGTCAAGTCATAAGAAGTTAATTTTGATAATAATAGATACACGTAGGTACTATATTGAATTAATTAAATTTCGAAAGAACTTTAATAAAATCTATATTGGGACAAAAGTATATAAAAAACATTATGTATAACAATTTTAATCACCTAGGTGTCATGGGGTCATGACCCCGTGACCACCCTCCTGGCGTGATCCGCTTTTCTACGTATCCCTCTCTGCGTCCATTTCCATATCAACATCCGCAATATTCCTAATAGGAAACTATCTAAACGCGTCTTATTAAAATCGTATAATAATTATAAAATAAAAAATGATAAATATACATTTGTACAAGTTAAATCGGAAAAATCGACTTTGTTGTGATGTTAGTTTTTTGAACAAACTAGCTTTTTTCCCGCGACTACGCCCACGTAAATTAAAGCATATAACTTGCCATAGTTGAAAGAATTTTTACGAGTATGAACGAATCATTATTTTCGAAGATTACCTCCAACCAATTAAATAAACATATTTAAACTTCATCTCCTTATAACATTAGTATAGATAAATATCAGAAGACTTAATAGCTACCGGTTTTCATGAGGCAGCTGAATGTGACACCGATGATAAAAAATAGGCATATGACATCGAGGAAATAACCAAATGCCCGGCTGCAGGTGATGAATAGATACCAGGCAGCGCTGTGAAGGTCCTGATGCCGGTCGAACTCCTCAACTAGGAGGAGTTCCGCACCAAAGGATCGTATAGTGACCAGACCGAGCACTGATGCGTTCAGATGACCGAAAACTGGGCTTCGAGCTGCAATAAAAGATTTTGTTGTATCAGCATAAAGATCGTGTGAGCCGGGTATTAATTCTACTTTTATTCAAGCAATTAGCCGTTGTTTCATAATCTACTATATCCAGACCCCGGGCTGAGATGACTGGGGCCCTGGGCAAATGGTCTACTGGCGCCCCCTTTATGTTACTTTTATTTATGAAGGAAATAACAAGAAAACACGTCTTTCATACACAAACTGTAGACATTTAATACCTAGATTTATTACTGGTTGCTTTATCTTCCTCTAAATGTGTATAACAATATAACACTATTAGCCACGAAAAAATTTACAAAGTGTACACATTAAAATTATATCATGCATTTTTAGTAATTTTATTCGGTATGATCCGATATTAGTTTAAAGAATTTATTTTATGTATCTTACTAATCCCTTCCAGTCTCTTTACAGCGCCTGTAGTTCGAATATAAATAACCCTCAAAATATAAAATATTATGAGTGCTGCAGCGATCGGTATGAGGAGTGCTACGTCAGTTAATAAAATGACCACTAGTACTCCTATTAAGTTCAATATTATCTGGAAAATTAAATAAATCTCATTATTAACATTATTTAATATTCAGATGAGAGAGGTTATATATAAAGTAAGGAGATATGCAGTCGTAGTACCCGTTTTAAAATCTAATATCAATCGTGTTTTAGTTTTAGTCTTTATTTCTGTTTAATTCTCAACAATAAAACAAATAACTAGATACGAGTGTCACTACTATGATAGTTTTTTGTGCGACAGCCAAAACTTAGCGCCACCGCCGGGCGTAGGTTTGTAAAATTAAGTACATACATTACCTTGTGGTATATTTTGTGATTGGGGGGAATAAATTTACATGGAATTTTCTAATTTCTGAACTTGTATGAAAACTGCTGACGGCTATTTTTAAATAAAAATCGCCAACAAAAACAAATTTATCAATTCAATAAATAAGAAACGGAACGTTGCATTGTCGCCTAGTAACTTTCCTGAAGATGATGAACATTTATTTAGTTGGAACAAGCCTAAGATTCTGCAAGGCTATGTTAATGGTAGTTATTTTTTCTACCATTAATAGATAAAAACATGATGCAGATACCTGAAAGCAATCTATCATTGCTTGAGGCAGTAGTTCGTCGACAGCTCCCATGTCTTTGCTGAATCTGTTTAATATTCTACCAGACGGATTTGTGTGGAAGAAACTCATCGGTGACCCTGACACGTATTCGAACATTTTATCATGCAACCTGATAATGTTAGTAATTGGTCAACTTTTGTTTGAAGACTATCAAGGTTAAGGAATAATGTTCTAAAATTATGAATAGTCACGTACCAAAACGTGATTAAGTTTGATTTCACATGGCGACGCGTGCCACTGTTATTGGTATCATATCAATTTGACATGAATATTAGAAAAGTATGTTACGTGGAATTACAAATTTATATTTGAGATACCTGTCTATTACTTTACGTAATGTTTTAGAAGAAAGACATTGAAAGTTTATAGCTACATTATAAAGCAGTCTGCCTAAATGCTATTAAGAATAGAATAATATACCCAATTGGATTGTCGCCAATTTGCGAAACAATTAATGAGGAAATTATGTGTATAATATATTAAGGCTTTGGGCGATTTGGATGTCATAGGTGCAAAAAGCTATGCTGAATTGAAGTTTGCTAATGTAACTGGAAACCGTGCGAAGCCGCTGTTAGTAGGCTTGTCAAATTTCTTAAGCTAAATATGATGTTATTCAAAATTTAACCTACAAGTTTGGTATAACTGTCGTTTTAGTAAAAATAAATATAAACTCATTAGTATATGTAAGTGATCAGACTTTTATTAGTTTTTGTTCTAGTAGCTACAATACTACATACGTAGGCGGGATGATAAATAGCTAGCCCAGCCCATATTTTGTACAATAACGATATAAAATCTCCTTAGTATTTTACTCATTGGTTCATTAGCTGCCAGTGTTCCAAATTTCAAATCGATCGCATAGTTTTTCTTTTAAATATTGACATTTCAAAAAACATTCTTTTGTTTTTTCTGCAAAATGGATAAAATTGAGCTACGAGCTGTGATAAAGTTTTTGCATTTAAAAGGATTAAAAGGTGGAGAGATTTTTTCGGAGATGAAGGATGTTTTGGGAGAATATGCTCCTTTATATGCGACCATAAAAAATTGAGAGGCTGAATTTAAACGTGGCCGTACCAGCACCCAAGATGAACATCGTCCAGGACGTCCAAAAAGTGCCACTACTCCAGAAATTGTGATCAAAATTCATGATGCAGTTTTAGCTGACCGAAGATTGAAACTTTCCGAGATAGCTGATACTGTAGGCATCTCTAAAGAACGGGCGTATTACATTTTGACTCAAGAATTATGTATGAAAAAATTATCCGCAAGGTAGGGTGCCGCGATTGCTTACAGTTGACCAAAAACGTGTTCGTATGCAAATTTCACAAGAATGTTTGGACCGCTTTAAGAGCTATACAACTGATTTTCTGCGACGGTTTGTTACTACAGACAAGACTTGGGTTCACCACTATATACCTGAATCAAAAATTCAGTCTAAACAATGGACGGAAAAAGGATCCCCGGCTCCAAAGAAAGCAGAAGCCGTGAAACCAGCGGGGAAAGTCATGGCGTCAGTATTTTGGGATTCGAAGAGTATATTGATGATTGATTACCTTCTAAAAGGACAAAACATAAATGGCGAATATTATGCTGATTTACTGGATAAATTACAAGTGTGTATTTGTGAAAAAAGACCCGGCTTGGCAAAAAAAAAATCATCAGGATAATGCGCGCGTTCACACGCCGCCGTGGACAGTTATTTTGAAGGGCTTGAAGAAAACCACTTCAGGGATGGCATCAAGGCTTTAGAGCATAGATGGATGAAGTGCATAGCGCTTCAAGGAGACTATGTCGAAAAATAAATATACTTTTAACACACTAATTTAATCATCCCGCCCTCGTATTAACTACGGTGTACTACCCAAGGCGTGAATCGCTAGTCCAAACAAAAAAGAAAAAAACAAAATAAATTTGTTTTTGATAGCCAAACTTTTAATTTTTATATATACTTTGGTTTATAAAATGAAATAATAAAACATTAAAACTCTCACTTGATTGAAGACTTCATACACAATGAGAAGAACAAGAAGGCTCTAAAAAGAGCCACAACTATTGTAGCAATAGTAAGCAACCCAAAAATCAGAACGAAACTATTTCGATTCAAGCCTTGCTCACGCCATAATATGTTATCCATTGTAGTATCACCTGTGAGACGATCTTCTACTTCACTCCTGAAATTGAAATAACAAATGTTATATAGCAAATTTATCGATCAAATAAAAATCTAAATGGCAGATGAGCAGGATTAAATTCGTAGTAAAACATAGTAACCGAGTACAGATTCATAACGTATACTCCATTTTTTGATTCAAGAACACAAGTAACAACGACTAAATTTTCTAAAACACTGACATCATCATCCTACTGCAGCGGTACAGATCTTGCACCAAGCGATCTTAGTGCTCATTAGCATATTGTAGTGACTGTAAATGCAGTCAGTCTGCATAGCATATATCGAGTTCTGTCGAACTTTAGAAAAGGATGAGACCAAGAGTGAGATATGGGCATATCTCACTTTCGACCTCTTTCTCGAGGGTCTCGAGCTAGTCATGCTACGCGTTCTGTACTAACGGCTTAATGGGTCTACCGATGCACGCAGGAACCAGCCTATGTGAAAGTTACTCAACGTACACAATCACAAACTGAACGCGCTGAGCACGGAGCCAATGAGCTCGATAATATTAATTATGTTTATAACTAATTGCTTACCATCTACTGATCCAATAGTCACAGGCGCTGGCACAGAACTGCGCTAATAAGAACATGATGCAAACCAACATGACGTGTGGACAGGAAACGGCCGCCATGAAATATTCACGGTATACTGAACCGTGAACGCGACCCACTGTCTGTGTCTCGGCCTCTGGCTGCTGATCCTATGATAATAGGCTATTTGACAACTTTTTTTTTATTTCATAAATGAATAGTCCATTAACATCTGATAAATAATGTCAAAGTAACAGCATGTCTGCGATTAATAGTTTCGGAGATACGGTGCTGTGTTTGTAGAACTGCTGCTAGTTGGCCGAAAACGCTCCCTACAAATACAAGGCACTCAGTGACGTCACACGGTGCTGCAGTAGCGAAAAATGTATGGGCGTCTGGACATTTTTTGTAATATCTTTGTTATTTGTGCGTTTATATTTATAGCTATTATAATGAAAGTTGTAATATTTTTTATATTTAATTTAATGCCTTATGTATTTTAGCAATTTTTTGTTGTAGATTTTATCTACTTTTTTCAAGTTTTCAAAGCGTAATATTTTCCAAATCATTGACTTAAAATTTGTTTTGTTAAACATTTATAAGTTAAAATGGTTCATTTTTTTCGAAGATATAACAAAAACCTGTATTTTCACTTCTAGGACACAAGCCTAATAGGCCCACGGTAATAAAAATGGGTAATTGAATCATGCTACTTTCCTTGGAGTACAGGCTAAAATAATTGGGCTGTAATACCCGTATCATATGAAGTATGGCTTTTTACTGTAACAGTTGTAAAAGTGACATACAGTTTTGGCTTCTCAAATTTGTACATAGCTATCGTGCATGTCAGTCGATTTTAGGTTCTCTGCGACTCTGCCACGGATTTTCAGGTCTCACGTCTAAGAAGAGGGTATACCGTAGGTCTTTGGCCTCGCGATGGAGAAAACAAAGGCTTACAATGCGTAAGTGCCTAAGAACTATTTTCCCCCATTATTAAAATAAAAAGAAAAGTTATCTTCAACAAGAGACCCTAATCCGAAAATATTCACCATCTTTGGTGCACTTTAGCCATGGACTGTATTCACCGATGTTTCCAATCCTAACGGAGGAATTCGGAGGAAGGAGGTAGATTACGTGTTTTTTTACCGTATCTATCTATCGGATACTTACTAGGAAACTTGTTTTGAACACCATAGATAGACGCCGCCTTTGTAGACTCATTGCACTGAGCTGTGCTACGGACGTACTGGTCACATTAAGGCGTGGATCGTCTTCATGAACCGTTTGTAAATTGTTCGCCATCAACTGAATAATCTTCAAATTTTTCTCCTATAATGCAAGGAGTTAGTAACTACTTAACATTTGAACTAGTTTTGTGTTATATATAGATGTACATGTTTACTTACTTGTAATTCCTTGAATCCTCCTTCAGCTACAATTTTTCCTTTATCCATTACAACGATTTGATCAACAGATTTTATAAACTGCAGTTGATGAGTTACAAGCACCACTGTTTTGTCAGCCAAATATCTAACGTTTTTGTATTAAATAAGTATACTATTAGTGAAACTCAATACTAGAAACTTCATTGGTAATCGATACCAATGGTAGTGTAAAATGTCTTTTGTTCTATTTTTCCTGAACAAGAACAAGAATCCAAATGATTTTTCTATAAAAGTATATTACCTTTTGATACATCTTTCGAATATATGTTTAGCGACTTGAGTATCAACAGCTGATAAAGGATCGTCTAATAAATATATATCGGCCTAAAAATGTCATAAATTTATGTAGTATCAGTTAATTGATAGAACTTAATTATTATGAAGATACAAAATAGTAGTATTTTGTTTATTTAATTTATGCACATATCTAAAGCAATTCCTATATTACTTCCTTGTAAATAGCTCTTGCTAAGTTAACCCTTGCTCGCTGGCCCCCGCTTAGCGAAACTCCCCTCTCACCGACTACAGTTTTATCACCATGGGGGAAAAGAGAGATATCTCTTTCTAATGCACAGACTTTGCAAACTTCCATATACCGAGATTTTATGAATGGTAGACCAAAGAGAATATTTTGTCGAACAGAACCTGAAATTAATTCACAAGACATGAACTTAGTTTTCGAAACTGAAACGATTGGTGGAGAACTTATTTTGTATTTAAACTTCATACCGACAAAGAGCCAAGGATCTTGGCTGGCGTAACTAACACTGCCGTGGATTTCGATACTGCCACTAGAACAAGGCAATTCTCCTAATATCATGTGCAATAATGTGGACTTTCCAGCACCAACGGCACCAATGATAGTTGTCAAAGATTCCGATTTTATCTAAAAAACAACTAAGTGTGACTCGAAACATAATCGACTCTACGTACCCAACTCAGTTTCCAGTAGTTTGGAAGCAATTAGCTGTAGCGGACAGATTTTCAAATACGGAATTTTAAAATTTTGTATATGTCTTCTTTTGATTAATTAATTTGAAAAAAAAATCTAAAATATTAGAATGTTTATGTACTCGGATGTAAGGCTATATTACCTCTAAATTTATATCTTTGACGTCATTTTTTCCTAATGACTTTATCCAACGGCTGTAAGCTGCGTCAAACTTTATCGCTATTTCATTCTTGGGAGGCTCTAAAATATTGAATAACGCATGTATCTTCATTTATATTATACTTACTTTATGTATTAGGGGTTAAAGTATGAAATTGCCGTTTTATTGTAATAAGTTCTTTGAATTGACATAGAATCTCCGTGGTTTGATGTTTTCGAAAGAAAATTTATTCACATGGTTTCTATGATGTTCTTCTTTTAAAATATGTGAAACATTTGAATATTGACTTTCAATTGTTTTTGCTATTCAACTTAGACAAGAAAGATGGATACTGCGAAAATTTGAGTGATTTTTGAATAAGAGCTCCGACGCGGAAGTAACGCGGCAGAAACAGCCCGCAATATCAATGTTGCGTTTCGGCGAGGGGTTTGCTAATTAACGCAACGTGCGATTTTGGTTAAAACATTTTCGTGATGGAAACTTCGACTTGAAGAGCGAGCCACGAGACCGCCCACACAGGTGAATAACGATGAATTAAGAGAGATTGTGGAAGCCGATCCTAGTCAAACTAACTACCCATGAATTAGCGGCATGGGTTTAACGTTACCTTATCAACAACATTGACTCATTTGCGTTAAATAAATAAAATAAAAAATGGGTGCCTCATGATTTGACTGATCTGCAGAAAGAAACGCGTGTTGAAACTTGTGTTGCCTTGTTGAATCGGTACAGAAATGAAGGAATATTGGATCAAATTGTGACATAAGATGAAAAGTGGATCCCCAGATCAAACTCCACAACAGTGTCCTAAAGCAAAACTTACCAATAAAAAGGTAATGGTAACTATTTGGTGGTCTCAGCATGGTGTTATTCACTAAAGTTTTCTCCGATCTGGTCAAGCAATAACGGCAGATGTCTATTGTACCGAACTCCGAACAATGTTGGCAAAACTAGCAGCAAACTAGCAAAAAACAGCTCCGACTCATGAATCGATCTTCACCATTATTGCTCCATGACAACGCCAGACCTCATACAGCTCGAGAAACCGTTTTAACCCTTCAGGAACTGCAGTTAGAAATCATTCATCATTCTCCGTATTCGCCAGACCTTGCTCCAACGGACGACCATTTTTTTCGTGATTTGGTCAATTATCTACGTGACAAGAAGTTTTCTTCCCAGGAGGCAGTACAAATTGCTTTCACATAGTTTGTGCAGTCTACATAGATCTTCAGAGTTCTATCGCAAAGGCATAAATGACTTTCCTATTAGATGGCAGCAATGTATCGATAATAATGGTAACTATTTTGATTGAATAAATTTGTTAAAAATGAACAATTTTGATTTTCAGAACAAATCGGCAATTTCATACTTTAACCCCTATTATAAAATGAAGATATTCACCTGTTTTCATTTTATTTTTCGATGTTGTTGGTGGTTCATCGCGTTTCTGAAGAGAAAGTTCTTGGGGTTGATCTAGAATAATTTTTACGCAATATTTACTCAAGTTAGCATATGGCCACATAAACGTCCGAGAAATATTTATAACTATTTATATACCTACCTAAAATAGTAACCTTCTTTTTTGGCTTTGCAGTCATTCTAGTGGGTTCCAAAAGGATCCTTGGTGGCAAACTACACTCTTCAGATAGCAAATAGTCACGAATTCTTTGAACTGCTACCATCATTTCCGCTATCTAAAATAAAGATACTTGTATATTTTGTTAGAGCTGCATTTTTTTATTGCATCCACCATGGTATTATAACATAATAGTATAGTACTTCTTTCATATAACGTCGTTCTTGACCACGACCATGAATAGTACACCTAGTAGGATTATTAGCAATGATATTACCAAGGTTATAAATCCATTCATAACTTCTACTATTTGCATTGATACAATTGCACAATAAGATTTCATACTCAAAGACTAGGTAAAGCACCAGTAGAAGTGCCTGATTATACCTGTCCAACTGCTTGCGGAAAATATAACGTCATCGTTTGCTTCAAGATGTTGTAATAGCATGTCAGAAAGAAGACATCTTCTACGGATATACGACTCACGTAGGTTACGTAGAATAATACTGTTATGAAAATACCGAAACGTGATGTGAACATTATGAAGGACAGGATAACACCACGGATGTATGAAGTCATTTTAATGTTGTATATTTCACTCCTAAAAATTATTACCAGTAGTGAGTACGTTATATGGATAATTAATAAAAAGTCTCTGATTATTATAGTTTTAAATTCTTTCTTCTAAAAGCTTCATTGATTTATCTTATCGTAAACAACTTTAGAAATACATACACTAGGAACGAAGGAATAATTAAGAAATTCTAGTCTCCTTATGATTGTGGTGGCTGGTCTGGAGATTTTGAGCAATCCTGGTCAACACTGTAGTTATAATTAATTACTTATGAGTACTACGGGCTGTTACCACCAGGATCGGCGGCTCTAATTTACTTTCCGAAGCACACTGGATCCCACCTATTTCATGACTGGCTCATGCAAAAGTTGTTGACCGAATGTGCACTCAAATAAAAATCAATAAAATACAATTTGTTTTCTTTTGCTTTTTCGAAAACTGTGGGATTGGCAAACTAGCTCAGATATAGCCCTAGCTACGACTAATTTCGGGGAAGTATTAAGAAAGAAAGCTGTATAGAAAGTGTTTGGAGGAAGGTCTTTTGGGTATGTTTTTCTTAGACATCACGTAGTAGTTCGAGTAACCTTCTAACTATGTCTATAATCTTCCTAAACGGTTGCTCCCAGGTGTACATTTTGATCACTTCTATTCCCATTATAATTTCCTTCATAAGCCTCACTCGTTCATCAGACTTCAAAGCTGTACGTCTTCTGTAATACGCAGTTCGTGTACCCAAAAATACTATAATGCAAAAAACAAAATTACTTTAATACTTGAAGGGCAAAATACAATAAAAATAGGGCCAAGGTCATACATTATAGATTTCTTCTAATGATGACTTGACTTGTACTTAGCGATCTGAGTTGATTATGCACTATTAGATGTAACCTTTATCATATAATGATTCGACATCATCAACAACAACCGTCATGATCTAATAAAACCTATGCATTCTTCATTTATTCATAGAATATAAATTTATGCTTATAAGAGTTACAGGGGATTCCGTCCATTGGCGAAAACCATGTGAAAATTTGTTCGAGAGTCAGAGAAGTCTTTGATTACTAAGTGTGCGGGGCTAGTATACAATAAACGGAACTTATTACTCACTCTGGAATGGAACTATAGCGATAATTACAAGTGTTCCGTACACTGCCGGTATTCCCATTGCCCGATATAAATATACCGTCATTATCTGCAAATAATATTACTATGCTATATTCCTAAAACAACCGTCTCCGAGATACTGGTAGATTTCTATTTAAAGAAAAAACTATCACTGGAAAATAGGTGCAAAACGATTACATAATAAGGGAAAAACTTAACATCATTATGGTTAAAAAGATATAACATCTATATAGGTTTATTTATCTACCAAATGATTCAAGATCTCACCAAAGTTTCTAAGGGTCCAATCCATAAATAGTGGATGAAAAGTGGCCCGGTATCAAACCTATTGACGTCGTTTGCCATTAAGTTCACTACCAGACCAGCACTACTCTCAGACATCGCTTGTAAGTTCACTTTTAGCGCCTGGAATAATTGAAAAATATCTAATAGTAACAAATAATAGAAGATATCAAGTACACTAGATTCACACCCAAAATAAGAATGAAATATGTAATAGGATATTAAATAATTAAGAGATTTAAGATTGACTGTGCGACGCACTTTGAAGTTTATGTGAGACCTTTGCACAGTGACTGAATAAATATTCAATGTGCACCGAAAGGAAATAGTAGAGGTTTAATATTAAAGTCGAGGAAAATCACGGAAACATTTCGTATTAAGAAATAAAATAGAGATAGTGTGGACAGGAAAATAGCATACATAGGGCTACGTTTAGGAACTATGGAATAAATAACTTTCGTATCAGCAGGAACAAATGTAAAATATCCAAATCGTTTTGTTTGAGAGGGTTTAAAGCCTAAAGACTCCCTGTCCTGTTTGATACCTCATTAGTCCAGTTACGATGAGTAGTTTCGAAGTAATAAAAGAACAGATGAACATTCTTATATACATACGTACCGCCTAAAATCACAACACTCCTTTTCGCTTCGCTGTAGTCGGGCATTCATTCCAAATACGCAATCTTTTGTTTTGGTGATATTTGGTGAAAGGCATATTTTGTTTTGTTATAAAATCAAAACTACTAAATTCGATTTTGATTAAAACGTTGGATCTCATCGGTGCCCATAAGCTCTCTAATAAAAAAATCGAATAAAATATCATTAAAATCGGTTCATAAACAACGAACTTATCCGCGAACAAACATAAGTATAAATACCGTAAAATTTAGGTATCTTATTTTTTGCAGTCGATTAAAAACAAGTTGATACTTAGTGATTTGAGTGTTAAATATAGATTCAAAATATTTACTTCTATTACCTTTCTATAAATGAGACTGCAAATTCCAACTCGCATTTTCATACCGATGTGCATAACCCCCATCATATAGGGGTGTTGGACCATTACATTGACTGTACTACAGAATACCACGCCGAAAGAGAAGAAAACTGCTTCGCCCCATGAAACACCGCCACTAGGAGTGTAGTAACTCCATAATCTACTAACGTAGGTTGCATTTGCTCTAGAAATATTCAACCACGTAAGTAGTTAGTAACAGAACAAAAATCTAACATTGATTCAGAATTGACTAATAAAAATATGAATGATGCAAGTCAGTTATAACTAATAATAGCGAACAAGAATATTTTCCAGTACCTATAGCATTGTGATTGCAAAATTGACCAAATATAATAATTGAACAACAACTCTTATACTATAAAATAATATATCTGTTACCGTTGATTTATCAAGAAGACGTCCTACTCCTCCAGCACGCCTAACATGACAAACTCAAGAAACGCGTTATCTACACCGAACGTCACTTTTCTCTGGTTGAGAGTTGAGAGATGTTGCAGCCAAGTGGTATAATTAGCTGACCATTTGGGTGGCTAGCCCTTTCAATTAACGGACTATATTTCGATCAGCCGAGTAGCTGAACGCAACATTCACAATTCAGCTGAACTAATATCAGCCAAAATTTAAATGTCAATTCATCAGGTTTTCCGTAATTTATTGGTAGGATTAGAAGAAATTTTATGTAGTCCGTCAGTCAGATAATAGAAAATTATTGGATACGTTTTTTTGCTTCAATTTAACGCAAAATGGCTTAGATAATAGGTATTAAAGTTGAGGAGTGGGGGCTCGCTACGTCACATCACAACTATGTAGAAAATGTGCAAAGGTTTGACGTCGTCTGACACGTAACTTAATGAATCGCCGTAATTTATAATTTACGCAAAAAATTAAAAATACGCGGTTCTTTTTCTTCTTTTGCCCTTATGGGTTTCGCCAGAATCCAGTGTTTCGCTCGGTTTACTATATATATGAACTCTGCTTTTTGTATGTTGGTAGTGAAAGCCCTAGCTAAATTTCGAATTTTGTTGAAGTTAAATTTTACCTACTTGAAAGGGACACAACTTAAAAATAACCGATGTTAGAAAATGCTATGACAGACAAATCAAAAGTGGACAGACTAAAGAAAAATTTGTCATCATCCCTAATGGAGATACTATTATAATAATAGTATTATTAGTATTATTACGTTAACATTTGCAGAATTGAGACGCTGCTCTCATAACAAGATCGATAGCATACCTACAAGATCTTACTGCGAGAACTTATAGTAGAAGTATTATTAAATAGAATTGAATATTTCTAGACAGTGCAATCAAATTTTTATGAATACTACTGTCAGTAAAAGCCGTTTTGACACTTACGTGGTACTGTGCAAATCATGTACAGGGCTGAAGTATCTAAGCAGGAGACCCAAAAACAAAGGCTGTTGTAACCTGATCCAAACATAAAATTATCAGTTTATTTCAAACGCTCTATTGATCATGGTGAGGATGAACATTTTTTATATCTTGTCATTCCCATACCCCCGCGTACCGTTGGATAGGACTTTCAAAAATATTAGGGGTGTGGGGATACCGTTTTTCGATATATCTAAGCTTCAAAGTGCCAATTTTCGTTACAGTCCAATGTCCCACCTCTACCAACTAAACGGTTCTTGTTAAAAACTCAACGTTATGGCAATAGTGTATGTAACGAATTTAATAGGAAAACTATCATAGGTACTTAAGTTGGCTTCACAAATTATGTATTCAAATTTCGAATCATTAAAAAAATACTGAGTGGACAAAATTATATACGTTGGATACCTCCAAATTGAAGAGATGGCAGAATATCCGTTGGCAAAATTCCGCGCACGTGAAGCACTAAAATGTCTAAAAATACTGAATTGAGAAAGCAAGAACAAGCTGACCATCAAGTTGCTATGAGGATCAGGTGTAGAATATAACTTCAATAAAAATATTATTATTTCAAAGAAAACATTTGTTTGTATTTTTGCAAGGCGTGTCGATTCTACTGCGCACTAAAATGGAAAAAAGAGTAACTGGACTATTCTATGAAGAAATGTCCGTTATACACAGAAACACCGGTAGATTTTCCATAATTGGTTTTGGGCAGGCCTATGCCCCAATGGTTACGTTGATATGCTAATGATGATGATATAAAGGTTAATGCTTACTGGCAGATTTTTAATTCATATTAGCTTAAGACTCCAGTATAGCAGATCTGTGTGCACACAGTACCCTCGAACCACTTAGGTGAAGCCGCGGGTTACAGCTAGTCTAATATTATAAGTCCGGGGCATTAAACCTCCAGTTAATACCTAACCTGACTTATTTAACTAACCTGATGATGAGTTCCATTGCCGCTAGTATAAGACCGTATAGCATTAGCTCTTGGCCGAATACTTTGGTTAGCACTCTCCACAGGCTGGGTTTATGATGGCTGTCGCCGTCACGCCATCTCTCCATCTCTTGATCCCAAGCTTTTTGAACTGCATCTCCTTCAAACCAATTTTATTTCTGTTCTTTTACTAACACTTAAATTAGGAAAATTTATAAAATTCTTTTTTAATTTATTTCTTTCTTAAAGATCAAACTTGCCTTAACATATTAAAAACAACTGACTCCATGTTAGGGTAGAGGTTGATCATGATATTTTTAGGTTACCTACGACATCAGAGCGGTGTTCCGGTAATGGTGCATATAGGTCACTCTCCTTGATATCTCGCGTGTAACCAAGCTTAAAAGTCTCTATAGTAAACCTGTAAAATAAAGTTCACTTATTTAGATATTCAGTCATTTTAATTAGTTTTTTGATAGATAACTATATGAAAGCATACCCAAATGTAAGTATGGACAGTAAGTTTGCCTTGTACCGTGGATTTATCTGTCTACTTTGCTTTGGGCCGGTATCCATTTTAGATGCCAATATAAACTTTGAAGTACCTATGTACTTATAATTTGACATACATATCACAAAATTTGTAAATATAAACAATGAGATCTAGTAACCCTTGAAAAGGTAACAATTTCTTTATTATTTTTTAATTTTCGTTTATCAGCTACCCACAGACGGAGATCCTTGCTTTTATTTTGGTATTCAAGAAGATGTAAGGTTGAATAAATTCGTTATTGGGAACTCAGTATCATAGAAAATAATATTTATCAACTCATAAAATATATTATATACTTACGCAGAGAAGCATAAAATGAAATTATTATTTAATCTAAAAACATTTCTTTGAAAATTGCTAAGATGGTGTCCTCAGCTGTGTTAAATAGAAAAATAGTAAATTAGTTTATATGGGCTCCCTCATAAGTATGCATATTATGACCGGACTACGGAACCCTTCGTATATACCGCGTGGGCGCGGACGGTGGCTGAGTACATTCACAACAGGTATAACTTCTAGGCATATAAATAAAATGTACATAAATTGTATGTATAATAATAAGATAATGTACGTCGTGGTTTTCAGAATAAATAAAGTTGTGGTATTACCACATGATGTTTTTCACTAAACAGACATAGTTTACAAACAAACAGTCTTGAAAAATGTACAGAAACGGCTTAAAAAGTTGAAGTCAATAGCACATCAGGTAATACAAATCTGTCTTTGCATTTGATTATAAACCGTTACGTTTTGAGGGTAGAGTTTAATACCAACTGGAGAAATTTTACATATTGTAGTAATCCAACGCACAGCCGTGTGTACATACTGCGCGCGTGGCTCGATACGCACTTAGCTAGTTTTTTATTTACAGATAATGAAAATTTCACATACCAACTATCTTTAACCTAATAAGTCTGATTATGTCGAAATGAAAAACTATCTGAAATGATGCAACAGAAATCCTATATATAAAACGACAGTGAAAGTAAATAAAACGTAAAATATTGAAATTATGTCGCCCCTTCAACTTGTTTGTTTCGCTTTTGTAGCAGGCCTTATTAGTGTGAGTAAATCTTTTGTACTTCATTACATACATTTATAGTTACCGAACAAGAAAAAAAAAAAATAATAGTGTTATTTAGACCCCAAATAAAGCAGCTAAAGTTGTTGTATTATGGAAATCTGAAACAAGGTATCATAACAATCCAGAGTAGAGACAATATAGAAAAGTTAATTTTCTACATTGATTTTACCAGAAAACAATCCTGGGACTTCGGAGATGACGGATGATTTATTACCCTTATATTTATTAAATAATATCTATACAGTTATTTGAAATGCTAATACCATATTTTATTTTCCAGGTGTGTGAGGCCCAGTGCTTCCCAACCTATCCTACCTACCCAAGAAGGTATCCTTTGCCACCTACGATCTATTACGAGGATACTAATGCTTTATTATTGCTCGCTAAAGCACTCGATAAAAGTAACGACAATGTTGACTTAGGCCAAATTGTAAGTCAACTCATTAATGCATTGGTATATACCTCTGTAAAAGGATGTAACGGTTCTGGTGGTAATAGCGGTAACGGTGGTAACGGTGGGGCAGGAGGAGCCGGCGGTGCCGGAGGCAGTGGTGGTACTAATGGTGGCCAAACGAATCCTTTGATATTATTAGAGCTACTAAAAAACAACGAGTTACTTAATCTGGCGTTAGGCTCAACAGATGTTTTAGGTGTAACGTTGGGTTCGTAATCTTAATCGACCGCGATCGTATGATCAATCGATGCTATTTCACCGAACGATATTAAAATTATGATTAGAATGCCGTAATTGAAATTAATAAAATGTGGAAACACAAGAAATATGTAATAGGTACCGATTCGATCTGTATGGTTTTGAGTGCCCCAATGAGAAAGTATTTAAAAAAAACGAAAGCACAAAAAAAGCACCTCCACTAGATGGCGACTCTAGCAAAAGTTGATTTTTGCAGGAAACAAATGGACCAAAGACGGACATTTCCGTTTCTTTTAACTAACAAATAAAAAACTGAAATTTGAAAAGTTTGAAACTTAGATATCAATACAAATACGAAGAAGTACAAATAGAATATGAGTTGTTTATTGAGTTTTGAAAACTAATTCACTTTTGAACATGAAAGAAAACCAGTTGTCATGGAGAAATCAAGAACGTACTGTAGCGACATCTATTTTGATTTTGGGAACAATTTTTTTAAATACTTCCTCATTGGTATACGTTGTTTGAAATGTCGCCCCTTCAAATTAACGATACTAAGGCACAGTGCAATGTAGTAGGACTCCTGCAGGTCAATTCTGCTAATGTTTCGTAATATATATATCTGTCACCATCGATGTGTGAGGAAGACATTGCACTAATATTATTGGACTTTAGATATATAGTACAATGGCAAAATGCAGGTCGTTGAGATGCGATTATTACGTAAACATTAGCAGAATTGGCCCATAGGTGATTCTCGATACTTGAACTTCCGGTTTGATATGTCATGAGTCTTTTTCTTTTTTAATTCATGGCCTATTTGCGTTTACACAATTCCTCCAATGTCACGTTTGTGGTCTTTACACGTAAAGGAACATGATATAACAGAATATGTCAATTTTGGATATTGGGGAAACGATAAAACAATAAATAAAAAAAACTCTGAGCGTGTCTATCTGATTACAATATAAAGATAATACAAATAGTATGTATATAGAAAAATATATATTTATAAATTAAGACTACTATTGATTGATTGTTCTTAAAAATTATGAAGTTGACTGATATTTTTTAATTTTAAAATCTATGATTTCATTATTTTTAAAGAACAATAATGACGTATGTTTCAAACCGGAATTTCATTTTCTGAGAATCACCTACATATATACCGTCGCACGACGAAATAGCAACCATATCTCATGCGATCTTATTTATTATGATACTCGCATGAATCAGCGCTTTACGGGCATTTCAAAATCTACATTTTCTGCGTTGGGCCTGAATAAATATACTTTTTAATTCATAAACATATTGCATACGACGGTTTTTAAGATTAATGTCAACAAATTGTATGTTTTGATAAAAGCTTGTACCAATTTGCACGATTACTGGTTGGAAATTTCAATTTCTTTTTGTGCCTAAATACCTACATTCCTTCATGATCCCTGATGATAATGTGTATTGTAGTTGAATAGTTCTAATCTATTATATGTTTTGAATAGGCCTGTTCCTTTCTTAAAAATAAATCAATTTTTACCTAGTAATATTTTTGATTAAGTTTCTTTTACACCTGCTCCATATTCACTCATACGTTTGGAATAGAATGATAATGATTTTAAACACCCGATTTTTAAGCATTAATTTGTGTATTTAAACAATTATATTGTTGATTATTATATTTAATCAAGTTTGCAATCACAATGAAATACTGAAAAATTTTCTTAATAAAATATGCTTAAAAATACTGCTATGAGAGCAGTCGACCGCGGTCTTGGGTTCGAGTCAAAAATCGTCATGCCCGGCTGCACAAATATGAAATTTTATAAATCATGAACTTCTTACCGTCTTCTTACTTCTTCGGTAATCAAATAGTTTTTTTTTTTTTTCCTCATAATATGGCAGGCACGGCTTGTGCATTTTGCCAATGTCAAGTAAAAAATTTGGGAAACGAATAGGAAAGAAATCGGATAAGGAAGGATGGGATCAGGAATGTATGGTATTTATAATCTTAAATATACTATATATATATATATATATATATATATATATATATATATATATATATATATATATATATTATCGTTGTTTACAATTTTATATTATTGAGTATGAGATATGATATGATACATTTATATATTGCTTGATCATAAGTATGTAATAGTGTAGCTATGTTAGTCGGGAATGGAACACGAAGGGATGTTAGGTCTTGCCAGAGGGAGGATCTTTGGAATTTAGGACAGGAGAAAATAATATGATTAACTGTTCCTTCATCTGATCCACAGTCACACCTAGGATCGTTGATTATATGGAGTTTAGCTAAATGAGAAGGCGCAGAAGAATGACCAAGTCTCATACGTGTAATCATAGAAGTTTCTAGCTTGCCACACTTCATTAAGAAGAACCAAGGTTTCAAAGGAATATGATTTTGTATCTGAGCATAAAATTTAGCTTTTGTCAATTTACTGATTTCCCACATTTGCTCCCATTTCTCGCGTAATATTACTTTTGGAATTGCTAATAAATCTGAACAATAGTTTTGAAAAGGA
The DNA here is from genome assembly GCA_918026875.4 of Diatraea saccharalis. Taxonomy (NCBI): domain Eukaryota; kingdom Metazoa; phylum Arthropoda; class Insecta; order Lepidoptera; family Crambidae; genus Diatraea; species Diatraea saccharalis. The sequence continues at coordinate 6,498,823 of OU893341.1, read as the reverse complement.
AAAACATCTCCACATGATACTGCCTCTTTAGCAAGCCTATCAGCTATAATATTACCCTTTATACCAACATGAGCTGGAACCCAGGCAAATTCTACATGAACTTCGTTTTCAATACATTTTTGTATCATTTGTCTGATGTCAAAAATAACGGGAGAATAACATTTTAATTTAAACGGAAATTTTTCTAAAGACTGTAAAGCACTCTTTGAGTCTGAAAATATTATAACAGATTTAAGTTTCATGATTTTACTGTATTCTAAGGCTTTCAATATACCAAAACATTCTCCTGAATACACGGATGATTCTGGAGGGAGTTTACTTTCTGAACTATTTTATACTGAGAATGATAAATACCGACTCCAACGCAGGTAGATGTCGAATGTTTGGAAGCATCACAAAATATGTGATGATAGTCATTGAATTTGCTGTCAATCGCGATTTCAAAGTTTAATTTAGCGTCTAAATCTGATTTTTCAACTATGTCATAATGAATATTAGGAAGAAAAATTAACGATTTAAAATCGACATTAAAAATAGGAAGGTAATTTGATACATAAGTAGGAGAAGAAAGGGAGATGAATTTCTTATAACTAACAATGAGACATGGTGGAGTTTTATGTGTCCAATAGCTTGAAGTAGAAAATAATTCATAAAGTGCCTTAATCTTAGAAAGAAGTGGATGATTTGAACACTGAATAGTACGAAAAAAGAATTTGTCACAAATATATTGCCGTCTTAATTGAAGGGGGGGTTCACAGCATTCTATTTGTAAAGCGTTTATTGGGCTCGACTTCATGGCTCCCAATATTATCCTCAGAGCTTTATGTTGAATTTTGTCTAGCTTCCTAAGGGCTGTAACATTACCTGGTTCTAGCAAAAATGTACCGTAATCTAAAACACTTCTAATAAGGGCGTTGTAAACCAACTTTAAACAATATGGATGAGCTCCCCACCAAACGCCTGAAAGGCATCTTATCATATTTAATAAGCGTTCACATTTATCAGCAACATATACACAATGGCGGGTGCCTGAAAGTTTCGAATCTAAAACTATGCCTAAAAATTTCGCGTGATCTTTAACGGGAATAGCAGCATTATCATACTTTAGGGAGATAGGAGGAAGTTTATTTTTACGAGTATATACTACGACAGCACTTTTAGAAGCAGACAGTTGTAACCCATTAGAATCCATCCAATATTTTAAATTCGATAAAGCAGATGTTAATTTAAGAAGCGAATCCTCAATGGAATGACTAATGTAATACAATAAAAGGTCATCGGCGTATTGAAGTATTTTGATATATTTATTTGAGCAAATATTATCTTCTAAATCGTATGTATAAACATTATACAGAATAGGACTAAGGACTGACCCCTGCGGAAGGCCTTTTGAAACAGTCCGAGAATAAATAATATTGTCGTAATATATTTCTATTTTGCGTTCTGTTAAAACGTTGAGAATAAAATTTATGAAATGGGAAGGTATACCTAAAGATAATAGTTTAATTTTGAGAATATCTAATAAGAGATTATCATACGCAGAAGACAAGTCTACAAAAACAGCTGTCACCGAATCGTTATTAGAGAAAGCTATACGAATATCTGTAGTGAAGATAGCAATATTATCGAGTGTACTTCTACCTTTTCTAAAGCCATACTGAGTATTGGCTAAAATGCCTTTACTTTCTAGAAACCAATCTATACGGTTTTTGATTAAATGCTCCGCTAATTTGAGTAAAACCGAAGACATAGCAATGGGTCGATATGAAGAAGCTTCAGAAGGAATTTTATTTGGTTTTAAGATTGGCAACACTGTTTGACGTTTCCAAGATGAGGAGATATTACCTGAGATCATTAACGAGTTTATTAAATCTAAATAATATTGTAATGTGTTATTGCAAACGTTGGAAAGAAAAGCATATGGGATGCCGTCGCTCCCAGGGGCAGAGTTTTTCGTATTTTGGATGATACCTTTTAATTCATATAAACTAAACGGAGCACTAATATCAGAGTCAGTTAAGGAAGAAGAGATGGAGATATTGTTCGAAACCCAGGGAGGAGCTAATTTATCTAAGAAAGGGTTTATTAGCTGTGGTGGTATCATTGATGAAGAGTTGTTATTGACAGCCGATTTGAATCTTTTAATGTTTTGCCAAACTAATGTTGGAGGAGTGTTAGGGGAGATAGAGGTACAGAACCTACGCCACCCTTCAAATTTTTTTTGTTTAAAAAGTTTTTTAGTTTTTGTTATCAACTCTGACATTTTATCATAATTAGATTCAGTCATATTTTGTTTATATATTTTCTCAGCAGCTTTTCTTTGTTTCACAGCTTCCGTACACTCATTGTCCCACCACGGAGGAGATGGAATTTTATTGGGGTAAACTTTTTTAGGGAAGACTTCATTAGCTGCATCTATAAAAAGATTACTCAAAGCTTCAGCTCTTTCAGGCTCAGAACTAGAGTTGATGTTAGGGAGCAAATATAATTTTGACTGAACTGAAGTTGTGAATTTTTCCCAGTCTTTATTTGGAAGCCTATGTTTGAGATGGGAGATTCGACAGGGGTTTGAAGGTTTAGAGAAAGGAAAAGTTATAATAATAGGATAATGATCACTACCATATGATGAAGAAAGTATCTGCCAAGAAAGAGAAGATGCAAGACTAGGAGAACATAATGACAGATCAACAGCACTTTTATTTTGATTTGGTTTTGTTACACGTGTAGCTTCACCAGTGTTTAAGATACAAATATTATGACAATCAATGATGTCTAATAATTCATCCCCATAATTGTTTGTATTAGAACTGCCCCACGATTGATGATGGCAATTGAAATCACCTAGTACTAGAAAAGGTTTGGGCAAATTATTTAGAATTAAACGAAGTTCATTTAAAGCAGGAATAGATGGATGGGAAATATATATAGACACAATGCATTTGTTAAAAACCCTAACAGCAATTATTGAAATATCTTTATGGTGAGAGGGCAGAGGAATAGGTGTGAAAGAAAGTGATTCTTTAATGAGTATGGCTACGCCTCCATAGCCATCTGGTCTATCTTCTCGTAAGGTAGTATATCCACTGACTTTAAAATTTAGATGACATTTAAGCCATGTCTCTGATAATACAAAAACAAAAGGATTATATTTATTCACAAGAAAAATTAACTCGCTTTTTTTACTTATTAAGCTTTGACAATTCCATTGCATAATATTAGCTTGATTGTCCATTTTGTAAGCCTTCGATCAAAGTTGAAATTAAAGAAACTGCGTTGGACGGTAAATGAAGGGCTGAAGAAGAATTTGTGTTAAAATGAGTAAGTAATGATATTAATAATTTAATTAAATCTGTGATGGATATCTGAGTTTTATTTTCATCTTGAAGTTTATTATTGAATACACACCCATCTGCAGGAATAGGACTATCGAATTCCTTTATAAGAGCCTTGTGAGCTTCAATATCATAACCCGGTGTTAGTCTAGGTGGAGTGCGAGGTTTAAGAAATACTGTCTTTTTATATGAAGAAGTAGGAGAATTACTTTTATGGTCTACATTTGATGTTGAATTTTTATATAAAGGAGTTTTAAAAGAATTAGTGGAGACAACATTGGAATATGATTTTGAAACTTTAGGAAAAGATTTTGATGCTTCTACATAGGATGTGCAATTATTTGCCATATAGACCTTAATTTCTTTTTGTCGAATATACTCTGGACAAGATTTGTTTGTAGCAAAATGGGATCCTTCACATAAGCAGCAAAAAACATTACTGTCTTCCTCTGTTTCACAAGAATCACCCGAATGATTTCCCCCACACTTAAAGCATCGGGGTTTAGACCTACACTGGTTTTTAGTATGGCCAAAGCGACAACAATAGTAACATTGTATTGTTGGATAAATGTACAGATCTACTGGCAAAGCATTGAAACACATGAAGACACGTTTGGGTAAAATTTGCCCATCGAAAGTAATTACAACTGATTGTGTGGGCTTCCATATAACCGAACCTCCTTGGGAAACTTTATAATTGATACGTCTTACTTTAATTATCTTGCCACATCCCATTGGGACAGTAATATTTTCGAGAACTTCTTCGGGTGTCCATTCTGAAGGGACACCTCGTACAAGACCCATTCTAGTGACATTGAAAGTAGGTATAAAAGCTTTCATTTTATTAATTTCTAGTTTTTTGTTAGTGATGAAAGAATTTGCAGACATATAATCAGAAAAAGCTAGTGAGACTTTATTGCGGCCAATAAGTTTTACACTACCGTTGACAATATTTTCAAATTGGTTATTTTTTAAAAACCTTCCAAAAGTAACAGGATGAATTGAAGTATTATCATGAAGGTCAGTTTGTATTTTTTGCACATGAACAGTAAATGGGGAAATATCATTTTTATTGTAAAGAACGCGGCCAATTGGTGTTGGTGTGACTGTGGGCTCTGTAGTAGCAGATGATGGAATAGAGACATTAAAATCTTTGTCAACTGATTGTGTCTTTTTTTTAGTTACATTTGAAGTAGACTCTTTTCTTGGTGAAAGATCAAAACAATTGCAATCATTTTTTGAGTCAGAACTATGATTACGGCGACGTTTTTTATTGCAGTGCTTACATACATGCACGCGACTCCGTTTGAGTGATCGTCCTGATAATGAACCGTCGGTTTCCATTCCAGATTCATTAGAAACGGTAACAAATAGTCCAGCCGGGGGAACATAGTCCCCCGGCGGTTCTATGTCCGGAGGCTCGTTCATAAAATAAAACGTAAAAACTTACCAATAAACTGCTATAATACACTACAAACTAATACTAAATAAATTTAAAAGTAACTAAGATGAAAATATACAAATCTGATCACCAATACTTAATAAAATTAAATTAAATTCTTTTCAAACTCGAAAAACGCGCCCACCAAGTTCGACGTTTCCCGCCTTTTTTTCAATCAAATAGTTATAGAAGTTTCTTTTTCAAAAAATTTGAAGCGTAATTGTTTCGGAGATCAGGGGCAAAGGGGAGTGGTTAGGCAATGAATCATGTTTGTTGTTTTCTATGGAATTCGAAATGAATGAATAAAACATTTTTCAAAATATAGAACAGAGTTTTAATTTAAAAAAGTTGCTTGACTATACTGACTTTACTGACTATAAAACTTCAAAACCATAGATTTTTTATCTGAGTTCAAAACCTAATACAAAATCTACTTAAAGATATAATAAAGTTTAATCTAAGTACAAAAAGAATAATATTCTTAATACTCGTTTTGAACATAAAAATCTTTTGTTTTTTTCGCTGATATAAACAGGACATTAACATATTTAGCTTTACATTTTAGGCAAAGGCATATTTTGTTTGTTCATACTCGTATTGGGAGTATGCGCTGACAAATCATCTTTTATAAAATGATGAATATCTAGGGTTAACGGGGTCTTACTCTATGAGGATTATTTCCATTCAGGGACCATTTACACGATGCCAGTGGTCGAGCCAATCCATTTAGCTGGTCCAGTAAAATTAGAAACCGTTCTATTGCATTGGAATGCCAGAATCGATTATCTACGTTTACACGAGGCGAATATGGGACTGGCTTACTGCATTGTCTCGGCTATCGGCTTCGTGAAAATGGTATGGACCAATGGTATAGATCATGGGATCTATTAAAAAAATGCGGTAATGTGCATAATTCAACCACTTAGGTACGTACACGCTAAAATTGTCGTCGTGTAGGTCAAACTTACATTAATTTACTTAAAATAAACAAAATATTGTTTAATATTATATTGTATTCATAATAGCAAAAAACCTTAAGAAAATCTTAACCTGATAATTACTTAATTGGAACAAAATTTAACCCATCGTGTGAGATGCGACTTAAAAAAAACATTTTTAATTTTCATAAATATTATAGACAGCCATTTTATTTAGTGGATCTAAGGTGTCGATATTAGACGTTTCATGGAAAATCATTTACTACCGATGAACGAATAGTGAACGTGGAATTTAAAAGTGAAAGAAAACGAGTATTTCATATTATCATAATGTCGCGGCAGCAAGTCGTGCGTTTGAGTTTCTTAAAATTAGATAGGTTGGTCGAAAAATTAAAATTGCACAATTTTGCCGTGTCATATCACTTCGACAACACGGAGGTGCTAGTTTCGCTTTGTTTAGATATCTCTCTTACTTTTGATCATTTTAAATTAGTTTTTGTTAAAGAAGAAAAAGTACCTTGTTAGATTGATTCAAGGGAATCAAAATTTCAACAAAACTTCAAAGTATAGTATGTAAACGGACATCAACAATATATTCGATATTGTCTCGTGTTCGACGAGAACGTTCGACTACTCAGCTGAACGACAGACGTTTGGCCGTGCAATTTAATTAATTAAAGGCGAACAGTCGAATGGGACGGCAGTTTTATCCAGTTACAAAAAACTACGACAATACATGTATAAATTAAAAATATATTTATGTTGAGAACATATTTTAACTAAACGTTAACTTTACTAAATGTTTATCATTTAGTAGGCTTAATCTGTTAAAGTTGAGATATTGCCGTTATTATCGGATGGCTTGGTATCTTCACTGCCTCCGGTACTCCCAGCTTTTTCTGCAGCACCACCAGTGCCCAAGTTCAAATCGCGAACAGTTTGTGAGCCTAATATTAGCTTTTGTAAGTCTTTACAAGTTGGATTACTGCCATTACTGTCAGATGGTTTGTCTTCGGTACATTCCGATCCTTCAAATTTACCATCACTGCCCAATTTTAAATCGAGAACAGTTTGTGAACCTAATTTCAGCGTTAGTATATTTGAGCCATTTAGTAAATTTAAGTCTATCAAATTTGAGTTACTGGTGGTATTTTCGGATGGATTGCTGCTATTACTGCTTCCGGTACCCCCCTTTTCTCCTTCTGCACCACCACCGCCCAATTTTAAATCAAGAATAGTTTGTGAACCTACTTTTAGCTTAAGTATATCTGTACCATTTAGTAGTATTAAGTCTATCAAAGCTGAGTTATCTCCATTATCGTTTGATGGTTCGGTGCTATTACTGCCTTCGGTACCCCCCGTTCCACCTGCTACTCCACCACCGCCCAATTTCAAATCGAGAATAGTTTGTGACCCTAATTTCAGCTTAAGTAAATCTGTACCATTAAGTAAAATAACCTCTATTAAATCTGAGTTAATGTCATTATTGTCAGATGGCTTGGTACTATTACTGCTTCCTTCACCCCCTGTTTCTCCTTTTGTACTACCACCGCCCAATTTTATATTAAGAATAGTTTGCAAACCTAACACCAACTTAAGTAAGTCTGTGCCATTTATTACTATCAAATCGGTGTTACTGCCACCATTAGTACCACCACTACCTCCAGCACCATTCGCTCCTCCTGCACCACCGTTACCACCACTACCGCAAGTACTACAACACCCTCTTGTAGAGGTATATACTAATGCGTTAATAAGTTGGTTAATAATTTTCCCCAAGTTAATGTTATTGTTGCTTTTATCGTTTGCTTTAGTCATACACAATAAAGTGTCAGTATCGTCAAAATAGAAAGGCGGTGGCAAAGGGTAATACCGTCCATAGCTTTGAGCCTCACAAATCTGGAAAATTATAAAAGTTATTATTTTTGTTAAAATTTGCAATTTTATAGGTATTGATTTTTAACTAATAGATAAATTCGATTGGTGCAACCGTCTAACTCTCTAGCCATAGTATACGACATTATGTCGCATAGACTAACAAAACAAATGTCAAAGTAGTAATATGAAACGAAATATAGTCATAATATAAATAAAACTGAAAAGTCATTATATTAGATTTCTCTATCTGCTTTTGTCATCTCTTCTCCTTATTACAATATAATAAAACCTATGTTCTTGACTTGCTTGTTGTAATAAATTATTGATAGTAAATTCAATGGAGAGGGGGCAACTTAATATCTTGGCGACGCCCTTGAATGAATTAAGTATAAAGTTATGAGCGTTTTTTTCTTTATTTTTGTAATAAAATTAAGAGTTTTATTTTGTTCGATAACTTTGGTTAATTTTGATAAGGCAATTTCGTAATAGGGAATATGTGTCTGACACTTTGAAAAGACATTTATAATAGGAATTTATAACCATTTTAGGTAAACTTTAAGGAGTTTTTCAAAATACTCAATAAATTTGATGTATGCATGCACCAAGTACACAGTGCAACATCGGGTTAGTTTCAACAAAATACTATTATTCCTCAATCGACTATAAACTCTACTAGGAGCTCGATCAATATGTATAAAAAGATTAACTCACACTAATAGAACTTGCCACAAAAGCCAAACAAATGAGTCGAAGAGGCGACATAATTTCATATGTCTTATTTGTTACCAGCGCTTTATATATTGGATTTGTTTTATAAAATGCCTATTGCATCATTACAGATATACTGTTAGCTACTTTATTTCGACATTACTAGACGAACTGTGGAAGATATTTTTTGTTTGAAATTTTACTGTATCTATATGTACACGTCTTGTGTGTGTGCTTGCTTAGAAAACCCAAGCTGGTACGATAACACGGTAGGGTCCGGTTGCATAAATCTTAATAAACAACTCATATTCTATTGGTAGTTTATCGTATTTGCATTGATATTTAAGTGATGGAAACTTAAGGAAACTGCGAGATAGTGACAACTGGGATTTATTTCCGAGAAAACAATTTACTAGGAGTATGTACTGGGGTGAATCTGAAAGAAAACTGGAAGGGTTGTCATGGAGAAATCAAGAAAGTACCACAACGATATGTAGTTTGAGTTCGGAAACTAATGTTTTTTTTTGACGTGGATACGTCTATGTTTTCGTTCTACAGGGGGGTCATTCTGTGAGCAGGAGTATATGCACTAACGCCATCTATTGGCGTATAAGTGAACTATGCTTGCTCTGCAGAGGGAGGGGCATTCTGTCAGCAGGCGTATATGCACTAACGCCATCTGTTGGCGCTAGTGAATACTTTTTTCATTCAACAAATGAACGCAACGAATGTTTATTTATTTAGTGTTTAGTGTCTTCAATTTGTTTATTTTTTTGACGTGGATACGTCTATGTTTTCGTTCTACAGGGGGGTCATTCTGTGAGCAGGAGTATATGCACTAACGCCATCTATTGGCGTATAAGTAAACTATGCTTGCTCTGCAGGGGGAGGGCCATTTTGTCAGCAGGAGTATATGCACTAACGCCATCTGTTGGCGCTAGTGAATACTTTTTCATTCAACAAATGAACGCAACGAATATTTATTTATTTAGTGTTGAAATAAACAAATTGAAGACACTACTTCAATTTGTTTATTTATTTTTATTTACTTAATTCTTAATATAAGTTTATTTTTACAAAGAAACAAATATGGGTAGAATAAATAAATGTAGGGTGCTTTGTTAAAAGTAAAAACGCACTGCAAAAGTAAATGGTATCGAAAATCATAAAAATCTTTTTCAACCGAATTTTATCGAATCCCATCTTAGTGTATCTGGAACTGGTGAATTTTTTAAATATCAACAATAATGTTGATTTTTTTTTTATCAATTACTCAAATATCCATTCATACATAGACGTATCCACGCATAAAACATGGCTGTATCAATGATACAGCCAAACAGGGTTTTTTTTGAAATACTTCCTCATTTCTAGACGAAGGAAGTGAATTGCCATAACAAAATTTAAAAAGTAAATGTCAGATTCAATTTAAATGTTGGTTTCGTCAGTTTTATACGTTGGAGTCCTGTAGTTGTCAATTATTTATAATTTATATACTTATTTTAGTGAATATTACCTTCTAATTCGATTATAATTTTAGGGAAGATATAGTTATTAAAGATAAAAACTCTTTTGAGTTATCTTACTCTACGTTATTGTCAGGATGACTTCTGAAAGTGATGCTATAAAAACAAATGAATTTCTACGACGACGTAAACTACGATTATTACAGGTTGATCTATTACTTCTTACGCAAATCTGTACTCTTATATATTATTGATATAACAAGGAAATATTTATTATTTTGCTTGGGGCCGAAATTTCTCGACAGACTTAAAAAAAAATTATTAATTGAACTCTACATTATTATTGATTTATATATGCCATAGATTATTTTGGATAACTTTTGAAATTAATATCAAAATACTCGTAGGTCAGAGAACAATCGAAAGACATTGCAAAAAAAGTAAGACAGCGTGCAAAAGCTGAAAAGTTGCAACATATAGAAGAGTTAAAGAGCAATAAAGAGAGGGAATACTTGAAGCATCAAGAAAAACTAGTTAAATGTCTTGAACAACTGTATGCACAAGGAGTGAAAAATATTGGGTCTAGCCACCACCAAGCTTCTGCAAATAAAGAGAATGGTTAGCTTTATTTTAAATGAAAGTAATTTAAAAAGAAATTTAAATAACACTTTTACTTTATGGTAACTTTACAGTTAAAAAATCAAGTGACAAAGAAGATTTATCAAAAGTTCGAGGCAAGGAGGCTGCAGCTGCATTGAGGAAAAGGAAACAAGAAAAATTAAATCAGCAAAAAAAGTTACTGGATCGAAAACTCTTAGCAAGGTAACAATATGAATATTACTAAAATATGTAAATTTGACATTATGAATAATATATAAAAATATTATTAATTAGTTTTTTTCTAAATTTGTATTAGCCCAGGTATAATAAAGTTATTTGTAAGTTACATTTCTTGCCATGAAGTTTAACTAGTTTTTTTTATTCTTTAGGGAAGCTGCTAATGAGATTAGTAGAGAGAAATCCTTAAGTGTGGCAAATAAACTAATTTCAAAATCTGAGACTAATATTCCTCAAGATATTCCTATTCCTAAACCAGCAGTAGGAGTAGGTGATTCTAAAGGGAGTGATGAGAATGAGACTTGCCAAAAATTGAATAAAAATGACATGGGGACCCAATGGGATAGTGAAGAAGTGCCCAATGAATGGGAGCCCAATATACCTCTGCTTTCACTACCAAAAGATGATAGAGAGAGTCTAAAGGAGTCTAATAATATTCCTGAAAGTAAATCAGAGAGAAGCAAAAGAATAGATCTCTTTGCTCTTAGTTCTGAAATGCCATCTAGTTTACGTGGAGGACTTATTAATGTTTCAGAAGAAAGAACTAATGTAAGACCATCATTAACTATGGTCACAGAGTATTTGCAAAATAGGGCACTCAGACTCAGAGAAACTTGTCCTAAGAAAATGCCAGTTGTAGGAGATGATCTTGAGAGTTTAAAACAAACAATACTACGCACAAGGTCTTCAAAACTAGAAGGTAGTACAACTAAAAATGTTTGTCATGTTCTCAATGAGCAAGTTATCCCTGTGCCGTCATGGCATGCTGAAAGTATTTGTGAATTATGTTCCCACCATATCTCGCACCATAATAATTACAATAGATGTAAACAATTTACAGTTAGTAACTCTGAAATTAATGAGATTTTTAGTTCTATACAACCAAAGAATATGGATGTTCAACCTAACCCCATTTTAAGAGGTAGCAGTCCATTTAGAAGAAATAAAGATTATCAAAGAATATATAAAAAGCCAGGTGATTTAACCAATCTTATAGGCCAACAAGTAGTTTGTCATGAATTTGTAGGTTTTAGTTACCATTTCATCATACTTAATTCAAGTCATATTAAAGGTAGCTTGTATAGTGCTCTTTTATTATATCCAATTCTTGGTTGTTAACTTGGTCTCTTGGTTTTATTTTATCTTTATGCTTTACAGAAGGATCAATGTCGGTAAGTGAGGTTGTTTTTATTTATATTGCAGCAAAAAGGGATATTGACAAATCAGTGATTAGTGATGCTGATTCAGTACTGAATAAGAAAAGTTCTGTAACAATCTACAATCATTCAACTAGAAATTCTAGAGACATTCCACTAGGTGACTCAGATTTGGTAGTCAGAGACCATCTAATAGAAGATAATGCATATGAGAAAGCATTAAAGGAGAGTTCAAATGACAATGCTAAAGAAAAGGAACACATGAAGAGATTGCAAGAAATGAGGAGTAAGGTTGCAATGACGAAACAAACTGTTGAAAGGGAATACAATGACACAATGTCATTTTTGAAATCACTACCTAAAGAAAAAAGCACCAAGAATTCCGTGTGTAAATTATAATCATCTTGCTTACAAGTAATGAATGCATTAAAATCAGTTTCTTAAATTTGCCTTATGACTTTTTTAGAGAACTTCGCACATGGATGAAAGGAGGCAGCAGATGCAGAAAGATAAACATCAATTAAAACTGCAATGTGAATATAATAAAATTGAAAGACAATCTAGAAAAAATTGTGAAATGGTATGTAGTAAAATTATTATTTTTAATTTTCTATAAAAAATTTGTCCAATAAAAACTAAATCATTTTGTATGAATTTTTAATGATTACTTTCTTATTAATTGTGAATATATATTCCTATATCTTTTAGGTTTGAAATCCGTTGGCCATTGTGATCTTTACAAGGTGATTTTTATTGTAATTGGTAATAGAGTAGTAACAGTGGCAGTGTGGGGCTAAATTTATTAATGGAGGGGTGGGGCATCTAATGCCTTATCCCAATCAAATAATAGTAGTATCATTATTCACCACAATAAATTAAGACAAAATTATACAAAATGTGAAGTGCAGTCTGTATAAATCCCTTTTGCTTCCAGATATTTTGTGCCTGAGTGTGAATTTCTTTTTTTTTCAACACGCCTGTGTGTGAAATTCGCCTCAATGTTCAAATCAGGGTTTTTTTAGAGTTTTTTAAAGCAGCAGGGAATTCTCCCTTATTGGTTATTTTTTTAAGACAATTCGTTATACTATATTTTGTATCTGTATGTTTTCAGAGTCCAAAATCTAAAGTTACATCAATAAATAGTAGGAAATCTAAATCTCCAATTGAAAGAAATCTAAGTGATGACTTTGAGGCCAGAGATTTGCAATATTCTTGGATGCCAGTACCAGAAAGTGATGGCAACTTAGCAATTCATACAATACCTACTAGTTTAAAAGAAGGAAAGTCTGGGAACACAGTGAAATTTAGTAAAGTTGACAGCTACCATGAATATAGGTCAAGACACAAGCATACACCTCCAACAAAGGATACAAATGATAAACAACCAAAAAAGAAAAGTGTAGAAACTATTGTTATCCAAAATGATGATACTGACAGTATGAATTACTCCACAAGTTCTTCAGATACTAGTTCAGTTGAAAATTTGAATCTCCAAAGGAATAAAGACACTAAAAGCAATGGAGCTATTTCAGAAGATGAAAATATAGTTGTTTACAAAATCTTACATTCTAAAGTTGGGAAAAAAGCAAAAGAAAGGAGGCGACATAAATTAATTGATGAAGTTGCAAAAGTGCTTACTGCAATGGACAAAGACAAATCTACTAAAATAAACAAAGATGACAATAACAACCGTAACAAAACTGGTACTGGAACGTTGGATTCAAAAACTAATGTTCCTTTAGAACAAATCAACGAAGGTATGTAGTTATAATTTTAAAAAAAGTATGTATACTGACAAAATAGAACAATATACTAGATGTGTCAAAAAAAATTAAATGGGTATTTTTATTATTGGGTAAATTTTGTATCCACTTAATTAAAAATATTTCATATGGCTGTTAAGATAGATGACTTGCAGGGCAATTCTACTAATTTTAGCATAGTTATGGAAAGTCAATAGTGCTTGTACACAAACTTTATGGCACAATTCTTCTTACTAGATCACCAAATAACAAATATATTGATTTTGTGAAGAAGACATTGCACTCATGATTTTGGACTTCGGGTCGATAGTACAATGCCAAAATGCAATAAAGTTAAGATTCTATTGAGATATTTGCGTAAACATAGCAGAATTGGTCTGTTGAATCAATCTTCAGTGATTTCAAAAAAATCCCTTCCGCGCGGCATATCGTAAAGGACTTTTTTTTTATAATTGCTATTTCAAAACAAGTACTCTAAAACGATAGCTAATACACCTAACAAATTTTTATGACCACTGGTTTGAATATGTTTTTTTTTTGTTTCAGGTGTATACAAAATAGTAAATGAAAAGGGGTAAGTTTGAATTTATTATTTGTAAATTTGTAACAGAAAGAAGATTGAAGTCAGACGAGAACAGTAAAATTGATTAGGCAACGTTACGGTACGAAAGATGTATTTCGATATTTTTAGATTGGAATAATGGATGAAATATTGTTGTAAGAAATTATAAATTCTTTTTCTAATTGAAAGTTTTGCTAATGTAAAGTAATTTTGGCGTTGCACAAACAGCTTTTTTGACATAAGTCTTGATACTAAAAGCTGTATCTCAAAATAACAAGAATGCATGATCATTAATTACGGTTATTGACTTCTTGGCTTGACTTTCCAATGATCTGTGATGCATTCATAACGTCAATGGCAACATCCACATTAAGGCTTCAGGTCCTATCAGGAAAATACTCTTTTTAAGGCCTGGTCTACATCAATCGTTCTTGTGGATTGCACACCTGTAGAGCATAGTGGATATATTCATTGAAGTGCCATAAATATGTTAACATTAGTAGAATCGAAACTCTGGTGTGCGAGAACTATAGCGAATTCTATTAAATATTTCTGCTCACCCCCGTGGGAAACCTGCCCTACCAGCTCGTCATTTTTTTATCAGAACGTGAAATCGACTCGCTTTGTCTATTCCGTCTATAGCAAAATAAATTGCATCTCTCTCACAATTTATGTTGCTGTTACACCTATGTTGATGTTATTGTTTGTCTTTATTAAATGGATATCTACAGAGACATGATTGATATATATTTTTTTAAGATTCACTATGTTGATGTGTTATTATGACGTAACGTTAAAAATTTCATGGCTTCGGGTTGTTATTGTTCACGTAATTCGAATTTAAAGGAATTTTAACAAACTGTTACTTTGAAGAAGAAAAAAAAATGGCGAGTGGGTAAGCCAGCTAGTCTGCCCAATTAAATATCCTGATTCCTTAATGAAATCCCATTCCTATACCGTCCTTCAGATTGAACTACAATATAACTAGCTGCTTTACTGCTAATTTAGAGATGTGGCAAACTAAAGCTGAACGCAAACCTTGGTGGTGAATATTTTTTATTCTTTTAAGAAAACATATAAATATTACTAAAATGTAGCTCACATATAACAATGACATTTATTTAAATTCGCATAAAATTACAATAATATACCATTAATGTGGCATATCGATGTATCTGCGCAAAAGTTTAAAATAAATTTCAAAGCGCGGCATTTCCTAACCATAGTACAAGTATAGTACACATATTGTATTGTACAAGAATAGTACAAGTATAATATAATTGCGTGGTACGTAAATTGAGCTAAAATGGCGATTTTACGCGCAGGTGTAGTCATGATCTATTCTGCGTTGCCATGGTTACGCACTGCGTCTCTCCCCCGCACCTCGATTAAGACCCGAAAATGTACTACTGTGCCATCGCCGTGTTGATTCAATTTAGGTGCCGAGCAATTTGGCAATCCGGGCGCCTGACCTCACCAATGTGAATGAGACGGACACCTAATGTATTTTTAAACCTTATGCTGGACGACGCATGATTGAAATTCGCTTTAGACTAAATTTTAATAATTGTTATGTGAATTAATAGTTCTGCTTTGAGCAAATGAAGAAATAAAACTATGTGTATTAACTGAACATTATGAAAATTCGTCATTCCTGTTGGGTCCTGGGCAGCTCAGTGGTTAGAGCAGTCGCCCGGATTGCGAAAGGTCATGGGTTCGAGTCCCATCTCAGATTGCCAGGGAAAAAGATTTTTTAAGCATTTTTCAGTATGGCATTATGAATGTGAAATTGATAAAATATAATAAGAAATAAGACTATGTTTATCCTTTATGTTATTTGAGTTATGATTTTGTTTCAGGATTTATTCAAATTTCAATTTTCCACATGTTATTAATAAGCAAAAATGTACCATTTTTCAGGGACAATATAAGCTCCTTATATTTTTCCGATAAACCATATAATGCTACTGAAGATGATCAAAATCAAACCAGACCTCACATATGTAAGAAACGGATACATAAGAAACAAAAGTTTGTTGAAGGTACAACAAATAATCCAATTTATCTGGATTAAACAATTTCAAATTATTCTAAGTAAAAATACCTTTTAATGTGTTACAGATACTGAAACTAAAGCTGAAAGTGGGGATGAATCTGTATTAAGGTGAGCAATGTAATGTTTTTACATACAGCATCACAAGCATTTAGTTAGTACGAAAAGCCAAATTTCTGCAATAAATTTTGAACTTAACCATCGGCAAATTAAAGCTTAAAATCGATGGGATAATTTTACCTTTTGTTGTCGACGGTATTAACATTATAAGGGATAGCATAAATTATATGACATTGTTTAAATACATTTGCATAAATGCGGAGTGTGATACTGGTAACGATAGCTCTTAGTTCAATATTTTTATATCTGTTTACAGATATATATTATGTATCCACAATGGTTGTTTCTTATCAGTTATAAAATTTTGCAATGTTGTGTACATATATATTTTTTTTATTACAGAAACGCTAATTGTGTTATTTGTGAAGATGGTTCAAGCAGGAATAACAAGTCTAGAACTGTTCCGAGCGGACAGCATCCCTCAGCCGCTACTTCCACGTCTTCATTTAAAACAGCGTCTATAAATGAAAGAAATACAATGCTTGATGGTGATTTTGTCAAACTATTGGATGACAACGGCCAAGAGGCTGGCAAGTTTTACATTGGCGCCAGTGGGTACCTCAAAGACAATGCTTACGAAATTACAATACAGTTGAAAAAGAAAGATTCATTCAGAAAAGACGAAAGATCAGAAGTTGCTAGAAATAATGAAAATTTAATAGCTAAGGAAAAAGAGGCGACTCTCCAGGAATTAAAGAATCCTGACAATTTTATGCCACCACATTCTGAACTTTTGTGTGTTAATGATGGATTAAACAACGCCGATGGTAGCAAAGCTGTTTATACACATCCAGGTACTGAATGTATGGATTCTGGGGTACAAGAGGCATCTCAGCACTCTCCTGCCTTAGATGGAATAAATGAAAAGGATAATGAAGTACCAGTATTAGATGCATGTGTAGATAAACCAGTATTTACCGATTCCAGTAAAGAAAACATAGATAAAACAGCTAAATGTTTCATTGACAAAGGTACTTACACAACATCTCAGCTTTCGTTTGCAATACCGAGTGATTTTCCTAAAACAGATGGTCCACCTAGACCAGCAACATCCACTTACACACAGACTACAATGAATTCTCCAAACACAAGACCGGTTTATATTCATATGAGTTCTTCTACGTCGACCGCATACATGAGTCCACCCGAAATTATATTACCCAAGTTTCTGAAACATAAATACGACGGTTATAGTCATCGAGAGGCAGTTACATCGCAAGATGAAAGATGTATAACGAAGAAGCATCGCGAATGTGATAAAGATTTTATGTGTTCATGTAAACGTTGTGTATTACGTGAAAAAGGAAACAAATTAGACACTAATACTAAAAGCAGTAAAAAAGCTTATGTGGGCTTGAAAAAAATAAGTACGCCTCCAAATACAGCACGAAATTCTACAAAAAGTCTAGATATTAATCGTTATGATAAATCGTCTCCGAAAGTAAACACAAAATGCCGAAAATGTAAAAGTCGAACAACATCTAGTGTAGATAAGAAATGTCGCCGTCGTAAAATTCAGCGTCCATGTAAATTAACTACGACAAATTATGTACCGCATTCTGATTCAAACGCACCAACATCGTTGAAAACTGATGTTAATGGAAAAATTGATAGAAACAATTTAAACCCTCTTATCAAAAAATATGTAAATAAATTATTGGAACTCAATAGTAATGGCTTAAAAGCAATCGAAATCGCCAATCAAGAATGTAGTTCAGTAAGTACTCCAGGCAGTTCTATTATAGAAGTTTCACGTAACATTACTGGTGATACTACCGAAATTAGTAACAAAATATCGTTGGAGCAAATCAAAAATATGATAAAGCAAAAAATATTACAAGAATATGTCAAAGAGAATAACATCGAAGACTCGATCCAAGTATGCAATAACAGAAAGCCTAGAAATTGTTTATTAAAACCGTTGGGAACAAAAAGATCAGTTCATAAGGTAAAATCTTTAAATATATCAAAAAAAGTATTTAAATCGAAAAAGCCGAAAAAAGTTTTTAATCCCCCTTTTCCGACGCCTATCAATGAACCCAGTTGTAGCACATCGTCCCCATCACCAACTTCAAACATGTATATTAAAAAATCTTCCTCATCTATTTCAAAATTAACAAAAGAAACTAGCAAACGAATCCGTAGCAAGAGTTCTCCAACTCCAAGATTTACAAATAAAAGTGAATCTACTAATAATAACACGGATAATTCAGATGTTAATAAAGCATATAAGCGTTTACCAAATATAAACAATATTACTGAAAACGATATGGCTCATAAATATGACAAAAGAAGTGTACCAAAGGCAGATTATATGCTTCCACTTAATAAAGCAACAGTCACAATCCCTGACTTAGAAGATCATACCAATGGCTCGCAAACTCATACCGACGCTCCTACTAATACATCGACTCAAACAAGTCATGATTTAGACAGCGAGATAAATTTAATAAAAATGGCGGAAAACAAAATTCAAAATATGGAAAAGATTGCTGACTTGACTGAGAAATGCACAAAGAGGCTATCAAATTTAGCAAAAATCCTTGAAGAAGTCAGAAAAAATAAGTCTTCGGCATACAGTCATATTTCAACCTCGGATACAGCGTCTGACTCTGACCAAAAATCTGATAAAGTTAAGAATATTAGTGTGACGTCAAGGATCAAGGATCCCATCATTGAAGTTCAAAAAATACAAAGTAAAGACTCTGCTCATACACTTAAAACATTACCTGAAAATGATAATAAAACAACTTCAGAATATATCTCCTTTTTAAAAGATATTCCTAAACCGGAAGAATGTAAATTTACAACAACTTCAGTGGAAATTGACAAATACAAAATTGACGTAAATTCCACGGTAAACCAATTAATCAATAAAAGTAGAACTAAACCTCCTCCGGCATTATCTCGCATTACTCTCAAGCACGGACAAGATATTATTCCCCATGAATTGTCAACAGTAGTTGAAGTTGATTCACCTATGAGCCTAAAATTGAAAAACCAAAATTCGAAAGGATCACCTGGAGACTCTGTTCCAGAAATTACAAATCAAATAAATACCAGTATAGTTGAGAAAGACGTAGATCAAATTGTGAATACAGATATTCGAGTAAATCCAGATTTACTGCAGAATAATAGTGATATTGTATCCAAACAACACAGCTCGGATAATGGTTCATCAGGTGACACTAAAGTGGAAATGATGGATTTGAAGCAATTTAATGAAGTAATGCTTAAACCATTTATAACTCTGCAAGAATATGCTAAACAATGCGACGTTGGAATATTAGATGAAGGTTCTAATATCGATGATAACATTAAGGATGATTTAGTCAATGATGAAATGATTGAATGTTCGTTGCATTCGGATGGTAGTTTACCAGATGTGATTGCTGAATTATTGAAAAGGAATATTATAGCTGAACCTTTCAAGTTTGATACAATATCTAATATTAATTCTACTACAGTCTCATCGGAATCTACTTTATCGTTACTAGCACTGTCGAAAGCAAGGCAGAATAGAAAGAAATCTAGAGTAGCATTTCAAAGTAAAGAGAATACATCTGAAACATCAGATACATTAAGTATTTCCTCAAATCCTGATTTGGAAAATGCTTTTAAGAAATTGGGCATGGGATGGGCGTCCTCAACTTTGAAGAAAACAAAAGAACGTTTAGCTCTATCGTCATCTTCAAATACTTCTAGTTCTAGTTTATTGCAATTTAAAATAAAAAATATAGACAATCAGGAAATACCTTCATTAGTCACCGATTCCGTACTATCTGCTTCGAAAACATCAAAAAGGCAAAACCAAAAAAAATTTGCAGATACATCAAAAAATGTAGAACAGCAAACTTCTTTTAGGAATTCTATGACAGTAAAAGAATTTCTAACAAACGAATTGGCAAAAAGAATTACTTTTACTAATAAGAGTCAGAGAAACGAAACCGACGAAGAATTTGTTTCGTTGCTTGAAACAAAAATGCCAGAACAAATGAAACATTCTTCGCAAAATATACTCGAGGAACATTCTGTAGACAGTTTACCTAGTGGAAGTAATAATAGAGCGCGTACTTCAACACCAGTACAGATTTTTAAATCAATGACTTATCAGTCGAGTTCCAGCTCAAACGTATCTAATGGGTTGTTTAGTAATGCTGATGAATTATCATCCGTGAAAGTGACTTCTAATTCCATTCGTAATCATTCCACATCAGATAAAGGCGAATTGACTGTACCGAATTGCAGCTTGAAAGTGAGAAAAGGTGCTTCAGATTGCAGCAAAAGTGATTGACGATGTAGCAATATTTTTATTTATTTTTTAGAAAACTTAAAAGAACGTTATTATGTATGTACCAAGGTATTTTTGTATAATGAAATTTAAATAAATTGTCAGTTTTTTAAACATTTAATTTTTTCAACTAAATGTTTTTACAAATATTTAAACTTTCGATAAAGATAAAAATTTGTTCTAATTATTTGATCAATTTTGCATTCACAATGCCATACTGAAAATTAATGTTAGGTACTAGGTAGCTCAGTTAGAGCAGTCGCCCGGATTGCGAAAGGTCATGGGTTCGAGTGCCATCTCATAGTGTCAGGGACAGAGTGGATTTTTAAGCATTTTTATTAAGAATATTTTTCAATATAACATTGTGAATGCAAAATCAAATATGATCATTAGAACAAATTTTCATCTTTGTCGAAAACATTTCTTTCACCTGTTTCATCCATCCAGGATTGCCGAAACATTGATGAAAATACGCTCTGTAGTAGCGAAAAAGTAACAAATGCTTTAAAAATTCGTCAGTTCTGTTAGGTCCTGGGTAGCTCAGTGCTTAGAGCAGTCGCCGGATTGCGAAAGGTCACGGGCAGTGGCGTAACTACAGGGTGGCAAGTCGGCAAAATGCCACGGGCCCCCAGCTGGAAGCCCCCCCCCCCCCCGGTCAGAGGACATTTATTATTAGTAAAAAAAATGTATATTCGATGAATTTGGCATAGGCCTGAAGCCGTATAGTTACAACACTGGTCACTGGTTCGAGTTCCATCTTAGAGCGCCAGTTCCAAAGAGAGCTCGTGACAAAATTGTGCAAGAGCTTTCTAACGTTTGATATACTCCTTAACCATCCATAAGGAAGGCTTGAGCCTCTGCAGTGGGGACGTAAAAATGCTGGTGATGATGATGATACACTGTTGGTTTTCTCAATAAATAAATAAACCTCAAGGCCGTCACGGATGTGAAGGCGCTAGGAGTGTTTCTGACGGAACTGGGCTGGCTGGAATACCACGCACAACTGAAATTTTGCCGTCGAGTTGCGGAGACGACCGTGGAAAGTGGAAGTAATAAATAATTCTTCATTAAAATACATTTATTTTAATTTTCTATATCAATTATAGATCAATAAATAGCTAATAACTTAAACAACATTAATAACATTATCACAATTATCACAAAACAATACAGTACATTTTCCTACTTATGTAATTTAATAATATTTTATAGCATAAGTACATACATTTTGTTTGAGATAATAATTAGAGTTTCAAATTTTGAGATTCTTGTAAGTTACTTTTAAAAATGAATTTCTTTAAACAATCAAATAAATATTTTAAGCAATAATTTTTCAAGCTTGGATAAATACAGAAAATAAGTTATAATAATACTTATTGCTTTACTTTTTAGTTCTGTTTACAAAAAAATGTGAAGGGAATGATTTGTGGGATGAGTATAATTTACAAAAGACATATATATTCATTCTACATGATCTGAATTCCACACATACAAAATATGAGATCCCACAATTGTCTATTATAATTTTGAATATAATTTTTCCTTTCTCTAGAACTTAGTCAATTAGTTAGGGGCCATACATTAATCACGTGAGATTCGATAGGGGGTGGGAGGTTCGACAAAAATCACGAAATATCACAACGGGGGAGGTTGTGTAGTAATATACCATGTGTATTTATATTTTCCTCAAACGCGCAATTACTAAACCGAAAAGTGATATTTAGTTTTGAACTATTGCGCTGCATTATTACATATTTATAATAACGGTAATTAGACGCGATTTTTTCAATGACCTGTGAAAAGTTATGTCAAAATATACATGTGATTTGGATGGTTACTAAGGGGGAGGAGGAGGTTAGTTTTTGAATAAACATCACTTGATAAATGTACGGCTCCTTACACATTCCCTTTTATATATTACTTTTAATATAAATTCTCTACATAATTTAAAAATTTGCTACAACATTGAAAATAAAATTGTGATATTGTTTCGATATCATTGAAAATGTATAATTCATTTTTATCTTATCTTCAAAAAATAAATAATGTTATTCACATATTTCTAAACAATAGTTTTGCTATTAATGTCCCCTAGTTTTTTGTTAAGTTATGCTATTCTTTCTTCTCATCCTTAAATAGATGTTGCTTGGCTAATGTGTATGCTAAGCCAATAGTGAGTGCTGACACAACAGTACCCTGAGCGGCCACTCGCAGTTGCATTAAAAATACACTTGTGCTCATTTTACCTCTATTTTTATAGGAATATGCACCCCAGCCACATACTCCTATTAATCCTAAAATACCTGTAATATAGAAAATAGACATCATTATTGTTTACCATTTTGAGTATGCAATCAATCAAGCAGTATAAATTTGATGACTTATGCCAAAAAATTATATATATAAATATCAGAATGACTATGAAGTATTTTTGTATTGATTTGACATACTCGAACACTTCAATATATTGGCAGTTCTTATATCTATTACTTTGACTGTATCCAATCATTTTAACACCTTGAACAGTGCCCAAATATTTGACTGAGTGCACCTACCTCAGATAAGAGTTTCGAGCGTAAGTCTTGGATTCGTAAATGACGTCATGTACTTTGGAGCCCATGAACAGAATTCAATGTAAAAAATGTGAGCAATATCAAAATTTTGAATAAAATTTCTAGAGAAATTAACCTAAAGCTTAAAAGTTTTTGTAGTTTATTTTGTGATTTTCATTACCTATGATCATAAAAGGGGAATCCTTTGATTTTCTTGCTAATTTCTCTGCTTGAGATTCTTCTGAATAATCGAAAACACGTTGTGAGTTAGCCATACCTGTAAATGAATAGGTAACAAAAAAATCAGTAATTTTAAAAATAGAAAGAACTTTAAAGACTATTTCCTTTTACGGTAAAGAAGGCATCTAAAAAGTATAAAAAAAAAACACTTAAATTATTCCATATTAAAACTGAATGTATGGATTTACTTACCTACTTTTTCTGTTTAAGTGATATTGTGTAAATTATATAATTGCACTTTTCCTTACATTGCATCACTCACAAATGGTAATGAAAAAGCGAGGCACGCACGTAACGCCCTTCAAATTTCGTTCAATGAAAATGAAATGTCAAAGTTTGACAGCTTAGCGCTGACCGTTGATTGTCACTGTCATTAGAATCAGCTGTAGGTAGAGTATGATTGTTCTGTGGCTGTAGCTGTAGCTGCTGACAAACAACCATTGACATAAAGAGTAGACCGGCCATACCTACGAAACAAGACAGAGAAGCGTATATGCCTAAACACTAACTGTCATAGGGCGCAACACACGATACCGATATTTGTATCGACAAACTACTTTGCTACAAAACTACTACTTATTAAATAATGTAATATAATTTCCTTTGTTAAGGACATGACTAAACCATTACATTTCTATTAATTTCACACTTACGTACCAATTAACTATTTGTAAATTAATTAAATGGTGTTTATTATTTTCTTAAAAGTGGCGTGAATTTATAAATTATTTAAAAATCTGTAAGCTGTTTCATGTTTTGTTGGACATCTAAAACTAATGTTTCTTGCGACTTCGCTCGCATTAGTATAGTAATTATACCAGCGTACGATGTAGCTTCCCACAGGTAAAATATTTTTAAATCAGTCCAGTGGTTTTAAAGTCTACTCGAGGCAAACAAACATTAAAATCTTCCCTCTATATAATATGAATCTAGACTAGTTTCCGACATCGACTTAAATCGCTCACTGAATAGTACAGTGGCACAACTCAAAAACCATAATTTCGAGAAACGCTCTCCGAAGTTATGAAAATGTAATATATTTATAATTATGAAAATCAATTTTTTTAGCATAACAGTTAAATCGTTTGTATTATATTATTACTGTTAAGTTTTTAATTTTTTCTTTTAATTATCTATGGGATGCCACCACAATGATGTGGCGATTTCTCGAAATTATGGTTTTTGAGTTGTGCCACTGTACTATTCAGTGAGCGAAATGTTGTTTAAATATTTAATTTAGGCTTACAATTATTCATATTCCAAATTTCATCAAAATACGTTGAGTAACTTTTGCATAAGAGTATAAACAACCATCCTCACAAACTTTTACATTTAAATGAATTAAATAAAATTTTATTTTATAATATGGTTGCACTTATCCTTTTTTTATATAGATAATTTTACATAGTTTTAAGAACTACACTACCTAATTATATATCTTTAAAGTATTTTCAATTGTTTTTTAAAATTAGTATCATATATATATTGTAAATTTGACATTTTGAAATCATAATTAAATAGTTTAAACATAAGTTTAAATTTGCAGCCATGGGAAATGTGACACAATGCCCAAGATCTCTACCACCTTACTCCCTACAATAAATTTGTGTGGTTAATATCATGCTCTTTGTTGTGACTATTAAAAAGGTTTCTTATAAAATTATCATAATATTCAATTAAAACTCTAAAAATATACATATAATAACGTTCGGGTCTAATCTTTTTATCAAAATGATATTTCAGTAACTTCTCACTTTCGGGTCTGAGGGATATTTTAATCCACTCCGAGATTTCATAGCAATCAAGATCAATCGATAAACAATAGCGATGATATTTGATTGACAATGCACCATCTCAAAATAGAACAAATCCATTTTCTTATTTTTGTTTCATTTTGTGGTAATCTTTATGTATATATTCTTAAATAATAAACTTATCGATATAAAGCAACTGTTAAAATAACAACGCAAATGAGAATACATCCTGGTAAGTTTACAAATGGTGGATAAGTAGTACGAACACAATATGTTATGATGTCACGTAAAAAAATAGTACTGTCAAACTAGTGTCACCTATGTTTACTAAAGAAAAATCTCAGTAGTATAAAATGAACAACATTATGTTTTAGATGTCAACTTCTGATTAACTAATAACCCAAAAGTTTATATAGGTCTATATTTCCACTCTTCTATTCTCTATGATCTTATCACACCAATGTATCACAAGATTTAAAAAAGAATCTCTGGTAACAAATATGATTATAATTTAAGTTAGGATCTCATAAGGAATAAACTCCTCACTAACTAGGGGACACGCTCATTTGATCAATTGAGCCCTAGAAATTGGGGAGTGTAATTGGGGTTACAATAAAAATGCATACTAAATAAGTAGGGTTTAGAAACTCATTTAATCCACACGGGTGAAGCCGCAGGTAGAAAGCCAGTACTTATACTGATTATCAATAATTCATAGGTACCTGTTTTTTTACGATAAATCAGGAAAAGAGTAGATACTAACTTTATCAATTGATTTCTTTGAGTATTAAACCAACAATAATTGTAACCGGCAGACGTACCTCTCTGTAAAAGATATTTGCTCAATGGGCATGCTCGTTATATAAAACTGTTAATTCTCACTTTAAATCATCATAATATAAGCGCTTACAAATTGTCAAAAGGATATAGCACCCTTTTGGTGGTATGTGATTGCTCCCCTGTCCGCCCTTGATACCCTGACCTTTTAGGTGATACCCTCCCATCCGATGCAGCTGATAGCTGCCCCTCAAGGAGTCAGCTATTTGTATTTAACAAGTCGAACCCCTTCAGGGTAATAATACTCTCGATGTCACATTTCACGTAGTTGTAATGCGACGTCTGCGCTGCCCCTTGCGGTGGGGCCGCCGTTCCAGTTGAAGGATCGTTGCCTCCTGGCAAATAACCATCACTTAATTTGGTGCAGTCGTTTGGAAGTTATGCGCGTACATATATTTTGGTGATTCATTTATATACACGAATGTTTAAAAATAAAACAGTCTAGTTAATCCATATGCAACTTGTTGTTTAATTTTTGTTGTTTTTAAACTCAAATACTAAAATAAAAAATTTACTATATTAGATTATTTAATTTCGGAAATTGTGGTACGAAATTCATGTAATAAAAATCCGCTAAGTTTTAGCTCATTTGCATCGTTGCTGCATGCATGTTATTATTTAAGTTATATCTGACTTATGTTTTATTAAAATATATTTTATTTCATAATAAGCTCTTTTCCCACTACTTGACACCTGCGTACGATGTGGTTTCTCGGAGATGAAAGAATTTATAAAATCGGCTCAGTTGTTTCGGAGCCTATTCAATGTAAACCAACAATGAAATCTTAACACTTCATAATATTAGAATAGATATATACGAATATGTGCGCAACTAAAGAATGCAATGCAAAACAAATACAAATAAAGAATATCTTATCTATCTATAAATTTATCGATATCGATAAGTCTCTCACACTATTCATTTCACGCTATTTTATAGTGTAGCGTCGTGAAACATTTAGATGTTCTATTGAGTGAATATGATTGTGTGCATGTAGTTTGTGAAAGTGTGTTACAATTTCGGTGTGTGCGTCAATAACAACACGCTGCGAAAATGCATTAATGTTAACATTTTAGTTAGTTGCATTACCTCCTTAGATGGCAGACTATTTTGTGTTGAAAAAGTGCCGATTGTACCTCTTGTTGGTTTAATACTCTAAGATTGAATTCAACATTTTACACATTAGGAAACATGAATAAATTCATGTTCAATTTTACAGAATAGTTTTATCGGAATAAAATCATTCAATATCAATAAATCACAAACATTTCACAATAAAGTCTGGTCAATAAGAGAACCGTCGTGTTCAGCAAGGAAGTAACGTGACGATTTTTACATGGCAACCCATCATTATCGTTAAATTGTTCACGATTTCTTTATTTTTATTGGATATTCGCGCTTTACAAATAACAAAAACTGTAATTATGCACAGTTACGCCACCAAATCCTACGACAGTTCTCTTTTTAAGCAGACTGTAGATACCTACTGATATTTTTCATATATTTACAAAACAAAACAAAACAAAAAAAGTGTAATTTAAACAAATAAGAAAAATTGCTACAAAAATATTTAAAAAAAGTTGATTTATAATATTTAATATAAACTTAACACACGCACACTAACATTTGGTCCCACAAAACTTTTTTATAAATTACTTACGTGATTTAATGATTATATTGAACTACCCAGTACAAGTATAAGTATAAATTATAAAAATTAAAAGAAAGTTACAGTGTATATTTTTTGCCATTCTTTTTCTTAGATTATTTAAGGTTCTATCAAATAAGTTAAATCTGTTTATATTACAGTAACATCTAAGGTTAAATACAAAAATGTGTTTATTGTATCATTTGTTGATTAGTCTACACATAGTCATAATGAGATATTTATTCTTATTTAGGGATTTTTAGAGAATATATACTGCCTTTTTTACTACTTGTAGTATCCGCCAATGCCCCTCTCGCTTCTAGTTTTAACGTTGTTCATAATATGGTTCACCTATTTTTTACCAAACATAAAGTATAGTATAACAGCTCTCTATGTTGAACAGCAGAAGAGAAAGCAGAAAACAGCTCTAGATATGAGCCCTTTTAAATATCTGGTTTTAAGTGAACCAGTCATGGTGCGTCATTGTTGGTTGCCATCTCTGACTAAAAAGCACTTAGATACACTTAGGCCCAGATCTACAACTTTTTCCAAGCGGGGTAAAAACTTTATTTTTTTTAAAAGATATTAAGTTTACTCTATTATCACGATTACTTATTAAAATAATAATCCCATTCAACCACACTTCGCTATATTTTTCAATTAAAGCAATATTGTGTAAAAAAATTAAGTAGCAAATCGAACTTTGTTTATAGATATGTTAGTTAGAATATAATTTAGGAACTTAAATACCTACTTATGTAAAAAAATAAACCTATCTTTAAAATTTTACCTATTATTCATACTAAGTACTTTTTGAAAATTTTTGAGAAAAGGACTTTTGTTACGAATAATATCTCCTAATTTCTGATAATATTGATTCATATGAAGATTCATCTATAATAACAAATCTTTTAGCTCGTCTACTAAAAAAATATATATCGCCAGTGTAAATGTCAAACCATAAAGCGTGAATATGCAAATCATGCTTCTGCAACCGCTTTTTGAGCATTCCGTAAGATGCGACATTTTGTAGTTGCTGTAGTGTATTTACCTAAAACAAATACATTTAAAAATATATAAAACAATTAAGT
The DNA here is from genome assembly GCA_918026875.4 of Diatraea saccharalis. Classification (NCBI taxonomy): domain Eukaryota; kingdom Metazoa; phylum Arthropoda; class Insecta; order Lepidoptera; family Crambidae; genus Diatraea; species Diatraea saccharalis. Next base: position 6,470,154 of record OU893341.1, on the reverse strand, counting down.
AATCATGCATGTGCATGAGTTTCAGTGAATTAATAATAAATGAAGTACTCATGTAAATTTTTACCTGTGACAACTTATCTTCTATGCAAAATTGATTTTCTGGGTCTATATAAGCTACAAATTTTCGCTGAGGCGTCTCAGCTGTAAAAAGCATAGGCTTGGAAAAATCTCCATTCATCTCGAGAAACTTTTTTAATGAAGATTGTCCGTGTGTACACAACCATGACTTTAAGGGAGATATTCTTCTTTGCTCCTGTAGACAGAACATAAATTTATTTAAAGATAAAAGTGGGTAATTCTTTAAATTACCCCTGCGCTCTGTGAAGCCGGGTTTTAAATTGTAATATTTTTGTAGTATATGATATTTTTTGGGATTTTGAAACATGCCCATCTCTTATAACGTCTACGAAGAGATTTGTAAAGCTCTTTTTATAACTATAAAAAGGTATTGCACAATGACGATTTTGGCGTCCCCTTAAATTCGGATCTGTTGGGAGCACAGCAATGATTGTATTCAAACAAATATAATAACGAAGTGTATTTGCATGTCCAGATATGGTGGATACGAATACATGTATAGAGTCAGCCAATGAATAGCCGTCGTTGATCCAATCGGCTAACGGATGCCAACAATAGAACTGGAAGTAAACATAATATAACGCTAATTGCCAAAAGTTTTACTTACTATACTTGATTCTTCTTTGCTTTTCAATTTATAAAGAAGATTCATTGCCTTACAATCACTGTGGCCGCACACAATAACGTGTCTTATATCATTTATAACACATGCAAGTTCCAAACCTGCAGGCTCACAGCTAGTCATTTCATCCATGAAATGCTGTGAATGAGGTAAAAGATTGCCAGCATTACGTACTGTAATAAAAAATAAAATGAAATAAGAGCCGGATAAATGTTCATATCAAATACTATATCACTTCATTTCATTATGGACTTGCTTAAACCATGAGTAATGAGGTGCTCACGCCTTACAAATTTGTTTTAACTGTACATATATTGTATTAATAAGAAATCCTCATGATTTTGTAGAAGATAATAATATTTTTACATTTAATGAGATAGCTCATTTTAAATTTGGTATCTAGAAATCTCAATATAACTCAAGGTTTTCATCAAATCTTCTCACCAATAAACATCACTCTTAAAGACTTCTGTATATATGCTGTATATTGATGAAAGCCGCATTAAAATCTGCTGTGTAAATATAAAAGATCTCAGTGTACAGACAGCGGGAAGCGACTTTGTTTTATAATAATGTAAATGTTAAGCCTAGGCTTTTTGTTTTCCGTGATTAACGTTTTACTTAGAGCTATAATGTATTATTTACAATAATAGCGAACCCAAGAAAGGAAGAAATAATTACAAACCTACAAACATATCTCCGACACTAGTTTCAGTAAACCTAGTAGGAATCATTCTACTATCCATGCACGTGTAGAAGACCGCTTTAGGCTAAAATTTTATAAGACATATTTAAAAACAAAAATAGTAACTACAATTACCATTTTATTGGTTGCGTTAAAAGCCGGCATTAGTGCATGTAAAAGTCCCAACAATCTAACGCCCAATATTCATAGGCATTATTGTTCTTCAAATTAACGAATTTTGACTAATATTTTTGAAATTTTAACATCTATATAGAATCTAAATCGATGTCGCCGTATTTCAAAAATAATCAGTTAAATTATTTTTGAAGAACATTAATGACGTTAAGTATCAAACCGAAGGTCAAGTTTTCGATAATCACGAACGCTGCATGATGTGAAAATGATGTTTAAAAATGGCTCCCATGTGAATATATACTTAGAAATACATTATCGCAAATGAGGATAAGGCCAACAGGCTGATAATGATAATACTAAATAATGTTGATGAAAAATTTAATAAGTAAAATACTATATTTTCAAATGTAAATGTAAAGAACGTTTAAGTTCCACATTTATATTTTAGACAATGTACAAAAATGTAATGTTGTTAAAAAAGACAAGGTTTTATGAGTTATAGTAATGATTATTTTAATAAAGTTCAACCCAATAAGTTTAGTTATTCTATAAATATTAAACAATTGATCATATAGTTTTAAAGTTATCATTCGAATGTTCGAGTTATTCATATATTTACGTAAATGTAAGGTGTATGTAGTTTTTTTCTTTTTTTTTTACAAGTTTTTCTGTGGATCCGTCTCGGTAGCTAGCAACAAGTGTCTTTGCTTTGGTATAAAGTCAATGTCATTGTCACACACTATGACATTGACATTTCGTAAGAGATTTCGAGTCTAGAACTGTCAAACTATAAGAAATTTAAAAATAATTTAAACATAATTGGTTTATGTGGTATAAAATACGAGGAGATAATTTTTGTGACGGATGTTATGAGATTACAAAGAAAGCTTTAAAGGAAAGTAAAGGTCAGTCTCATTGGTCTTTTACTGTCACTTACCGTAGGATTATCCTTTACTTCCTGAAATTGTTTCACCATGCTTGCGCGGTCTAAAACACGATATCTCATAATGCCTCTTAGTATTCTTTCCATTTCTCAAATATAACACATTGACATTAGCACTATACTATTTATAATTCACTCAATAACTGCAGTTAATGAAGACCGACAAAACAATTCTTTATTAAGGCACTTTCGTTTGACATTTCTGACCTTGAGTAACGGTGCTTATCGTGAACGAGTCGTCTTTAGGGTCATCATACATACTCTATTAAATAACATTTATTTCATTACCTTTATCTAATATTTTTGGCCTATTATGAGCTAGATTATAATCACACATATTTGCTGATAAAAACGTCAACTAGATTGTTGAATATATTTACATTATACTATTTTAATAGAGAATCTATTCATTTATCTACAATCGGTGGTAATTGATAAAAATAATTGTTAAGTTTCTTATATAACAATTTACAGATGAATGCTGAAAAAGTTATGGGGGATGGTGCTCAAAATGATGTTGGTCCAGTGCCAGCTTCGTTACCCTTGAACCATCGTTTTATAACACCAGAAAAAGCTGTTAAGACGATATCTGACATGGCAATTTGGGAGAAGTCTGAGGCATATATGGAATACACTGGTTTTATTGTGACATTAAATGAAGCTATCAAAGGGAAACCATTGTCTGTTGACTGTAAAGTATCTGAAAATGTAATGAAAATAATGGATATGCTTGAAAAAATAAATAAACTTATTGATGAGTTTCCTCCTATTGAACAACCGCAGAGATTCGGTAATGCAGCTTTTAAGGACTGGCTTACAAAAGTTAAAAGTATCACAACAGTAATGTTACAAGAAACTTTAGATCTCAAGCTCCATCTAGCAATACCTGAAATTAAAATATATTTAGAAGAAAGTTTTGGAAATGCTACCAGGATTGATTATGGTACTGGCCATGAAATGTCATTTGTTATGTTTCTATGTTGTCTCTACAAAATCGGAGCATTGCAAGCTGAAGATAATGTGGCCACCGTATTTATGATATTCAATAAATATATTAATATAGCGAGAACATTACAAAAAACTTACAGAATGGAGCCTGCGGGTAGTCATGGTGTCTGGAGTCTAGATGATTACCAATTCATACCGTTTATTTGGGGCAGTTCACAGCTAATTGATCAACCTAAAATTTATCCACCAGCTAAATTTCTTGAGGATGATATTATTGATAAATATGCTGATGAATATATGTTTCTTTCATGTATAAAATATATAAAAGAAGTTAAAACTGGTCCATTTGCGGAACATTCTAATCAGTTATGGAGCATAAGTGCTGTAGGGTCATGGCAGAAAATCAATCAAGGACTAATTAAGATGTATAAGAAAGAAGTTCTAAACAAATTTCCGGTTATCCAACATGTTCTTTTTGGATCTCTTCTTCCCATACGTAGATTTCCTATTACACATTGATTTCTTTTTTTAATGACGTGTGGATTATTAACTGTATTTAAGTTAATCAGTATTAACTATGTGCAAATTATTTTGTCGATGCCAGTGGGCATAAGGAATGTGATATTTGTGTAAAATTATATACTTAACTAAGTAATAGATCTACTAATTTTTTTTATTTATAACAGGTATTACTTAGATCAGTCATCACATAAATGAAACTTAACAAAGATCATATTTTATGTTTCTCCTCTTGTTTGACATTTTAACATTTATAAAATTGCTAATTTGGGGTTAAATAAAACACAAGTAAATATTTGTTTTTATTTTCGAGTTTGAATATATACATATATATATACCTATAAATATTTATGTATCAAAATAAAAAAATCCAAAATCATTGAAAACTATGGTACGCTTGGCGTCGGTTACCACAATGTGTCAAATTTCTGCAATGAATATCGACCTCTACTTTCTAAATTTAAGGTTTAAAATCGAGTGGGGTTCGACAGTTCTGTAAAATCTGACGTGCAGTTGATTGTACATAAAAAACAACATTAAAGTTTTTTTTTCGTCGGTCAAAATTCTCAGATAATACATAAATAAGTAATTAAGAATTCGATTGGCGGTTAGGTAAATCTTGGTAAAGTAAAATTCTAACGTGTGTCTGGGGGTGAATATAAGTTTTATCTTTTATTTGGTGATAGTTATCGTTACGCACTGTGCCGGTTTCCATACTAAAACTATCGAAAATAAACATAAACATCTAAACAAAATTCAAACTACTTAGTACTCTGGAATTAACTCCTGAAATAAACAATATACGTAGAGCTTAAAATAGATTTGTCAGGGTGCCAAGTTTTTAGTGCATCGCTCGGTATCTAACGAATATGAAAATTCGTATTAGGAGTTAACATTAGGGCGCTGTACTATCGGCGCGGGAAATGGCCTCCGGGCTGTCGCCATGCATTGCCTTCATGGAGAGGGTCATCGCTGAGTTTCAGTGGGTAAACCTCTGTTTCTTGAATAGCCCTATTCTGAGGTGGGGGGAGTCCCGCATAAGCCGCCGGCTTCACGCTAGGGGGAACGAGTATGCGTAAAGCATTTATCAGCATCAAAAAATAAATAAAAACAGGGGCGCTGTACTACTATAATAAATACAACATATAATACTATTATTTTATTCATTTCATCGACCTTATAAAAAGTAGCACTCTTTTTTTTTTTTTTTTTATATAAAGGAGGGCAAATGACTGCGCTCCACCTGATGGTAAGCGGAGGCGTAGTCCAAACGCGAGGACAGCTAGTGAAAACAGTACGTAGGTACTGCACTAGCCAACCTCACCTTGCCGACCTGCAAGGTGCTTCTTCACGCCCCGCTTGAAGGACCCCATGTCATAGGAAGGAGGGAATACATGGGCCGGGAGACAATTCCATTTTTTGGTAGTACGACAGAGAAATGAGTCGCCAAATTTCTTTGTACGCGAAGGAATCGCTGCCACAGTTAGTTGGTGGCAACGCAAACCAGCACGTGTGGTCCTGAGGAGGAAGGGAGATGGAGGGATAAGGGAAAAGAGTTCTTCAGCACCCAAGTGAAACACCCTGAGGTTCGACCGCCTAAAATCACTAAGATGTAAATTGTAATAGATGAACACATTTTGATGTACTATTTGGTTTCTATTTTCTAGGTTTTGGATAGAAAGAAAGGTTTTGAAGAGAAAAATACAAAATCTCTACTAATTATTCTCAAAAACTAGTATTTTCCGTTTCACATGGCAAAAAATCCTTTTTTAACGTTAGAAAATGCATTACTGCATACCCACTCTTCTCTGCGCGGAGTTGGCGGGTTAGTAAAAAATCAGGTGCATACCCACTAGAACCTAACGATGTCCCTCTATGACTGCTATCAACTGATTATATAAAACATTAGAATCAGAAACGAAAACCTGTTTAAATGACTTTTGAGACACGTGCTTAACTTCAAATTCTCAATTCAGAAACCGGGTGATTTTTCTAAAGATAATTCTTCTCAATTATCTGGGAACCTTAGTTATAGAATGTGCGTTAGTGTTCTTTATTGCTTTATCTTGTTTTAGTTATGATCTCCAATTTGATGATGTGTATGATACGGTTGATTAGTCCACCAGACTAGATAAACCAATAAAATATCTTTATAAGAAACAAATTTATTTCCATTTAGTCAACATCTCGACTATATACAGTAGCCCTCATATAGATTTCCACAGACATTACACACCAAATACACAAATCGAAAAATCAAGACCTAACTATACAAAAACATATAATAGCTACATATTCCTATAATTTAATCACAGCAATTGGTAACTTAAACATTTGATATAGACTTTAGTGCATTCTACTTGGTTACCTGAGAAGTAATCAAGAGATGTTTTGTTCCTACATCGACCATTACTTGACAAATTCATGGCATTATTAATATCCTGTAGGTATCACGTAAATTTCCTTAATGATCCAGTTGTATTTTAGTAGGTTGGGTCTCTAATCTCGGTCGTAGTTGTTACACGTGGTATGGGGATTTCTTTGTTTATTTAGTGAATATTAGCCCATTTTCTACGTGGAATTACGAAATATTGTGTTTATATTTAGTACTAACAGCTGGTATTGGTAAGTAGTCATAGATTTCTGTTTCCCCGTCCTTTCCACTGATTACAAAATAATCAATGGAAAGGACCCCTCCTGAACCTCCGGATCCGCCGGATCGGCCTTCTACTCCACTAATGATGGAACTTTCTCCTCCGCTATTCACACAGACAGGAGTTAAACGTCGAAATGAAATTGAACCCGAATTGACTAACACACCCAAAAGAGTAATAACAGAGGTTAGGCAGACAGATGTCACAGAGAACCCTCCCGGTATATACACCCACCCATCTATAAACGAAACTAACAAACAATATATTGATAGTGATAAAGGCCCTTTTATTGTTCATATCTCTAAAACTGAAACAGATCCCTCATCAGGCATATCAATTCATCCCATTAAGTTTGGCCAGTTACTAATTAAAAACAAGATTAAAAATATTGTCAATGATGGTATTAAAAAAGTTGGTCGCAATAGAATTTCTGTTGAATTTATGACCGGTTTGGATGCAAATCAGTTCATAAACAACTCCTTCCTTTCAATCTATAAATATACTGCACAAATACCTAATTACAATGTTACTCGCATGGGAATTGTTAAAGGTGTACCATCTGATCTATCAATGGAAGAGTTAGTAGAATCGTTAGTAATCCCTGTTAGCTGCGGTCATATTTTGAAGGCAAGACGACTTAATAGAAAGACTGTGATAGATGGCAAAGTGACCTGGGTACCAACTCAAACTGTAGTTCTTACATTCCAAGGACAGGTCCTCCCTAATAAAGTTTTTGTTTACCATACGTCCGTGCCAGTAGAAGCTTACCATTTTCCCACTATACAATGTCTAAACTGCTGCAGATTTGGACACATTAAAGTACAATGCCGGTCTAAACCACGTTGCTTCCGCTGCGCTCAACCTCACTCTGGGGAATCATGTAGTATTATTGAAGCACAATCAACTTGCCTTTTCTGTTTAGGCTGTCATTATGCTACTAACAAAAGTTGCCCAGAACAGTCTCGACAAAGATCAATTAAAATACTCATGTCACAAGATAATATTTCATACCAAGAAGCATCCCAAAGATTTCCCTCAGTGAAAAGATCCTATGCGGATGTAACCCAATCTCCTCTATCGAGGCATCCCCATATTCAGCACACACAAACATCTCCTAACAAACATCCAACAGGTACAACTTCATACCGGAAAACTGTATTCCTTCCCCCAAGCTCTAGAACCCCTTTGAGCCCGGGATATGATCGATTAGCCCATCAGGCTATTATTGAAAACTGCCCCTCTTTCCTCCCAAATGGCTGCGCTCTCAATAATGACAATGCACCAATAGAAATCTCCCCAAATGATAACTTGTTAGAAACCCTCTTAACATTTGTTGTAAGCCTTCTAAATAGATTTGATGACATCCCAGTACCGACCAACGTTGCGCAAAAAATCAATCAACTTCACAAATTTCTCACTAATAACAAAAATGGCGACGATAATTCAATGGAACTGCAGTAGCATTAATACCAAAACTCATGAACTAAATTATTTTATAAATAAATTCTCCCCATCTCTCTTTGCCTTATCGGAGACATGGTTGGTGCCTGGTGCACTCTATGGCATATCCGGGTACTCCTGCCTCCGGGATGACAGGAGGGACGGTTATGGAGGGAGTGCATTGCTGGTCAGCTACTCCCTCCCTTTTAATAAAATCAACTTACCACCCCACAGTGACAGCATTAACGCAGTGGCTGTGAGACTCTTAAACATAACATTTTTATCAATATACATTCCTCCCCAATCTTCACCTAATATTGTTATCCCAGAATTAATAGCCATTATTATGACACTTCCTCCTCCGGTAGTAATTATGGGAGACTTTAATGCACATCATGTGGTATGGGGTTCATATTCAAATGATTCCCTCGGTTGCCAACTTATTGACTTATTAGATGAGAGAGATCTTTGTCTACTAAACGATGGAAGCCCCACTAGAAGGAACCGCCCTAATCAAAACCCATCAGCAGTGGATATCACAGTTTGTTCTCCTTCACTGGCATCGAATATATCATGGACCGTATTAAGTAGTACACACGGCAGTGATCATTTCCCAATTTTAATTTCGACATTAGATAGTCCCCCTTCTACTAACCGGCCACCCCCCTTATTACAATTTAGACTTCACAAGGCAAATTGGTCAGCTTATTCTGAGACATTGGACAGTAATGTAGATAGCCTTCCAAAAGTAACGTCTGAAAATGGTACCAAAGCTTATGACGCGTTAGTGGAATACTTAATTGACGCCGCACATATAAACATCCCCAAAAAAAATTGCACCCAAAAAAAAATATCTCCTCCATGGTGGGACTCTGAATGTTCAGAGGCTATCAAAAGACGGAAACAAGCCGAAAAAAAATACAATCATTCCATGTCCATGGAAAACTTCCTTTCGTTTCAACGAATTGCGGCTCAAACTAAAAAATTAATCAAACAAAAAAAAAGAACAGGATGGAATAAATTCTGCGAATCTTTGTCACCTGGTACCCCTTCAGCAATAGTCTGGAATCAACTTAAAAGATTCCGTAGAGCTAACAACCGTCGTAACTTGACTGCCAACGATTCCTCAAGCTGGATTGAAGCGTTTGCTGATAAATTAGCTCCTTCATCTGTCCCAAATGCTGACTGCCTTCCCATCAACCCCAATATCCACTTTCCCTCCACAGACATCATAGACGGAGCTTTTACCTTTGAAGAACTTCAAAAAGCGCTTTCTGGCCTTAATGATACATCTCCAGGTCTAGATGGAATTCCATACTCCTTTTTAATTAGAGCCCCAGATAAATTAAAACAATATTTCCTAAAATTAATTAACCTTTTTTATGATAAAGCTCTCATCCCTGATCAATGGACAAAACAGATTGTGATTCCAATACTAAAACCGGGTAGGAACCCATCCGACCACTCCTCTTATAGGCCTATAGCCCTTTCGTCGGTTCTCTTAAAAGTCGTCGAGCATATAATGAAAAATCGCCTAGAGTGGTTTGTAGAAAGACATGACATTCTTGCTAAATCACAGTTCGGTTTTAGAAAAGGATATAGCACTTTAGACAGTCTCAGTACTCTTACAACAGACATCCGTTTAGCGTTAGTGAAAAAAGAATACCTAATTGGAGTATTCCTGGATATATCGTCTGCATATGACAACGTCCTTATTCCGGTGCTCAGGCAGAAAATGCAACATCTGAACATCCCAGTGAAGTTGGTTCGATTCATTTGCAACCTGATAACGTCCAGGTCTATTTTGATAAGGTCTCAAAACCATACATTGGCTAGGACTGTATGGAAAGGCCTACCACAAGGATCGGTTCTTAGCCCCATACTTTACAGTTTATACACTTTCGATATGGAACTTTCGGTGAACCCCTTCTGCCAGATTTTACAATACGCTGATGACGTAGCCCTTTACGTCACAGTGAAATCAATACCGGAGGCTACTTCACGACTTAACTCTGCTCTATCATATCTCGGTGATTGGCTGTCTGACCATGGACTATCCGTCTCCACACCAAAATGTAGCACCGTAATCTTTACAAAGAAACGAAACATCCCTGCTCCGAACATCAAATTTCAGGACTTCACAATAGAAATTAGGCCTTCAGTAAAGTTCTTAGGGATGATACTTGACTCTAGACTCACGGGTACTGAGCATTTCAATAATATTGCCAGTAAGGCAGAAAAGGGCGTAAACGTTTTGCGAGCTTTGTCTGGCGTCTGGTGGGGCGCACACCCAGTAACTCAAAGACTGCTTTATAACGCAATAATTCGTAGTCACTTTGACTATGGCTCATTTCTCCTTGACCCATGCAATAAAACAGCTCTGGATAAAATCAACAAAATCCAATCGAAGTGCTTACGAATTATACTAGGGGCAATGAAATCCTCCCCCATCAATGCCCTTCAAATAGAAGGGGGCGATCCCCCACTTTTTCTGCGTAGACAATACCTCAGTGACAGATTTCTCCTTAAGGTTTTACAAAATGAAAATCACCCATTGTTACCTTCTTTAGACAAGCTGACCCATTTATCAAATATAAATTCTAATTCTTCTCATAAAGTACCCTGTATAGTTACTAGTTATTATAAGTTCCACCGCCCATCCATTTCCATTGAAAAATTTCCTTGCAACCCTTTGTTTTTAAACAGCTTCGAGTCTTTAGTTTTCGATCCGCCCATCTCACTTAATCTGGGTATTGAAAAACAGTCACCCAGTTCAAATAAATCCTTCAATGAGGTAATGTGTAAAAACTGGCCGCATTGGCTTCAAATATTTACGGATGCATCCAAGATTTCAGATACTGAGAGTGTTGGAGCGGCAGTATGGATACCCAAGTATAAGATAGTCCTGAATTTTAAAATACCACCACCCTCATCAGTCTTTACGGGTGAAGCAATCGCAATATTGGAGGCAATTTTATATTGTGAATCACACAATTTAAACCGCTCAATCATCCTATCCGATTCTCTTAGCTGCCTTCAGGCAATATCCTCCAATCCCATGCGGTCCAAATCTCGCTTCCCAATTATCCTCAAAATTAGAGAAGCTTTACTTAGATGTAAAGTGAAAGAAATAGAACTGATGCTGAGCTGGATCCCAGGTCACAGTGGCATACACGGCAATGAAACTGCTGATTCGTGTGCCAGGAATGCAATCTCCACTGGTTGTACTAGTCATTCCGAACTTACATATAACGATCTCATCCCCCTCCTTCATTCTCATCTATCGCAATCATGGGAGACGCATTGGACAAACACTAAAAATAAGAGTGGAAAGTACTACTTTGACATCCAACCAACTATTCCAACAAAACCTTGGTTCATAAAACAGAAACATACTCCCAAACAGGTTGTATCAGTGTTATGCCGTCTCCGCATTGGACACGCAAGCTTACCAGTTCATTTGGCCAAAATTAATGTTAAGGATAATCCCCTTTGTGAGTGCGGCCTAGATGAGGGATCTGTAGAACACACACTATTTGACTGCCCCAAACTCTTGTATTCCCTGTATGATGTACTCCCACAAGAAGTTCCTCGCCCCATTAATATTAAAAATGTGCTTCAACTGGTTAATACACCCTGTTTAAAAACACTAATTAAATTTATCTTAAGTAATAAGTTAAAATTATAATGAACCATTCCTTATTTCCCCCTTACTAAAATGTTATGCCTGTATATGTGTTGTGTTGTGTAACGTGATGCATGCGATAAAATGTGTTTTGTTTCAGGTTCGTTATCGACATAGAAAGTGTATAATTATTTATTTAAATATTAGAATCTCTTTTCCAAATTAATTATGTATAGAATCCCTATCGTGTAGTGGCTATCCACGTGAAATTGGCGGAATTGTGCGAAAAGCGCAGATGGGCCATCAATAAAAGAAGAAGAAGAAGAAGAAGTATTTTAGTAGTCAAATGAATAATATAAAATAATATAATAACAAATTCATTTTTAATTTCATACAAATTGTAGGTAATCATTGTGTAGCCTACATAAGATTGCACTTCGCGCAAATTGCGATGAGTCGCTGTTAAATAGTACGACTAAATTATAAATACTTAATTTAAATAAATAATTTTCATTAGTTTCCTAAAATAATAAAAAGTGGAAAAATTACGGTCTAAATGTAAAAGATATAATAAAATATGGTTATTTTAAATGACATAAAAAGGTCATCAAATTAGAACAATCGCGTCATCTATTGTCAAACTGAATGAAACCGTGACATTCCACCTTAAATCTAATCTTAAGATCTATTAGATTCTGTTCTATTTGACTTTAGTGCTTGAAGTGGTCGTAAAACGATTCTTATTAACTTTTTCTTTCAGTGCTCATTTTTCGATAAGACGTTGGGTGAAATAACTTCTTTCTTATCGAAGTTGTTCCTGTAGAGAGTGTATGCCATGCCTGCTGTAAGGGCCGCCACAGTGGCGCCTTGTGCGATTACACGGAACTTCATTAGGAATACGCTGGTGCTCATCTGACCACGGTTTTTGTAGGAATATATGCCGTAGCCGACAGATGCAGCGAGGGCGCCCAATCCTGTACAATTAAATAGAGGAATATATATTTTTAAGGATCTTTGTAAACACGTATATTTAAAAGATAATTCAGTGATGTTATTTATTTTCCTACTTGCTCAAGTATCTATTACATATCTACAATTATTCATACACAATCAAGATTTAAAAAGGCCAAAGGCCCAAAGAAGGAATCGTTTGGTTAGTGGGATAATAAGACTAGCATAAAATCCGTATCTATAGCAAATTTCATCAAAATTAGTTAAGTAGTTTTGAGTGAAACAGTAATAGATATAAGTAGTCATTGGTATCTTTTCTTTTTGTATTCTGTCCTCCATGTGATTTGTCTGAGTCGTTCTATAACGATAAGTTGTTATTATCCAAAGGAACAAAATTAACAATGTACTGCTACTAAGATTGCCAAACGATTTTTGATACGAATTAGGTAGGTACAAAGATTTTTTCGACAAATAGGTGCGTATAAAAATAAAATCGGTACGAAATAAATAAAAACACTCACCGATAATCATGAACGGAGATTCCTTTGATTTACGAGCCAATTTCTCAGCGTGGGTCTCTTCATGATAATCGAAAATAGGCTTCTGGTTCTGTTCCATGTCTGTAATATCACGAATGTTCGGATCAATTGAGTATTACCAATCCATGGCAATATTTATATATTATTGGGTCCGTATTATTACCGTTCAGCAGTTATCTTATCCAAATAGCAGAATATTTATTTAATACAAGTTATTGCAATGGGCAAATATTTGAAATCAATTTTCAACTTGAATTTCAACAGATTAAGGCTTTAAATCGAGTTGAAAGTTTTGTTTTCTTGTAGCTTGTACTTATATTTTAACACGAATGTTAAGTTAGAGTTATTTTGAAGACATAAAGAAATGTAAACTGAATGGTGACTGGCGTTAAAGATAGAATAGAATAACTAAACAAAAAAACAAGGGAAGTACAAGCGGTTATAGCGCTTGATATTTCTAGAAAGTATCTCTAGAATTCATTTATAATAGATAGTTACATACATATAGAATACTTGATGTCAAAAAGAAGGAGCAACCAAATTATAGACAGTCCTACAGGAAATTATGCGAAATTGACGTTTCGTCGTGAACTTCGTGAAAAAATGTATTTTAGTTTAAAGTAAGGAAATCTGGTGGATTTAATTTAAGAGTATTATCTAATTTAGTCAACATGTATGTTCTGGGACTCAACCTTTACCTACTTATAAAATTATAACAGAGGTTTATTTTATTTACTAAATAAATGATTTAATAAAGCGCTTATTGACACCCAAAATAACGTACAAAACTATAATTAAAATGAGAGATTACATCATATTTGAAAAAGTTTTTTTACATTCTAAACCTGAATAAAAGAAAAACCTTTACTGAAAATGATCACATTTACCTCTAAAATTCACTATTTTCGATTTCTTTTCGTAATTATGATTTTTTTTATAGACGAAATAGAAATCATTTTCTAAAGCGGAGGCTGTAGGCATCAGTTTTACAATAATATATTTATTTGTAAGTAATTGATCGATTGAAACAGTAATTTGTCTTAACGCCCAGCCCTAAATGAAGATACCTATAAAATAATAAATAGGTAGGTATATTACTGATATTGGATAGAACATTGTATGCGAGACATTATAATTGCTCGTGATATGACTTTTAATAGGTACATTACCAAAGAACAATATATAACTAAGAATTTTTTATGGTCTTGAGATAGGTATCTCATGACGCAAAAAAAAAAAACAAAACAAAATGTATTAATGATCGCAGTTATTTTAGGACGCTCAAGGTTACGTACGGTTCGAGGAATTTTACATAATTTCTAATGGAATTTTACGAATGAATGTATCTAGTGCCTACGCATATTATCACAAGATTTGTTCACTATAACTCATTACGTTTTTATATAGCTTTTCAAGTCACACGTAATATCCGCTTTGGTTCCACATTAACAGGTGACCGAACGCCGACGATAGCCCGATACCCAACTATTTGATAAGATAACCTCAACTTGTTAGTTTACTCACTGTTATTTAATTTTGTGACCTGCTTCGTATTTCAGTTGGGTTGATGCCGGTTGCGTCAATATGTAGACACTACAACGTCTTGGGGCTTTCAAGGAACAACTGATTGATGCCGCTCGGCTATCATGAGATTTAATAAGTACCTACTATCTTGATGTCGTCATAGAGTATCATGTGTATGGCGAATTAACCTACGGTAGCGTGTGCACTATATAATAATATGAGGAAAAATGTTGAATTTATTAATTTTCGATGACGTAGCAGTAACTATGTAACTATACGATAGAATAATTTACTAACAGTCAAGTGTAAGCAGATTACGTTTTCATATTGTTAACTACTTAGTACTGTTACACCTACAGCTATCTTGGGGCGAAACCCGACATTGAAAATATACGGATTTGCCTTCAATTTAATGTCATACATATGTTATTTAAAAGAATAAGCCTCATTGCACTTTAACTATTTATTTATAGCAGTTTTGTCAGTCCTTTCACATAACAAACAACGAAGAATGTCTATGTTGACTTTTATACCAACACATCAGATTATCGAATAAAGGACTCTTTATATCTTATCTCTTCATTTCTGATGCAGTCTGCGCATGTTACTATGTAAATTCTACGTCACTCTCGCGTATCGACTGCAAGTTCGTTTTGGTGAAATGAATATACCTACTATTACTTTAGTTGGAAAAAAAAACTCATAATAATAACTTGTATTTCGAGAAATTTTCCATTACGCAAACGAATTACGCACTATAACAATCTTCCAGATACTCGACAAAAATTAGTTGAGATATTTTCCCTAGCAGTAATTAGGCCATGTTGTTATTCTCGGTATATCCTTGGGCCTTATATAGTTCGCTGGCTTTTCGACGGGCCAAGCTAAAATAATCCCAGGGTGAAAATAATTAAATATTGTGAACAAAAACTTTTGACCAGAGTATGAGCGAGTATACGATTCGATGATAAGTGAAAAAAATGAAACGAAATATTAAGAAACATAAATTATATTATTTCGAGTAATAAAAATTAGACAGTATTTATTTTTAACTTACATATAGGTAGTTTTTGTTTGTGATTTGCATCCATATGACGCTTAGTCCTAAATTAAATTGATCTATACATTTTCATGAAAATTTCATATGTAGATAAGTGTTTATACACTTAAGAGATTTAAATAACATGCCAAATATAAATAATAGCTAACTACGCAGAGTTTATGTTGCCAGAATAGAGAAATTTGTGAATTACCTTCGGGAATGGAAGTCTTTCATTTGACGTATAACAATAAATAAATAAATAGCAAATATGAATTCTATTTTCAAGGTGAGAGTGTTTAAATTACTAAGAATCATATGATTACGTGGCAGTTATGCGTTCTCGAAATTTACTTTATGCGTGAAAATTATCCATCACTTGAATTAAGCAGTTAAGGGGGCGTCCATGAATTACGTGAGATGTTTAAGGGGGGAGGGGGTCGAGGCAAATCTCATCTAATCTTACGTTGGAGAGAGGGGGGGGGGTCTCGGCAAATATCACGCAATTTTTTTTTCTGATTGAAATAAAAACAAAAAAATACTATTTTGGTCCATTTAATCCAGATAGTACATGCTTAAGATTTAATCTTAAGCGTAATCGTATACGATTAAGATCATTCACTAATTCGTTCAAAAGAAAATAATTTCATTTATACTTCGACGCATATACATCTACTGAATGTCAAACCACCATATTTGTAGGGTTCTAACGATACTTTCGATATCGAGTAGGTATCGATACTTTCAAAAGCTATACTCGATACTGAGTATTCGATACTACAACAAGGCAAATACTCGCAAGTACTCATAAAATTGCATTTTGAAAAATCTCACGTGAGATTGGGAAATGGGGGAGGCGGTTGAATAAAATCTCACGACATCTCACCAGGGGGAGAGGGAGGATCAGAAAATTAAAAAAAACACCTAACGTAATTTATGGACGCCCCCTAACCCACAGTGGGTTAACTGCTTAATTCAAGTATTTATTTATTAGTATTTATTTTATTTAATCTTAAATTTTAATCTTAAAACCTTTGTAACAAATTTATTTACTTGTTTTTATGTAAAAATGTTGAGTGCAATATAAATATATATAATATATTGCCCAGTAAAATAGACGAATGGCGGATTTAATGCCAAAGAGACATTCTCTACCAGTCAACCAGTGAATTTAGTACAGAACTTTAAAAGTATTATATAAATCATTATCAAAATGAAAAGTTTATTTTTTGTTTATCGATGGAAAAAACTGGACTCGTGTTTAAACAATACACTAATGATTTATATTGTTATTTATAATCAATAAATAAGTTACTAACACTGTATCTATCTGAATATTAACATACATAGTACCATCCCATCAATTAAAACGAGTAACTTAAAAATTAAACAAAATCGAGCATGAATAATCGCATCATTTTTTTTATCCTTTTTTTTTTCATTAAGACAATTAAACTCAATAGTTTTATTGCTTGTATACCAAAAATATATTTTCGGCGTAATTTTTTTTTCCCCATTTTCGTGTTTTTATCATTTTATTTTTTTATAAAACCATATGGTAAGTCATTAAATAAATGGATTTAATAAATATACTAATTCAGTGTACTAAACTGTGTCATAATAAAACATTTTAATTTTACTTTATTTTCGAACTCAGTTATAAGGTATTTTAAGTTACGACGTTGCGTCGTTGCCTTGGAATGACGTCACAGTGAGTCAGAGGTGCGTCACCTGTGGCCGCCGCCAGTTTAAATATGCAGATGCATTATTTGTTTGTAGTCCGATTCGGTCTTGCATTTGCACACCACGTGTATCTTTTGCGTTCATCGTTATTTTTGTTAAATCTTTGTTTTTGTTATTAGTTTGTAGATTGTTAACCGTTGTTTTGTTTTGTTAATTGTTATAAATGAGTGAAGAAGTGAGAATGAGTGAGGCAAGGAAAAAGCAACCAAGGCGTCGAAAGAGAATCTTGGAACCTCAAGCAGGTTAGTATATTATTATTCAAATTTATTTATTTTCAAACAAATTTTAACAGCCGTTGAAAAAGAATAGTCTTAAAATACATATTTATCTTAGCAATGTTCTTAAATTCCTTACGATTATAGAATTTGTATATTATGCACAAGTCGTCGTTGCTTGAATCCTCAAAACAAAATATTTCTAGGTAACCAGAATTACCAGAATCGATATAAATAAAAAGTTGTGTACATATTATTAAAGGCGACCTAAATGTTCTTATCTAATATTGTAAGCCAAATTTTCGAAGTAGAAGCCTTTCTCAGCAAATTTGCCCTTTCTTTTCCCTGCGGCTGACCATTCCTATACGTGGTAGGTTTAATAATTATATTTTCGTTTCAGATCATCTTCGTCAATACCCTTTAATTCTCCGATAAAAAGAGAAAGCCAACAACTTGGCAATCGGCGAAAAACAATTGATCACAAACAACTATAAATATGTTAAAAATACTTGGCCAGAAACTGAATACAAATCAAATCAGGCTATGGTAGCTAAGACAGCTGAAATTAGCGGAGTGAGTGTAAAATCCATTCATGGAATTTTACGGGAGTACAAAGACACTCACACATTTGAACCAAAAGGCACCACTTGATGATCAAATAATGATATAGACGTTCTTTTTATTACAAAATAATATTTTGAAATAATGACAATGCATGAAATATTTTTGTTTTTCTATTATTATAGTAATATTCGACATGATCCGTGGTCTTTCGAAACAACTGATGTAAAACGCACAACGCACTGTAAAGTCGCAAACTATAAATATATGAAATAGCATCTTTTATGTAGCTATGTAATGTAAATAAATGTGTACTATTTAAAAACTGTTTCGTATTTCATTGCCCCTATTCCACATATCCCTTTGGGCTAAAAACTCAGAAAAAAATGAGATCAGTAATATTGTATTCCCCATAAGTTTCATGAACTTGCATATTTTATATGGTTAACTTGCGTCATCGGCATTTATAAACTACTACATGAAAAAAAGGTTTATGATATATGTCAAACTCAGAATTCCAGGACTGTCCTGTACCACGATACGTCTAATTAGTCACTTTTAGCGATAGTATCCATACGATTTGTTCATTTTGTCCATAATATTAGAGTACATTGGTACAGAGGAGGTGAATGACCTTTATTGCACGTTTATCTGGCACTGACTATAGTTATGAACGAAACAAGCAGGGCTAGCAAGGGGCGCGGGCGCAGGGGATGTACGCGCATGCGCCGACGACGATGTCTGCTCGGTTTTTTATTTAGTTAGGCAACATCAGTCGCCCGCGCACAATTCTTTTGAACGCACGCACTTCCGCCTTTGCTTCCGTGTTGCACGCCACCCACCGCAGCCCCACACTTCGCGCGTCGTAATGTATTCCAATCGCGAATATTACGAAATGGTGCGGTGTTACATTTTAAGCGGTGAAAGTTTAAATGCAGCTCGGAGACTATACGAAGCAGAATCCATCCCAGCCCTGCAAAATCAGGGACTAATAAACCCCGCAGTACCTAGTCGCGAGACATTTTTGGCTGTGAACCAAAGGCTATTGGACTATGGTCAATTTACTTCGCCTACTCACGCTCGTGGAGGTGGAAGACCAGGACTTGCAGTAGAAATCGAAGATGAAATCTTGGATTTCTTCGAAAGGGACCCGCGCGCCAGTACACGAGATGCCGCACGCCGATTTAACGTAAGCCACTATGCCGTGTGGAAGCTGCTGAAAGTGACAGGGCTACACCCTTACCACTTCCAAAAGGTCCATGCTCTACACGATGGAGATAATGTGCCCCGTCGTACCTTTTGTGAATGGCTGATTGCACACCCTAATGCCAACATTTTGTGGACTGACGAAGCATTGTTTACTCGTGTGGGGCTTTATAACCATCATAACGAGCACTGGTGGTCCTTCAGAAATCCGCATATGATTCGGAAAACCCACCATCACGTGCGCTTTAGTGCCAATGTGTGGGCCGGTGTTATAGGCACGAAAATACTGGGGCCGTACTTCATCGAAGGGCCACTCACCGACGGCAACTTCCTCGATATGCTGCGGCATGTCATTGCCGATTTCATGGAGGACTTGCCCGTAGCCTACTTCCGGGATTTTTATTTTCAACTGGACGGTGCATCACCCCATTACGCCGCCGCCGTCCGAGATCATCTCACCATAGAATATGGTGATCGATGGATTGGACGCGGAGGCCCCATCGTGTGGCCTGCTCGATCGCCGGACCTAACACCGTGCGACTTTTATTTGTGGGGCGAAATTAAAAGACGTGTGTATTTTGAGGAAGTACAAAGCCTTGAGGACTTAAAAGTGCAAATCAGAGCGGCATTTGACTACGTGAAAAATGACACTGTAGTGCTCTCAAAATTAAAAGACAATGTGCAAAAACGTGCAAGACTCTGTGTGGAGAGGAACGGTATGAACTTTGAACATTTATTAAAGTATACGTAGGTAAATAGTTAAATTAGGTAGGGTAAATTGATTAGTTGATTATGTACATAAAGTTGATGATTTTTTAAATACGCCTGATTGCAAAGAATATCTAGTTAAGTACCTACTTTTTTTTATTATTGGTTTAACTAAACAGAATTTTAGGTAACTCGATATTTACTTACCTATTTATTTATAAATTTAAAGCAGTATAGCTATTGTAATAGTAGGTATCTAATAGGATTTTTGCAATTTGACGGTCCTAAGCCCGTAAAAGTATGAAGGAAAGGTTTCAACTTTATGTACCATTTGCCCAAGCATGAAAAAACGAAAACATTTAAGGTAGCTGCTACTAACTCGCAAGCATACTTGTATTACTATCAATGAATTGCGGGAAGGGAGGGAGAGGTAAGTGTAACGTTGCGCGTAAAGCGCACGTACTGGGCAGCGAGAGCGTCCACAAATGTATGTTTTTTGAAAATAACTTGGTGACGATATAACTCAACATTTTTGTTCTAAACGACATAAAAAGAAAAAACCCGTATTTCATTATTTGTCGTAAAGATTAACATACTCAAATTTGGAGAGTGTTTGAAATGCTTACGAATGTCGAAGCCGTTCAAGGTGACTCAGGTCGAGGTGTTGAGGTACCTTCCAGGTTTTAGATTTCCATAAAACTATGTAATTGGGGACCCAAGCAATGTCTCATACATATTTATTGTACTAATTTGCCTCTTAACTTAATTTTCGCCAATCACATCATATTCCAAGAGAAAATCTCGTATTAATAAAACATGTTTTAATCATCTTATCGTATTGTCTGATAAATCGTAACACATCGTCAAGGAAAAACAGAAAACCGATAAAAATGCCGGCTAGAGATAAGGAAAAACATACTTTATCTATTAAGTAATAAGTTCAATATTACTTCTTTATATGAGCGGGTGAAGTAATTCGCATAAAACAATAGACCAATAATGTATCGTTGAAATATTCATAAAATTAGGTTTAAAGTATTAGATGAATTTACAACAGAAAAAAAAAGATTTGAAAGACATACAGCCAGTTGCACAAACGTCCATTTAAATTGACATTAGTGTAAAGCGACATTACCCATACATATTTGACATTCATTAGAGTTTAAAGAGGTCATTAAACCTTAATGGATGTTTGTGCAACTGACCGAATAGCCGTGAGTATAACTGCTAGGAACAATAATTTATGTCACTACTTGCAATAATATTTGTCACCAACTTTCAATTTCCGAATGAATATAATTTATCCCCTGAGATTTTCTTTATTATCAATAAATATCGCAGCTCCTCTATTTTGGCGCGTATCGTAATACTCTGTGTGCGTAGTAATGAGGTTACATTATTTGCTCCAAAAGAGACCTTATAACACATATATTTAAAATCCATAAGCGTGGATAACGTTGTATTATGGATATTGATTGCCACATATTCAAACTTATTTATTCTACCTACTTTGGCTTCAGCGAGTTACAGAATAAATGAGTTCAAATTAATCTAACGACTTTACACATAAAACAGAACATTTTTATTAAGATCTTATCAAATAAATAAAGTTGCTGGAAAATCATATAAATAAAATTGTCATATTTAACACGTAATAATAAAGAACTGAATGATATAACGACTCTTTTAATTTAGACTTTTTATTTTTCAAATTGCAATATGTATATCTTGTTAAGAACGAGTTGCATTCTAAAGCGAGGTACATATTATGTATTTATATTATAACGAGTAATGCAATATTTTCTAATATAAATATTGATATACGGGTGTAGACAGTAAACGAAAATAAATACTACTCATATTAGAACTTAGAGAATTCTTTATGCATAGAAAGATATCAGTTTCAGAGGGCGTGACGTCATAGCGACGTCATGACTGAAGTGGCGTTTTCGCGGGAGATTTTGAAAATGAAATTTTATACCTTTTTATAGATATATGTCTATAAAATAAATATATTTAAAAAACGTCGTCTATACCCCTATTGAAACCCCTATTAAAATCTAGCGACTTCAAGGCGTGCGCCGGAAAGAGACGGACGCTATTGTAACGCGAAAGTCGTCCACATTATATAATAATCCGTTGCATTACATGTTGCGTTGCATATAATCTGTACCTAGCTTAATTTAACTTTGACATTATATATAACGACGAAAATAACGAAACGTTAACAAAAATATGTAGCTTTAACATTTTTTTTATAAACTTTTTGCCGATACAAAATCACGCAGACACTAATCACACATCACGAAATCCATTCGGAAGCAACAATATAATCAAGTACACATAACTCATATAAAAAGTTTACAATAGATCCGATTATATTTTAATACCCAAAGGACATACGCATCTGTACAATCGATATTCTATAAAAATTTCAAAGGTTTAATTTTAAATTAAGTTTCTACATTTACAGCTAATATTTAAAGCACATACAAAATTGTCATTACCATCCAAAGCAGCAAAAATCAAGTAGCTCGACTTCATCACAGATACCAAAGGCATATGCTTAAACTATCATAAAAAGTCAGACTCATATGTATTAGCTAACTGTATCTTTTGTTATAATTTTCTGATTGAATTATTGTAAGCCACTGGTAACCAAGAAGTCTGCTACCGAAACGTCCACAAATGTCAAAAAACCAACACAAAATAATGAATAATTTATGTTATTTTTTTTTACATTTGTGTTTCAGTTTAAATCCGTTCAAACATTTTTATTTTTCTATTAATTATTTAATGAGGAAGTATTTAAAAAAAAACACACAAGTTCCCGAAATAAAAACTAGATGTCGTTACGGTACGTTCTTGATTTCTCCATGACAACTGTTCCGGTTTTCAGTTTCAACTTTTCAGTATTTTAATATGTTAGTTAAAAGGAACGGAAATGACTATCTTTGGTCCATTTGTTTCCTGCAAAAATCAACTTTTGCTAGAGTCGCCATCTAGTGGAGGTGTTTTTTTGAGTGCTTTCGTTTTTTTTTTAATATTTCCTCATTGCAATATAACATCATTGTCTCATACATCAATAGATATTCTTAAACGAGTTACATTGAAAATTGTCCTTCTTTATTTGAAGCTAACAGGAACACCTTTGGTGATGAGTTTTATACAATGAAAGCTGCATAGATTCTTACTACGACGACTCTTTATATAGGCAGCGAATTATTTAAAGATGAAATACAGATTCAAAATGATATCATCAACATAATATTTACATTCGGAATGTTGTATGATCTAACGTAGTTTGTGAGTTGTATATTTGGATCTATATTCCATAGTGTAACTAGACTTTTAACAACCTATATTCACAAAGCGTATTTAGCGCTAAGTTCGCGCGGCAAATGCAAACGGACAGTGACAATTCAATTCACAAAATTATGAATGGTTATAATTCTATTATCACTACAAGAATGTTTATAATTCTATTATCACTACATGTCGCTTTCTCTGTCCATATATCCCGTAGTGTAGGACGTCCTCAGGCGCGGTGGAGTGATGATTTGCGCAAGATGGCTGGCAGGAGCTGGATGCGAACAGCCGAAAATAGAAGTAGATGGCGTGCAATTGGGGAGGCCTATGTATGTTTAAATCTTTAAAACTACGCAACGAATTTTGATGCGTTTTTTTTATAGGCTGATTCAAAAGGAAGGTATTAACAAAGCCACGCGGGCGAAGCCGCTTGCGGAAAGCTAGTATACCAATAAAAATGGTAATTTTTTACTTTTGTTTATCGCTCATATAATGTTCAGTGCCATTTCTTATTATTAAGACAGATATGACAGACAGCAATGGGAAATTTTATTTGTTTATCACATGAGTGTACTAGGAGATCAGCACGGGATAGAGGCTCGAAAAACTTTAATTAGAATTTCTATGGATAGCAATAACGAGAGTGAAAGTTTTTTTTCTTATTAAATAAGAAAATTGTTTATTTGCTCTTAAATCAGTATAGTGGAGTTGGAGGGGAATGCTTTGTGCTTGTCGTTCCAGTTCTAAGCTTACGGTTAGCTGCAATATCAATTTTCTTAAATTAAATGTAATTTTTTCAAGCCAGTTTTATGTCTTTGATGACAACAGCATATATTATAGAATATAAAATTATGCCGCGTTTCTGGGTATCAGAATTAATTAAAAAATATTTCTCGAATTTAAAAGACTAATTAAAAAGGTGTTTACTATTTGCTTTTGTGTCTTATAAACAAACATGCTTTGATTTCTGCGCGTTTAAAATACGCCCCACGAACATAAACCCTTAAATGAAAATTGCTATCAAATATCCTTGTATCACAGTTTATAAATGAACTTACTATTTTCGATAGTTAACCTCTAAAGATAATAATTATTTCTATTTAATGGACCGACGGCGTTATGGCATTGATACAAGTTAACTATAGCTAACAAATATAACTGCGTTTCTAAAGGTCTATTGCACATTTTTTCAGTTTTAAAGACTAATAGCAGATACATTCAAGCCGATGGAGACGAAAAGTTTTTTTACACCTGGCAAATGAATGACAACGGTAACATTAGAATTCTGACCATCCAGCGAGTAATCATTATGGCTGTACGTTATATAAGCCAGGGCCGGTAAAACTTAAAAAAAAATTGTTTCTAAAATAATTTCAAGTTTGTTCAAAATTAATGTTAAAAACAATGCTATTGGTTTGGTTTAATTGGCAAGATGAAGTATGGTATCGAAATATTAAATTACACATCGTGACTAGGCAAACTGTTATCAAATTAACAATAGAAGATAAGGGGTCATTCGAGTATTACGTAAACAGGATATAAGTAGACTTCAAATAAGCCCTGTCGTTACAGCATGTCAGAATAGACCTCTATTTTGATGCTCACATAATACTTGAATAACCCCTTATAATTTCAACGTATAATCTACACTTACATGAATCATTATGTCAATTTATATTCATTGAAGATGACGATTACATATTGTTATTAAGGTTCTGATTATATTTTGCATCTCATTGATAAATAGCAATGTAATAATGACTGGTCCAGCCACTGTGCGATTGTTTAATACTAGTACACAGTCGTTTTAGGCTAATTTAAATAAAGGACAATCCAGGAACATTCTGGCATCTAATCTTCTGGAACTTTATTCTGCACAGTTTGTACAAATACTAGTTGCCTTAGAATTACTCAAAGTAATTAGTGTACAAAGTGGACGAATGTAAAGTTCCCTCCATTGTACAATCAAAAACAAATCAGGTTACACAAAAACTATCAAATTTCTTCACTTGATTTCATCCTTAATACATTACAGTAGAGTTCAAAATCAACTGATATATTGTGGTTACATAACATGCTGTGTGTGTCTTCAGTTAGGTTTTAGATTGCATAATTAATAAGGTAAAATAAATTTCGTACCATCAATTTCATCTACTATGAAATCATAAATGTAATCATTTATTTACATTACAACCAAGTTGAACTAATTATGTAATTAAATGATAACAGGCTTAAATTATTGCTAAATTCAATAGATATTATGATACCTACTATACGCCATTACTAAACTCTTCCGTTCTTAGTTTAAGCATTTTTACAGAGCAAATATAATTAGAGCAATTCGCTGGAGAATGAATGAATTTAGTTCTTAAATCTGTTTTCAATAACCTAGAAAAAGGCTTAGCTTACATAGGAAACGCCTAATCTTATTAATCACCTAAGCAGATAAGTCTAATTGAAAATAAACATTTTTTCTTTTATCCCTTGACACATTTATCACCTGTCATATTACGCAAATACCTAGTGCAAGGCACCACATAACAAATGTAATAACGTTAGACATTGCTTAAAGTCATTAGGTGCTTCCTAGTCATTGCATTTTCAACTTAGGCGATTCCTAAACATTTAGGCGACTCCTAAGTTTAGTGAAAAGTTGAAAACGGACATCAAGAGTAATTTACACAATTTCTGTTAAAACAATTTTCATTGTAAGAAACAACGTTACGAAATTAACTTTACACCACTAAAATCGCAGTGTACTCCGCTCGTACGCATCAGCGTAAGTAATGCTAAGCACTTAAAAAAATGTATAAATTAACTAATCCGTACTTCCCTCGCTCATTGGTACTGACTAGGCGCTGAAGAAGACACCTTCTCTAGTTTCTCAAAGTGTTTCCTTGCATTTCTGATGTTGATCAGCGTCGCTTCCGATGGTATCTTGGGATCGGACATTTCCACCATAACGTAAGTGTTGCTAGTGAAGCCGTCTATGAACGCGGCGAATACACTGTTACGGACCTGTAATAGGGGGTTGTACGGGGTATTATGGAATATCTGAGACAACGAAGGTACTACAACACCCAGACTCGAGACGATATAGAAAAGTAAATTTTCTACATTGACCTGAGTGGGAATCAAAAGTATCATTCATATAATAAGTTATAATATAAAAATAAATTCAATTATCAATATTTTCTGCGATAACGCCATCTTCTGTCATGGCATCGCTATGACGTTACGCCCCTCTTAAACTAATATCGTTTTATATGAAATGTCCATGAAGATTTAATGACGACTTTAAGCTCTAATAAATGTTCTAAATTTGGAAAGAACAATAGCCATCTGCCTAATATGCTTGGACTAGTAAAATCGAATAAAACGTAACTTGATGAAACATATGTTATTTTGTTTGCCTATGCAACTAGAACAAAGAAAGACATTAAATATATTTTTAAAAGCTGGGAGTATCGAGTAATTGTGTAATATGTTTTTGAGGTTATGTCGTATTATTTAAACTGTAGCATTTTGAGTTAGAGGTTATACAGTTGAAATATGTAAAGCACACGTCAGATAAAGCCTAATCGTAGTCCTAGAAGGGCATACTTTCACATAATCCTTCAAACTTGCTCCATATCCGATAAATTATTTTTATTGACTGTAAGAAATAAAATCATTTTTTGTCAACCAATGAACATTAAAAAAAAAATAATACTAGAATTTTTAAGATTGCTCTCAATAACTCTACTTTTCTATCTTACACTATAACTTATATAAAGTAGTAGTGAAAATACTAATTTCAAAAGGATATAGCAAAACAACATGTTGATTTTTCTTTTCTTTATTACAATTCTAATGAATACCTCATCACGGAATGCTGCAGGAGCAGCTACATTCTGTTCGTGTCTGGCCCATCCAAGATACCAAACTATGGTTATTATATGAGCACAGCATCCCAGTGTACATCAACCAATAAGACAATTACAGCAGTGTTTTCTTATGCCATCTAACCCGGATGTGTAAATTCTTTAAAATGTACTTTATTTATATTTAAGTCTAATTCTAATAAATCCAGAAAATCCGGTATTTCTCTCCAGACCTCAATTCTATAATGCCCGTGGAACCTAGTATGCTCCCCATAATACAGAAGATAATACAAAAATCACCGCCAAAGTTACAAAACGATCTGCGTAGAAACACGTCTACACATATTTGTCTAAAAAAGGGAGGTCGCAATCGATTGAATACTGTAATATCGATTCTTATGAATAATCATTTGTTTTTAATTTCATTATAAATTCCTCTAAGTAACATCTAATTATATTAGTAATCTAATCTAAGTTTTATAATTTTCACGGCTTTATATATGGTTAGTAAATAATATAAGATTTGTAATAAATTCGATTAGTCAGAAATAAAATCGATGTTGTTCTTTGAAAAAGAGGGACTTCTCTAGAAATGACATTATTAATAAGATGCGTTCAAAAATAACATAATTTAAACTGCGTTCTAAAAAATAAAGACATATTTTAGAGAGGATTATCTTTCCTTTCCCAGCTTTTAAAAATAAATTGTTGGTATATAATAATTACATTCAACTCATACTAAATTTTGGTGATAGTTCCATCTTAGTACAAGAACTTTTTTTTTCGTAGTCCATTTTGACCATTGTTCTTTGTGTCGTTAATTTAGCATTAAAATAATGGCAATTTTAATGGATACTTGTGCAACTAACTGAAAGGTTAGTTCTCCAAGTATTATTTTTTACTCATAAATTCTGATATGAGTTAAAAATAATATGTACGAGGGTCAAACTGAAAGTTCTTAGAAAATCAAAAACTGATTACATTAGCCAGTTATTAGTTTTATTATATCATTTCAAAATATTGTCCATTCACGTCAATACACCGCTGCATGCGATGGAACCACTGGGAAAAGCACTTTGCCCACTCGTCCTTAGGGGTCTCTTCAATGGCATCGCGATACGCAGCCACCGCTTCTTCAGCATTCATAAACCGCTTTCCTTTAAGTTTTTCTTTAATTTTTGGAAATAAATAAAAATCACAAGGCGCAAGGTCGGGGCTATACGGCGGGTGACCCAGTAATTCAACGTTTGATGTCGCCAAATAGTCGATCGTTCGCTTGGCGGTGTGCGACGAGGCGTTGTCGTGGTGAAGGAGGATCCTACTGCGAGGTCGTTTCTCTCGAACTTTTTCCAAGACAAGTGGCAAACAATTGGTAGTGTACCATTCTGCAGAAACTGTTTTTTGATCCTCTAACACAATTGTTGCAAAATGACCTATCCTTCCAAAGAACGAGGCCACCATTTTTTTTCCCGCACTTCGATCTCTCTTCACTTTAGTTGGCAACTCCTCGAAAGGAAACACCCACTGAGCAGATTGTCTTTTGGTTTTAGGATCATAACAGTAAATCCGGCTTTCGTCACCTGTTAGTATGTCGAACACAGCATTTGAGTCACCTCCGTTAAATCTTTCAATCATTTTACGACACCAATCCACACGATGGAGTTTTTGAGCCTCAGTCAAATTATGAGGTATCCACCGGGCGCAAAGCTTCCTGACCGCTAAATGTTCGTGGAGGATTTTGTGCACTTGACTCATACCGATGCCTAAGCTTGTCCGAATCTGTTGATAGGTCACTCTTTTGTCAGTCTCTATCATACGCCGCACAACACAGATGTTATCTTCAGTCGTCGCCGTAGAAGGCCGTCCCTCACGTAAATCATCAGTGAGATTAGTGCGACCACGTTTAAACTCATTAAACCAGTTGTAAACAGTCGCACGAGATGGGGCTTCATCGTGAAAGGCCAATCGTAGTCTATCATAACTTTCTTGTTGACTTAAATGACATCGAAAGTCATAAAAAATCATTGCACGAAAATTTTCTCGTGTTAAATTCATGATGACGTGACACAGACAATTTTCAATTTGCCGCCAAATCGTAAAACAAATGACAAATGAATGAAATATATACTCAGTAATATTGGCAAAGAGTTATATTTTCAAATTTTAGAATTATTTTTTTATTATATTGTTTATAAGTGGCCAGTTCTAAGAACTTTCAGTTTGACCCTCGTATTTATTTTCGTTTACTGACTACACCCGTATAAATAAATAAGCATATTTTTAAAAGCTTTCATTCACATTGCCGTGTTATTAAGTGTGGGCCTAATTTTGCAAGCTAAATTAGACCTTCTTTTTAACACATATTAAGTTGAAATTTAAATACACCTTTAGTTTTGATGACAGTGGCTGTCCTTGATATGGAATATAAACATAGAATGGCCAATGACGCGGTAAAAACTAGTTTTATTCAATACTCACAAACTATTATGATTACTGTAAAAGTGCTACATAATTTCCTTGGTTACAAAGTGATTTACATATTTATAATTTTTTCTTATTAAAAACGGTATAATAACACGTATATAATAACTGTACTATATTCTAGATATTTTAGTCTTACTAAAGTACATCGAATAGGCGACTTGTTAATTTAGAAAGATCAAATATTGTACAAAACAAAATTTTGGATATCTGCTGTCCGTGTACTAGTTCATTATCAATATTAAATATATACTTTTGTATGTTGTTCCACCACATATTACTGATAGTGAGTGAATCATGGAAATATTTTACTTATTCACCTATCTTGTTACCAAATGAATGCTGTTCTATTACAAATATGCATTTGTATTATGATATTTCTAAATCAACATACATAGATATATTATCATAATAGCAAAAGTAAGTAAAATTGGCTATTTGAAAAAAATTACAATTACACATAGGAAATGAGAACCTATTTACTTATTTTTAGGGTTCCGTACCCAAAGGGCAAAAATGGGACCCAATTAGTAAGAATCCACCGTCCGTCTGTCACCAAACTATATGTCATGAACCGTAAATAATTTCACAAATTATATAAATATATAAACGGGGGCTCGCATATAAAAATCCGTTGTGTAGTGTTAAAGGTCACAGCGTACAGATAGGAAGGGATTTTCTTTTACAATATGTATAGATTTTACCTCCATGCTTTGGAACTGTGCGGCTAGTTTGGAACACGATAGCTTGAACTGTTTAACGATGTTGGACACTTTCTCGAAACGGTGCGCGTCGCGGTGCGGCCGCCGCTGACAGTGCGACACTACCAAGAACGTCGCCCGCTCGAATAGTAACACCTGACGGATGATATATTTTTTAAATTAGAATCGCGGAGGTTTCTTTTTTGTTTTACACTTGCCCCCGTCCAGTGACAGGTCCTTGCTAATGCTAATTTACTCATACATACCTCATGCGACTCATTCATCATCTTTTTTACCGTAACGAGGGGGATACCCATCTATGCCTGCTACTTCTATCTACTTGTGATATTTATTTTATGGTAAGGGAATCTGAGAGAGTAGGGTTTTTATTGTTTTATAAGTCTTCTGATGTTAATACCTTTTACATTTACATTGTTTACTAACACTACTTATCTTAGAATGGTGGAGGTAAGCTTCTAATAAGACTAATAGGAAAGTTTCTGGCCTGGACAGACATATAGGAGGGGTGAAATTAATGTCAATAATAGGATCATCATCATCATCATCATCAGAGTAGCTCTGTGGCGTAGTGGATAAGCGCCGCGGCCCGCGATCCTTGTCGGTAAGCAACTTTCGCAAGGGTCGGTCACGGGATGGGTGACCGAAAAATTATTATCTCGAGCTACTCCGTGCTTCGGAAGGCACGTTAAGCCGTTGGTCCCGGCTGCATTTGCAGTCGTTTATACCCTGCAATCCGCATTGGGCCAGTGTGGAGGGTCATGGCCCATGCTCCTTAACCATCCATAAGGAAGGCCTGAGCTCCTGCAGTGGGGACGTAAAAGGGCTGGTGATGATAATGATGAAAACAAAAAGCAAGCAAGCAAGGTGGCTCAAGATTCAGACTAAAAACTATTTAATAAGTGATAAGAATTATTAAAATCACGAAATTGGTGTGCACAACATTCACTTTTTACTGATAAATTGTTAAAAAAGATATTAAATTATTATTCACATACCTCATCTGCATCTACTATAGCTGCAAACTGTTTTAGAGATGATTCTAGTGCTTTAACATTAGGTATTAACTTATATACTATACTGGACCATGCCCTGGAATTGAAATATATAACAAATAAATATAAGACGTTATATAAATTAGACAGACTCCAAAGTCACCAGCTAAAGCATTTGTATTATGGCAATATGAAACAATGAAGGTGATCACCATCAAACAATGACCCAGACCCTGAGACAATATAGAATTTTCTACATTGACCTCACCAGGAATCGAACCCAGGACTCCAAGAGATGGTGACTCCTTGAAACTGGCTTACAAGCCATTTGTCCTCAGATATTGTCTATGAACATGTTTGGAAATAAAAAGGTTGGCACTAATTCAACTCAATTGATTCTATGAAACAAATGGATACAATAAAATTTAATTGTTATTACTATGTAATGTGGGTCTTGTTGAATCACTAGTACTCTATCCAATAAAGAACTGTAATGTTAGTCAAAGATTTAAATAAGTAAGAATAAGTAGGTGTCAGTTTAAATTATTTAATAGTTTTATCATGAAGAAAAATATAGCATTGTTATTGCAAAATTTATCATATATAATAAGTTGATGAATAATTCTGTATTTTAGAAGGATGATTGTGAACTAATAATGTTGTTTTTTTTTTTTACAAATGGTGTCTATAATAGATATAACTGGTTCCTGAATTGTGAAAAGTATAAAACTCACAACTGATTATTCTCAATAACTTAAGTTTTTTACTTAAGGCAAAAAGTTCTAGTTTTTTTCAAACTGATATTACTGATTATTAAAAAAACTAAAATAAAGAACGGAAACCTTTTTAAGCAATACTCCTGTCTTAGATTCAATCCCACATCATAGTTTTTCAACATAAACAAGTGCTTGTAATAGTATAGACTATGTTAGAAACATAGCCTAGTATTAGGAACAATTATCTTATAAGAGATATAGCGGATATTCTTTTTAGTATTTTTTCTGTTGGTAAGTTAAAAGAGGTTATAATATCTTACTTATATAAAGTTTCATCCCATATACTGGTTCTAAAGCATGTGCACTCCAGAGGTTTGGATAACCTTTTCAGGTCTTCTTCCCTTTCTCTAAATATATCATCCCTTTGATCCTCTGAGACTAAGTCCATTTTATGCACTAAACAGAATATTCTAGCTTCTGGAGAGTTCTAGAAGTAAATAAAAATCAAGTTACTATAAGATTCTAATAAGAATTATTTATATATACTCCATGTTTTATCATATAGTATTTAGCTATTGATATATAAGATTAAGTCAAGCTTTAAAGTATCAATATAAATATTGAAATTGACATCACATTTCAAAATATTTTGAATAAGGTGTTTTAGTGTTGTATATTTAATTGCCAGTAGAGAACAATGTTAATAAGAAATTGTTAATCACCTGGAGAATAGCTTCTAAACAGGACTGATAATAGTGCATATCTTTTTCCATTTCTCGGCTTTCAACATCAAATACATATATTAAAACTTCTACATTACGGAAAATATTGTCCCTTTGGGAAGCAAAGTAGTTCTCCATAAACGCTTCTTGGCCTCCACAGTCCCACAGATTTAGAACCAAGTTTCCAAGGAAACGGACATGTGAATGTTCCACATCAACTGCAATGATAAATCATCATTTTAACTAAAGTATTATTAGAGTAATATTTTTCATTGCGATGTACTTACTTGTAGCTCCTAAGCGCCTGGTGTCCCTTGCTATATAGTTTGCAAATATTATGGACCTCATACTGGTTTTTCCTGAACCACTTTTGCCCATCAATAGCACCTAACGAAAAAATACGAAAATAAGACATATTTTAACATAAATAGTTACGAAATGTGTCTTTAAAATACAGATCCAACTTAATAATATTTTATCACAATATTCACCTTTTTCTTCATGTTGACAAAGTTGTATTGGGTCAAGGGTTCTAAACTAAAACTTCTTTGATCTTTTGCTAGAGTTCTCAGACAACAATGATTAATTAAGATTAGATACGGAATTCTTGTATCACTACTGCAGTAGCTTTAAATTGCTTGCAGTCTATGAAAATTATTCAACAGATATTAGAAACAAACT
Source organism: Diatraea saccharalis (assembly GCA_918026875.4). Lineage (NCBI taxonomy): Eukaryota > Metazoa > Arthropoda > Insecta > Lepidoptera > Crambidae > Diatraea > Diatraea saccharalis. The sequence goes on along the minus strand of OU893341.1, from coordinate 6,436,533 downwards.
TTAAAAAATGTAGGCGTAAATCGTCAATCTGCGACACAATAGAATGACACGAGAATGATTAAAAAAAAAAATCGTCAAATTTGACATTCCATTTTATGACAGTGACACATTGACATGCCAAATATTAGAAATTTCGTTAAGGCAAAGGGCCTTTATCTTACAATCTTATTTACCAGAGGTAATATGAATTTACTATTTCGTTCATTTTTAAGATTTTTGATAGGTTGTGTTGTGTATGAGCGAACGGACATAAAACTACCAAGTATGTACGGGTATTTAGTAATGTGTACAAACACATTTATATAGGTATAGTCTGCAATCTGTCGGTTTTTGTGCGTATCGTAGACTGACAATCTATTAGACCACGGCGCGGCATTTGCTCGTCATAAGAATTTTTCCAATACATTTTTGATATTAAGTTGTTTCTTAATTTCGCAGTGAAATCTTAAATATTACCTAAGTACTGACATACAAAATATACGTAAGCAATGAAGAAGTATTTAAAAAAAAAACGAAACTACAGAAAATTATGTCACTAGATGGCAGCACAAATTGTTGGATCTAAACGTCAATTCATGACGTTAAACCAAAAAGAATAGATTTGTTAGTGTTGTTATGGATCTGATAACTCGAATTAATATGGAGTTGAAATTTAACTAGTTCGAGTTAAGCAAACGCAACTTGATTAATAGAAAGTAATCTTTGAATAAATTTATTTTTTATTTGTATAGAGGAAAATGGAAACTAACATAATGGAAGTGAGCACAGAGGTTTTTTAAATTTATGGAAATCAATTGAATGCTGTGATATAATTAAAAGTGGCATCTAACTACGGTATACAATAATATTACCGCCAAATAGTTTTATAAATAAAATAGGTACCTTTGTCATTGTAGGTCTAGGAATTTTTCATTTTAATATTTAACAAAAGTTCTGAAAAAATAACAACTAGGTAAGTTAGTTTTATTGCTATTAGTTGTTTGTTGAACTTACAACAACAAAACTACATCAAGTTTCATAATATTTTTATATTATGTATGGTGAATGGATGAATAGGGTTTATTAATCAAAAACAAAAGTCATAAAAACGATAATTATTATAAAAAAATCCGTTTGTTATCTATAAACTTACCCGATATGTATCAAATATACTATGTATTCGTACAAAATAACATAACTGCTGGCTAAAATGACGTTTGTGCAAAGTGTAACGTGCAAATAACTTGTGCTTTCGAAATTAAGACATTATAAAACTATTATCAGTTATTAAATCTTATATTCATAATTAAATCATCTTAATAAACAATCAGCAATCAACAAGAAACGTCTGCTCTAAACGAACAGCAAGGTTATAACTTTAAATTTCAAATCACAAAGTTATTATACTATTGCTACTGATCTTACATGTCGGACGTCGAGCCATGTGTTAAGTTAATTCGTACGGTGGGTTTGTGCTTTTTGGTTCTTACAATAATATTGTTAATAATAGTTTGACTTCCTACACAACCTACACTAGAAATCCGTTTTATTGAAATATATTATTTACTAAATACCTAGAGTAGTTATGGTCTCTTAAAATCTCTGCGGTGGTATCATGTGCGTTAGGTGGTTACGTTCCCTCAAATAAAGTATAGTTGAGTTGTTAAGTTGAAATAAAAAAAGCAGCCCTTGCTGAGTTTCTTGCCATTTCTTGTCAGTACGAGATCTCCCGCCTTAGTTTTGCGAACCATTGGTAAAGTTTTCGACTTTCACAAGTACTATGTAACAGCCTAGACTGAATTTATTTTGATATTTATCTTAATATTATTCGTTTTGTGGATGCATAATGACACTTCATCTTCATCATCATTTTTGTTCTCCATTCCAAACCTGAATTCAACGAAAGTTACGAGCAACCAACGAAAGTTGGCTCATCACTAATGTTGACGTACCTATCAACCAAACATCGTTCCTTTACACGTAACATAATAAACAACTTAAACTTACAATTAAAATACATTCAAATTAGTTTGAAAGTGAGATATTATAAGAAACACAAAACGATGTCATATTTATTAATCGAAAATACTCAATTTACATTTATTACGTCAGAAATAAAATTTGAATGAATATCATAAACAAAATCCAAAAATCGCGAGTGTCATCTAGTATGATTTCAAGAACTAATTTTTATTTTTTAAATACTTCCTCATTGTTAATTATTTGGCTTATTTTGTGTAATCTTTCTGTCGCATGTCTTCATTTGTCGGAAGACTATCAATAACAATACTTTGACCACACATTTGATAGATACACACCATCCACACTGTACATGATTTCATGGTAAATTTTATTATTAGATTTACAATTTTGTTATTTTTTTCCGACCTGTGAAAAGATATAATGCAAACATCATAAGATTCGCTCTTACAAGCATAAATGCAATACTTTTTCACCATTTTAAATTGTATCTATAAAGCTAGTGTATTAAAAATGCAAATATTGAGAACTATTAGTATGTAAAAATAATATCAAAATTTTCCCGTCATGACACCTCAATATCCCTTTAGTAGAAAATAAATAAGACTTGATAAAAATAAATACTATCTTTTAATTATAGATTATTGTGTATAGAAATATATGTTATTATGTAACTAACCTAATTTTTTAAAATAATAACCAATAAAATACAAATGTTTGCACTAAGGTTTTCTAGTTTAAATTTTAATCAATAATATTTTTTTATTATGGCAAGATGATCGACACCAATAAGGTTAATTTTTGCAATTACAATTTTTCGGAGTTATAAATCCCGTTATTTGTACTTAATCCATGCACTTGCTACACTGGCTTGCACATTGTATCTCCTTGGTCTGTGGTTGTCAAGAATGTCAAGCAATGTCAAGTAAGTAAATGTCATTGCCTCGAAAGCTTCTGAAAAAGCGTGTTTTCCCTGTGGTGTTTTCCATTGAAAAGTGTAAATGTATTGTAAAATAGCAAAATATGTGTTGTAAATATTGATTATTATAGATCTCGTGCGTAGTCGTTAATATGGCTCGCCACCGTAATGTAAGAAATAATAGTTATTCTGACGATTTTGATTACGATGATGTTTATGGACATTCCGTGGAAGACGACAGCTGTTTATCACCTAGTGATACTGCACAATTTATATACGATAGATCGCGAAATCAGCAAGCCATAGCTCACTTCCTGGAAAGCCACAATAATATTCAAGAAGAGATTGAGGATGAGGTGGACGATATATCACATCCACCGCTTGAAAGACGTGAGTCTTTGGATCTCCGCAATCTGAAGCTAAGTGAAAATGACGAAGCTCGTCTTATGTCGTGTCTTGATGAACTACGAAACGTTTTAGGTGATAGTATATCTGATACTGTGCTTATTGATACTGTTCTGAGTAATAATTTTGATTTTAACAAGGCTTTAGATGAACTGCTTAATAAAAAAGATAATGAAAATGAAAAACTGAAAAATGATTCTTTAAAACAACCATCAATAGTTCATGTTAATCCAAATATACAACCAATGTCTTCTAATAAAACACCTAAAGTGATTTCCACAATGCTTGAGCCTAAAACTACTGCTTACACCAAGGGGTTTAAAGTTCAGAAAAGCAATAGCTCTGACAATGCCTCACAGACACCTAGAGAACAATCTCCTGTCTCAGAGAGACCTTCTACTCCTCGGATAGAAAATGAAACTAAAGTTATGCAGAAAGTAAAAGAGAACAAACTCGATCCCAAAAAACAATACTCAAATGAAAGAGGATCAGACAAAGACCATTTGTATATGGTTGTAATAGGGCATGTAGATGCTGGAAAATCAACACTGATGGGTAGGTTGCTCTGTGAACTTGGAGAAGTGAGTCAGAAAACTCTGCATAAGTATGAACAAGAAAGCAAAAAGATTGGTAAGCAAAGCTTCATGTATGCTTGGGTTTTAGACGAAACAGGAGAAGAACGTGTGAGAGGCATTACAATGGACGTGGGAAGAGCTCAGCTTGAAACTAAAACAAAAAAAGTAATTGTACTTGATGCACCTGGCCATGCAGATTTTATTCCAAATATGATAACAGGAGCTGGTCAAGCTGATGTAGCATTATTAGTAGTTGACGCTACAAGAGGAGAATTTGAGTCAGGTTTTGAACTAGGTGGCCAAACTCGTGAGCATGCCTTGCTTGCCAGATCCCTTGGTGTCAATCAGCTTGCAGTTGCCATAAACAAATTGGATACCACAAATTGGTCCCAAGAAAGGTTTAATGAAATATCGAAGAAGTTAAAAGCATTTTTGAAACAAGCTGGCTTTAAAGACTCTGATGTCATGTATGTGCCTTGCTCGGGACTTACAGGTGAGAATCTAGTGAAGTCTCCAAGTGAGCCAGAATTGGTTAAATGGTACCAAGGGCCATGTTTATTAGATGTGATTGATAAATTTAATGTACCCGAGAGACCTGTCTCTAAACCTTTGAGGATGTCTATTAATGATGTATTTAAAGGGACAGGATCTGGATTCTGTGTGGCTGGACGCATTGAAAACGGTGTGCTCAATAAGGGTGATAAGGTATTAGTGTGTCCTACTAAAGAAATGGCTGAGGTGAGGAGTATCAGTATCAATGATATGTCAAACAATGTAGCCTTTGCTGGAGACCAAGTCAGTGTGACATTATCAGGAATTGATATGCAAAATGTCTCTGTCGGTTTCATTCTGAGTGATCCTGTACAGCAGGTACCAATAACAACAAAATTTGAAGCTAGATTAGTTGTGTTTAATGTTAAAGTTCCTGTAACAAAAGGTTTCCCTGTTCTTATACATCATCAATCTCTAGTAGAATCAGCAAATATCATAAAGTTGAAGTCTTTGTTAAATAAGAGCACAGGCGAGGTAATGAAAAAGAAACCCAGGTGTTTGGGCAACAATTCTGTAGCAGTTGTAGATATTGAAGTAAGTAGACCAATTTGTTTAGAGCGCTACAAAGATGTGAAAGAACTTGGTCGTGTTATGCTTCGTGTGTCAGGTGTTACAATAGCTGCTGGTCTGGTCACAGATATTTACAATACTTGATCGATCTGAAACATGTATAACACTTAAGCACAGAATTCACTAGTAGGCATACTTGCAGGCAAGTCTGGAGATGCTACTATAGGTCTGTGTAATGACTGCGATGGTCCTACACTAGTTAACACTTCACCAGTTTGCCAGCGGGCATGCCCACTAGGGAATTCCCTGCTTAATGGGTAGGTGCAAGTCTAACGGAAGATGCGTTGCGTCGGTATGAAAATATACTTCCGAAAGGCGTTTGATCGACTTCCTTTAGATTTGTACTGGCCCTAACAGAATTAATGGAACGGTGTTAAACTATCGAAAAAATATATTGCTTTGTACCATATATTGATTTAAATGTTTATTCAGATTAGGCAATAAATGTTATTGGCATCTTAATCTATCATAGATTATTCTAGGATTTGTTGATGTGTTTGTGTCAGGCAAATGAGTAGATTATAAAAATTGCCTTCTTCAATTGCAAAGGAGATTCCTGTTATTCCGCACAATGCTATTAAAATGTACAATAATGTATCGTGCTATAACAAATCGTTATAATTGTGAATGATTATTTATTTTATTAAAATAACTAATAAAATGACATGGTAGTTTTTTTTTTAACATGTAGTATGTTCAATTCATGTGTGTAGATTATTAGGAGTTCCATAATTATTGGAATTATAGTTCCATAATTATTGCGATAAACGAATTCAAATGAATTTCTTTAACCATTTAATAGAATAATAACCAGACATGGGAATAAATGCGACGCGAAAATGAAACAATGACTTTCCAGCTAATTATTTCTCATTCTAAGGTGAAACGCTCATTAGACGGAATTAAATTCCTATCTTAAAAATGCATAAGTTAAAATATGTTTCGGACAAAGTACCTACGAATATCAACATTGTAAGGAGGTACATTCGGCAAAGTCTAGACAGAAAGATTTTCTCGCTAGGATCAAGCGATTCAATTTAGATAAGTAGTGTGCCGACGACAGCTTGTTACTCCCCAGTAGTGATTAACACAACTAGTTTCAGTTACTGTGTACTGTTTGTGTGTACTGTGTACTACTGTTGTTTGATTACTAAAATACTCGTAACAAAAACATTATTATTATTGAGTCGGCGCGGCGCTGATTCTGAGCCCCAGAAGTGGGAATGTTAATAGGCTGATGATGAGAACGTCTGGATTAGAATCTATACTAATAATAAAACAGAAGAGTTTGTTTGTATATTTGATTGAACCCTAAAATCTCAGGAACGAATTGAATTGTTGTTTTTGCGTTGAATGACTTATAGAAGTGGAGTAGCAATGAAAAATGGTAGAATATTTTACTTTTTAAAGCTTTCGATGCGTGGCTAACGGTGAAAGTTACGCAAAAATCATGTATTAAGAAATTGATCCTTTTTAAAAGTTCAAAAAAAAGTCCGCGGAAGCATATGTATATTCTTAATCTTATCCCGAAAAAAGCACATAGAAAAATCCAATCCTATTTTCATCAAATGGGAGTGGAATTCGTACAGGACTATCTAACCATAGTAACCGTTATTTACAATTCGATTTGTCATTTTAATTATATTCCATATCATTCTTTTCTAAATCCATTATTAAATGGATCAAGCTATTAACGCCGGATTATATTTTGAAAAATTTTAATTGGTACAATCTTTGTCGCTAATATTAAATGGAAATGTTATATTACACACGAACATGTTACATTTCGGTGCCTTTGCTGAGCACTAGATGACACTACTGTACTTTTAAAACGGGATTTTGATTTTTATTATGTTTGTAGTCTTTATTTTTTTCCGATTTTTATCAAACAAAGTAGCTTTCATTAACAATATTTTTCAGTAGAGCTTTATGAATGAAAAATTGATAATTATAATTATTAAAACAAATTTTCATCTTTATCGAAAGTTTGAATATTTGTAAAAATATATCTTTCGGCTGTTTGGGTCGATTGCCTGAACATTGATGAGAATACGCTCTGTAGTAGCGAAAAAGTAACAAGTGCTTGAAAAATTCGTCAGTCCTGTTAGGTCCTGGGTAGCTCATTGGTTAGAGCAGTCGCCCGGATTGCGAAAGGTCATGGGTTCGAGTCCCATCTCAGAGTGCCAGGGACAGAGTGGATTTTTTTAAGTATTTTTCATTATGAATAAAATATATTATTTGGAACATTTTAATTGGATGACATATAAAAGTTAAGTTATTGCATACTGTTTAAAAGTAGAATATGATATATTGTTTTCTTTGAGTTGGTTAGAGTACCTATATTTTTATTATCTTTGCGTTATGTTTAAGAAAGAACTATACGTTCTTTTCGCTTTCCAAACTAATTTTAATATTTATCTTTGCTAAGGTTCGCAAGTCAAATAATTAAAAAAATATTACCTATAGAGGTTTTCATTATTTGGGTCTATTTGTTTATTTGTTGTGCTAAAATAAAGTGAAATACTGTAAACAGCTTTTTTAAATGAAACGTATGTTTTATTTGCAAAATAATGAGCCTAATAAACCGGTCAAGTGCGAGTCAACTCGTGGTTCCGTAAGGGTTCCGTACTGAAAACGAACATTTTACATTGTGATACAGCCTCATGACAGACAGACAACCAAGTCTTAGTAATAATGTTGTCGCCGAAAGTCACTGTCGCGGGCACACCTAGTATTACATAAATAGACTACAAAAATATTGCGGAATTTCATGCAATACCGTTTTCTCCGCGACTTCGCCCACGTAAGTTATTTTCTATGTCATCCGTACATTTTAAAATCGATCCCGTAGTTGTGGAGCCTATCCAATGCTAACAATCAATTTTTTTCTCTTAGTATGGATTCGCTTTCCCTGTATTTACCGTTATCCCTTTGTTTGCTTTCTGATTTATTTATCCCTAGCCTTACATTCTTCAATTCCTATTCATCGATTGCCATTAACCTACATCCAGATTTTTTTCACCATCAATACATTATTGAAAGAGCGATAATGAATTTCTTGAGTTTTCCAATTCAAAAGGACGAAAATTCATTAACCTAATGCTTCTGTGGATGGTAAAATGGCTGTTAATTAAAAGTTGAAGGCTTAAAGTGTTTTGGAAGTTGTTTATAACTCAACAGTAGCAAATTATTCGTAGTCTGAAGCATTAATGATGTGCTAGTTACGTAACGCCTTGAAGAAAGCTTTAGATTGAAAGGCTTAAGATAATGAAATTTCAATTTCTATTTGATTATTAGATTTAAGTATAAATGAAGCGCAGCTATTTCAATGATTTTGTTTAATTTGAGTTAAACAATTTACTACAGAAACTAGAGACAAGTGTGAATCATAGAGCTCATTAATATAAAAAGAACTCTTTGGGTTAAGATGTTGTCTCAGCTTATATGTTTATTTTTTTAAATAGTTACTTATTTATTTCAACAGAACTGGAATAATAAATATCGTCTAAAAATGTATGTATCGCCTCCAAAGAAACGGATTCTTCGATAAATTTATGATGGATCGGAGGTGAGATCTGATACTGCATCTAATACGCAGATAAGTTTCATGGTTTTAACAAAATTATAAGAACTTTTTCAAATTTTCATTCGAGGCCAAATACATGTCATGTTAATTCGTAAGAGCCATAATAGGGATGATGACTGGGTAAAAAAAATGCAATTCTATTTAATCCGTCAGTCAGATAATAGAAAAATATTAGATACGTATTTTTTTTACTTCAATTTAACAAGAAATAGCTTAGATAACAGGCATTAAAGTTGAGGAGTTGACAGTTGAGTAGAAAACGTACCCTAACGTGACGTCATACGAAATTTCAACTCCATGTAACGCCGTAATTTTATGATTACGAAAAAAATAAAAAAATACGTGTTTAATTAAATACGTGTTTAACACACTACCTGACGGACAAACAAACAAAAATTAGTCATCATCCCTATTCCACATCAGTCGCGGTTGTCATACACAAGTGGACATAATAATAGAGGCAGGCAACATTTCTAAGTACATAAATTATATATTCACCCTTTTAAGTATTAGCACTGGCAAATTGGGAGGCCTTGTGCGTCAGAGGGTCGTTTGTAGCGAAAGAAAATGTCCTCTGGGGCTTTCCACAGACTCTAAATATAGAGGCAATGAAAATTCACAGTTTGAAAGCTCGAATGGCGGGCGTGAATAAATCAGTGCTGGGACAGCGGGCGCCTGCGGGTGGTGATAATGCTGCACGCTATCACTCTTTCAGGGTTACCACCATTCTTCTTAAGATACTCAAATGGTAATCTATTTATATATATGTAATAGATCGGGGAAAAAGTTTCTTCGCATTTTACGTGAAAATTCAACTAAAGTATGTAGGTACCATTTTGTTCGATAACTTTTTGCCATCTTGTAGGTTTCTCCAGAACAATTATACAAGTTGGTAGATCCTTGACTCTTGAAACTCAACTGATGAAACTTTTTTAAATAGAGCACAGGCACGTGATACTTGAAATGCCAAATTCATTTTTCAGCTAAACAGTAGAATAATTTACAGCGAAGAATTCCTGATGGAAGACTTTATATATGTAGCAGTGTTTCCTTATTCTTTTGAAAGGTTACTGGACTGAAATCAAGAATAGAGAAAGCTATAAATTTCATTTAGGGACGGAAAATAAAACATATTCTATCTAATACACATTTTGAATATAATATTAAATATAAACCGAAACCGGAAAAAAGTATTCAACCCTACATTTTCTCTTCTTAACGTAGGTTGACATAACTTATGGCCGTTTCTTATTTAGGCTCATAGTATGGTGCCTACTGTGTAGCTAGTTATTGTTATCGGATGTGTCTATTAATGTTATTAAATAAATAAATAACCACTTGCTTAATCGTGACCTAGATCTACTTTACGCGGATTGACTTATCTGTGTCATCTTTCGTGTTGAGTGACTTATTGAATATTATAATGTTTTGTGTTTGGATAATTTAGAGTAGATATAAAAGGTAGAAATGGATGGCAGTTCCTTTAATAGAAGCGCTTTAACGCGCCGCAGCCCTCCGTCAAAGCCTCCGCGTCCTTCCACGCTCGTGCCCACGCAACAAGAAGATGAACCTCCTGAATATCCTCCTGAATATCCATAGCTGGAATTCATAACTGGATGAGAACCATCGAACAGTGCCTAAATGAGGTTTGTTCTATTTCCTCGCAACGAAAACATAATTATGAACAGTAACTGAAAATCATTAATTTATGCCGTAAAGATAGCCATGGGACTTCTCAAATAGCCCTGCAGTATCAATCCCTTAAGTAGATGACTTTACAAGCCTTTAAAGAAAAGCGTGAAAGAAAGCTTCGAGAATTTAGGGCAACCATCGAAGTAACCTCTAAACAAGTAGTGGGAAACATTTATATGGTTAATAACTATGGTTATGATATGGTTAATAACTTTATTCAGTCCAATAATATAAGTCAAAGTCAAAATAATCTTTATTCAAATAGACTTCTTAAAAGTACTTTTGAATCGTCCAACTTTTTTCCCTACCGCTCGTTCAGGACGTCTTTTGGCTGATAAGAAGAATGAGCAAGAAACTCACCAGCTCTAATAGGAGTAATGACATTTACAAAAACCTTGCCATTACCAGATCATTACATTATAAATAAAGAGAAAAAAAAGCAACTATGGTTTTATAATGATAACATAATCATTTAATAATAATGGAAACAAGATAATTTTTGATATAATAATGAGTTAAGAAGTAATCACCTATCCAGTTGCTGGATCATCTCAAGTCCAAGCATTCTTATCTGTTATATAATCTGATACCTTATAGTAAGCTTTTTTAATAATAATAAGCTCTGTAGCTATTTATCTATAGACCTCTAAGTGTGTCTATTAAGATAAGACTAAATACGTAAGATCTTAATAGCCAAGGATCGTTTGTGAATTGGTCTTCATGTCCCGTAAAAGATTTCACTTTAGTAGAAAGGGTAGCACCTTGTTACTAAAGTGAAATCTCTTACGGGCATGTGTCAGCAGTCGTGCAGCTAAAACTTGTCAGGAAGACGTCACCATCTGTGATCATTGCGCCGAAGTGGGTCATATTTTAAAGGACTGCATAAAGAAGGGAGATCCAAGGAAGTGCCACATGCATTCACTTCAAAAAGCTGACTTATCACTAGACTGGCGATAATGAGTGCCCTGCAATAAAAAAAATAGCCGAAACAGGTACATTCATTCAATAGACTATTTATGCGCCTAAGAGATTATTTTATTTTTTAATTACTGATATAATTTTAATAATTTAATTTCAGACAAAGATAATTTCTCTGTATCCGAATCAAATTCGGAACATAAGTCGCAAAATAATTTTTAAATAAAATATAAATAGTCTTAAAGGTGATTTTGGCAATATTGATTATAGTATAGTTTTCAATTATGACGATGCAGACACTTCTAAGATATACTTAATAAAAAATGGTCATCAAGCAATATTAACTAAACCATTCACACGTTTTTATATAAATATTTGTAATTCCAGTTTGATAGTATTTTAGTAGAAAAGTTACTTTTATTTCGCTTTTATATAGTAAATAGTTTAAAGTATAACTACATAACATATCCCTCGTGTTACTTCACAAACAGGATCACCTAGTTCAGGCACATGATGTTATTCTTTCTTTCATGGCTACATCTAGTTTTAAGTATTGTGTTAATTTTCAAAGAAGATTTTAATAAGAATATATTTCAGTATAGCATTGTGAATGCAAAATGGATTAAATATAATAATTAGAACAATTTTCATCTTATCATAAGTTTATATATTTGTAAAAAAATTTTTCTTTCTGCTGTTTGGGTGGATTGCCTGAAACATTGATGAAAATACGCTCTGTAGTAGCGAAAAATTAACAAGTGCTTGAAAAATTCGTTAGTCCTGTTAGGTTCTGGGTAGCTCAGTGGTTAGAGCAGTCGGTCGGATTGCGAAAGGGTTACATGTTCGAGTCCCATCTCAGAGTGCCAGGGGCAATAGGATTTTTAAGGATTTTTTATTAAGAATATTATTCAAAATTGTTTTTTTTTTATGGGATAGGGGGCAGACGAGCAGACGGGTCACCTGATGGTACAGTGCATTACCGTCGCCCATGGACACCTGCAACACCAGAGGGGCTACAAGCGCGCTGCCGACCTTGGAGGGAAGGGTTGAGGGGTAGAGGGAAGGGAATAGGGAGGGTTGGGCCTCCGGTACCCTCATTCACACGACGAAATACAACACTTTTAGTACAATTTATTTCAAGAAAGAAAAACGTACCGAAAAATCAGACATTCTCTATTCTTCATATTACTTGAAGGTGATTTTTTTACTAACTTCGAGACTGGATTAATAGAATAGGATAAAATTATAAGTACTAATTACAAGTTTTGCTGAATAACATAGAGGAAAAGATGGAGGTGTTTTAAAAATAAAAAAAAAAGAAATGAAACACAAGAGCTTGCGTGCTGTAATATAAAAGTGTAGATACATACGTATGTATGTGTTTTATATGTCTAAAACATCAATTTGTAACTAAAAAGGTTTCGGGCCCATTTCCACTACATTGAGTCATGTAATGAACGGAAAATTTTCTAAGATCATGCTGCTCTTGAATACGCTTGGAAAATTAATCCCTTCTTTGAACTTCGACATTATAGAATTTTGTATATATTCGTATAAGAGTGACATTATTTAGTTTTTTTTTTACATAGATCTTGTTTTTTTACAAAGAGATTTATATAGTTATAGAATAATATTTTGGTAGTAAAAAAGTAGTTCGGTGGCGTAGTGGAAAAGCGCCACGGTTCGCGATCTTTTTCTTCTTCTTTCAACGGGCGTCTCCGCAACTCGACGCCAAAATTGCGCCTGTTTTGCGTATGGAAGGTGTGTGGCCGGATACTACTCCAGCCAACTCAGCTCTGCCAGAAACGCTCCTAGCGCCTTCACGTTTGCGATGGCCTCCTGGAGGTTACCCGGTGAGCCGAGTTGCCCGGTAGTTGGCCACTCCATTGCATTTCAGCAAGACGTGAGCGGCTGTTTCTTCTGCCCTCATGCATCCTCTGTACAAGGGGCTGTCAGTGACACCTAGATTGAAAAGGTGCTTGTTAAAGTTGCCATGATCAGTGATAATACCTGTTACCAGGTGCAATAAAAATTCGCGATCTTTGTTGTTAAGCAACTTTTGCACGGGATGGATGACCAAAAAATATTATCTCTAGCTACTTCGTCCTTCGGAAGGCACGTTAAGCCGTTGGTCGCGGCTGCATTTGTAGTCGTTAATAACCTTCAATCCGCATTATGCCAATGTTGAGGGTCGTAGCCCATCCTCCTTAACCATCCATAAGAAGGCCTGAGCCCCTGCAGTGGGGACGTGAATGGGCTAATGACGATGATGATGATAAATTTATTTATTTATTATTATACATACACTTGCAAGTTCACAGATTTTATGTCCAACACACATGCAAGTTATACAAAATGTCAAGAATAATAAGAAATGTCAAATTAAAATTTGATAAATCCATTAGCTTAGCTTAAAAGTCAAAATTAAAATGATAAAATAAAATATAGAGAAATAAATTACAATTTGGAACACTACAATACATGCCAATTCAAATAAATAATGTCAGTATGAATACACAATGTCAACTATATCCTGCTGCTGAATTCTATAAAATTTAGAAATTGTCTAGTCATAGCTACTAGTTGTCTTACACCATCCACAAATAAATCAGATTCCTCGTGATGAGCGAGCATGTCACCGATCAGACGCATTGCGCGTACTGTGGGTGCCTGCGAAGCATAAACAGTACGAGTGAGAGGTCGAGGGAGAAGACGCGGCATTCGTCGTGGTTTCACTAAGCCTGCAGCATCGCTCGAAACACGCATGGGAACCGAAATGCTCACCTTTTCTAATATATCTGGGCAATCCAGTTTGTTATAGAGCACAGAGAGGTAATGCGCAGCGAGAAGAACTTTTCTTCGATGTGCTAGGGTCTCCAGATTAAGCATGCCTGATACAAATAGAGACGGGTACAAATACGGGTAATAGCCGTAGATTTTTTTATATAGCCAGCGTGCATACTTTCTTTGTAGTCTCTCAATCATGAGTTCATATTTATCTTCGTGCGGATCCCAAATAACTGCTCCATACTCAAGCTTACTGCGAACATAGGCATTATATAATACACTAGCCACGGACATATCACTGAAATCGGATGATGTTCTTATAATAAAACCTAAAAGCTTATTTGCAGATTTACTAATATTAATCACATGTGTGTGAAAGTCAAGTTTATAGTCTAAAGTTAGTCCTAAATCGCGAATTTTATTTACTCTTTCCAGAGATACGTCAGATAATTTATAATCCACTTTTATAAAGCTTCGTTTTCGCGTGAAAGTAATAGTTTTACATTTGGTGTTGTTAAAAGGGAGATTGTTCTTACTGCTCCATTCCGATACAGCATTTAAGTCCATTTGCAAACTTAGTGTATCTTCAGCGCCTCTAATACCGAGATAAAGTTTTAAATCATCAGCAAAAAGGAGGCATCGCGCTGTTTTGACAGTCTCGGGCAGATCGTTAATCATGATCAAGAAAAGCGTCGGCCCAAGCGTACTTCCTTGGCTTACTCCAGATCTCGTATAGTACTTTTCTGATACAAATTTTCCTAGTCGCACAAACTGGCGACGATCTCTCAGATAATTTGCAAAAAAGTGGAGAAGTTTTGGTACAAAACCCACCTTTGCCAATTTTTGCAACAAAATGTCATTGTCTACAAGATCGAATGCTTTCTTAAAATCAAAGTAGGCCGCATCCACCTGCTTACCACCATCCATCTCAGTGCTAACATAATCCACGAGTGTTGTGAGATTAGTGACAGTAGAACGCTCTCGGCGAAATCCATGTTGACTGTCATGTAGAAGGCTACTGATTTGCTGGCTAATATAGTTATTTAATATAGATTCAAACACTTTCGCAAACACAGAAAGCACAGCAATTGGTCTATATCCGGTAATGTCGGGGCTTGGTTCACCTTTTGGAATCGGTATGACGCATGAGAGCTTCCAACGATCAGGAAATTTTGATTGCTCCAAAGACAAATTATATAAATGTAGTAGTGGAACGTTAAGTACTTTTATGCAATCCTTGATAAAGAATATAGGGATCCCGTCAGGGCCCCCAGATGATCTCGTTTTTAGACGTTTTACCGCTGCGTTCAGATCCGCTTTGTCCAGTGTTGGGACAACTACTGATCTTGAATCGATGATGGAATATGCAGCGCGAGCTGCATCATCGGGATTCAAGCGCGGTTCCTCATCCAAAAATACCGATCCAAAATATCGCGAGAATGCATCCGCAGCTGCTTGCTCGGTCACTACATCATCCTCGTAGGTGAAAGAATCAATGTTTATTCTGTTCTTTCTCCTGTCCTTAATGTATGCCCAAAACTTGCCTGGGTCCTTTATAATATTATTTTGGACATTATGCATGTGACGCCGATATGCGTTTCGAATCAGTTCCTTGGTATGCCATCTATAGTACCTATATAATTCTCTGTTATATAATTTACCTTCCGCTTTATATTTTTTTAAATGAAAATATTTATGCTTTAATTTGATTTTTATGTCCTCCGTATACCAAATTGGATAAATGAACTTTGAATTGACATATGAATTTTTATTTCTAACTGGCACATATAAATCAATATATCCATATAATTTAGAGTAAAATAACTCAGTTGCATGATCCACGTCTTCAACGTGCAGCACATCCGACCAATCAGTTTCAGCCAAGACAGCATAAAGTTCCCGATAATTTGCCTTCTTCCAATTCCAATTCGGACAAGTGTCCGGGCGTATGTTAAGCGATTGAGAGGTCTGCGGTGAAGACACCGCTGGAATTCCTATTTTCGTGGTTACGTCAAGAGACGGGTGATATGCATCAATTGGTACTAATGGTTCGACATTTAGAGACACTGTTACCTGATCAGACACAAGATCGCTCAGCACAAGATCTAACATACCATCAAATTCATTTAATATTCGGTTGTGTTGATTCAGTTTACAGAAGTCCAGAAAGTGATCAAATTGTGTTTTAACATTTACACCAAACGAATTTAAATTGAAATCTCCAAAAATCAACACATTAAATTTAGGATAACAACAAATTATGTTTTCTATACAAGCCAAAACATTTAAATACTGTTCGTCACTATAGCTAGGCGGAAGATATACTACACAACACAATAATTTTACATTTTTACCTTTTATAATTACACATATTAATTCCTTATCGCGTGTTAGTCCATCAATATCGGTGATAATCTTGACTGAGTAGGAATCGCGTACCGCCAACAAAACTCCTCCCCACCCTGTATCACCAAAACGGTCATTACGGGCCACTATGTATCCCGTGGGAAAGAGTTCGCCGTCGTATACAGAGCTCGTTAAGAATGTTTCCGTAAGTGCAACAACATCAAATTTATGTTTACTAATATTATTTCGGAACATTGTAGTCTTCGACCGCAGGCCGCGCACATTTTGATAATAATAATGAAGTTTTTTAGTACGTTTATTATCACTCTTTCTCTTTTTTGGCACGAAAGTTCTGGCGCCATGGTTTCAAACAAATATCTTTTGGCCAATTATCAGGACACATAAGCTGCTCCACTAGGTTAACGGGCACTCCCAACTTAAACGACGCGTAGTTGCCTCGGGCCTTTAGTACTTCAACAGAACAGTCCACCTTTCCACATAATTTCACCAGATGGCTGCGCACTTGCTCAACTGTAGTTCCTTCTTCTACGTAATAGAGATGTAGGAAGCGTCTTCTTTCGGCCGCACGCAATGAATCGGTTCCAGATACTGCAGTGCCTCGAAGCTCTCCTCGCAATGCTACTCGAGTTCGCCGGCGTCTCACCTCCGTCCACTCCTGTTTATGATATTCACTAATATCTTTATCCGTTACGTCAAGGCCAGCAGATTGAATAGGACAGGCACTGTTAACAGAAACATCTGAAACATCTGACTGTGAGTTTAAGAGTATCGAACTATTCGGCTGTGGAGTCGCCATGGCTTTTCCATTTTCATTTCTTACCCTAGCATGCGTATATTTTGCTGTGGGTTTTTTTGGCGGCTCGTAGTCATCGATTATTAAATAATAAATATGGAAAGGAAAAACCTCTTTTTTTCTGTTTTGTGCAATAATTCCATGAAATGCGATTCCCATCATTAACTTTGCCAAGAAAAAAAAATGACAGACAATTCTAGTTCAGTTGACATGCACTTAGATTGCGCTGGGCACACAATATTATTACAAAAAGCATTTGGTACTACTTTATACATTGTTTTCTTAAGCGGCTTTTTGCTGTAGTAATAAAAGACCTCAAAGGAAATCAAACGTTCTTGCAGTTATATTATAACTAAGCTTTTAAAAAACCAATCTCAATAAATCACAAAACGTTATTGAAATCAACAAACTTTATGATTGAATTACATACAATATCTATATACCTAATCATAACTAATAGAGCAATGTATAAGCGCTATAGGTAGGTGCCTAATTACTGTTGAGAGGTTGGTAGTTCAGTGGGTATTAATTTGAGTATCCAACCGGACCAAGTGCTAATTAGTCGAGGGCAATAGCAACCTTACAAGTATGACCATTCAACTGCTGGCTCAAGAATAAATAATAGGTTATAATACAAAGTACTTACACTAAAAATATGCGCAATTATTGTTGACCGACAGACAATGTCAAAAATATCTGATAACTATTGTATAGAAATACTGTATATATTTTAATACTTAAGTGTATACTAATAATAAGTACAAGTTGATTATTTCTGTTCAGTTCTATTTAGTGTGACTTATTTTATTTTTTAATTTTATTACATATTTTCTGAGAACAGAGGCGCTGTATGCTGAAATATAGGTATCACCAAGTTGATTAATAGATATTAATGAAAAAATATTATAAGAATCACTGGTGTAAAAATTCGTTGTGTCGATTATATAGCCAATAAAGATTATTATTATTATTATTATACTAGTTAAGTATACTAGTTTTGTTAGTTTTTTATTTTATATTAATAATAGCGATAAGGTTTTAATGCTGTTGTGATGAAGAGATGGGTTAGCTTTACTTGAAAAGTTATTTCTTATACTATTATTTTTAGTTATACCTATTTATCTTAGAAGTCTCAGAGAATACTTTCATTTGATACCTATTATATGTATAAGAGTGATAGAACATGCTAGTCTGTTATCTTCAATGTTCCACCATATTGGATTAAGAATGAAGTTATGTCATGATAGCGAACAAAATATGATTAGCCATAGGATGATATTTCGTTTTCGCTGAAATAGAATAGGCCTTCAGGTTAATTTATCATCATCAGCCCTTTTACGTCTCCTCTGCAGGGGCTCAGGCATTCCTTATTGATGGTTGAGGAGGATTGGCCATGACCTTCTCCGCTGGCTCTATGCGGATTAGAGTTAACGACTGCAAATGCAGCCGGGACCAACAGCTTAACGTGCCTTCCGAAGCATAAAGTAGCTCGAGATAATAATTTTTTGGTCATCCAGGTTAATTCTTACAAATAATATATAGCTAGATTCTTAGAGGTATCTTATTACTTATCTTCTTATCAGACTTATATTCCCTAGCATGATATAGTAATATTAAAGTAGTTCTTAAGTCTTCTCAGCGCACATGGAAACCGCGTAGCAAGTTTCCGACGGGACGTTAATGTGTAGAACTAGTTTAAGTACTATTTGAAGCTCTTAATTGCTAAAAGTTTCTACCGGGCTAATGTGAGTTTCAATGGTAAATATAACAACGCCTTGCCAGCATCCGCCGCATCCGTGTCATTACTTTAGAATTTTAGCGTCGTTGACTTACTTGATTAGTTTATGTTGGAAGTTAACGGCAAGGTGGTCGTAAGAGAAGACCAAGATACATTTATTTCTCTCTAAACTGGCGGGATCCCGTTTTTCGAATAATAGAATAATTCAATCCTCCTAAAACAATCATCTTCAATAATTGGGGCGAACGATCGCCGTCCGGTAGGTCGGCTTAAATATCGCTGGCGACGCCGAGTGTTATCTGCCCTGCGATTCTTACTTCAAAAAGCGGCACGATTCTCATTCTCAATCTTGAAATGTAATAACGTTTCGTGGTACATATAAATAGTACAATGGCAAAATGCTGGTAGGGCATCTATAACTTACGGCACACGTTAGGAGACGGGGGCTGGGGGTCGACGAACTGTGGCATTACACGTTAGGAGATGGGGAGGGGGGGGGGGGGTCGACAAACTGTGGCATTAGAACAATATTTAGTGGAATTTGTATAGACAAACAGATGACAGGAGGGGGGGTTAAAAATCATGAATTTTGTGTGACGTAATTTATGGACGGCCCCTAGTTAAGATTCTATTAAGATGCAGTTTTTACGTAAACTTAGTAACACTTGGCGTTGAAATAAAAGCTATAATACTTCATTTAAATTCTTGTTCGTTTGCTTAAAAATATCTCCGTGACATATTCTCAAGTACTTCTCTCGACTATGAGTGAATGAGATCCAATTGTATTAAAGACATGAAATATCACACATACTTGTGACAATTTGCGAGTTCTCAAATTCCAATTATTCTTCAAAGGGCACAGTGCTAAAGTAACAAATGAACTCGATCAGAATATAAAGCATATAGCGGTCGTGTGATGCTACTAGAGCGGGCCACTGAAATACGCTTGATTAAACGCGGCCATTGTGGCAATTTCACGGATGCTACGCTTACGGATAAATCCTGCCGCACACTTACTCAATGAGACGCTTATTAATCTAGAAATGTAGCCTCCTGAGTACTGATTAACGTCGAGGAGCAACGCGAGTCCTGAGTGTTTATTGCAGCACTGATTAATTCTACGCTTTTCTTAAGCACTAAATAAAAGTCACTAATTTCAAATAGCGAAAGAATAGTCTAAGTCAGGCCTGGTCAAATGTCGG
This sequence comes from Diatraea saccharalis, assembly GCA_918026875.4. NCBI lineage: Eukaryota > Metazoa > Arthropoda > Insecta > Lepidoptera > Crambidae > Diatraea > Diatraea saccharalis. Next base: position 6,416,470 of record OU893341.1, on the reverse strand, counting down.
CCCGCGGTAGAATTTTGTCTGACCCCTGAAGCATTGTATATATTATTATTAAAAACACAAATTAGTTTTTGTCTAACATAAGTGGTGTATAATTTTTTTTAGATAAAATATTAAGCAATATATGTAATAAACTTATACACATTATCAGGGCCGGTGGGAGCAAAAATTTTCTCCCGGACAACCGCTCTTTTCAGCGCTTCCTATTCGTGAATATAATTAGGATAATTGAACACTATGCATAATAGTTGCACAATACTATTAGTTATTGATATATATACTTGATAAATAAATATTTTAATTCAAAAATGTTGGTTTTAAAATTCATTAATTGACATCCTTAGCAAAAATTATACCTGAAATTAAAAAAAAACTGTTTGGCCCGAGGTCAACTTTTCATCTGCAACGTGGCCCGACTATCAAAATATTTGGCCACCCCTGGTCTAAATATATGTATCAATAATGAGATACCATAGTCATTGATATGAATTCAAAATATATTTAAAATCACATTGTCGATTCTGAGGTCGATTTTCAACCGGAAAACCGGAAGTATCGAATTAAATTGTAAATGAGAAAACTATGATCATATTTCGGAGTTTTTTACCAGAAATAAGTAAAAATATTTTCCCATTAAGCTGCAAATGGCGGACAAATGTAAAGAATAAAGCATTCCTCGGAGATGTGTAAACGTCAAAATTGTTTCCCACTCTTGTAATACAAAAGTGCGAAGGTAATTTTGTGAGAGCCATAAAATCGTATTGACGGCGCGCGTCGAGTCTTGAGCTCTCGGCGGGCGGTTACTTCCTTTTTTATGGCGACCCTATAACGTTTCGAAAGGATAGCCATACGCGCGATATTGCTGTCTGTATTGTTGTATTACTTATGATTTTATTAAGTCTTGTGCATAGTGTAAGTAGAGAAAATGATTTATTTGCGATTTATAATGATTTATTAGTAAACGAGTCGCAAAAACTTATATTTAGGTACTATATGATCTAATAGCTTCGTTTTTCTTTATAGGATTCTTTTAAATAAAATAAATACTATTTCATCTATGTACTGTTTCTTTAGCTTTATTGATTATGACGTCCTTAAATTATATTGCAAGTATTTCGTAATTTTTGTTTGACGTAACATATTTTTAATTTTACACTTCTTGGTAAAAAAAAATAACACTTCTTATTTTCATTCAAATGTATTTTTTAAATGTTGCATGTAATGTCACAAAATTTTGAATCCCTCCCACCTTGTTGACATAATTTATGAATGATTCCTTTGAATGCGCCATTTTGTCACCTTTTCTTTTTTTAGTTTTATATATCGCACACCTAGATCTAAACTAAGACAATTAAAAAAACTAATGTGGAGGTCTGACAATACATTTGTTTACGTGGCAGGAGCGCGACCACTGTTGATTCAACAAAAAAAAGCTAAAGTTATCTAGCGGCTCATTCCCGAAACTTTATTGAATCTGTTATGTTGGATAGATGCGTATGATGACCGAGTATTTGAATATTATACTAAGTCAAAACTCACTTAAATTTTTGAGTTTTCTCAGTTTAGATCTAGGTGTGCGATATGGTCACCCTAGTACACACTACATAAATTTAGGATTGTTCGGTATATCTCCGCAGGGTAAATCCTGAATATCTTTCAGTTTATGTTTTAATGTTGGAGAGCACCCAATAAAAAATAAGGTTCCACTTTGACATTTCGTCTACCCAAAGAGCACAAAATAAAGCCATTATGTTCTTGTTTGGGTTATGAATTCATTTGCGTTGATTGCAAAATCAATTTATTAGCAAGTCATTCAATGAATCTGAGAAAATAATCAAAGCCAATTGTTTTTAATTTATATTTAATTCGCTTTGTGGTAGGGATCATGCGGAAATGCGGGTCACTCAAATTTGGTAATGGATCAGATTCTGTTGTATCTACGTATTTTCCTATTGATTTCCATTAAATTTCGACTGGAGATTTAAATCAATAATTACTGCTGGGACTCTGGATAGCTGGAATTAGCGCGGCTCCCTAATGAGTTAGCTTGGAGTAATACGAAATTGGAGGATAAATAGTTTTCAAAGAAGCTTAGCACGGTCAACAGCACCTCAGACTATACAAAACTGTTAAATTAGTGTGTTTTACCGAGATATCCCTGATAAACAACTAAGAATATTATTTTGTACCTAATTATAGTGCAAGAAATCAATATTACATTTTTTTACCTTTCGGTTTTAAAGAGGTTTTCTATTAGGTATAATGATTATACTTCATAATTGCTTTCTATGGCGCGGTACAAAAGAGTTTTGCTTCTTAATTTTTTAATGTGGCTCTAAATTGTGTTTTCGCTAAAACGGTACTTGCCACAGAATAAATCTTTAATGGGTCATTACGTACTAAAACTAAGTGAAATATTATAAAGCCTCGAGCTATTGTGTTATAAGTGGATATTTAATGAAACTAGTTTTAAATAGTGACTGAGTATACTGTGTAGTAATAAATAACATTTTAAATCAATATCACCATAAATATGTTCAAATGGCGGATGTACCAATTGATCTAGGAAAAAATTTATGGCCGTTTGGCTAATATTTCTTGGTGTATTTAAATACACCTGCACCCGTGTTTTTATCAGAACTTTAAAACCAATCAAGACGTACGGAGAGATAAGAAGATTTATTAAGTAGTTTATGAGCCAACATGATTAGGTGAAGACACGCTACAGATTATATTAGTTTTATTGAAAATGTTTGTACTGCAACAACTTTTATAGGGCTGTTGAGACGTTGTGGTAACAAAGAGGAGATGATTCAAAATAAATTTTGTATTTTATAATAAAAACAAGATTGTGTTGTAAATTATTTTGTAACAGAGACCAGAGTTGAAAATTAGAATTTATTAATTTTATACACTCTTTTCAGTAGAAAATGTGAACTACTCTAATATAAGAATATAGTGCCTGTGTTGTGTTTGGGCGCTTGTGCTGTGTGCATGTGTCTGTTTAATTAACTAAGCACACACACACACAAACACACACACATACACACACATACATATATATATGTATATATATATATATTTAATTATAATGTTCCCATGGTTCCCAGTTTCTTCATTAGACTCTGGATATTATCATAAACCAAAGTCCCCTCCAAAACAAATCAAACGACCATAAATTTCTACGACTCACAAATTTGCACCTATCAGGAAAAATAATAATACAGGCAGTGGCAGTAACAGTAGCCATCTGGGACTCCTATGCTTCATCCCACCGACTGTACAATGACAATAAATGATTCAGTATTGACTCTACTCTCGTAACTTTCTGCGTGGAAGACCTTGTACTGAGAACAATCTAGAATAAACTCCGAAGTAAACGCCGTTAAGTGCCATACCAAAAAACACTTTAATATACAAGCTGTTTTCCCTCGACTTTGCGTATGTAAATTATAGCCTATGTCAATCGCGTATAATCTACCCGTACGTGAAAGATTTTTTAAAATTCATCCAGTAGTTTCGGAGTCTATCCAATACAAACAAACAATCAAATCTTTCCTCTTTATAATATCAGTATACATAAATAAAGAAAGGAACGAAAACGGTAAATATATAGGTGCGATAACAAATTACGTTATTACCTCGATAATATTTGATGTAAATTGGATCGTATTAGTAGGCCACCCCGACAAATATGCTAAATGAGACTTAAGGTTAGTAACGCAAACGTAGTCCAATTACCGCGAACACGTTGGTTTTATTTCGAAACTCTAAATTTAATTAGTCAGTGTACGCGTATACATATATAAATGACTAGTTTTCCGCTAGCGGCTTCACTCGTGTGATCCCTAGGGAACTGATTAGTGGGATAAATAGTACTCTATATTTTAATCCAGGTTTAGAATTACCCGTATACCAAATTTTATCAAAATCCGTTCTTGCGCCTAAGAACTAACAAACATCCAAACTTACGAACTTCCGCCTCTATAATATTAGTAAAATATCTATATTATTTTTCATTGAATATATATAATAAAAATAAGTAATCCATAGGAAATTTGGCTATTCCATCTGCACCACGTTGGGCGCCAGTTTTAAGTTTTAATTAAGGTATACCTCTGTAAAGTAGATTTAGGGTATGTAAGATAGAGAAGCTTGGTTCTACGTAACATTTTTTTTAAAGTGCGAGCTATATGGTGTGTCTTGGCAACATTTGATATGAAAATGTTTTTGGTGAGGATTGGTTTTTCCCATTTATGAATAAACTATAATATTAGTAGGTTATATAATATAATATGTACCTTATCATAATAGCCTCTTGAACTTAATTTTGGATAGACGACTTATGAAATTAATTCTGTCTATCTATTACTTAGCGATTTACGTTTTTATGACATTGTAATATAGATCGTAAAAGTTGACATGCCGTGTCAGCTATAAAAATTTACAATAGATTATTAAAAAACTAATTTCGATATAATAAAATACATTGGCTGTCTTGTAATAAGATATTAATGCTAACGTTGTTGCAATAAACAAGATTAATAAGTCGAGCGTGGGAGTAGTCTGAGTTTTGGATAAAAAAATCGCAAGCACAGGTCGAAATTATTATTAAATAGTTGTTTCCAGTGACACAAGTTGCGTAAAATTATTAGGATTCCGTAGAAAAACAAATAAGTTATAGTAAACAAGGAAGTTATAGTTTCGCCATGTCCATTTGTCCGTTCGTGGTTTAGTTAAAAAAATATTGGTACCAAAAGGTTGTAATTTGAAGTGAGTTTACACGTTAATTACGCCGATAAAGTAGTAAAGTAAAATCATGAATAAAATTTCTGCCCACCCATTGCAGGGTATATGTAGTTCTCATATGATGTAGCGACCACCCGTAGATGGGTCCAATTAAAATTAAAATGGGTCCAATAGTATTGCAGTCTATTCAATGCAAACTTACTATCAAATCTTTCTTGTTTAAATATTACTTTGGACTTTGTTGACTGATCTCAGTACAGCTATGAGTTTAACTTTTGTCATGTTTTGATCTACCTGTATGTACATATATGAGTTTATTTTTGAATAAATATATAATAGGGCTGATAAATTATTGTTTGCGTGTCCGTAAGATAGATTATTGAAGAAAAAAAAATCGTTCCAATATCTGACTGACGGAATAGATAGATTTATTTTTATCCAGATATCATTCATATTATTATATTGAGGTGATTTCAGCTTGTATAAATCTTACTATTATCCAACAATATGGCTAACTATTACGTTTTACGCCTAAACACCATTGCCATAAATACAGAAGAGATTCTTGTGGCATTTAACTTTAAAGCAGAGTAAAATGATTTAAAATGATCAGTTTTGATTTATTAATTGTTCACAAATTATTTCAAGCTAAAATAGAAAGTTCAGAGTTGTTATCGAGCATGAATTTTAAAATTTCTTTCCGCTATCCTCGTAAAACAGTTGATAAGTTAATTATGCTGCCTTGGCGTAAAACGAATTATGGACAGTCCTCATCCATTCCTCGTCTTTGTAGTCTCTATAATAAATAATGTAATGATATTGACCTTAGTGACTCGATTGCAATGATTCGTACATTATTTCACAAATAGTTGCTTGTAAAAACTTGTTTTTTTTTTAATACTTTTTGTTTACTTTTAGACCATAAATGATAATGGAAAGTCATTTTATGCATATTGTGTTTATCTTTAAGAGGTTGTATTATTAGAATAAGGCTCTCCAAAGTTTTCCAATTTTAATGTACGTACCATTGTATTAATTGTAGATAAACCTAATAAAAAAAAAACAATAAAAATCAATCTTATCCATAGGAAATACAAATAAAATATTTGTGTGATTTTCTCAGTGATTTCTTACTTACGACTTTTGTGGCCGAGTGGCTCGCACGATGATTCAAGATACCATCTGCGAAGAAATAAAAAAATCTTATAAATTGTTATACGCGTAGTGTGTAATAAAGTATCTATGTCCGGATTGTAAAAATTTTGTGCAATTTGCCTAAATTGAGCGCAATGTTCAGAATTATTCAAAAAGGCAGGGAAAAAGGCGGTTGAATGGTTTACTTAAAAAAAAAACAATAAGTAATTTTAATTTTCTGCATTTCAGTGTTATTCTGTTACGAATACAGTTTTGAACACAAAGCTGTCACGTCGTATAGGTTCAATAAAATAGAACCAACTTCGAAAGGGCATTTTTATTAAATTATTTGGACCACCAGTGAAAAATTACAATAAATTTTACATTCTAAACTGAAAATTCTGTCGAAGGCGACCACAAACGTAAAAGTATTAAACAATCAACAATTTACAAGACAAAAATTAACAATAACAAAAACAAAAATATCCCTCAAAACACAAAATATGTAGTTTTATTCCATTGAAATTTAATGACGTGACTGCGTCGTTGCGTTCTACGATGACTTCGAAACTCTTTTTTAACTAAATAAGTGGCACTCCTCAGTACTTATCATTTTTCATTATCCATTTGATGCCTTCGTGGAGGTTAATGAGACTTCTCCTATTTCCTACTGTCATCAGTAAGAAACATTAATAAAATCACTGTACCTAAATAATAACAGTGGATGTCCTATTTAAGTATATGTTATTCGTTCCTGAGTGGGGCTTTAGGAATATCCATTAGTTTTATTAAATAAACCTTTATGCCCGGACGACACGTTTATTCTAGTCATAAATAACGACCATTTGTTTTGGAAACACCTCGGGTGACACACCGCAGATTCAATTGTGCTCTAAATGTAATTTACATTTAAATATTTCATGCGCGACCGACGGAGGTAGATAGTTACCTACCGGAGATGCGCCGGATAGTGGTTTTACCGAATAACGGAAAACTGAATAATATTCGGCTTAAACTTAACCGAATCGGATATTCGACAAATTTATTTCAGGCCAGATGTGTCTCAGTGCTCCTGGTATAGAGTGTGAACAACGAATTATTATTTCGGAGGCAGGCAACCTAACCAGCAAATATGCAATAGATTCTTGTCGGAGAGGGCTGAGAGCTTGGTGTTTATGCACCATAATTTACTATTAATTAATTATAAATATTAGAATATGTATGTTTATTCTTTCTTATAATTTCTTTTTTCTCTGATCTCTATTATATTTTTGTTGTGTGTATTTTTGTCAATTCGCCCCTTAAATATATTAATTAACAAATTAAAATCTCAATTTAAGGTTTATAAATGTAGACTATCTGACATAAATCTTACAAAAGAAGTTTTGTGTTTAAGTCCTATATCGTATCTATGTATAGATAAGAAAATGTAAGCACTCGAATCTAATACATATATTCGGCAGCAAAACTGAATATTCCGCCAATTACAAATAGTGAAAAAAATGCCGAATCCCGTTTATCAAACGAATATAAGGCGCATCTCTAGATCTATGTATTAGAACGCCGTTGAAAATAATAAGTATATTGTTAAGTTCTGATCTTTTATATTTGTTTGGTGTTTTTATAAAACAAATGGTCATCTTTGACTATGAATTTTGTTTTTACTGTGGCCTGGAGTATTATATCTTTCTTCTTTTTATTTTATTAATGGCTTATCTGCGCATTTCGCACCATTCTGCGAATGTCAAATTGAGAAATTAATTTCAGTATGTAAAATGAAAATGAAATGATGGCAATTAAACAATGAAATTTTTCCTATCCTCTTTAACGGGTTTTGTATTTTCATAATTATTTCAAGTTTGTATTCTTTAGTCCTTTGTACTCGTTTACAAAAAAATACTAAATAAAAACCCGACATATTTATTATTATTTTAAGTTAATTTTGTAAATTAACTTAGTTATTTTTAAATTAATTTTGTAAATTAACTTAAAATAATAATAAATATGTCGGGTTTTTAAATCCATTCATTATATTATTGAAATCTATTAGGAGCCGGACTTAAACACAGTTTCCGAGGGATTACATGTACATATAATATATTATAGACATTACGCGTAAAAATTATGAAGGTTGCCAAGATAACACTTCCCTCTTAACATTCATCGTACCGGTGTTAGCGTTCTAAGATTTTCTTGTTTACATCTCGGTTGTAGTTTTCCTTATATATATATTAATAACTAAAAAATTTAAAGTTGTATGTTCATATCTAATATAGGTTTTAGTACTGCCTATTATTGATAACCATAATTTAAGTGTTTGTACTAGTGTACTTATTGTTGACTGTAAAAAGGAATTAAGTTGGGATACTTATATTCACGTTATCATTAATTTTAATGTAAAAATAATGGTTAATAGATTTGTTTATAATAATTTCATGTTATATTGTTTCACTTGTGTATATTTACTAGCTTTTGCCCGCGACTTCAACCGGGTGGTGTAGTTTTAAGTCCAGAAATGTGAAAAATCCATAAAAGCTTTCATCCCCCTTAGTAGGGGTCAAATTTCGTAAAAGTCCCGTCTCAGTGAGCACCTACGTCCTAAAAAGAACTCACCCAAAATTCTAGCACTTCTCTAGTAACGAAGTTTCATGCAAACTTTCATCCCCTGATTTAGCCTCTTCGGGGTGGAATTTTCAAAAATCCTCTCTTAGTGCTCCTCTACACTCCATAAAGAATCTTTATCCCAAATTTCAACTTTCTACGCTCTGTAGTTTCGGCTATACATTGTCTTTCAGTCAGTCACTTAGTTACGCATGATTTTTAAAGGTATTTATAGATTTGGTTTAGTAGGGATAACTTTGAGAGATAAAACCTAATTTTTTTTTTACATATATAGTTACCCCCACTCTGTCGATTTCGTAGCCCAGTCATTCTTTGTCCGAATTGTCGTATTGTGGGACTCTCTGTATGTAGATATCAGACGCGCGCAGTCACGGGACTCTTTTGTTAAAGTGACCGACCCGCATTTATTTTCCTCAATTGATTTTCCTTTAGGTTATGGTTACCTGGTAGACAATTTTGTGTTTATACAAAATGAGTGAACAGGAAAGGAAAAGAAGCGTATCCTCGTGCTGAAAGGTCAGTGTAAAACTACTATTACACGGCAGGAAAAGTATTTAAATGAAAATGTTACAACTATTAGGTACATTAGAAGATTTGGAAGTTTGAATAAAAATCATTGCCGACGTGTTATTAAAACATCATGACTATAAAGCGCAATTAAATATTATTGACGAAACTATTTCTGATGATGACGCGGAGGAGCGTATTATAATATGCACCGGCTATTGAAAGAATTATCAAAAAAATGCATTGCCTAAATCATCAGAAACTTACGGCGCAAAACTTCCAGCGTTGGATATACCACTTTTTGACGGGAAATATATTACATTCAGTAAATTTTTCCAATTTTGATTTTGATAATCAAGTTTGTTTTGGGAAACCGAAAAGGTTTCTGATTTTTTTTTATATAAACCTTGCCGGAACACGAGTATAAGTTTAGTAATGTTTCATTGTTTTGTGATTTTGAAATGTTCTAGGTTGGCTCAATACACCAAATTTCCAGGTGAAGAAATTATAAGAATTCCTCCTAATATTAAATGGATTTATGTCCCCAGTTCAATGATCTCTGCATATATTCTATTGCGTGGTTGTGACCCTCAAGAGCCAATCAATACGAACTTATGGGGTTATGGGGAAACGATCCTGATCACACAGAGTCTAGTAAATATAATTTTTATATGTCTGACAAATCTATTACAAATTAAAAAAGTGAGGTCAGCAAAATATCATCTCAAAAATTTCATCTTTTATAGTTTTTACTTACAAGCAATTTAATCCAATTATAACTGAAATAGAGAGTATTCTAAATTCGAGACCTATAAGTCATTTATCATGACATATCTGGATTTTTATTTTTAACGCCTGGGCATTTTTAATTGGTTGCATGTTAACTTCCATACCACAACCAATATCATTGATATTTGTTCAAATAGATTACATTTTTAGCGCTCTTGAGAACAAATAAGGCAAATTTTATTTATTATCTTTAGATAAGAGAAGTAAGTGGTAAAGATATTGTCCTAATCTCAAAGATGTAATATTAGTTTAACTAAAAAATCCCAACATTCCTACTCTGAAATGGTCTATGGGTAGAATTGTCATATTTTTTTTCTGGCACAGATCATAAAGTATGAGAAATTGAAGTGCAAACTTCTAATGATAAAAAAAATACATTGAAGTGCTATATCAAAAATTTTTACTTTACTTATTGAAACATGAATTAAAATGTGTTATGTTCGAATAAAATGGAGTTATTGTTTCTAGTTCAAAGATTATATAATAAGTTATTATTTGTTCACGTAGGATGGTTTTTGTGATGTCATTAATTCATATTCCGACCGCCGCAATTTGTCTATGTCATAAGTAGTTTTACTTTTTATTATGACAATTTGTTTTAAAAAGTCTTAAATGTCATTTTATTTTGTTACTAGCTGTGCCCGCAACTTCGTCTGCGTGGGAAGTATTTTGGTAGAATTATTTTATTCCTATGGATGGAGTCGAATCGAATAACCCACAATGCGGGCTTAATGCGGATCGGTGGGTGTTAACGTTGCTGATGCAGCCAGGACTAACGGCTTAACGTACATTGTGCCAGTGTTGTGCACAGTGCTCAGGATAATAATGTTTTGGTATCCCATCCTTGTCTTTACGTTCTTAACTTCAGTTGACGTGAATCTAACTTTTTTAACGTCGTGGAAAAACTTCTGACATTGTTACCTGGCAAGCAACAGGGGTGAGTAGGATTCTCCTCCGTGAATCCGAAAGTGAGCTGCCCAGTAGGTCCCAAGAGGCCTACCCACCAAAACCCGTACGCTACACCCTCTCATGGGAGACGAAACCCTGCAAGCTATGGCCGAGCCACCAGGACTCTCAAGTATTGGACCATTGGTCCCATTGCAGATGAAATTGGAGAGGCTTGGGTAAATCGAGTGCCTTTCCCAGACAGACGAAACCGTGCAATCCGGGGGCGGCTGCCAACCACCTCCGCAGGCACCGATGACGACGTGAACCTAATCTGATAAAAATATGCGTTCACTGTAAACTACTCGAGGCTTAATTGCATCATCGGAAAGCTTTTTCCGCTTTTCTCCTACTCGCGTGATCGTATACCACACGTCTCAGCTGAACCCTATTTAATATGATTGGCCATATAGAAATGAGATCAACATACTTCGAGTAGTCAAAATTTTGGAATCTTATTTATTTGTCTTCATACAAATTTTCATTTTTTAGACAATATTAATTCGTAGCTCGCTGGCTCTACGGATATGCGCCGCTGCGCACGATCGCTATTGCTAAGCAATTTTCGCAAGAGTTGTGTACGGGATGGGTGACCAAAAATTATTAAATAAAGGCCTGAGGCCCTGCAATTTGGCTGTGAAAGGGTTGATGATGATGATCAATATATTAAAGACGAAAATTTAATAAAACAGTAAATATTTCATATCAATTTTGGCGACCATGTCACTTCAAATTAACATAACTTTTTTATTTGTGAACCGATTGAAATAAATCTTACACTAAATGTTAACGGAAGAATGCCGCAACATAATAGTGAAAACTGCATTTAAATAGGTTCAGCCGTTTCTGAGATTATCGTGCAAAAACGCACAGACAAACCGACAAACAGACAAACAGACAAAAAATTTAAAAATCATTGTTTTGTATTCTATTACGCTTATAAATGTCCCTTATAACAGTTTTTTTCATATATCTTCAATGTACAGACATCGATCGGTTACGTTTTTATTCTAGTATAGATTAACAGAACAAGGTAATGCCTGATTCGATTAAATGTTCTTTCATTCCACAAAATATAAGATACGGTATTTCGATAAAGATTTAATCAGTTTTTTTTCTTATAAATACTTGCAAAATTAAGTTACGAGTTGTTGTATTATAAGACACTATTTGTCTTATCCGGGATGTCATTAACCCCGTGACTTTTCTTCAAAAACTTTGCCTACGTAATATATTTTATGAGTGTGTTAAGCTAATGGATGTGCTTGTCGTTCAATCATGCCCTGTTAATTTTTCACGAGAGTGAACTACTTGTACACAGAATACTGCAATCAGAATCCTTCTTTATCAAAGGAAGAGGTCGTTAACAAAACATTTCAAGATGTCGACGACGAGTATTTTCCACGTGATGATCTAGACAATGACTCATTTTTTATAAATACGGTCACTATTACTGATCGATGTGGATTTCTACTTCAATATAAAAAAAAGAAGCTGATATTCTCTTCTTTTTTTTAATTTTCTTCTAAAATTATGTCTATATCAAAATTTTAACACAATTGTCCAGAGGTTTTTAATTGAAAACATGACATTCTCATTTATAATATTTGTATGAATGATTTTTCTTTTCAAGTTAGACGAGTACTTTAGAAATGACGGAAGAGCGGTTCTACTTAATATGAGCACAAGTATTGTTGTTCCAAACGTTTAATGTAATAGACTAATTTAAAAAAAATATATATATATCCTATATTTTTTTTTCTAAAATTTGATTATCTGTTATTGATTATCTGTTTGGTTATAACCAGCCTATTAATTTTCCAATTGCTGGGGAACAGGCCTTTTCTATGAATAGAATCGAATTATTATCAACCATGAACATATCTGCTATTGTAGGTCCATTGTAGTCATAACACATACCTATAGTAGCGACGTCCGGCGTGTATGTCTGCAGACTTCCCCCGGGCATGCCCGTCTAGTGGATTCCCCTCTTATTCTCTCAAAATGAATAAATATTCTATTCTAAATGCCATTTTCCCTAACCATATACAATTTTATTGCTAGGTTTAGGTTTTTAAGGAAAACTATTATTTCAAGACAAGACAACCATGTTATATTATATTGACTTATACATACTAAATGTTTATTTCTCATAATCTTATTCACTTACAGATAAAACACTTATTAAAAACATGAATTTTATACTTCCATTAGGTAGACATTTTATCTACTTCCATTTGCGAAGCGCTAATAAAACCTTTTCCTAATAACCAGTTTAATATCCACGATTAGAGTCGGCTCTGGCTCAGTGTCATTTTACCTTTATTTATTTTATGTATGAAAATTCATATGACTTTAAATTATAGTTTTTTATATAATAGGGATAATGACTAATTTTATTTTTTTCGTAATCATAAAATTACGGCGTTACATGGAGTAGAAATTTCGCATGACGTCACGTTAGGGTACGTTTTCTACTCAACTGTGACGTAGCGTGCCCCCACTCCTCAACTTTAATGCCTGTTATCTAAGCTATTTCTTGTTAAATTGAAGTAAAAAAAATACGTATCTAATATTTTTCTATTATCTGACTGACGGACTAAATAGAATTGCATTTTTTTTTACCCAGTCATCATTATCATTGTTTATCATAAAAATATCTAATTCTGATTCCACCAGCTTCGTATGAGTCATCATTACCAGCTTCTCAACATCCCCACTGCTGGGGTACCGGATGAAATAGAATCGAATAGGGCGAAAGGCCTTGCCTTGACCCATCATGCATGCTCAGTGCGGGTTGGTGGGTCTTAACGATTGCATATGTAGCCGGGACGAAAGGTTAAACGTACCTTCCAGAGTATGGAGGAGCTCAAGACACCAAATTTTTGGTCACCCTTCTTATGATAGACCGTTACGATAGTTGCTCAAATTCCATATTGCAGACCGAATGCGCTAACTATTACGCTATCGAGCTAATCTTCTCAAACTTATGGAAATTTTATTTAAAATATTTAAGAGTCAAGCAGGTAAGTTGTGTATGTAGATAGGATAAAAATCTGCATAGCGAGTAATGTTTTAAGTTTAGAAAATTTAGGGAGTTTCAATATTGACTCTCTCTACCTCTCCGGACACAGGATGCGACGCCCGCGGCCCGAAAGTCAAAATTCGACGACCTGGACTGAGTCGCCTGTACGCCGGTTTCAAAGTCGCCATCTCTGACTTTCCGGTTTCGATTACCAGTAGAAAATGAACTATTCTATGTAGTCTCTGGTCTAGGTATTGTATATTACCTTCATTGTTTCAGATTTTCATTTTCACCACCACCTCCATCCCATTAATGTCCCACTGGGTTCAGTACTTATCTATGGGTGGAATCGAATCAAATTGAATAGGGAGAATGGTCCATGGCCCACCTCGCGAGGCCCTGTGCGGATTGGTGGGTGTTAACGACTGCAGATGCAGCCGGGACCAACGGCTTAACGTGCCTTCCGAAGCACGGAGGATCTCGAAATAAGTCCATTATACAAGTCCTTAAAAGCTTATAAACGTAAAATACATTGATAGTCAATTGAAAAGTTTTATATTATCAAGAATGCTTTGTTTTAGTATATCTAGAAACATTTCTTACTTAGAGCACAGCCATAATAATATTTTATTCCAGTGGGCATAATTTTTCACTGCGTCATTGTAGCGGTAGTGAAAAATCGGCAATGAAGAGCGGAAATGGGCCTTTCAGAGCGAATATGCGCTGACGAATCAGCCCGGAAATGGCTCATCAAGCTCCATGCACAAGAACTACCTGGAATACGTACAATCCAATATTTACTTTATCATCATGAAATAAAATAGAATTTATTATAGCAAATGATATCCGGAAATCTACGGAAACTTATTATAACGAGAGAAGAGCAATTGGAAGTGATGTTTATATTAAGTTTTTTGGACGTCAACGCTTTTTTATTGTTCGAACTTTTTTGAGAAATTTGACATCTTATTGTGCTGACTTTTGGCTATTTGAAAAATATCATAATTTATTGCAGTACAATTAATGTGTGCTGTAGTTTTACACCTCAGTAGATCATGGAATGAAATATAAAAATGACAGTTTTATAATAGTGTTAACGATATGTATGAAATGAAGGTATCTTCATATAATAGTATTTCACGGCTTGTACAAGTTCATAAAACCAGTAATAAACTAGCTAAAACACGCACCGGTTGTTTTATTCCTATAATATAGTTCAGTTTAGCTACATAATACCTCAATGATATTACATTTCAAGCGTAACATACAACTTAGTCTGGTCATAAATAATGTTAAAATTAAAAATAAACAAAATATCACTTTTGAATTTCGAATTTGTCACTATTTATATGATCGTATTATGTCTCTTCTTATTTTCGCGCCAATACATTATAAAATATTATGTGATATTCAAAAGGAGTGGGGTGTTAAATAGAACGGCATCGCTGTGATTGCATTTCATAAAGTAGGTATGGGGCCAAACAGAATTTTCAATATCCTCCATACAATAAAACCTCCTCAAAAAGATCTGGCCATCCACGTAGTGTACGTACGAAAAGACAAACAAAAAAGTAGGTAACGGAAAGAATGCGGAGACAGACTGTTCGGAAATAAAAAATAGAATATCTCAGGAGATTAAGATAGAACCTAGAACCATGTCTCGTATTTTAAAAGATGACTAGGACTTGCAGACTATAAGACTTTAAGAGACGCACTAGTCACTCATTGACAGGTAATTTAAAAAAGAATAGGATGATAAAATCAAAACTACTTCAGCTGGATTATGATTCATGGTCAGTTTAAGGGAGTATAACTTGCTCTTAACGCTATGATAATAAACGCTATGAGTCCCTAAAACAATCCACATGATTGGCAGTTAAGAACTGTCCCATGGAAAAAGTGCGTGACGTCTATTGATAGTGAGCTTCAACTTTTAAAGGACTGTATTGGAGCCAATGGAGACCACTTCGAATAAAATTACTACGCGTATGTACCATGTCCTATAAAAAGGACATTTATATATACATCGCAACGGTATTTGGACGTCACTCACTCAACATGGAAGTAGCATGAACTTCTTTTATAAACCCATATCCTAAAAATATTAATATCTAACACAAAAACAACAATAAAAGGAAAACGGAAACAGCATCATGTACTTGTGTGGAGTATATAGAAAGAGGACTCTTTCTATACTTTTCGACCAAACCTTTCTATACCAAAGAGTAAAAGTATGTATGTCTAGACTCAGTAAGACATATATACTTTTTAGTATATATGTCTATATACTTTTACTCTTTTTAAAATTATAGATTAGAAAAATATCGAAAGAAACAATAAATTGTAAGGTAAAAGTAGCTATCTATTTATAATGTTTTTAGATTTGTTATTACACATGTCGGAGCGGCAGGACAACATCATAAGGGATTCTTTTGTTTCCCTATTTTTATAATTCTTTCTTTGTATTTTTATAATGCTAATAACTTTTATCAGTTATTATTGAACACTTATTCACTACTGAAATATTCCATGTTATAAAATAATAATAAAAAAACTCCTAATAAGAGAACAAATAACGAATTCTTAGGCCACGCTCAATACACATTACGTCTTCTCAAACGAATGCCAAGCTTCAGACGGATATGAAATTCAGGTATGCATAGTTCTCTAAAAAAATGTCATAAGTAATTATTGTTAACTAACCCAAGACGACGTTGAGTGAGACGTATTACTCTTGTTCCCAGAATGTCAATAATTTAATTGGGTGCTTAAACTTATAATTTATCACATCCTTTCAATATTCCGCAGCCATTAGTAAAATATTATATTATCAAAAATACAGAAAGAATTTTGAACTATTGTTATATTTAAAGCCATGCTCCGAAATACATTAAGACAACTGACCACAAAAGCACATTCTTCTCGATAAATTATGTCGGTAAGTGAATTATTATCATGTAAATTAGGTTTACTTGGCGACTACTTTTGACTTTCTTGAATAGATAGTTTTTTCTGCATTGGAAATATTGCCCGATTTCGCATTCGGCTACGTATTTTAATTTGGTTTGAAATTAATGTGACAACGATAATATAGTTGGCGCCAGTTAAAACATAAAAAGGACTTAAATTTTATTCTATTTTTTGTGACAATCGACAGCGAACCCTAAAAACGTCGAAATGAGTTGAATCAATGTATGTTGGTCATTTATTTAGGCCGCCAACCTGTTTCGGTGTTTGCAACCAAAGAAGTTTATATCTGTCTCGGAATCTGGACATCGATATAAAACCTGCTTGCAGGTTTAGTATTTTTAAATTGTTGTATTGCAATTTTATATGGATATGGCAACAAGTGAATCATATTTTAGGATCGTACCTTTTTCGATAATATTTATTCCGTCTCGTTTTAGAATTTGTGTTGACACCAAAGGTGAGGGTTTTTGCACTCTTTTATTTATTCGTTCACAATACAAAATTATTGAATGTGTTATTTTTAATAATATCTGGTAGTTCAGCCAACGTTCAAAAGACTTGGAACAATTTAATTTTTTTGGTTTTGCAATATGGACGTTTAAAATGTGGTAATTTTTGCATATATCAGGTTGGGGAAAAAGTCTTTTCGCATATAGTATGCATAAACTTGTGATAAAATCTTTCTGGCTATATTTGTATCTGGCTGGTTTCGGTACCATTAAAAAGCTAAAATTTTAAAGAAGATAATTTGGAATTCAAATTAGGAAAATGCATGATTTTCATTTGATTTTCTTACTCAAATGAGTGAATCTAATGAAGAAATTCGATACATTTTAAATTTTTATTACAAAAAGGAAAAATGCAACGCAAGCCACAAAATAAATTTGTGACGTTAATGGATCTAGTCAGTTTCTGTGAGAGAAGTACAAATTTGGTTTAAGCGTTTGCAGTTAGGAAATTTTGATGTCAAAGATGCACGACACTCCGGTTTTCGTGTTACGGTTAAAATGGATGCCAATTTTGAAAATGTGGAGCGAGATCGACTCATTTGAAAAAGCTGGGTGCACAAAAAAGTTGGATATTTGAGTACCTCATGAGCTCACTGAAAGAAACCTTATGAACGTATACTAATTTGTGGTTCTTATTACGGCGTAATGAAATCGAACCATTTTTGATGAAGCTGATGATTGGTGATGAAAAGTGGATGACATACGATAATAACGTGCAAAAAGGTCGTGGTCAAAGGTCGGTCAGGCTACCCATACTGTGGCAAACCCAAGTTAACTCGCAATATTATGATGCAGTGTGTGGATCTTCGATTGCGAACTGATGAGGTTAAAGCAAGAAGTTGAGAGAAACCGGCCAGAATTAAACAATAGAATGGCATAGTTTTTTATCATGATAACGCTAACGCGCACATATTTTATCAATTAGCATAAATTAAGAGATTTTGGCTGGGAGGTGTTTATGCATCCGCCGAATCGGAATAGTCCTGACCTTGCAACTTCAGATTTCTACTTATTTCAGTTTCTTCAAAATTCTTTAGGCAGTGTCAGGTTAACATCAAGCGTAGACTGCCAAAACCACCTGCCGTGGTTTTTTGATCAGAAGCCCCAAAATTTCTATAGCAATGGGAGCATGTTCCTACTTACAAGATTGCAAAAAGTTATCGAACAAAATGGTACCTACAAACTTTAGTTAAATGTAAATAAACTTTATAAACAAATGTTTTGAATTTTCATATAAAATGCGCAGAAGTAGGTTATTTTTAGTTTCAGGTAGGTTAGGCGTTAGGTATACAGTGACGACCTCTGTGATCGTGGAAAGGTCCATACTGGTTTCCCGTTGCAAGTTTTGGTTTTAAACATGGAATTCTAAGTTTAATCAGGTTCCTATTGATTTTGTGCTGGTGGACGTTTTCTAGTGGACGTTCGTTGTTTTTGTCATTTTATATTGTGTTTTATTTATTTTGAGAACATAAATCGAAACTGAAAAAACGGTGTACTTAATGCCATAAGGCTTTCTCTATCAGTCAATCGGAGAGTCGTGGAGAGATCTTAAAAGTACAGATCAACAAACAGATAAATATTGTGTTTACATATATAATACTATAGTGTATAATTTCATAAAACAACTTGTGCTTAAGGTGTACTTGTGCTTGTGCTTTCGTATGCTTTTTATAGGCGGTCATCTATCATTACGTTTAAAAAAATAATCGGCATTTTATTCTATTTGTATTATAATGAAAATTCAGTATTTTTCAGAGATCATCAGAGGCAGTGTCAGGTCCTACCTCTGTTCTCACCATTACTACAAATTTCCATCTTTATCGAAAGTTTAAATATTTGTAAAAATATTTGAAGTTTCGGTGGATTGCCTGAACATTGATGAAAATACGCTCTGTAGTAGTGAAAAAGTAACAAGTGCTTGAAAAATTAGTCAGTCCTGTTAGGTCCTGTGTAGCTCTGCGCGGTGTTCGGGCCGATCCCGCGCCTCGCCCACCATGAGAGGGACATCGCTGAGTTTTAGTGGGTAAACTCCTGTATTTTGTCTAGCCCCCACTCTGGGGGCGGGACCACAGGAGGAGTCCCACAGACCCCGTGAACCCCAGCGCATGGGGGGAGCGGACATGCGGAATGCATTTCTCAGTGTCAAAAAAAAAAAAAAAAGGTCCTGTGTAGCTCAGTGGTTAGAGCAGTCGCCCGGATTGCGAAAGGTCATACGTAGGAGGTATATTGATCACACACACGTAAGTTTTTGCGCAAGCTCTCTATCCGTTGCCAGACGTCATTAAGCTTAGTTTTTTGGTTCGTTAAGAAGGATGTATCGGATTAAGTCGTGGGAACGGTCAGACATATTTAGAGTTTGTGAATGTTGACAAGTTCATCCGTAGGTGAGTTGTGAAGTCAGTTTAGTAGCATTCATTTTATAAAAGATTGTTTTGCATATTTCCAAAGCCAAAACTTTTCATTCGCAAGTATAACCTCTTTAATAAGTGAAATTAAAAACGTATTTGATAAACCGTTAAGGTGACTCGTGTACGCAAATATCTTTTTTATTTCCTACTTTTCACTCTTGTTTAGATACGATGTTCTGACATCCCCACGTCTTATTTTGTAGATTTTTTTATTTTTAAATAACTTAAGTATCATGTGACCAATTATGTGGTCTTATGCAAAAGCGACATTTGACCGTACATGTAAAACATGTACATTAAAATGTCACTTTTTTCGGATGCGCACTTAAGATATCTCACTGTTGACCCGAGAAAAGTGACGTTCAAAACCTTTTTCAGTGAAAAAACGTAACCCATGTACAGCTCTATCATCGAACCAAGTTTGAAAAAACGTAACCCATGTACAGATTTATTATGGAATCAAGTATCATTAAAACCGGTCCAGTAGTTTAATATAATATTGTTACTAGGAATTAATATAACGGATAACAGAAAATCAACCGAATTCGAAATTATTACGGGTATGTGACGATGAAATATGACGCCAGCTCAAGTGTACACTTAAAGTAAACAACTGTTCATGGTTCTAAGCAAGTAGTAACGGCATAGTTGCGCTGCCAGTCTGAATATTAATTGGTATGATTATCGAATTCTCTCCGAGAACAGTTCGTGAAGATAATATCTAGTTAGAACAATAGTTAGAGCGGTTCTGGGAACTTCTTGGACCTAATTGAAGTTGATTTAATTAGTGTAGAAGTTTTAGGGTTATACCTACTATGCTCGTTGGTTAAAAGATGGGATTAACTTGAAAAATAAGGATACATATAAAGAAATAATGTTATAAGTAATTTTATTATATCACTTTTAAAAATAGTATTCTAAGCTAGTAAGCTTAAATTATTTTATTTACGAGATGAAACAAATTACAATACAAAATCGGTAGGTATTATATTTAGTATTACTTAATCTTCACCTGTTAAATTTATTAAAATTGTTAAATTTACTTCATATTACTCAATGATATGACATTTAATTGGTGGAAGAATTTTTAAATCCGTCGAGTACTTTTTTATTTATTTATGGATTGCGGAAAAAAATACGAACGACTTCTTCTTTTTATAAGATTAGTGTGAACTGGCTATAAGTGTGAATAATGTATTAAAGGTCTTGTTTTCCAGTGAAGAGAGCTATGCTGCGTAGGAGGCGGTCACGGATTTATGCATAAATAATAAAATTATTATGAGCCACCAAGACTGGCACTTTGAAAGCCCATTAACACGAATTTAGAAGAAAATACTTTGCATTTTATTAGGGTTTCGGCTTAATGCTCTAAGGTTTCACCATTAAATGAGATTTTATATCACCTACTAGAATAGGTAGGTATTGACAGCCACAGAACAAAGCAGTAACTATAAAAATAAAATGGACTTCAAAAAGTAAAATTCAAAATACTCATCTAAAAGGTTGTTTTATATAGTCAATAAAAAAATACTATCGAAGAGATTACGTCCTAATAACTTGTAATTCAAAATAAGAAGGCAACGTCAAAAACTCAAAGTAAAAAAGAGCATTATAAAAAATATCGATAGAAAATAAAGAATCTTCATGGCCGCATGCAACTTTTACAATTATCGTAACGATTTACTGGTATTTTTTCTAAATATGTGGATTTTTTTGTGATGCAACAAAAATTGTTTGTAGCGTCAAAGCATACAGTAGAACCGGCCGTAGGTACTTTAATTGCACTAAATTAGAAATGGAAAGAAGATCGAACTACTCGATATTCATTTCAACTTAATATTTATTATACAGATATACAACGAATTGATATAAGAGTCGATCGAAGATTAGATGGAAACAAATTAACGAGTTTTATTATCTTCTGAGCTGAAAGAAAAAGTATTTCAGCTTCAGATTTTATTACATCATAATTAGTCATACAAAGCACATTATTTCTATTGTTCATTTATATTTATGAATATATCATACTTCTCTTTTTCTTTTGGTGACATATAAGTATCTAATGTATGTATTCTGAACGTATTTAGTTTCTGTTGCATTGTCTTCTCATATTTATGTACATCTATTCATAGTAGGTAGTTCTTAAGAAAGAATAATAATAGAATTTAATAAAACTATTAAACGTCTAAATATTATTTATAGCAGGCCTATTTTTTTAATATACGGAACAGTTATATTGTAACTCCGACTTCTATCTTTAGTTATATTGCCGTGTATTTCGGTGGGCACGAGCCATATCTAATGGTAATTATAATTCAAATCTATGACATTTCTATTATATTCGTAAAATGTACGATCGTAGAACCTATGGCATCCAAGTGTGATAGGTTAAATATGTCCGAGGTTTTATGTGCAGTGCTGCAAACTCCCGGGTAAAATACCCGAAAAGTGGGTATTCCGTTTGTCTTTGATTGTTTCGTATTCTTAATCAATAGTGGGCATTTTAATTTTGACACAAAAACTTATTTCTACATTGTGATGTGAAAGTGTATAACATATTCTTAATGAAAAATTCTTAAAAAATTCACCAGTCCCAAGTGTATTTTTTAGTATTAAAATTAATGCAAATTGGTAAAATACCCATTATTAGTGTATAATATTTTTTTTATGTAAATGAATAATATACGTGTTGATGACAGCTTTGCCAGCCTCTTGAGATAAGGCGCTTATATTTTGTTAATTTACATTTTATATCAATTTGTTTCTTATTGTTTTTTGCTATTGCTATCTGTATTTTGTATCTCATGTTTTAGTATGTATTTTATATAGATTTATCATTTTCTCTCGCTAATGTATCCTTTGATTTGGTTTATTACTACGGTGCACATTTCTGCTGTCGATATTTTCACACGTCAAAGGTACGGTCTTAAAATTTTTGACAAAACTGAATTGAATGAATGGATAATTCTTCTCACACTCGTACATTCTTTCTCTTTTTACAGATAAATGATAAACCTAGACGATAAAGAAAGAATGGTGATCCAATACAACGTGTCAACTGTAAAACTGGAAGATTATAGAAATTATATAAATATTCTAGTCATGGAAATAAAGCCGCCGTGAGCAACCTAATTTTCATCATTTACTTAAATTAAGTTAAAAATGATGTAATAATTATATAACTTTGTAGCTTGCAGACAATTCTGGCATTTTGAGATAGTCGTCTGGGTAAAATAAACATTCTAATCTAGCAATACTATTTATGTGGCGCGCGCCACTGGGTTGCATTTTATTGACACTCCACTAACTGTTTAACATTTCCATCCGTTCGGTCGGGCAGTAGATATAGCAACCAGTATCTATTCTGAGACTTTCAACTAATGGATTCTCCAACATTAATTATGACAGCTATATTTTGTTTATAAAACGTTGAAATACCATGAGACAAAGTACACCTATAAACATTGCACGTAAAAACTGTTTATATTATTATGAAATGGAATTTATGCTATAATTTTAATGTAAAATGAAAGATTTATTGATAAACAAACGGTGGTGGGAGATATTATGACGCGGTGTTGATGCGTCTGTTATATATTAAACAGCTTTGATAATGAGAGATAATGTATAGTTAGTTATATTATTTAAAACAATATAAAAAAGTATAATGATCTTTCTTTACACAATTATGGATTCCGTGGAATGGAACAATAGTTCAGTTGAGATTATTCTAGAATTCCGCACCAATGGGGATATTTTTTTAGCCATTATTTTCAGAAATTATTACATGCCACAACTTAGTATGTGTTAAATAATTATCATTAATGGAACAATACACGCTATGTAGGTAACTTTCAGATTACCTACATGGCGTGGCGCCAAGTAGATTTCTTAATCTAACATTGATGATTTATGAAATTTAGTAAAATAGGGATTTTATGACACTGAGGAGTTTTCTTGACTAGACCTGACCATAATCAACGAAATTTATTGCCTACTGAACTGAAAAAAATAAATTTCAACCTCAGCCATAATTAGCGATGCGAAGTACATTATTTCATTTGTCATATTTTGTTTTATGTTACATTATCCTCTTAAACTCTCTATAACTTTCCGGTTGACTGGTAGCCAATACCTAATGGCTTTAAGTTCACTACTTATACGTTTTAATTTGTAAAATATATAATGTTTAAATAAATAAACAATGAGGGCATTAATATATTTCGATAGTCTATAAAAAGAGTAACACAAGAAATTCTCACTCTGTAAAATAGTCAAATTAATTACATAACATTCTGCTGTCGAATGTGTCAATCGCACGTACGTACAATACTACAATTTTCCCTTATCTTCCTATAGAGAGCGAACAACAACCGAAAGATATATATTTTTGTGAACATAAATAAACATTAGCAGGCATTTTGTCTGTAGGTCTTACGCTAAAAATGGGATGCCATAAGTTAGTGGGCTATAACATGTCCGCCGCTGCTTTTAACATCCATATCCTTTTAGTGCGACCAGCTTACATGATCGCGTTTCCTTAATAATACCGCGGAAATATGCCGCAATTCGCGCTAACTTAGCGCTACACAATGTATATGCCAAAATGTATGCATCACTGCAATTTATAGCTCGGTTTTACGTTGGTGCTAGAATAATGTGTTGCAAAACGGCAACAAGATTTAAAACGTTATAACGTCGTCGGATATTTATTCGTTGCAATTGCTTTGGTATCTATTATCATATAAATACTGAGCTATTATTTTCCTAATCTCTTTATTAAGTTTGAGATGAGATTATAATTTGTACTCTCAGCAAATAGATAGCAATTTTCATAAACATAATAGAAAGAAGATATTGAAACAGTTATAGAGAAAAATATATTTAAATTAGACTTTGCTTATTTAAGCTGAATAGAAAAAAAATGTTAGTAAAATAACCTTTTTAAATAGACATATTTTATTTGGAACAGGTATAGATTAATTAAATCTCAAAAAGTTGACGCAAAAGGAGAAAATATTTTGCTATAGGTAAGATTTGTTGCGATGAAGTCGACCTTTTTCCGATTCGTGAATAAATAATATGATTTTAGTAAAATCTAAAAATGATATTAAACATAAAATTTGCTCCTTGTCGTCATCACAAAACGATTATCGATAACATCTAAATAAATTTTCATCATAAATAAAAAAAGTTGGAATATATCTAAAAATCTTTCTTACAATGGTTAAGGTAGATCGCTTAAACATTGACAGCAAAAGTAGCAAGCATTATTATAGCTGATAGCTCAATTAACTAGTCATCCGTTTAGCGAAAGGTTAGGATTCGAATTCAGCTCTGAGACATTTGAATTTTATAGGCATATTTTGATATGCCACATTTAGGGGTTACGGTCCGAAAAATAATGGTTTCTTGAAAGTGCTCACATGAAACTGAAGCCTTGAATGATCTGTCAGGCTGGGAAATCATCGGGAAACCAATTGGATTGGTTTGTCCAATACTAGACCTGTTTCTGATCTGCCGGTAGTTTTTCTCTTTAGTAAAAAAGAAATTTACTTCTAAAATAGATTCTAAAACAGTAGCTAAACCACTTATATTATGCAGTATCTATTAAATTAAATTATTTTTAAAGTCTTGGATAAATTTACATTACATATCTTCATCATCAGCCCTTTTGACGTCCCCACTGCACTCAGGCCTTCCTTATGGAAGGGCCATGACCCTTCACACTGGCCCAATACGGACTGGACGGTATCAACGGCTGCAAATGCAGCCGGGATGGCTTAATGTACCTTCCGAAGCACGGAGTAGCTCGAAATATTTTTTTGGCCACCCATCCCGTGACAGACCCATGCGAAAGTTGCTTAACGACAACGATCGCGGGCCGCGGCGCTTATCCACTACGCCATCGAGCTAAATTATATATATCAAATACGAATATTAATCAGAAGAACAGTTTTTGAGCAAATAAGCTGTGACGGAGTGATGACAAATGATTCTATATATGTTCAGTTTCTACCTTTTGAGGTGGGGCACCTAAAAATAAGTTAAGCGTCGATATTACAATGAATCATCGTCTCGTACGGGTGTCCCTTGTGACCGAATCCATTACGCATCCGTTTTCGGTTAGGCTGCTATCCGGCGCCTTACCCGCAAAAGGTATCCAGTGTTATGTCATTCGCATTCAGTTCTTGTTAACTTGGTGATGAATCAACATTTGCCCCATTTAAGGCGATGGTAAACGGTGGTGACCTTGGGCTAGTGGATGGAGCGTGCGTGTAACTATGTGTCAATATGGCAATAATAATAGTGTTTCTCAAGAATATATTCGAAAATAATAGTAAAAAATATTACGTACATATACAATAAGTTGTTTATATTATGAAGTATCTGATATAATACTAACTAGAAACAATAAAGAAAATTTTATTTTCTACATCGACTTTCCGGGACTAAAACTCGGGACCACGGAGAGGCATCTTAAGATGACATATTTTGAGTTTAATATAAATTAAAAAATATTCTTTGGCAATTTTTTTGTAGAAGTAGGCATTTCAGTTTACTATATGAACATATTTCTCAAAGTATTTTATCATACAAAAATAATTGGAATCTTGCAACTTCTATACTTAGAAGTTTCTGAAATCTTACGAAAATCTTGTATCTGCACCTTAATTGTTAAAATAAAAATATAATAATTTGTATGCTGAGCAGAATATAGTTAACATCAGTAGACGCGTGCCATAGTTTTCAAGGTCACAAATCCTCAATGACATCGATCAATGAGTTTTAATTATGCAGCCTATTAATAAGGCAGTCTGATGACCACACCTGGCATTACATTAGCATGGACGCTGTGTTAAGGTGCTCATCCACTGCCTCAGAACGCATGCACTGGACTCACGACACGCAACGCATAGTCATACGTCCAGTGCAGTCTCACTTTTTATAGATGCTTCTATGAAAACAGAAGCAGAATCTATCAGTGTTGACGTCGGAATTATGCCGATGAAATCATAGGAATTTTAAATATAATATAATGCGGCCGGTGCGTATGTGCTGACATATGAACGTTCACCTTTAGGGAGTATGCTTAAAGCTGGAAAATAATCATATTACCCTCTCGGGCCACGCAATTTGCTAGTTTATGAGATAGTGGTTGTCAATAATCAGATTGACCACATGCGAATGGAGAATTCGGTATAGAGCTCTTTGATAACTAGTTTATTACGGCAACCTGCACATGGGAAAGGAGAGTATTCCAGGTTAACTAAAAGAGGACTGTGCCTAAAGCATTGTTCCGACGCATAAAAAAAGGTTAGTTAAAAAAGATCTAGTTTTAGACGAAACCTGATTTGTTATTCTGTAACAAATACAACGTCGAACACAGCGATACCGCAGCAATTACATGTAAGAGTAGGTTCTGTTCAATTGAACTTCTAAACTCCGATCGATATCGTTATGCTCGATGATGTATCTTTAACAGAATACAAAGCATTTTCGAACGCGTAGCCAATAAGATTTTTCTTTTCGCGCTAAAAGTAGACTTATATCCAACTTTCCAAATATTTTCCCAAAATTACCAAGATCCGTTAATACGTAAAAGAACAAGAAACAAACAAACTTACTTTAAAATGTTTAAAATCTTTTATATGGATATATGAATATAGCATGGACATAACAAAGTCTATAATACACGTACTGCGTTCATACACTGTCAACTACTAATTTATTCTATATAGGACGTCGCAATGTTATGTTACATCACTCTTATTTATATTGCTATGTGTATCTTGTTGCATTTCATTAGAAATATCCTTTTAGTGCAGCGTTCATAGCACTAATGCACGAGAAATACGGCGTAAGCCTGATAATATCTTCTATTATTTATTTGACACGCCCGTTTAGTTTCGATATGAAAACCAGTATCACCTGAACTGGTTTGTATATCTCGTGCCAGGCTTAGGAAGATCAAGTGGATTCAGCTCATGATCATCTCGCGGTAAATAAAAACGTATGGCGGCGATTTGCAGAAATTACTATCTAATTGAGAAGCGCCCACATTGGACGATCTGAAACCGGTCGCTTGCGATATCTTCTTATCTTTTGATGGACTGGATATCTGCGTTTAATTAAAAAGGGCACGTTTAACTTCTGGATATATAGTTGTCTCTACGTGATTTAATGCTGCAAGAAGTTTCATTAGTATTATACGTATTTATTGATTTGAACTCAAAGATAATATAAGTCATAGGATGGGTGGCCAAAAAATAATTATTATATCTAGCTGCTCCTTGATTCGGAAGGCACTTTAAGTCGTTGGTCATGTCTGCGTCTGCAGTAGTTAAAACCAACCGCACTGGGTCCGCGTGCTGGGTCATGGCTCATTCTCCATATTCGATTTGATTTTATTCCAACCATAGGGTATGCTTGAGCCCCAGAAGTGGGGAGTTTAATAGGCGGTGACTAAATCACACAAAATTTTGCAATTTTACTAAAGAACGATTCGATAGTTGTAATTCCCAACTGTAATTTTTTAATCATTCATAAATAAATTGAAATATAATGAATTTATAAATTATTCAAAAAACGATAAATAAAGACGATAAATGATGCTGCGAAATAAATAAAAAAATGTTAATCAGGATAAAATGTTGCCTACATTTGTATTTGAGTCAACATGTATAAGTATTTGCTCTAGTGGCAGTTAAGTTGGCTTACAATTGACCTAATAAATTATTTTAAAAGTCAATATGCCCGCCCTATCTCAAACTGTTTAGTAGGGCCTTTTGTCAAGTATTACTTAAATAACTTTCCAAAATATAATGACCTAACTTCTATAAGTAGGTACTACCTACTTATCTGTTAAATATGTTCGTTTGTAGAGAAATTAATCAGTTCTGTGATTATAAACCTTAACTTTTGATTATTAAGTGATGCCGGATTTGACGAGATCTCCCGGAAAGATTATTAGAGAAAATGACTCGTTACTAAATAAATTTGCAGATGATATCTAATATAAATAATACGAATAGATAAAATGATTAGAGTACATTTTGTGGTTTATTTTTGTTTTATTAGAGTTTTATTTTTGATACAATCATATTATACTCGTAAATAACTTAGTTCAAATCAGGAGGGTTACATATTACTGAGCAAGGTAAATCTTGGATTTATAATTTTCTTTTTTATTTTATTAGTAGAAAATAAATAAAATGGTTAAATTTCATCAATTTGACAATGAGGTTATCGATTTGACTTTTATATTTTAATTATATTTTTACAAATATTTTTTTTGTGTATTGTATCTATATGTATGTTTCGTAATACCTTCGTCTTTAATGAACCGATTCAATCATAAAATGATTAAACTCTACTTTTCAGATTTATCAGAAGCTTTATGGACACTTGAAAAAATTGTTTTTAAAAATCATAATAATACTAGGGTATTGTTTTGGAGTGTGAATACAATGAAATTAAGACTTCAAAATATAATTAGTATTTTTGTTTACTGCTTTTCTAGACCAGTATTTATTGATTTCTTATATTTTCACGCGCCCTATCCTTTGCACTAATCCTTAACAGGTTCTGTGTTCACAATAAGTCTTATGTGAACATTGAACCTGTAAAGCGTCCGAAACGTCAATAGAACTAAATAAAAATGTGATGAAATTGTTTCATTGATAGATCAGTATTTTTTAAAAGTTATTGAATATACGACCTCTTTTCAGGCTGAAAAATTCTGGCGACTTCATTGGGCCATATATAGGTCAAAAATTAAATTTTTATCCCCCCATTATACATAAATAGTATTTTTACTGTTTGATATCTGAGCTCAAAAGCCGTTTTTATCTGCTATAGAATAACAGTAATTTCAGTTACAAACATGTGCATTAAGTTAGTGAATTCAAAACATCATTAAACCTAGATTTAATCATACACTTTTTTAATTTATTAAGAACTCTGATTCCAAACTTTCTTTGAGGACTTTTTTAATTAGTTTTGTGCGCGCCATTTTTTTTTCACGTTAAATTAAAAACGAAAATCTTGAATACAAATGAAAAACCGAAAAGTGAGTGATTCTAGTGACGAAGAAATTTATTTGAATTATCTGAGACGAAGAAATCAAAAGATTGGTCATAAACCAAAAAAGAAAATCTATGGTTTTTACAGCATCTGAAATTGGGAAGTTTCTTAACCAAGCACCTGATTCCCTATATTTGGTGGCAAAAGTAAGTCAGTTGCACATTTAGTATCTACTTAAGTATATTAATTAAGCACTTAATGTAATATAATACGTAGTAAGTAGATGTTGATAGGCACAATTATTTAACGATTTTATTATTTTATCTACTTATCTACAATACCCTTTACTTTTCAGGTTCTTATTATTATTGGAATAAATAATTGGTATAATGTCGAACTAATGAACTAACATAACTTAATGTCAAAACATTAGGAAACATTCAGATGACTTGCTATTTAATAATTTACCTCGTACAAAGACAAAAAGAGACCGCGACTTCGTCAATTACTATACTTATCAATTTTTGACAAATATCAAGCTGGCTTACACTATCGTTTTTTTTCTACAGTGTTGCAATCGAAAGTGTCAATTTTTCTTAATCATACCAAAGTATTATTATTATTTGTTATAATTTACCGATTATTCTGTAATACTTACCTCCCATAATGTTGTAGTTAATACCTAAACTGAAATAAAAGTATCTTGTGATTGTAAATGTTTTCTTTGCATTAAAGCCTTTTGCTCGCTGAGGTGGAATGAAAAGTTACGTGTTGCACTCAAGTGCAAAGATTTTTCACCTAGTGCTCTTTTGATTCCCTCGGCAACGCTCAGGATTCAATATGCTCGGTCATGAGCACGGTTAAAAAGCAACTGCACTCTTGTATAACAGATAACTATTATAACAATCTCTATTTAGATATCATTTATTAATTATTTCGAATAAATATTTGGTAACATGCGTTGAAATCTTACAAAACCTACTTTGTAAATTTTGCTGTGTCGTCTGTACTTGTAATTGCTTAAGTATCATATGTAATTTTTTTACCGATTTTTTAACCAAAAGTTTTTCGATGCGTACGAAATCGTTCCGTTTATTTATTCATTTTCTCGAAATGACGTCTGCCTCTGTTTCAGTTGACCTATTATTATGTATTCATTTTTATAGTTACTTCGACGTCTCATTCGGTCGACAAAAATTTTACTGAGGTTAAATCATAATCATGTTGTGACCTAACCTAACCTATCTTGAAAAGCTCGCAAAAATCATATTTTCAACAAACTTTCATCACTTGCAGGTTCCTTGTACCGCTATTGTTATTTACAATAGTTTAGCTAAACCTTATTTAATTTACCTCATTGAATTATGGGGAAGTGCCAGTAAAACAAACTTAAAAGTAATTCAAACTAACACTAATTATCTAACACCATCTTAAATATTATGCAAAAACACGAAACTCATGAACTTAAAACAATTATATAGATAAAAAAAAATCACTCGGTCATTACATTTACAAAAGACATAAGATAATCCAAAATCTCATAACTTTTGCCCGTTTTCACTAAACTTAGGAGTCTCCCAAATCTGTCGCTTAAATACGAGTATTTAGGAATCGTCTAAGATAAAAATGTATTTCAACATTGACTAGGGAACCACCTAACGAAATTAAGCCATATCTAAAGTTATAATATTCGTTATGAGGCGCCTTGTGCTAGGCGTTTGCGTGTATGACATAAATATATTAGGGGATAAAAGAAAAAGAAAATTTACTAAGAATTTAACTAATCTGCCTTGGCGATTCGTAATGTTAGGCGTTTCCGTAGGTTAATAAAAATGGGTGTTATGCCACCACCGTTTTTATCTTTAGCAAGAGCGCAATCTTAGAAGTGCGTATTAAGTAAGAAGTGGGTAGTGCAGTGTAGTTATTAATTGTGTGACTACCCACTTCGGGTCAATATTTGTTAATGTTTATAAAATTGTCATGTAAGTGTCGACTTTATTGATGAGAAATAAAGATCTTTTAAAGTGAACAATAATACATTTTCATTCAACAAGTATAGTGCGGTGATGAACTATGATTGTTAAATGAAAATGCTACAACAATCTAATGTTAGGAATGGGTGTCCCGGTCAGCTGCGACTTTCAGGGTCGCATCCACCCACATGAAGGCACAATGTAGGGTTTTTAGTGGATAGGACTCTATCTCATTGAGAATACCCGTTTGATGGACCACAATTATTGTAGCATTTATGCTACAATAAAAAAGAGCAATCTATATGTTCTCCTTTATAACTTTCTACATCGCAATTCTATTAAAACTCCACATACCCAAGAAGTATTTTAATTAAAATCGGCGTCCGTTTTTAAAACGTTAAACGAACTCTAATTTAATTATGTTCGGGTCAGTGCATTCACATATTCGTCTGAATCAGCCCTGCGATTCTGTAAAATGCCGAATTCGAATTCACTCAGGTGTCCGAATCCTCCTAAAAAGCGGCATCAGATCAACCTTGAATTGGTAAGTAACTTTAACGTAACGTTTCGTGCCATAAGTGAAGTGAGTTTTGAAATGACATAGAAATAAAACATTTGAGACACGTATAAATCAATCAATCATGTTTTGTATTTTTATAGAAAAATGGAATCAATAGAATTTCTACACTAAATGACGTGAATTTGGACGTATGAGTGAATTCGAATTCGTGTTCGGAATTATTACCGAATCGCTCCCCAGCTCTCGAGACACAACAGGAAGGGTCCTTGCATGCTTGTTAGATGACGATCGACGACCTAAGATTAAGGAATGGTGCAGATCTGACGCAAGATAAGACGTGCACATCAAAAGAGTATACGTTATTATGCGACGTATCATCCGTCGAGTGAGCAAAGTCGAATTATATTTTCGTTAGCTGTTCTGCGACTGACGATAGATACGCTACACCGACCCTTAATTTTAGTAATTTTTAATAGAATAATTTATTATAAAGAATATATATTTGATCAATATGGCATTCAAAATGCTTTACTGATTAATAATTTGAATGAAAAATGTTTTAAAAAATCCTCCAGTTTGCTATAGGCTCACTAGTAGCGGAAAAATGATAAGTTCTTAAAAATTCATCAATCCTATTGGGTCTCGGGTAGTCAGTGGTAAGAGCAGTCGCCCGGATTGCGAGAGGTGGTAGGTTCGAGTCGTGTTTTTAAGAATTTTCAATAAAAATATTTAGTATATGTTTTTAATAATACATTGTAAAATGATAATGTTCATCATTAAAAACTATATCACAACAAGTACATAAATCACTAAGCAAAGATGATATCGATGTACATCTTGACTCAATATATGAGGTCCTTACATATGAAATTGGCGTTTGTGGTACTGAAAACTTAAATCACAAATTTCTCGTCCTTGGTTGGGAATTCCAAATTCAAATTTATACAGCCATTTACACTTACACAGGCATTAAATTTTTTTTTTTCTTCTGTTTGTCCTATCTTCAAACTGGGTGACTTTAATATGCTATGATGCGGACGGCCGGAGTCTCAAGTTAATAATGAAGAATCGAGTTAGCTGCAGGCTGCGGTGTTAGTGATAAAACTGCCTTAATCTACTTGAAGCAAATTTGAAAGATTAAAAAGCTTGAAAGGTAGGTATCTCACAAATTGAATTCACCAGTGCAAATCGTCTTCAAAGATTTTATTGATGCCCGTCCGAGTGGTTTTTTTGGTAAGGGCATCAATGAACTACCTATGAGATTTATACAGCCATTTACACTTACACATGCATTAAATTTGTTTTTTTTTTCTTCTGTTTGTCCTATCTTCAAACTGGGTGACGTTATATGCTATGAGGTGGACCGCCGGAGTCCCAAGTTAATAATGAAGAATTGAAGGCTATTGTGGAAGCGGATCTATCGCAAACCACGTCCGAGTAAGCTGCAGCCTGCGGTGTTAGTGATAAAATTGTTTTAATCCACTTGAAGCAAATTAGAAAGATTAAAAAGCTTGAAAGGTAGGTATCTCACAAATTGAATGAAGCAAACCGGCAAACTCGCTTCGACTGCTACGTTACATTACTTAACCGACACAATAATGAAGGGTTTTTAAATCGAATCTGTGATGAAAAGTGGATTGTCTACGATAATCGGAAGCGCGGTTGGACTCTGGCGTGCCAGTCAAATCCTGCCTCAAGGGAAAATTGAGCCCAAAAAAGTTACTTGTAAGCGTTTGGTGGACTAGTGCCGGTGTCGTTCATTATAGTTTTCTCAAATCTGGCCAGACGATTACGGCAGATCTCTATTATCAGCAATTGCAAACCATGCTGGAAAAAGCTGTAGCTGTTATACAACCGAGGCTGGTCAATCGCTCTACGCCACTGCTACTTCACGTCAACGCTAGACCACACACTGCACAACAGACGGCTACCGAATTAGAAGAACTTCAATTGGAATGTCTAAGACATTTACCGTACTCCCCGGACCTTGCTCCAACAGATTACCATTTTTTTCGAAATTTGGATAACTTCTTGCAAGGGAAAAAATTCAACTCCGCTGGGCCAGTGCAAATCGTCTTCAAAGATTTTATTGATTCCCGTCCGAATGGTTTTTTTGGTGAGGGCATCAATGAACTATCTATGAGATGGCAAAAGTGCATAGATAACAATGGTTTATATTTTGATTAACTAAATATATATTAATTAAAAATAATCGTCTTTTTGTTCCCCGTATCAAACACCAATTTCATATGTAAGGACCTAATATAATACTTAAAAGTTGCCTTATTCTACTCTAAACATTTAATTTTTATAATTGTTATGTGCGAATAAAATAAATCATATGATATTAACGTACAATATTTTTATGCCAAGTATCTAAAGATTTAGCCAGCCCAGCGTGGAGGGTTGTGACCTTAACCATTCATAAGGAAAGTCTGAGTACTGAGTAAGGAAAGTCGGGGTATAGTACAGACGTAAAAGGCCTGATGATGATATAACGAACTAAAAGGTTACTAAGTTAAAGCATTTTTTCGTAATTGAAAACTCGTGAAGAAAAAGTTTGTATACGAATAGAAAGAGTAATTTCGTCTTCTAATAAAAAAATCTAAAGCCGGGATTATTAGTTGATTTCTGTGGTTTAGGAGGATTTCGTAAATTCAATTTAATCATGACATTTATATTATCTTTAACTACTTACTAATATGCAAGTAATTTTGTTTATCTATTACGCTTTCACGGTAAGTGGCGTATTTACATTGGTCACGGATCGATGATATCCACACCGCGGCGTGGGGGCGATTTTTGTTCCTCGCTTTCATTGGTCGTCGATCATTGTATTATTGACCAATGAGGAAGTATTAAAAAAAAACATTTGTTCCCATAATCAAACTAGATGTCGCTATGGTACTTTCTTGATTTCTCCATGACAACTCTTCCGGTTTTCTTTCATGTATAAAAGTAAATTTATTTTCAAAACTCAATAAACAACTCATATTTTATTTGTACTTTTTCGTATTTGTATTAATATTTAAGTTTCGAACTTTGCAAATTTCAGTTTTTTAATATGTTAGTTAAAAGGAATGGAAATGGCTATCCCTAGTCTCTTCGTTTCCTACAAAAATCATTTTTTGTTAGATTCGCCATTTAGTGGGAGTGCTTTTTTAGTGCTTTCTTTTTTATTTTTAAATACTTCCTTATTAGATGAGCTCGCAGAGGTCGCCGGCATTCTGCCTATCGACCAGTGTAATTAGGGTGTAAACCACTGAATCTATTTTAATAAAACATACATAGATAATTTTATCGCAAAGAATGAATTCTTAAAGTAAGGTATAACAATTTGTATTAAATTTGGTTATTGGATCTATACCAGGAAATATAGTTGACAGAAACTCGGAAATTCCGTATCACTTCTTATTTCAATTGGATTCCTTGATATTGACACACATTAATTTCCGTTCCTGGGATTTTTTTCGCTATTACCACTTATCGATTGATTACTTTCAAACCACGGCGATATCGTATTAAAATAATACATTTGCTATATTTTATTGTCCATCGATTTGTATGCTATATAAACTTTCAAAAGTTACACACTCGGAAATCGTGCACTACGTTTACTCAAGTTTAAAACACGAAGGTGTTCTAATTAGTTCTCTCGTATCAGTGTTGAAAACAACGCAGCTCATTGGTAGATACAGCTTGGATCAAACGAAATAGAATGATTCAGCAGAATCTTACCATGACATGGTTAGAGTATGATGTAATATTGACGTGATTTTTGCGTGGTTAAGATGCGAGTGTGAAATCTTTATTGTCATAGGGAATAAGGAACCCTGCCGAGTCAAAGAATGGTATATAATTTGACATGCATCTCTCACAGTAGCACAAGAGGCTTCCACAAATTGTGGAATTTACCCATGTAATTTATGATATTTTATAAAGAGAACTACTATCGAAGCTACAACATACGCGAGGGACACAGCTTATAATTTACGCGGGCGAAGTCAAAATAATTAATTTATAAGTATAATTATAACTAACAATTGGCTAAGGTTTAAATTTGTTGGAGGAATTACAACAGTACCTCATGTTAATAGAGTGTATACATTTTTCGCACTAGATTTTGAACTCTACACACATTAAATTTAGGTATTAAATTTGATAGTTTTGTATGGCCTGTTGACCGTAATTTTATTTAATAAATTTCTATACATATTATCTTGAAAAACAAAAACTTTATTCTCTAAATTAATATTGGTGTACAAAATTGTCTGCTCGTCGTAATTTATTTTAAATAAATTTCTATATTATCTCTAATGACATGTTACTAATTTGTTAGGTTACTTCCGTCGCTTCTCTAAGTTGATATTTAATATCGGTTTTTAGAGCTTGTACCTGCATACCGCGTTTATTAAACGATTTTAACGATATAACGTTTGTAGCGATATAGACGAGACTGTCGCAACTTATACAGGCTGCATCTGAGTAACGAGCGTTTCCCCTCTGCATCGATGCAAATGAAAATAAAAACAGCTCAAGTGCGAGTCGGACACACGCACGAAAACTTCCGTGCCGAAAACGAGCAAAAGTTTCACGTTTGTTGTATGAGAGCTCCCTTAAATAGTATTTATTTTATTCTGCACTTGTTTTCAATACAAATAAAATCACATACAGATCGAAATAATTAAAACTTAAATTGAATTTCAATACTGATTATAAAATGTTATTAATAATGCAAAGACGGTTGACAAGTTCATTAAAGTATAGGTAAATACCATCTAATTTGGCTAGGCAGAAGCTGAAGATCGATTTTTTTTGAGGCTGTAGTGTATATACTATAAAGTTTTCAATTATAAGACATTTTGTTATTTTTTATTTTGAAATTTATCGTACACGAAAACGTCAATATGTGATGGCAAAATTTATCAAAATGTTACAATCTAATTCTGAACTTTGATCAGAAGATAAATTTACATGATGACACGTAGAAGCTCAACATAGCTGAACGAATTGAGTATTATTTAAACAGCAAGATATCAGGTTACGCTTTCCCTTCCCGGTTCACAGCTGGATTAGCGAGCAGTAACTATTATTGTCAGAGTTATTTACTATCTTCAAACGATTCATTTATTGAAGAATGTGCGTTAATTAACTTGCAGTCTGTACGTAATCAAGCAGGGTCTTTACCAGGGAGATTTCATATTTTAAAGATGAAAAAGAATAACTTAATAAATAATTCGGCTATTATTTAGAATTTCCGTCTTAGGAGAGATAAAAGCTTATTTGAGCCATTTAAATAGGAAACTTTACATACATTTGAGGCCGGGTCATGAACCGTTATTATCAATTACAAGTCATTTCTACAAACCATAATTGTTTTTGAAAAATTCAGTTTTAATACGTAGATAGCGATTAAAAACCTATATTCTTGTGATTTAGTGAAATAGATAATGGTTGGTAACATAGCATTTAGGATTTTTCCAACCGGGGCAAAAACTTGATAGTGTTCCTTATCCCTCCCCTCCTTGAGGCTGGAGGATTACCATATTTTTTCAGTGTTTTCATTTAGGATTTTTTTACAACTTGTTCGTTTTGTTGTAGCCTGAATATGAATTTTAAAGACATTTTTGTGAAGCACGTTCTTGTTATTAAACGTATTAAATTGTGATTATTTTGGCGCCCCCTTGACCTGACACTGGTGTCCGGAGTAAATGTCCCCGTTTCTCCTCCATAGATCCGGCCCTGTCATATAGTTTTCAATTACAAAATGTAAAGAGATAAAGATCTTATTAAGCACTGTTTTGTCTTATTCACTCGCACTAAAAGTCACTTTGAAATAACGTCAGCTAGGATAATTAAATAACGGAAAATAAATAACTTATTAGTAAGGATAATATAGATTAAAATATCACTAACTTCCTTCATAAGCTCATTACATAATTTTTATGTTTGACTGGTGGTTTTTGTTGAAAGAAGAAGCACTCTAACAGAATTAATTATATCAACCCTTGATATAATTAATTCTGTTAGTCCAATATTAATGGTAAGTGTTATAATATTCAATGTTAATTAACTTTCACTACGTCATCAGAGTAGTGTTTTACTGAAACTATTAGCTATGGAAATGTAATAATGGCTGAGTGAATTAATTATTCTCGAATTTGCCTACTCTCTCAATACGCCTACGCTCTGTGACCTTAAAATAGTTTATGTATATCTGTGCCTTAAGTCTCTTTCACATTAGACATTTCACAATAGAAGAAGAAAGCGTCAAGTTAAGTCGTTGACTGATTTTGATTTGAAAATGGTTTGAACCGGCCCTGCGATTCTGTAAAAATTCAGTCCCGAATTCGAATTCCCTCATATGTCTGAATTCACGTCATTTAGTGGGAAAATTATATTGAAAGCATTTTATGTATAAAAATACAAAACAAAATTTATTGAATATATATCTCAGATATTATATTCTTATCTAATTTTGAAACTCACTTCAACAAACTTACGCCACGAAACGTTAACTAATCCAATATTGTGTGGATGCCGCTTTTTGAAGCGAATTCGGGCACCTGAGTGATTTTTACAGAATTGTCCTCATTTTGTAATAAGACGGTAAAAAGTCTTGATTCGTTTCAACACTACTCACTTCAGCAGTGAAACGTCCCACAAATAATGCATCAATTCAGATCCTTCAATCTTTGTATTTAGTGAGCTATCATTCATTATTAATTCTGTAAAGTATATTTTCACAACTCAACATTAATTCATGCAAATCACTACTGTTTATACGAAGTTGAGAATAAATATAATACAGTGTAAGGTAGCGTCTGGTTTCTAGTTTTGGAAATGTTTAGTTCAGTGTTGAAGTTATAATGTTAAAACAAGCATTAGTTTATTTATATTTACTTTCATTAAAACGATATTTGTTTGTACCAGAAATGAAGTTGAAATTACTGAAGGTAAATAACGTAACATATCCCAATATAAAATATTTACATACGTTTTGTTCATAGAGAAATCTATTGAGAAATCCTATTAATATTATAAATGTAAAAGTTTCTTTGTTTGGATGTTTGGATGTTTGTCGGTCAATCACGCCGAAACTACTGAACGGATTTTAATGAAATTTGTTTTACAGATAGGGTATTAGCTGACATAGATAATAGGATACTTTTTATCCCATTAAACATTTTCCTAGGGTCCACGCGGGCGAAGCCGCTGGCGAAAGCTAGTATTTTATAAGTAAGAGCGAATCACAGATATATATTCATTAGATCCGTTAGAGCCGATATATAGATTTATCTATACGAGAATAGATTAAATTGCTTCGTTATTATGAAAAATGAAAAAATACTATAACATATTTTTCTGCACAGATTTAGAAATAGATAAAACATATTACATCTTATATTGTTACATGGATTATGATAATTCATAAAGTAGATATCTCGAAATATGGAGACAAGGCCAGGGGAGCGACCGCCTAACTCTGTCCCTATAAATAGCTATAGCCATAGTTAAAAAAACCTTTTATAGATTTTATCAATTAATATGTTAATATACTCTTTATAATTAATTGTTTTATTATTATTTATATATTTAATTAAACGTTTTCTTTAATTTATCTTTTTAAAATAGTTTTTTTTTAATTTTGCCAAACATAACATATAATAATTCAGAAAACTACAACAACCAAAGTCCCACAGATGTCTATTAGGTTAAAGAGTAGCTTTAATAAGTTTCTAATACATGTCGTAATGTATGGATCAGAATGATGAGATGAATGAGTGGTAAAACGATAATGGATAAAGTAGGCAATTAATATGTAAAAGGGAGTTTGAAAGTGGCACTAGTAACAGAAAAATTAAAAGGAAAGCTTCTGATCTGGTACGGACATATTATAATAAGGGATGAAATAAATGTAAACAAGAAGGTGATGGGGATGGATGTCGATGTATGATGAGTAAAAGAACGACTACAGAAAATATGGATGTACTGTGTGAGGCATGATATGAAAGTATAAGGAGCGAGTGTTGAGATGACAGCTGACAGAGAAGAGTGTACACTGCGCCGATGATAATGGGAAAATGATCCAATCAGTTAAATATACGAATAATAAAATTAGAAGGTAATAAGAATGTAAAGATATTCATTGAGGAAATCAATAAAACTTTTTATCGCTATGAGTTATTTCCCTAGAAGTCTATACAGTGAACCAAAATATAATATAAATGTCTACCTAGATTTTGAAAATATTGCTGGACTAGATGTCTCCTTAAAAAACTAAACATAATATTTGGCTGTAGCAGAAGAATTTCTCAAGGATTTTCTTATAAATTGTAACATGATTTTATCTACATTTTAGATATACTATGTTCTTAAGTAAAACCAGTATATAAGTAATAGCCAATATATCTCGTTTCAAAGCATCTTAAGATAGTCCTCCGTCAGATAATACGAACAGATTTACTGGGGCCGGGTGCGCCCACAAATAGATACTATTTGAATATGAAATGACCCGATACTCAATATCCGGGCCAATAGGAGTATTACCTCGCCTTTATATGATAAAACATGTTCGAGACATGAGTCGTTCGGTATAATAGCGATTAGAATGAATGTTCTTGACAATTGTCATTTCGTTCCTGAAAGTTTGTTTTACTACCACCGTTCAACTTGGATCTGGGGGCTAATGGTCTAAATTTCAAATCTATAGGAATCCCTTTCAATTTGACATTTTAAAGATATACCCGTATTTTTATATTGTTAATTTAACGTTAATTACAACTGTCTAAGGCAAGCGTTAGACGCAAATATCTTTGAAAGTTTTTGAGAAATGTCAATTGAAATGGTATCTGCATTCTTTCGATTATGTTTGTTGATTATTCAAATCATCAATCGTTCCAAAAGAGATTGTGACTTTAAAAGTAACATTACTCCATATATCGCTATCATAATCACTAGCCCTTTGAAAGGGACTGCGTTGGATTTTAAAATTAGAGAATAGACCACTGCATTCATAGGTAGCGATTGTTAGCGACCGAGAGTGCGACCGCTTCACTCTCTAGCCATAAGACCATCACCATCACCATCACCAGCCCTTTTACGTCCCCACTGCAGGGGCTCAGGCCTTCCTTATGAATGGTTAAGGAGGATGGGCCATGACCCTCCACGCTGGCCCAATGCGGATTGGAGCGTATTAACGACTGCAAATGCAGCCGGGACCAACGGCTTAACGTGCCTTCAGAAGCACGAAGTAGCTCGAGATAATAATTTTTTGGTCACCTATGCCGTGACCGACCCTTGCGAAAGCTGCCTAACGAC
Organism: Diatraea saccharalis; assembly: GCA_918026875.4. Classification (NCBI taxonomy): domain Eukaryota; kingdom Metazoa; phylum Arthropoda; class Insecta; order Lepidoptera; family Crambidae; genus Diatraea; species Diatraea saccharalis. The sequence continues at coordinate 6,374,975 of OU893341.1, read as the reverse complement.
AACGATCGCGGGCCGCGGCGCTTATCCACTACGCCGCGAGCTACTTCCATAAGACATCTTAGCTTTATTATGGCGATTTCTTTTTAAATCGGTTCAGTAGTTTTCAGATCCGATTGAATGTATTGGCAGTCAGTTTGTTTTTTTACATTTAACTATCAAATCTTATCTCTTTATATATATAGAAATACCTACTACATGGCACCTGAAGGCTTATTCTATTTTTCCGAAAATGAAATTTTTTTTTTTTTAAATTATAAACCGACTCCAAAGAAGCATGCATCGGTGGTAGGACCTGACACTACCTCTGATGTATAGAATATATTATGAAACGATTCGAAGTTTTTCGAATTTTCTATCCAGGACAAATAAAATAGGCCCTCAGGTATCATGTTAATTCGTTCGAGTTATAGTTTACTTAAGTAAACGAGTTTTAGTTAAGTAGTTTAATTATTTCATTGCAAAATTGATTATTATTCCAACTAACAAACGTTAGTTGTTGTATGCTGCTAGTGTTGTAGACGCATGTCACGTAGTACGCACCTCATACCTCATTCACATAATAACTCCTCAAGTGCCAGTCTTGGAGGTTTTATTATGTAGCCAGCAAGTCTGCGAGAACATTTGACAGTTTATAGACCCGAGTCGAATATTTTTCGCGATAAAAACTATCTATAAATACGTAGTTTAGGCGCAGAAACGCAAGACACACACACTCACACAAACACACACAAACACACAAAGGTTATATATAATCTTATATTTTTTGCATATGGGTCGAAAGTAGATTTAAACAGAAATAATAATAATAATAAAATAAAAAAAAAACAAAGTTATTTAATTTTATTGTTTGTTTTTTAAATCTGTAATGTGGTGGTTTTACTCTGGTCAGAATCCTCTGGTCATAATCTTATCAAATTATATCTTAACTTTTATCCTAGAGACACGTCAGTTTCAAAATATTGCCATCTCTAAGACCCGTATTCGATTTCCGATCGGGTAAAAGCGCTTTAGCCACTTAATTTGGAATCTTATAAATGTATGTAGTGTTGTCTAATATTATATTTATTTATTTATATCTACAAACAGCAACAAAGATACATCATTTGTGACAATTTCAACTGTACAGTTATCACAGTTTATGAGAAACATCCTGGTAACATAAAGATGGACAGATAGAAATATAAATACAGAATTTTATTTTATAGATATTACCTACACAGTCAGAGACAAGGTTAAATAGTGACAATTATTGTAAAAAAATCGACTTCTTTTTTCCGAAATACCTAAACCATACAAGAGCATGTTTGATGGACTCGACAAGGGTTCAACTTTGTCCAAGAAATTTAATAAGGGTTATGTATCTCTACAATACAAACTAGAGAAACTCTGATCTGCGTTACAATTAGGTAGTTTCAGAATGGAGAATTTGTTGGAAATTAATTACTTAAATATAGGGACTGTAATGTAATCCCTAAATCGATAGCAATTGCTGATCAACTTGAGTAACTGACAAAAATATTTGTTGCTACCTACGTTTGGATCACGTTATTTATTCCTTTGCTTTCCTTAATAATGACAAACAGCTTTGAACGTGACTCGAACACTATGAAAATACTGTCTCTGGTGATAGTAACATACTTTGGATAGGAAAGAAATGAAAACAAAAAGATATCAGTTACTAAGGATTAGTTGCACTAACTTACTATAGCAATAACAGATATGTTTAAAGTACGCTTAAACAAATAATGATGAGTTATTATTTGACAATGGTTGGATGACGTAATAACCGCCTAAGTTTCGCTGGTTAAAGTTATTGTTTTGCAATGCCAAAAAAGAGGATGTTGCAACGCATTCCGGAATCAATATAAAATTCAGAGTGACGGTCATTGTCAAATTTGACATAAACTTTAACTTTAACTGCAATTATGGAGCAACCGAGACTAAGATTAATATTGGTCAATGTTGACTAGAGGATTGACCAACATTGTTATATAGCATAAATCCCTTGCCTTCTAATACAAATATAGCCAATCAATTTTAATCATACCTACTTAGGTGGGAAAAAATGACAATCGGAAATTGGAATTCATACTAAGCCTATTCTATGAATATTTCACTATGCCAACAAGTCGTGCGTAACATAATCTACGTCAACACGATTGAAGCATTTGAATAAGTTATCTTTATAAATTATGGACACGCCTCTTTCCCAATTTATGCATTTGAAAATGACATACCGTTTTCACACATTAGCCGAGGGATTACTGTGTTCGATATCCGAGATGTTCTTATCTGAGAATCTCGTTTTAATAGGTGGGCGTTTGTTATAAATAGTAAGCCGGTGACAGCTGGTACCTGGATCGTAACATCACACAATTATTGATTATGTATCATCGGCGGAGTCTCATTAGGGCACATGGCATTAATCAGTTGCTTTCACGACAGATTAACGTTAAACAAATTGAAGTGTCTTTGCCGTGGGCGGGTAGTGTTTATGTCGACAGACGCGCCTCAAACGCCTCGGAGCGTTATTCCATTTGATCACGTGTAGAAATTGTTATCGTACAAGGGATTTGGCGCCATTTTGTTGTGTTAACTTTGTTGGTTATTATTTTAATATTTTGCAAATTGTTAGTAAATATTGTGGTGTAAATTTGGTACAGTAAATCAGCAATTGAACGATATATGGAATAATTCAATTACACGTGAAGTTGAGTTGAGTTTTGTTACTGTAATGTTATTCTTTAGTCAGTAAAACTTACAATGTATAACTAAGATTAAAACTAGAACAAAATGCGATTTCTTTCTACTCCAATAAATACGTTGGAATCGACGGTAAAGATTTAGACTGCTAAATGGATAGATTTTTTTTTATTAACAATGAGCCCATTGTTCTCAACTCTTGACCTCAATCTAGCCTAAGGGTATAGATGAGATCTGTGGAGGGACGAGCTTGCCCAGAAGGCACCTATTCTCTCTTGCCTTGAATAGGTCTGGGTTATATGAACTCAAGTATAGACGCCGGCAGGGAGTTCTACTCCTTGGCGGTGAGCAGTAAAAACGATGAAGAAAAGCGCTTTGTGCGGCATCTTGGATTATCAACTAAATGAGGATGTTATCCTGCCGTGCGTCTAGATTGTCGATGGAAAAACGGTGAAGGCGAAATAAGCTCATGCATTAGAATAGAATAGATGGATAAAATGCAAAATGCTGTGTATTTGGGATCAATATGACATTTCATGGAGCGTTTTAAGATATTCCGTACTAATACACTTCTATTCCTTTTCAAACTTTACTCACACACGCATAACTCCAATAGATACGTCGTGGTATATTAAAAATGGGCCTTATTACAATGTGGTCGTTAATTGTCATAGGTACCTTTGTAGCATCTAAAATTTTCGCCAACCCCATCCCTCAGAACCTCTTCGGAAACAAGACGCGACTTCCGAGTGTTATAAATAATTTACTAAATGGACTCATTTCTCTTTAATGCAGTTTTATTAGTTTCTATTTTCGAAAGAAAGTACTCATAACTGCCCCATATACTGCTGACCATCTTGAGGATAGTGTATTTATTTACACTCACCGATGTCATTTTCTGTTCCTCGCTCTCATTGGTCGGTTATTATTTAATCGACAAATGAGAGGAGCGCGCTGAGATCGCCCGCATTCCACCCGTATGCAGACCCCGTCGACCAGTGTAAATATGCCAGACGCGACTTTCCTTATATAGAATGAAAGCAATAGATTATTATGTATACATGAACTTCGATGATTAGCTATAAATACATTCTTGACTTAAAATTTATGACTTCCTATTAACATACAGATAATATGTTAATGTGTGCTATTGTGTATTTTTTTTTGTTGATTGCTCAAGACATCTCTGTAAATATCTTGTTTTGATCATAATTTAGATAATGTTCTTCCGTTTTGAAGTGAAATTACGCGACGTTTTTGTAGACTGTCCAAGCGTAAATGTTTACAAATATCTCATGTCAGATTTGTGTTGTGCAGGCATTAATAAAGTTGTAAAGATTGCTACAGCACCGATAACGTAGTTAAAAATACTCCTTAGTTTAAGTTCATTTATAAGTCTTACTGTGTGAAACACTATCTCATTAATTTCTCAAATTCCAAAATGAGTAGCTACAGCACTTGTATTAAGGAAATCTGAAACAACTGGAGACAATGTGGAAATCTTATGTTACTAAGGTGATCCGACTGGGAATTGAAGACGGTTGGATTTGCTCCTCCTCACCTCCTGTAGACACCTTGAAACTAGTGTGCGAGTCATTCGGTTACAGTGGTTGTCGAAAATGTCGCCATCGTCCTAGGTTCGATTCGTTTTTTTTTATGGGACAGGCGGCAGACTAGCAGTCGGATCACCTGATGGTAAGTGATTACCGTCGCCCATGGACACCTGCAACACCAGACGGGCTACAAGCGCGCTGCCGGCCTTTGAGGGACGAATATGATCATAGGGAGGGAAGGGTTGAGGGGTAGAGGGAAGGGAATAGGGAGGGGTTGGGCCTCCGGTACCCTCGCTCACACGACGAAACACAACGCAAGCGTTGCTTCACGTCGCGTCGGTTTTCTGTGAGGCCGTGGTATCACCCCGGTCGAGCCGGCCCATTTATGCCGAAGCGTGGCTCTCTGGGGTCTAGGTATTACGGTACCTTTTTTGTCTCAGATATTCCATAATACAAGTGTTACTCATGTTGGATCTGAGCAATCTATGAAATGTTATGTAATATTTTTTTTCACCTTTCTGCAATTTTAATTGCCAATAATTGCACTAGGATTCTACTCAAAACAATCAAATCTTATCTCTTTATAATTAGTATAGATGTATATGAAGTTTTTATGGCATTCGAACATGGCCTGTGCCCTGTTGCGACACGGCATTATTTACTCTATGTCAATAATTAAACGTTTACTACATCTTTAAGTGGCATGCCGCGTGTGAACCGATTCAACTACTGAACGATTAACGAGTGTATTCGGCCATAAATAAACCTTTTTACTGTCGTTTTGGTCGTGAATTTTGTTACCCATTTGAGTTGTGTTTATTTATTATCGAGCGGTTGATTTATTCGCTTGTTATCATCGAAATTCTAGCCAATTCGAAATTGAAACGGCATATCTTAACGTCTTTTATCGTTGCTATTACCGGTGGCTTAACAGTTTCTTTTTTATCTCTATACATTATTTATATATCCTTATTTGTGTTATTTATAGGGTTAGTAATATGTGGTAATCTTTAACCTTTTGGGTTTAACGTGTTTCTCAAGCAAAAGAAGTCTGTTATGTAGAAAACATGTTTTTTTGTACTTAAGGATGTCTGGTGATTGTTTTAATTATAGCACCGTAATTGCTTGAATAGAAATATTATTAACACTTAATTATACTGTGGAGTTTGTCGGTTCCGCCTTTGAACCATTTAATGGCATTTTATTAATTCATTATTGGCAGCTTTGTTAAAATGAATTGGTTTATATATATTTTTTCATTACAGTTTTATATCATAAGATAGATTAGTAATTTTAACACATCCAATAAAAAGGTGTATCTAGATCAATGTTTATAGCTAAATAAATCTTCCTTAATGAAATTTATCAACTTAGTCTTGTAAGTACGTATAGTAAAATAGTCTCAAAATTAAGGGTTGTGTTAGTTATAGCAACTGCAGATGCGGCCGATATCAATGACTTCGTAGCCTTATGAAGCACGGAACACGAAATAATTATTTGGTCGTTAGGAAATAAGTAAAGAAATGATTTCATTGGTAAAATTTTTAAGACAGACGGGTGGCGACCTTTATCTGAAGAGGTACGTACGGACTGAGGGTTAATACGGATACTTAACACCTATATCATCTGTAGCAGCCGCACCTTACACAAAATAAAAACGGTTGGTGGCTTTTTACTACAACTAGATCAGACCTGGATAGCTCTGCCGATGGGAATCGATGTTCAGATACGATTGAAAGATACGCAAAAACAAACTATAATGCACCCACATACCTTGAGAAGATCGATGACGAATTCCACATCGATCGGGCACCGGCCGGTTCCTTTACTGTCCAGTTTATTCGAAACATAGAGTTAACGCAGTTTTTACATCATATTACTGGTGACTGGTTCGGTGCACGCTGGGCTGGAGATTGGTATCCGGGGCTATCGGGGTGAGGGATTCACGAGGGTTCAGCCCGTGTGAATTCCCTCTCTTAGACGGGCTAGGTTGGGAGATGCTCAATTGCGCATCTCTTTCCTTTGACAGGGGGCAAGTCTGGCGGGTTAGCGCGCTCGCCAGGCATTGCACGCTCCTTGTCCTGTCTGGGGATGGACTCGAATGTTCCTGAGCCCCTCCCTAACCCGAGACGGGACCCGCCCTGTTAAGGGGTGGGTCGAGCGGGGACGGCATGCGCGGGAAGTGGTCCCGTTGGGGACCGTTACCGCGCGCTGATCTCCCGCAGTGAGGGACATCGCTGAGTTTTAGTGGGTAGGCTCCTGTTCTTTGACCAGCCTCACTCTGGGGTTGGTCCGCAGGGGAGAGTCCCACATAACCCGTAGAGCTCGCGCAGGGTGAAGCGGGTATGCGGAATGCATTCTCAGCGTCCAAAAAAAAAAAAAAAGTTTTTACATCATATGAATCAGGAAACACATGCAAACACACGCTTAAAGGATTTAGCCGTCCAGATGAGTATTACAATGTTGCACGTTTTGTAGATGGCGTTCAATTGCCCTCAAGTTTGTAAATCAAAACTCGCGGGCACAGAGTGCATGACAGCTCATAAAAAATGTCCGCGTTTTGTTCCTGTATAATTCACCCACACAGAAACATCGATTCGGGGCTTTTTAAATTTAGAATACTAAAGTTCCTATTTTGATAATTACTGAATATGAAATGGTGACGAAACATCATCCTTTAAAGTATATATTATCGGCTAGCAAAACAGATCGACTACAATTTATTAATTTTCACTAATATTAGATTATTTGTTGGTTTGATTGTTTGCATTAATTAGGCTCCGAAACTGGAGCGATTTTAAAAATTCTTACGCCTACGCGAATCTAGATCATACGCAGGTGAATTTAGGTTATAATTTACGCCGCAAAATAACTAGTTGTAAATAAAACCCCTTTTAGTTCTTTATTTATTTGCATAATTAGCTTATTTTCACTTAGCTATCCGGTTTAATTATTTTATGCTAATATTTGTAACTATAACTTTGAAACGATTGTCAAAATATATTTGAAATACAAAGATCACTATGATGGCTCGATGACCAAAGTATAAGAACAACTTTGTCAAGATACGTCGTAAAAAAAAAACAATATCGCGGAAATCAATTTTACAGCCATTAACAAATTGTAATAAAATGTTGTAAAGCAATAAAGATAAAAATGATTATCGTAGAGATATAATCTGAGATTCCGCCGAGCGTTTTCCATTGTTTATCTTCAAATTTAATAGCAATAAAATATGTGCCTTATAAGGTTATTGACCCGTGCTATGTCGCGTGTAGGTGTAAAATGACGTGGATGCACTACGAGTATCTAAGTCATTATAAATAATGGGCAGATAAGCAAGTAAAACAATAGATCTTTGCAGTGGGCGGCACGCGTGGCCATAACAACGAGACACTTTAAGCAACAGAGCTTTTTATGAAGCCTATTACGTGTGGATTAACGTCAGTCTATAAAATTTAAATTTTATTTTAAATTCAACTTTTGTACTGTTAAAATCGATAAAATGATGTATTTTGGGCTTATTCGTCGCTTTTCTTGCTTTAAATTTCGTATTTTTAATGCCTTATAGAACCTATACACGTACATCTGGATAGACTGATTCGATTTACATTCGGTTTCACAACTTTTTTATCGAAGAACTACGATGTGCCTTGTAAGACTTTTGATTTTTGTAAGATTTTCGATATTTATCGGACATTCTACATCTAAATTTAATATAACTAATATTTTATAATAATCTAACATATATTCTTCTGCAAGCCTTAAATTGTCTTTATGCAAATCTTATTACAAACGTTGTAGCAAAATAAATGAAACTAAACTAAGAAGCTAAACTGTGAAACTAAGAAGTAAAAAAAGTACATTATTCTACTTTGATTTAAGATTGCATACGACACTAAGAATTTATTTAAGCAATTACAACACAAGACAGAGTTCACCGGGCTCAAGATACGCTAGTCGTTTTATGGCTAGCTGTGGGTGAACGGACAAATGCTGAACTTGGAACGCGAAAGCACTCAATGATTTGACTTCATGATTGGTAAACATAAAAGTGTTTAGCTTTTACTTCGCGTTAGTGATCTGTTGATGAGTTATCAATAGCCCGGTGCGCCTGCGCATAGAAATCGGCCACTTGTAGGCGTCTCTTTATGATCCATATGTGTTTATTTATTTTTCTTGTTTACTTTCAATCAATCAGCCTGTCTGTTTCAAGTGGCTAATCACTGACAATAAGTAGTTGCTGCATTTGATATTGAAAAGGTTTTGTGAAGTTTAAGAGAATATTATTTATTTAACATGCTTTTTTTATTTAACTTGCCTTTTTTGTATGTTAGTGCGCAAATATTGGAACTCAAATTTGATCCACTTCCCAATGTCTGATAGATTTATAATAATATAAACACGACAGCGTTAGAAAAATATAATAACACAGATTGATTGAAATATTGATTATAAGATATAGGATACAAAATATAGGTAAATACATTTTTACAAAATGTCTTTAGCACTTGCAAAATGTGACACTTACAATGTACCTATTTTGCCAAATTCATAAAAAGTATTACCTACCTATACAATTTAAAATGTCCGCATCTTATCATAAAGAAGAAAATAAATGGAAATGACGTCCGATCTAATGTACCTATATACAATATTTATTTAAATCTGAAACTTAGAGTGAGCAAACATAAATATAAAATGGACCTTGCCAATTCTTTTACAATTTTATCAATTTTCCACGAAGTATTGTACGACAATTATCAGTCTCGACGCAACAATAAAATATCAATTAGAGTCTGAAGCGCTCGACGATTACGCAAATTACACCAATTAATATATATAAGCGTGAAAATTTGACGCTCGCGTAATGGATACGTCCTTCCATTATCAATTACAAGGAGATAGGTGCCATATGTGTCACAGTTCCGTAATTTAATTAGACTGTCACACTGTCACACTGTCACTCGTTACCGTATTACTGTGTATAGGCCCTAAACTAGAATTATGAATTGAGCAACGTAGAATCATCAATCATGATTGGAGCTTGTAACGTGGCTCTGTTCGTTCGAACCTTCTCACGGTATGTTCTAGATGATTGTATTTGATGTGATATCAGAAATACTCGTTCGATTGGTCCCTTTCTCCGTTAACGTTTCAAGCGATTGCATCCTCTTTGGTTCAATCTTTGTATTGCCAAGCGCGCAAAGGAGGTTGTAGTGAGTCGGTAAACACTTAGGGGGCAATTAAGAAAATATAAATTATGAATTACTGTGAGACAACTCTTTTACTATTATGTAATTGGAAGTGTATCTTTATATTTAATAATAATGAATTAAAATTTGAATTCAGTATTACCTCTTTTATATAATTGATACCTATATGAAATTATACCACAATCATCTACTTTCCGTCTAGAATGAAATATACTTTTATGTTTAATGACGTTGACGTTTTCTTTTTTTTTAATATTCGTTTACAATATCAAAGTTGACTCTATCATTGTTCGTCCCAAATATTTAAAAATAATGGATTTTTATAATTTAATAGACGTTGGTAGCAATTCTGTTGTACAAAATAGACTAAATTCAGGTTGAATGTGGTAACAGAACTTAACTTATCATATTGATTTATTGATCAATGACTGGAATAACATTAAATCAAAATTCAAAATTAAGTTACGAGTTTTTTAGTTTAGTTTAGAGAGTAATACAGTATTGGCACCACTATAGCAATAACAATTAATTAAGGAACGTCCATATAACGTGGATGCTTATCTTTCGATCGTTATTTCCTGTCCTGTTAAACTTAATTTGCATGCTTTACTCCTTTAAATATACCAGTTATAACTTAATAATGATGTAAATATTTATTTACAAAATTAACAAAAATATCTTCAAACATATTTGTTTTGGTAGATTACGAGTTAAAAAAATAATTTGAGAAATTAACCAGTCCCAGTTTCTCTCAATGGCGGCATTGTACCTACTTGTGAATGACAATGCTGAAAGTAATTTAATTGAATGCAAAATTAACAAATGCGATATAAGTAGTTACCTAACAATTAATACATATACTTAGATATCTAACTAATGGTAGCCCTATGGGGCGTAGGCACGTACGCAAAGGAAGGGCCGGGTGTACCGTGTCCACCCCCAGAATACCTAATCTGCTGCCTACCCCAGAATTTTTACTAACTTAAAATGAAGGCTGAAAAATTTTAAAACTCTCACACAAAAAGAACTGTTACGCTAAAGTCGAGCAAATATGGCAAAAATTTTTACTAAATTATAACAAGATTTTTTGTAATTATTTTATTCTAAAACAGTAAAAATATAACAAATAATCAGATTTATCTAACGAGAGAAATCCACTAAAGTTAGCATTTCTTACGGGATGGTAAAGTATAGACAGTGAATAACTTTTACGGAAAAAGCTGCTACGTATATTCTTTAATAAAATCAGTCTCAAACTTGACATTGAGCCTAGTGCTTTCACAGAATAGAAATTCAATAATATAAAACCTACTTAAAATGTTTTGTTTCATTCAAATTTTAGATAAAAATACTGAATATAAGCACTGCACTCTATGCAACACTTCTAAGAGCATTTCAATATTTTTGTTAACTTTTAGTTTGCCTATTTTTAATTATATATTGTAAAGCTGGTAAAATATTTTTAATGTTAATTAATAGTGCATAATATTATATCTTAAGGTATATAAAAAAAATCTCAATTAATTATAAGCATGAGAGATCTTATCGTGTAACTGTCCGCACTGCAATATCTCAGCAGGACTTTAATATCGGCAATATAATTTTATCTGTTCAAAGAAATGTGTGTTGATAAAATCATATAGATAAAATATGCCGCAATTAAATTATTATTATAATAGTTATTCTGTTCACCTGTGCGATAATTTATTAGTTATTTGAGATTTTTTTTTAAAGGCTGTCTGACGATTTTCTTGTCAGACTTAGAAATGTTGTTTATTTTTTTAAACCCCCAAATATCAAATAAATCTATTTTAAAAGGGTTTTATCGTGTGTATTTTTAAAAATAATAATGTATATGTCGCATCATCATTACGAAGATCGTTAAATTTAGTTTAGTGATAAAATACCCGTTGGTAATGAATTTGATGATCTTGTTCAAATCAAAATTCCCAAATGACTAGGTTTACAGATACCTAGCTCAGAAAAGCTCTTGTATTTTGTTACAGAAACGCGACTGGCGCAGAGCACGCACCGTCTCCCAGATTGGCCGTGTCGCATCACCATTACGAAGATCGTTTGATTTAGTTTCTTTTATTTTAATTGCTAGTTACTCGATTACTTAATTACTCGATTGTAAAGAGAGCGTGATCATCGATACCCTTAATTTTATTAGAATGGTGACACTGACTTTGACAGTTCGTTAATAAAAAGCAAGTTGCCGCCATTTTGGCACACATTCTGTTCGCGGTCGCCGAGGAGTAAAGACATCTGACGATATCACGCTCATCTCGTTATATTTTCGTGTGAAAAGTTATAAAATGGAGCAAATCCACGTTGGTATACACGCCTGCAGTGTTATTTTAAAGATAGTCCTCCGATATGGACAATCTATTTGGGCTTCGTAATAGCCTGTTCTGAATACCCGCCGACATATATGTAAACAATACTTGTGGATTGGCACTTGTTGTAATAATAAGTTTAAACATGGTTTTCAATGCAGTTGCTCATAAAGCGCTATTTTTTAATCCATTGTAAACACCGAAAGTGAGTCTTTAAACACGTGTTAAATAAAAATGTACTAAATCCTTTACTGCACACATGCTTAAAAGTATTTTTTTATTTTTTTTCGGCCGAGCGCCAAAGAAATTTAAAAAAAATTGATGAAAATATGTCAAACTTTAGAGGCAAAAGTATTCAAGGAGCCTAGAACGAATATTTTCAAATAAAAATGTGTGACACGAAAACATGTTCAAAGATCACGTTTAATTTTAACATATAATTTTTACCTTTACTACATACTTAGTTTTATTATCCTATATATTTGTTTTATTTCCTCGCAAAAAGCATTGAAACATGTTGTAAGAAACTTGAGCGTAAAAGGTTTATCGAAATCGTGCCAATGAATTTGGCCCTTATTCGTAAAACCTTACTTTCCGCACTCGTATAGTAAATACTTGTTATAATATAAAAAAAAAAAAATTATGTGTGACATATTTTATGACTATTATATCGATTGTTATTGTGTGTCTTAAAGCAAGCGATGACTAAGCAATAAGCTTAGTCAAAGGATTGATAAGGTCAAAGTTCGCGTCAGAACTGAAACTGATAAGCTAGATTGTAATCTGCCACGTAGGCGCCAGGCTAGGCTTCGTGGAAGCCGGGTCGAGCACGACACGCCAACACACGTGACCCAGATGGTAGAGTAGATGTATGTTACTCGTAAAATTTATGTAGATACAGAAATCTATACGAATTTTTGGTGCTTTGAATCGGAAGGCAAAGAAGTTTTCATATGCATTGAAATAGAAAATATGTAAAAGCAATTTTTTGTTCCAAAAAAAGACTTATCACATTTAAATATCCAATAAGTGTTGTTTGTTTACCGTTTTAATAAAAGGCTCGTATTTTTAGATTCAATATATATATTAGAGTCGATATTATTAGTATGTTAGTTGTTACATTATGAGTATGTTAGTTTTTTAAATTATTTACATGGTTAACTTCTTTTTTCTAAATATTCAGTTAATTTTGTATTTCTGCGAGTGTAAAATTGTTTTTGTATTTTATAATTATATTATTTATTTATAATTATTTATTTGTCAATTATTGTAAAAATCATCGATGTTATCCAACATGGACGTTCAGATGTTGGGCTTACGACGATGTTACCGATGTCAACATCGATTTTTTTGTAATCCCTACGGTAAATAGCTAATTATAATAGTTTTCTAACTAATAACAGTGCGTCCTTCATTGAAATTCTTGTTTATTTGGTAAATATACCTGCCTAAATTAGAACATTTTCATTACTTCTCTCGACTATAGATACAAATATGAGTGTGTCGTATGCTATTCGATATCGAAGCCCTCATTGATGTAGTTGAAGTTGTCCTTATTTTCAAATTGTCCAATTGTCCTAATTTATCGGCGCCGGTTTGTAATGCGTTAGGGTTGTCACTGATTAATGAAGTTTACTTTTTCTACATTACATAGTTAATTTACAAGTACCTGGATAACTTAGCTTTGTTCGTTCTTTTATTTTGATAAATCATGTTTTTCGTAAATTATATTTTGTATCCTAATGAGATAATAATATAAACTAGTTATTTAAATATAGTTTACGAAAAACGCTGTTTATCAAAAAAGGACGAGCAGAGAAGCAAACATTACATAATATCAAAATCACTTTTTAATTACAGTAGCTTTATCTAAAGGAGCAAAATGTAACGTTAATTTTTTTCGCCCGATTAACGTTCCTCATTAAATTAAATTATCAAAAAAGACGAAAAAATTGAAAACGTAAGCTACTTTGATAGAAATCGGAAAGCAATAAAAACTAAAAACATTATATACAATCAAAATCCCGTTTTAAAATACAGTGGTGTCTCCTAGCAACATGAGCTAAATGTAACGTTTTCGTTTACACAATTTAAAAATTATTTACTCCTGCGTAATCAGCTTAAATAATTTAAGAATTGATTTGTATAAGGGTTCATATCATGATACGGATATAAAACGACAAATTGAATAGTAAGCAATGGTGACATTCCCTATACAAACTTCCATTCCCATTTTCATCCCTTTATGTGTTGTTTTTCAGGATAAAATATAGCCTTTGTCCTATAGGTTTGTGGACTGATGCTAAATGCAGATTTAACGGGAAATTGTTGCCGGATTGTTCGCCACTAAACAGTTTTGCCTAGATTAATTGTGATTGTAGAGACTTGTTACAATTTTGACAATGAATGTTACACCATGGCATAGTCCTTCTGATACATCTAAATTACGCAACAACTTAATAATTCGACGTTTTTTCAATTTTGATTTGTGTAGTAAAGTATTAAGTTGTTCCCCGTTTGCAGTTTTTCAATAGATAGGTATATAGGTTTCTCAAGGAATATTTCATCTATCTTATATTTTTAACACTAAGCTTTTATGTTTATTTCGCGTTTTTCTTTTCAAAAATAAAATGTAATAAATAATCTGTCGTCGGATTAGAACCGGCGTATTCTGGTTTCAGGTTCTGCCGTTGTTATCGATTTTATTTTCTGTGGTAAAGTAATTAGTTCGTCTCAATGTGTAGTTTTTTATTAGGTAATAGCTAAAAAAAAAAAGAAAAAAAAACCCAAGCTAGATTCGAACCCGTGCTTGTTTGAGACATTAAAACGGCCTGTCTAGGCTATTTTAACGAAAACGAAAAGGACTTTTTTTTTAATTAAACCTAGACCTAATTCATTGTTACTTCTCCGGAAACTCCGTACATACCAAATTTCATGAAAATCGTTGGAGCCGTTTCCGAAATTCCAATATACAAGAATTACTCATATAAAGGTTTAAGATAAGACAACATCATAGGCAACACTATTGATGGAAGGACTGAAAAGCAATTTCTTTCAGATATTAAAAGATTATTAGTTTCATAAATGGTTCTTGTGTTTGATTATGACAATTTATTATTATTATTTTATATTTTACATTTGACAATTCAGCGAAACATGAAAAATGAAAAAAGAAAAATGTTTTATTTATTATGATATATGAAATATATAATATGTGAAACAGTGTCTGCAGTTAGTCGATTATTTACCAAAATATTATAATGTTTTGTTACAAAGTCCGGGAAGGACCTCTCCTTTGAGAAAAGCGGCATAATGGTGTGAGTTACATCATAAAACCAAAGGTAATCCATTTCATTACACTTTAAAGCGTGGGTACAGTGCAGGTTTTATATAGCTGAAACATAGTTTCTAGGCCTATTATGATGCATTGTCCCTCGTAGACAATGACGCCGGCATGAATAAAATATCATGGTGCAGGATTCTGGTCCGCATTCTTCTTCCCAGCCTCGAGCGCATTTTATATGATTCTCCATAGGGTTTTACTTCGTCGGTTTAACATTAGTACGAGTAGGTAAACCATTATATTGGCATGATTAATTAACAGTTAAAAGTAGTTGGATACGTAGGAGTTTTGTTAGCGCAAAATATCTAAAAGTAAGCTAAAAAAGTAAAAAAAAAATATACAGGACAGGACGAACTTAAATAGAAACAAATTATTTAATCATCGATTCCTGACGTGACGACAATGGTCACCATTTGATCTTGTAAGTATTTTTTTAATTTATATCTACCACTAAGATTTTGTTTAAGGGTTCGATTATTGTACTAATGTTACGTAACGAAATACCATGGAAGTGTCATTATTACATTAACTGAGGCGAAGCACAGATGGAGAAATTTGCCGCAAATTGAGACACGATTTCAGGTTTATTGCTGCTAACCTTTTATTTATTTGTAAAACTATTCCTTACCAACGAGTAATGTACAACGAAATGCGTCAGGTGCAGGTGAAGTTCTGGTCAGGGATCAATCAGATGAGACATAATACGGTCATTATTCTGCTGTTTACAAATAGTTTGGTATTTTTAGTGTAGTTTTTATTTATTAGAAAAACGCTCATAATCTTCAAATAGCTAAAGTGTCAATATAAAGGGTCACGTATCTTAAAAAAGAAATAGGTATCATCCGTTTGGGACCATTAAAATGTCATTTTTTAGTGATCGGAGATTAAATTTTGTTATCTCTTTAGCCATTTTCATTTACTGATTCCGATAATCTCTATAATATACATCTCTATAATATTTCCAAAACTCTTCGAAGACGTCAAGATTCGATCACATTTAGACAGACGATTTCAGTCTCCCGGCCCAAAGCCTCTTCTTGCTTCGGAAGGCACTTTCAGTCATTGGCCTTCAGTCGTTAGATTTGATGACAGGGAAGGCTTATTTATAAATGAAACACTCAATATTAATTTATAATACAGAATTTATTATAATAATAGTATAATATATTCAGATGTAACAGCAATTATTTCCATTCTCTTCCTCAATCACACCATCACCTTTCCAACAATATTTACAAATTCTTTGTCATTAGTTTCATAACATATTAACACTGAACGCATCCGAAATATATTCCATTCGTTTTTTTATACCCTTTTGAATTTATTATCATGTGTCATCACAGAATAAGAAATAATTTTATAACACGCTTTCGTAAAATAATGGTTTTAGTTTGGTTAACATAGTTTTTTTATTTATTTTATATGTTTTATGAGTTAGAGTTGCATATGTTTTTCATGATAAAATTATTATACGGTTTAAACCATCAGTTAAAGTTATCATCATCAGTAGAAAAATGTTGTATTGGAAATGTTTAGCAAATGTCAATATAAAATTAATTCTTATGCTTTCTCCGATTCGCAATCGATAATTTTTATTCCATTGAAGACGCTGTACATAAAACTGAATTATAAAGTAACATTAAATCAACGTATTGCTTTAATCTTTCATTGTCACTAACGTTTGAGTTAATTATTTACGGGATAATGTTACCATGTAACGACTTGCAACGGGTCCAAACTATTTGGGAGTTATTAAGGCGCCTACAATTAAAAATTTTAACTTTCAATTTATTTTCTACAAATAAATAACTACCAAATAGCTTAACATTTTATATGAGAAATCTAAATATATGCGAGCGAATTGAAAGAGTTAAAATTCAAATTAATAAAAAAATATATAGATAATTAACTCTAAATGTAAGTCAATTTGAAGCCGACGGATTTTTGGAGTATAAAACAAAATAGCTTCGCGCTGTCTGTACGCTGAAATCTTTTAAACGGATTATATTGCGATTTTCAACAACAGATAGAATAACTCAAGAGGAAGCTTTCGTTCATGCAGGCCAAGCCGCTAGCGGAAAGCTAGTATACAATAATCCCAATGGATTGCGAGTAATTACCTTAGTTTTTTAAAAGTAATACTTCATCCTTTGTCTCTTTCTATTTCATTGCCGGATGAAATGAGATAGATAGATAGATTTTCATTGCAATACTCTATCTTTCTTTGCCGGGTGAAATGAGAAAGACAGATAGATAGAGATTCTCGTCTCTATACTTTGTTTTAAAACAAGGTATGTGGTAGCAAGCCCGTAAACAATTACTCTTACTTTAAACCATCTGTGTCTGGTCCTCACGCATCCCTAGTAATTCCATTTATAATCTAAAATACATTTACAAAACCCAGCTTGCCATTAGATGGAAGCTTATTTAATTACATTTGTTTTACTAAGGTCCAATGCAATGTACAATATAATTTATTACAATCTATTTAGGTACGTGATCTTACACATTTGCAATCATAATATTAGAATTTAATACCAAGAGACCAATATGAGATAATTGTTTTATTTCTAAACTTGTTTTGTGTCTTCATTAACATTTATTACGGTAGCACTGCTTTGTCTAGTTTTTTTCAATACATCATCAACCAAATATAATCCGAATGAAAACGGTGAACTTGTAACTAAATGCAGTTCTTCAATTAACTTTAGAAATATGTTTATTGCTAAAATAATCATATTTGTAAAAATGAAATCATAGATATAATTGATTTCTATTATTTTGGTTTCAACAAAAACAGAAGTTTAAATCTTAATTGCTTTATTTTATTGTTATTGGATACCGCAGAATAAATAATACAATACGACAGTGATACAGATTATATTACTATATCATATCACATAACATAATTATAGATTAATTTATGACTTATCGATATTTATAAATAATAATAACCGTAATATTAATATGGCAACAAAATAAATTTACTAGCTAAGCACCTAAACCAATAGGAGTTTTAAAATGTATTTACACAATCATATCTGTACATTCAACCCTTATATTAGCATATATCACTGGCGACTAATAGTTAAACATCTAATTATAAATTATTGCCAATCATCTAGTATTAACAACATTTAAAGTTTCTTCAAATGATATAATATCTATTATTATGACGATAAATTCAGGATTTACCATAATATAGTTTTTTAAATGCCGAAGTATTGTAAAGCTTCCGTTACGAAGTATATCATCGCCTAATTCTATAAAGAGTACCAAAGATATATACAAAATGAAGACAATACGATATGCACTGTACATTTAAAAGGGGATTAAACAAACAACTTTTTTCAAAGCAATTTAGTTTGGCGGCAAATAACCGTATGATTGGACGTTATTTCAGAAACATATTTCACCGCAAATTGCTTTGAAGATGTTGATCAGTTAAATGCCACTATAGACTTTCAAACGCATAATGTAAATGCATCAAAGTCCAGACCATTTGAAGATTTTGATAATACCAATCGTAAAGGATAAACGCATATCCTTGGATTTCGGCGAAGAAACTTTTATACTAGTATAAGACTAGCTACTGTATTGTGCTTCGGAGAGCTTCTGCGATGTCGTTCATATAGAACGACGCCAAGCTATTTATCAACTTTGTCTTTTACTATCAGACTAACTTTTCTACTAAAAATATAGCAGTCACTGGACGTGCTTTGCACACACCACTTCACATAATGATATGGGAATTCTGGAGATCTCACCGAGGCGCTGTGAACAGTCACAGGAGTTCAGCGATTGGATTTAGGTCAGACAGTATCTGGCTGCAGACATCAAAGCTACACTGAGAATGGCCGTAAGCACTGGTCGCGATGTGGTCGCATATGAAGTTCCTGGTACCGTAGACGTGAATGTTGGCTCCCCCCCAGGAAATGATCTGCTTCCTGTTAACGGATTAATTGACTCAATAATAGCAGTGATAAGCAGCAAGCAAAGTAAAACAGGTAATACATATCATTGTTCATAAAACATGATTTTATAAACAAAAAAATTGTATTACCTGTAGACTTGGGATTGATATATTTTGGGAAATAAACTGAAGAATATTATGAATTATAAAAGAAAATATTAATATAAAGGAAAATATATTAGTAAGATTTAAAAATTATTTAAACGAATTTAATTAAGAAGAGTTTTCAATTTACCTTCCATGCCTGATCCTGTATCACCTGAACCTTGGTCGTAAAAAGTGTCGTCGTTTCCTTCGTCGCTGTCGTAGTTTTTGCCTGATCCTGAGCCTTCTTCTCCCGCTTCGTCACCCTGCATGAATGCTTCAGCAGCGGGCGCGGCGCTTTTCAGCGCAGAAGTCATAAGTAGCTAGAGACAAAAACAAGTATTCTATATTTGTTTTTATTTCCACAATTCAGAAGTCTTGACTATGTGCTCATGGGCAGATGAACTGTTAAGCAACTTAATGATTATCCGTCGACCTTAAGATTGAGACAAATAAAACAACGCTTTGTGAATGAAAATACGCCCAATTCAAGAAAATCTCAACCATATCTAGTAGATTACAGTGAGGCCAATACTAAGCTTTAAAATTTATACATATTGTGTATTAGACTCACCTGCCTAGCTTGTAAAAAACGATTTCTAAGAGCAGCCACAGCGGCGTGGTCATGATCTCTGTTTGCTACCGTCACCTCCGGGTTGTACTTCTGGTCGCTAACTGAAGCCGATGCAACCAGCACCTTTGTGTACCTGTTAGTAAATTATTATTGATTACAATTCAGTAACGTAACTGGACGTTCGCCAGTAGATGAAGCACACAAAATTTGAACCTCTTAAACAAATTATAATTGGTACGAGTAGATATACAAAGATTACTTACTTTCCAACTGAATCGCCATTCCAGCATTGTGCATCGTCTTCGTTTTCTGCTTCACATAGTTGGTCTGTCATTTTGGCGAAAAGTCTCTTATTCCTGGCTAAGGAGGCCGCGAAATGAAGGAGTTCTGTGTATGGTGGTGGCGCTCTTAAAGAATTCCGCCGTGCTGCGGGAGGGTGCGGAGTGCTGGGCTGACTTGGTAGATCAAATGTCGCTGGTGTACCACATTCTTGACGGACCTGGTGAAGGAAAGTAAAAAGTGTTAGAATGACCTATTTGGTTAAACAGACTTCTCTAAAGTTAAAGTTAGATTTTTTGGAGAATATCGATAAGTTACGGTTGAATGGCATCGCTCCATCTCTAAATAGAGGCTGTCGTGTGGATACAACGTGGACTTCAAGATGGGAAAGAGACAAAAGACTGTCACTATCTAGCTCATTAGACCTCTGCAATGAAGTGAGGACTTAGGATGGCCAATTACATGTGACTACGAAGAACTGTTAAGATTATTGTAAAAGTATACATAAAGCACTCGGCTACAATTTTTACAAAATAAAAGAAATGAACATATGCTGTATTTTAGAGGCAACTTTGTGATTTTATTATCGCCATAATTTTGACAGAACCCTTAGTAATATCTCGTTGATTATTATTTGAGTCTTGTTTCTTTATACAAAACCTGTTGAGTTAGTAAATTTGGTGTACGTGCCCTCATAATATAGTGATGAATGAGAAAAAAAGTTCCCGCTTGTTTGTGTCAAGTCCGCCTGCCTGGTGTCGTAGTAATGTAACCTCGTACCACGTAACCGTTGTAATTTGTATTGACATCACCGACATCAATAACTTCGGTGAATATTACGAGGTTGAGAATGCATTGAATCTAGACGAAGATTTCTAGAGTTCATTTACCAATATCGTGCCGGTATCGATGAATTCGTTCTCAAAGTACTATAAGTCAATTGATTTACCAAATAAATCAAGTATTCAAGTTTGATTTCAGTGTGCAGCATAAGAAGAAGTATCTATGTAGATAAGCAAAATTTGAAGAATACCTTTCCCTATAAATTTACCATTTACACTCACTTGAACTATGAGCACATCTGGTATACAAAAATGGTAATTTGTCGATCGATTCTTTTGATTGTGTATTCGGTCAGAATATGTTTGTGGTACCGGTTATGGTATGTAGTTTGGACATGGCCGTTTGTTGCAAAAACGGTAGATATAATCAATGCGTTCCAGGCACGATGAAGATAAATTGCGCCGCTGTCAATGCTCATATTCATTTGTTAGCGACGCCGCGCCGCCGCCGTGAGCCGGTTCTCATCTGATAGGTGTGATGCCAGCGGGCACCATCTTTAGATACCGCATACTCGAGTGGTTCTTCTTTTGACGAATGACTTTTCCGTTTAAGTAAATCGGGAGTGAACATTTACTTCATTTACGTTGTTTTTTTTTTCAGTTACAACTAACGAAAAAAACGCTTCAATAAATGCGGCCTGTGGATTCATAAATAGCCTTATTCGTGGAATGATGCCAATTTTAATTAAATTTCTTTGAAATTCCATAAAAATACCACATTTATTTGCTTTTATATCTTAATGGCTACGAAGCTCATATGATCGGCCAGGAATAACCACAGCTCAATATCAGAACAGTCATTGTCATTGATGAAAATTTTAATTTTATGTATATTTACATATAGCTTATAGATTATTAATTAATGATCGTAAAAATATTGGAATGAAGAACGAGTCAATTAAGACGAACGTCTTAGTTGTAGTGGCTTCACTTTTTTGGTATGTATTGCGTATGTATATCTGGACATATTAATATCATTGTTGAAAAGACGTTAAAATAAGCATATCACATGACTAGTTTGCTCATTTTCAGATCAGATCAGATTGATACATCTATTAGTATTATTTTTATTGATATCTTTTATTTTCACGCACACTATCCATTGTCTTTTTCAATCAACACCTCCGATGAAACCGTTCAAAAGTTGATTCATTGCGTAATATTTTTGCTTTATGACAACGTACAATATTTCCAACATAGCCTCAATTTCGAGACGTTAAAACGAATAATTAGAATAGAATAGAATCAGCGAAAGTCGTTGCGCTATAACAGCCATGAGTTCAACGTCGAACGGAGTGCTGTCACGTTATAGAGCTTCAATGTTTTATTACCTTTTGAAGAAGGTATGACAGCGTATAGCTCGATGAGTTTGAGGAGTTTTTATATCAAAGCAGCAGTCACAGACTTATAGGTCCATTGTTTAGCATCCTTAATACTAAGACCTCACGGAATTTGGCGCAGAAATAGCACAGTACGTGCAGGCGCATGGTCTGTGCGGTCTGCGCGCGTCGTGTGAACGGCCCCGCAGGCGCGCGACAAATGCAAATAAACCAACGGCTGCGACGCAAATAGGCGCATAGCTCTAACACTTCTAACCGACTGTTGCAGATATTCGCAGAGTTATACACTCGTTAGCATTTGCTTTTGCAATCGTACGAAAGGTCAAAGTGTGCCTTATTCTGAATGTTATATTTAAACTTACTTTATGGTTAACGGCTCGCGATGTCAGAATTTTTGGATGACAGTATTTGCACAAAGATGATTTGGAGATACAGAACTTTAATTAAAAGATGTTTTACATTTGTAGATACTGTTGAGAACAATATCGTTGTTCGGATTTCCATCATAAAAAAGCCTATCGCTATTTAATTTGTGAGTTCAGTAATGTTAGTAATGTTGTCTAATATTAATCTTTATTTATTTTTATAAAAAAGTTAATTGAAATAATTGTCCTATAGGTAATCACTTTACAGGTGAAAATGAGCTTCTATAAATGAATGGGTTGCAGCAAATGTTAATAAAAATATAAATCAAATATTATATATACCATTTCGCCCAAATATCATATCAAATGGGA
This sequence comes from Diatraea saccharalis, assembly GCA_918026875.4. NCBI lineage: Eukaryota > Metazoa > Arthropoda > Insecta > Lepidoptera > Crambidae > Diatraea > Diatraea saccharalis. The sequence continues at coordinate 6,351,992 of OU893341.1, read as the reverse complement.
TACTAAAAAGAACGGATTACACGTCAAAGTATAGGATTTAGTTTTGGAGAAGTTTCCACATATATAAAGCAAGATTTCCTTGCGTAAGTCTGAATCAGAGCCCGACGAAGGCAATGGGAAAGTTTTATTACGCCTCTGACATCTGTCACGGAGCACCGAGGAACACGTTGACTTATTCAGCTTCAGTCTGACGTCTGGAATATTGATATCATAGAATAGAAAAATTTGCCAAGTGCGATTCAAGTTTGCACACGAAATGTGTCTGCAAATATAACTTGACAGTTTCTGAGTTAAAATTTTAGTGTGTTGTTAAGTTAATCTTTTCTTGATGTATAAAGCTATGTAGTGGTGCTGTTCAGAAATTTTAATATGAGGTTTATGTACGCCGTTAATTTATCGTGTACCAGAATAGTATTTTTGGTCTAAAACTTAATTAATATTGATATGGTTCACGTTTTAATAAAATATTAACGCAATTTTTCTTATTTTTGATAAATTTAAAAAGGTGAAAGTTTTGAAAGCCGTCACGAAAATCTGATTCAATAGAAAATATTTAAATCAAATGATAAACAGACTGCAGAAGCATTTTACGTACGGAACCCTGAAATCAGCAAACATACAAAATACGTATACGGAACAATTTGGAAAAGAAGCCTTATGATTTGAAAAATTGAGTCAAACCAACAAATTTAAATTTGATATCAGTTTGATTACATTTATTTGGGAGAACGAAAAGTCAGACAAATCTACGGCGAGATAACTTGTACTGAGAATAACTGAGAAAAAAAGACCAAATGCACAAATTAAAATGAGCAAGTTTCATTATTTATGAAAATTTTATTTATATTAATTAATAAAAAAAAAATCTTAAAAAATTAAAAAACAGCTATACCTAATTAGTTTATGTCACCCGCCTATGACTTACCTAGGCATAGTTTATGTATATCTGTGCCTAAGTGATAGTGAAAGAGTTTTTAAAATAGCTCCCGTAGAGTCGGAGCATATTCGGTACAGATAAAAAATAAAATATTTCGTCTTTATAATATTATTATACTTATAGATTAATTAGTTTTTTATAATGTTAGATATATGTAAAAAAAAAACAAGACAGACGCCAAGATATTTTCATGAATCCACTTAAGCTAACATCATAATAACATGGTATATCTAATCTCGTCATGTAACATGTAAATTGGTAGGCAAATGCGTGGGTATATGTATTATTAAGTATGTAATTAAGTTACAAAAGTCTCATATCAAAAAGTTCGCGATACAACAACTTATATCGAATAGATTTTTTGTTATTCGTAAGTAGTTAAAATAAAGATATTATCCTACACCCGGTTTCTGAATTGAAAATTTGAAGTTGAGCACGTCTCAAACCGTGCTTAAGCCATTTTAAACAGGTTTTCATTATGAAATATATTTTTTTAATGATCAGTTGATAGCAATTTGATAAAACTAAGACTTTTTGCTATATAAAACATAGAAAACTTAAGTTATTGTGAATTATCAGTTGAGATTTTGGGCTTTTCTCAATTCAGAAACCGGCCGTTAGAGGTATTATGGTAGAGATAAGTTCGTATAGAGGAAGCATCATTTAAATTTGCAAACAATCATTAGCACCGTGTGTCCCAACATAACCGGATCATTCCACGGTTGGCAACAAAAACCTCCAATAAAAACTGTCTGCCTATTAAGAGAACGTCTAAATCTCTTAATATAAAAACTATTTTGATATTAAAAAAAGACAAGCAAATCTGTAGATTTGTAAACCTCCTTCAAATAACACTGTATAAATAGATTTTTATCAGCATCACATGTCTAAAACTAATAATAATTACAATATTTTCTTCAATCTGCAATCACATCGTTTTTACCAACAATAAAAATTAATAAATGGGTCTAGCCGAGGTGTGATATTGTGGTATTTTTCCGTATTCGTAATGGTTTGGGAATCAAAATTCATAAAACTTCTTTGATATTCTATTTCACATAGAATACTATCAACCCCGTTTATTTGGAGATGTATGTGTTCATCTTATTGACGGAATATTAATTTAAATTCCTTTTCTTTTTACTTTTATGTGCAATCTTAAAAAGCAGTAATTTGCCGTGAGTGTGGGGTAGGTTCTCTGCAGGTGTAACTGCTCCATAAATATAATATAATAAGGCTCAATTCCCATTGACGGAAAGCTTCGCGACGCGAAGCTTATTTTAATTTAGAAGTATCTGTCCCTAATAGAAATAGTATCTTGTACAAATTCGTTTGTATTATTGAAAATCGCTCGACTTCTGCGCCGACGTTTCGGCACATGCTTCGACATCAAAAAGGAGGTTCTATTGAACTGTACCTATATATTTCTAACGTCTGTTCATTAATTTCTCTGTGAATTGTGAATAGATTTTCAACTTTAAAATAAGTATTATATTTCAAATGTTATAAGTGTATTTGGAGACGGATTATTGCAGTATTTGCAGTTATGACAGATATTTTCAGTTTTTTTAACGCAATGCTTTTCATGTTTTTATAATAAAATTTGTACGTTGTATGCAAAAAACGCATCGTATTCCTTCGCTTCGACTCTGCTTTATTGGACATGGAACCTAAGAACTGAATAATAAAAACATAAACGAATAACATGAAAAAGTATATAATAGCGGTATCCTCGGTGAGTTCACAATGGATTAACAGAAATTATAGCCTTAATGGGCTGAGATGATACCTTGGCGGTTATTAACGTTGATTTTCTGCCCGCTTAAGACGTAGAAAGTGCTCTCAATGGTTTCATAATGACGCAATTATATTGAGCTTACGAATAGTTCGTTTTACATATTCTAAGTAAATAAATGTTCAATGGTATCTTTATGTGTAACGTTTTTATTTGTTAACTTCATGGCAAAATGGGGTTTAAATCAATTCCTAGACATATTCTGATTAACCTGATGACAGTTATTCTGACAGCCTGACAGATCATTCGGGCTGCATTTTGTCTGATCAATCAGTTAGTTGTACATGGAATCGCTCGGGTTACAATGGATAATAATCCAATGTCAAATCTATTGGTACAGGATTGAAGTTTTAAAAATGGTTTGGAAAAAAAAAGTCTTGCGAAGTTTCTGAAAAATTGAAAAAGGAATATTCAAAAAGCAATTTAAACTAACAATTGATATCCTAATTTAAGACGGACCTTTTTTTCTAATCCTATTTTGTCAATACGGCATTCGCAGTATTTTTTGCTAAGCATCTAATTTATTCATTCGTCGTTAGAAATAAGAATTGATTCAGAGTCCACATGTTAAATAATGCAGAGCGGTTGACAAAAACAAATGTTATATCCGGTATCACACAGCCTGTGCGAAGTGAATTCAAATTTGTCAATTACTATTTGTCCATATCACACACCCGGATACATATATTGTCTATGTTAGTTTTTACAGTTATTATTCCACGGCACTGATGTCTATTTTAATATTAAATAGCTTAGCATATAAGAATGGTTATGAGATGAAATCTTAAAGCTGGCTACAGACGGTCTGCAACGTTAAGTGCATTGCAACATTTTCATACATTTTAATGTGCTTACGAACGCATTACGCACTCATGCGCACGTTGTGTGCATCGAAGTCATCCATAGTTGTCGACGACGGTCTGTCTCTGTGTTTTCTATGAATGTTTTTCAGTCTTATTTATATTTGTATTAAACCATTAGCCGTCTAAAGCAAATTGATAATGACAGAAGAGAAAAAGTAAACGTTAAATTCAGACGTGTTGACTTATTTTGGTCGGATAGTTTAAACCTCGTATTAAAGTTAGTACTTGTTATTTATAATAAGACGGTAAGAGTGAGTAGTCTGATTTAGACGGTGTGTCTTGAACAAGCATGGAATTACATGTTGTGTTGAAAAAAATCTGTACGCAGCTTAAGAAATCTCCTCCAAAACGGATACGACTTTAGTTTTTTTTATACATATAAAGTGCGTACGTTTATTATAATTTCATTAGGGATACAAAAGAACATCTTATTTTTATAAGTCTTTAAATAAAATGGGAAAATACTTTTTATTTACTTTACTTCTATTGATTTATCAATTAGACAAATTGCCTAAAATAAAGAAAGTGATTGTCGATGATGACATTTAAAATCAGTCGCTCGTTTGTTTTTTCGAAATTTCCTTTTTTCAAAATTAGAACTCTTTTAAAAAACTCAGGAGAATCAATAACCGACAACAATAGGAACATGAATTATGAAGATAACCGTGTAAAGTATCGTTTCCGAAATATTATCCTATAAATTTTTGTATTGTATTGTCACCGGTTACTTTGATGGCTTATATCTAGAATAATATTAGACACAATTATTGTGTCTAATATCATATTTCTATTCAAGTTAGCAATTTTTTTTAATGTCTATTTAAAATGTCTAATTAAAATGTAGGTACAACCCTTTCGTGTCTGTCATAAATTTTATATTATCGCAACTTTGGAAACTAAATCTTTTCGGAATAGCTCAATCTTTGGTAGCAATTCGGTGGCGATCAATTACAAAGTTTTCATCCCCACCCCTTCTTGCGAGGTTCCTCGTCTGTAACGGTCAGGGAAAAACTTTAAGGCCGTGTAACTTTTTCACCTGCCACAAAACTTTTGCCGGAATGAAATTCTTAAATAATAGTAAAAGTTCAGCAGTTTCTTTTGTTCAGTTCGCAGCGTTTTAGATTGACTTGCGTTTGTGATATCAGTGGCAATTTAAAATAATCGGTATTGAGGTAAAAATAATGTATAAAGTGTTAAGATAGTTATGATTAAAATGATATTATTTGCTAAAAAAATAAATTCTATTTAGTTCATCAGTCAGATAATAACTTCAATTTCACAAGCTCGCTTCACAGTTTTTTTAGAAAAAGTACAAAATCGTGACGTCATTTGACATTTAAACTCAATGTTTTTTAACGGACAAACAAAAAATTTTGCCGTCATCCCTACTAGTGTAAAATATTGACAAATCGAGAGAATATCATAGAGACATTTCAAAATAAAAGGTGTATCTAGTCTAATTGCTAGTCTTTAATACGGATCGAGTTAAACAACTGCACTGGTCTGTGTAATAAATTATGCAGCTATGGCCCAGTCAGATATAAAAAGATATAATTTATATAAGGTACCTATATCTAAATTTGCAAGTGTAAAAGAGATAGCAAATAAATTAGCAATTAGCAGGTTTAAATAGCAACATCTACGATTTAGAAACAATAATACGAGCTGGGTAGAGACGCTATATTTTACGCTAATTTTTCATCAGCGTGGCCACCTCTCTAGCCTCTAGCCGTGAATCTAGCCATAGGGTACAACATCTTATCGATGTTATAGGTATTTCGTTTCATTTTACTTCTTTGACATGTCTTGATGGATAAATTTAGGATAAAATACTAATTTGGTAACGCTGCTGTAAAATTTACAATCGTCATTCTTTATCATTCGTTAATCTATACTAATATTATAAAGCTGAAGAGTTTGTTTGTTTGTTTGAACGCGCTAATTCATGAACTACTAGTTCGAACTGTAAAATTCTTTTTGTGTTGAATAGACCATTTATCGAGGAAGGCTTTAGGCTCTATAATATCACGCTGCAACTATTAGGAGCGAAGAAATAATGGAAAACGCGGACGAAATCGCTGGCGGCCACTAGTCATTAATAAAATACATGTTAAAGTAGTAAGACGAAAATGACACGATGTATCGTCACAACAATCCTATCTTTTGTTTTATTCGATGATTTAAATCACCACCACCAGCCCTTTTACGTCCCCACTGCAGGGGCTTAGGCCTTCCTTATGGATGTTTATGGAGGAGGATGACCCTCCACGCTGGCCCAATGCGGATTGGAGGGTATTAACGACTGCAAATTCAGCCGGGACCAACGGCTTAACGTGTCTTCCGAAGCACGGAGTAGCTCGAGATAATTTTTTTTTTGGTCACCCATCCCGTAACCGACCCTTGCGAAAGTTGCTTAACGACTACGATCGCGGGCCACGGCGCTTATCCACTACGCCACCGAGCTACTGATTTAAATACATCGTATTATTTTTTTAATACAAACCTCCTATCCTCCTCCTGATTGATTTAAATGTTATGTTATGCCAGACCCATTAGCCAAAAATAGGTGAACATACATAATAAAATACATACCCGTTGAACATAGAACCTTCTGGAAAGGTTACCAAGATTAGAAAGTTCTGTAAACGGGTCGGAACCTATTCAATTTTGATAGGGTAATCAATGCCTTATATTTCTTAGTGAAATATAACTACTTACCGATTTCTATGTTCATTTAATGATCCATAAAATATAGATAAGTAATTTACTTAAATGTTACATAAAACTAGTATTGTCATCGGCCTTGTATCAATGTAATAAATACGAGTATATCGTACAGCTGTCTAGTTTCAAGTAATTGGTTTGAGTGTACCCTGTGGGCGATATCGGGTAGCCCACAAATTGGCGCAATAGGGGTCACTTGTCAGATCCATTGTCGTTCTGATGTCATAAACCTCTGGAATCTTGTCCCGCAAATTGACGCTATTGCAATGCGAAAGCGACTTTCAATTGAAAGCTGAATCTAATCATTTCTGAGACTAACATTGTGGTGCGGTTGATACAGTTTTGCAAAATAATTAAGCATCAGAAATACCTAACGTAAGGAGCTCGATGACGCAGTGGTAAACGCGCTCGGTCTGCAATACGGTTCTTAAGTAACTTTTGCAATTGTTGGTCATAGGATTTGGGACCAAAAATTTGTCATCTTTAACTCCTCCTTGTTTCGAAGGGCACGTTAAGCGAAGGCTGAATCTGCCATCGTTAATACCCACCAATCCACACTGCGCCCGCGTGGTGGGCGATGGTCCATTCGACCTATTCGATTCCATCATAGGGAAGGCCTGAGCTCCAGTAGTGGGCATTAATATAGGCTGGTGATGATGATACTACCAAATGCTACCATTTATAATAGATTAATAAAAAATTGGTTTAGTCAATTCCGTACCGAGAGTAGTAATAGCTTACGAAAATATGTGAGACGTCGTTTTGTTTTCAAGGAGACAGAATAGACCCTCAAATCTGTCAAGTAAATGAAATTGTCAAGTGCTTCTACTCTTTCCCCATCAATTGAAATATTATCAACAATGGACAATTATATCTCGAAAGATTGCGATAAGCACCATTAATGCAACGATAATGTTGTCAATTCATTGACCAATAATAGGTACGGTTACGAAACCATTATAAAGACCCTTTCTCATTGTTCTACGGGTCGTTTATCTGTTACAGCCATTTAACTTTGTAACGGAGTGATTCCGATGGATTTTCAGTGTAACTAACTATTCATGGCATTAAAAGGTCCTCTTCTTAACATCAAATAATATGAATGGTTCCATAATTTTCTGAGGGCATTGTATTTTAATCTTAATAGTTTTAGGTTTGGTTGTTTGTTACACTTTCGTGCAAAAAGTAATGAACGGATTTTCATGTAATTTGATTCACACATAGGCTACTTTTTATCTCTATAAACCAATGGTTCTCTAAAGATAAAAGTATTGACAAGGCATCATATAAGTCGCGCGAGAGAAGCCTTTGGCAAGCTAGTTGTCTTATAAATCATTAATTTAATATGAAACTATGCCTTTATATTCAAATCCAAAGGCAACTTACTGCCTAATATCAGACTAGTTTAAATTTATGAACGATGGAACTTAATTTTATTCAATGAAGTTTTAACTCTATGTACAGAAAGTTTAATTTGAAATCTAATTCATTAATTAAAAATTTACTCTAACCTGTGTATATATTGCAGTTAGTGTTACCAAGCGTCCGGTAAAGTCAAACACAGTCGGGGATTATTTTGTAAGGTATTTTAAATAAAACCATTTTTAAATAACTCATTTGGTTTTAGTAGGATTTTGCATTTAGATAAAAAATAATTATTATATTTTTAAGAAAATATCCGGACTTTTTACTCTAATATCCAGCAACAATAATTATTTATCGTTCCGGCCTTTCGGTTTTAAGATCTGGCAACCCTAGTTACAGTCGATCAATATCTTGTCTGGTATATGTGTTTATAACATGTAGCTGTCTAAATGTGAGTATTATATTCAGCTCAGACTTTCTGCTCAGCTAGACCGGCTCAGCACGTTCTAACGGAGCAATAAAGTCGCATTACAATTCCACTACCTTTCTTACAATAAAATTTGCACCTACTTTATTGTTAGGTTTTATGTTGAGTGCAGCATCGGACTCGGGGACGAATGAGGTGCTTCGATTGGGAATCTACAATCTAATAGATCTTTAAGTAAATTTGAAATATTGCTTTGTTGCTGAAGCGCTGACTCGGTTTCTGAATTGAGAATTTAATAGTAAAGCACATCTGAAAATGTACGTAAACAAGTTTTCGTTTCTGATTTTAGTTTTTTTTATGATCAGTTGATAGTTTGATAAAACTAGGACTTTTTGCCATGTGATAACTTAATTCGGAAACCGGACGACAGAGTATTTAGTAGTTGTGAGAACACAACTATTGTTTCATTAATTAAAGATAATATTTGTCCTATATTGGATAGAAGGAAAATTGATTAGAGATCTCGCCGTTAGTTGCCACGTGTACGTTAATTGAGTACGGAAATTGCCAATAAAAACAGGCTGATTTTAGTTATAGATATTAATATTTATTACTCTAATATATTACTGACGAAAGTTTAGTACTTGATCATGTTATATCAATTAAATAAGAGATACGTAATAAGTAAGAATAAATTGCATTTTTCAATTATTTAATTATGTATCGAGGAATGAAAATTACTGTTTTTGGTTTATTTATAATACCAGAATTTACAGAGATATCGAACGTTGTATTATGAAATTTATTTTAGTAGTTTTTTTTAATAAATACTCATTAATATTATTGAGAGTATTAATTAATATTGATAAAACCATGCAATGATTGTTTATCAGGGTCGATTATTGATAACAACTGTATCTGCAATTGTATAAATGAAAATACTGAGACACAAGTTTCTTAAATTCAGAAGCATTTTTCAATTTGGTGATACTTAAAATACAGCATCACTTGAACAAGGCATAGCTTAACGCCTAATCTTACGAATCGCCTAAGCAAATTAGTTTAATTCTAAATAAACATTTTTTTCATTTAACCCTTGAGACACTTGTGACCTGTCATATTACGCAAATGTTCAGCGAAAGTTAGCCTTAGGCACCTTAGGCGATTCCTAAATATCGAGGCGTCAAATTTGGGCGACTCGTAAGTTTAGTGAAAATGGGCATGAGTCAGTTAGTATTAATATACAATTGTGAATTATAAATTGATCTAAGATAATAAACATAAAAATCTAATTAATAAAAAAAACTGAAGTCATATTTTAATAAACATTTGGAGCCAGACTGGTTCGGAATCGGTAGTCGTTACCTCCAGAAGCAATAAACAAGTTATTTTAGTCCAATAAATAAATATGATGCTGTTTTATATCAATAAGTTAGTTATACGATCGACGTCTATGGAGGCTATTCGTGCGCCCACGCAGGTCAAGCCTCAAGGCATGGGCGGATGATAAAAAGCACATTGCCTTATGGCCATCTCTCTAACTTAAGGCGAGATTTTACGAAACTACCACTTTTTAAACCAATTTTATTCAAAGGCTACGCTAGTATATGCCAAATAAAAATCATTTTATTAATCTTGAACGAATGGTCAATTGTTTACAAAATAAAAGGAAACATACATTATCATGTTTCCTTTTATTTAAAGTGTAGTTTAAGTAGTATATTTATAAGTTAACTTTATGCCGCCATCGTGTATTTCTGTATCCCAAAGGTTGACTGGTATTGCTAATAGCATTAAGTCCGCCTTTTGTACCAATTTAATGGACAATAAAGTTTGTTAAATAAATAAATAAATAATTGACTCGATAGAAAAAAAAGTTTTTAAACTAACTCTATATAAAATATATATATATATATATATATACAAAAATATTTGTTTGAAATAATCTAAAGACATCAAAATAGGTTTTATTAGTGCACTTGATTTTCTGTGATTAGAAATGCCAGCGCGTCTTTACTCTCAATGCTTATTTGTATGTGAACGTAAGCGTAGGTACAAGAGAGCCTTAAGAAAAGTCATAACAAGAATCATACAATACAAATTTTCGCTCGTTCATTATACTTTATGAAAAGGTAAATTTTTATTAGACATTTGTCATCTTTGATAGTCAACGTGGTTTTAGAAGATTTCCATAACAATTTGTCTTTGTGTTACGCCTGCACATTTGATGTCACTTCAACAATTAAGTTCACATCTTGTGTAAGCAACACAGCAGATAGTGTAATTAAATCTAATCTTTAAAAATACAAGGGGCGTTAATAAAAAACAGAACTACCTTAACATTTTCTGATAAATCGAACAGATCCTTAATCAGTTTAGCGTAATTATGTGTTATTATCGCTATTTTTTAAAAAAATGTGTCAGAACAGGCTTATTCCTTAAATAACGTCACGTTATGTTTCTTTGGATCACTAAAAATATTTTTTTAAAAAGACATTAAGTCGGTTAAAAATATTCTACGATCTTATATTTGAGTCTATGCTATTTTGATAGCATAGACTCTAGAATATATATTATTAATTAATGAATATTAATGCTAATTCTTTTTAATTAGTGTGCAATTTTTCTCAACAACACACGACGTGCTATTGACTAATTAATTTAATTTTCACATTAACACCGGTCCTTAATTAGCATTAATAGTCATTAAGGGGTAGTATGTAGATTTTTCGCACGTCAGTAGCAGAACGCAAACGCATTGATTTCGATCTTAATTCGGATCGATTTTAATAAGACATCTTTATTTCAGAAACCAGTTGTAATATAATGAATGATAGTGGATCTTTCTAATTTATTTTAATAAATTATTTTAATTAATTTATACAGATAAGTAAAAAAATGGCGGATAAAATATTTTAACACTCGTCCCCCTCTTGCTGAGACCATTCTGGGTGAAAGCGCTGCGTGGGCGCCAGTCAGTTTGTGATAGGATGGAAGACTTGAACTTATGTCATCGACCTTATATAAGTTCATTATTGTAATGTTTTTTGGATTCCGCATCTCAAAAGATAGAAATGAATGTCGATGTATAGAGAGCAAGACGACGATCACAGAAAAAAAGTACTGTGGGAGGCATGATATGAAAGTGAAGGGAACGAGTGATGAGATGACAACTGTGGAAGAATAGGGCACACTGGCCAGAGCCCACGTGAACTGGGAACAGCGGGAGGATGATGATGACCTCAAAAGGTAGAAACGAAACTCTTATATCATCACTCGGTTGTCTATACATCTGTCACCGTCTGTTTAAAAGTATTTTAAAACTATAAGAAGACTTTAGATCATTGTTGCGTAAACTAGGGGCAGGGGAAGAGCCCCCGCCAAGTCGAGCAAAAATGTTGAAAAGGGTACGGCCGCACCATTCTTTTCTCAAAGTCATTCGGGGTATATTTGACCCCCTGTAACTTCATTATGGTGTAAACTAGAAGTCTAAATCTTAAGTGACCAAGAGGGTATTACATAACGATGCACATTTCCTAATTACATTACATTTGAACGAGTACTTTAACAATGGTTGCAAGTTAAATTTTCTTAATTTTGTCACAGACTGACTAACTGATCATCAAAGTTCTAATGTTATGATTTGATGGGATACAATTAATTAGGCATTTTCCTTGTAATACTTGAAATGTTTTATAATATTTAAATCAATCTTACTCTGAAATAATGCAATTGTTAATATATTCACTTCAATAGACTGTTAGTTTAAAGAAAAAAGTTTTTCTTGGAGCCAATGTAAATTAAAAGTCATCAAAACTTCGTTCAACTTGGCTTGCTAAAGTCGATATTATTGTAATATATATAAAAGTGCGTACGCACTTTCATTGGATTGAAAATTTTAAAACAACGGCTTTTGATCTGAGCTTTAAATTTCATTTGTTTCAAAGCGAGATATATTATTTAATTTAATTATCAGTCAGGCTTTGAAATAATTTAAATTTGATTTTAATTTTATTTAGACTACATTTAAATTGTTTGTGAACAAAACTTATATAACAAAAAGTCAATAAGGATATCATAGTATATATTTAGGCATACTAATTTGGCAATATGATAGTATTTTGCATAAGAGAAGATGTATCGTTAATTATCACTAAAAGCTTTTTCCGTGCAAATTCAGACATAATACATATGACATTTTCAAATTAAATTCCATAGGAAGCGTAACGCATCCTACACGTGGCAAATATGTATATATGCGAGTACACATATCGGGATGGCTCATCGGATATGATGCCCTTGAATACAGGAACAGGATAATCCGTGACACAAGCCGATGATTCAGCGGATGTGAGATTGTCTCAGCACCGTCTACAGTTACAATAGACTTACTCGCAGAAAAAGACAAGGACAGATATAACGATGACCTCCAATTGTGCTTGGATGCATGGATTAATAAGAGCTTTATTGATATGCTCGCTATATTAATATACGCTCGGTCTGCGATAGTGTGATAAGATGGGTGACCAAAAATTATTTTTCTCGAGTTCCTCCGTAATCCAGAAGGCACGTTTAGCCGTTAATGCAATAGTTTATACCCACCAATAAAAAAAAAACAAAAATAAATAAATAAAATTTCTAGAGAGTGTAAAATATATCACAAATGGAATTAAAGAAAAACATTTCTAATCAATCAAAATCGTTGTGTAAATCCCTACACATGTTGCTTTGATCATATATAAATACATGAAAATATTTCTGACGTATTTAAAACCATATAAATAGGTTGATTTTAATGTAAATAATATAGTTTTCATGCTTTTTATGTTTACAAATACAATAATACCTAAATGACGCAAACAGTCACACGGAACAGCCAGTAATATCATGATTCAAACAATTAAAAAAAAAAACGGGAAATCCTATTGTGTAGTAAGCTGTAATGATACGGTTCGAGGTGGTTTAAACAGTATTATACTACTTTAGTGAATCCGAACACAAATAAAATGTCCCTAGCGTCTGTTTAATAATGCCAGGGAACAATGGCACTGTGTGGAAATCTTGGACTAATGGAAAGGTCTAAGTGCACACACTTTACGTAAAGCGACCCCGCCTAACTTCTATATATGCATGAATTCTTATTTGTTTGTAAATGTGGAATTGTACTGTAATGTCAAAGATATCATGCCTGGTAGCATCAAATAAAATACTGAGAAATTAATTATCACATATAATACATATTTGATTTTATAAAGTGAGTTCCACCAGGATCTATTTTTGGTCCGGAATTTGTTACATATAATTAAATATAAAACATTAGACTACGAAATCGCAACTATTATTTTAAATATATTTTGATATTAATTATTGCCTTTTCATTTCATTGCAAAATTAATTCCAGTGACTCAACAGATCCTCTTAGTTCTGTCTGCAAGCGCTTAAGTGGCCGTCTCACAGTCCTTTTCTCCACCGAGTAATTTATTTCGAGACAATTCATTTCTCAGCTTAGCACTCAACACTGACAAGCTTCTGTAATTAATGCAGGTAAGCATTTGCATCCTCTTTTTTTTAATTAATGTAAACACAGACTACTTATTTCACGTGATCAATAATTAAAGAAAAAAAAAACTTGAATAATAACTATTTTATTCTTGGCATTAAAAAACTTTGATGAATTTTCTCTTGGCAACTGCAATGAAACAACCTTCACAAGTGTTGTTACAGATGTAGTAAACATTGTCGATTCGAATCGAAGATATCCATTCAAAATATATGCCAGTAGTCAAATGAACTTTGACCTTTAAAGAATAACTTTAGAATAGACTTCAAAAACACTGAATTAAGAAATAAATGAATTCATTGCGGTAAGTAGAACAAGCTGCAAGTAAACTCTTGCATTCACATTAAAATTATTATATTGTTCATAATTTTAATAAATAAGAACCAATTTTCATGCTTTTTTTTCAAAAAAAGACGTAAGAATAAATTTTCTACCGATGTTAAGTCGTGCGACGATGGAACATCGTTTACTAAATTGTCTGGAGCGGTAAGATAAAGTGGTAAAAAGTCCGGACTGCCGTTGGAAAACGTTTTAGTTTCGCGTCTACAACGTGGGCGCACGGGTCGGTGCGCTCCTCACCCACATGTGACCTCTGCCTACGTCCATGCTTTATACCCGCTGCACGATGCAGACGCAATCTAGGAAGGCATATCGAGCTTTACGATTATTGAAGTGACTATCGCCTTTGTTATAGTGATTGAATTCTCGTTCGGCTTTCGTTTTATTACTATGAAACGGTCGCATGCAAAACAGACTCTCGGAAATACGATAACGGAGTAATAATTGAAACGCCCAATGACTGCACACGTGTGGCTCGCTGCCAACACTTCAGACTTCATTTACCGTTAAACATCACAATTTTTTAGTTTTAAACTTTGTTTACCTGGAATTGTTTTTAATACTAGCGATAATAGCGATTCCTGCTAAAATGGCGTGCAAAATGTAATTTTTATTAACCAATGTAGTTCAGAATTATATTAAACTATAGTGTATTAAGGTGCATATTTTATAAAGTGTAACATTATCTCCTTTGGTTGGGAACAAATTGAACACTCGAACAGGGAAGGAGGCGGAAGTACCTACTCGAACAAATTGCTCCTCTCTTTGAAACTACACGCAACCTCTGATTAGATTTATCACGTTATTATTTACTATCGTTTCGTAAAATATAATGCGGATTGTATAGTGCATTTTCTTATACGGTCCTGAATTTATAGTAAGCATCAAACCTACTTTCCCTTACGTATACGTGACCCTTTAAATCGTGTTTTAGTCTCCTATTTTAATACTTCAAATAAACCCGCATGAATTGTTTGTCTAAATAAGAGAAAGTAACTAAAAAGTTGTTGCAATAATAATAAAATAGAGGCAATTTAAAAGTAGACGTCATACGTTTGATTATGTTCTATGTTAAATAATCCTGATTTACAAAAAAAAATATTGATTTCTATTTCATAAACTGAAATTAGAGAATAAGATAAACAGTTTATTTTAAGTTACATACATACCTTACTCTCTAAGATGGCATGATTCTCCAGCGCATAAGCATACATGATGGCTTTCGAGACCTGAGTCTCGAGATCTCGCAGTGCTACATCAGCGTCAGGCTTCGTCAGCAGCTCCAATCCCTCCGTGTAACTATCCCAGGGTGCATCCAGCTCAGCGACAAGAGATCCTATGCACCTGTATATAGAAATTATATTTCAATGACAGTTTTATTTTGGTATTTGCCGTATTTATTTGTTTTTTTCTTTAACCATCGTTGTTATCCTATCATTGTTATTTTTATTTGGAACATTTACTTTTACAGCTTTATTTGATTAATTTTATTGAATATTATGGCCATTAAATATAGGTATAACCGCAGTAAAATTAGTAAGGATTGCAAAGTTTTTAAAGCAATTATTAAAGTTATGGTTGTATCTTTAATGTCAGGAAGCGCGGCACTTGAAACGACTGCTAAACTTTTCTCCCGCCTAAGACTTAATTAGCACACCAACTACCAAGCTTGTTCAGCTTATACAAAGTCTTCACGTTATTGCACTGACCATAAAAAAGACTACTAAGCTCTAAAGAATCGCTGAAGAATTTATTGCGCAACGGATTTAAATATCTCCTACGCCAAAGCTTTTCAATTTGTATTTATGAGAGACACATTTTGTAAACGAACGCGTATTTTCAAACTTCAACTTTTGATTGAGATGTTAATTATCGTTTTTTTCTATTTTGGAGTTTTAATGAAGAAACATAGGTGTCAATACTCGTAAAAATAAAAAAGTTTTATAACCAACCCACCAATTTCTGATTCAAACAGTTTTTAATCATGCTTCTGGGGTATATTCTCCATTTTCTACCATTATGATCACTGTTGGAATAATTTCCGTAAATATTATAGGTCAGATGATTTAAGATTATATTTACCCTCTAGCTACGTTGAGGCAGTATATCTTGCAGGGTTTGACATCATAACCTCGGCAGTAAGAGCAGCCGTGCACTCTCAGGATCTTGTCGTAGCATTCTTCATCTGTGCTCACGAGAACGCGCTCGCTCGCATTTAATGCGCTGGCGCCTGCTGCCAGTACTTTTAGAATAACGCGCGCTGCTTCCAATGAACGTGAGAGCGAAGAACCCATCTATATAAAATATATATTAGAGAATGACTTAAGTTTATTATATTTAAAAGAATACTTTTTAGACTAACACAATTGTCTTCATAATGTATTTAAAAACATTTTATTGTGACTCGAGAAAATTATTAAGCAATTTTCTGTAATTCCAGATGAGAAAGAAATAAAAAGTAACGTGAAATATTGAATAAAAAAAAACTTTATGCAGTTACCTGTTTTGGAATGTCTCCAAACGGCAGTACCGCATCGTAAGCTGCTTTCAAACACTCCTCGTACTCCGGCGTGAATTGTTTCGCTTCTAATTTGAGCACGCTCTGATAGGTCACCGGGAATATTTCTCGGAAGAACTTTCTTGAGCTATCAGCCAAGTCTTTGGGCGGTCGAGACCCAAGCTCTTCAGTGTTGGATTCCATCCGTAGTAAAGTCCGGATATCATCATAGAGATTTGTGAGGGGTGCGTGAGCCCGTACTGCATGTTCCCTGTACACCTGTAGGAACAGGCCTGCTGTCTTGTTTTGGGACTCTCTCGATAGTTCGATCAGATGCTCTGTTAAAAAAAAAGAATATTAATTGTTACGTGTTTTATATATAGTGCGTTTTTTTTTATAAAAGCTACTTTGTGAATAAATGCTGTGACGATTGTTTTCTGGAAAAAAGAAAGAACATTTGTTCTTATTTACTCATTTCCATATTAGTTCTTTAGGATAACCTGATGTTGTGTCCAGTGATGAAACAATTTAAAATGCTATTCAGATAATAAAACAGCGTTGTTTTAAGACTAGCTTCATTTTCGGGACCAAATCTTTCCTCCGTATAATGCTCGTATAATAGTATAGACTTGTTTTGTATGTATTAATTAATTATGTATGATCTATATTGTTAAGTTATATAAGTTAATAACAGTCAAACTGGAATAAAACATTTTGCTATTTCAAAATTATGAGACGATTAAATAAAATGTAATCTACATTCCAAAAATTTTTAGCCACAAATACTTTTACATTCTATTTAAAACAAGATAAATACTATATTCTCGGAAACCGGAGCTCAAGTTTGCTACAAAATAGAAATTCCGGCAGAAATTTTGTAATGATTTCAATAAAGTTGGCCCCATTTCAAAGGGTATATATAAATTAAGCTTTAATATTAACAAGCCTGAGTAAATACGCTTAGTAGGCAAATAAAGACTCGGCCTTTTGGTATTTGATTCCATAGTTTATGGCACCTGTTTATCCTGCGTCTAGTGTTATCTTGGAATGTGGGTCCCAGACAAGAGTGGGAGGGATCAACGCTTTGCATTCCGAAGTGATAATGGTATAAACCTCAAACTCATTTGAACACTGACAGGGATGTCAAGGTGAAAAGGTAATATAACCTTTTTTTATTATATGGTTATATAGAAACTAAAAAAAACATGATTTAATTATAACACCATAAAGTGCCCAAAAAGGTTTACAAGGTTTAAGTTCTGAGGTCTTGATCGTTTGCCCACGAATTATTTATTACGTCACTTGGCCAAACAAGATGGCGACATATGAAATTGAAGATTGCTCAAATTATAGTTTGACTGAGGTAAATATTTTATAATAATAATTTTGAAAAGAAAAAATGAAATAATGAAAATGAAAACTAAATCATATTTCATAAGATGTTAATCTTCTCGACAAGAAAACGAAAGCTACCTCTGGAACTTGCCCCCTTTAAACGACTTCAAAAAATGAGGGGGTTCTCAATTTAACTGTATATTTTTTTCCATTTTCACTCGTAATTTTTAAAGGGTATAATAATCCTAATCATTTAAAAGTAATCATTAATTAAAAATAGTTTATGATGCGCAATATGTCACCCTTTGTCCCTATCTATCTCATAGATGGGGACTTTGATTTACCTGGTTTTATCTTTTGCCTTGACGCCGCCCCGTAACATTATTTGGAGAAATTTGTTAGTTTTGGATAACCTAAGGTAATTTTGCACAACCTAGATTTTTATGAGGTTTGAATTAAGACAAGCGCTTTAGGTAATCGGTTCAGGAATATTATATTAAAAGATTATAACGATGATGACTGGGTAAAAAAAGAATCTATTTATTTCGTCAGTCAAATAATAGAAAAATATATGATACGTATTTTTTTGCTTCAATTAAAAATTTTGCTTGTATATAAGCCATTTTTAATAGGCATTAAAGTTGAGGAGTGGGGACTCGCTACGTTACAGTTTTGTAAAAAATGAACAAAAGCGTTACGTAATGTGTAAAAATAAAAAAAATACGTGTTTAATATTTTTCAACATTCTACTGGCGGACAAACGAAAAAAAATTTTTTCGTCATCCCTATTATATGGTTATTTTTCCTTTTTTAATTTTACATTATTGTTTATTATTTAAGTATGTGCGATAGTGACAGCCCTGACGTTATCGACCCACTGAGTGATACAGAAAGGGTACTAATTAAATACAGTGTTACTTCACGACGCAGTTATCTTCATGTTATACAATAACTTTATATGAAAAACACCACGTTTGTTTTGTTTACCAACATTTACAGAAGGAGGTGACATCAAAAGGAGGTGACACATTAACTCTCTTTTATGGTTAGCAGTACTTTGATGTCATGTTAAGAAATAGTATACATGACAAAATAAGTTCTATTGCATCGACATAAGATACTGATAGGCGAGCTCCCGAGGTAAGATTTGTAGCAGCTTTCACACCCTCTTATGTATGAGGGTATATTAATGAATTTTTAATATTTCACATTATTACATGTTATTAAAAATAACTATTAACATTTATAATTGGGTTCGGTTACCTTATGATAAATAATGCAAAATATACTACCAAGAATACATGTTACTAATCAGTAATTCAACAATCTCTTCAACAATCTTTTCTATTGATATTTATTAGTAGAGTGATATATATATTATGCTTATATTATCTCATATTAAGCAAAAATATGTAAAGAGCGTAGGATTTATCGCCGATAAACTGTTACGCAGTTTGGCAAATTTTGTTATTTTTTCTGGTCAATAAATAAAAATAAAAAATCTGTGTAGGTTAAATATTTTTTGCAGCTACCATTAATTTTATATTAACTTCACATCACCCAAAGGTTGACTGGCAGACAATGTCCAAAGTATAACGTACACCTTTGTACTATTGTGCATAAATAATTCATCATCATCATCAATCAGCTTTTTTACGTTCTCACTGCAGGGGCTCCGGCCTTCCTTATGGATGGTTAAGGACGATGGGCTACGACCCTCCACGCTGGCCCCAGGCGGATTGAACGGTATTAACGACTGCAAATGCCGAGACCAACGCCTTGTAGCTCGAGATAATAATTATTCGGTTACCCATCTCGTAACAGACCCTTGTGAAGGTTGCTTAACCACAACGATCGTTATCCACTACGCCACCGAGCACCGAGCTACATTAATGATTAAATAAATTAATTATGACATTTTCAAATGACACTTATTTTCTTTGGATTAACCTATTTCTTTTAAATCTTGAGATGCCACACAATTACTGATTTTAGATTAACAGTGATAAGATAAAGAAGCCAACTTGGTCTTTAAGTTCATAAAAATCTTTTCAATCACGCCTAATCATCAATCAGAATGGCATAATGACCGCGCGCTTACACTGAAAAAAAAATTAATCTACGTTTCTCCCACAAGCGGCACATTTTTCCTGCGTTTATCGAATCAACGTCTCGTTTCAATTTCCTCAGCACATCTAATAGGCGACAACGATTAATGACCCCGCCATATTTCAAGTATAAATCCTATTCAGTTGGGCTCGGCGCCACAACGGCTGTGGTTCAATAAATAATAAGTGTCATTCGTCTTTTCAGAACGCTGCCGACGGTGCCTTACAGTGGTGTACCTTGCGGTATGCAATATGAGAAAGAAATTTGGCTGTGATCACTTGCACCTGACATTACCATGAAATCAAAAACCAAGTCTTTATTAATGAAAAATGTTTAAAAAAGCACTTTGTCCCTGACTCTCTGAGATGGAACGCAATCCGGCCGACTACTCTAACCACTGAGTTAACCAGGAACTAACAGAACTGTCGAATTTTTCAAGCACTTGTTACTTTTTCCCTACTACAGAGTATATTTTTATCAATGTTCATGAAATCCACCCAAATGGCCGAAAGAAATTTTATTACAAATATTTAAACTTTCGATAAAGGTGAAATTTTTTTCTAATTATTATATTTCATTAATTCCCTATCTCAGAGAACCAGGGACAAAGTGTATATTAAAAGCATTTTTCAATAAGATCTTTCAGCATTGTGAATGCAAAATTTATCAAATATAAAAACTTAGTGTTTACTATAAAGAATGTTGGGTAAGAAAAACGAAATTCTATATAATTCGTTAATCAAAGCTAGAAAAATATTAGATACTTATTTACTCTTTGCTTCAATTTAAGAAGAAGCGGCTTAGATAGTTGAGAAGTGGAGGCTCTCTACATCACAACTATAGAAAATGTACAAAGGTTATGCGACATTTTTAATTCAATATATCGCAGAAATTTATTGATTACGCAAAAGTTAAAAAACCTTCTTGTTTAATGTTCTTTAATAATCAACCATTTGAACAGGCGAAAGAATTGGTACTATGTTCCTACCAAATCTTATATATACATAAGTATTTTATGTGGCAAAGCCCGATCTTGTCTTGTTCTTGTTGGACGACGTATTTTATTATTAAAACTCAGCAAATATTTCATGTATATCAGCCTTAAACACACGTTTATACTAGAAAAAGTGCTTTTATGTTTGTGCACTGCGATCGTCTGCGGCAACATAGACCTCCAGACGCCCTCGGCACCGCGCCTGCGCCGTACG
Source organism: Diatraea saccharalis (assembly GCA_918026875.4). Classification (NCBI taxonomy): domain Eukaryota; kingdom Metazoa; phylum Arthropoda; class Insecta; order Lepidoptera; family Crambidae; genus Diatraea; species Diatraea saccharalis. The sequence continues at coordinate 6,330,833 of OU893341.1, read as the reverse complement.
CACCAGACGTGCACTAACTTTGTAGCTTATGATAAAACAATTTAACATAAGTACCTATTGTTGGTTGCTAAGTGAGCCGTAGCTTATTTAATGTGAAAATCAAGGTCTTGTAAATAAACATCTTATTTTTCACGAATTAGACAAAGAATCTCTAGGCGATGATTCTTTTATTTTTGTGTATGTAGCTGTGCCCGCGACTTTGCCCGCGTGGTAAGTAGCCTAAGTTACTCCTTCTTATAAAAGGTATCTGCCACTAAAAGTCCCGTCAAAATCGGTCCAGCCTTTTAAGAGATTAACCGGACCAAGCACAGACAAAAAATGATACTTTTGTGTGTGTAAGTACCGTGTATACAGACATAAGCATTTGGTAAAACAAACAGATACTCCAATTTTATTTATTTGTATGTATGTACAGATGACTATTAAAAATTAAAAAGATTTATATGTAGTTGTTTGTATTGCAAAGAGATCGCATACGCGGAAAGTCTACCATGTTTTACAACCCATTGACTGTTCACTGACCTTTTATGACCTTATGTATATTCCACCCTTTGCTACTCACGTAGAGGATATAATCAGAGGATACTAGAGATAGAGTGTTTCCTTTCATCTCATTGTCCCTTTCACTTGTAACAACCCTCGTAAAAGGAACACTAAAATAATTAATATTTATTCTAAACTAATTCTTAACTGCACCGTGTGCATGAGCTTGTTAATTTTTATACTTGCAGGTCGCGCGTTGAATATTGGCTAAGATTTCGTCGGCATTGGATTCAATCAATATGCACTCAGCATACAATACTGCATTGAATATTGAATGCATTTGATTTAACCCGATGTATTCCGTCTGAACGTCTAAAATTCTTACGTATTAGTCAGTATTAACAATTAACAGCTCCCCTAATATTAACAATTAACATAACTCTAATACATGCACACACGTCTGTTGATATGGATATACACGAGTACTGCCAATATTACGATACAAAATAAAATGCAATTTTATTATGTTGACGCAAAGGGACATTGGGCTATTAATCAATACGTTACTGGCGTTCTTTTTGCTTACAATAATAAGAAACAAATTTGTTCCTCGGATTTGCCTGTTTGATAATGATAACCTCAAAAACTACGGTAAGTAAAAACGTAGTTCAAATTGGTATTCACCTATGCACGGGTAGTGATTGGTGCGTATTTCGAAATCAACAATATCGATTGAATGGCAATGTACACGCATTATGTGGCAGTGGCACCTGTGCCAATAAATACTTGTTTCTTATTTTACTACGTCCACTACTTTAAATAGACTTTTGAACAGTAAGCGTACCTATTTTTAATAAGTTTTTACTTTTTCAAACGTTTCAGATCCTTTACAGGTTCCATGTTCACTAGAACGAGATGTTGGTCGTCGGTAGTTGATGAGACGACCAACATCTCAGTTTAATACGGGAGAGGATCTGGTGACTCTACTTTTAACCATCAGACTTCAAATGAAGTATTTCGAATTCGTTAAAAATAATTCAAAAAATACAGAGGTTTTTTCGTAGTTTAAAAATATATATATTTTTCATTGTTATTGAAGTGAATTAAAGTTTTTAAAAATAAAAACTGTTTATTTCGAACACAAAAGACATTCAGTTGACTTGAGGACCTTTTCCTAAAAACAACATGTAATATTGAACAATAGGGAAATCCGAGTGTATTACAATTTTAAAGCAATTTTGAAAATAGCAATGTCTAATATCAGATTCTCAGAAAGAAAGGTTATTTTCTATATTGTGGTTTTTCTTTGCAGTTCAACTCCTTTATATTTAAGTATTTCATTCAACTTTGCAGTAAAACTATACTACTTTATTTTACTTATGCTGCACTATATAGAAACTAACGCCTGCTATTACTTTTTTATGAAATTGAATCCTGTGTAAAATCAATGAAGATATGAATTATTCTCAAATAATATCGGTTGGGTTAAGCCGCACCAATAATATTACCATAATATTTAATATTAAACGTGCAACGATTGGCACGTCCGGGAATGGATCGCCATAATATGAATCAGTTATAATATTTATTTTCATCTATATAATACAGTCATTTTCCAAGTTAAAATATCCCTGAAACTAAAAAAAATCTGATAGAATTCCAGAAACTTTAAAGACTACCCTTGACACATTTCTGATTTGTCATATACGCAAATGCCTAGCGCGAGGCAACGTATAAAGCATCGCTAGAGGCTTCTTATTCATTATTGAAATGTATTTTCACTTTTATTCCTAAATATTTAGGCGAGAGATTCTGGAGACACCTAAGTTTAGTGAAAAGCACGAGTCTTTTAACAATAGTGCAGGAATACTCAGTCTCTAGTTCTCATTTAGTACCAAAAATTTACAAAACGTGTTGGCTTAAACTCTAATTAACACCTTAAAGGTGCGGTACCCTTCTACTACCATGAAAAATAGCCTTCAAATTTGCGTTGTACACAGGTTGTACTGGGTATTTTTTAATAAGTTTTTCTCCCAATTACTTTTTTTTTCGTCATGGACTTTATTTTTAGGTTAATTTTTGCTCCCTGAACGCATCTTAGTCTCATAATCGTCCAATATATACTTCATGAAGTATGAGTATTCTAAACAAAGGTAAAAAGAAAATGTTGTATGAAAAATTTACGCTCAAAATTAATTTTGCAATTACTATAGTTAAATCGTTGTACAGCATATGCTTCATAATGTTACATTAATTTGTTAATCTGTAGTTAAAGCGTCCGAGCAAGAATAAAGTATAGATAATCTGTCATTATAACAGCCATAACCCATAATAGTAGATCCAGGATTAACCAAGCAAAGCTATTCCGCTAAAAGCGCACAGCGTTTTATAGAATAAAACCTACTTCTATAGATAATAAGACTTTTATTTGATTGAACCTCTAAGTGTTGTTAGCGTTGTTTAGCATTGTACCACTGTTGGAGGATTGAACCTCAAAAATGTTGAAAAAACACCATGCATATTATGTAAAATTAATTATTATCGAACATATAAAATACAAATCAGCTTTTATCAAAATTAGTTTGAGATCTCATCATATTTCTAAGCAACGCAGTTATTTAAGATAATTTTGAAACGCTGAACACTTTTTAATAAAGATAGTAAAAACAATTTTTAAATTCCAGTCAAATAATTGTTATTTAACTTTATTATATTTGCTTACATATAAAAATGGGCGGTAAGAGAAAACCCGGGTTGTTGCCCATCTGTACTCACATAGTACTTTGATTTTAAAATAACTACCGTTTTGTGAGTAATCGATTAAAAAACTACTTTATATACGTATCTTATACCGTACACACGGTTGTACGTCATGCTACGACAACATATCAAATTTTCACAATTGATTTTAAACTCTACCAACAATGCACTAAGGTTTAACATCAAGTGGAAAATTTTAAGTTTGCATAGCTTGACGTGCTGTTGACTGTACAATGCGCCATCGTCTATCTTCGTCTGTCTAATTGACAAGTAAGATGCGGGACATGAAGGGGAAGTACAATATTTTGCAGCTTTAGCCAAATCTTAATTCAATCATAATAAAAGTGCTAAGTTCTCTATGGGGGTCTGAACAGATATTGATAATATGCGTTTATTATAATATTCAACATACTCCACGGGTGCACAAACATCCATTAAAATTTCATTACGTTAAAGCGACAATACCGATGCAATTCTTATAACTTAGAACATTCATTACAGCTTTTAAGCTGTTTTTAAACACTTTAGTGTTAAAGTTATTATTTAACTTTAATAGACATTTGTGCAATTATGTGCCACGGCATGCTTCATTGTGGATAAATGTTTTTTTTTTGGACACGAAGTTATTCTTGCACACAATTTCTTTAATCACGAAGTCATATTTTATATTTATTATACACATAATACCTTTCAGACCAGCCATAAGCCGGCAGAGGATCCCTTACAATATATTAGTATGTAGAAACTCCATACTTAATGAGAGTCATTGTATCTAACGCCCGTTTAGTTTTCATTCCTAACATTTGTTCTCACGTATTCTATTGTTGGTAGTGAGTTAAATATTATTACAGTCATCTCCACGCTATTCTATTCAAATCTCAAGGCACTAATGCCCAATTTTGAGGACGCACAGGACGAGTGTTTGTTCGAATAACAATTGTCCGTATAATGAATGTTTGGATACCCCCCTATTTGTTTTTCTGAGTGTCCTCAGCAATAGTGCGGTTGCGGTAGGGCCGAATAGAAATGATCCAATACATCTGGTTACCACGACTGATCTGTTATTGAAACAACAAATACGTGATTGCGTTCGATAATTGAATAGCGACTGCTGCTTGTTTCATGAATGTCGATGGGGTTGTGCGCTCTGATATTTATTTGATTTAAGGAAGCGTTCACGGGGGGATTTAAATGTTTATTGTCAATTAATAACGAAAGGTAATGCGAACTTATTAGTGTTATTAAAGAATAAATATCTGTGGTGGCAGTGTTGTTATGTACCCTTAAATATGGTCATGCTCGTGAAGGGGTGCTGCTAGTGGAGATAAGCCAGCTCCTACCTAATTTTACATTTATTTTCTTCAAATATGATATCGAAACATGTCTAAAGAAAAAATGTTAAAAAATGCTTAAAAATTTCAAGACCAAAATTTGTTTAAGAACTGTTACAGGAAAACCATATTCGTGGATCATTACCTTATGTCGAATGAAACATTTTTATTCACCTCAGGCAGCCTCGACCTAGGGTCGATTTTGCGGTAAACACTAAACAGAATCTTTAGTAAAAAGGTTTAATGTCACATTAGCTGATAAGGACCACTATTCACCGTTGCAAGGCCGCGTAAAACATTAAATTAGTGAGTGACATTTTATCACCGCTTGGTAAAAAAGTCATAGAGAAAGGTGGAGTAATATGTCACAGTAATCTCGAGTCGGATCTCCGGGGACCACACGGCGCCTGTCGAGACCTAATCCAGCGGATTGTGGGCCGCCAAAATCCACAGATTAATTCGGACGTCAGAAAAAAACCGCTTACTTACATCTAATGGTGTCTTTTTTTATCATAGAACATTGGATTTTAATGAAAATGTATCGATTGACGCGGATTTTTTTTTTCTTTAAATTGAGGAAGAGGAGATTAACCAAATATGTATCCCCAATATGGAATACTCGTAAAAGGGGAAAAAGAATGTAAATTTATAGATCCAGCAATCTGGTTGTAGATTGGTTTATTTTAAAGATTATTATTTTTTATAAATAATTATTCAAAGAAATTCAAGTGTTCCATCTAAGGGAAAATATTTCATATTTGGTCACTTTCCTGTATTATACAGTCTTTCAAACTATAGTGTTTTTTATCTTAATTATATATGACACAAATGAATGTTATTTATTTTATTTATCATCAATACGGGTATGACATAGGCTATAATTTACGCGGTTAAAGTCACGAAAAAAAAACTAGAAAATATTGCTCTTATTAAAATATTGCTCTATAGTCGAGGTCTATTTGACTGTTTATCTTATATATATAATATATAAATAAAAATGAATTTCCGTTCGTTAGTCTCGCTAAAACTCGAGAACGGCTGAACCGATTTGACAAATTTTAGTCTTGAAATATTCGTGGAAGTCATGGGAAGGTTTAAACGATGAGTAAATATGAAAAAATTGCGAGTATAATACTAAAAACGACAATTTGACTTTCCCATACAAACTGTTCTTAGCTGTCAAACGTTCAGTTGACGAAAGGTTGACGATCAATATTTATGGTTGTGTAGTGGTCAGTTTACACAACATTTTTCAATCTATGGTTCATCTTGACAGCACGTGAAAAAAATAAAAATAAATGTTTTCGTGCACTTATAACTATAATGGCAACAGCATATGCCATTATTTTTATAAGTGCACGAAAACATTATTAATTTAAATCCTAATTATAATGATGACCCTATTATATAGTTTTTATTAAGAGGTAAGTGATACGAATATTTTTAAACTCACACGATTTGTATACATTATAATTATATGCAATCGGGTCTTGTTCGTGCATTTTTTAAAACAATTAATTTACCTCGACGTTTCGGCTACGTTACAGCAGCCGTGGTCACGAGGAGACTGGAGAACTGGCGGGTGTCGTCTTCTGATTTTAGTTGAGGGTAATCCGGTAATAATGTTTTTAACTGATTTTCAGATGTACCCTCCACTTGATTTTATTATACGTAAAGGTGGCGACACACTGCACTTACGGTATCCGAGAATATTGTTCGTGGTTGTTTGCGATCGCGACACTTATACATTTTTATAACCGGATTCCACGTTGGTGAGAGTTTATATCCACTTTCCCGGTTGAAATTGTTGTGTTTTTTGATTTCAACCGCTTCACGAACAATCCTTGGATAGTAATGTCGTTCAGTGGAAAGGACATGAGGTGTATGTAACTCGATCCAGTGGTTTGATCCAGATGATAATAAGTGCTCTGCAATCGCGGACTTCTCCACTTGACGATTTTTGACCGCTGCTATGTGTTCTCTTACACGTTCGGCGATAGTCCGCTTCGTTTGTCCGATATATGAACTACCGCAGCTGCAGTCAATTTTATAAACGCCAGGTTTTTGGTAAGGAATACTATCCTTTGGTGATCGCAATTGGTGTGACATTTTTGATAAAGGAGTAAAAATGGTGTCTATAGAAAAATTTTCCTCAAAATGGAACCAATTTTGTCCGTTACCCCCCTTAACATAGCCTAAAAATGCCCGTTGCCTGGGAACCTTAGGTAGTCTTTCCTTACACCTTTGGATAGGGTATGACCTCCTTGCGCTGTATCCATTTTTCCTTAGCACGTAGCAAATTAATTGTTTTAAAAAATGCACGAACAAGACCCGATTGCATATAATTATAAAGTGATACGAAGTTCACCGAGTCAGCTTCCAAATAAAATGTTATATTGTACTCTCGTATGAAGATTTATTTAACTACTAACCTTGCAGCGTTCTCCTTGTGGACAGAAGCAGTTCCATGAGTGGTGTGATGGTGGTCTTGAATCGATGCTCCGCATTTTTCCGTAGTGCCGCGCGTAGTTGCGCTTCGCGTCCTCGACCGCAACACTGTCCCCCACAGATGGGCCCTGAATGAATAAAAATACCGATGTTAAAATGACTATTACAAAGAATAACACTTTACAGTTTAAATTAAGGATTTATCTCATTGAAATTAAAAGAAAAACAAACAATTTAAGTTTGTTTTTCTTTTAATTCAAAACAAAATTGGATCTGAACTCGTAACTTTTCGTAATCCGGGCAACTATTCTAACCTAAATTTAGTTACACGAAATCTTAGCGGCACTATAGAATTTCTGAAGCATTTGTCTATGCCAGCCTTTCCAAAGTGGGTGTCAACGCCCCCTTGTGAGCGCTGCAGGCTTAAATGAGGGCGAGAGACCCAGAAAAAAAGGGGGCGTTGTGGAGAGGGTAGGAAGAATTAATTTGAAACTTGTCTACTACCTACTGCGCTCATCAAGTTAACTTTTGTGGTTTTCAGTAAAAGTGTAAAATAATAGTTTACAATGATTTATTAAATTTGAAATTACAGTAGTTTTAAATGGTTTTTTTATTCTAAAAATGGGCAGTAGACTAAAAAAGTTTGGGAACCCCTGGTCTTTGCCTTGAATCGCTGAATGGTTGACCATATGTTGACGATCTAAGATGAATCGCTCGAAGTGGATGCGGCTATTATGTAAAGCGAAAGTATGTAATATTATTATTCTCGATGAATTAAAAAATGTAATCTAATATAATACTGATAAATATCAAATTCATAATACTATACTGATGTTATGTACATAGGTGAATCTTGAGAAAAGAATTCTAGGTCAGATCCATGGTAATTTCTTTTCTTTCTTCGAGTATAAAATCGAAATTAAAATACGTAATTAACGATGGGCCGATTAGTTTTTGTTCGATTATTACTTGCTTTATTTTGGATTTCATATTTGTAGATTAGAAAAAGGTTGTTACTAATCTGATACCAGGAAAAGGGGGCATTCATACAACAAATTCGACGTCGAGCATAACATTATCATTACATAAAAATTAAATTAAATAAAACCTACTTCAAAAAGTAAACGGTTTTATATCATCGAAGCTCTATGATATGGCCGCATTTCGCTCAACGACAAATTCAACACTGGTTTTAATAAGAAGCAAAGCTAATACAACCCTAATATTTCACATGTCATCATCACAACCAAATTGTCTTGTATCTACCTACATCCTTTTATTAACGACGTAATTTATATAAAGACACGTGGCAACGCGAATGTTAGTGAGCAGGAGGGATCGTGCTAATTATTATTTAATCTATAACCGCAAGTAAATTGGGGTAGCGAAGCCACATAGACAGGTGACAGCTGCTGACGAGGGTGTGTTTAATATAAGTACACTTGGATCACAATTGAATACGGCGAAGCAATGTAAGCACGTATCATATGTAAGCATAGTACATACTTATGGAGAATTTACATCAAGCAAAGCACTACATGATAGTGCAAGCAAACCATTCATCGAAGGAGACGAACGAATAGGAGAATAAGACCGCACATATTAATGCTGCGAAAGAGTCAACCGAGATGAGGGACCGAACGAAATGAAAGGATTCCTGCTTGATATTATTATTAAAGCGTACCCGGAACATCTAATATCAGTTCCGTTGATATTCTAATACTTACAATGTAATGTCAAAGAATCAGAGTATTTACTACAGGCTGTTATGTCATCCGCCTGTGATGTAGGTAGCTTCCAATTAGTGAAAGAATTTTCTAAATACCTCGAAGGAACAATGGCAGCGATATTTCTAAAGATCTTTATATCTGCTTTCCTAGTCTGTAAAAAAGACACAGCGTTTTTGCAGCATTGGATTAAATAAAATTAAACCTTTATTACCTCTTAAAGCGAATTATTATAAATTATATATATAGACGTTTTATTTGCTTAAATATGTTGTGTGACAGCACCATGTTTAAAGATGTGTTCGAATTTGTAATTTTAACAGAATAGCACTGCGATATCAAAATACTAATGTTTTACTCAAACAACGTTTGGTTTTGAAGTTGTAAAATATTTAATATCAATAAATATACAAAATGGATCGTGTGTAGCTGTCGTTAGTAACTAGTAACTTCAGGTATTTATTATGGACATTTAAGTTGGCATGGATCCAAAGTGTACAGTAATTTATGTTCGCTAACCGATCTCAGCATACTGTTATACTTTACACGGGTAAGTAATTAAGCCTGTTAAAATATAGACCGTGTAAATATACTAGATCTGCAAAGAGAAAATAATTGAGGATATTTGTCGGGATTATTTTTCATGAAATGAAAAATCACTAATGTGTATACAAAAATATGCAGCTATTTACTCATACTGACTGAAAACACATTAAAAATACAGTTTTCCAAAAAGCGTGATTTTGTTTTCTTTTAATCTAAAAGAGTATAAATGACTTTTTTTATATATCAAATAAAATTAAAATATTACAACAAATTCATTTCAACGTCAATTGGTCTGAAAATTGGTGACCATGAAATGTATGTGTCACCAATGGACGAAATTTGGCACGCTGCATGGAGCATCGTCCGCGCAGGGTTCAAGGTTGAGTCGCATTGTCGTCAGTCCACTTCTGACGTGTATTCCGAAACACTAAATCGAAATCGAACAAGCCTACATTGTCATACATCGCGTACCACTTATGGAACAACCTGCTAACTGTTAGACAACTGGTAGCAATGTTATAACGACACAGTTGGAATATTTGCTTCGGAACTTTACTGATGTGTTATTGTGGATTATAGAAAATGATAATTTTAAATGCCGCTTGTAATACAGAATTCTTTTGCGTCTTTTAATAGTTTTGCATAACACTGTCCTCTATTTGACAGATGCTTTGCCACCTGGCTTACCACAATGGTTGATATAGAATGGTTATTTGATTATCATTCCAGGTAGTATAATAATTGTTATACATTATCGGGATAGAAAAGTTTTCATTACATGGGAATATAGCATAGTTCAACTTAGGTATGTGCCGCGATTTGTATTTGAAATGCATCTATACTAATAAAATAAAAAGAAAAATTTGATTATCTGTTTGATTAAATAGATTCCGACTCTCCATGACTGATTTGAAAAATTCTTTCACCTACCGGAAGCTACATTATAAGCGCTAATAAAAAGTTATAATTGATGCTGGCGAAATCGCAGGAAAACAACTAATTATTAAAATGAAAACAGAATAGTTGGAAACAATAAGAGTAATATAACTGCCCTACCCAGGTAACTAGACGTGATAATGATGTAGGGGACTTACTTCTTCTTCTTTTTTAATCAATGGCATATCTGCGCATTTCGCACAATAGGGATGAAGACTGGGTAAAAAAAAATACAATTCTATTTATTCCGTCAGTCTGATAATAGAAAAATATTAGATACATATTTTTTTTACTTTAATTTAACAAGAAATAGCTTAGATAACAGGCATTAAAGTTGAGGAGTGGGGGCTCGCTACGTCTCAGTTGAGTAGAAAACGTACCATAACGTGACGTCATGCGAAATTTCAACTCCATGTAACGCCGTAATTTTATGATTACGAAAAAAATAAAAAAATACGTGTTTAATATTTTTTAACATTCTACCTGACGGACAAACAAACAAAAATTAGTCATCATCCCTATTCTGCCAATGTCAAGAAAATAAATAAATTTTTACATGTAAAATGAAAATGAAATGAATAAAAGATGGCGATGATTTCATCAATTAGCCGTGAGATGTCATTAATAACCGTCATAGACGTCAAATTTTTCTTCAATGCAATTTTACTGTGGAGTTTATAAGTCATTTTAAAAGTTTGAGTTCCGCTTGCGAAGTAAAACGAGAAGCTCACAACGATCCAACTTTAGCTATTGCGGAGTGCAGCGTTAAAAGACTTGGACATGTTTTATAAAAAGGCAAGCCCACTTCCGAATAACAACTTCGACAAGACTTTGCCGATACTTTGATAAAGGAACCTATTTAGACTTAGTGGTTTCGCAAAGTTCTTGCTTGTTGTTTATTAAGAAAAATTTGCAAGCAATGGACATCTTAAACGTCTGGAAGTTGATTAAACTTATATTGCAGGAATACAGATGATGCAGATTCTGTTTTACGATACATTTTGGATACTAATCATTTTTTAAAATAAAAAAGACGGGATATTTATTTAAGGTACACTAACATCTATACATGTAAATATTTTTTTTTACATATTGAAATAATTGTACAGGACCAGGGATATAAAATCTTATTGTTTTCAAGTCACCAATATATTCATTATATCTGATTTTATTTTCATTTCTTTATTTGCTGTATTAAATGCACCAACGACAAAATCTCAGACGGTTCGGTCACAAAACAACTAAAAGCAAATCTAACAATCTCAATGTACCAATTTTAGGGTTCAAATTTGTATATGCCCCATGAATTACCTACGACCGGCTGTTCAGTGATTGCACCATAAACCTAATGCTACTTTTACGGTAACTTGATCGGTAATAAAGTTGTCTAAACGGTATTTGGCCAAGCCACCCGATCAATCAGACCAATAAATAGTGGCCGACAAAAAATATCAGTCCAAACCACTTAACTGTACTCGGTACTGGTTGTATACATTTACGGGCAACAGATAAAAGTTTTGGAAATAATTACAAACCACTTTATTGAGGTGATAAGAATGAAATTCAATTAAACAATTTACCCAGACGCTCTATTTGATGTAATTTAAAGTCATTAATTTAAGAAAAAATTAGGGTCCATCACATTTCAACGACTTCAAAGTCAAAAAGGCTGTTCTGTGTTCGGCGGGTATTTAAGTATTTAAAGAACTGAAAAAATAAAATAAGAATTAACAAAAACAACTCTTATAGATGACTACTGTTTGTTTGTTATTTTTTACATTTAAGTTTACATCGTTTCATCCACCTACAATTCACGATGACACATTCAGTAAATTTCCGAAGCAAAGCTTACAACTGTGTTGTTATTACATTTCTACTATTTATCTAACAATTATCAAGTTGTTCTAAAAGTGGTACGCGATGTATTATAAATTAAGGCTTATTTCGCGTTCGATTTTGTATTTCAGAATGCACGTCAGAAGCGGACTGACTTCAGACTACGTTAAAAGATTTTATTATATAGTGAGTTTTCATTTCAAAAAATATTACTTGTTCGGTTAATAATATTATTATTGTAACACGCGTCATGACACAGTGCCGGTTTGTTCCAAACTTGAAGTTTGAAAACTATCACAAGAAATACAGTAACATCCGGTTTGTAACTCCGAAATAGCCGAAAGAAGGATTTACTATCAAGTATTTTTCTAAGAACATAATAAGGTACGTTGCCAATACAAAATCCACTTAAAAATAATTATTATGACAATATATGTTGTCGTATCGTAATAAATAACTATAATATTAAGTATTGTTATGTTATGCTCATAGGACAAGATGGAGATGCGGAACGTGTTGAGACAAGCGTGGGTTTGTGGGTAGGGTTGTCAATTAATTTAGATATTTGAAATAAAATAAGTTGTTTATCAAACTTAACTGATAAGTACTTTAATTCAATATTATATAAAAGGTGAACTTGATTGATACATTACATATTCATTCGAAAAACCTTCTCATATCTTACTTACATAGTTTAGTTAGATTATTTTTTAAAAACACGGAATTATTTGAACTTCAAATTTAATATATAATAATTATTATAAATTAAAAAAACTCTTTCTTCACCATACTGAGCGGCGTATTGTTGAAGGTGATGTAAAAAAGCGAAGCTATAAAATTGGCGAGCATGCATTAAAATAATTATACCGATTATAAATCGAAAAATTTACTCGTATATAAAGATGCCGCTCATTTCTACCCATAGGTACAAGATAAAGCTATAGAATAGGAATAAATATACACATTAATTCATCACCATCATCATCACTCGGATGAAATTGGCTAGAGAAAATGGGTCATGCCATGATCCGCCACATGGGCCCAGTGTGTATTGATGGGTGTTAACGACCACATATGTAGCCTGAACTAACGGCTTAGTGTGCCTTTCGAAGAATGTAGGTGCTCGAGATAGTGAAATATTAAATGTGAATGTAACATTCAGTATAAATATTTTGTTTTTAATTTCTTTCATTGTAACTTGCCAACCCTACGCCAAACCAAAACTAAACTTCATGAATATTCTGCTCGATTGTCTTGGAGCTGCAATAAAATTAAAATAGAACATTCGGTACATCCGCTATTAATTCTTTTACGACAATATAAATTTAATGATTATTAAATGATGTCTTTAACGTGACGACATTCACATTTGTGCAGATTATTTTCGATTCTGTGGTTCAGTATTATAAAATACTTATGTGGTGATAAAACGTGGAATGCTTTGTTTTACTACGGTATTATTTTATTTGTTTCGATCTTTGCTGACCTCATAGCAAAAAGATGGATGATTTAATGTTTCTAAAATATGTAGTCCTACTAATGTTATATCACTGTACCTTTTGTAAAAAGTGACCCATATATAGAGGTATATTTATCAATTGCCCTTATATAAAAGAGAATACTTACACTAAGGAAGTTTAAGGAACACTTTGTGAAATATTCTATAAAGAAAATATTATAAATGCACGTTATAAATACACGCGACAAAAGCCTTCGAAATATAATTAGTTTTCGTATTTTAATTACAGAATGTTAGTAATTATTGGTGTAGCATCCTCTAAAAATATGGAAGCGAAATTAGCATATATTTTAAATTATCTAAATAAATAAAGTAACTCTAGAACAACGACCAAGCCAGGTGTTCAAATCGAGACGGACTTGCTATTTGATTTAATTGAATGCATCAGAACCGGTTGGATTTAATATCACCAATAAAGATATTGGCTTAACTTGCAAAAAAAATTGCAATAAATAGCAAAAGCAGTATAATAGTAAATATGTCTGCCGTTTATATAAATATCAATTCTACATTTTATAAATATAAGCTTCTATAAGTGGGAAGCTACAGTAGTATTATAATTCTACTAATGTTAGCATATTTATGGAAAGTCAATAGCGCATCAACTATAACCCTGTAATACCCAATGCTTGTTGCTAGATTATAAAATAAAAAAATATAACCATCACCATGGGTTAGTTAAAAAGACACTGCACTAATAATATAAGACTTCAAGTAGAAAGTATAATGTTAACGCCTACATTCTACTCATATTGAAACGTTCTATTAGGGTCGGTGCATATTTGACGAAAGATGCGTCGCGACTCGGCGGTAGTGGAACGAACCTTATAAGTTATATGATACTAGCTGTTTTAGCGTGACTTCGCCCGCGTAAATTATAGTCTATATGATGTAGCTTTCCGTGGTAAAAGAATTTTTATAATCGGATCAGAATTTCCGAAGATTACAACCTAAATAAAATAAAAAGAAATAAACATACATATAAACCAAGTCAGAAACTTTACCTAATTTATAATATTAGGATGTATAATAACTAGGATATACATAGATCAATAGATCTTGAACTATGTATACGGATAGATAGAGATATAAGAACGTGTTAACACACTAAGGCAAAACATGTCACATACGGACAGCTATACTGTTTTCGCTCTGTTAACAGCTTCGAACTCTTCATAGTATGCAGCGCTGTTACGACATAGAGCTTCAATGAAATCAAACCTATATTACATTTCGAAGTAGGTTTTATTTAAGAACTAGTGAACGCCAGCGACTTCGTCCGCGTTTTCCATCATTTCTTCGCTCCTAATAGTTGCATCGTGATGTTATATAACCTAAAGCCTTCCTCGATAAATGTTCTATTCAACACAAAAATATTTTTTCACATCGAACCAGTAGTTCCTGAGATTAGGGCGTTCAAACAAACAAACTCTTCAGCTTTATTATATTAGTATAGATTAAACATCTATGGTATGACTCGCTCGCAGTGGTGCGCTCGATGTCGAGTTCAAGGATATTTTTGTAACAGAATAGCACTGCAGAAACTAGTGTCACTGTGCCCTATCCAAAACCGAGAAAAAACGTCAAAAAGTAATTCCTTTTTTTTTCTGAGAGAAATCTTTCCCTAAGTGATCAAACAAAACGAATAACCTTTTTTAGGAGAAAAACGCTTTTTACAACCTTTTTAGTTACCACCACTATTCATTCTCTGTGAGTTTTTTATTTACCCTGCAAACGTAGTAACATAGACAAGCTTTCAATCATTAGCACGATCATATTGTTCGAGTGTGTACTTAATCCCAATATAACGATAGTTACACTAATCGTTCAATGCGTGTTTACTCTCAGTAGAGTGGTGAATGATCGCTCGACACTAGAGTAGGGTTATCAAATATGTATTTGAAAATATAACGACGAGACGATTAGATTAATTGAACTTTATAACACGAATAATTTAAACCTTTTTTGAGTAATTACACAATAGATTTTTTCCTCTAAATTATCAATAATAGCGTTATAAAGAAGAAATATTTCATTGTTTCTTTTTTCATCGAGTAGGTTTTGAAACTACTGAACTGATTGATCATATCTGTGACATCCAAATGACAATGTCAAATAAATGTATGTTTGTTACTCTTTCACGCAAAAACCACTGAATGGATTTTGATGAAATTTAGAAGCATGAATTACATATTAGGATTCGTAGTAAGATAAGCACTAGCTTATCTTACTAAGAATCCTTAAAATAATTATTTCACCTACATATGGAATTGTTTTGACAGTTTCATTTTAAATAAAAAGAATAGTGCAAAACTTTATTTGCAAATACTTTTTGCTTTTATTATTTCAAGTATGTTTGTATTTTGTCATTTGAATAATATTAGAACTGTAGCACTAGACTAATTATACAAATACTTATAGTTACTTATCTAGTTTATCCTAGAAGTCCAAAATAATTTAAAAAAAAAACTTTATCTTGTTTCTCACAACCAGCTTATGTTGTGTCTCCGAAAGATGTCGTCATTTATCTTTATTTTTCTCTTATCAATCAGAATTAAAGAGGTAATAATCAAAAGTTGAAAAGCTTAATAAACTCGATCGCAGAAGTTAAGGGTCTTTCACAAAGGTCTATCATTAGATGGATGAACAAAAATATTTTTCTCTCTGTTTGCTTCGGACGGCGCATTAAGCTGTTGCTCCTGTATCTACAACCCTTAATACCTACTAATCCGCTTTGGGATAGCGTGGTGGGTTTGTTTGTGTTTATATCTCCATGAATAAATCTTGTGCCCTCCAAAGAGAACATTAATAGATCAATTATGTTAGAATATTAATTCCATTAATATTTCTATGCAACTTACTTTAAATCTTTACATGCAATAAGACAAGCTGCCAGTGTGTGCTGTATTAAGAAGTACCACAATTAGAATGATGGCGTTATAAAATTAATCGGCAATAAAATAAGCTGTTAATTATTGGCATCCTTAACACTCAATAGCGTAGTGTTGTGGCGTATCTAATTTAAGTCGCTAATGCTACTTTCGAAAATATCGATTAACCCAATCGACTTCTATGGTGGTTAATATTGATAAATATCTATGAAATTTATTCGTTTTTCAATAAGTTTGGAGATATTTGAAACCTTATATACCGAAATGCAAGTGTTTGTTTGGTGATAGGTGTCTGTGCTTATCGCAATATAACGTCTATAAATTAAATTACAAGAATTCTTAATTCGTCTCGAGAAAAAACAAACAATATCGATATAGAAAAAAAAAAGTCACGTCACATACCCTATTTTTTGGTTTGTGGTCTATGTTTCGATCTATATGAATAAATAAAATTGGAGCATATGTTTGTAAAATTAAAATAACCGCGTTTTACTAAATACATATATACACACTGTATTTATACACACTACATATACAAAAATAATATTTTTTGTCAGTTTGTTCTGGCTAATCTGTGAAATGGCTAGAACTACTTTGAAGAGACTAACACTGATGTTATTAGGGGTGACTTAGGCTAAAAGCGGATGAAGTCACGGGCAGAGCTAGTTATATTATTTAATCAAAGGCCAAAAGTATGATGTACGAGTCACATCGTAAGATGAAATCGCACCGTTTACTAGTACATTAGTAACCAATCAGGTCAACGCTTATTTCTCATATAAACGACTTATTGATCAGATCATCAACAAATTACTAGAATATTAATAAGTATTATTAATTAAAACGTAGCACCCAAATTAATTATTATAATTACGATCAATATCAATTAATTTATTTTTATCAATTTAAATATCTAAATGAAAAATCGAATTCAATAGTCAAATAAATATTGATTTTAATGAATATAATGTTAGTGTTATCTCTCTCTAATTAATTTAAATTATACAAGTTGCCAATTTATTGAAACGATTTAAATTGATATTATATGATTTATAATAGTTTACATATATATTAATATAAATGATAAAATAAAAGCCGGTGAGACTCGTCATTTATTTTCAAGGTCGGTTGTTAAATCCAGTTAAACAGTTTGTTACTGAAGTAAATTGCAAACTGTTATCCTTGTAAAGAGCAATTTATCTTAACTTTTCTCATTTACATATATTATATCATTTACGTGAACGAACAAGCTTACCTTAATATCAAATTCTTATGGCGTTTCGAGCTTTATTTTGCATATGAATTTGAATCTTATGTCAGCTTCTTATAAGGCTATTGAGGTTATTCTACTTGATTCTGTATAAAAATGTATTTATTTTTGTTAAGTATTTCTCTTGAAGATATTTGCAAAATTGATCAAATATATTAATAAAACGTATTCGTAACTCGGGGTCCATATATTTTTTTAGAAATTCAACCCCTAACGGGGTGAAATAGAGATATTTATTCTCTCAGGGGTCGTATTCCTAAAAATCAATTCTCATTTACATCACGAAAGGAACACCTGTACCAAATTTAAAGTGTCTAGATGCAGTTGTTTCGTCTGTACTTTGATATATAAGTCAGTCGAGTTTAACTTTTATGTAAATAGATTGCAAAACAAAAACAAAATATCATTTTCACATCGATTACACTACATTATTGCGTATTAAATAAAACTTTTATAACCATTTCCAATCGGTTATTAGTTGTCGGATTAGTTGAACTTCTAATGCTATACAATTGACACAATGTAGTGTTAAGGCCTATGAACACACGGCCTTAAAAAATGCCAAGTTTCTAAGTTGCTGCAATCAATTTTGAATTTAACTAACAAAATATTAAGGCTTATAATGTTGATATACTGTCTACTATAACTAAACCAAACAATAGGTAAAACTATATAAAATTTTTCAATTTGAACCAGTATTCCTAAAATTAGCGCGTTTAACGAAGCAAACAAACAATCTCTTCATATTTATAATATTATTATAGTAAAGATTGTCGATTTCATTATAGATAGATTGACATTGAATATAAAAATACAATTATCTTGTATCGGCAAATCACGAGCCTAAACTCGATGGCGCAGTGGTCAGAGTGCTTAGTCAGCGATATGATTGTTAAGCAACTTTCACAAGGGCCGGTTATGGGATGGGTGACCGAAAGTTTACTTAAGGCACGTTAAGCTATTCGGCCCTGCTGTATCAGCAGTCGTTAACACGCACCCGCATGATGGGTCATGGCCCATTCTCCCTATTCGACTTGATTCGATTCCTTCCATAGGGAAGGCCTGAGCCTCAGCAGTCGGGGCATTTATAGGCTGGTGATGATGATGATCAGTCAGGGTTGCGATATTTTATTGCAAAGTTCTTATGTCCACCTTTCAGCTCCATCATTAGACTCTGGTTTTTGTCTCTGACCTAACTCAAATGAGTACAAACCCGATGGATTTGCTTCAGTTAATGACAGAGATCCCATGGATACCTTCCGGCTCCATCATCAGATCATCTCCACTCCATATTAGCAACTCAACCGAAAAGCGAGAAATAGATCAGATCTACCTTGCTGACTCATACTAACAATCTCTTAAAACGGTTAGATTTCAAAATATGGTTTAATCAAAGAATTTAATTTACAGTTGAAGTTTAAATAAATTAAATTAGTGTCGGTTGTAAAGTTTAAAATGGAGAAATTATTTTCTAGATTCTTAATGTTGTCTAGCTCTGAATGATAAAATTTATAGCAGTAGTTTTACCACCAACATCTGACTTAAGTAGTTCCAGACCAACCAACTGGGTCTTAAATTAAACATCTTATATTTCAAGGTACTAGGAGAATAATATTCACTCACTCTATTTTTTTAAGAAATTAAGCTCAGTTATAACAATCCCGGCAAATACCTACCGTCTTTTATTACACGGTTAAAGAGCGATCATTGAAATATTAATTTACGTTAATATCATAACGAAAAAAAATATATATTAAAAATACTCTATTACAAAAAGCGAGTACTTGAGCAACTTAGTCTAACGTCTGAGATATTCACTGTGTTTTTAAGAATTACTAGAATCATAAATAAAAGGTTATATGGAAGAGATGGCTTTTGCCCACTACAGCGTTAGAACCGGAATTGTTAAGTTAATATTAATAATTATGTACGAGCAATAATGTCTATGTATCTATCTACTAAAAACCATGCAGTTCTTCATCATTCATCATGGGTTCTTCTTTCAATACGATCTTTTTTCGGAAACTCAACAATACCACACGATCCCAATAAACAATTAAAAAATATTAATCTAAAACTAGGTTTAAATTTGACTATATTAAATGGCTTTAGCAACATTTACTAACATTGAATGCGGTCAAAGTTAAATATATTCAACCTTCACTAACCCAAAACTGCAAGCTCATCATTGAAAAGGTCCTATAAATAGTACGTGCCCAGCCGTTACTATTTCAAAAATGATAAAATATTTGGGTATTATAAATTGATAATTTTCTCTCATTTAAGCAACTTTAATTGTGTATGTATGATAGTAAGGCAAATATGTTTGGCAGCATGAGTGGCAACAGCAAAAACATTATCACTAACTGTTGAGAGAACCCAGCGGATGGTTCTTAAAGTTTTTATTTTACGTCCTTAAATACTTCCCAGTTCCCACTAAACTCTACAGATCATGCAAGATATTAAACAGTAAGCCAATTTATTTATAATGAGCACACTCCTTAAAAAACACACCATACTGCCTTTATGCACTGACTACTAAGAAATGTCGATAAGATAACGTTTCCCCTCTTAATACACAATCTTACAATGCTTTTTCCTCCAGATTTATTTGTTTTTCTCGGACCTCTATTTTACAACAGACTCGATGTGAAACTGAACATCTACTATTATATTTTCGAAAATGTAAGAAAACCGTCATTGAACATCTCCAAGATTTGACTTATGATGAATTGATAATACAGAGAAAGTACGCTAAATTGGTATAATACATGTGGGAAAAAATAAAGGTGTTTGTGGCTTGAAATTAAATATATTTCTTCTTTTATAATATTTTCTTTTATACACAACACTAGTCTTCTTACGTCTGTCCTCAGTCTTTCAGGCATTCATGCGTTTCTTTCCACACATTTCAATCATCCTACATACATATATCATTGATTTATTTTCTATCAGTTAGTTATATAGTTAGTGAAATCTTATTGCATAGTGATAGTTTTAACTACAGTCTAGTTAATATAAGTCCTTTGTTTCGCCTGACAAACAGGTGTGATGTGATGTTATTGTACGCTATAAGTATTTTTAACTCTTTATATTATGTGTATAAACCAAGATGATTACAATAAATTTATTACCTTTATTCTTATTATTATTGATCGTTATTTTTTTAAATCTAAATCCACTAGGCAAAATTATATTTTCTCTTACCTTTATTTCAAAGTTCTATAAAGCTTGCATAACAAACCTACACGATTGGAAGTTGAACGCACAGGGTATAAAGTATTGAATTTTATTACTGCAGACGTAAGTATTAGCTTTCAAACGAAACAAAGAAAAAACAAAGAAAAAACGTAACATATTGTCATGGGAAAGCATCGTCGATTCCTTATACAAATGGGAATAAGCAGGTGTATATTGATTTTATTTGCAAAGACATACTATTTCAAGCTTATGAACATAGCAAAATCAAACAAGTTGCATATGAGATAATGAAAGCGATCCATGTACCGACACGACAGCATTTACGTTAATAGAGTAAATTATTACAATAATTAATGTCTAAAGCGAGTTCGTGGACAGCGCCTCGTAAAAAGAGAAGTCGTAAAGTCGTTATAAGTAAAAGTACATAATTAGTTTAATATTAAATGTACAATTTTATTCTTTCTTAAGCATTAGAGATGAGCGGAATACACGTTTTTTATTCGCTATTGGGTATACCCTTTTTAACTATTCATATAGTTCGATTCGTAAGCTGAATATTCAATTAGCAAATTTAATTATGAGTAAATGAGTAATTTATTTGCTAGAAATGCGGTTTACAATAAAGATATTAGCAAAATAATAGTCCAGGCACATTTCGCTATAAATAGCATGCAAAAATTTTCAAATAATATTAAAAATTATAATTATTAATTAATATTCTTACAAACATAATATGTAACAATTAGCAAGTCCATCAGATATCATTAAAATAAGCAATCAGAATCACACATACAATCTTAATACAATTAATAATGTTAATAATAAGTTTACGGATATAGCATCTTATAATTTATTATAATTAATTAATTCAAATCTTTATGTCATTTGTTTAATTGATTCATTGTTCAATTAAAACGAACAAATCAAAAATTATGTATACGATGTAGCAAATGTTGATTTTATGATGCGCTTAGGCTTATCTTCAAAAGTGCGAGTAGGCAATTATAACTTATGCATTTATATTTTTACTATATCCACTTCTCGTAGGTATAATAGAGATAACTTAGTATGGCTTGTATAACCTGATTTTTGTTTTAATCCTTTTCACCCCTCTAAAAAACCTAATAAAGCTAGACTGGGTAACTCAGCCTAATTGGTCTGGTTTATATAAAAACAAGTGAAATTCGGCATTCGGGTACTCGGTATAATCGAGCAGATACTCGATACATCTCTAGTTTTCAATAACTTCAATGATGCTTGTTATTTAATATAAAATTTGAACTAATGAACCATATAACATGAGTAAATTGATTCAGATTATTTATATTTTTGAAATTGAATTAAGGGGTTGTGAAAATTTTAATACTACATAACTCAACGAGTATTCTTAAGAAAGTAATAGTTTAAAATAATATACCTATATGTAATTATATACCATTGCAAGATGTAACTCGTGTAATGGAATTATTAGAATTTTAAGACTACATTTTACGAGTTTTTTTATGATAGGCTGCGTATGCAGAAACCATTAAAAGTTCATATAAAAGAGACGAGAAAACGAAACGAAACTGCGACGCCAGTCAATAAGAAAGATAAAGACAAATTTTGGCGTAGTCAATAGACTTAAATTGCCAGTATCTAAAATTATTTCAGAATCGAATCGTTGCTAATAATATAAAGAGTGAAAGTTTCTAACTTCATATATCTGTAGGGGATAATCTTCGAGAAATACTGATCCGAACAACAGGGAGCTACACCATACATAGATGATAGAAGCTACAATTTACACGAGCGAAGTCGCAAAATAACAACTAGTCTCACTATACATATAATTCAATAAAAAAGTTTAAATAACTTATTAATAAGCATCATCACCAATTATTAGTGGTTTATTAATTAACGTGTATAGAGAAAATGCTTAAAAATTTATATTATTCTGTAACTACCGATTATTTCGAACGAATAGTAAAATATAGTGAAATCCCGATAAAATTAATAACTTTACGGCTTGATACTGAAATCAAAATCGGTATGTAACTTTATAAAAAGTTAAATATTAATTTATGAAACGAATAAATAAATAACAATAATAATACAAGAAATAACACTCTCTGGTGTAACTCATCGCTAATCTTGATAACTACAATAATGGTAGGTTCGTGTAATTCAATTTGTCGTGAAACGGAATGAAGCGGATCCTGAATGCGAAACTCTTCCTCAATTTTTGTTATCGCATGACGCGTCCCGCCCCTACCACGTTTGCACTGCGCCATGATGCGGCGACCGCATAATAACGTAATGGCCTTGTACACCACTGCTTCTTACCACGAAAGTAGTATTACTAATTTGAATAATCCTTTTTTTTTGTTAACTGGAAATATGTAACCGTTATTTTTTAAACAACAACACAAAAGTGTTGATGCATGCATCTTTCGTAATCTCATCTCATCTTTCGGAAAATGAACGACGTCTTATCAATCGTATTTAAAACAAATGAATATATAGTTAATATAATAACAAACCTTATAGTTAACCATCACTCAACTAATGATTCGTTAGTTCATTGAGTGTAATAAGTAAGTGAGAGTGTATTAATTCAATTCATTTATTACGCTCATGTGGTAATACAATATGTTCATTGGTGTCATAACATGAACCCTTTCAGGACATAGCCACATTACATTACCACATTATCAGCCCTTTTACGTCCCCACTGCAGGGGCTCACGCCTTCCTTATGAATGTTTAAGGAAGATGGGCCATGACCCTCCACGCTGGCCCAATGCGGATTGGAGGGTATTAACTACTGCAAATGCAGCCGGGACCAACGACTTAACGTGCCTTCCGAAGCACGGAGTAGCTCGAGATAATAACCTAGTTCACCTATCCCGTGTCCGACCCTTGCGAAAGTTGCTTAACGACTACGATCGCGGGCCGCGGCGCTTATCCACTACGCCACCGAGCTACAGGACATAGCCATATGTTTGAAATTGATATTTACTTATTATAACACATATACCTACCTTAATATAATGAAATTCTAATAGATCACAATAGAAAAAAATATCTCGTGTACCTAGTGTGAAGATTCTACTTCAAGAAGAACAAGTACCCACAAAAAGATAAAATTTTTACGCTCCTACATTTATTTCTATAATGTTCTAATGCCATTAAAATTTACGGTAGGTAATTAATTAATTCGATAAAATCAGGTCCTATAAAAAAATCTATAGGTGTTAATAAAAATATATAACCAAAATACATGTAGTACGGGCGTAAATGGGTATAATGAATTACCGAAATAATTTTAAGTTTAGTATAAAAGATGATTTTCGTATTGTGAGGAAAGACGAAAAATCAATTTGTCTCTTTTTCTTTGTTTTAAATAGTCATATTGGTGGGTTCATTACTATGATTGGCAAAAAAAAAATCTCATAAAGATAAAATAACATTCATATATGTCTCATATATTCAATACACCAACCGCCACGCTAAGCTACATACTAGCAAAGAATAAAATAGAAATAAATAACACTAAATTCTTGAGAAACATAAACTTTTATCCCAATTATTCGTAAAGTGCTATCGCAGAACAAAAATGTTAATGGCTCTATAAAAGCAAAATACACATTTTGCTTAGTCCGCATTAGAGTATCCAATTTATTTGCCTTGGAGGACTTTTTGTCCGATTTAATCCGAGATCTCTAAATATAGCAGTGTGGGTGGATTTTTGTGTTAATCCGAAAAGACCCAGTTGGATATGCCGAGCTCGAAATATTTTGTGAACAAAATGAGTTGTTTTTATGACCTCCGTATCGAAATGGCTCATAGGCCGGTTTCAAGGTGTCACTATTTCTGAGGTCACTTTCGAATAACGGTCGAGTAAATGTAGAAAATTAACTTTAGGATCTGGGTGTTGTGGTACCTTCGTTGTTTCAGATAATCCATATTACGCTTTGACTATTATCTTGTAAGCTAAATAATGTAATATTATGTTGTCTAATATTTAATATATATTTATTTATACAATGTCTATCCTTTAATCGTCAGCTTAGTTGGAGTAGTAATACATCCCCTATTTTACAAGATATTTTAATGAAACTAGTTGTTTTTGGCAAGCAATGGTGCCGTGGTTAGCGCGCTCGGTCTACGACACAGTTGCTAAGCAACATTCGCAATGGCGGGTCATAGGATGGGTGACCAAAAATTGTCTCGAACTTTGGAAGGCACGTTAAGCCATTGGTCCCAGTTGCATCTGCAGTCTTTTATACCCACCGATCCGCACTGGACCGGCATGATGGGATATAGCTCATTCTCCCTATTTGATTCGATTCCATCCACAGATAATGCTATCCAAAATTAATAGGTGATGATGATTGTTATTTTTGAACAGTATTATATTACATTTTTTGTGTTCCCCTCAAACTGGCGTTGTTGGTTCACTCGATCCGATCCTGAGTATTAATTGAATTTACTTTGAAGGTCTGCACCTCTCGCAATTAGTTGTGAAACTGAAGTTCTACATAACAGCAATATGTTAAAAGTAATAAGATATAGAATTTTGTAGGTATATTATTAGCTGTTTTCCCGCGACTTCCCCCTATAACCATTTTTTTTTTGACGCTGGGAAATAGATTACTGCATACCTGGCTCGCCATTGCGGCTAACCGAGGTTATGTGAGGCTCCCCCTGCGGACCCGCCCTAGAATAGGGTTAGTCAAAAAGCACGGGTATACCCACCAAAAGCCAGCGATGTCTTTCGCATGGAAGGTGATGCACGGGATCGGCTCGGAGGCCATACACCGCGCGTACTTCCCCCCATACCCTCATATGATGTAGCTAGCCGTAGGTCAAAGAATTTTTTAAATCGTTCCAGTAGTTTCGAAGCCTATTCAATACAAATAAACAATCAAATCTTTCCTCTTTAAAAGTAATTATTTAATGCATTATATTTATATTAGTATAGATAAGTAAAGTTAATAGACTGAAATAAGGTTCAAAATACCTGTCAATACATCTCCTGGTACAACACACTCCACCGAAATCAAACAAAACAATAATAACATTGTCAGATGAATACAATTCTATATTATTGCAATTTGACATCGAATCCCGTAGCTCGGTGGCGTAGTGGATAAGCGCCGCGGCCCGCGATCGTAATCGTTAAGCAACTTTCGCAAGGGTCGGTCACGGGATGGGTGACCAAAAATTATTATCTCGAACTACTCCGTGCTTCGGAAGGCACGTTAAACCGTTGGTCCCGGCTGCATTTGCAGTCGTTAATACCCTTCAATCCGCATTGGACCAGCATGGAGGGTCATGGCCCATCCTCCTTAACCATCCATAAGGAAGGCCTGAGCGCCTGCAGTGGGGACGTAAAAGGCTGGTGATGGTGATGGTGATGACATCGAATCCGCGATATTAATTCTAGACAACACAATTTACTGGTACATCACTCGTTCTTCGAATATTTGCTTTACCACCTAGCGTTACGCTCCATTTCACAAAAGCAGCTAACGAGGCTTTGTAACAAATAGGGAGGCCTGCATTTATTTCGAAGTTGGGAATTTATGTTAATAGTTGAGGGGTGATAATTGATAGCTTGTTTTCCTCCACTACCGTTTTATTTATGCAAGTTGAGGTACTTTCTTGTTATGAGGGAGAAATGTAATTTGGGTTATAATTGAGGTCCGGACTGGGCGAGTCAAAAGTAATTTGAATCAAAGTTTAAATTTTATATTAATAAATTATGCCTATGCAAATTTGCGCTGTTACAAATACAGAAACTCACATAACTAGGTACAAGCACTCGAGAAGTTGGGTTACTTTGAAGGTTGGTCTTTTGATCAAGAGAGCGACATCAACAGGAACCCCTCAGATTCGGTTATAAAAAGTTTAATAAATTAAACCTTTTCCAAAAGGTAATTAAAGGAATTTTTGACAAGCATATTGTCAAAAGCAATTCTTTCCTGCGCTGTAAAAAAAAACTTAAAACAGAAGACTTGTTAAATGTAGAGACAGATTACATAAATTTAGATACCAAGGGTCACCATCGCCACTTATAGCAATCTTTAATACGTGCAGGGAGCGGGACAGCGCTATAAGGAACAATAGCGGTATCTCGCTCGCTGTACGGATTAAACATTGCTTTAAGCGCTCATGATTAGGCTTATGGCATCGAAACAAAGTTCGATTTCTAATTGGAACATTAACATTAGCACTGTAGTGAAATACCGAATGATTCACTCAGCTATGAAAAACGTCGACATTTATAATTTAATACGATTTACCAGTAATAATAATAATATAATAATAATATTAAATATAATAATAATTTTACGATCTCAGATGCTGAAAATGATATTCAAACCCTTAGCCAATTGTATCATCTGCTAATTAAACTACACAACTGTTGAATTTCTCAAAGACATGTTACTTTTCATTGCTAGTGAGCGTGTTTTCTGTCCTATTTAGGTAACCTGCTTACACAGCCTGAAGAAAATTCCTATTTAGCATATTTTGCTTGTTAATGTTTTTGGTCATTAATATGATCAGCATACTTACTTTTGAACGCAATCGCGATAGAGCGACATTGCAATTGTGCTGTTACGTACTCTTGATTGGGTACACTAGCGCCAGAGTACACTATTGAACCAATCAAGAGTACAGAACAGCACAATTGTAATGTGGTTTGGTCGCGTTTGAGTTTGAGAGTAAGCATGCAGATAGTTAAGTATTAATACATGAATCGTATCCAATATAAGAGCATTAAACACCTATACTTGACAACTTCCCGAGAAGAAAAAACCGGTAAAGTAAAATAATTTTATTACATGATCTAACTTAAAATTTACGGTATCCGCATTTCGCAATATTCTGAGTTCACGGAAAGTAATTTGATTCCCTTGCGAATTTCGAAAATTTGCAGCATAAACGGCTATAGATTTTGATTGCGTTGTCTTAGAAGTTTGATTCTTTTACAGCTCCAAGGGGGCAGTAGATCTAGTATTAAATATACATTTCAGCTTGTTACCTTCACGTGTTTCTGAACGTGTTTCAAGGTACGAAGCCCTAAAAAGGAAAGGACAGTTTAGAAATCCAATATACCATTGTGAATGCAAAATTAATCAAATATATGTCACATTATTCAATTAGACAGCGAGCCTTTTAATTGAATAGCCCCAACCTGATTTAAAAACCATCGTAACGTATAGACTGCTCGTCAGCTTACCACAATATGTTACATTTCTCTAGTTGATTTTAAAGTCTACCCTCAAAAAATTAAAATTTAAAATCTAAGAAATTTGACAGATTTATATGTATAATCTGTCGTGCTGTTGACTATACATTTATTATATTTTCCGCAAACCTTTAAAAGTTCGCCCCTTAATTTTCATTGTAAATAATTTAGTGATTGTTCACTGGTGTGCATCACCACTGATATTACAATATTATAGAGTTACAAAGCGAACCGAGGGATGGTGTACATATCATATCACATGCTTGTTATGCGGGTATTCGGACGAATCCACTCGAATATATCGATGCCTAATAACGAACCAACCATAGCTCTCGTGAATACAAAAGCCGAACATCGACGGTCTCAGATATCAAACCTTTTCATGTTTTTCACGCTTTCGCCCGCGTAGTAATCAGACCAACACCGGGTAACTCTATTCTGCTTTCTCGTTCAGCTTTGTATTTGGCCGGAATGTATGAATGCCTTTTGAAAATCATCATCAGGCTCTTTTGTCTAACGCTCAAAAGAAAAATAGTGTAGCAACATAAGTTGCATAGGAATAGCAATAAACTAATGTAGGAATAGCAATAAACTAATGTAATTAGTACATTCATAGTCTTCAAATATAATTTTTGAACATGAAACGGAACAACTCACTTCAGGGGATATTGGTTGATTTACAGACCTGTTGTAATTAACACCTATAGGAGTATATGTGAAAGCTAAGTAGTGGAAAGTAACCAAATATTAGCTAATAGAATAACTCTGAAATAGAATACTGAAATTACTTTCTAAATTATTCTTAACAGATTTTTTAATACACTTTAAAATAAGCCAAGTCAACGCATTAACGAGTTACAAATTTTGCCCTATTATTGATAATATTAAGGAATTTCAATATTCCAAATTAGGAGCTAATTATATATTTAGTTCCTTTCCTATAATAACCTACATTTTATGATGAAATACAATAAACCTACCTACCATTAATGCAGCTTAAGAAGTTATAGCTTCTCAATGTGTTTTTATTATGTTTTTATTGTTTTTTTACCAAAATCCTATTATTATATTTGATCAATTTCGAATTTAGAATACTATATTGAAAAATATTTGAAAGAATGCTTGAAAGATTCGTCAGTCTTGTTAGGTCCTGGGTAGCTCGGTGGTCAGGGCAGTCGCCCAGATGACCGAGTGGATTTTTTAAGCATTTTTTTATTAAAATCCTATTAGATCTTCGAAAGTTTATACTTGAAATATTTTATGCTTGCTGTCTTTTGTTATTTAATATTTTTAAACTTTATTTTCAATTTTAATATCGTTACGAAACACGAGTATCACCTTACTCGGAAAACCTGATCAAATTACAAAAGAAGCCACAAAGCAGATGAAACAAAATACGAAAATAATATTCTTTTGCTTTTATCCAAAAAAAAAAGATTATAGTAATTGAAACACGAAAATCTCACGTTCTTTTTCGTCTGATATTGTGAGAGCTAGATATAAAGTTTCTGAGGCCCTAACAAGAGAATCATCGTTGAAGAAAATTGAACACGTAATCTAACAAGACATTTTTCATATTAGATCAAGGAATATATAACGAATATTAGAAAGATGTTATGGTTTACGACTTAAAATAGCAATTCCAAGGGTAATAGAGTAAATAAAAAGACTTTTGTAGTACATGTATACTATAATATCACTTTAATTTAGTAAAAATTTTCTATCCCATTTTACGATAATTAAGTGAAGGAACAGTTAAATTTATCATATCATATTATCATTTTTCAAAATAATAATGTTTAAATATACATCGTATAAAAAATTACGCACTTCCATACGTTTTAGGTGCACAACCTTCTTCTTTGTTTATTAATGGCTGTGCATATCGCACAATTCTGCCAATGTCAAGTGAATAAATTAATTACAATATGTAAAATGAAAATGAAATGAATTAAAGAAGGCGATGATCTCTCTATAAAAAATAAAATAAAGAATCACACCAAAGAGAATATGCGTATTACTCTACTCTCTTTGGTGTGATAGTAAAATTAAATACTCTCTCAAAATAATTAGCTCGTAGATAACGTCTTTTGACCGAATTTCGATTACTGGACGACTGCTACAAAATTCTTTGCATAAAAACAACCCCAAATGAAAATAAGACTTCTTTATGTTAATACAATTTAGACGATGGTCTCAGACAATTAATATCATTAATTTTCCCACAACTTCATCTGCGTAGTCACTATTTGCAGCGAGTAATCTATTATATTTTTGAGTTACCATCGTTTCTATAAATTTTCTTTTCTTTTTAAATTGCTATAAAAAACCTATAATTTTTTTAACAGCAAAATTATTTAAAAATTAATAGTGTCAGGTTCCCGGAATGGAAGATTTTCGAAACCATAGAGCATTGTGAATGTTTATTTTATGGAATACTAGCCGCTATCTCGCGGCTTCACACGCTTGAATTACAGTCTATGTCAATCCCGTATGATGTAGCTACCCGTAAATGATTTTTTTTTAAATCGATCCAGTAGTTTCGGAACGTATTAGATGTAAACATACAAACAAACAATCAAATCTTTCCTCTTTATTACATAAGTATAGACGAAAAGGTATACTATAAAGGTGCATATACGAATATTAAAGGGTTTTTATTTGTTATATTTAGCGGTAGTACATTTATGTACAAGAATATAATAAAGTCGACTCACCCCTTTATTGAGATAAAATGTCCTTCCCAAGATCTCATACTATCTCCACAAAAAAATAATCTTAATTGGTGTAACGGTTTTAGTGTAAAAGTATAAAAAACATCCAGAGTTCGGATTTATAACACTTAACATGCTATAGTATATACTCTGTGGTATATACTGATATGGATTGAAATGGAATTGAAATCGACAATGATTCTCGTAAAATAACATTGAGCGGTCACTGGACGATATAATGTAGTTATAATGGTGAATGGGCATTACCTAATGGTCTGACGAAAAGGCAAATCTTCAGCGCCAGCTAACGCGTTTCAGATTATTTTCAATATTCATTGATATGGAATGTAGTAATTTTCTAAATGGAAATAGAAATATGCATTCTTACCATGAATTATAAAGTAATAAATTATATGATGACTTTTGAAAAATAAAGATGAAATATAATCCATTAAGAAATTATACGTTAAGTTATTCATAAATTTATAATACAGCAATATTATACTCGTGGTATTCTCAAATATTGATTTGGTTTAGATAGACCTAATGACAGAAATATGATTGTGTGTATGAAAAAAAGATGAAATGATGTTTTAGTTATGGAACTTACTAGTACACTACAAAATACAATTACTTAGAAAGGTAGAGCAGATGACCCGGTTTTGCAACTGGCCCTTTTTTTGACTATTTGGGAGTTCAAAGGGTTCTAACTAACGCATAGACAAATCGTACACTAAACGATCTAGAACGAACGATCAAAGTTCACTTCTTCCTAAATTTTAAAATGGTTAAAATCTGGTTAATCTTGAAATTACCATAATTGGATCATTTGCCCTAAGTACAAAGGTCCAAAATATCTAGGTTTTACTGAATTACACAATTTTGATTGTCACTGGTGCACCTGCAAAGGTTTATTTATATCTACAGACACTGAGCGCGTCGGACACATGCTGGCTCGGACACCGACAGACACCGTTTGCTCTATTCACACTACAGACAATGTAGACATAAACCGCTCGGACAAATCGGCCACAGTTTGTATCTATTCGCGTCTACGTTTTCGTGTTACTATAGATATAAATATGTAATAGAAACTGTATACAAGAAAATTATTTTGTCTGTGCCGACACGTGTCTGGCGTGTTCAGTGTCGTGCCCAATGGAAAGTAAAGTTGCATGTGTCTTTTACTTATTTAAGTGTTTTTTTGCGCAATAATATTTTTATACACTGGGCTATTCTACAAGATTTTAAAACTAATAAAATTCCACCTTGTTCTTACCAAAGCTAACATGATAAAATTTGAAATATCATTATCAATTAAAATATACCAATGCGCTCATCTAATTTTATTATCCTCATAAATTTACAGTCTAATAAATAAATACTTGGTACGAATATATTGTCATAAACATCTAGTTATCTCGTCTCACACTTGGAGTTCTAAATCAATTCCATGTCAGATATTTAATAATATTTCTGTCGAGGACTCCCACTGTTTATATGAAGCCTATTAGAATAACATAAAATATAAAACGCCTTCATAAACTCTGATCCAATTAAAATGGAAATTAAGTTTTTTTTTCTTAACAGTAAACAAACGTGTTATATCGTTAAATATAACAGGTTACCTGTCGTTATTGGACATTGGGTTATATAGTAGTTGGATACAGTTATTTTAGTGCACACAGTAGCATATTCCTATACTCGTTTTAGAGTCTACTTTAATACATTAAGGTTTAAAATAAAGCAAAATGTGACAGTTTGGTGTAACCTGACCTACTGGTGTCTCAATAACTCTTTGAAATTCAATTAAAAGTTAGCCTAACTTTGCTCACCTGTAAAATGAATCATCGTCATATTTGAAGCAATTAAATCTTAATAATTTTTTTAACCTCTTACCTTTTCAGGGGCAATTTCAGATCCTTTAAAAAAGGTTCTGGTGACAGCCACCCGAAAACAGGCGAAGTGTGAGTCAGGGTAAGAACTTACAAAATATTTTTTACAAAATAGTAGACCATTAAAATGTGACGTCACAACTCTATTAGGATTGTGGGCATGCTCATTGTGCCCACAACGGTGGATTAAAATAAACATTCCTTAATATCTTGAATTATTCTATGTTATTAGTGAGAAAATCATTAATCTATTTTATTTAGAATATTTCACAGAGAAATCGTGGTAGGATATTACATAACATTTCATTCCTCATCATCATCAGCCTATGTAGTTACTGCTGAGACACAGACCTATCTTATAGACATAATCATCTAAGAATACGGACATCGTACTATGCCTTCCGAAGCAATCAAGGTAATAAATTGTTGGTCACCCATCCTATTAAAGGCCATTAAGAAAATTGCTTAATTTTGTTTATCTCCTAGTGAACTTT
The DNA here is from genome assembly GCA_918026875.4 of Diatraea saccharalis. Classification (NCBI taxonomy): domain Eukaryota; kingdom Metazoa; phylum Arthropoda; class Insecta; order Lepidoptera; family Crambidae; genus Diatraea; species Diatraea saccharalis. Next base: position 6,297,543 of record OU893341.1, on the reverse strand, counting down.
ACCACTGCACCTACAAGGTCATAATTTCTTATCCAGCATATGAAAATCAGCTATAGAAAAGCCTGTCTGATTTAACTGTTGCTGGTTAATGTGATTGACCATTATTGGGAAATTAATTATCATATAAATCTTTATCTTTCGGAATAAGTTATAGAATTTTATTTTTCTTTACAAGTTATTAATTAATCTAATATGGTCGATTTGATTTTGCAACAGTAAATCACCTACGCAGATATTGATTTATATCGGTAATTAAGAACGAATAAATTGGATTAAATTACTTAATTATGCGTTTCGACGAAAATTTTAATTGGTAGATGTCATTAATTAATTTAATTTTTAAATATGCTGTATATATGTCGCAGCCAAATGGTATGATCAGCCGACCAATTGGGCGACCAGCCCTTTAATTCAAGGGCGCCATTCTATTGCGTTGAAGGGCTAGCCGCCTAATTGGTTGGCTGATTATACCACTTGGCTGCGACATATATAATAACAACTATACTTTATATATTATCTCTTGAGACATTAATATGGATCCTATTTGAATTGCCGAACTGTTAATATCAGTTATTTGTAATTCTTGACTTGATTAAAAAGGGCTATTAGCGGCCTAAAGAAAATTGTCAATGACATGAGAGATAACCTAAAATTGGACGTGTTGACCTATTTTAGTCGCATAATGATTTCAGCCTGGTAATAAAGTTACTCCTAGTGTTATAATGAGAATGAATATGTTTAAGTACTAATTAATCATTAGAAAGAAATCCTGCAAAAAATATATTTAAAAAAATATGATCAAAATGATTAATTTGTTCAGTCTTTCGTACTTCGTAAGAATAATTTATTGAATGCAAATCAATTTTGTATCAGGGCATACGTAATGTGACCATTTTTTTTTTCAAGTCAAAACGGGCGCGACGACGGAATTTTGCATATAAATTGAAAAATATCTATGTCGATGTAAAATGCCATATTTAAAAGCTAAATACAAATTATGGTTTAAAATGTTACTCAGTAAATGTGGTTTCTTACCCTCACTGTAACTAAGCAGGTATATAAAGATTTGTTTGTAAAAGCGTTTTTATTCTCTTTGATGTCCACCTGATAGCGACTTAATCCCGTCCAAAGCAGGACGTTTGGTCACATTATGCACACGCCAAATTTTCATATTAATATTTGCATAGCACTAAGAAGAAAACTTTTTAAGTCAATAAAATTTCAATGGGTGTCAAAAAATATCTCAAAGAAGCATACAAACTTCAAAAACCTTCGCTTGATTTATGGCACCTCATGTTCTAACTTAAACGCAAAAATATTAAAGTCATTACGTTATATTTGATACGCAACGTGACATGGCTGTGAGATCATATAAAAACATGACCTCACTCATGAGTAATCCATCTCGCTCATATTATGTGTTACTCTTTTAGAAATTAACGACCCGAGAAAAATCATTCAGTGGCCCAAAGGAGCGTCAGATATATTCACTTTCGTTTTGGTCACACCTTTTTAACGTTATTGAAATATTCAACCTTCTTTTAATTTTTAATATTAGTTTAACATAAATTCTCTAGATCATTATAAATTCGTCCATTAAGGTTTAATGACGCCTCTGATATTAAATAAGCTTTGATGAATTTTCTAAATTTAAAACTTTGTATTTCTTTTGTAAGCGTATTTTCTTATGAATAAAAATTGCAAAAACCTATGATTGATTTCATCATCAGCCTTTTTACGTCCCCACTGCAAGGGCTCAGGCCTTCCTTATGGATGGCTAAGGAGGATGGGCCATGACACTCCACGCTGACCCAATGCGGATTGAAGGGTATCAACGACTGCAAATGCAGCCGGGACCAACGGCTTAACGTGCCTTCCGAAGCACGGAGTAGCTCGAGACAATTTTTTTTTAGTCACCCATCCCGTGACCTTATCAGAAAATGATCAGTATTCTGTATGCGTTCGTCGAAATATTAAGGGGGCGCGAACATTTAAACTAATTCACTTTCAAATGGTTTTATAGAAAGAAATAATAGCTTTATTGAAATATGAGAAAACTAAAATACTTTTCTAAGATTCTATCATAGCGAAAAGATTAATTTATAATTGTTCTCAATAGATAAAAATGACAAAGCTTTGTAATTATGTTGTACCCTTTTTTTAACTGACTACGTGACAAAAAGGGGGTCCTCATTTGAATTTGCATTCTTTATTATTTTTCATGATTTGATCATATATGCAGGTCTCCCACAAGGTGGACCGAGAATTCAATACTCTATTCAATCGCAATACTGATGAATTGTTTTAATAGAGAAGGAACTACGATCTGCGAAGACATGAGATCGTCATCAGAATGGATTGAAATTGTACTCAAACATCACCGGGAAGTGTTGATTGAGAATCGCGTGGGACCGGTCGTTATGTAGATTTTTGGGAAGGCCTTTGTCCATCAGTGGATATTCTTCAGCGGATATAATAAAAGATATTCTCTGAAAACACACAAGCCTGACAGACTGACAGAAAAACTTATTAATACGTTTTTGTATGCATCCTTTCAGTATGAAATCCTAAATAATAAACCTTAGTATTCTCATTATCATATTCATTATACCAGTGAATATTTAACAGCCATTAAAGCACTGGCTTAATGTTCCATTAGTGTTTAAATCGGTTTAATTTTCTCAGTAACTGCCTGTAAAAGTTAGGTTCGATTAAGGCTATAGTTTCAAAGGTGGTTATTACGTCACGACTAGGAAATGAGTTTGCCTCGCCTTGCAGAACCTAGAGAGTGCATCGATCGACTACGGCGTAGTGCTACGACAAAGCCTGTGCTACGAGTACTCCGTACAATGCACAAACTTAAAAAGTAGACGAAAGCCGTATAAAGTATTAATTAAGTTTCCTGAAAATTATAAAGCATAAGATAATAGCAATAGATTATGGTCCAATATGATATTTGTCCACGACTAACTAAATTCACGACAGTGAATGTTTGATTTTTCAACGATGATTTTTTAAGAGCAACAGAGTCGATCGATGTTCATATTATACATTGAATCCGTTAACAAAGTGAGAAGAAAGTAAATTTTAGATTATTTTTAAAAAGTAAGTATTACACAGAATTCAGGCTACTCGACTTGTATACTCGTCGAGCACAAAGCTCTCGCAGACATAGAGGTTCAATCAGATAGTTAAAACCTTCATTACATTTTGTAGTAGATTTTATTGGATTGTTCCAAGTCGATTTAGATTCTGTTTCAATAACAGCAGAGAACTGCATAATAGCAATACTGTTCATTCCCCGCTTCTTAACTACTTATTATAATTTGACAATTGACCACGGTCAATTGTCAAATTATAATAACTAGAACACGTTCTAGTTCTAGGGTATCACAATAAATTGAATATGACCCGTTTTAAAAGATATAAAGTTACAAAAAAAAATCGTTTCCTTTTTTTATTACATAACGAACAATATAAAATGAATTATTAGCTCATTCATATTAATATTGCCACCTCATAAAACAACAAAATTTTTAAAAATATAAAAAAAAAACTTAATGCGCGCAGACGCAACCCTGCAGCGCAGACGCAACCCTGCAGCGCAGCTCGCATCTTAATTATCTCAGAAACACCTTAATTACATCCACGCGGATGCAACTCCAGTGAGCTAATTGTCTAATTTCAAAACTATCGCAATTCCTTTTAAAGTTATAGCGGGTGTGATAGTGATTTATGGAATTATATAACGTTTAAGGTCACAATCGCCATCGGAACGAATGATAATTTGAATGATCAAAAAACATAATAAAAACTCTCACGTTTAATATTCAAATATATTTGCGTCTAACTCTTGACTTAGACATTTGGAATTCGTTCACTTAATATACTTCAAAGAACACCTCGATCGCAAGCGCTACTTAAAATAATCGCTAGCAAAATAGTGGTAGTGTGAAGTTTCAATCCAATCTACCCTCCAATCCGCATTGGGCCAGCGTGGAGGGTTATGGCCCATCCTCCTTAACCATCCATAAGGAAGGCCTGAGCCCCTGCAGTGGGGACGTAAAAGGGCTGGTGTGTGTGTGGTGGAAGTTTCAATAGTGTTAGTGGCACATGTCAAATTGAAAGGGATTACAATAGATAGATACTTAAACTAACTTAACGATTACTTTATTACGATCTAAGTACCTAAGTTTATCTTATGATATTTGTGCTCGCAAAGAGCATTAAGTTAAAGAAACAATGTGATTCTTTTTATTTCTTATTGCTACATGTTTGTGTCTTTATTATTGGGCTTGTTTGTGTAGTTAATTTGATTGCTATATCATTCCAGAACCTTATTCTAGCCAATAAATTGGCTTTTATTATTACATTTCGTTGCTCATAATACCAAGTAATGCATATGTCGAAAATTTATCACTTAACGTTTGATATGTCAGGGGAGATTTTAGCGGCACACTCCTAACAACTTACAGAACATTTTTTAATAGTTAAATTATAATAATTTATTCGAATAGCTACGTTATTATTTAATAAAATCAGCCGTTAACTCCACGTCAAGCAGAGTGTTATCACTAAATAAAGCCTTTGTTACCGTGGAATTGAAGTAGATTTTATTTAATTGGAGCTCCTATGCTATAACAGCGTTGCTAGACTGGTGTAGTGACAGCTTACCACAAGAGTGGAATTAAAACTTATCTATTTCAATTAACCACGTCATAAGCCTATAATCGATATATTTAAACCTATTTACTACTAACAACGGTGCATCGTTCATTTTAAAATTTTTAAGTATATTAAATTACATTCAGAAATATGTCTTTTTAATCCTATCATCGCAGTATCTCACGCAGCGAATTCTCTCGAAGAATGCATTGCAAAACAGCGGCGGCGGCGCAACAGCCACGAACCTTCTAACTTGGGCAGGTAATAAGCAAACCATGACCGTTCTGAAATACTAATTCATTGAAAATATTCGAGGTCTTATATCAATTATTGAAACGTTTAAAAAAAAAATTATGTTTTTCGAGATTTCGAGATCTAGTAATCAGCGAAAATTTTAAAAATAATATTGTTTGTCATATGCCCAATTTATTAAAAACTTGCTGAATTAATATATGTATACTTATTGCTGATTTTTAGTAATATATATTAATACTATTAAGAAGATATATTTGATAGTTTGTTGGTTTCTTTGCATGTTTGTACGGAGTCCGAAACTACTGGATAAATTTTAAAAATTCTTTCTTCTACGGGAAGCAGCATATGCGGTGAGGTATGCCATAATTTACGCGGCTACAGCTTGTAAATAATAAAACACTGAACACTGAAGGCGTTCATTGGAATGAGGAATAATTTGTGTTAGAAACAGTCAAATATAAGTTTTGTTTTCTACTTAAACTTATAAGATTTACCTTGCGCGGTATTATTTAAACCACGAATTGGCGTTATGCACTCGTATCTAAAGTCGAGAGAAGTAATTACTTGAGATAAAATATTTTTTACCAATAGAATAGTATTCTAACTTGTGAACGTTCTAACTTCACTCAAATTATTGTTTTATTTGCTTAATGAAAAAAATCGACTTGGTCACTGAGATGGGATACGAACCCATGACCTTTCGCAATCCGGGCGACTGCTCTAACCAATGAGCTACCCAGGACCTAACAGGACTGACGAATTTTTCAAGCACTTGTTACTTTTTCGCTACTACAGAGCGTATTCTCATCAATGTTCAGGCAATCGACCCAAACAGCCGAAAGATATATTTTTACAAATATTTAAACTTTAGATAAAGATGAAAATTTGTTCTTATTATTTTATTTCATCATCATCACCATCAGCCCTTTTACGTCCTCACTGCAGGGGCTCAGGCCTTCCTTATTGATGGTTAAGGAGGTTGGGCCATGTCTCCCCACGCTGGCCCAATGCGGATTTATGGGTATTAACCACTGCAAATGCAGCCGGGACCAACGGCTTAACGTGCGTTCCGAAACACGTAGTAGCTCAAGATAAATTATTTTTTTGGTCACCCATCCCGTGACCGACCCTTGCGAAAGTTGCTTAACGACAACGATCGCGGGCCGCGGCGCTTATCCACTACGCCACCGAGCTACTAATTATTATATTTGATTAATTTAGTTTTTCAGTATAGCATTGTGAATGAGAAATTGATAAAATATAGTAATCATTGTTTATTTGTTAAAAATGTCTGCTTAAGTTATGACATTTCTTCTAGATAATATATACGAGTGTATTGTTAAATAACGCGAGCGACTAGACCGGGCGGCGTTCCTCGCATTCTATATCGGTCGCGGCGCGTGTTCCGACGCGGACGTATTTTATGTTGCAGTCGAACGAACGTGACTATTTTTATTCATTCAAATAATATTCATAAGTCAGACGAATGGCACAACTATAAGGATTTATGCATATGTTATCAGTCCGGTGTTCTATTAGAATCATATGTTGTCCGTACTATTCAAATAATAGCGAATGATAACAAATTGAATACAGCAGCTCGATCTTAAGTAAATAGTTTATTTTACAAATGAAAAGCTATAAATACGTAGCTATTTTCCGGAATTGGTATTATACTTTAACTATGTATTTTTAAATTAGTAAACGTTACTAATAAATAACACTATATTTATTTAGAATCACTATGTAAGTATATATTGATATTAATAGCAAACACAACTGTCAAATTGGGATTAAAAAGTTTTATTTTAACGATAGACTGGGAACGCATTATTTGGGGTGATAAGTGCCAGTCAGTTGCACAAAGGTCCGTTGAGGTTTAACGACGCCTTTAAGCTCTAATGGATTTCAAATTTGTATGGATAATGTCGCTGTAAACGAATGATAATTTTAATGGACGTTTGTGCAACTGGATGAAACATTTTAATTTTAACGTCCCACGCTAAAGTTGTACATATTCAATTTTCTATATAAGTTATCACTGACAATACTTTGACGTAGCCAAAACAATCAAATCACTATAATTTGATAATTACTTGTTTTTATGACATTTGAAATTGTATAATATATTAATTTAAATAAATGCCATGAGAAATTTCTCTGACGAATCACGTATCACTTCCATCAGACTTATCCGCCATCGACAGATGTAAAATTATTTTGAGAACCTTCGCACATGATGCCGTGATGGAGGGCCCAACTTCGCAAGTTATAAACCTCACGCGTTCAACAATGAGCGTTAGCGATTTACATAGAAAACTTATTAGTTTTCTATGTAAATCGTTTTTATTGTCATTTTAACTTACTTAACCTTTTTGCTTTATGGAAAATTTGTAAAAGCTTAATCATTTAGATTATAACGATTGTTGTCAATGCCTGAATGACCCGGACATTATTTTTTTGTTATAAGAAACTTAGCTACTTCGATTTATCGCCGCCCGAAACCTTATGCATACTAAATTTTTTACAAAATTGTTGGAGCTGCTTCCGAGATACAGATTAAATATATTTTGTTCGTTTAAAGGTATATTATAAATTAATTCAGTTATCAGCAGTAAAAGTTATCAGTAAAAGTTATCAGCAGTAAAGTAATGAACCATAGAGTCAAAGATTATGTGAGATCCAATATATTAACGAACACCTGCTTAATTAAGTTTCGTAAAGTGTAAATTCACCTCGTAATTTTTGTGTTACGTATTAACGTACAAAAATCGTCAAAGGCATCGTAATAATTCACAGACATAATACCTCTTGAATACTTCGCAATCCAACAGTAAAACACAATGCGGTTCGATTTATTAATATAGCATAATGGACAGACTTTAAAATTCTACAGAACCTTCCCCCGAATTTACATATAAAGGCGCGCTAGAGATGTTATCGTCTTTTTACATGCAGCGGCGAATGGACACCGCGTCAAGTCATTTGGCACAAGTCGGCTCTTCAGATGATTGAAATATGCATAAAAAGAAACAATGAACGTGGTTCCAAGACACGAAACGATAAGTTTCCTTTAGATATGTAGGTATGTCACCTTAAAATTGTAAGCGTCGCGTCGTCAGTATAAAATCTTACCGAACTCAAACCTAACCTAACCTAAACCAATGATAGTTTGTAATCTAACGATAATTGACTATTACATTTTTACGGCGTATAACACATCCAATCTTTTATTTCTTATATTCCTTGACATAATTGTGACCTGTCATAACAAGGAAATACCTAATGCTAGGCGCCGCATAAGGCATATCATGACTTTAGACATTGCTTAATGTCGTTAGGTGGTTCCTAGTCATTGGTGAAATGCATTTTCACCTTAGACGATTCCTAAATATATAGGCGACAGATCTGAACCACTTCTAAGTTTAGTGAAAATGGGCATAAGAATACTTATTGGGCATGAAGATAAATTTGAGGACAGATAAAAACAACCAACGTTCTGTTTATTCAATCTATAACTGTATAATATTTGACGATCATTTCGCGTAAAATATCATCGATGTCTATTTACGCGATTTCGTCTCTTTTTCGATTTTAATTCCACCTATTAGGAATTTTAGTTTAAACAACGAATTTATCAGTCCAATGTCGATTCATTTGACCGATATGGCCGTGAATATAGCGGAGCGACAGCTGCACGCGCCATGTCGCATGTAACAAGAGCTCGGTTCGTTAGAGCTGCAGATTTAAAATAAAACTCTTCGGAGTACGAACAAAAAGAATACCACTCTACCCTCACTGCGGAGTAGACGCTTGACCTGAAAGTCCGAACGGCGCGACACATACACGAAACTGGGGCAAATCCTCCTTTATATAATTGCGATAAGGACTAATTCGGCGTGACCGCTCGCGTGCACTCATGTCGTTCTCGTCGCATGGAGTGCACTGACTTTTTATTTCAATTGTCTCTGCGGGTGGATTGGCCTATTTCGGGAGTGCAATTTTCGCCCAATCAAATGTGTAGCACTTTTGAATAACAGCATATTGGATCACGCTGAAATCCCACAGCGCGTAATAGAATTGAGGCTTTAGTAAAACGAGTCGCGGCCTGATTAATGGGTACTACGTTTCGGTGCGAGGTTTTGTAAGACTAAAAGGGTTGGCGCTCAAAACCCGATTACGTATATGTACGGAATAATTAATTTTTCATGGCTTCCCTTTGAATGCATGATATTCATTTACAAAACGTTAAGCTCGCACCCAGTTTTTTAAAATAATATTGTGTGTGCATATTTTTTATCACTGCAAAATTATAACTCAAATACTCAATTTAACAAACACTTCAGTGAGTAATTGAAACACTTTACGTAAGAGACTGACAAGAGCCAATCCGAGTGGTTTGATCTCGAGTGTAATACCCGCAGGCATAATCAAAGCTAATCGCATTACAGGGGCCCCTATTTGGATCAATTTCTGGGATTTGGAGTTAGGTTGCGCTCTTACCCCCATATTATACAGTCTCGTACAGACTAAAGTACTGACTTCTATTACGCAAGTTGCTCGTTTCGAGAAAACAATAATATACCTAACATATAAACTACTTTAGCTTTACTCAATATTCATATCAAAAAGTATACAAACATTTTCATATTATTATTGATTTCCTTTTAAATAATTTCAGTTTCATCTGAAGCGTCAGTTAATGATACAAAACAATGATATTTCTTCGAGCTAATATAATTATTCTCCGACGACTAATAAAACGTCAATGGTCCAAAGAATGCTTTAACTGTCTTTAAAATAAATAAGATTGTATCGCGTACATTATAATTTCAAAATCGCGGCTTATATCACGCACAAGACTTATTATTCTGTGTCGTACCGTTTTTAGAGGAAAACCTGCACGCCTGCAGCATAAACAGGCTCGCTGCACACTTGCGACCGACGATCGTGTAAGTAGGTAGGTATTTATATTGTGCCGCTTGCAATATACCAATACATCAACCACTTTTTTAGATCAGACAATTTCATACGTTTGTTAATTATTTTACAAATAAAAAGCATGGACGAATGCGATTGTTCGATTATGTGATGGAAAGGAATAGGTATGATGGAAAATCGGTTGGATAATATATTTTATATGTAGGCTGCGTGCATACGTTAGATATTTTACCTCGTTTTTTAGCTTCTGACTGGTACACTACTATACCTATATGCTTTCAATCAGTTTTATTCAATCTTCATTACCTTTTGAAATAAGTTTTTATTTGAACCTCTATGGTTTGCCAGCACTCGATGTTCAGTTTGACGCTGACTTTGTTACAAAAAAGCAAAGCCAAAAGAATCTCTGATTAATAGGTAGAGAAGGGGCCAAACAGAGGATCAGTTTGGTTCTTGCATTATTTCATTTTAAGTTAAAACCTTCGTGAAACTGTGGAACTTGATATCAAGAAAAAAAGATACATATTCATTTGTTGTTGTGGTTTCTTCTTTGTTTTGAGTTTTTTTGTAAAACAACAGTTTGAGTTAACTTTGAAATTGAGCAAAGTTCATGATATTGACTTATTGAATATATCTAATCAATTTTACATTAACAATGCTATACAGAAAAATATTCTTAATGAAAAAAATGTTTAAAAAAATCTACTTTATCCTTCTGGTACTCTAAGATGGGACTCGAACCCACAACCTTTCGCAATCTGTACGACTGCTCTAACCACTTAGCTACCCAGGACTGACGAATTCCTCAAGCACTTGTTACTTTTTCGCTACTAGTGAGTATATTTTCATCAATGTTCAGGCAATCCACTCAAACATCCAAAAGAAATATATTTACGAATATCTCACATATACTTAATTTATTACAGCTTACTAGATTAGATTTTGAATTGCATCTTGCTCTCATATTACCATACTGTCTTTGTATATGCATCTTTGCTTCTTTCTCAATACAAAAGCTGAAAATCTGAGACTTGATCATGGTGCTTGGATAATTTATATCTTTTTTTTTGTATTCACCTTCTTATGTGTTTAAATGTAATGACAATAAATGATTTATTTAAAATCATATTTTATAGAGCTGTGCTCTAACCACTGAGTTACCCAGGACCTAACAGGACTGACGAATCTTTCAAACACTTGTTACTTTTGAAGCGGTTTTAAAGTGGACTTTTTAAAGCATTTTGCAATAAGAATCTTGACTTATTTATTAATAGGATTTACTTGCACACTATTCGATTAAGTAAACAACTTTTGGACAGTTTTAATCTTAATTTGATAAATTTACATTTTTAGACGACATGCATCATTGTTAGACTTCATCGTTAGACGTAATCTTAAAATCATTAAATACATAATCACGTTTCATTTCGTTATTTATTAATAACAATCATATTTTTTTATATAAATTACTATAAAACACACATTTAAATGTCCTAATCATAAATAGCTAAATAGCTTTAGTTAGTTTTTAAACGTATAATAGATAACGAAGCTGTTTAATCGATTAATAAACTATATCGATTAAGATTGTGTCAAAGATAGAGTCGATGCGAAGATAAACGATTCAGATTTATTCAAACCAATTTTATGATCAAGCGGACATTTAGTATGGTCGAATGACTTAAGTATGTGGTGCAGATTTTGTTTCCATTTTTCCGATACATCAACTTGATTGAAAGACTGTCATTAGCACACTAATTCGTTCTCTATAAGCCGAATAAGCGGACTCAGGTAGTTATATATCATAGACAACATTATGCAGAGACCGGACAAATATAAATGATAATATGCCTATATTTACCACAGGTGGCTACTTTTGTGCCTACCAACCAACTAGACTCATAGAAGAGCCAGGAAGAAAAAGACTAAGATGAAGGAGTGAAGTTGAATGATTAATATGATTTGTTTTATTATTTAGATACTCTAAAGTATATTCCTTAACTATTTTTATAATCTCGACTTCATATTTGTAGCTTTACTCTGTTACTCTAATTAAATAGTTTACTGTAATGTACGATACATTGTCAGTTCATTTTTTGAATATATTACAATAGTTACGAATGAGTTATAAAAACCCACAAAAAATATATTCGTTAGTGAGCTCCACGATATTGTCAATAAAATACAGACAAATGAATATTCATGGTAATCAACGAATCTACCAAATTCACAGTATCAAACAACAAAGAAAAAAGGTTAAAAACAAACTGACGTCAAAAAATCGTAATAAAGAGAAACAACTGAAAAGAGAAAAATAAAAAGGCATTTTTTTAAAATTTTATTATAATAGATGTCAAATTTAACAACTGTCAATCTGACTTTAATATTGACCGTGGAATGCGTTGCACCCTCCTCTTTCTTGGCATAGTAAAACAATAACTTTAATCAGCGGCGCTTGGACGGTTATACTCGACAGTTAAAGTAATGACTTCATCTAACCAGATACCAAACGGTGCATCTGATTAATCGGTACTTTAAAATGTTTGTTCTAAAATGCATTTTTGCTTAATCGGTTCTTTAAAATGTTTGTTTTATAACCGAGACTAAATGTTTTTTAATCAGGCCCGGATCTACGCGAGGGGTATTTGCTCTGGACGTCTGAGTCAGGGGGCGCCAAAATCATGATAAACTTGATACAGTAAAAAAAAACTAGCTTCACAAAATGACATTTAAAATAAATTCATAGACATAGGTTACAGCGGGGCAGACATCTTTTCAAAGTACCTAAATTGAATTACCCATTGCGAAAATATGGTACTAAGAGGTATTTTCGGGGGGGTGGGTGTAAGGACCCCCCTTACACCCGCCTCCTGTGAGTTATAGTTTAGGGGCTTATCTTTAATTGATATGTCTACAACACAAATTTTAAAATGCAGACAGTCTTCTTACATGGTGCTATCATATGTTAATTATTCAATAATAAGTACTGTTATGATCGCTGATAACAACTACCTCAAAGTGTAATTAGTACAAATCTCAATATTTAATATTATTACTGGATACAGTTAATAATCACGTAACAACATTTAATATGAAATTAAATCAATAGGTAGGTCAATTAGGCCGAGCAAAAGCTTCATTGTTGGCATCAACTGTATTAAGACATCGTCAGACAGAAAACGTGTGGTAGCAGATAATAAACGTAGCGTTTCTTGTCATTTATTTGCATAAGTAAGAAGAAGTTAACAAATGAATTAATAATGCATTTATCGAATACACCATTTACATTATAATAAATACAACCCAAGAATTGAACTCTCCCGCGTGATGTATCCAAAAGGCTCCAAATCTTCATAACAGACATAGATAGCTGCAGCGTCGACTTTCAGTTGACGCCTACGGTAACTCGCTATTTAAATATAGTCATACACATTTGTTTAACATATATAGAAAAATATAATACTACAAATATAAGTCAAGCTGAAATTGAAAATTGTAAGTAGGTGAATACAAAAAAAGATATAAATTATCCATTATCCAAACACCATGATCAACTCTCAGATTTTCAGCTTTTGTATTGAGAAAGGAACAAAGATGCACAAAGAGACGCAAAGACTACCAGTGTATATGTAACGTGTAACGTGAAAGCAAGATGCAACCCAAAACCTAACCTAATAAGCTGTAACAAGGTGTTGGGGTAGGGAAAAAATGTTGGACGATTCAAAAGTACTTTTAAGAAGTCTATTTGAATAAAGATTATTTTGACTTTGACTAAGGCTGTGTGAGATATTTGTAAATAATTATTTCGGATGTTTGAGTGGATTGCCTGAACATTGATGAAAATACGCTCACTAGTAGCGAAAACGTAACAAGAGCTGGAAAAATTCGTCAGTCCTGTTATATCTCGAGTAGGTCAGTGGTTAAAGCAGTCGCCCGGATTGCGAAAGGTGATGGGCCGTGTCCCATCTTAGAGTACCTAGGACTCGTGAATTTTTTAAGCATTTTTATCAAGAATATATATCAAAATCATTTAATACTAACTATGATCTTCCTATTTGAAAAGCCATTCAAAAACTAATGCAGTTATGTTATTTAAAAAAGAAAACTCTACTCAGACAACCGTCCGCCGTACTAAGCTTGTAGCGGCGTGTCTTGTTTCTGTAGAAGCGAGAAAGACGCGGCATGAATTTAAAACCCGCCACGCTGCTCGTCTGACGAAGCCTTTAATCCTGGAACTGAACAGATGGTCGAGATCGATTAGTAATTAGGCTCACATCGGCCCGCCTTACCACAGCGGTCGTTCATTATAACCACTTTTTGACGAGTTCCGATTTACTTCGGCTTTTATTGAAAACAAAGAATACCGCTCAGAGAAGCGACATCTATTGAGTTGGTGGATCAACGTAAACCTCTTTGTCTGTTGTCTGATGGAAAAGAACGAGATTTAAAGTAAATCAATTTACTTCAGAGACAGTTTCTTTCTTTTTCGCAATAAGATGATTCATAGTCGCTATTTTGAAATCAAATAATACATTGGAATATTTACTAAATAAATCATATTTTATTGTGTACTTTTGTAGGTACATCTACATGTGAATGATTGTAATATGACACCAGTACTTTGACACTTTTTACTATAAGATAATATCACCTCATTACTTTGGTGTACTGCTTCGTTATTAGAATTGATACCACTATTAAATATACCTATTACCATATAGAAAAATTTATTCATATGCCCATTACTAATCTAATACCTATTTTAAATAAATAACAACCGCTATTTTTTGTTTTTATTTTTTTCTCTCGTGTTTTATTCTTTTATTTATTGTGTTTTATTTCCTTATCTTGTTAATAATCTCTGTATAATGTAGTTGTGTGTTACATTCTAAATAAATGGATTATCTATCTATCTATCGCCGCTGGATGCGGGAGGCGCAGGACCGATCGCTTTGGAGATCTTTGGGGGAGGCCTATGCCCAGCAATGGGCGTCTCTCGGCTGAAGCGATGATGATGATGATGATGATGATGATGATGATGATGATGATGATGATGATGATGATGATGATGATCAGAAAAGGTTTTAGCGGGTAGTATCACTTTCACCGATTATTTCACTAATGAAATCACCTTCGTGAATGATGTAAACTTCGTTCTGTCCTCGGTCTGTTAAATTCTTTTAGTATAACCAGTCTTAGCGAGCATTCGTTCGTTGTTCTATCTGCGTTCACAAATATTCTATAGAACATTCTAAGAATGCTCGTTCGCTTGGTGTAAACGCCACTAGAACGTGCTAACAGTTGCTTAGAGACGCTCGCTCATCGGCGTTTGTCTCAGTAAAGGTTGCTAAGAAAATTGAAATAATACTCAGCAGTAGTAGCCTTAACTAACACTCACTTTAATAGCAGGTTTAGTCCATTATCCGAACAAAATAAGACAACACGTCTCAATTTGTTATTTTCTCTTCTGTCATTATAAATTTGCTTTAGACGGTCAATTATTTAAACCAAAAACTAACTTTAGCCTTCGTTTTATAATAAGACGGTGCGTAAACTAATATTAAGAAAATATTAGAAAGCTATATGGAAATGAGTATTCGCAAAGTGAACGTCAAATAGCTATACCACACCGATAGTAGATAGCATATTTTATTCGCACTAAAACTGATATACGTTTCAATAACTATGGCTTTCTGCTAATAAACCGCTGTTCAAATTGAAATAGCGGTGAAAGACGACGTTTATGGACATCGTTAATATTTGATGTGATGCTGCAATGAGAGCCGTGTGGTGAGATTCATTTTAAACGTTTCTCGGTTGTGATGACAATTTTTTTTTTATTTTTATGTCATTTTGCAGTGAGACTTACAACATTATTAACAAATATGATAAAATACTTGGTAGTTATACTATTCTGTCGTTTGGTGTAAAACGAGTGTATAAGATAGAAATTTTTGCTCGTAGATATCTTTTGGTGTAAACACTTAAAACGAATTTTCGTTTAGGTACACTAGGAGAACAAGATGGAATGCTCTTCTTCTTGCTCTAACTCTTTGTTCGTTGGGTTTAAATGCACCTTTATGCAAATGCTACAAATAGAGTTCAGTGCTGTTCGGCCGTGGTCTGTGCTGTTCAGCCCAGGAGCTCTAATTTTGATTCGCTCGTTCAAAATCTCCTTGCCGTATACGACCTAAGTCACGCTCGACTTCTTAGTCGCATGACGCCTTATTTTAGTATTTTTAATCGTTCGTGAGCAGGGTGGCCAGCATGATTCGTAATATTGAATTTTGTTCTTCGTGTTATATGGAAAATATTTTTTGGTATATTTAAATAAACAAAAAAGGTGTGAATGTAAACAGATCTGCCATAAATGTGTGTTATTCATTGAATGAGTGGTTCATACCACCCGTTGCAGTTGAGCGAATTATAAAAATACAAAACAAAATGTATAAAATTACAAAACCAAATTGATTGTTTATACGTGTCTCAGATATTCTTGTTAAGTATTATACATACATTTATATTGGCAACACTGCCTCTAGTTCTCTCTATGATTATCTGTGTCTAAATCTGTACACTTTGCCAAATATGGCTGACGGATAGATAAAAAACCCAAAGGTATTAAAATAAAGTTATAGTGTTTTGAAAGGCATTATTATTATTGGTTTAATATAAAACTAACATGGTAGCAGACCGTGGTTTAAAAGTTGGTAAATAAAAAAATTGAATGTAATGTGACGAAATTATAAAACGAACGAGAACAAAGAAAAATAAAATGGCGACTAAAAATAGTGATATTAATATTCCAATATTCGACGGCACTGATTATAGTAATTGGAAAATCCGTATTCTCAAGTTTCTGCAGTTCAAACGGTGCAAGGATGTTGTAATGAGAGCGAAAAATGCAACCGACCAAGATGAGTGGGACGACAGAGATGTCCAAGCAACAAACTACATATACAGCGCAATAACCAACAAGCAGTTGGAATATATAAGTGAACTTGATACAGCATATGAAATATTACAGAAATTCGACGAGATGTATTTGAAGAAATCGACAGCGTTGCAAATAGTGTGTCGACATAACCTCGAAAGTGTGAAATTAAAAAATTACTCCGAAGTGTCTCTGTTTTTCGATGATTTTGAGAAAGCTGTCAATGAGCTAAAACATGCAGGTGCTACTGTATCAGAAACTGAAAAATTAAATTATATGTTGAAAGCACTACCAGTGAGTTACAACTACATAGGTGATTTAATCGATGTCTTACCAGAGGGTGAAAGAACAGTAGACTATTTGAAAAGTAAACTAAAATTAAAAAATACAGAAAATGTGAGAGAAACGTCAAATGATACATCAAATGCCTTCAAAGTAGATGCCAAGCCATCGTATAATTGTTTTAGATGTGGAAAACCTGGCCACCTGAGAAGAGACTGTAAAGCCGAATATGTAAACCGTGGTCGAGGACATAATTTTTCCTATAACAGAGGACGTGGTTTTTCAAATTATCGTGGACGTGGTTCATACAATAACAAAGGACAAAGCTCAGGAAAATATCAGCATAATCAAGGAAGTCCTGGTAACAGTTTTCATACTACCGTTGCAAATAACACTTGTACAATGAGGGAGAATGATAAGTCAAAGAAAGGTCAGATAAATTGGTTATTAGATAGTGGATGCACAGACCATATTATTAATACTGATGAGTACTTCAATTCCTGTGAGACCTTAAAAAACCCTGTTAAAGTTAAAATTGGTGATGGAACATTATTAGAAGCTACAAAAATTGGTGATATTACAACTTATTTCTTAGTCTATGGACAAAAATCTGAAGTGACTCTGACAAATGTTTTTTATGTAAAAGAGATGAAGGCAAATTTATTGAGTTATTCAAAAATTACTGACAAACACTCAATCAGTTCAAGTGGGAGATTATCAAAAATCTACAATAAGTATGGAAAGCTTTTGGCAATAGCAATTAAGGATGAAAGGCTGTATAAAATGAAAAGTTACATGTATGAAGAAATATTGGAAGCAAATATGAGTAAAAATGATATGACTGTAAAGGAAAAACTACACCGTACTATGGGACATATTAATTTTAAAAATTTGGAATTTATGTGCAAGAATGAATCATTAGAAGGATTACCTAAAGAGATTGAATATGAATATTTAAAATGTGCAATATGTATTGAAAATAAAATGCATAATTTGCCATTTCATAATAATCGACGAAAAGCAGAAGGGATATTGGATATTGTTCACACAGATTTAAATGGGCCACATCAGACTACAGGTTATAATGCAGAAAAATATTTTTTGAGTTTTATTGATGATTACAGCAAATTAGTCAAAGTTTATTGCATCAGATCAAAGGATGAAGTATATGACTACTTGGTGCAATATGTTAATGAAATACACAACTTGACAGGAAAAATGATAAAAGAATTGCGATGTGACAATGGGAAGGAATATATAAATGGAAGAGTCTTTCAGTTTGCAAAGGAGAAAGGTATAATAATAAAACCCTGTCCAGCATATGTTCATCAATTAAATGGAACCGCAGAAAGATACAATCGCACACTAATGGATATGAGTAGATGTCTTTTGTCTGAAGCAAAGGTAGAAAGAAGATTTTGGCCAGAAGTAATTAAAACAGCTGCTTATCTTAAGAACAGAACATTGACTAATACTATTGAGAGAAAAACGCCGTACGAAATATTTTTCAAAAAGAAGCCATCTGTCCAAAATTTAAAAATGTATGGAAGTAAAGTTTTTGTTAGAATTCCTGAAGAACGGAGAAGGTCTAAATGGGACAAGAAAGCCGAAGCTGGTATTTTACTTGGTTATACTGATACTGGATATAAAGTCTTAATAAACAACAGAGTTATTACAGCCAGACACTGCAATATTATAGAAGAAGATGAGAAAATATGTGGATTTGAAGATGAGAGTGACATTAAGGCAGAAGAAGAAAAAGATAGAAATAAGAAAATAACAGAACATGAAGACGAGACTAATTTAAATAGAGTAAAGAGCAATAATGATATAAAAGTTGAAAACCCCCAGGAATTAAACAAACGTAAAAGACAACCACCACTCCGATTTGATGATGAGTTTGGATACTATTGCATAACTGCTAACTACTGTGAAGCGACAACACCAGAAACTTTTAAGGAGGCGATTACCTGCAAGGACTCAAGTAAGTGGAAGGCAGCCATGGATCGAGAGATGGAAAGTTTAGAGAAGAATAAAACATGGACATTAGTCGACAAACCACCCAAAGACAAGAAGGTATTAGATGTGAAATGGGTATACAAGAAGAAAAGTGAAAGTGAATATAAGGCAAGGTTAGTGGTTAGAGGTTTCCAACAAACTGATTGTGTTGATGATGTTTACTCCCCTGTAGCAAAGATGCCCACCTTAAAATTATTATTGTCATATTGTTGTCAAAATTCCTTAGAGATTAATCAGATGGATGTAGAAACAGCTTTTCTTAATGGTAGAGTTATTTCTGAAGTTTATGTAAAACAGCCTATAGGATATGAAACTGATACTGATAAAGTTTACCTATTATATAAATCATTATATGGTCTGAAGGAAAGCCCTCGTGCATGGTACGAATGTTTTAATGATTTTTTGACAAGCCTTGGTTTTAAACGATCCAGATATGACTACTGTTTGTATTACAAAAAGGATAATGGTTCAGCTGTGTATATTTTATTATTTGTAGATGATCTTTTGATTTGTTGTAAAGACCAGAACACTATTGCTGACATAAAATGTAAATTATCAGATAAATTTAAAATGAAAGATTTAGGAAAAGTTAAAAACTACATAGGTATAGATATTGAGTATAATTATGAACAGGATAACATTTTAACTTTGAGTCAAGAACATTATATAGAGTCACTAGCAAAACGTTATAATATTGAAAATGCAAAATTGTACAAAACACCAATGGAAATAAATTTAAAAATAGAAAAAGGTGAATTAAATGAAGATTTAAAATATAGAAATTTGATTGGAGCTTTGTTATACATTAGTTCTGGAACAAGGTCTGATATTTCTTTCTGTGTAAATTATCTAAGTCGCTTTCAAAATTGTTGTGATGAGACTCATTATAAATATGCCCTTAGAGTGTTGAAATATCTATATTTAACTAAAAGCCTGAAATTAAAATACTTTAAAAACCATGATGGAAACATACTTGATTGCTTTGTAGATTCAGATTGGGCAGGAGACATAATTGATAGGAAATCAACTACTGGTTATGTAATAAGATTTTTTGGAAATGTAATTTTATGGAAATCTAAGAAACAGAATTGTATAGCTACCTCCTCAACTTTCGCCGAATACATAGCTCTTTCAGAAGCTGTTAAAGAAATAAAATTTTTGATATGTTTAGTAAATGATGTTTTCACACAAATTTGTAAACCTGTAAAAGTATATGAAGATAACTCTGGTGCGGTAGTTATAGCTAAATATGGAAATTTTACTAAAAATTCTAAACATATAGAGGTACAATACCATTTTATTCATGAAAGTGTAAAGGAAAAAGCTATTGAAGTTGTAAAAATAGAGTCTGAAAATAATTGTGCTGATCTGTTAACTAAACCTTTAGGAAATGCGAAATTTGTAAAATTTAGAGAAATGTTGAATATAAACATATAACACAAGATTGGTAGACAATATCTAAGAATAGTTAAGTTTTTGTTGCCAAGACATATTTTTTTTTAGAATATATAGAATTGGCTTTGAATGGCTGATTTCATAGGTATTTGTTATTTTGTTTGTTGCAATATAAATGTAAGGAGGCGTGTTAAGTATTATACATACATTTATATTGGCAACACTGCCTCTAGTTCTCTCTATGATTATCTGTGTCTAAATCTGTACACTTTGCCAAATATGGCTGACGGATAGATAAAAAACCCAAAGGTATTAAAATAAAGTTATAGTGTTTTGAAAGGCATTATTATTATTGGTTTAATATAAAACTAACAATTCTATTCCAATATCATTTCGAAACTTACTTCACTTATACCAAGAAACGTTATAACCAATTCAAGATTGAGCGGATACTGCTTTTTAAAGTGAATTCCGACACCAGAGTGAATTCGAATTCGGGACTGGATTTTTGCAGAATCGCAGGGCTGTACACGGATAGTTCTCGACACATCCTCCACAAATTGTGACCTGCATAGTTCTTAGATAATGAATAGTTTACCGTAGTTTATTGCTTCTTTCTGCGCTGTACGCGGAAGCTTTAGAAGCTGACAGAAGTAGAATTGTATAAGTGTAATCAAAATCGATCAGCGAAACATGAATAGAGCTGGATAAATGCAATTAGCCACTGAAAGTGTAAATAGAGAATTCGGTAAAACAAAAACTATGTAACACGGTGTTACTAAATATGCCACAAATATTATTCAGTGTTAGCAACACCATTCTTTATATAATCTATAACGAAATTACTTTTAATTGTCTGTACGCTAATATTAATATTTGAGGTCTATATGGATTTGAACCGCCAATTCTGCAACAGCATATTATATACAGCAATTATATTTTTAAAAAGAATAACTCATAATTTTGCCGCTCAACATCTAGAACTGGCCCTACAAAAACGTAACAAGTAACTCACGCATTACTGCACGCAGCTATGTGTCAAAATAAAAGAATATATATCTTTTGATGCAGGCTCAAGCGACGACCACGTGTAAATATTGTATACACCTAATTTCTCGACCACTAACATATTCGAACGCTCGTCGAACAACTTGTGTTATGTTTGTGTACTGTATCATGCATGTGATAAAAACAGACCATATAGCAGAGCGAATATTAAAAGCGCGCTTAAATCATTCCGCTGCAAAACTGGAGTTATGAAAGTTTTATGCAGTTTTTCATATAGTTTTATGGTGTATTCCATTGTGATGATAATGGACGTTCCGTTTATATGTTCCTTTTACATAAGTTTATGTTTATTACGACGGTAATATTGTGATACGTATGGTGTTATTTTGTATCTTCTTCATTGCAAAGTTTTATGGAAAATATATATTAGGATTATTTTATAGTATAGTAGCTCGGTGGCGTAGTGGATAAGCGCCGCGGCCCGCGATCGTTGTCGTTAAGCAACTTTCGCAAGGGTCGGTCACGGGATGGGTGACCAAAAAATTATTATCTCGAGCTACTCCGTGCTTCGGAAGGCACGTTAAGCCGTTGGTCCCGGCTGCATTTGCAGTCGTTAATACCCTCCAATCCGCATTGGGCCAGCGTGGAGGGTCATGGCCCATCCTCCTTAACCATCCATAAGGAAGGCCTGAGCCTCTGCAGTGGGGACGTAAAAGGGCTGATGATGATGATGATGATGATGATTATTTTATACTGTATTAGATTTTAAAAACGACAGTGGTATCGGTACAAATCTTCGACGTATCATACCAATACAAGGTTGAATGTCATCTATACTAATATAATAAAGAAGAAAGATTTGATTGTTTGTTTGCCTCAAATAGGCTTCGAAACTACTGGGACGATTTAAAAAATCCTTTCACCTACGGGAAGCTACATCTTATACGGTGGACATAGGCTATATATAAGCAAAAAGGGGATGAAAATGGGAGTAGAAGTATGTATAGGGAATTAAAAAGTTACATTGTAAACTATTCAATTTGTCATCATATCATATATATGCTTCAACCCTTATTAACTATTTAATTGCCTATTTATATAATCAGTTTTGCATTCACAATGCTATACTTGTACGGTTCACAACCGTACAATAGTATGTTAAAAGCAATTCAGCATTTTACTCCATTGTATTACATTTTCATGTCATCATTTTTAGTATTCATTCGATCGTCACGGTGTGTACTCATATCAAATCATTTTATCATTTAGCATAAAAAGTCAAAAATCAATAAATAATTTCTATCAATTGAACTCTCCGTATCATTTCTTATCAAAATTAAAGATTGTGCGGCAGCAGCTCGTACAATACTGTAAAATATTATTCATGAAAATGGTTAATAAAGGCATTTTAATCCTGACACTCTGAGATGGGACTTTCGTAATCGGGGAGACTGCTCTAACCATTGAGCTACCCAGGACCTAACAGGACTAACAAAACTTTCGGTAGAGATGAAAATTTGTTCTAACGATTACTAGCTCTCCTTGTATTATATGGTGTAGTATATGGTCTTGTATTATACATAAAGACCTTCCTTTTGAATCATTCTATCTATTAAAAAAACGCATCAAAATCCGTTGCGTAGTTTTAAAGATTTAAGCATACATAAGGATGGGATAGAGAAAGCGACTTCGTTTAATACTATGCAGTGATTGTGATATTTGATCAATTTTGCATTCAAAATATTCTTAATGAAAAATTGGTCACCTAAAATAAATTGACAATGATAGAATAGACAACTTTTAATAGAAAAGTGTTCATTTATTTTGGTCGGTTAATATAAAGTTTACTCCACAAAATATTCAATGGATAGGTTTTCGAACTATCGTTTTGGCTTGTTTATTTTCTAAATTCTCAGTTTTTAAATAAATGACATTCATACTTTTAGATTTACGAAAACAAATGTAAAACTTCAGTGAGAATACTAATATACGGCTGTGACGGTGTTTTCGTGGTTTCCTTTGCAATTACCTGGAAACCAGATCTCTATCTTTTTCAAATCCTTATTAATGAAACAACCTTCTATTTTTAAACGACTCCAAAATCGAAGGGGGGGTGAGATTCTATGTACGACAGTTATGTATTTTTAGGTATATCCAGTGGCGTAGCTACTAAGGGGCTAGGCGGGGCAGTGCCCCGGGGCCCTCAAGCTCAGGGGGCCCTCGAATCTTAATCAGAAAATCTCAATCGAACTCAACTTTGAAAATTTTTCCCATTTTCAAAATAAATATGACATGGTATCATAGCAACTCAGTTGTGAGAAATTCCAAAGTTATAAAAAAGGGAATTCCCCTAATTTATTTGTGTGGGTTGACAGTGTTATTAATGTTTTCATCAATTTGTCGGATATCAATATCTGCATATTATTATTTATCGATATGCGTTTTTGTGATTAGCGATTGTGAACTTCGAGTCAAGATATTTTTCCAGAATGGTTAAAAAGTTAATGTATCAGGAGTAAGTAAGCGTATGTCAATAAATTTTTTGTACTGGTCCATACAAAAGTTCAATTTTCATACAATCCATACAATCGGTGGCGCCATTTCGTAAACAAATTGAAATTAGTGCCGTGTAAGCGGAGAATTATTATGCTAAATGAACTTTACGAGATCAGTTGACTGTATTATATATAGGCATAATTTTATACGCGTGGTGTAGTTTCTTTGAGCAGAAATATTTTTCCTTTAGAATACTTCTTTTTTTAAAATTTATTAATGACACAAACATTCATTTCAAATTTTATTAAATGCAAAAAAGACATTGAGTGTCACTTAATTACTTTTTATACGATTCTAAAATCTAGCTAAGTATCGATACTAGAACCATACGCCGATCAAATTAGAACTATACTGAGTTTGCCAAAGCATATGCAGTGATATATACAAACTATATTAAATCATCATATAAAATATAGCATTTTATAATCTACAATAAATATCGATTATAAGTTTATTGGAAATTAACAATATCGCCGAAATAAATATCGATTCAAATCGATTATATTTTCCCAAGCCTATTCCTTATGAATTTTCCGGATCTCAGACACAGCAGTACACAAGCGTAAACACGTTTTTCATTGCCGCCATCACGGGCCTGAAAAAACCGGTCCGGAATAGAGAAAACCGGACGCTAAAATTCCTGACAGTGCACAAGCGCGCATTACCTACCTCCAATATGGCCTGACATATTGGACCTGAAAAAATCGGATCGCCGGACATGAAAATTCAGTGTAGTGCACAAGCGCCCTAACTCAAAATACCGTGCAAAATACAAGTCACATGCGGTAGGGGGCGGTCCTTTAATTACGTGATGTTTTTTTGTCATTTTTTAAACCGTCAAATGTGGTAACACTGGCAGCGATAAAATGTTTGCTGGGGATTCCCCAATGACGTCTTGTATCGTATCGTTACGTTTCGCTTTCCTTTTACTTGTAACGTTGTCAGTGAACAGTGAGTACCTACTTGAGAACAATTTTTCTAATTTATTTATGTACAAATATAAATAAATTAGAAAACAGGACAAAAAAAACCAGTGGTGCATTTAAACGCAAACAACGCCAAGAAAGAAAAGTAAACAAAAATTGCCCAAAATTAACAAGTTTTTTAGTCAGCCTTCTGCAAGTACTTCTAGACAAAATATATCAATTGATAATTTTTGTAAATAGCTTGCATGGCGATAGGTTAAATAACAGTAAGCTGGTGCAACGTATCTATAAATAAATAAATATATAATAAACCCTTGAATCTTTTCTATTTCGTTTAATTGCCCAATACCTACAACAAGTATCAAAATAATTGTAATTTATGTTGTTAGTGTTTAATAGTTTTATTACCTGCCCATGCACGAAAAAGAGCTAATGATAAAGTTCCTTAGCATTAAAGTCGATAATACAGTCAATAATACAGTCATTTAAAGTATTTGTATATTTAATGATTTTACTTCAAAAAACCTTTCCAGTTTTGATAGCAGTGGGCCCCATTTTTTTATTTGCCCCAGGGCCCTAGGTAACCTAGCTACGCCACTGGGTATATCTCCCGAAAGGTAGTCTAATTAGAAAATTCCAAAAATTTATCAACTCGTATTATCATAAAAAATAAAAAGTTTTCAATAACATAAAAAATAAAAAGAGGCGGTCTTTCAAATAACAAAAAAACATCGACGATGAAGAAAACAAAAGTTCGCATAATTATTTCGCTTTCCTATCACCAACAACCAAATTTTTGTATAACACTGAAAAAATAAAATACATATTTTTTGAAACTCAATCTCACGTTGAATATTCCAAACTATATTGATTTGAGCTCATCTGAATAGCCGCTTCAATATTTTCACATTTTTTTATATGAATCTTTCCACTTACCGAAACGATGTTTGTTCTTTTTATTAATCTGACATCAATTTGAACTGACCTGAAAAAAAAATACAATATGAATAAAAAGATTTTTCGAAATTCAAATCTGAGGCATCAAAAAAAGGTTCAACGTTTTAGATTTTTTTTTTTATTTAGACCCATATTGATTATAATTCTGTTGTGCCAACGTCACATGAAATGCCAAGTTTATCTAAAGGAAAATTTCGACACTGAACATTCCACAATGCACGCAGACATTACAGACTTAAGCACAGACATAAATATAGTGATTACTCAACGACGAACACAAAGCGAATGCGTCGTATTTCATTTTAATTAATACCGTTTATTAGCGCGCACAGACACAGCCTAAAGCTTATTTGGACGAGCTCTGGTGAATCAACTACTCACTGAATTTACACTATCATATCAATATTGTCAATAGTCATTATCGGCAGTTTTCATTTAATATACTATGAACTCTATTGCTCATAATATAAGAATAACATTGCAAATGTTTAGATACTGGAGATTAGAGCGTTACGTGACACTTAGATTCATCATTACCAACCTATTTGTCCCACTACTGAGGCCTAGTCCATTCCTATGAATGCCATCAAATCCAATCAAATAACGAGACAAAGCACAAACTATAGCTGTTGTCGCGACCAGTGATTTAACAACGGCGGGGAGGTCAAAATAATACCCATCATATGACTGGCCCTTGCGTAAGTTGCTTAACTTCGAAGATCTATGAATAAAGGTATGTTTGTTACTCTTTCACGCAAAAACTAGTGAATGGATTTTAATGAAATTTCGTATACGGATAATCCTAAGCCTGAATTTATATATATTACGTTTTATCCCACTAAACAGTTTGCGACGCCGCGGACGAACCGCTGGGGAAAGGCTAGTAAGTACTATATTTCCTTGGAAAAATGTTTGGCAACTGTATATAAGACCACCTTCTATATTATTGTCTCATCTCGTTTTGTTCCTACGTTGCCAGCAAATGGGAATATTGATCGCGGCTGGGAAAGCTCTAACTTTACTTTTCGTTGAAAGTTTATCCATTATTCAACGTACATTTGATCATTGTTGTTGAGTAGTGTTCAGTACGCTTTATCTTCACGTAGATTCTTTGCTTAAAATGCGAAATTAAATTTAAATATTCATGCAGTCTACCTCAAGATTAGAATAGCTGTACAATTAAAACGTTTAAATGCTTATTCTGAAACGTCTTATATGCTGAAGTAGTCGTAGAAAGTTATTACATTTTATCGAAAAAGGAAAATGGATTGCGTTATAATTTTTTTTCTTGTTTTAATTTGATGTATTTTATGTTTTTCACGAGATCTCCGTTAATTAATTTTACCGGTGTAAGTTTCAAAAATAAAAATACACCACGATAGTCTCACAGATCACGGAAAACGTGTTCCTATCTTCTGTGGATAAATCCAAATAAATTTAGACCATGATAAGAAGATCATGAAATGCATAACTCATTCGTTTCACACCATCGATAAAGACTGGTTAAACAAACCATTTATCATTGGTCAACTTTGAACGTAATTATGGCATATTTATATAGAATAAATAATATATCAATTTATATGAGTTATAAAACTAGCGTCATCATGTATGTTTTACTATATCTATATTCGTGATGCATCGCTCCTTGGCACGAGCCCGATTCGATCTTACATCGCAATTCATCGCATCATTCTTTGTTCGCATGGTGATAAGAAAAATGTACTCTAAAATATTTTATTTCTTTGTAACACGAACAGTAATATATAATAATAAGTATACTTTCTTGATCTTCAGCAGTGGACTTCTTACTAAAATATAATTTCTTCACTTGATATACCGAATGGAATATTTTTAATGTTACGGAATCAAATTAATAAATGTAGGTTTACATCGTAGGCTGTATAATTTATACCGTCAAAACCTAAAAGACGTTTTCACATCTTACTCCTTACTTACTTACTTCGATCTTCTTTTGTTTTTTGTAAATCAGTGTAGAGACAATTATCACATTTCTTTAATAGAGAAAGAAATATTTAAATCAAATTATAAACTCTCAAAATCATTCGAAATCGCCCAACAGTTAATTAATATTACTCTTCCTTAGTTTTGATATTATCAATCTTTCAAATTCTTCTCAAATTAACTTGATTCCAATCAAGAAGACACTTCAAACGTGCACTTTACGGAATCGAAATAGAGACCATGTTATTTTCATTCACAAAATTTATACGGTGTGCAACACTCCCACGCATTAGCGAGTATTCTAATACGGGAACTTTAGCTGACACTAAACATCTAAGTAGGTCAGTAGAACATCAACATATATGATGGCATAAGTACATATTTAAGTCAAGCCGAACGCGAAAAATCTTTAACGGAACTTCAAAAATATATATTAAGACAAACTGGAAGAAAAAAACAGGTACATTATTTTCGATAAATTGATAGACACTTAATTGCTTTCTTGCTTACTTAAAAGAAAAAGGTTATATATATTTGTTAGTACTAAGATAAAGACCACCTTTTTCATCTAAGAATATTTGATATTACATAAAATCTGCATGAGATCAAAGAAATATTGGTGAAAACTCCTAAACGGTAATAAGTGAGAATCGGAATATTACGTGTGAAAAATACATCGGATTTTTTCATAACAGCCCACAGCATTCATAAAATACTAAAGGAAATCGATTTAACACGGCTCGTATTCAATCGCTTTCATTTCAATGAGTAAATAATATGAAGTGTTATTTATCTGTAAGAAATCTCTTCGCACAATACTTGAAAAGAAGAAAGTATGAATGAATCTGCAGAATTGCTATTGAAAAATACAATGTTTTGTGAGTCACTGCTTTGATTGCCTCCTCCTCGATGTTTTAAATTATTTTTAACCAGTTTACTGTAATTAATAAATTAATATATTGATGATATAATTTATGATATATTGTTTATTAGCATAAAAGCTTTTAATGTTGTCGAAAGCCGTAATAATGAAAAAACACGTTAGAATTACAGCACCTACTAAGTCAAGCTTTGAAAATTAGTGGATTGAATAGATCTTAGGCGGCGCTACCTTATATTTTTGTATCTATCTATCAATTAGATAAATATATATATGTAATATAGCTATGTAATTACGTATTCATTTATGTATAAAGATATTTATTTTCGATGTTTATGCATAGGATATTATATTGTAGTTAGAAGTAAATATCTGTGTAGTTATATTTCTTACTATACTCCGCTTATACCACTGCATTTTTTATGTATTTAAGAGAAGCCCTAGAAGTTTAAGTTTACAATACAACACGTTAGATGGCGCTGTTCAACGATTTTAAATGATCTACCTACGTTAACAATATATGAAACTATAAACATCAAGAATAATGTTTAATAATACCATATGACAGTTTAATTTCGCAATAACGTTGTAATTAAAAACATGGTCCTACAATGTCTGATACATAGTTAATAATAAACGTACCTTATGTTGAATAAAACATGAATTACTAATTAACATGCGACTCGGTAATCATAAAATTTTCCATCAAGCATGTTGGTAATGATAAATAATTCACAATACTTGTCGTTAGGATTAAGACCACAACTTATGGTTTCGACGGTTTCCACGTTTAAGAAACTTTAATTGGCGTCGGTCAAAGATTTTGTGCAGGTTATTAAACCCCCACTACCCTAGCGTCCTCCATCTTTCTGAATGCGATGCACGAAGACAGCCCAAAGAGTTTTCCTTATATGGTAGATTATACAAGAGTCAATATCTTGATGAAACTTAGTTATTACAATATACGTGTAAACATAAATATTAGCCACCATCACATACATTGCTAAGATTCCAAGACGAGTAGCTAGTCTCCGTATTATGAAGTATCTGAGACAACAAAGGTCTTAGGTATAACGATCTGGATATTTAAATTTATCTCCTATTCAAGAGCGGGTCCATCATTATACACGATGAGAATGTCCACAACCCTTACCTCCTTATTATAAAACGAGAACTAAAATTAGTTACTAAAGTTAGTCTTAGTTTTATTATAAGACGGTTAGAGATATGACGTCACATTTCATGATCTATTAAGGTTAATTGACTAACAAAATCTTGATTAGCTGTATATTTCCAATTTCGAAGGACGCAATGCGTGAGTATCTTACATCGGGTCAATGTGTGTAAATAGAAAATAATAAATTCGTTCTGATGCAAATGAAAACTTCTTCAATATTATTCTGTCATAATAAATAAATTATTACAATATTCAATATAAACAACAATCTTATAGAAATAAAAATGAATTTCCGTTCGTTAGTCTCGCTAAAACTCGAGAACGGCTGAACCTATTTGACAAATTTTAGTCTTGAAATATTCGCGGAAATCCTGGGAAGGTTTAAACGATGAGAAAATACAACAAAATTGAGAGTATAATACTAACTGGAACGGTTGGTTTCGAATCCCATATTGAGAGTATAATACTAAAAACGACCATACAAACTGTTCTTAGCTGTCAAACGTTCAGTTGACGATCAATATTTATGGTCGTGCAGTGGTCAGTTTACGCAATATTTTTCAATATCAATATGGTTTTTTTTAATAGGTAAGTGATACGAAGTTCATCGGGTCAGCTAGTACTTAATAAAATTTTACTCTCGAACTATATGCATCACAAGAAGTATATCTTTATTTACATTTGGTCTAAGACAGTAGCACTCGTGTCATGAATATTCAAACAGCAAATGATATTCCTATCAGAGTTTGATTGATAACATCCTGTGACTGTTTTTATATCACATGAATCAATAGATTCGAGGCTTGAGGTTCTCTTGTTAATTGATTTTTCTTTGGTTATTTTGTTAGTGTATGTTAAGTCTTACAAACTACAAAGACCCACTTCTCGGCTTTCGATTTTTCGTGCATATTAACATGATGGCAATAAAATATGAATATGGAATAGAGATGATCTGATAATGGTGCTGGAAGTTAATCACGGGACTTATGCAATTAAACGAAGCAAACCTTTTTGGAATTGACTAAATCAGTTTTTGTATGTAGATTCACAGCTTAAATGTACGTTATTATTATTGATGTAGGTAAAAATCCTTTTTTACCATTCTCTTAACTAAAAATACAACTTTTAATAATATTCTACAGTCATACGTAGTCTAAAAATATAATTATATAGCTGTATACTAAAATATAATAAGTTAACTAGCAGTTAAAACTTGACTAGACCCAAATTTCTAGGCCTCGTCTAGTTTTTCAAAAAGAATCGCTACTATTATAATCAAAATAATTTATTCTATATAACAACCAAATGATTTTAGAACTTTTGAAGTCCAAATACAACAACCAAATGATTTTTTGAACTTTGCAATACATACACATCAGACGCTTTTACGCAGACGCGACAAAGAAAATAAAACTAAATTTACAATAGAAGTCCAACTTGTAAATCAAATATCGGAGAACACGAGGCGACGAGATGCCAAGTTCGACGATCTAGCTTTTCAACTTCAGAGATCATCGTTGACCTTTACGCACATATAACTGTCAATGACTCTATCTATAAATAACAATGGCTTATGTCAATGTAAATTTACGAGAAAAATCTTAAAAGAATATAAGAATAGGTATTTTTTTTCAAACATGTAAGTCGAAATCTATTGATAGAAAACGATTTGTATATATTTCTGTATATAATAAAAAACTGCACTAAATCACAAATAATACGGCTAAATATCAAAGGTGTAACAATTGTGATATTGATTTATGGAATTATATAACGTTTATAGTCACAATTTCTTTCGGAACGAATCTTTGTTAAACTCATCCAAAGTTTAGCTTTAGTTTAGTTAACCTTCAGCTGACATTTCTTAATAACTTTCAATGATATTTGTGTCTAACGCTTTCCTTAGAGAATTCAAATTAACGTCAAATGAATGGTATTGTATATTAAATATCTTTAAAAAATGTATCGCTATCACATGTCAAATAGTTGTAGCGTGAAGTTCGTGAATCTCTTTCAAATATCAAATCGAAAAGCATTGCGACAGATTTCAAAATTAGATAATTAGCCCCCTTCATCAACGCAAAAGTAGTTTCACTACACTCCATATTAGTTTACTAACTGTGTTTCTTCTTTTATGAATATTTTTTAATAAATCTTTTAAACACACGAAAGCTGTAATACTTCATAAAGGAAAGTAGGTCGCAGTATTTTATAAAATATAAGCCCCGCTTCTACTTGAAAATGGATACCACACTAAAGACTAAGCCGCTGTGTAGCCCTTGAACAAACTTGGAAAGCCTAAAACATGACAACACTGTACACAATAATAACTTTTAGGCTTAAGGCGCTGATATATAGTTATGGTAAGTTTCCAATCGAAATAGCACACCTTAACAAGTCATTCATAAAAAGAGTTTGTTTGTTTAGTTGAAAGCGCTTATAACAGGACCTAATAACTTTTAGAAATAAAAGAATATTTTTTTAATTGAATAGTTAATTTATTGAGATCAATTGAGAGCTCACTATGAATTATAAGAGTTAATACACGGTGGCAGAAGATAGATATTTTAACTATCTAAACTAGAAATTTTGTATAGTAAAATAATCAAAGAATAAACTTTAATTACTAAATGCTAATGAACTAAATACTAAATAGAGGTTTATCTTATAATAATGATGTAAAAAATTTACCTAAATTCTAAATAGAATTCAATATATACAACTATTCTATTATTTTTAAACTCGTACAATTTTAAAGAATACTAGCGGTTTTCATATATAGCTTCCCGTAGGTAAAATAATAATTTCATAATCGGAACGTTATTTCCGTAGATTTCTTACAAACAAACAAACAGGGTAAGAAACTTTACCTATTTATAATATTAATATACATAGATGCCACTAACTATCTTTTCGTATACGTGAATTTAAAATGATAAAAAAGCAATTTTAAAATAATAAAATCACTGCATTATTCGCAGAACTGGTTAGCTGGTGCCTTAATTATAACTTTACCTTCCTTCATTTTATGTGAAAACTTGTAATTGGCTGATAAGGATCAAAGTTCGTTATTCTACAGAATCAAAGCTGTAGATCCAAATATAATGTATAAATAAATTAAGAGTACGATACTTACTACCTTAGGAAGCTTTTTTCTTCATTTATTATTCGTGATTGTGTGGGGTGTAAATATTGCAAATTGTCTATCTATCTACATAATCAGGTCTGATAAAATATAACCTGATTGGTCACGTATTATCCACAAATGATAATATGTAATTGATTAGCTGGTTAGATTGAAATAAAATCCTCTGTGGAGTTCCATTCTGCACGACAGTCAGAGGTCAGAGTTGAAGGACAGCAAAAAAAATCACAACATAATCGCCACACAGCAAATGTGGAAAGAAAACTATCACAACTAAATATTCTGTACGAGTTAAAGAACAATGACCGACCTACTTGTAAAATTTTCTTGAAGAGGTCAAAGGTTTAATGCATACTCCATTGTAAACCGTGAACCAAATTAATGTTCTTAGTAATCACAGAACTCCATTTCTAATTCCGTTTAGAACAGTGACGTGTTACTTACAGAAACCTGCACTGCGCGTAGCCAAAGACAGACACGCCCTAACGAATCTTGCTGTAATCAGCCGAGTGATATATTACAGCAATCCGTACTGGAGGAGTAGGCTTTTTATATCATCATCGCCAGTAAATGACCCCATTCCTGGAGCTCAGGCCTTCCCTAAGGATGGAAACGAATCGAATAGGGAGAATGGGCCGTGACCCAGCACGCGAGCCGAATGCGGATTGGTGGGTATTAACGACTGCAGATGCAATCAGGAACAACAGCTTGATGTGCCATCGAAGCACGGAGGAGCTCGAGATAATAAATGTTTGGCCACTCAACCTATGACAGGCCATTTCGAAATTTTCTTAACAACCATATCGCAAACCGAACGCGCTACCAAGATCGTATACAAAAGAGCTAGATTTTAATTATAAAATTTAAATTTATTATTAGCTAAATTCTGTAGCTATGATACGTCTTAATACTCAACAAACCATTTAACTAACAATCGAATGAAACTGAATGCTCAATTTATTACCTATGACTTAAACTACAATATTCCATTACAACTAATCAACACTTGACAGTCCACTCTCGTTGATTTATAGGAATTATTATTTAAAGTAGTTTAATTAAAAGACTACAGAGTGCTCATCAAAGGGGCAACATCTGAATTTAGGGCTAATTGACAATTAAGGACACTTTTCTGTCATGTGACTACTGGAAATGGCATAGCTACTACATTAGACAGGCTCAAAATCGAATAATAACAACAGATAGTTGATTAAGAGACTCAACATTTTTTGTATTAACATTTTTTGCAATACTCGAATAAGAAACTCAGAGAGATTTTATATTAACACTTATTGGATCTCCAATGAAAAGGTAAAGCGATTGTTGTAAAGCCCGGCCATAGGATAACTGATCCAAATATATTAACTTGAGCTCTTCACTCGCTACGCGAGTGTGGTTCAAGCCCCATTCTCCCTAGATTTCATCCAAAGCGTAGGCCTATACCTAAGCAGTAGAGGCTGATAATAAATACGACTCTTTGGAATAGGTCTTTGTGCAACGTTATATTACCTACTTAATTAGATAAATTATTGCTGAATTCGGGCACGTTTTGCACGTGTTTCCGTGGAAACTTCGTCTTTGGATCTTTTAAACATTTCATCATGTATTAATAATTTTATTTTTATTATTTTATTTTTATTGCTTCATAGTAAAAATGACTGGATATCTTTTATGCAGCACCAGACACGCGTCCATTTCACTAAGACACAAAATTGTTTCACTATAATTATTTCAATACATAATAACATAGTAAATAAGTAAATTATTACAAACATTATGAACATGTCCAAAATAAATTCTATTAAAAAAAAATACAATAAAATTTGTCACGTCAAGCCTACTATAATTAAAAAGTAAAGCAATTGAATATTTTCATACCTTTTATTATCTCTTCTCATCCGATGTTGCCACAGAAGACCAACATCGGTCTATCTCCTCGGATGTATCAACAAATACTAAGCAGTAGAATAGCCTTTTCTGTATCAATATTTTTTGTAAATTTTCGTCTTTCTCTTAGACTTAGACTGAGTATGCATTTGTATAAAATTTATATGTTATAAACTACAAAAGAGTGTGATCTGAGCATTAAGTATTATGTCGCTGAGAAAAAAAAAACATTTTCTTCCTTTCCTAATATTTTAAATTCTATGTTTGGAACTATAAATGGCTATCACGTAATAGCGACCACAATATGTCACTTCTAGCCGCAATTACACCACATACATCATATAATCTATATAATAATTACAGCATCGCGAACAGATGCGCGCACGCACGCACGACCTTAGCATAAATACTTACACATGCTTGTCATTACGTGAAGCGTATTCCTTTGCCCACTGCAACTCGATTACTAAATCTGACACATTATCTTGTCGTCTTAATTCTACATATTATGATATTGTAACTCTATGGTATAATTAATTCTAAATATAGACTTTTTAATAATATAGCTACGCCATTTTTTCTTTAATAAAGGCCAAAGGAACTCGGTGTCAGTTTCAGAGTACCATAATGTACTCTACTTATTTTGGTAAGCAAATTATGTGGATGTTGTTTAATATTTATTTTTTGTAACTATCCGACCATAAAATCATAATAACGTATAAAAAATGTTTTATCAATTAAATAAGAATCAAATATACCATGTTTAATGTTTTACTTCTTTACTATTCAATATAATGTTCGACGTTCCAATGCTTCTCTGGAATTTTGTGAAGCATTATCGAAAAGTGCATAAATATTATAGAAGTCACAGTAAAAAAATCCCGTTCGCATTCTCGTCATAAATTCAATACGCGCTTTTATTTTTATAATCTTTATGTAAGTGTTACTCTTTTACTCAAGTAATACTAGTCAGTCACACGCACTTTCTTGTACTCTAAACGTCACTGTTTGACAGTGTATTTAAAATTAATTGGCTACGATATTTAAAAGCCATGTGAAAAAATCAATGCTATGAATTAATGGAACGACATTGTTTTAAAAAAATATTATAAAAAATCTGTTTTATATTACTGTACGATTCGATGATTACCATTGTTGTATATACAAAGTAATATGTATTATTTACTTTATACCAAACCCACGAACACGCTCCATTGTTCATCTATTACTGAGAACGTAATCATGAAATCAGCGTAAACCAAAAGTATCGTTATTCACAATTATATGTCAAACAGCTCTTTGCTATAACACAATGGTTAGTTCACTGAAATCAAAACGATCGAGATGTAATCGGGTAGGCTTCCTGCCCCTCACACCTTTTAATTACCATGATAATTAGTTGGTAATCTGTTTGTTTCACTCTTCAGCTATGCGAAGCACGTGTTTGCTTTTGAATTTAGAATACGCAGCTTAAAATTTATTAACCGTTTCGGCGCAGAGATCTAGTCAGATACAGCTTAATTAATTTAAAAGGTCATCTGTCATTGCTCTTGTCTAATAAATTCTGGCAACACATTCAGGATTAGGCTTGTGCTTGTGTGTGTACTATAATAACAAACTGTACTAGAATTTTAATTAAATGATGTTCAATTTAACAGTAAATGTAATTGAAAGTTTACATCTATTTTGACTAACTAGTTAGTTCACGTAAATTAAAAAAAAAAGTCATGCACGCAGGTCTGAAGTAAAATTTTCTTTCATGCAACAGACACGATATACTTATAAAATATCTACATCCTGTTGGAATACATTTTTAATTGGAACACAGCTGGCGATGGCGCCTCGGCGCGTTAACAGGCGCGGCACCGATTCATTAGTTACCTATTATGTTCACACGGTGCCAATGGCCAAGAAGAATGCGAAATAAACTAAAAAGTAATAAGAGGTGCATCCAATTTACATAAAATTCCTTTGGCTCGGACCAGTTATTTAGCATGGAGGATAGCGTCATACGGGCGCGTCTTTGCCAGATTTGTTTTTTTAAATTTGTAATTTATTTATTATTCCGCCAGCGGTTTCGCCCGCGTGGTCTTGTATTTATTACGCATAAAAACCTTCCTTTTGAA
The DNA here is from genome assembly GCA_918026875.4 of Diatraea saccharalis. Classification (NCBI taxonomy): domain Eukaryota; kingdom Metazoa; phylum Arthropoda; class Insecta; order Lepidoptera; family Crambidae; genus Diatraea; species Diatraea saccharalis. The sequence goes on along the minus strand of OU893341.1, from coordinate 6,260,425 downwards.
TCACCCTATCTATGAAAAAAACCGCATTCAAATCCGTTGCGTAGTTTTAAAGATTTAAGCATACATAGGGATATAGGGACTGAGAAAGCGACTTTGTTTTATACTATTTTGTGATTTCCAAATAAACTGGGGGCCAATTCTACTAAATAAATGTTGTTTAAATCGAATCGAAAACGGATTGAAACCGAACGAAACTACAGTTTTTAATGATTTTCCTATTCTACAAAGTGACATACGATACAATTCTAGTTCTATTTTAGCTGGAATTGTATCGTATGTCACTTAGTAGAATAGAAAAACCATTAAAAACTCTAGTTTCGTTCGGTTTCGATCCGTTTTCGATTCGATTTAAACAACATTTATTGAGTAGAATTGGCCCCCTGGTTACATTTACTATTGATGTTTCGAATGTTCGCGAATTCTAGACAGATGCCGATATCCTTTGAAGTTTAAGCATAAGAATTGTAAAAAAAAAACTCTTTTCAATTAAGTTAATCTGTGTTACTTTTTTCTAAACTGTATTGTGATTCAATGATCAATATTTTCATTTCCGAAAGCTTTAATATTACCTACAAATAATAAATAAACTTAAGAAACACGGTAAATTAAAATAAGACATTTAATTTAACAGGGTTACGATAAAACAGGTGGTGACAACCCTCAACTCGCCTAAATGTAACCATAAAGCCTTGATAAAACTCCCGATAAAAGGAAATAACTTATTCAAATAACAATTCGGACCCAACTTAATTAAGATTTGGGTCAAATAAAATTCTGTGATAATTAGTGCGAGCCGGACCAACTCTTTTCATTACTGGCGGAATTTGCTTTAAAGCTGACAATGTTATCGAGCCTTGATTGCTAATTAAAAGATTTTGAATAGGTACGCTTAAATTCAAAAGGAGCATATTAATTAATAAGTTTTTGTAAAAAAATGTATTAGTGATTAAGGTCTTTGGTGACAGCAATCCGCATAGGTAGGACTTAAAAAATATATACCGTCACAGGATTGTCCTTAATTTATCAATCTGTATTTTCTATTTTCTAGAGATTTAAACAACGTACGCATTCTTACTCAAATAAGTTTATATTTGATGAAATGCATTCCCGATGGCAATTTGAGATAAATTTATAATATAATTCTGTTTCACATGCGTTTATATAACCAAAATTAAATGGCAGCCTTTTCTGCAGACATGATCAGCACTTATCAATAGAGCGTTTTCACTTCATTTAAAAAATATATTGAGAATTGAAAAAGTAATTGGTATAAACGTCATCTTTTGTGCTAAATTTAGTTATAGGTTTTACATTTACGTATTTGGAATCAGCGAATCACAAATATATCAACAAAGAAATGCTTTAATTAATTAGCCTTTCAACCCTCAATATATATTCTTCATGGCTAGATAGCCATATAGATATATGTGTAGATTATTTAGTAAAAAAAAAAACACAAAAAGGTTGGATATTTTTTAAGTAGAAATAAAACAATCGTTCAATGCCCGAGTTGGAAAATATAGAAATATACTTGAATATTTCCAAGGGTATAAAATTTGCATAATTTCCAAATTCGGGGAGTTGACTAGAATAATTTTGGTGTTGTCTTTACAAACTCGATTAAATTATAACTGTGCAAGACATTTTTATTGTTCCGCGTATACTTTGATTGCTATTTCATATTAATATAAGTACCAACAAAAAGAATAGAAGTATTAAAAATATAACATCAGTAAAAGTTTCTTTATAGTCTTTTTATAATCCAAATAAATATATAAATTCCAGTTGGATTTGTATGGCGATTATTAAAGACCAGTTTTCGAATACCACTACCGAAATAACCAGAACAATCAAATTAGGGAGAGAAGTTTTTGATATTGTGGGGTTTAAACGAATATTTATTGCGACTATAACCATATATTTAGATTGAGCGATGGGGAGTGCCGTTGATAATCCGTATAATGGGTATACTGATCGTTTGAGTCAGCATGACCTGCTGACTCATGACACTCAAATCTCTTTGCTTTGGGTTGGGTCATTGGCCAGTTTGCAAAAACTTGCCTGCCACCGCTCATGTCTAGACATGACTTCTTGCCGTCCAATTTGTTAGTAAGCCAGACGATTGAAAAAATGCCAAGGTCTAATTGACAGCATTGTTAACTATAACGAAGAATGTTACTATAAGCCTCTTTGTGGACTTGGAAGGAAAATAATTATATATTATGTATGTACGATAAATAAGAACGTGACATGTTTAGTTTAATTTTGAACGAAATAAAATTCTGAAAAATTGTCCGGTAACTTGTCACCTCGTCCACCTGACTTGGCGCTAGATGTATCTGTAGTTGTCAAAACCTTACAAATCCGCATTGTTCCCGCGTAATGGGTTATGGACTATGTCCCTATTCTACCCGTAGGGAAAACTTATACGCCAATAATGTGACGTGTCGGTTACAGTAATAAATATAAAATGAATATGCTAAAAAAACTATCATCATGAAAAAAACTTAGAAGAGGCATATTGTTGGATACAAAAAGTTAGTTATCTGCATTTCAGACAGTAATTTAACTCCTTTTCTACTCGCATACAACCTCAATTACAGAGAGAACATGGCAAATACGTTTACTATTCGGTTAATAGACTTGAAATCCCAGACTATTAGGTGCGTATTCAGTGTGCGGACGAATATGTTACTCGTTACAAGTTTATACAGGCCAAATTTGTTATCAGTGTAAAAACTTTTACCTATGATTTAGTATCGTTAATAAAACATAGTTACAAAGAAAACATATTTATTATTAAAATTATTCATTTTATTTTCAATTTAATATTTTTTTATGTATTGACAAAAAATAGTCAGCATCCTCCGTATACACTAGATATTATAAATAGCAACGTCTTTAGATGTTAGCGAGTTAAAAAGAAAGAAAAAAACTGACGTAAATATAATACAAAATATGATTTTTTGTGCACTGACTACAAATTCTTCCTGTATATACGAATGGATTTAATGTTTAAAATTCTTAATCGACGCCCGCTGACGTCTGTACTCGAGTGACTCGAGTAATAATACGATGTAACACCTTTGGAATCAAACCAAGCGTGACAGTTCGATGACCTTCGTTGCAAAAAGCTGTCTCTTTTATATAGTTTTTGTTGGTGCCCAAGTCAGAAGAGTACATAATAAATATAAATTTGGTGACAACCATGAAATTATAAAACCGAAACTTTGTTAAAGCCATGCCGCTGCGACCGTATTCTAACCTATAACTCCTATCTGAATTTAATATTGCGTGTCTTGTTTTGACGACAAAGGATCGCATTAAAATCTCATGGCATTTGAATGATAATTTTGATTGCTTTGATGTGATCACCAATTTTTATACAATATTCTTTGTGTTAGAATACTAATTCATTTGTTATGTACTAAAAGTAGATTTTTGTACATTTCAGAACTAACTTAAATAGAGTTGTAACCTATATTTTATTATAAATAATATACTCATTTTAGTTTACTTTTAAGACAATATCACAGACATTGCTCAAATAACATAATGATTAGCTAAAGCTGTCGTATTATAGAGTATCTGAAACAACGAAGTTGCTACAACATCGAAACTCGAGACAATATATAAAACTTCTTTATAAATTGACCAAACCGACAATCGAACACGTGACCTCATAGACCTGGAAAGACTCGGCTACCAACCAACCAACTCAAAAAGAGTCGCAGGCCTTAACTATCACTTTAATTAACACAGATATTCAGATTATATTTAGTTGTCATTACACAATATCACAGTGTAAAAGATAACCAAGATAAAGGATAAGTATTTTGTGTTTTATGGTTGGTATATCTGATATCAAGATATATTTCCCGCTCGTATATAACTATCGGTTGATTTAGTGTTGGCAATAACATCGTCCTTGTGACATTTCCGAGGACAGGTTCAAATATATTAGCGTGCTCTGCCTACTTAAGGTTCTTCTATACACCACAACCTCCAATTTCTACCGGGTGCTTATGGTTATTTATTGTTTTAGCTATAATGCGTGGACAAGAAGCTTTCATTGTATTATATAACCATGCATTTCATATAATAAGTATATGAAAATAAAAAATAAAACAATATCATACACAAAAATGCAATTAACAAATTACAAGAACAGCTTGTAATAAATAAAAAAGAGAAAAAATATTATAATAAAATGAGCCAATGCCTTGTGACGCTTGGCTATTAAGTTCCATATGTAAGTGTTATCACTATAACTTAATAATCTTAATATTCTGGAATATTAGGCTAAAATAGTTATTTGAGCCTAGAAGCCTCTAAAAAGCCTTTGTTTTTCCTAGCTTTTGGAATCTTTATATCTTTTGGACTGATATGTATCGTCTCAGACGTATTCTTTGTTCGTGGATCATTGCTTCACATTCACACAGGAGATATTTTTACATTTCATGCTCCGGTTTTCAATGTCAGTGTCATTTAATTTAATGTATAATTAGTGTCTTTTTAATTTTCAGTGGCCGTTTAAGGCTCGTACAATTGCATATATATTCATCCTGTGGTTATATACATTTACACATTTTCTTAAATTATTCCATCATTTACGAAAACCGTTTTTAAATTTGCTAGTTATACATTTCATGTTCTATTGAAATAGGCAGAATGTCCGGATTTGTTTTATAACATATAGAAATGCAACTCGCTTAATATTGTTACAATAATATAATTATACTTTCTAAAACGAAAACTAACATATGAAACCACGTTATATTCTTTAAATTAATAAATAAATAACAGCTGAAATAAGTTGTTATTTCATCAGTATATAAACTACGCCGCCAACGAACTAACACGCCGTAATTTGCGTGTCAACGAGGCAATTGGAACACCGCTAGTCCCGAAAACTAAACGGATGCAAACTACTATATAAACCACGGATAGACCAACACGTTTCATGATAAAACATGAGTTATTACTGGTTATTACATACAGCGCAATCTTGGCACAAAGGAATGCGGCTTTGTTGCGACGTCGTTATATTAAAAATAAACTAGAGTCGCCTGCGAGTTCGGTCGCGCAATGTAAAAAATAAATAATAATAAAACAAAATGGAGTCACAACTACACCTCAAGCCAAATATAGGGTTGGCAGACAAATACTGGATGAGGTGCCAGAGTATTTTTATGGTCTGTAATTCGTACGTTAAATAATACAATAAATAGATTTTACACAAAACAATAATACCGTTAATTGATGAATAAAAAGACTACTTACTACGTATATTTTGTTTGATGTAATTAAATTTAAATTAAACCATAGTATTTATATGTTTAAATAACAATAAGTGATATTAAATAAAAAGTCCACTTTTTGTTAAACTTTCTACTAAATTATTTGGCTTTTCCAATGACAAATACAAGTAACAACGAGTCCGCAAAATCGATATTTCCAATCTTGCTACGAGACATCAGTCAATGCGATTGCATCAGAGCTCTAACGACTGGTAAATAATTGCACTGCGGGACAGATAAAGCTGATGCTATTACCAGTTACCATGCTACCAACTACATAGTGCACTAAAGAGTAGAAGTGCATTGTTTATAAATAATCCATATTTCCTAATACACATTTCACACACACTCTCGAGTTTAACACTCGTATCGAGAGAAGTAATTAGTTGAGGATATGTCATTATTTAAGGAGATATTTTTACAAATAAACATTAATTTGAATGAAGTGAGAACTTTAATACTATTAGCTATTAACAATTATTTTTTACTTCATTCAAATTCCCATCTCCTGGTTAAAAAAATTCGCTTAAGATATGACATTTTCTCGAGTAATAACTTCTCTCGACATACGAGTGTAAATGTCATTTCAGAAATTCAGATTGCCATGATACATACTGGTACGATGCACGTGTTAATTCGTGGGTTCAAAACATAAATGCAGAAATAAGCTTGATATTTGATTTTAAACTAAAGGGCAAGGTAAATAGAAAAACTATAGGTATGTATAAATAATATGAATTAAAGTACATAGTTTGTTTTAATTGAAATAGTAAGTAAATTGTAGGTAATTTATTTTCTTAAAGTAATTTAGACGTAAAAAAGCATGTGTATTAAGACTATATTGTACCTACTACAAACATTTTACTAACATTAACCCAACAAGAGCGTGCCTAGACTAGGCGCGGTATTTCTTATGCCTGAAAGGTCAGCTACGGTATGCGAAGCGGTACATTTGTGTTCCATTTGTGGAACATGAGAGATTGACTGACAGTTCATATGTCACGTAACTGATTGGAAAGCCAGTTCAAGGAAATGTCGTGAATCTAAAGCGTAATAGGAGCTTGATGTCACAGTGGTTTTCGTAGTTGTGATATGCAAAGCAACTTTCGCAAGGGCCGTTCATGGGATGGGTGACCAAAATATTATTATCTTCAGCTCCTTCGTGGTTCGGAAGGTAACTTAAGCGGTTGGTCCCGGCTACATCTGCATCCACACTGGGCCTGAGTGATGGTTTATGGTCCATTTTCACTAGTATTAGTTTTGTATATATAGCAAATGATAAAGTTCAAAAAGGCGTAATTAAAAATTAGACAAGCACATCATATTAATAAAGGTTTGTCGCAGTCAAAACTATAAAACATATAATTTTCTTAATAGAAGAATATCACTATTATTTCCGATTTCTCTTCTATATAAAAAAAATGATAAACAGTAAGTCGCTTTGTAACCGAAAGCATTAAGGAGAACTTTTACAATAATTTTAATGATTTGCAACTGTTCTTAATTAATTGCTATAAACCAGAAAGATAACTGTCCTGACCTTGATAGAGCCATCAATCGCTTACCACTATAACATAACTACCATAGTTATATTAAACTAAGGTACCGTCGCCTAATGAGGTCCTGTTGGTGTAATCGAGAAGTTTTCTAGTTAGTTTTAAACCACTCCCGGGGTCACAAACAGTAACCTTTTTTAAAATTCAACTACATTTTCATATATTATTTCACATCTCTGTTAACATTCCAACATTGACTTCAGGAATAATATTTTTCATAAACATCACTTCTCGTATAAGTGTAGACACGATGACACTGTATTGGGCGGCGTGTATCCGCCCATACTAATCGCTCACAATGTGGCACAAACGAGTGGACTCATTGTTTTCAAATCGTCTGACATCGGGCCGTATTCAATGAATATATACAATAATATATTACGTAACATGATTGCTGTCAATAGATACAAAGTACAAATTACAACTATTTTAATAAGGGTCGGCACATATCTGACGGAATTTCCGTCAAGAGTCTAAATTGGGAATTCACTAGGTGTAAGACGTGCCTACCGAAACTCGCTACAATAGGTCTGTGTATTTATTCATACTAATATTATAAATGGCAAAGTAGGAGAGCGGGAGTTGAGATTTTGTTATTAAAAATGACTGTGAGCCTATAGTTCCTTATAAGTTTAAGAAAGAATATATTATTGATATTTTTTTTATCCTATTAGATTAAGAATACAACTAAAAAGTTATATTAATCAAAATTTTGATTACTGAAATAGTTAAGATTATACATAGTTGTAAGTCTAAAGTCTATGTCAAAAATTTCTAAATAGTTTAAGTAACGAAAATACATGTCATCTGCTATTTTTTTATTTTTTATGTTAGATTATAAATTATACTTATTAGTTTAAATCTGTGTGAGTGGGTCTGAAGTTTTAATGTCAAATAAATCATTATATCTATATAAAGCTATATAAAACTGGTTTTCAATTACTGATGTTACATTTTGCCTTTAGCCCGTTATAACCAGCCCCAACATGGGGTAAGTTATAACACTCGTCAGTTTTTCTTCAAAGCCGTTTCTAGAAAAAGTTGTTACAGTTTTGATTAAAATTTTAATTGAATGGTTGATAATTGGAATAGTACTGCTAGATTCACTAAAAACCAAACAAGTAAACAATTATAACTAAGAGACCACAAATTGTTACAACTAGTTTTTTGTCTTTATGGCATGACCTTATAAATTGTTACGCTGCTTTTTACTACAAAAATCTCTTAGTTATTTCATACCATGCTAACAATTACTTTTTCTTATATCAAGACACACTATTACACTTCACCTAATTAATTCATTTAAGTGTTTCAAACATTATTACAGATGATTCTGTAATTTGGTCCATTAAATTTGATTAAGTATTTCAGAATTTCTCAATGACACATCGTGATAGGAGATTTTTACACATAAATTTTTTTGTAGGGTCCTTGACCCTACCCTGATGTTAGGTTTAAATGTTAATAAATTTTTGCAGTCAAAGAATGGTTTAGGTATTGTGTTTAATTGTATAATTGTCACTGAATATAAAATTCGATATATTATGCTTTATCAGTGTAATTGTAGATGTAATGTCAGAGCTCGCTCCTATAATTCATAACAAGAGTCGCGAGATTATTTTGAAAGACTTTTTAGTTATAGTCTCTTTTCAATTAAGAATTACTCACAAACAATTACGATTATTGTAAAAGTTTTTTGTTAAGTTCTTGGCTAAATAGTGACGCATTATTTATTAATTTTCCTCAAAACGAAATGACGAAAATTGTGCATTTTAGAGGTTATTTTTTTAATTTTCTAAATTCATGTTTTTTTAGCCCTTTCAATTTCCCTTCTAATTTTAATTAGAGCTTATTTGGATGTAATTTTTAATTATAAAATCTATTGAAAGTTAATCATTTTTGATGTACAGGCCTGCTTAATCCTATATCTAATAACGCGTAACGTTAAATGACTCATGGTTTCAAATTTATTTTGGGTCGCAAAACAAAAAGCTTAAAGACCATTTTAAGTTAAGGTAAGGTCCTCATAGTTTGCACTTTCCTATTTAATGTAAAAAAATAGATGTTTTTTTAAAAACCACCATTTATTATAATTTTTTATCTTAACTCAGAATTTATTGTTTATCTTATATGCGCGTTTATAGTCTTTAATTATTTATGAAGTTTTTTGCACAGATTATCTAAACTGCTGATCTCCTGTTGCGTCCCATCACTCAATGATACAATCTGCGCAATATTGCGGTGCGTTGACAGATGTATCATATCAGTTTTGTTCTTTGTTCACGATGATATAAGAACTAGTGATTTATTAGGATAAAATATATCATAAGATTGGGAAATGACTCTTTAATATTTTTCACAAATCAGGTTTTCTCATTTTTCTACATATTATGATTACGTTTCGTTTAAAATGGTATATTGAAAATAATTTTGAATGGTGCATTTTATTACATTATTGGAATCCTTTGGAACTTCCGTGGAGCAGACCCGAATTCGAATTCACTCAGGTATCCGAAACCACTTCAAAAAGCGGCATCAGCTCAATTTTGAATTGATAATAACCTTTCGTGGCATAAGTGAAGTGAGTTTCAAAATGATATAAGAATAGAATATCTGATACACGTATAAGCAATCGATTTTGTTTTGTTTTTTTATACAAAAAATGGAATCAATAGAATTTCTACACTAAATTAAGTGAATTCGTACACATGAGTGACTTCGAATTGGGGTCTGAATTTTTACAGAATCGCGGGGCTAGACTGAAATGTTGTTACAGATATGGATTGGCCTGAAATGTTGTTATAGAATCATCTCTAATTTGGTCTTACTTACAAAATAGGATATCTCAATTATTATTCGAGCCACAATCAAGCATGACTGGGTCAGCTAGTATTAAAAAAAACTATCTGCTGTGATCAGTAGAAAGCAAATAATCTCACTAATAAATTCATAAGCCTCAAAACAAGTAGAACATCTCAAATGTTAGTACTGACATGTGTCATAGAATAAATATGTATCCACAAGCCCCACCCTACTTTTGATGTTTTAATTTATAGGCCATTTCTTTACTGTAGTAAATAACGGTACATTCAGCTACAAAATACAGACAAATCTCACAATTGATTTGTTTGAATAACGATTGGTGCGGCTCCGTATTTCAGAGGAGGCGAGGTGAATTGGCGCACGTCCATAAGTGGCCTCTCGTTGGTATATTGTCAATAGTTCCGGGCTAAATGGAGATATACGTCATGTGTCATTTATTTGTTTATTTTTACTTTATTTAAATGCGCTGTGCCATAGTACGTTGCGTTATATTATGAGTTTGCATTTAAAAAGGGACACAAAAAGTTATAACCTTTTTTCCGCGTGGTTTACGACAAATATTTTATAAATGACAAATAAAGATTAAAGTCACTGACTGCTTCAAGATCTATTATCAATCCCTAAGTTATAATATTCACTTGAACAAATTTCAGATGTTTTGTAGATCATTGTCGATATACAGTGGACCCCCGGTGATCCGACAAACGTTTTGCAGTGCAGTGTCGGACCATCGAATTTGTCGGATTATAGAGTACTGTCTAAGACCCCCTATAGTTCGGATATTTTTACAAAGGAGTGCCTTGTTATTCGACATATTACAGATCAGTGTTATAAGTGCTCTGAAGTACAAATCATACTTCATTATGTATATCGAATCTAGTAGGTAAATTAAACAACATAATATAGAGCTTATGTATTAATATAATGTAAAAGTGATGTCATTAATGCTAGAACTTACAAAAAATAATAACTAACTTACATAAAGTTTATGATAGAAAATTATGATTAAAAATTGAATCAATCAATTTATGAACCATGAAAATATTCTTTAATTTTTTTTATGTCATAAATTGTAGATCGCCCTACGCCGTATTCACTTGCCAAACTATTGAAAGATTAATTTCGATTTAAGCGATCTAAAATATCAGATTTTTCTTTAATTATCAGAATTTTGTGCTTTCGCTTGTGGGCTTGTGATGACATTACTAGGTACGTAATACACAATGAATAAACAGTAGGTAAACAATGAACGCACGCATGCTAGGCCGCGGACCACTATCACCTGTAGTCAAATTCATACTAAGCAATCCGAATCAAAACAAAACCTACGCGTCGAGCGCAATAATGGTGGCGCGCACAAGTTGTACCCTGTTCAATCATGCATTACCAAAAAATATTCGGACATGTCGGATTACAGGGGGCGCCGGATTAGACAGGGGCCGGATTACCCGGGGTCCACTGTATTATAGTATTTTTGATATTAAAAATGCAATCACCTTAGATTTAAAAAGGTACTTTTGATATTAAAAATCTAATACAATCACCCTATATTTAAAAATCTTTAAAGGAAATATTTTTGGGTATACGTTAACTGCGGGGATTTCCCAATACTTATTTTATATGAAAGCTCTGTTGATAACGCAATGTTTAATGTAAATGATGTGGTCATGCGTGTGAAAATATAACGCTTACTTGTGTGGCACAGTCCGATTGATAGCGTATGTCGCTTAATCGGTGTACCTATCACTTCTTTAGTTGAATACAACATTATTATTGTTGATGATCACGTAGGTTTGTATAGTTAAAAAAAAATAATCCATATTTCCTTGTGATAGAGGCGATACAGAGCGCGTAGCATGATGAAAGTACGCTCAATAACAAAGCTGCTTCCTTGTTTCTTATATTTCACGCGCACTAAGTGAATATGGAACTTATAAATTATCCGAAACGTCTCATCGATGCGTTAAATCCTTTTCAAAGTAGGTCTTTATTTATTAAAGCTGCTTTTTAAACACTTTTTCTCTTGTGTTATTTTTAGTTATTTACATGAGAATGTTAGTTTTTTACGGGATTGCTACCTTTACCTTATTTTTATTGAGTTATCGATATTTTCAAGGTAAAGGCGGTAATACCATAAAAACTATTATTCTAATATTTCCTTTTATTTTGAAACTTTCCTGTTAGCTGTGTTTGCTATTGAGTGCAATAAATTAAGTATATATTGTTATATATTCACATAATTACATCCGAACTGATGACATTAATAGCCAAATGTGTGTCATCTAGTTTTTTATTGTAACACAAATGTGGTGGGCAGATGCAGATGCTCCGATTATCATAAATAGTACTATTTAAAACTATTATCGCGATTATTTGAATATATTGTGACTCGAGGCTAATAGGATTATAATAATATCGCCCACTGAAACTTCTTGGAATTAATGATTATGTGACTCCTGCACACAAAAAGCGTAATTTGAATGCAGCTCGTTTTATTACTAGTTTGCACTTAAGAAAGATATGGGATTATGTAATCTTTTTTATATTAAAAATTCATGTAATTTAAAAATATAAAAAAATTGAAGTAGTATATATAATAAAATATAGGTATATTACCTATAAAAGTAAGTTTTAAGAATGTGCAGCTATCGCTTCGCATTGCTAATGTTTTTTGTGTAGCAAATCTTAAATCTAGGATAGTTTGGACCTTAAACGCTTTAAGCTACTAACTTTTAATATTTCAATAACGCGAACGGTGACTTGTTTTACGGGTCGCAGTATCCGTAAAAGACAAACAAACACATTTACATACTTTCATTTCAGTAAAAATTAGTTTAAGAAAATTTATTTGTGTTAACTAATACACAGTACCTATAGAGATTTAATTAATTATATCGGGTTTATTTAATCTTTGTTTATAAATAGAATTGTTTTTTCTTCAAGTTAAATATTAATACACATAGCTTTGTGAATGAAAAATTGATTTAGTATAGTAATATGTATTTCAAGCTGTCATCTTTGAAGTCGCGAATTAGATTCCTGTTCGGATCAATGTAGAAAATGAACTGTACTATATGTATTGTCTTGAGTCTGTGTGTTGTGGTACCTTCGCTATTTCAGATTTCTTTAATACAAGTTCTTAAGCTACTTAATATTTCATGACAAATCTTAATTACGTTATTTTAATTAAAGTTTTATATTCTTTTAATTTATGGTTATCATTTTATTTATGTTCAAAATTATTTAATTACCAGAATTTTATTGAAATTAAATCATCTTTTAATATTTATCTTCTTATTTACAAAATGATACGGGAGAGTCTCAAACATAATAATAATATAAATAAATAATTAGGATAAAACTCCAACGAAAAAACAAAACAAATATTTTTTTTCTGCAGTCAAATCATAGACAAGTATACACAGAAAAGTAGAGACAAGTACACATTAAATCTCTCAGATGTAATATCTACTCTATGTTGAATCTATACTTGTCTCTACTTATTTAGAGACAAGTATAAACAAAATCACACCAAGTTAATGCCAAGTCCAAGTTCATTCACATGAGATCATCGAAGTTTAAGCAAATAATCTGTTCATATCTACAAATCAAACAACTCTTATTATTACATATCACGAAGTCGGCCACGCGGTTATAATATACCTATTTTTTCTGCGTCAAATTAATACCATAATACGGACTATTATGCCATTGACATTAATCGTGTGTATATTTTTAATGATTCAAACGCACTAATTGTTTCAATATGCGATCCACATTACGTTTTGAACAATCAAAAAAAATTTAAAAAGTTTATTAACACGCAAAACAAAATTCTCACGGAAACAAAACGTTCTTCGTCCGTTATTTTAAATTAATATTTATTTTATATTTGAAAACGCGTAAAAATTAGGTAAGCCTGATTTAATATCCGAATAAAAATAGTGCTCGGATGCGAGAATTCCGTGGATAATCGGATAATCCTTCACATAAATCCGACGGTATAACGCAATTTATTATCGTCTATAACACAACGAGGTGAGGTCGAAAATAATAACGCTCCTTTTTAGCGATGTCAACGAAATTGATATGGGAATATTGCCACCTGGCATTTCCAGAATCACCTATACGAAATAAGAATAAAAGAAAACATTTATTACTTTATACAATACTAGCTTCAACAGCTGTTTATGAGTTCGCCCGCGTAGTCAGTGTTGCCAATTAGATGTCAAGTTTTGGGGCTAAATTATGATTCAAATATCGTCATATTTGTCCAATAATTTAAAGGTCAAATTGATATCTTGATAAAAATAAAAGAACTGATTTCTAAACACCATAAAATTAAAAGGTAGTTTATTTATATGAAAAACTAAGCAAAGACAAAATCGTTTTGTCGTACGTCGTCGATTATATTCCTGAGATATGAAGAAAGTGTTGGCAGGACGCTTTATTCGCTCACGCTTTATTCGCCTACCACACGTGCATGCTTGACCACAGTTTTACTTGCGCATGCCGGCTTGTACACTGAACACTGTGCGTGTAGTTGGTAAAATGTTAGCATGCGCAAACCCCAAAGCCGGCATGCGCAAGTAAAACTGTGGTCAAGCATGCACGTGTTAGTTTTGGAAAGTTTTGCTATTTTCTGCAAAAATTTGGTGCCTGAAAATGGGGTAAGGGCTAAATAATTTCAGTATGGGTTGACAAAACATAAAAAGGGATCTAATTGTAGCCCTCAAAGGGCCAAATTGCCATCACTGCGTAAATTATAGACTATGTCACCGCGTATATTGTAGCTACCCGTAGCTAGAAGAATTTTAAAAGTCGGTCCACTAGTTTCAGAGCCTATTTGTTGCAAATAAAAAAAAACAATCAAATCATTCCTTTTTATAATATTAGAACTCGTATGTATAAAAATTTAATAATTATGTATTGACATAAATAAGATGAAACTTAACTTGCTCTACCGATTTTTAAGAAGAGAATGTGTTTAAAACTGTTTTACTATTTTTATTCCAAGAATTGTACGAAATTTAAATTACTATGAAACATAGAAACAAGAAGTCGAAAATGAAAAAGTATTTTTTCTTAGTTTTTTTCTTAGTCTGTTTACTTAGTTTATTTATTTATTTTTATTGTATTTGTATAAAATATTAGTTTAGTATATTAAATATATAAGAATAGCTTGGTGGCGTAGTGGATTAGCGCCGCGGCCCGTGATCGTAGTCGTTAAGCAACTTTCGCAAGGGTCGGTCACGGGATGGGTGACCAAAAAATTATTATCTCGAGCTACTCCGTGCTTCGGAAGGCACGTTAAGCCGTTGGTCTCGGCTGCATTTGCAGTCGTTAATACCCTCCAATCCGCATTGGGCCAGCGTGGAGGGTCATGGCCCATCCTCCTTTACCATCCATAAGGAAGGTCTGAGCCCCTGCAGTGGGGACGTAAAAGGGCTGATGATGATTAAAGATATAATATTTAATATCTGTCCTAAAACTTAGTAGGCACACGAAACCTATATGAATGTTTAAAATCATTGTAATAAATTAGCTCGTTGGCGTAGTGGATATACGCCACGACCCACAATAGTTGTGGTTAGGCAACTTTCGCAATAGTCTGTCACGGGATGGGTGACGAAAAAATTATTATCTCTAGCTACTCCGTGCTTTCAGAAGGCACGTTAAGACGTTGATTCCGGTTGCATTTGCAGTGGTTAATACCCTCCAATCCGATATTGGGCTATCATGGACGGTCATGGCATATATTCCTTAACCATCCATAAGGAAAGCCTGAGTCACTGCAGTGGGGACGTAACAGGGCTGATGGTGATGAATAATAGTGTTAATTATAATAGTTGTACTAATTTGAAACATAAGAACAAAATTTTAAATCAAATACAATAGTTAATATTGCGCAATGTTACACTGAGACAAAAGGAAAGTGTATGAAATGCCATTAGTTAATTTAGCGATTTTCACTCAGTACCTATGTAGAGAATCGTAGATATGAAAGCTTGACAACCCGCTCTGCCCACTCTGTATTCACACAGTTACCAGCTCATAGAGAAATCCTCGGTAATTGCCGGACAGTATTACCAGGTTGGGGGAATTTTACCGATTTGAAGAAAAAGTAACGTGGGAAGTAATAATAAAATAAATTTCACATTATTTAAAAAAACATGTTAAAATAAATCTGTAATTAAGGAATTTTGAGGGTGATAATGAAAAAGAATGAAATACCATGACATTATCAGATGCAGATACTCGATGTCATGCCAATTATTGTTTCTGACTACCTCTCAAAAGATCAGGGAAGATCAGGGCTCATTTCATTCGCCTGCGTAGTCGCTAGGTAACCGTTTAAAGGAATAAAAGAAGCCTATATATTAATTCAAGGTGAAAATTATCCTTATACCAAATTTCATACAAAAAATTATCCGTTTACTTCTTTTTGCATAAAAGAGTAACAAACATTATCCTAACTTTCGCATTTAAAATAAGATTCCTCTATCTAAAGACTTCTTTCATACAATTTTTTTAGACAAGAAAATAGAAAAGTATGTCTGGAAAATTGTAAGAAAACGTGAAGTCAAAATAATCTGATAAATAGAAAAAAAAAGTTTGATAATTAAAAGTTTTTTTTTTTATATGATAGGTGTCTAATTTTATTGTCATTAATATTGACATACACCTCAAATGTATTTAAATTAAGTTAACAGGCAAACAACGCATTTGAATATCGAAAATTAAACCCTAAATCATTATATTCAGATTGTAACAAGCTCATGAATAGCTGTCGTCCAAACCAACGTACCAAAAGATATGTCGACTCGTAGTCAAAGTAATCGATCACTAGTATTATACTTGCACTTCGCTTAGACGGATCGAACCAGATCCATCCAATACACGGCCGCGTCAATTTTATAAATGAACTGGGTCCTTTGATCGCGCCGCCTGCCGCGTGAGAGCGACCGTCGGCTGCCCGGACCGCAACCCGCGGTACATCGATTGCAGGGTTGACTATATAATGTCAAGGTCAAGGCAAAAATAATATATTTAGCGGAAAAATGTCTCGCTAACGTGACCTTTTAAAAACTTTTCTTTCTCGCCTGCAGACTAATCGATTTCTTCTACTTTTTATTAGTCTTATAAAAGAAGCTATTGTTTATGGTTGTATGTCAGCTATTGTTGCTTGTTGGTACACAATTGTTCACGATGGCATAAAATCTAAGTAACATTGTGGTACGTTTTAAATGACATTTTAACTCAAAGACATAATTTGTTTGTATAAAAGTTTGTTGTAAAGTTATACCGATTTTTAATGGATTTAGAAGTCTATATTTTAAACATTTATCATAAAA
This sequence comes from Diatraea saccharalis, assembly GCA_918026875.4. Classification (NCBI taxonomy): domain Eukaryota; kingdom Metazoa; phylum Arthropoda; class Insecta; order Lepidoptera; family Crambidae; genus Diatraea; species Diatraea saccharalis. The sequence continues at coordinate 6,243,391 of OU893341.1, read as the reverse complement.
TTGCTAGTAAAGTTATACTGATTCTTTAATGGATTTAGAATTCTATATTTTAAGCATTTACATAAATCTACATTGCGTTAGTTGCGTTAACTATTGCGTTAGTTTAATATTACTCATAAAAAATATATTACATTAGATTAATATCATATAATACCATTATTAACATAAAGGCTAAATACGGGTTTTAATTAGTGAAATTAGTTATAACAATTTGTTTGTCCTTATCAATGTATAATCTACTATAGGCAGCCCTAGCGGGCGGTGAAAATTGTGATGGATACTGATAGCGGGAAACTGTCAGCCGACCACCGGACGCTACCAAGATGGATATGGTGTATTCGTGTTACCGCACGGAAACAACACCAATACCTATACCATTCAACAGGAATCCCACGACCGATTTGAATAAAAAATCGTTTTGTCGCTTTCCTTTACTTAAAAACGATTGAGCACAATTTGATAACGCTAAATGAATTCGGTAATCTTATACTTTTAATCTTTCGTAATAAAGCACTATTAAAGAAAACCCAATTAATCTTATACTTTTAATAAAGCACTATTAAAGCAAACCCAATTAAATATCTTCGTCTTAAAATAAAGCACTCTAGATTCATATACACTTGATATATACCACAGATATTGTTATACACACAATATACATTACAATATTAATAATACGTTAACATATCTCAGATCTAACATGGATAAGGAAACTAGTCTAAAAGCAAATTTGAACGACCGGATCACCGGACAACCAGCGTCTGGACGGGACATATGTCCGGAACGCACTGTATTATATTATATTATACAGTGCGTTCCGGACATATGTCCCACCCATTTCTTAATAATATTAATATTCAGAAATGGAATAGCAATAAACATCATATAGTAACCATGATAATAATGTTTCAGCTATTTAAGAAATCATAAATAAAAAAACTTTAATAAAACAACGTGGTATAATATAAAAGGTATCCATTCACCTCTCTTAAAAAAAGAGTAGTTTTAAACCGAAATATATCTGGAATCGATTAAATCCCTCTAATAAGCATTAATGGAAGAGAACGTAAGTACGTCTCATATTTTGCTCGATCTTTGCGAATAACAAATTTTATAATTACATAAGTAAAACTGTAAATTGTATATATTCTATAATCTATATCTAGTTTATATACAACAGATCGAACTTGAATAACCAGTTAAGAAGGATCACGGTTTTTCACCACTAAATGTACTAAAATACATTAAAATTACAGGTCAGTCCACCGCAAAATGGCAATTGTAACGTATTATAGTTTGCTTCTGAGGCAACCACTATTCAGTACCCGGTATGAAAGTAAACCTAAAATAGAGGAGTTTTGACCCGACTTTTATATAAGTTACTTTGTGTAAAATATGGAATAGAACTAGCTCAATAGTGAAGTTAGTGCGTTCAGCCTGTGGTGCAGAAGGTAAACAATGTTTGCAAGGGACCGGCGGTTAGGAAGGGAGGCTAAAAATTGCTACCTCGCGCTCTTCCGTGCTTCAGAAGGCACTCTGAGCCGTTTGGGTGCGTATAGTGCATCATGATCCAATCACACTATTCGATTTGACTCCATCGAACGACAAGGCAGGTGCCCCAGCAGACATTCATAGGCAGTTGATGACGTAAAGTGTACCTCTACTTATATAAATGACAAATGTATTAGCTGTCAACGTATGATATGTGAAGGCACAGGTCGATGTTCCACCCGTGCAGGCTGGCAGTATCACTCGCGGCATTTACCTAGAACAAAACAAACATACTTATTTAGCGAGACAGTTCCAAGTGGCCCTTGAATATTCATCGTCAGATATCGAACATGACAACTGCGCCGGCCAACTGTGAGACACGCTATATCGATTCAGAAAGCGTTCCTTGTAGGGTAACCATTTGACAAAGTACTAGACTATTTGTACGAGATTTTTTATTTATACACTTTTGTGTTAAATAAAAAGGTTTCTTAAAGATAATACTTTTACGTACCTTAATCATTCAACAACGTTATTTATTAAGTCTTATTTATATACTGTACTGCATTGGTACTGCTTTTTGTGCTAATGATACAATTTAAACAATAATTAACACGTGACACATTTCGTAAATATCAACTTTATGTATGCTTGTAATACTAATATTACAAGCATACATAAAGTTGATATTTAGAACTAGCACATCAGTATTTTGTCCCATTATATGAAAACATATAGAACCTCTAGTCAGACCTTTTCCGAGATATCCGCTGGCGGAGGCTACTCGTATTGTGCATGCGACTCACTCCGGTTGTCCTGGTCGTTTACATTTGCATACACGAGATTTAGTGCTTATCCTATGAGAACCATTAGGTTAAATTAGATACCATATTGTGTTCAATATTGTTGGGAACTAAAACAAGATTTTATCTGTGGATGAGATGTCTGTTGATAATATCATGTTTAGAGCAAAATAAAAAGAAAAATAACTCTCTTGCTCAAAAAAGTGGAGCGAAAACAGCGTATTTTTTACTTTAAAAAAAAGTCATTTTTAAATATGGAATAATCCGGCGAGTCAGCAGATTGCGTAATTTGGGTTGTGGTTAAAAAAGGCATTGGCGCGAAATCTTGAGATTATTTCTCTGATTACAAATTGAACTGGAGACAGTTTTTTATTTTTTTGAAGCGTAGACTGTTACACAAGACGCAAAAACTCGTAATAACTTTCTTTGCCTCGTAGAGATTATAGAGTGTCGCTTGAGCCCTATGTGTAGCAATCTACTAATAATGTTGAGGCAATTCTCTATGAATAAAATAAATCAGTAATTGTGTCGCTAAGCACAAAACTTAGAACGGCTGCACCAATTAAAATTTTAAGAAGTTTTAAAAAGAATTTAGAAAGATCTTTTCCCAAACAAAAAACTGGGTGGACCAAGTTTTCTAGCTGGTATCAAGCAAATTGTAAGCAACTACTTAGAGGAAGCAAGTTGATTGTAACAAAAGGATTCTTTGACAATTATAATATAAATATATATGTATAAAAAATAACTAGTCCTGATTCGCTGACATGATTCGTAATTGCTCGATGTAAACTATAAAAGCCGTGATCTTTGATCAGCCCTGCAATTCTGTGAAAACCCGAATTCGATTCGTCTGGTGTCAGAATTCACTTGAAAAGCGTCATCCTCTCAATCTATATAATACTCGTAATAATAGAATATCTGAGCAACGTATTATAACGTTCGTAATTCTCTTAATAGCTACTTAAATATATAACCAGATAAAAAAAAAACTATATTTAAAAAAGTCTAAATACAAACTATAGTAGTATAGGTATATCAGTATAATCCATCAATCTTGAATTTCTACACTAAATAATGTGAATAAATTCGAATTCGGGTTCGGATATTTACGGAAACGCTTGTTATTTACCCCCGGTTTCTGAATTGAGAATTTAAAGTTAAGAACATCTCAAACTGTACTTAGACGCAATTTAAACAGGTTTTCGTTTCTGATTATTAGTGATCATTTGATAGCAGTTTATTAAAACTAGGACTTTTTTACCTGTAAAACGTAAAATTAAATTATTTGCAATAGTCAGTTTGGATTTTGTACTTTTCTCAATTCAGAAACCTGCTGTTAGTAGAGTAAACACTCTCTTGAGAAGGATTTTTGGAAATGATATCCCTAAAGGGGTAAAATAAGAATTGAAATTGGGAAATCCGTAATTTTTGATCTTATTAATACTTTTGGGCTACCATTGATGAAATATTAGTAAATGCTTATTTCAGCGATAGTGCTAATTCTACTGGGAGGAATTAAATAGGTGTTGCAAGTTTGTATGGAAGAAAATCCTCGAATGTTTTATACAGAAAAGTTCATCAATGAATTAGAATTTTTAAAATCGGTCCAGTTACTTAGAAGCCTATTCGATGCCAACAAAGAAACAACCAAAACTTTCCTCTCTATAATATTAGTATACACTAGGTTCAGATACAGTTTTTTTCTTGCATGAATTACGCCAAATAAATTATATTTAGTATTAAACGGACGCAACCAGTACGTTAACTACGCGAACGTATCAACACGTCAGTTTCATATAAAAACAAACATGGCCGGTCACGAACGTGCGCTTGTTCGGGTGTATGCCACATTGCTTGTCTTTTATATCTACATAATTTATACGAGATAGTGTCTGAGGCGCCTAGCAGACTCCGGGCGACTTACTTTTAATTATGACAACTTCTGTTTCAAAACAAATAAAATCATCGGTAAGTCATATTTCGGAGAATCTTTGGAATCAACGGAATGGGCGCTAAGGAAAAAATATTTCTAAAAATAAGGGATTTAAAAAATAAACTTTGTAAAGCTTTACAAATTGTTGATTGCCTATTAAATAAGTTGGTAACAATAGTACAGCCAACAGCATGACAGGTTACCACAATATGTCAAATTTTCGCAAATGATGTACAACTTTACTTTTGATACATCAAGGTTTAAAATCAAGTGAAGAACTTTGGCTGATTTATACCCGACGTGCTGTTGATTGTACTACTATCACAGGTATTGATGTATATTTTATAAAAAGTTATTTTCGTAATTCTATGAACTACCTACCTACCTAAACCTTTTTAAATTTTGTCTCTAAGACCACTTGTCATATTTTGTCTAAAAAAAGGAGGCAAGTGATCTAAGAAACAAAATCGATTAAAACCTCTGATATAATCCTTTCATTTAGATGAGTAAAATAATTGTAATGTCTAACCACAGCCTCGAATAAATTATACTCACAAATTTGGTTTATCTAATCAAATTAAAAGGAACTAAAACTATGTAAACGTTATTTCTATATTAAGTGAAGTAGCGCATGACGAGTTATGCGGCTTGCTCGCTTATGTATATCAAGTGACAATTCACAATTCGCGGTAGCTAGTCGTCTCGTGTCATGCTCTGTTTTACTCGGCATGTGACCCAGCACACATTTAGTATATATATTTGCACATACGTGAATATTCTACTACAATATCATATTACACATTGACCTGGCAATATGTTATTTCTCGTAAGCAATAGTCACCGAAGCGATATGACTGCATTTGTGTGAATTTCAGTTTTGTAACATAAGATGTGCCGATGTTTTAAGAAACATTAATAATTATAACCACATTATAACTTATTTCTTTCAAAACTAGCTTTGATTTTTTTTAACACGTCCACTTAAGTATTTTTCCAGTGAGATTTATTGAAAAAAAAGTTAAAGTTTCTAACTTTGTTTGTTTGTAGAGGTAATATTGCTCAATACTGATCAAATCATGAAAGCTCTTCCACCTACGGAACGCTTCATCACACGCGACTGATACAGACTATATATAACGCAGTCCAAGTCTAAGGAAATATACTACATTTTAACGACAACATCACTAGATTGCTCAGATCCTAACTAAACCTGGTCTCAGAGATTATGATATAAAGTTTCTAAGGTGCCTAATCACCTTAGAAACTTGACTACAGAGGTCGACTTGCTCCTGTACACGGATAGATACTAGCAATCAATAGCACTTCTATATTTTAATTTTAACCTTAATATATTAAAATAGCGTTCATACTCATTTAAAGATATTTGACAATTTATAATGATATGGTGTGCTATTGCGTGTATCTTTCCGAAGTTAAAAGAATTATTCAAATATATGCCTCCTCATCATTGTACTACTTGGGCATATTGAGCTTCTTCATAGTAAGAAGGATGGACCATAACCCATCACACTAGGCCAGTGCGGGCTAACTAATGACTGTAGATACAGCCGGGGTTAATGCTTTAAAATGTCTTCCAAAACACGTAGGTGAAGATGATAATTCTTAAAATTCACACATTCCCTACAATTTTAATAACGGCATAGATATTGTGACGCTTTGCTGACTCCAAGGTGTTCAACTAATCCAAAAAAATTTCATACGAGAGATTCAGCTGCATTATTTTATTGGTTCAACACGTTGGTAGCTTTACAACGCGACACAGTGACGTCACCGGATCTGCTAAATATATTTTATGGGCCCGCACCGAACGTTAATTGCACTGCGACCTTTGTGGACGCACCAGCGGAACGGAACTGATGCGCGGGAAAATAAACCCCGCCATCTTGGATCGCATTTAATTATCTGTGGAATACATCCTTCAGCCAGCCGAGCTGTTAGCACGAAAGGTGAACTGCCATACTGCCATCTATTTTATTTTATTTTCCACATTAGTGCTTCTAAGTTTGTTGTGGGAGCTATGATCTAAATATAATGATAGTCGTTCGATAATCGAAAGGTTAACAAGCACCTGAGACGGTTGATATTTTTTAAGTATTTTCCGTTAAAATATAACTTTGTAAATTCAAGATTCGTTATGTATGAACTTTAGTAATAAAACAAGAGCGGGACTCTCTGGCTCGGTGAGGGAGCAATCGATGTGACTTGATCTTGCAATGAAAAAACTTGTCTTTGGTGTTGTCCCTCGCGTAGTGTTGTCGCGCGATTAGGACAATCTTTAGAATATTAAATTCGAAGGAAATTAGCTTTGATTGGATAATTGCATGTACAATCAAACCCATCGTACGAATTTTCTTATAAGCTTCAAATGACAAAATAAATATGTGTTTGTTGGCTTCAGCTTCATCTGCAGTCATTAACACCACCAGTCCGCATTGGGTCCGCGTGGTAGTTTATCGCTCTTTCTTCCTATTTAATGCCATCTAAAGGCCTATGCCACAGCAGAAGAATCGTTAATAGACCAATGATAATGAATCTCAACCTCATCACAGGAATGCGTAACGCACACATTTGAAATAATAACTAGAACAGTTCTGTTGTCTCAAGTCCATGTGACATTTTACATAAGTGACACTTCGCTTATAAATATTCAACATTACTCCATCACTGTGACATGTCGCTCATATCGGATGCCTTGTCTGTCATCAAGACAATCACAATGACACATAAGTAGGTACCAAACGTGAAGCGTTGGAATTGTGAGATGCGATCAGTGACGGGCAGGACGCATCAACCAAGGGGCAATTTGCCGGTTGATTAGATTAATTCAATTTATCAGGGACTTGGGACTATCTTCCTGTTCGAACCTGGAGTTGATCGTTAGCGATGAGAAATCTACCGAGAATATGCGCTCATCGGATAATACAATTTGCTAGTGATGCAACGCATACTACTTTACCGAAAACGAATACGAATTCGCATATCTTTACTAATCTATATAATTCGATATAACACAGTTCTTTTTTAACTAAGCTATTAAAGCCCGTTTTTACTTATCTTAGGAGTCGCTCAAATCTGTCATCTAAATATTTAGAAATCGCTTATTACTAACTAATTAAAACCTGTCCCGTTTCACTATAACTAAATGTACCTATGGATCATGTTCCTATGGATTTTTTTAAATTGTACAGACAAAAATTGTAAATCAGTCGTTCGGCTAGTTTAAGATTTTCACGAACACCATTTATAAAAAAAAGATAAAGTTTATGATTTGTATTTTTAGTACTTATACCTTAAATTAATGGTCTTATAGTACTCTTATCTTGGTATTTTATATTTGCAAAATGTTTTTAAGCTACTCTAATGATGGAATCAGAAGTAACTCAGGGTTGCTCAATGAAATCCTGGGTGTAACTCTTCAAACTCTCGATTTTATCAGCAAATTATATACATCAAATCATATCACTTATAAGTACATTCTAAGATACTGACTTTACACCGATCTCGGTCAGAAACTAAGATTATCAACGGTGCACGGACGTATCAGTACCTATCCCGTCTTAAAATCCACCCTAAAACCTTGAGCCAATTTTCAAACTACATTTGGGCTGAATTCGTGAATTCAATTTGAACGTCAGTCAGTTAACTTTCATTTTTTATACGGTTGTTGTTTAAAAAGTGCCTATATTGTTTCGGTTCTACAAATAACATTCGGTCATCAATAAACAAATGTCTGCTGAATACTACATGAGTCAGTTATGTGAGTTTTTTTTGTGTACACTATAAATGGACAGAATCGTTCATTCATAGCCGTAGACATCCTTGAGCATGAATTTTATCAATAAAAAGTATTTCATTAACATAAATAAAAATATATGTGATCACCTAAATATAACTACGATAACCTTTGAAGTTTAGCGAGAAGTTTTTTTTTTATTTGACTAACGTGTCGCCCCGGTTTCATATTCTTCAATTTTTTCCTAATAATTCCAAAAATCATCATTATCTGTCCCAAATCTTAACATAACGGTTAGCGATTTGCTAATTCGTAGTTCTTACTAATCTTTTTTTTTGTTGTTTTTTTACGAAGTTATATAGTTAATTCGCTATTTTCGCATACATTAAAGCATAATATGATGTAGCTTCCCGAAACTGAAAGATTTCTTTAATCGGTCTAGTACTTTCGGAGCCTGTTTAATACAAACAAACAATCTATATAACAACGGCTTTTTTTAATTTGCTCTTTATAGTATTATAGGATAGATTAAATATATTATAGATTGAACGGATACAATATGCAGCACAGCCCTGCGATTCTGTAAAAATTCAAACCCGAATTCGAATTCATTTAGGTGTCCGAATCCACTTCAAAATCAAAATCAAGCGGCATCAGAATAATCTTGAATTGGTAATAACGTTTCGTGGCATAAGTGAAGTGAATTTCGAAATAATATGGGAATAGCATATCAATTTTGAATTCGTATTCGTATGAGACATGTATAATCAACCAATTTGTTTTGTATTTTTGTACAAAAAATGGAATCGATAGAATTTCTTCACTGTATAACGTGAATTCAATCATATGAGTGAATTCGAATTCGGGTCTGGATTGTTACAAAATCGCAGATACTGGACCGCAATCTTTGCCGTAATATATTTCCTCTATTTCACAATGATACTTCTTGGACGTAGCAATTTAACACTACCATTATGTATATATTTAAAAGAAGGAAGTGACAAAGGATATAAGGTTTTTTATGTACCTACTTAAAAACAGCAAAGGACACACGAAAGAAGATAAAACATAAAGCTTAAACCTTCTTTAGTACCAATTGTCATAAAGTTAAGCTGTTAACGTTATCTGAAGAAACATTTTTGAAAAGAATGAACAAAAAGTTTTTGCACCTCTCCCAAGTTTATACAAAACAACAGGTAGAAAAAGTCAGTAAACAATTACCGTAAATTGAAACAGGCAAATATTTTATTTGCATATTATGCCAAATAATCTCGTTCTTGGAAATGTTAAAGCACTTTGTAGCAATTAAAAGACACCTTTATTCGCTTCAAGTCTAGATTTCAAGTAATTTGCCATAATGTTACCTCTTCATAAAACAATAGCTCTAATAGCCCTTTTAAAAAGCGCTTTTGCTTTTCTACTGAACATTATAAGAAGCAATTTTCCCCGACTTTAAATCTGAAATGGGTATGTACATTTAATATTGCTAATGATCTATTTCCTAATATCAAACAAGCAAAAGCATTTTTAATACGTTTTGAATGTAGTTATGATTGCTTTTGCCTCGCTTAAGTAATAATATATTGCGAGTTATGACGCTTAAAAGTCTTACTTTCCTTGTCTAATCAAGTCTTTCATCTTTGCATGTATTATTACAAGTATTGCAATTAAAAAATGCATAAAAACACTTGTAAATCTTAAAATTATGTTAATTTTTAACTTGGACACAATTGACAAGCAATTGTTTTTGTTGAAAAGCATTTAGGGTTGTCATCGACCCGACAAAAAGCTTCACAAAACTGAATCGATTGTTTTTGTTTAGCTTTCATTTTACGGCGCGTAATCGATTTCATCGAAGGCGACTAGCGTGAACAGGCAGTTTATCGTTTCTTATTGGACCTTACCTCGTACTAAGCAATATATTATATCGATATAACAATATTTATTTTATTAATTTATTAGCTTTTAACGCTATATGTCTAATACATAAATCTCAATCGTTGTGTAATCATAATTTTATATGTTAATATCTATACGAATTTAAGAGTATATAATATTCTTCTTGCTAATTTCGTTTGTTTATATATTTGCTTTATCTAACAATAAAATCTACCGTTGAAACAACTTTTACTTGAAAGTATAAGCTACACGAGCTTATGTAAATATACATCAATATGTATAAGTATTTAAGAAATTTTTAGATACCTCAGCCATGTGATACATTATTTACATTTATTTAAACGTTCTTATCTCTATTCACAGTAATTTAGTGCAGGAGAGACACTCTTAAGTTCGTAGTCTATGGGAAAATAAGGAAAAATCTTTAAATTGTATTACTTACTTATACTCGAACGTGAGAGTTATTTAACCTTTCACAAGTGCTAATGAATATGTAAATAAATTATGATATGACATTGTAAGGGCATAGTGGGTGCGATGTAAGGGTCGTATCGTTGACCGCGGTCGTCAGCTGACATCCGACGCGGCTTCCCTCCTACTGTTACCAACGTAACAGGATGACACACACAGGGCAAGTGGCAACATCAGGTGTATAGCTTTATTTAATATACTTTGCATACAGTTTTTTTTTTAATAAGCTGTAATAATACACTCTACAGACAGTGTAGGGTCGGTATGAAATGAAAAAAATTGATCATTTAAGCTTTGGTAAACTAAAACGCTGTTAATCTTTTGGTTTCTCATGGAAGTGCACATTAATAGCCTAGGGGTGATGTTTATGTTATTAGTATGAGATAGTTTGCTATAAAATGTAAACAAACTGCAAGCAAATTAATTTTATCCTACCTTTAGTTCACGCGGGTGAAGCGTGATAACCTCTGTTCCACAGGCGGATAGATACAAACTAGAGTCACAGTGGACTCTAGATAACGGAACTTACTCCACTACTCAAGTGGCTTGGCAATTCAAAACATCGAACAATCAATATAAATATTATTACTTGCTTATCTATAGGTGAGTCTTAGCTCGGAAATTGACATAGTAGATGTGGACAATAACGCAACTAAGTGCTTTGCTATTCTGTAATAAATTTGGAGGTGGAAGTCGCTGTTAACGTAAAGAGTTACAATGAAATAAAACCTTTATTACGTTTTGAAATAAGTTTTCTTTCATTAAATTTTTATGATGAAATAACGCTATGCTCGAGGTCAAGTTTTACGAGTAATTAATTAAAAACAATTTCTACTGCGAAATTCGCTATCTTCTGTCCTTATCTATTTATTACCGGGTCAGTTTCTTTACGTCCCCTCTTAACCATAAACTGCCAGACAGCCGGGGTCTAATTGTCTAATTTTAAACCTATTGCGATCACTTTAAACTTTGACATTTGAAATATATTCGCGAACAACTACACCTATTTGACATGCGATAGCGATTGCCGTCATCATCATCATCATCATCATCAGCCCTTTATTTCGTCCCCACTGCAGGGGCTCAGGCTTTCCTTTTGGATGGTTAAGGAGCATGGGCCCCGACCCTCCACGCTGGCCCAATGCGGATTGGCGGGTATTAACAACTACAAATTCAGCCGGGACCAACGGCTTAACGTGCCTTCCGAAGCACGGAGTAGCTCGAGATAATATTTTTTTTGGTCACCCATCCCGTGACCGACTTTTGCGAAAGTTGCTTAACGACAACGATCGCGTTCCGCAGCGCTTATCCACTACGCCACCGAGCTACTCCTCCACTACGCCACCGATTTTTCGATTGCCGCCACGACTTTTTTTTAAGATATCAGATGAACGATGTCGTTGATTTGACGTTAATTGGCATTGTCTAATAATCTAAAGCAACAAACTGTTATACTCAAAAATGTTTGGAAGTTATTGAGAAATGACAAAGGAAAGAGTTGAAAGCTAACTGCAGTCTTTCGACAGGTTTAGATAAGTTTTTACTATGAAGGTATCAATCAAATCATCATTCGGTCCATAAGGCGATTACGACTTTTAATGTTACCATGATTGTGTAAATCGCAATCGATCGTTATTTCTTTGACACTGATTGCGCTTGATTTCAAAATTACACAATTAACCCTCTAGTATCACCAGACAGCGACGGACACGCCGTGTCTGACAAAATGTCTACGCTCGACCACCAGGTGGCGACTCACATATCCCCTGCTAACGGGGCGTGGTAGTCGCGGCAGAACGACCATCCCAGCATTTCTGTAAAAATCCAGACCCGAATTCAAATACCCTCATATGTTTGAATTCACATTATTTAGTGTAGAAATTCTATTGATTCAATTTTTTATATAACAAAATTGATTGAATATACGTGTCTCAGATACCAATTCAAGTATGAGCGGATACCGCTTGAAGTAAATTCGGACACCTGAGTGAATCCAAATTGTGGTTTGGATTTTTACAAAATCGCGGGGCAGCTCTAGTGCGCTGGAAGTTAATTATATGCACATTGGCTGTTCAAGTTCATCGCCATATGTCCAGCCGCAAACCCACGAGGTAACTGAAATAGCACAAGAATACGCTGAACTTCTCCAATGGTTAATAATCCAATGAAGATTACGCTCAAAATCGAATGCAGAAATAGTGCAATTTGTTGATGGACTATTGAACATTACAATTACATATAAATATAATTACACGGACCAGTCAAAGGTACTCTATTTTAATTATTGATAAAATAGCTCCTGTTTGCACATACGTATCATTACCTAAATAACTAATTAATTAAAAAATAACAATTCACTCAACTTTTGACCTTACATCACAAGTAGGTAATTATAAAAAAAAATGTGGTTCAGTGGCCTGTTAGAGCTTGCTATCCTATGATAGCAATAGCACTGCTGCTTATTTATAGGTATTAGACAACATCACATACGTTACTCAGACTCCAAACAAAGTAGTTTCAACAACAAAAATAAAGACAATATGGAAAAATGTGTATTCTACATTGACTCTATTATTGATCTCGAAAATTCATATAATAGTTTACATTGTCGTGATCAGCAACGTTTCTCTAAATAATTGAAAATAATTTTATTAAAAAAAACAATCCCAATGAAAAAGAAACCTCTTTTAATCCACTCCCGATAAATTATTTACCCCAACACTATGAAATAACAAACGACGATGTAAAACCGTTACAACTCCAACAAACTCAAAAGAATGAACTTAGACTAAATTAATTAAAACTTTATTTATAATATAAAAAAGGTTCCCTTTACATCCCTAACACGTGCTCATGAATTAGCGATACAATCTGCCCCGGCCATTCGTAAGCACGTCTTTGAAGATAAGACCTTTTCAATTAGGGCAGCGAGCATTAAAATGCTTTAGCGGTATAACTGGGAAAAAAATAAGCACCCTATGAATAACAATAAGGCTTCCCCAAGCAGGAAGCTGTCTGTAAGCTATAGGCGACTATTAGCCCACTTCCGTTATAATTTAAAGTTACTTTAACTTTTTATTTATTCGTTCGATCGCTGGTAATAAGGCCATTATGTTAAGTGACCTTTTGTCAGTGAAGTCTAAATGGCCCGCCAGTATTTTACATCTGGGATGACAAAAGAACGCGGCCGGCACATTATTTTGAGAATTCAATCTCGGACAGTCCTATTTCTTAGCGTAATCATTTCACGAATACAAATTGACTTAATTTGTTGACTGAAAGCAATTATTATAGAGTTCTTCAAAGAGAATTTAACAGGGTCCTTTTCATACTTATCGGAATACCATATAAAGTCGAAAATCTTCAAACAGAACATTTTAAAATATCAACGTAATTAAGAATCATTAAGATATTTATAAAAAATCTACCTATTATTTAAATTTACTAAATAACTTCTTCTTAACATTGTACATGATTTTATCTACAAATCAAGTGGTACATTTAAATAGCACCTGTAAAAAGTAAGTGTTAACTGATCTAAGACAGCGAAGACAATAGCCCGCCACCCCTGTCGACAATAATACTTCGCAACTAAGTAGCGTTTGTCAAAACGTATAAACAAAACAACCAATACCTGCGCCCACGCCAGGTAGAGTCGGCATACACAATGGCATTCCGGGCATCCGAAATGAATCAAAATTCGGCGCAGCCTGTGCCCGGGCAACCTTTCTGATAAATTACAATAATAATGTTCACGTTTATTGTTGTTATTAGGGGATGATTTCATTAAGATTACGCGTCCGCGCAGGTGTGTGAATACCGTTACTGTCATATAATAGTTTTTTATTTTATTAAAAAGTATCATACGAATGACATTCTTTAAAGAGGCAGCGGGCGATACGAAAATTAAAAAGGTATATCTGTAATGTCATTTATGGTTCGGTCGTCGGCGGCGAGTGCTCCCCACTCGACTGGTTCCATTATACCTTTGGAACGGCGACCTCCCGCGCCGATGGAAACAATGAAAGTGAGAGAGGGCAGGAATGCGCACGGGGTAGCGCGGGCGACAGCGCAGAGGGGGGGGCGGCCCGGTTCCCGGTTCCCAGGCGAGGAATGCCAGCACTTTGGCTTTGTTGCTTCCAAGCCTACCCGCCGTCATTCACCCCGCTCCGCCCCGCGCGCCCTCCGGATCTCCTGTCTCAGACACGTAATTTTTCGTGACTTTCCACCGAGTAGCTTTTACGACGCCGCGTCTCGGAACCGATACGAACGTTCGATATTCAAAAATCGTCGCATGTCCCCATTATCGGGAACATGAAAGCGAAATTTGCTCGTTTGATTTTTTTTTGCCAAATAAATTACATTTGACTACCGTTTTCGTTCTAATCGGAAACGTTTCTGCGGGGACTCATATGTAATAATGTATGTAGAGATGATTTGACGTGTAATGGTATGCGTTGTAGGTACAATTAATATAAATGTAGTTATTTCATTCGCACAAACATAGTACGGTTCTCATTAGATATAAACAGCTGACTATAGGGTATACGTAGTGGCATCCAAACTATGACGATAAATAATAAACCACTTCGATTTTCCAGCTGTCGTTTTCAAACTTACAAAAAGCGTAAATCTTCATCATAAATTTATACGAATGGCAACAAATCGATGACGTATTTACATACCGCTTAGACTTTGTTCAATATGGACATAGTCGTTAGTTGGAGTGAATTTGTAAAGAAACTATATCCAAACTTTTCAGACTGAATTATTAAACGATAAATTTGTTTGACTTGGGGCTAAAACTAATAATTTTAATAACAAAAAGCTCTAAAAATCTAAAAAACAGAATTTATAAGATCACTGTATTGGTTTTCCGTCTTTTTATGTGTCACAGCTGATTTTATCTCAACTTACTGGGCGGATTAAGTTGAGATTTAATAGACATTTACACATATCATTTTGGCAATTATATTTTATTTGAAAATAAAAAAAGAACGTTACGCAAAGTATATTGTATAACATTTCAATTTTTTTAATAGAACACCGTTTAGACAGATTTTTTTGAATAACCTTAATTCCGAAAATGGTATTTTCAAATAATTATTTTTATACTTAGAATAGAATTGAATTTTACAGCTTTACATTCGAATAGGTTGTTATAAAACAAATTGAATGGAATGCTTAGTAAGCTCAATTAATTTATGTATAAAACAATCAAATGAACTTGACCTTGACACAGCCATATTAATTTTTATAAGTAACAACATCGTGACCCAACAGCATTACAATATCGAGTCATAAACTTTTTGTTTCGTCGAATCGTATATATAGCCAATCAGAATATTTTATTTTATTGACGATATCATGCGCGATTTACGTACAGACAGATGTAAAAATATGTACACGCTAGTTGATTTTAATGTAAAAGAAATATAAAAACAACATACATTGGCATCGAACATATGATACCTTTTTGATTTTAAAGTAGATTAATGACACAAAAGAGTTTTAAATATTTATGCATTCGTAACAACAAATAGCGTAACATAACAGCCAATTTTATTCTTAATTCAAATATGATTCATGACGAACAGCAATTAAAAAAAAAAAATTGAAATGACAACGAGACTGTACTACAATAAATATTAGGACCTTTTTCAAAATAGTTAATGATAAATCTGGTGATCCTTTGGTGGTCTCGAAAATTTTTACAATCTTTAAGTTGTTATGTTAGCTCCTTTATTAGTGTGCAAGCTAAATTTTAGTAACTTAATATAGGATAGGAAATTTGTTATGAATTAACTCAACGCTGTCGAGTTTGAGCTCGTTTTATTTATCTATACAAGATCTCTGGTCTAAGATAATAATTAATGAAAAAATGAATTAATCGATAGCCATAAAAATTTAGGTTTTAATAGTCATATTAGTAGTGTAATTATTTAGTAAGATAAATTATGTAATGCAGTGAAACTATCACAATTGCAACAGAGCTGTTTCAATCTATGAAAATATTATAAAAAGGAAATGTGTCTAATTTAGTTTGTTTGGTTGTTGGGAGTAATCTTCGGAAGTACTGATCAGATAATGAAAATGTTTTCGCCAACGGAAAGCTTCATAAGCGTTTTATTTTACGCGGACGAAGTCGCTGTGAAAGAGCTAGAATTGAATATACATATATGTACCGATTATATCATACGTATAGAACTCAGATAATACCAATAATCATTTTCGTGAAACTCATATCTGTATTAAGAAATTGCACAATCGTTCCTTTTTAACTCGTATCTTATGGGTTAGGTTCAATAAACATCTGCAATAGAAACTTAAACCTAAACATATATACACTTCATCCGAAAATTGAAACAGCACCAATGTAAAATTTATTTTTAAAAATAAGACTTTAATCAAAACAATACGATTATACAATAAAGGATCAGATTATGCAAAAGTAACTCTACAATAGACTTTTTCACTTATTCTCATGTACAAGCCATAATTATTTATTTATATATTAAATAAATCAATATTAAACTACATCATTTACATTGCTCAGATCCCAAGATGAGTAACTAAAACTACCGTATTATGGAATATCTGAAACGACGAAGGTATCACAACAACCAGACCCGAGAAAGATACAACAATTGAGAAATAGGCGTAAAAAACTAATGTCTAGGAAACTAACATTTTATTCGTAGAATGTTACACTATTAAAAGACATCGCAAAATGTACCTTACGTTAAAAGGTCTTCCGCTAGCACTGCTTGTGTTTCCTTAGTAAAGTTGAAAATTGAATGCCAAGATTTGATATTACGTCATAACCTCTTGTGTTGCTGTGTGCATCTGCAGAAATTTATGATTTCAATTACATAATGCTCGAAGCTCCTATTTCAGGAAAATAAGCAGGAACGTAATTAAATTCTATTCCTATCCAATATCTATTAAAGCCATCAGCACGTTTTGCTAATAAAACGTACGGCAAGTCCTGATTTGTATGCATCCCTAATTTCCATTAAGCATTTGTATGAATTTGTAATGGAACACGATTTAAATGGTGTTAACAACTCAAAGGTCTGATAAAAACAAAAAAGATTCCGCATAACTCGTAAAAGTTGTTTACAAATTTTATGTTGTTCGTCACATAGAGTACGAATGTATATAAGTGGTGTAAGATCACAATCAATGAAGCATTAAAACAATTCAAAAATAGCCAAACAAATGATATTTTATTGTTTTAAAAATATTTTCTTAGAATATTTATACTATTTTTCTGCCACTATCTTTTAGGGTTCCTTACGTTTAATAGAAAAACAAAACCCTTATTGGATCACTCGTGTGTCTATCCTTACAATGTCATAATTGATTTCTCCTAAACTAGGGGATCATATAATGCAAAACATTGATGATTTGATGAAAATCGAAGCTATATAAATCATTAAAGGCATTATTCGAAAAAGTGTCGCAAATTATATTGTGTTATATCATACTAATATTATAAAGAGGAAACGTTTGACTGTTTGTTTGTTTTCATTGACCGATACCAAAATTATTTCACTACAGAAATAATATCGCGCTCGGAGGGACATAGGTTATAATTGACGGTGTGAAGTCGCAGGAAAATGCAACCAATTCTCCCATACTCATTCAAGTAAAAGTGTTGTGTTTATATACATAAGTTGATATACAGACATGTAAATACAATACTGGCCGCCGCTATCGGTTGTGCTAATAGTTTTGTGTTAACTAACTAGCTGTAACTCTACACCGACATACGAGACGTTAGCCAACCGCACAGTGCTATGCAATTTCTCATTTAACTTTCATAACCATCAACTCGAATGCAGTTTTTATTCATACTCGTATTATATGTGAAATTTTATTCTCGAAATGAATGTATCTTTTCTGTATGTAACAAAAGTGGAAGGGATTATAAAGGCTCACTACTCGGGCCAGGAACGAACCAATTTACCTGAAGTTTATAGGTATAGGTAACTTCATTAACATAAATTTTAATTTTTAGATGTCTATATTTAAATTGTTCTGTGAACTAGTCGAAGTTCATTTCTAGGCACAAAATCTTACGCGGTAGCTTTAATTTTAAGAGCAATAAATGTCAATGACATCTGTACGATTTCGTTTAGTTAGAGTGATTGACCCGCAGGTGAGGATTAATTAATTAACGATTGAGAACGAAGCCGGGCCAAAGGAAGCATGGACTTTCTACTTGTCATTTTATTTTACTAGTATGTCAATCTGTAATCTTTAGTAAAAAATAGGTTGAGAAAGACTGCTACTGCTGATGCTTACTAATATAATTGGTACAGCTATACCTATTATTATTGTTCAATCATCTGTGAGATGAGATAGACACCGGCATCGCGAGCTGACCGCGCGTGCTGACACCCGACACCTGACACAAGCAGATAACGTGACACCGCCGACACACGGGGGCAAGTGCACTGGACTCAATTGATTCTTTGATCAACAGCATTATTTCATTCTCGCTGAGTGTACTTGTGAGCAAATTGGTATAATGCGTCCTATTTGGTTATTAAGCCAACAGTCATTTTCCTGTCAAATTCTATGGAACAAAAAACACGTTTAAATTTTTCCGTATTTCCCGATTTTTGTGGCTAAACATTTATTTTTTTCTTTCTTTTAGAATATATCAAATGTTTTTAACTCAAATTCGTCGAATGAATTAGTTTTCAATCCATACAATTACCCGCCAATCGTAAAGCTTTAACTCGCTTTGAACGAACAGCTTTTTGTTTATTTTAATCAAGACCATTTTTGCTACATTATATTTTATTAGTGATATTGTCTCTTAGAATCCAGTTTCGTATAAAGGTATGATAAAATGAGAAAACAATTTCTTCAAAAATACTGCAAATTCAAAACCTCATAACTTTTAAGGACCATTCCATTGCCATTAAAAGAATATCTATGTACAAAATTACTATTATTGTTTTTAATAAATTAATGTATTATAAGAAAATCACTAAGTTTATATTACATATCAATAATAATTTATTTAAAATTTTCTCTATTTCAATTAAATATAGAGTTTTATCGTCCGACAACATTTATATGAAACATTAAACGAACGCAAAACACGGCCTATACACCGCAATCAACCTATCCACAGCACATTATTTCCATCAAGCGTATGTTTACTCAGCCCACACCTGTTTCTCTGCCATCATCAGCTGATGCATTATGCCTCAAGAAGAACTCCTCGGCGTGAGCACACGAAGACGCTACCGCAGCAGCCGCGGCACCAGCACACACCACCGAGACAATAACCACCACTAAAAACTTCATGTTCACAATCACAAATTATAAACTTTCGATAAATAAGGTTTTATTAACGCAACTTTTTTTTTATTGACACTCGCGTGCGCGCGTTGTTCCCGGGCGAGCGTGACGCGTACTCCCGCATCGGAGCGCGTTTTCTGACTGCCGTGCCGTTGCCAAAGGCGGACTGAATGACATGACCACTGACTTGAGTGGGTGCGATGCGGACTCCGCACGCATATAGGTAATAAATAATCGAATATAGGTATCAATTCAATCAATGAATTATTTAAAATCATTCAGCATTTTTTTAAGGTTATTTACTTTTATTTTTTGCCAATTGTATGTATAATAAACATAATTTTTAAAATAAATAGTTTTTAGAGACGCTTGATTTATATTATGTCTTCAGAAAATTTTGTGAAATGAACGCTGACACAGATGTTATGTGAATGTCGAAAGAGGACGATACTTATCATTACCCATAGTCCTCTATATCGTTTCTGCTTAGCACTGTTTCATGTTATACGAGGGTCAAACTGAAAGTTCTTAGAAAAGCAAAAACTGATTACATTAGCCAGTTATTAGTTTTATTATATCTTTTCAAAATATTGTCCATTCACGTCAATACACCGCTGCATGCGATGGAACCACTGGGAAAGGCACTTTGCCCACTCGTCCTTAGGGGTCTCTTCAATGGTATCGCGATACGCAGCCACCGCTTCTTCAGCATTCATAAACCGCTTTCCTTTAAGTTTTTCTTTAATTTTTGGAAATAAATAAAAATCACAAGGCGCGAGGTCGGGGCTATACGGCGGGTGACCCAGTAATTCAACGTTTGATGTCGCCAAATAGTCGATCGTTCGCTTGGCGGTGTGCGACGAGGCGTTGTCGTGGTGAAGGAGGATCCTACTGCGAGGTCGTTTCTCTCGAACTTTTTCCAAGACAAGTGGCAAACAATTGGTAGTGTACCATTCTGCAGAAACTGTTTTTTGATCCTCTAACACAATTGTTGCAAAATGACCTATCCTTCCAAAGAACGAGGCCACCATTTTTTTTCCCGCACTTCGATCTCTCTTCACTTTAGTTGGCAACTCCTCGAAAGGAAACACCCACTGAGCAGATTGTCTTTTGGTTTTAGGATCATAACAGTAAATCCAGCTTTCGTCACCTGTTAGTATGTCGAACACAGCATTTGAGTCACCTCCGTTAAATCTTTCAATCATTTTACGACACCAATCCACACGATGGAGTTTTTGAGCCTCAGTCAAATTATGAGGTATCCACCGGGCGCAAAGCTTCCTGACCGCTAAATGTTCGTGGAGGATTTTGTGCACTTGACTCATAC
This sequence comes from Diatraea saccharalis, assembly GCA_918026875.4. NCBI lineage: Eukaryota > Metazoa > Arthropoda > Insecta > Lepidoptera > Crambidae > Diatraea > Diatraea saccharalis. The sequence goes on along the minus strand of OU893341.1, from coordinate 6,222,392 downwards.
CGATGCCTAAGCTTGTCCGAATCTGTTGATAGGTCACTCTTTTGTCAGTCTCTATCATACGCCGCACAACACAGATGTTATCTTCAGTCGTCGCCGTAGAAGGCCGTCCCTCACGTAAATCATCAGTGAGATTAGTGCGACCACGTTTAAACTCATTAAACCAGTTGTAAACAGTCGCACGAGATGGGGCTTCATCGTGAAAGGCCAATCGTAGTCTATCATAACTTTCTTGTTGACTTAAATGACATCGAAAGTCATAAAAAATCATTGCACGAAAATTTTCTCGTGTTAAATTCATGATGACGTGACACAGACAATTTTCAATTTGCCGCCAAATCGTAAAACAAATGACAAATGAATGAAATATATACTCAGTAATATTGGCAAAGAGTTATATTTTCAAATTTTAGAATTATTTTTTAATTATATTGTTTATAAGTGGCCAGTTCTAAGAACTTTCAGTTTGACCCTCGTACTGTACAGGTAGGGTTGCCAATAGTTCTCTAAAATAATAGTATTTTACTCTATATTGTATAGGCGTCCTCTATTATCCTGTAAGTAGCTCGGTGGCGTAGAGGTTAAGCGCCGCGGCCAGCGATCGTTGTTGTTAAGTAACTTTCGCAAGGGTCGGTCACGGGATGGGTGACCAAAAAAATTATTATCTCGAGCTACTTCGTGCTTCTGAAGGCACGTTAAGCCGTTGGTCCCGGCTGCATTTGCAGTCGTTAATACCCTCCAATCCGCATTGAGCCAGCGTGAAGTGTCATGGCCTATCCTCCATAAGGAAGGCCTGAGCCCCTGCAGTGGGGACGTAAAAGGGCTGGTGATGGTAATGACTCTTTTATCCATAACACGGACACTAAAATAGTCCTTTTACACAATTTGATTATACTATTGCCAGTCATGCACATTTGATGAATCCCTATTATCGCAACAAATAAACAATAACAATAATAATTAACTTTTATAACTTCCCCTCTTTATTTATCTCCCTTAAAATGAGATAAACTCTATTTCTTCTAATAAAAATTTGACAGGATGTCGAGACACTATAGGAGACTGAGCCTACAACGCAACAACAAGCAGTATTACACGGAAACGATACAACCGATTGTGAGTGACGATACATATCGTTTTCTTTCAACCCCCACATATATCTTTTTGCTTACCTTTTAGACACAGTTTATAGTACATATCATTCGAATCCCATATACGAAAGAGTTCATTTTGTCACAAATTCCGTAACAAGAGCTCTTAACAATATAGTGAACTACACGGATGTGTCAATCTTCATTATTGTTTAAAACTAAGATAAGCTTTAGTTCAAATACTGGTTCAAACGTTTAAATAAAACCTGGTTTCCAAGTTCTTAACATATTTCTTCCAATATTTTCGGTACTCACCGTCTTTTTTTATTTATGATTGTTAATTGAATCCACATATCATATCTTTTTATTTTTAGTTTTAAACAAACCTTTGATAAAACTTTGAAAATTACACACAATATAGGCAGGAAATATCTTTTCATCTTAACAAAAGATTGAATAATTATGACTATATTCGCAAAGGATTACAAAAGGTTGAATTAAACAAGAATCGATATGATGTCATATGCAATGTTAATAAAATTTAATTGCTGTTTAACATGATAGCAATCAGATCGATACATTGTGTTCGATGAACTTTTCTCTAAACTTAATTCAGAAAAAGGTTCTTTAAATATAAGTTCAGTTTATAGTGATTTTGAATCACATTGATAAAATGTGATTCAAAATCACTTATAATAGTAGAAATATATTATTATAAGTACTCCTGTATATTATTATGGTTCCGTACGGACAATAAAAAAATGGGGCCGTGTCACTAATGACTCCGAGGACCGTTCGTCTGTCACTAGGCTGTATGTCATGTACCACGATAACTGGACACTTGGAATTTTCACAGATGATCAGGCCCAGGCTATAAATGGGCAGACTGGGTATTTGCCCAGGGCGCCAAATTTTTGGGGGCGCAAAATAATAGAGATAATAAAAATAAATGAGAGAAACAAGTTGCCTTAAAAATATAATTGTAAGTTGTAATCTTTGCTGGAAGTGTGAATTATGTAGAAATAAATGTCTACAGTTTTGTGTATGAAAGACGTGTTTTCTTGTTATTTCCTTCATAAAATATAAGTAACATAGATTATTTGCTTTTACATTATAGTAATAAAGGGGGCGCCAGTAGCCCATTTGCCCAGGGCGCCAGTCATCTAAGCCCGGGGCCAGCAGATTATGTATTTCTGATGCCGCTATAATATCATATACTAAAAACGTGATTTTTTTGAAACGGCTATTTTTCTTAGTTATTTGCAGAATAGAAAACGCAATTTTTATAGGATCAAAATTAAATTTATATTGGTTTGTACATGTAGTTTTTCTGTCTTAATAAAAGGAAATATAATAAATTCATGCGTTCAGATAGACCCATTTTTATTTTTTCTTAACTTGTGTCTGTAATCCTTAGATTTGTCGTGAAAATAATTTACAAAGCAAACACGTAGTAACCCGCAAAGCCAAAAGTGTTTTTCAGAGCAGAAAATCTTTTATTTCTTTTCGATAAATAATTCCTATAAACGTCCATGGTAACAAATAAGGTGTCCCTTAGTCAATTTATATGGAAATAAGACTTTTTTTTTGGAAAAATATAAAGATTGTCCACTCCAAATGTCCATTTCGGTTTTGCAGGTTACTACGTGTTTGCTTTCCAGCATCGATATGTAATTCTAATTATTAATAACTAGCTTTGTGTTCTTGTTTTATACATGAAAACCTTCCTTTTGAATCACCCTATCTATGAAAAAAACCGCATCAAAATCCGTTGCGCAGTTTTAAAGATTTAAGCATACATATGGAGATAGGGACAGAGAAACCGACTTTGTTTTATACTAGTAATGACATATAGAAGCAGGTGTGCGTCCAATGAGTAAAATTGTGCATCCAGTGAGAATTATGTTCTTATATTGCAGGATGCAAACAAAATTATAAAGCATATTATTATCAACCTTCATGTTGTTTAAATTTTGTTTATACATGATATCTAACACAGAAGGCCCCCAAATGTTGAAAATTAAAAATATAATAACATAACATATTTATACTAATGTTATAAAGACTAATGTTATAAAGATTTATACTAATGTTATACAGATTTATACTAATGGAAAAATTTGATTTTCTGTTAGTACGTTTATTTAGTTACATCGAATAGACTCAGAAACTACTGGTACGATTTCAAAAATTATTTCGCCTACAGAAAGCTACATCATATGCAGCTATAATTTATGCGAGATATGTTGCGGAATAGCTAGTTTTACATAAAATAAAACAGAATAAATAATAATTTAAACAAAATAATTTAAACTTAGATCTATAACTGTGTAAAATATCAAAGTACCTAATTTACAATTTCTTGGAAACAAGTTTAACAAATCAGAAACTGTGACATTAGACTTTACTAAGAAATGTAATTCCAAAAACTTTAATCTCACTATAATAATTTCGCAGAAGAATATTCAGACATTCAGTGGCATCAAAGAACGAAAACCAGCGAATAGTTTTGAAGAAGTAACAAAAACTCTGATTCAAATACTATTATAACCTGCGAGTAATTAGTCAAAGTGGGGGAAAGAAAATAAACTAGGTTTTGCCTCAGGGTGCGCGCGCATGCTATCGAACGTGGACCTCGCGGACGGTAGACGATACACGTACAGTACAGACTTGTATATTTTTTTATGGTAAGTTAAGTCAAGCCTATAACAGACGGTTAAGATAAGATTTCGTCTTGATATATCTTAAAAAAATATATTTTAACATATTAAGCTATCAAACACGGTTAAGATTGCGATAATATAAATGCTATATTATTTCGTATCCTGTGACCTACCACCTTGACCTACGAAATATATATTTCCGTATCGCTTGGTATCTATAGATACTTATTATGAATATCTTAGCCATTGTATTTTGGGCTATCGGAATGTATGGCGAGCGATATTTTATTTTAAAATATCATATCATAGTATCTTAACCGTCCGTTACGATTTTTATAGCTTCATTTCTCAACTGAATTAACATTTATTATTATTATTATTATATACAACTTTGTTTTTAATTTTAATCGCCATACGCTATAATAGTTTTTTTTTGTAAATAAAACCCGGCTAAATCTATATATCGCTCCCAAAACCCACTGCATACTAAATTTCATGAAAAACTTTCGAGGCGTCTCCGAGATTCAAATAGGGATACCGACTTATTTTTATTTGTTTGTCCGTCAGGTTTGTTGAAAAATATTCAAAATGTATTTTGTTTTTTTTTTAATAATCATTATATTACTGCGATACATAGAGTTAAAATGTCATATGACGTCACGCTTTTATACATTTTCGTACATGAATCGTATAGAATATCTTTGCCAAATGGTAGGAAATTGGCCAGAGGAAAGTGAGTAGTTCAGAAGGTAAGAACCGAGAGAGTATGAGTACGATCATTATTCTACCAATGTCATCACCACCCACAGCTTTGGATTTGATGATCAAAATTATCTTACGGACGGTTTTTTCAGACGAAGGCCTGAAAAATAATTCAGAGCTAGAAGGTGCCGTGGTATTAACAGAAGATACAGTGGATTTAATAATGGAATCTGAAAACAGGGTTCCATGTTTGTCTAGTTCATCCAATGAGCATGATGAACTAAATCGAGGAGATTTACCGAAGCCCAAAGAACGATGAAATTTCCATGGATTTAAAATATTATTATTTAGTCTCCTCTTACTATCCTATTGCAACGAGTTCGAACAGATTTAAAAATGCTCCAATTGAATTCAGTACGGCATCTTTGGCTTCTTTTAAAAGCACAATAACACTATTTCCGCCTTCTTATGGCTATACGTACCCCTTGGGAGATCCATAGCGCAGGTGACCGTCTCAGTTTCACGTGCTTTTCAGATGAGTGTTTATCAAAAAGCTATATATATAATAAACATATTAATTAGATTGGTTCACCATATTTTCAATCATGTTTAAGTTTTGGATTTAACCTTGTGAAATTGCGAATCTATACTACTGGGCATTATATTATAAGGGGCTTGGGTTTCTTCAAACAAAATATTATTTATAAACACACACAACTTCAAACAAAATATCTTTATGAACACGGAACGGAACATCAATTTTAGTTAAATACCACACCGATGGTGCATACAGTTCGTGAGCATTATTAGACAATAGCTCAGAGGGCTGGATGACCCATTCGAATGATGAATGCTGTTGGATGCCATATTTTTAATTTATCACCTGATAGATAATCCAGGTAAGATCCCATTCAGCCTTTGCTCGGCACCTCGCCCGCCTTGTATTGTTGGTCGTTCAGACCCCCCTCCACACGACATAAATTATAAGCGAAAGCGATTAGCTCAACTACTCATATTTATAGTCTTTAAAGAGACAAAAAATCTTGTGAATCGATGAATTTCGTTATCATATTTCCATATGTTTGTTAGGTTACGTTCGACATTTTGGTTTTCTATAATAAAAATAATATTGTATCGATATCAATTAAAAAGCTTTTAAATCAATAGCATTAGTGGTGTGTAATTTTCTATAGTTTGTCAAGTTTCAGCAACCGTTAGAAATGTTTTTCATTTATTATGAAAGTCCAAGCCGCTTTTAATATCAAACTATCATTGCATAATCATTGTACTGGAAAAATGAGAGTTTCTGCAAACGATATCAAAACTATTGTGGCAAAGGTAGAAGCACATAATTCCTTAAGCAGACATAACTGAAATAATAAAGTTACAAATTAGTAACAGATACAGTGTGGGCATGCACCCAACAAGAGTAACTGACAATCTAGTAAAAGTCACCATAAAGTATTGTATGCAGGTGACCGATCGTCGTGAAGTTCCTTAGGGAAATTCATTGTCGAGTTTCCGAGATGTCTTCCTACTGATGATATTTACTTAATCCCGCTATAATCTTATCACTCATAACGGCGGCTAATTTATTTATATGGTCCCTAACTACACTATACACCGGCTATGAATGTTAGTGGTAATAAAAGGGACGTCTCATTTATTATTGACAAATATTTCGCGCCAAAAAAAACCTCTTGAAAGGAGCTAACGGAAGGCGCCAGGTCCTATTTTATTGTATGTACAAAGTACAATACAGGGCGGCTGTTTGGCGGTTTTCGAGTTAGTTTTTAGGGATCTGCACCTTGGTTACGTAAATTTTGTTTCTTACCTAAATATCTGAAAGTATTCCCACAATTAATAAATAGATAGACATATCTAAGAGTGCTTATCCACTACGCTATCGTGTAGCTCGAAGGCGTAGTGGATAAGCGCCGCGGCCCGCGATCGTTTTTATCAAGCAACTTTCGCAAGGGTCGATCACGGGTTGAGTGACCATAATTATTATCTCGAACTACTCCATGCTTCGAAAGGCACGTTAAACCGTTGGTCCCGGCAGTCGCTAATGCCGTCCAACCCGCATTGGGCTAGCGTGAAGGGTTAATCCTCATAAACCCTCCATAAAGAAGGCCTGAGCCCCTGTAGTTGGGGCTAAAAGGGCTGATGCAATAAATATAAGTTAAAAAAATAACCGGCTAGATATTGACCTCAAAATTTGGTTATACGATAAAGGTCGACGAGTACAATCAAATTTTTTTTGTTACTATCATAACGTAGAACCTTCTCACGATCAGATGCACATTCACTTGACTTCTTTTAAAAAGAAATAACAAATGACAGGAAATATATTTCGATTCTTACCGCGTTCGTACCGCGCTACTACTACGGAGGCAGAAACGCGCGTTTATGTCTATTATACGTGAATGTATGTATGCAAGTGCGCAAACGCATTCTTTAGACCTTTTTGTGTACCATTTTGGGAGGAAACGGTGGTCCATTCCGTGTGAATGATCGGAGTGACTCATCGCTTTTTCTTTTCAATGCAAAATTGAAACTGTATTCAATCGTTTTGGTATGCAATCGCTTTATGTTATTTTTTGTGAAAACCGACCACAAACCACAATTTAGCGGCTTGTTATGTTTGTTAAATGTCAATTAGATATATATCGAACATATTTATTTTAATATAAAATATAACATAAAGTGTCAGATTTTTCATTATCTTTGTTATAAAAATCTTTTTATTTCCTTCATAATTTTGGTCTAGGATAAATTTCTTTGAATATGTCGAAATCACTCTGTAATCCTACCATCAATGTCAATATAGCATTGGGAATGTTAAAATGTACAAAAAAATGTCCACAACACATCTCACTGAACTAAATTTGTATTTTTAAAATGCAACAGCACCTACTGCAAGTCCAGAATGACGTAACAATGGAAATATGATTTACTTAGAAGTACTTTGGTATACTTGTCACGTCTTGTCGGCACGAGAACGAGCGCGCAGTCTGTGTCCCGCCCAATGCAGCAAAAAACACAAAAATACCATACATAATGCATAGTTATTCAGTAAAAAAAATGCTCACAAATGAATAAGCTGTAGTAGGGTGACCATCATTGAAACCGAACTTTTATTTCAAATGTCATGAACTATGAACCATAGGTTGTAAATAAAAAATAATTATCTATCTGTTGCTTAGCAAGTCGAGAATGATTGGACCAAATATTATGGAGTAAAGTAAAGATAACGCTTCAAATACAATTAAATTATAGTTTTAATAATCCGTAGTTAAATTAAGATGGTACAAAGTGTGCCGGGGTTATTTGTTTCTTCATATAACTTTAAAAAAGATCTCAACGGATATCTAAATAAGCAACATAATATTTGCAAAGTAAAATAAAAAATGTAACATTGTCATTCATAAATGACTCAGATTCTACCATTGGCTTCGTCCGCATAGCCCTTTTGAATCACTCTGTATATTGCATATTTAAATAAAACCGCATTAAAATCAGTTGTGTAGGTAGTTTAAAAGATCGAAAATAGAGCGGGACGCGATTTTGATTTATACTATGTATAGATATGCATTAACTGTAACTATAGTTAATAATCATTATGCAATTTCATTAGATTAAAATACAATGAGTAAATATAAAAAAACATTCCATACGGATTAGAAATTCCTCCCGAAAATTAGATTTAATTATCTGTAATTTGTAATAATAATAATACAAGACAAATACTAGCAATGTATCCAATTTATAGAAAAATTATAGCCGCCCTATACGATCCTACCCAGACGTTTTTTCATAAATATGCATATTAGTCAGATAACCATAAAAACACGCAACGTCACTATTTACCTACATCGGAGAATTCTTCTATGCGACCGATACAATACACGAAAAATAGCTAATAACTTGTCTATTAAGTGTCGGTGTAATACCATCGCAGGTGAAATCGTCAAATCATAGGCGATTAATCATAAAGAACAACCCTTACTATATGGACACACCCCTTGCATTCCGTAACATCGTAGGTATAATATCTTTAGACTTTACGTAATTTCATAAAAGAATTGAATGACGTACTTTGATTGTTACACTATCCTGGTTATTTGTCTAATTATCAAAATTTGTAGTTATAATTTCCACTTTCGGTCTCATTCGTTTCGACTCTTATATTCATGTTTATATTTTTTCACTTCATTTGTTGAAACAGATTGTCATTGCAACGTAGCAAAGTAGGGCTTACACCGCATTTCTCGCTCAAGGAGTAAATTTCATTTTTTAATTTTATATCTGTGATCAAAGAGCCTATATAATTCTCATCTATCTTATGTAACACTATTGAATAAAGACTCGACTTATTACAGATTAATTTAGTAGAAGATTTTTTTGAGAATTTAACTTCTCGCCGATTCGGCAGAATAGAACATTGCGTTGTGACTTATGACTAAAGAAGAAAAAAGGGCGGTATTTCTTTATAATCAAAAATTGAATAGTTAACCGTAACACATAACCTCCTCTTTTTCGATTTTGAAGTCGGTTAAAATTGAGAGTGTCATCATCTATATGGTGTGATCATTCGACCCTGAATTTGCAGATGGAAGATAAAGGAAAAGAAATGTGCTTTGGATTTTATTTTTCGCAGTCGAAGTGAAAAGTACGTAGAGTGTAAAAACCCAAAACCAATTATAACTCTATTTTGATTGAATAAAACTACCTCGTGGTTTAAATGGGTAAGTTTTACACAAGAGGCTTTCTCATGTAACAATCTACTATTAATTTGCGTTTGTAAACATAATATTAACAATATGATAAGCTATTAACGGTTCAATCACGCGTCGCAGCTTAATCTAATCAATCAATCAATCTCAATTTGTCATTGATTTATGGTATGCCACTGGGTCTGCAGTACTATTCTATAATAAAATCAGCGTTGTAGTCAAAGTTGAAAACAGAGGTTGGATGAAATAAAACCTTTATTACCTTTAAAAATAGTTGGTTATATTTTATTGAACCTCTATCTTTATTGAATCGAGTTCGAGTCTGTATTTATTACTTTAGTCTGTATTTGACTGTGATATCGATTTATGGAATTACGTAATTTAAAAAGAATAATTCGCTTATGGAACGAATGACGATTTGAATGATCATGAACACAATAAAACCTTAGCTAAACCCATCGAATGATTGCAGTTAGCATTCAACTCTTTCATTTGACATTTCTCAACAGCTATCAAAGATATTTGCGTCTACGCTTGCTTAGAAAATTTCAATAAACATCATATTTACGAAATCGTTTGTTTAATATATTTCATCAGCGTGAAGTTTGCGAATATTTTTTAGATGTCAAATTAAAAGTCACACCCGGATCTAGTTATTTACCTGTTAGGACCCTTATGTATACTAGACGTGTGCGCCGCGCCGCGCCGATGACTGACGCCGCCGATCATGACACGCCGCCGCTGACCGGTTCGAAAGATCGGCGTAAACGGCGTGGGATGGCGCGAACTGCGAGTAACATTTGTTCGTTCGGTTGCTAAACAACGTATTGCATCCTCTGCGGCACGTGTTAACTCGTTCCGTATTTCCATATTTAGTAAAATTTTAATGAATACAAAAGTAAAGTCATTGATCAGATGCAAACAAATAAAGAATCGAATCTTTCTAAAGACAAATAAAGAACTGAATGGAAATCCTTTAAATCGGGTCAATCATGTTAAATATTTAGGGCATATTATATGTGATGACTTAAATGATGATATGGACATAGAAAGGGGGCGAAGGGCGTTGACGGTGAGAGCTAACATGTTAATCCGTAGGTTTTCCCGTTGTTCACGAGAGGTAAAAATTACACTATTTAAATCATTTTGTCAAAACTTTTACACGGGTAGCCTATGGACAATGTATACTCAAAAAGCGGTCAACGCTCTTCATGTCCAATATAATAACGTGTTTAGGATGTTGTTGGGGCTCCCGCGGTTCTGCAGTGCGTCAGGCATGTTCGCGGAGGCACGCACAGACGGGTTTCAAGCGTGTATACGTAAGAAAATAGCGTCCTTACTATACAGAACACGCGATAGCACCAACATCATCCTACATACAATATCTGGAAAATGGGATAGTCTCTTTTTCATACACTGTGCCCGAGTATTGATGAAATAGGAAACTATTCCATCAATATTCTATCCTTTATTAATTATTTGTAATCAGCTAACATAAGTTAAGTTCATACTAACAATAATATGGATCTTGGATGTCCGAAATAAAATTTATTATTATTATTATTTAATTACAGCTGTCAACAATGAAATCTTGTATAATTAATGTAGCACTCGTTTACAAGATGGAGTTGGCAGAAATCATAAATTCAATACTTACCCTTATTTGTCTACTCTAGCTAACCCGCTACAAGCACACTTAGCGAACTTGTATTCTCTATAGCTGGCCTTACTTAAACGGTTTAACGATTGCGTCTAATTGGGAATAATATCAATAAAATAATTTCTATACATGATAACTATTAAGTCGGGGAAAGTCTTTTCGCATATAGTATGCATAAAGTTGTAATAAAATCTTTCTGGCTATACCATTTCTATATGGCTGGTTGCGGTATCATTAAAAAGTTTAAATTTTAAAGAAGATTTTGAACTCAAATTAGGAAAATGTGTGATTTTCATTTGTTTTTGTAATTCGTGATAAAAACTGGATAAAAATCGTGGTCAAAGGTCAGTCAGGCTTTACAGATTGTGACGAAACCCGGATTAACTGGCAAAAAGGTGATGGTGTTTGTATGATGGGATTGGAAGGATATTATTCATTATGAGCTGTTACCGTCAGGCAGCATTATCGATTCTGAACTCTACTGCGAATAACTGAAGAGATTAAAGCAAGAAGTTGAGAGAAAGCGGCCAGAATTAATCAATAGAAAGGGAGTGGTGGAAAACCACATGTCTTTGCTTTAGTTAGACTAGTGTGTCAAGTCCCACAAGCGAATTTGTGCTAGCAAGACACGCTCACAGCTGTGTTGCCAGTTCTCAATCAACCCATAGCACATACAAGTGTCTGGAACTAATTAGATCCAATACTATTTAATATCTGGGTATCACCGTTGACGATAGATTGCAATGCTCCCATCATATTAGGATTTTAAAGAAAGTGAGGACACTTTATATGTATTTAAATCATTATGTAATGTTGCTGATCCTAAACTCCTACTTCAAACTTTCAACGCACTTTGTCAATCGATCATCACTTATAAAATCTGTTCTTGGGGCGATGCAGGCAAAACTTGCGCGCGCGCGTGTGCGCGCACACGCACACACACACACACACACACACACACAAAACAGTGACACGCTAATTTGATTTGTAGATGTAACTTAATTTTGTATTTTTTTTTTCATTCTTTAATTAATAAATTGATAGTTCTTTAATCAACTCAACAATACCAACAGAGTTTATAATTTAAGAAAGGAACTGGCTTCTGAGACACAAGTTTCTTAAATTCAGATGCCAGTGTTTCATTAATATGTCATCTGGTAATGCCGCAATAAAGATTTTCATTTTCATTAATTATTTTAATAGAGTTTGGCTGGAAGGTGTTAATGCATCTGCTGTGTAGTCCTGACCTTGCACCTTCAGATTTCTACCTGTTTAGGTCTCTTCAGAATTCTTTAGGCAGTGTCAGGTTAACATCACGCGTGTATTGTCAAAACCACTTGTCGTGGTTTTTTGATTAGAAGCCCCAAAATTTCTATATATGTATGGCAAAAAGTTATCAAAAAAATATTACCTACATATTGTTGTTTAATATCATTATGACTACGTTACATAATTTAGAAGAGTATAGTTGTGGCATTATTGATTGTTACTTAAAAGGTGTTATTAGTTTTTGTTGCTTTTATATTTGTTATGTCAATAAAGGCATTCTGAATTGTTTAACTTTTAATTTTCCATCATTTGACATAACGACGCCGTTTACGCCGCCATTTACGCCGCCGCCACTGAATTTTTAGCTCCACGCCGCCGCCGAAGATTTCGGCATCGGCGCACATGCCTAGTGTATACTGCATTATTAGGACTATAAAGCACTTTTTTGTATATAAAATGCAACAAAAAGGTAACATATTTAGCATTATCATAATTTAGAATAACAAAGTTTATATAGAAAAAAAGCATATTCGTATTGGATATTTTTATTTATGTTTTCCCACAATTCTCCTTTTTCATATTTCACCGTTTCGAAGAGCTTTTGTCACATAAAAGTCGAGCAAAATACATCTCTCTTTGTAGACGTGAATCATTAATATTTCTGAAACCTAAAATCGGGTCAGACATCCACTATTACGTAATGTGTTTTTACGGGACCCATTCGCTGACAGTCGTAACAATTACGTCATAGTAATAAGTTCTGAATTATGTTCAGGTTACCTTTAATGTTGATCAAATGTTTTATAGTTCACTTTCAAAATAGATAAATTTCTCAGGGAGTTTATTGTTATTCTTGGATATTATAAGTAATTAATTATAAGACAATATTTCATTTATTGTGTTATTGTGTTATAGAAATCAGATACAGTAAAGGTCAACACGTACTTGGGACGAATGAGTGAAGCTGTTTTATTAAAAAATATTTTATAAATTTCGGATTAACAATGCTATACTCAAAAATATTCTTAATGAAAAATACTTAAAAAATCCACTTGATCCCTGGCACACTGAGATGAGATTATTTCATTAATAATATATGTTTATTTTAATATTTATTAAGGAATGCTCTTTCGATGACTATCTAAATCAGCGGTCGGCAACATTTTGCAAGAACCACAAGGTGGAAAAATAAAATAAACATTTGTGATATTAACCCTAGAAGCTTAATATACCTACCTACATATACGAATAATAGGGTTCGGACAGCAATTAAAAAAAATGTACGCCATTAAAGAGTTCATGAAGTTTAAAGATTATTCGCCGAATATTTTAGCTAATTACAGTTACCTATTTATAATTTCAAATCAATAAACAAAAAGATTACGTACGTCAAATGAAACACCAATCAGAGCGCGTGACGTCATTTGTCGGTAAATTTTTAGCAAAACTATCTAGGAAGAGCGCGGGAAACATTTAAAGTGCAAAATAATCCTAATCACAAAGATTATTTTACTGCTTTAATTATTTTTGAGTTTTAATATAAGTACCGCAGACGATAAACCTTTTTTTTTTCACTGAAAATCACTTTTGTGTAGGTACGACACAAATGACGTTACCTCCTCCGAGTCACTGTTTAAGCGGTATTTTTAAACAGTTCAATTTTAAACATTACTTTTGGATACATAATGAGGTTTATTTTATGGGAATAAGCGCCCATAATAATTAATTTAAAACATTTTTTAGAAAGTTGTCCCATCCCCTTTAATAGGTGGTTATTTTTATTAATTATAGCCAGAAAAATAACCACCTATTAAAGAAACGAAGACCACAAAGTAAACGATATTATACAAATTTCAGTGTGATATCTGAGGTTGCATTTCGGAGGCTATTTCTTGTATTTTAGCTGTCATATTTTTAGTTAAACTTCGTAGGATGGCTCTCAACAAATGCTTATCTGTAAAGCGAAAAGCAAATTCATTTTTTCTATAATTAACAATTGAAAAAGTTTGTTCGCTTATATAAGTGCTACCAAAAATTGTAGTAGACTGTTAAGCGAAGAAAATACAGCCATAGTATAATCATTGTGATATAACATTCATTAAAGAAATTAACATTAAAAAATCAAAGTTCCCATGAGTCGACAAAGTTATGCGATCCTCTAATATCAACGTGAGGGAAGTCGAAGTCAAAACTGAATGTCCAACAATGGAAACGCATATTTTTTATTCAAATACTTAGAACTTTGTTCTTTGATATGCGCGGCGCTCGCGCAGCGTGATGTCACTTCTTCTATCGAATCTCTAACGTTAATAATGAAATATTCGATTTTATGGCCACTTTCTGTGGTGCTACTAGAAATAAAATCTATACCTGTTGGGTAAACACAGATATTGTTTAAGTCACCTTCTATTAATTATTTATATATGTGCAGAAATATTTGTAATGACATGACATGACATGAAAAAAAGACACTAAATATTTTGGATATATAAAAAGACTCTGTAAAAGTCAGTAAAAGTGTAGGGTTTACAAAACAGAATGCCCAGACCACTGACCCCTTTTGACCATTTGGCACTTCATATTACTTTTCAGTAAACAGTATTTAAAATGGTACATTTCAACCCGGATCATCTGCACTAACTACTCCTCCAAGTCAAATGCACAATTAACCAAGTAAGTGTAATAATCGTATGTACGAAGAATCATACGAACGGTTACTGAATTAAGAAAAGTACAAAATCTCAACCGATTATTATTATATTTTGAATAATTTTGCATTCACAATGCCATACTGGAAAATATTCTTAATACAAAATGCTTTAATTATTATCAATTACTAATTTTTTTTTACGTTTCACGAGTCAAAAAGTTCTATTTTTATCTAACTGCTATCAACTTATAACTAAAAAAAAATCAGAGACAAAAAACTGTTTAAGTGACGTTTAAGTACAGTTTGAGACTTCTTAATTTTAAATTCTTGATTCAGAAAGGGTGCTGGTCATTTACGTTTAATTAGAACTTAATAGAATTCCAAACAAGCAGTTAACCGCGGTGTTAACAACTAAGTAAATTAAGGAAAATACGTATATTAAAAATTGTTTTATTGAATTCAATGCCATTATCTGCAGTGCAAAAAGGGTACCAACCCAATTTTCGTTTGGGGAACCATCAATCTTCATCGAAAGATTAGTAAAATATACTCTTATTAAGTTAGAATAAATACATTATTTTCAAATGCCAAAAGATTCAAGAGTGCAAATAAAAAACTTAAAAAGAGAATACGACGCAACAAAACGTATGCACTCCAACATATACGAACCATATCCAGAACTTTTTTCAATTTATTAACTGTCAAAAACTATAATGAAATCTTTATGGTTATATTCATTAAATCTCACGGAATATTTGAGCAAAAGGAACAACAAATTGTTGAATGGGCCCGAGTCGGTGTTCACCGAAGGGCTACTACAAATCATGGTGCCGTCATGCGCCCCTAATTATCCCAGCTCGTGAGAGATCCGATAAAATCTCAATCTATGGGCTAATTGTCTTATTTTAATATCTATCAAAATCCTTTTTGGAGGTATAGCGATTTGTGGGATTATACAATGTTTAAAATCGTAATTGCTTTCTGAAAGAATGATGACGAAAAAACACAATAAAAACTTAATTTAATTACTTAACCCGTGGAAAGATTGCAGTTAGCATTCAGCTGTGACATTTCTCAATAGCATCCATATAAATTTCCATATAAAATTAACGTCAAATTAATGATATAATTCTTTCAATATCTCTCAAAAAAACATTCGTGAATATCTTTAAAATATCAAATTGAGGGGATTGCGATGGATTTCTAAATTAGACAATAAGACCCCTGATCTAATCCAACGGTTGTGTGAGTCACTTATGGAATGCGCAGGAGACGTGTAATAATCCTTTTGGACAAAACCCATAAATAAAAATCACGTTATGAACTTTACGTGTTTATTATAAAGATCATTTTCCTTTCTTTGGATTGTAACCTTGTACGTGGTGGGGGAAGGATGAGGCAGCGCTACCTCCCAAATCGTAAATAGAGACTTCAGAATCAAACATTAATTCGAATTTAATCTTCGTGATATAAAGTTATTTAATATTTTAACTAGTTATTGTATTACGTCTCAGATTATTTTATCCTTAACTTATTTATTAGTATAACTAGATCATTTTTAATAAGTTTTGTGAGCTACAAGAATCGCTCTGGATTATTGTAACTGGTTATGTATAGATTTTTTTACTATACTAGATGTCCTTCGTATTATCTCTCACCGTTTAAACCTTTCCTAGACTACGACAAAATTTTCAAAACTATAATCAGTAAAATTGGCTCAGCCATTCTCTAGTTTAACGAGGCAAACGAACACCCAATTGATTTATATAAATAGATATACAGATTGTTTTCTTAAATTTATGTTGCTGGTATTAAATTTTCCCATATTCACTTTGTCCGTGTTCACTTTGCTCGGTAGTTCGATACTTGTAAGACTCAATCTAACCTTTTTTTATTTAAAAATGCTAAAAAACTCTACCAGGCGCAGATGCCCCGACATGGGACTCGAACCCACAACCTTTGGCAATCCGGGCGACTGCTCTAATCATTAAGCTACCCAAACAGGTTTGATGAATTTTTCTCGCACTTCTTACTTTCCGCTGCTAATGAGCGTATTTTCATTAATGTTCAAACAATCCCCCAAACAGTCGCAAGAAATATTTTTAAAATTGGTGTAAAAGTTTTGGAGCCAATTTGATTTAAAAAAAACATATAATTTTATGTTTTGTTAAAAAAAACCTAGCACTTAACCAAAGAGAATTCATCCATTACGTTTAAATGCCTTACAGTAGTCTCGCAGAATTTCTGCCAGACCGACAAATTGCAGACAAAACAACAGTGCATAGCACGAACGTGAACATTGTAAAATATAAAGCTATGTAGCATTCAAACAATAGGACTATAAACCACTGCGAAGAATTCCACAATCACAGTAAGAAATATACCTTGTTGAGTCTACGTAGATAAGTAAATGCTACGGAGTCGTAAGTAGAGGAAAAAGGGCAGTTTAGAATTTTTCGGTTTATGAACACAACCTCTAACTTTGTAAATCTCCGAAACCTTTTCATTATACAATTGTGCCAATTCAACAGACTTGGCACAATTATAAGTAACGCTCACTAGTGGTAATTTAAAAAAAAAGTCATACATCATTAAAGTAATAGACTACCTTTACACTACATATTTTGAAACAGTCGCGTCAAACCTAGGGTTAATAAAATTATCTATGAAAAGCGTTCCGATTTTCTTTGAATGAGAAAAAAATGAAATTTTAAAATGAATATTAAATCCTCCGAAACGTTGGTTGGCCGCGCACGAGCGCGACACATCGCCTGATGAAGTTTTTTCGGGGACGCCTTTGTCCTGTAGTAAACGTTTTCCGGCTGATATACTGATGAATAAGTACGGTCGTATTTCTTTTACTTTAAACAATTTACTTTTAAAATTACCTACGTGTCAACGAACTAATATTACATTCTATTCATTTTAACAAAATTATTTCCGATTGAAAATATATTTGAATATCGCCATATAGTGACACTTCTTTACAAGAAGTCATTCAAAAATAATATGTTTTTACTTTCTCACCAATGACTTCTTGTTCCTCACTGTATGATAAGGAAAGAAATTAGGTAAGGAAAGAAAAAGCACATGCTTCCATAAATAAATTAATCCTAAACTGTCCCATGTTCGGCCTCCTTTCTCCTAAATTTAACTAGTCATTACTTATTTTTTGGATTTTTTTAAGTTATGGTTAAGTCATTAAACTTAGCCACCATATACTTACTTCACTCTTTGCTAAGCACTACTGACTTACTTTTTCCGCCAATATCATGTAGGAAAGAAATGTGAATTATTTTGCAAACAGTAGTACTCTTATTACCTATTCGCAAGGAGTTACAAAGTCAACGCAACATCTGCATAAAAACACCCCCAGGATAAAAAGTTTTCCTTCCACACGCAAATTGGGAATAGATGAAGGCGGGAAAATGGCAAAGAATGGCTATTTGGTTTTACCTGTTATTTTCGTAATAGACAGAAAATTTATTTGGCCATTTTTATTATATACCTACAAACCTTTAATCTAAGCTACAAATCTTTCTTCTAAATTTTAAAGGTTTTATGCTAGATGCATAACTAAAACTAAATGATCGTAACACAAAATTATTAAAGTATATTTTTCAAAATTACCATGAGTACTTTGGGATACTTAGTTAAATCTTTTTTCGAGATTGTTTATTTATCTGTGCTATAAAGTACAAAGTAAATTCCAAGATTCCGAGTTCACTGTAGGTTTTAATTCCCTTGCGACTTTCGAAAATTTGGGGAACGGCTGCATCTTTTGATTGCGTTGACTTAGAGCCTTAGAAGTTTGATTTTTTAGACAGCTTCATGGGACAGAAGACCTGAATTATAAATTTCAGCTTAATATCTCCACGCGTTCCTAAGAAAAATGGGTCTTGACAGACGGACGTCGACAACAAAGTGATCCTCTTTGGGTTCCGTTTTTATTTAAATTACCTATATTTATTTAAATTACTTATTTTCAAATTCTCAGTTTTCTTATGTCTTTAATATTTGATACTAAACAAGTTATATTTCTGCGATAAATTCATAACTTTGTCATCTACAGAGCGCCATATTGAGTTTAGTGTAATGGAAATCTGTAGCTCGCAGACAGCCAAGACTGTTCAGAAGAAAACTCATTTGCCAAATTATGATAATTAGTTTAAAAGTTACGATGGTATTTTATATCTATGGTTGGAATATATGTATTAATATGTACATGTACAAGTTGAAAACATAATCCTCTTTTTGGCTTCGCAGTAATCGAGTAAATATATCTGCACTTCACTTTTTAACTGACGTCCGTTTCAAAAATAACTTACAATAGGCATGCCTACATGCAATAGGAGTTATGACGTCACATTTTAATGGTCTACTGAGACTGAGACCTACGTGCTATACACATTGTACCATACACTAACTCTTGATCCAAAATATTGAACAAGAGTTCATACTCCGACAGTGACCACTTTTCATGAGGACGGAGCCACCACTCTTTTTAAAAATTATCGGAATTCATCTCTACATCACAAGTGACCCAATTAGTGCGTATTGTTGTCCGTTAACGATTGTAGCCACGTCTTAACATGTCTTTCGAAGTATAGAGGAACAAAGAGATAATAAATTTGTGGCCACCCATCGGATGACCAGCCCTTGCGAAAGTTGCTTAGCTTAAACGCATGTAGATCAAACGCACTGATCACTGCGCCAAGGAGGTCATCAAAGAAACACGACAACGTTATCAATCCGCAATAACAGAAGAGCACGCACATAACATATGTATAAATCTAACCCCCTTTTTCCCTACCCTTGAGACTAAGCCCGACCTCGATCGTAAAGTCGAATTATTATTGAACTGCAAAAAACCAGACTGCTACGTGAAGAACCCTTCGAACCCCTAGCGAGAAACGAGAAAGATAGTAGTGCTATACTGTTAGTAATACAGCCACGAAATCGTAGTCGAACACAACGCTGTCACAGCAGAGATTCAGTCAAATCAGACCTTCTTCAAAAGGTAAAAGGTAATAATGGTTATTTTTCACTAAAGCTCTGTGACGTGGCAAGGCTGCGTTCAACAAGTTAGTTTTATTTAAAAATATAAAGCTGATTTCACAACACTATTACAATCTGTGATTCTGTGATCTTCTAAAATTAACAGTAAAAAGAAACTATGACAAATTATAGATATATGAATTAATCACGTTTGATTTGGAGGAGGCGAGCATTTTAATTAGTAATGTAATTTCATTTTTGTTGAAACTTGGAGGCTTAATGTAGATATAGCACGGATGGGACGTCTTGAATAAAAATGTCTAATGGTGTTAAATGCGTTTTACTTAATATTCAATAAAGATATTTTACATAATTTATAACGACGCGTTAATGTATCGCGGGTGGAGAAAAAAGTGATTGTGTAGGGCACCGGTCGAACCACAAGCTTGAGGTGGGGGTCGAAGCCGCTTCTTACGACGATGTGATCGTGTGTGTTGATATCACATAACACACAGGTAAAGCGTCAACATATTGCCACCCCAGGAACGGTGTTCTGGTCCAGCAGTGGCAGCGGGCATAATCGATTGAAAGCTCTACGTAAAGTTCCTGATGTGGTGAGTACGTCGGCGACACGAGTTATACCATCGGAGCCTGGATACAAAGCGGTGACACGTCCAAGCAGCCACACGGAAAAATTATTCTGGTATGTGTAACAATATTCTGGTTACCATTACAATATTTATTGCTCTATATGTGACGACCACTCGTATCGTAAGCGTTACACAATGATTCTAGTTAAACATAAATTGTAGTTGTCACATTGTTATTGTTAATTTTACTATTTAAATTTTCAGGTCTACAATCCTTTTTTGTCCTACCAACAAGAAAGTTTGTGTTGTTAATCAAAAGTTTTGTAAATAACATACAAACGTTTAATTAAATTTACTGAATGTCATCGTTTAATTTACTACAAAAAAATTACTAATACGATTTGTTGTGTACCTCTGACAAATATTGTATTATAAATGGAACAGAATGATACGTTCACATTACAAAATGACTTGTAATGACAACAATAGAGTATTGTGTAGGTAACTTCGTATTTTGTAAATGGACCAGAAAAAGTAGTTGGCTTATTCCACCGGAACTGTCGGTAAAGACGTGATTGCTTAAAATATGCTTTTATTTCTCAAGATTCATTAAGTTTTCCGAGAAATAAAAGCTCTGAACTTTAAGCAATCACGTCGATACACGACAGTTCCCGCAGAAAATGCCAATAAAAGAATAACAAACAATAATAAGAATCAACACTTTTATTAATTAAAACGTAGAATCAATTAGAAGTAGCTGATACCCTGTCGGCTTTTTTAAAACAGGGTACTCATTCATGTAGTCAGATACTGTTATATTTTTAGTCTCTTCAAGTCTAATCTTGAATGTATTTTTCCTTTTCTCTTCAACTGTTTTCCAAGGCTCGCTGGATTTTCTAAGCCACTCAAGGTCTTTATGAATATTTTCTGAAAATATAATATGATTCATGAACTTGGCACCGACAGATTAATGCCTAATGTTCCTGAAGTGGGAAATGGTAGCAAATATCTATACATATAATAAAATCGTAGGAAAGTCAAAACTGTACATTGAATATTTTGTAAAAAGAATACTTGAGGTGTGATCTACAATCGATATCGAAGCCAAAAATATAGTTTTTAGAATTTTTGTCTGTCTGTTTGTATGTTCGGGCTAAACTCAAAAAGAACTGCATGGAATTACTTAAAATTTTGCATGAATATTACTATGAGGTTGGGTCAACACATAGCTACGAAAGCCACGCGGACGAAGTTGCGGGCAAAAGCCCTATATATAATTAAAAGTATGTAAATCAAATTCTTACTTGTGATTGTTTGGATTGATTGTCGTTCTCAGAATCCATCAAGGTCTTCCAATTGTTTAAATTTTTAATAAAATTTACTCTATGTCCAACTGGTGGTATGAGCTCCTTAATAATATGCGAGTCCAACAGCATTAAGCAGACCATCGTAATGTGGTTTTCTGAAATTAAAAATACATAATAATAAAAAAATATATAGATCAGTCAGCCCGGTACCTAATATCTAAAAAAGAGGTAAGGATTTACTTTTATATCCCAGTCCCACCCACATCTCACAACATAACATTTTGTATATCTACAAAGTTATGTACTCATACGCAGCTCTGGAAGAAAAAGAAAAACAGCTGCCACCATTCCCGTGCAAGATCCAAAATCAGAGTATCAGACTGAAGGGAAAGGACATTTTAAAGTACTGTATTGAGGCGCGACGGGCTGATGAGCACTTGTCATATCACTACTCAGTAACACAATAAAAACATCTAGCCCCCTCGTCAGACGTGGCCGCTTGTGTGAATTACACCGTAGGGCTCTGCTTGCCCCGATATATGAGCGTGATTATAAGTACCCATGTATGTAATCTAAAAAGTCAGGCGTATATCATTTCTGATGAGTACATATGAAATAAATGAAACTTACCAGAAAACACATCCACATAACCGCTGAGAACCCAAGCAATAAGTAAGTTTCTGACATCTTCGTCCATTTCAATTTTAAAACAATAAAACACGATTAGGAAGCGTAATGCCGGCGATCGGCGGGCGATTATCCCATAGAATAATAGTAATCCTATCACTGTCACTTCACTGCGCGCGCGACTAAAAGAAAGAAAAATGATGCAATAAGTTCACTGCCCCTCACCCCGCGCATCTCGATCGCCGCCAAGCCGCGCGAAGTTTTGCAAATGCAACATCACTGATTGTTCTCTATACTAATTGTATTGTAATTACAAACGTATTTTCAGTACTCATCATAATTCGTGTTGTAGATTTTTAAAATACAATTTTTCTTGTAATGTTTAATATACTTTCAGAGCTGATTACAATTTCAGAAATAACAGAACTGTAATTGTATTGCTTACAAAATGTCAACTTATGTTAACAATATTTCTGTTTCCGTGTACAAAATTATAGTTATCTTTACAGTATTTCTCTTAACCTAGACGTTTTGTAGTATTGTAAACTAAAAAGTTTTTCCGTGCAACGATTGGGAGGCAAATTGTCATCCTTTATTAGCACCATCTCGCCAAGCAGCAGATCTTCTCCTTTTCTGAACCATTTTCGTCTGGTTTGCAGCTCTGTAATATATTCTTTGTAATATCTATTCCAAAAATGAGTTTTTATCTGCTGTGTTCTCATGTAGCGTGATAAAGTATGCATTGCAGTAGTTTCTTTCACTTGAGGAGTTGGAAGTAATGTTAATGTTCGCCCGATTAAAAAATGTGATGGTGTTAAGGCTGCAAGATCGGTAGGATCGGATGATAACGGTGTTAATGGTCTTGAGTTTAAGATAGCCTCTATCTGAATAAGGACAGTGTTCATTTCTTCATAGGTTAAATTTGCTGAAGAAACCACTCGTTTTAAGTGATGCTTTACGGACTTAACCGAACCTTCAGCCAAACCATTAAAATGGGGACTATATGGAGGAGTAAATTTAAAATTAATTGATTGAATTGAAGCCTGAGTACTGATGTAATTAGCATTTTGTTTTAGAAATTTAGCTAAATCATTACACGCGCCTACAAAATTCCTTCCATTGTCTGAGAAGATATTGGCGGGTTTTCCCCTACGGGAAATAAATCTGCTTAAGGCAGCCAAATATGTCTCACTGCTAAGGTCGCTGACAAGTTCTATATGAACTGCTTTGACGGCCATGCATATAAATATACACTAATAAGATTTTATTAAGCGACTACCTCTACCTTTTCGATTAAGAATCATGATTGGTCCCGCATAATCCACGGCGGTGTTTATAAAGGGAAAATCGGCATGCACACGTTGTGGAGGTAGATTACCCATAAGAGGCTGTTTTACTCTTCCTGAAAAACGACAACATTTTATGCATTGATGAATTATTTTCTTTGCGAGATTTCTGCCACCGAGAACCCAAAATTTGTGACGTATAGTAGCTAGTAGTAATTGAGGACCGGCATGAAGTAAAAATGAGTGATAAAATCTGAATAAAAGTATTGTAAAATGATGAGTAGACGGTAGTAAAATCGGATGTTTTGTGTCAAAATCATAAAAAGAATTAACTAGCCTGCCACCCACTCGTAACAAGTTATCATCTTTTAATCTGCATAAAAACACCCCCAGGATAAAAAGTTTTCCTTCCACACGCAAATTGGGAATAGATGAAGGCGGGAAAATGGCAAAGAATGGCTATTTGGTTTACCTGTTATTTTCGTAATAGACAGAAAATTTATTTGGCCATTTTTATTATATACCTACAAACGTTTAATCTAAGCTACAAATCTTTCTTCTAAATTTTAAAGGTTTTATGCTAGATGCATAACTAAAACTAAATGATCGTAACACAAAATTATTAAAGTATATTTTTCAAAATTACCATGAATACTTTGGGATACTTAGTTAAATCTTTTTTCGAGATTTTTTATTTATCTGTGCTATAAAGTACAAAGTAAATTCCAAGATTCCGAGTTCACTGTAGGTTTTAATTCCCTTGCGACTTTCGAAAATTTGGG
This sequence comes from Diatraea saccharalis, assembly GCA_918026875.4. Classification (NCBI taxonomy): domain Eukaryota; kingdom Metazoa; phylum Arthropoda; class Insecta; order Lepidoptera; family Crambidae; genus Diatraea; species Diatraea saccharalis. The sequence continues at coordinate 6,198,034 of OU893341.1, read as the reverse complement.
GAACGACTGCATCTTTTGATTGCGTTGACTTAGAGCCTTAGAAGTTTGATTTTTTAGACAGCTTCATGGGACAGAAGACCTGAATTATAAATTTCAGCTTAATATCTCCACGCGTTCCTAAGAAAAATGGGTCTTGACAGACGGACGTCGACAACAAAGTGATCCTCTTTGGGTTCCGTTTTTATTTAAATTACCTATATTTATTTAAATTACTTATTTTCAAATTCTCAGTTTTCTTATGTCTTTAATATTTGATACTAAACAAGTTATATTTCTGCGATAAATTCATAACTTTGTCATCTACAGAGCGTCATATTGAGTTTAGTGTAATGGAAATCTGTAGCTCGCAGACAGCCAAGACTGTTCAGAAGAAAACTCATTTGCCAAATTATGATAATTAGTTTAAAAGTTATGATGGTATTTTATATCTATGGTTGGAATATATGTATTTATATGTACATGTACAAGTTGAAAACATGATCCTCTTTTTGGCTTCGCAGTAATTGAGTAAATATATCTTCACTTCACTTTTTAACTGACGACCGTTTCAAAAATAACTTACAATAGGCATGCCTACATGCAATAGGAGTTATGACGTCACATTTTAATGGTCTACTGAGACTGAGACCTACGTGCTATACACATTGTACCATACACTAACTCTTGATCACGGCATAATCTTTATTAACGGTCCAAAATATTTTTAACATTTTGTAGGGATGTACTATTTTGAGCAAGAGTTCATACTCTGACAGTGACCACTTTTCATGATGTGGTGGTTCCGTACCACTCTTTTTTAAAATTATCGGAATTCATCTCTACATCACAAGTGACCCAATGTGTGCGTATTGTTGTCCGTTAACGATTGTAGCCACGTCTTAACATGTCTTTCTAAGTATAGAGGAACAAGAGATAATAAATTTGTGGCCACCCATCGGATGACCAGCCCTTGCGAAAGTTGCTTAGCTTAAACGCACGTAGATCAAACACACTAATCATTGCGCCATGGAGGTCATCAAAGAAACACGACAACGTTATCAATCCGCAATAGTAGAAGAGCACGCACATAACATATGTATAAATCTAACCCCCTTTTTCCCCACCCTTGAGACTAAGCCCGACCTCGATCGTAAAGTCGAATTATTATTGAACTTGCAAAAAACCAGACTGCTACGTGACGAACCCTTCGAACCCCTACCGAGAAACGAGAAAGATAGTAGTGCTATACTGTTAGTAATACAGCCACGAATTCGTAGCCGAACACAACGCTGTCACAGCAGAGATTCAGTCAAATCAGACCTTCTTCAAAAGGTAAAAGGTAATAATGGTTATATTTCACTAAAGCTCTGTGACGTGACAAGGCTGCGTTCAACAAGTTATTTGTTTTAAAAATATAAAGCTGATTTCACAACACTATTACAATCTGTGATTCTGTGATCTTCTAAAATTAACAGTAAAAAAAAACTATGACAAATTATAGATATATGAATTAATCACGTTTAATTTGGAGGAGGCGAGCATTTAATTAGTAATGTAATTTCATTTTTGTTGAAACTTGGAGGCTTAATGTAGATATAGCACGGATGGGACGTCTTGAATAAAAATGTCTAATGGTGTTAAATGCGTTTTACTTAATATTCAATAAAGATATTTTACATAATTTATAACGACGCGTTAATGTATCGCGGGTGGAGAAAAAAGTGATTGTGTCGGGCACCGGTCGAACCACAAGCTTGAGGTGGGGGACGAAGCCGCTTCTTACGACGATGTGATCGTGTGTGTTGATATCACATAACACACAGGTAAAGCGTCAACATATTGCCACCCCAGGAACGGTGTCCTGGTCCAGCACTGGCAGCGGGCATAATCGATTGAAAGCTCTACGTAAAGTTCCTGATGTGGTGAGTACGTCGGCGACACGAGTTATACCATCGGAGCCTGGATACAAAGCGGTGACACGTCCAAGCAGCCAACGATTGGGAGGCAAATTGTCATCCTTTATTAGCACCATCTCGCCAAGCAGCAGATCTTCTCCTTTTCTGAACCATTTTCGTCTGGTTTGCAGCTCTGTAATATATTCTTTGTAATATCTATTCCAAAAATGAGTTTTTATCTGCTGTGTTCTCATGTAGCGTGATAAAGTATGCATTGCAGTAGTTTCTTTCACTTGAGGAGTTGGAAGTAATGTTAATGTTCGCCCGATTAAAAAATGTGATGGTGTTAAGGCTGCAAGATCGGTAGGATCGGATGATAACGGTGTTAATGGTCTTGAGTTTAAGATAGCCTCTATCTGAATAAGGACAGTGTTCATTTCTTCATAGGTTAAATTTGCTGAAGAAACCACTCGTTTTAAGTGATGCTTTACGGACTTAACCGAACCTTCAGCCAAACCATTAAAATGGGGACTATATGGAGGAGTAAATTTAAAATTAATTGATTGAATTGAAGCCTGAGTACTGATGTAATTAGCATTTTGTTTTAGAAATTTAGCTAAATCATTACACGCGCCTACAAAATTCCTTCCATTGTCTGAGAAGATATTGGCGGGTTTTCCCCTACGGGAAATAAATCTGCTTAAGGCAGCCAAATATGTCTCACTGCTAAGGTCGCTGACAAGTTCTATATGAACTGCTTTGACGGCCATGCATATAAATATACACAAATAAGATTTTATTAAGCGACTACCTCTACCTTTTCGATTAAGAATCATGATTGGTCCCGCATAATCCACGGCGGTGTTTATAAAGGGAAAATCGGCATGCACACGTTGTGGAGGTAGATTACCCATAAGAGGCTGTTTTACTCTTCCTGAAAAACGACAACATTTTATGCATTGATGAACTATTTTCTTTGCGAGATTTCTGCCACCGAGAACCCAAAATTTGTGACGTATAGTAGCTAGTAGTAATTGAGGACCGGCATGAAGTAAAAATGAGTGATAAATTCTGAATAAAAGTATTGTAAAATGATGAGTAGACGGTAGTAAAATCGGATGTTTTGTGTCAAAATCATAAAAAGAATTAACTAGCCTGCCACCCACTCGTAACAAGTTATCATCTTTATTAAAGAATACATTTAATTTTAATAAATTACTTTTTGCAGGTAAGTGTTTATGATTTTTTAATAAGTTATACTCATTATTATAATGTTCAAGTTGTACAAGTCTACATAATGAATTTAATGATGAATTCAGTTCAGAAATTTTTAAATGTCCTGTGAGTTTGTTTTGTGGATTAAAGCAGTTAAATATAAATCGTTGAACATATGCTATAACGCGCTGTAACTTACTAAAATTCGAAAATCGATTTATACAGTCTGAATAATGTGTTGTATAATCAGATTTTTCTGTTGTCAAATTACAATTAATCTTAAATTCAGGTAAACTTTTTTCAGAGGGACGAGATGGCTGACAAGGCCATTGCTCTTCGTCTTGTTTGAGGAATGGGGGACCCGACCACCACAATTGACTAGTTTCTAAATTTTTGGCATCTATGCCACGGGAACCTATGTCTGCGGGATTAAGACTAGTGGGTACATAACGCCACGATAAAGGATTAGATATTTCAAGTATCTCTTGAAGTCGATTAAAGACAAAAGCCTTTAATAAATGTGTTTTTGTTGACTTTAGCCAACCAATAACGATTGTAGAATCGCACCAGTATGTAATTTTGTTAATGTGTAATCGAAAGGAAGATTTTACCTTTTCTGTCAGCCGAGCTGCAAGTAAAGCACCACAGAGCTCTAACCGTGGGATTGTTGATGGCTTTATAGGAGCCACGCGACTCTTCGCAGTTACAAGGTGAACTGAAATATTGCCATTATGAGAAATAGTTTTAATGTAGATACAAGCTGAATATGCTTGTTCTGAAGCATCAGAAAAAGAATGAATTTCAATATATTTAGGGTTGTCGCCAAGAACGAGTCTCGGTATTTTCAATTTATTTAAATACATTAAAGAATCAACAAACTTGAACCAAGTAATCTGAATTTCACTAGGTACAGGTTCATCCCAAGATATTTTTGAAGCCCACAGCCTTTGTAATATTATTTTTGCAATAAGAATACAAGGATTTATTAACCCCAAAGGGTCGAAGACTTGTGACGTTATCGATAATATTGAGCGTTTTGTGACATCACTATTTTTCTTAATATGTACAGAAAACAATAGCATGTCTTCCTTACAAGACCAAAGCAACCCAAGTGTTTTTGAATGTTCGTTATTACTTAGATTGAGTAAATCGTCACTGCTACTATTTCCAATTATTTTGTTAATAATGTCGGCATTATTTGAATGCCACTTACGTAAATGAAATTTACCACTTTTTAGTTGTTTTATTAAGCCTTTACAAATTTCTATAGTTTCACTTACGGTTGAAGCGCCTGTGATAAAGTCATCGACATAAGCGTCATGTTGTATAACTTCAGATATAATTTTATTTGGACAATCTAATCCTAATTGTTTCAAGCATCTTGTGGCTAGAAAGGGAGCTGAAGCGGTACCATAGGTCACCGTGTTAAGTTTATACTGTTTGAGTTCCTCGTGGGGATGAAAACGCCACAAAACTTGCTGTAGTTGGCGTTGTTCTTCAGTAACAAAAATCATTCGGTACATTTTTTCCACATCTGCAGTGACGACGTATTTATGTTGCCGTAGTCTAATTAAAATGCTTATTAGATCGTCCTGCGTTTGTGGACCGACCATTTGTATATTATTAAATGAAATGCCAGACGTTGTCACCGCAGAGGCGTCAAAAACGACTCGTAGTTTAGTAGTTAGACTATCCTCACGAAGAATTCCATGATGAGGCAAAAAGTGTGTGTATATATCATTTTGTTTGTTAACGTTTTCTGTCATGTGTCCTAAGTCAATATATTCTTTAATAAAATCACAATAAAGTTTTTTGAAAGAAGGATCCTTACTGAATCTTCTTTCTAAAGATAAAAATCTGGATAAGGCTTGCTGATATGAATCACCTAATTTTTTAGGCGATTCTTTTAATGGAATTGTAACAATAAATCTACCATCGGGATCGCGTATTGTATTTCTAATGAAACTTTGTTCACAACCTTCCTCCTCTTTAGAAATTTGTTTATATGTTGGGATAGACTCGTATTCAAAAAAATGTGTTAATTGATCATTTAAATTTTCATCATTTTGAACAGTTATATGGTTGCAATGGACTGTATGTAAACAATTTTGTTTTTGTATTAGACCAGATATTAACCAGCCAAATTTAGTTTTACATAAAGTTGGCATGTTTTTGCCTAATGAAATGTTTTGTGAACAAAGTACCATCCAAAACACATCCGCGCCGAGCAGCATATCGACCTTCGAAGGTACATTAAAGGTAGGATCCGCTAATGTAATGTGATGAGGTATATTAAGTAATGTGTAATCAATTTTTGTAGTGGGTAACTGTTGTGTTATTACGGGTACTACAAAGCAATTAATGTTTTCTTTAAATGAATTAAAGAGAGACGATATAATGATTTCACAACGTTTGTTTAAGTGTGAAATCTGTGAATTCAACCCTTCCACTAAAGACGAGGTAGAAACGGTCTCTAAGTTGAGTTTGGTGCACAACTGCTCCGTAATGAAACTAGACGTGCTTCCATTATCTAGCAAAGCGCGAACAGTGTGTTTTTGGCCGCTGCTATCTTGTACTTGAATTAAAGCAGTAGACAAGAGCACACAACCTTTATCAATGACTGACATAGTAATATCAGTATTATGACTAACCTTTGTTTGAGTTTCCACAGGTGGTGACGACGGCGGCAATGATGGCAGCGGCTGAACCGATGACAACAAGGGCAAGGGTAACAGATGTGACGACGACGACGACGACTGAACCGATAACGGCGACGGCGCGGAGCAGAGGACGACGTTAGTCCCAGCCGCGAGTGGAGGCGTGGAAGAAGTCTGTGTATTATGTACATGCAACAAGCTATTATGCGATTTGTTGCATAAACGACATGACCCTAATTTACATGAGTTGACATTGTGACCTTGACGAAGACAATTAGAACACAATTTTAAATCTTTAACCTTTTTTATTCTCATTTCTATAGATAAAGCCTTAAATTTCGGACAACGATAGATAGGGTGGTTGTCTTTACACAAAGAACAAATGTACGAAGTTTCATTTGACAATGAAAAACGAGATCTAACTAACATTGTATTTTGACGATTGCTAGTGACGTCACTATGTCTTCTTTTTGAACAGGAGTCTTCCATTGTCTCCAAAAGATCAGAACGATTTTTAAGAAATTCAATAAACTCTTTAAAGGTAGGTAATTCTTTTAACGTGTTACGATAAGTTTCCCACTCTCGATTCGTAACAGAATCTAATTTATTAGAGATAATATATATTATAATAATGTCCCAATGATCGGTAGGTAAGTTAAGGGTTTTTAATGCTCTTAAGTTTTTGTTTACAGTGTCGATTATATTTCGTAAAGCTCTGGAGGACTCCTTTATAATGGGTTGAATGTTAAAAATTGCCTGAATGTGGTTGTTTACAAGAAGGCGTTTATTGTTGTAACGCTCGCATAAAAGCGTCCATGCAATATCGTAGTTCTCAGTAGAGAGGTCGAGAGAACTTATAATTAAAGATGCGCTATCTCTCAGGGCAGAACGCAAGTAATGAAATTTACAAATTTTTGGTATTGTATCATCCGAGTGTATAAGTGACGTGTACGTGTCGCGAAATTCGAGCCACTCATGATAGTTACCCGAAAAGGTAGGTAAATGTATGGTTGGAAGTTTAAGTTTTGGCCCACCTCTTTTTGCAGTCATAGAACCTGTCACCGAAGCGAAGTCAGCATCAGCATTGTCTGCGGTTATCTCGTTCCTCGTCAATACTTCTCGAGCTCGCGCGATGGCTCCGAAATAAGAGGTTTCAAAAGTTTCACGTTCGTGGTACTGGTCCTCTGGAATTTCGGTTAAAGTTTCAATATCTGATTGTATGCTATCATAGTCGGTGTACAATTCGTCTAATTTAGTTAAGCGCACATTAAGCTCATTTATTTGAAGTTGATTAAGCCTTTCGCAGCTTTGTGCTGTATTTAAATAATTGTTAAATTGTGTAAGTTTAGCTTTATATGTAGATCGTTTTTTTATTAAAGTTTTTAGATCCATATTTATGATGATTATATGTAGAATTAATAACAATAAAAAATGTAGGTAAGAAAATAATTATTTTACCTTTAACGAAGCGAAAGTAATGATTTAAAGTTATTAATTAGTTAATAACAATATTTAACGATAATGCACGTAAAGATTAATGGAGAAAAATAAGTTTTCTTTTAATAAAATAAAGAAAAAGTTGAAAATTATAGATTATACTTAAATGAAAATGGCGTGGCTGAGATGCGGTGAAGTTCTTAGCAAAAAGGCATACGTTGTACGAGTTGGTTAACAGGTCAAGGGCTAGCAAGCACTCAAGGTCAATGTCGACGGCACTATTTATCCATCCACAAGTGAAAGCGAGCGTCCTGTTGTGACGGTCAAAGGTCACGCGTGCACTAATATTCAATATTCACAATGCACCAATTTCAATTTAAATACAATTTTCTTTTCGTGCTATGCACAATCTCGTTGACTTCTCGAAACGTCCTCGTAATGTTCCGGCTATGTATCGCAATCCTTTGTTTCTTGAGTTACAGTGAACGTGGGCAGGTATTCCTTAAATCCGGCGATGAAGAACCATGTTGAAACTTGGAGGCTTAATGTAGATATAGCACGGATGGGACGTCTTGAATAAAAATGTCTAATGGTGTTAAATGCGTTTTACTTAATATTCAATAAAGATATTTTACATAATTTATAACGACGCGTTAATGTATCGCGGGTGGAGAAAAAAGTGATTGTGTCGGGCACCGGTCGAACCACAAGCTTGAGGTGGGGGACGAAGCCGCTTCTTACGACGATGTGATCGTGTGTGTTGATATCACATAACACACAGGTAAAGCGTCAACAATTTTAATAAAATTTTATCATTAAAACAAAGTTTTCAAAATGGCACACCAAAATTATATAGGGTTACAGTGCAATTATTGTATAATAATAATATTATTATATTATTATTTCCATTAATGTCAGTATTTCGGAGACTATTGTGGGTAAATCATTAAGTTGCTAGTATGTACGATAACTGAGTACAAAGCCTGTCAAGCAATTTGACAGGCTTTGTACTCAATTATTCTTACCCCTTTCAGGTACACTTGTCTAGACGTAAATTCTAAAATTAGACGAACAAAGCTAAAAATGGTATCATTGGCCCACTTTTCATTGAAATATATACATACTCGGTGGAACAGAACGACCGACACTCCCGAGGTTCCTGGAGAGTACTATTTGTCTTTAATATGATGTAAATAAAATTATAAGTCTAGGTCAAATAGTTTCGGAGATATTAAATTACAAAGTTTTTGAAAAAAAATGAGTGTTTTCAACCCTGAGTCAGCTGTTTTTGGGACGTACTAAGGAAAAGTTTTTAATCGGTCATTGACTTCTTCATTTCTAAGAACGAAATAAACTAGTTTGTGATTTATAAGACTGCTTTCATGCAAATTCTACCAGACAATCAATAAACAAGGCAGTCAAAATGCTTAAATCGATTTACAGACTAACAGCCGGTTTCTGATTTGAAAAAAGTAGAAAATTCTACTGCTTATTCTCAATAACCTAAGTTGTTTTAATTTCACAAGTCAAATAGTCCTAGTTTTATCAAACTGCTATCAACTGATCATCAAAAAACTAAAATCGGAAACGAAAACAAGTGATGTTAGTTGGAGACGTTAAACTTTAAATTCTCAATTAAGAAACCGAGTTTAAAATTTCCTAAATTATTGTAGAGAGCTCAGTCTAACATTAACCTACGTTATTTTAAAAGAGCAGTTCTCCAAAAAAATGTTTGAATGGGGTAATACTCCCTTAACAACGGGCTCGTTAATTAAACTCGATAAACTCACAAATCTTCCAGCGGTTCATCATTAACACAAATGAACTTTGTTTTAAAAACATTAAGGAATTTGTTATTAAAATAGTATTTACAAAGAACATTAAAAAATGCGTGATAATATAAGACGAATAAAAAAAAATGTGAACCGAGTTCGTCCCTCGATATCAAAGCCCCACCCGCCCGCCAGCCGCCAGGCGGCTTCATTATTCTGTTGGTATTGTCCGGCCGATCAGTCGCCGCCGACCTTTTGCGCTGGAGTGTTGTTGCGCATCGCCGCCGACGCACCGCTGCGAAGCGTCTTTTTTGTCGATTTTTGTTTTGTTCTAGTGCATTTTTAATTGAATTTTTGTTAATAAGATACTAGAGTGTTCGTCTTGAGTTAGTTTAGTTAAGTGAAGATTGTGTTTAGTTTTTTGTGAATTGTGATGTGTTTTGCGCGTGCATGCAGCGGCATTGAAAAGAGCGTGCTTAGCTGTCTTCAGAGAGGAAGTGGACATTTTCAGCATCGACTATCATTAAGATATCGGTAAATAATTAAATTAAATTAATGTATTACGCGGTTCGTTGTATGTAATCTGCACACAATCGATATTGCGAATGCGCGTTACAGGGCTGTAAACACTTAGAAATTTAAAATTTTTGCTCCATTTTTACACCTCCTCTATTTTGAAATATTTGCCAAATAAAATGAACGTTTGCATGTAACCTAACTTGAAACTTTCGGCTGTGTCGGTCATTTTGTTCCTCCCAGTATAGATTGATATTCATATTTAATATTAAGCTATCCAAACTTTAACTTGATCAAAATTATTCCAGTCATCAATTATTATTTAGTAACAAATTATAAGAAAAACTATAAGAAAATCTTTGTATGAAATGTCTTTATTTACCAAAATAAATCACTTAATTCTAAAACAGTCAAAGGATTATTTTATAGGAATGATAGTAAAAACATATTCCTATAAATTGAACAGTTCATTTCTACTCCACAATATTCAGGCACACATTTATGACATTACAATCAAGTCATTTTCTTTAAATGTCACGTGATTTGATAATGCTGACGTAACATAATCATTTATTCATTGGTGTTTACATGAAAGTAATTTTCGTTCGAACTTGATTCACTTGCCATACGTTCAAGTTTTCGTATTGCTCGATACATGCGTCCACCTAAAAAAATATATTACGTTAGTTATTTTCATACACTTACAAGGTATTATTATTATTTTTATTCTTATAGTTCACCAACATTAAATAAATACAATTTACTTGGCTACTTGACTGTCCTTATTTTTTACTAATTTATGTGAAATTCCCGCGAAATTAATCACTCACGTGACATCATATATCAATAAACATGAGCAATGGTTGTAACTATTTATTAATTATAGTTATAAATAAAATGAATTGGAAATTACTTTTAATTTACTGAATTTAACAGTTGTATCGTTTAGTTTATTAAAATGTAACGTCACACGATGCTCCATCATGGCGCACGTTTCAGTTTTGTTAATTTGGAAAAAAATATACATACAATTTATTTAAAAGCAAAAAATACTGCATAGTTATTTTTTACATATAAGTTACCATTTCAATGAATTTTAAAATTTCTTGTTATAAATGTCAAGTAGCAAAGACAAAATGAGATGAAATCAAGAGGCAAATGAATGATACAGATAAATATAAATACATATTAAAACAACATATGTTGAGTTTAGTGCCGATATCGTCAACATTCTAGGCTTACTTTACTATAACTAGATTAACATCTGTTCGAGCGCAATTGAAATATAATTGCGCATTAGTGAAAGAGATATATGATTACACGAAATCTCTTTATTCGGCGACCGGACTATAGTTAGACTTTCCCGTACTGACCATTCTAAATGTTACAAGGTGTATATAATTTAATGCTAACATTTCTACTAAAATTAACTCACTTGATCTGGTTTAAATCCTTTGTCCACACAGCGCTCTATAACGTCCGCTATCTTGACGGTATTGTTGGAGCCGGCCAAATCGCGAATAACAGCGAAAATGCGGTCAGTAGCACTAATACCCCTGAACAATGAAAACGTATAACTCATATACATATCAATAATAATATAGCAAACTAAAATAGACAAAATCTATCGATTTACAATAAAAGTGCAAAATTTATAATTATAATAAAGAAAGACATTTTCATTAATAATAAAAAAATGAAATCACCACCTAGCGCCATCTATCAGTATATACAGTCAAAACATTAGGCAAGATTAAAAGAAACAGTACGCAAATGTGTTACTTGTTGCTTTTCTGTCTCTTTCATTGAGATTCATGAAGATTACGAAGACAAAGTAATACAAACCTTTGCGTATTATCCTCCACATGTGTAAGTGATTGCTTGGACATTTCTACGAGACGAATAGCTTCCGAGACGTCTTCCTTTTCGACGACATCGGACAACCTGTGAAATATGAAAATGGGTTATTCAATTGATTTTTAACCGTAATTACAAAATTATTGATCTTAGAACCTTTTAATAAAATGTAACTTGTCTTATATATTAATCTAAGCCATGGGTTCTAAATTAATATAAAAAGTTACAAGTATTATTTCAAACAGAGAAGAATAACCTATTGTCTTATCCATAATGCCCACCTCAATCTAGCTAAAGCCGTAGAAAGTCGTAAGATGGCCAGCAAATTTCTAGCCGATGTGAATGTGACGTCGCGCGCGTTCCTCGCTTCACGCCGCAATTCCACATACGAAGCTGAAAATAATATTATACTGAATAACAATAACATTACACGCACATGCCTCAACTACTCCGCATCAAAATAACACTTAAAAATATTTTTTTATTTAGACCAGTGACTGAAAACTTAAACCTCAGACAAGAACAGGGTTTGAGGTTTATCGGCACTGATCTAGGCGGCTGACTATGTAACGGTGTGCCGTACCACCGTTTATTTCGTCCTAGGTTTCAGAACTTTTTGTCTTTGATATTCAACTATGATATTCGTTTTTATGAATATAGTTCGTAAAAAAAACTTCTGTTGTGAACATATTATTTTAAATCATATAAATTTAAAAATTATAATAATGAAGATATGTGATTAAAATAGAGATTATAAATTATATATATAAAATTATATCCTGTAATAGCGTCCAAGTTTTTATTAAAAAACCCAAAAGGGGTATGTATTTGTTTTACTAAACAATTTTAATTTTATATTTAAGTAAACATACGAAGTATTATTATATTAATTTTATGCTTGTTACAGTTTCTGTTCTTATCCATTATTACCATAAAATAAATCAATTCTCAAGCTAGTCAGCCTTTCTTTAATTCGCCAAAGCATCGAAACCATCACAACTAACTAACTAACTAGCACAGTACACAGTCGACTCACACACTATATAGTCGGAGAGGGCGCGCGGCACGACCGGTTGCTTGCGGCGTGTGAGCGCCACGTACCGGCGCACTAGCCGCATGGGCAGCGCTAATAACTAGGCGGCTGACTAACTAACTAACTAGCACAGTACACAGGTAACTCACACACTATATAGTCGGAGAGGGCGCGCGGCACGACCGGTTGCTTGCGGCGTGTGAGCGCCACGTACCGGCGTACTAGCCGCATGGGCAGCGCTAATAACTAGGCGGCTGACTAACTAACTAACTAGCACAGTACACAGGTGACTCACACACTATATAGTCGGAGAGGGCGCGCGGCACGACCGGTTGCTTGCGGCGTGTGAGCGCCACGTACCGGCGCACTAGCCGCATGGGCAACGATAATAACTAGGCGGCTGACTAACTAACTAACTAGCACAGTACACAGGTAACTCACACACTATATAGTCGGAGAGGGCGCGCGGCACGACCGGTTGCTTGCGGCGTGTGAGCGCCACGTACCGGCGCACTAGCCGCATGGGCAGCGCGCGCACCGAACTGGGCGGCTGGCTGCAGTGCTGATGCACGTAAGCTATATGCTTCGCTAGCTCCAAATCCTTGTCCCTGTTCAAGTTATTATCATAATCATCAGTCTATTTATGCCCCCGTTGGTAAAATAATATTTCAAAAGTAATAATAGGAAATATGCACATTTTTGGAAAATGGTTTTATATGATAATTTACATCGATATATTACTGTAAAAAAAACCCGGCACTGAAAAACTAAAATTTTGTAACAATAATCATTGATGAAATAATAGCTACGAGCAATTTAAACACCGGAATTTTTGGCGCTCTTGTCGTAACGTCAAAGTACATGACTAGAGATGTGACATTTTAAATCAATATGGATTTTGAGCGATTGGTTATTATTCAATTACCCAAATCGATTAACAACTAATCGATTTTTTAAAGTATAATAGACTTTTTTAATAAATCATATAATTTACCAAATTGGTGACATAAAAATAAAAGCCTAAAATATCATTTAAATTGTAATCAGTTGTTAATTTGCGACATAATACATTGATGTTATTACATCGATGTTAACTTTTTGTAACATCGACATCCCTATACGAGTACATTTTCGTCACATCCGCTCTGACAAGTAGCATGGCGTTTAAATATTTTAAGTTACCGCATTTATTTTGCACTTTTTAATAATTATTTTCAAGGCGGAAACGAACTAATGTTGAAAAATATTTAGATAGACTTTATTCTAAAGCAATAACGATTGTAATAAAATAAATTTAACCCTTTTTTTAATCAGACGCATATTCCCTATTATAATATATTGTTTATTGGCTTCATGATTTTTATATAAAATTATCGCTTAATAAAGTTATTAAAATCGTTTAACGTGTTGTTTTAGTAAATCCATGCAGAGAGATAGAATTGGTCATTCAAAATTGTTTTATTGAATGAATGTATTTAAATCGTGTAATGGTCTACTACGTGAAGTTGGCAGTATTGTGGTGACGCAAAGTGCCATTAAAGTTAAGAAAAAGAAGATTATTACATTTTTTACATCAATAGGGTTACTAGGCTTCGTTATCTTAGGGTTACAATCAAATACACAGCTGATGCTTAAAATACCTGAGGATTAAGCACCAGCAAGTTTAACAGTTTCTCAAAGTAAATTAATTTGGTTAGAGGAATACATACGTATTTAAGATTTGAGCACTGTTTTTAGTTTTAACTCACTTGAATGTGTGAGTGTGAATGTGTATGTATGTTTGTGTGTGTGTGATATTTTATATTAAGTTCATAGTGTATTAGTTAGAATGATAATGGCCTGCCACTGAATGGGGAGCATAAGAATATCTATCGGAATGCGATTAAATCGAAAACCACTTAACAGAATATTTATATTATAATAAACTTTAAAATTTAAAAAATACATACAAATTGGGCCACCGTTTCTAAAAGGAGCACTTTAGTAAATCTTATGTATGGAGTCCAAAAAATATGATGTTAACAAAAAATAAGGCATACGGTAGCAATCCTTCTGATGTTAATGACTATGTAAGTTTAAAACAACATATGACGTTAATAGATGTGTAAATTACACGCTATGCGCATTATAAACGTCTCGCGGTTGTAACGTTCTTTTTGTTCTTAATATTTTGTTAGAATTAGAACGTGAGAGACTTCCTTACTTATTAGGGTGACCATATCTTATTGCAGTATTAAAATTACAACAAGATTTTGTACAATTGAAATTTGAAAATTATCCCGTTCCTTCATCTCTGTTTGCTTCTAGCTTTTGTAGTAATTATCTATAGTTGTATATTGTGTACCTGTTGGGTTTGTCCTGTATGAGCCATAGTAGATCGAATCGCGAAAGCAACGCGGCCGGCAGCTGTATGTTCTGTTCGATAGTACGTTTTGGATTGTAGCGGCCGTACGCTGGATTCGCCGCGGCCAATATCGATACACGTGCGTTCAGACACGTCATAATACCAGCCTGCAAGAACAAGTATACTGCTAATTAACATGTTTTTTATGACAGTTATTAATCCTGGAAATATTCTTTGCTATTATTATAAATAAGTAGCTCGGTGGTGTAGTGGATAAACGCCGCGGCCCGCGATCGTTGTCGTTAAGCAACTTTCACAAGGGTCGGCCACGGGATGGGTGCCCAAAAAATTATTATCTCGAGCTACTCCGTGCTTCGGAAGGCACGTTAAGCCGTTAGTCCCGGCTGCATTTTGAAGTCATTAATACCCTCCAATCCGCATTGGGTCAACGTGGAGGGTCATGGCCCATCCTCCTTAACCATCCATAAGGAAGGCCTGACCCGCTGCAGTGGAGACGTAAAAGGGCTGATGATGATTATTATTATTATAAATAAATTAGTAACAGTTTAAATTAAAATTATAGCAGATTTGTATAGAAGAACATATAGAATTAGAAATATTGGACGAATCAACAGTGTTTACAAGTCAATCGACTAATCATATCCACATATTATTTCTCTCTTTTTTTACCAATTCAAATCGGATATAAAGAAAATACAAACTATAAACACTTCGCTAATTATCAATTCCGTCTGTACCCAGAGGTTTATGACCGATTTTCTATCAATAAATTTACAGTTTTACTACTATTAAATGAAATATTAAAATTTTAATAAACAATGAATGTAAATGACACTCAAATATGTATTCATAATGAAATATGCTTAAAAAATCTACCAGCCAAAAAAATGCATCGTACTTGACCTTATGGAGAACATACCTTTGCGATGCTGATGGTCTGTTGTTCCATGACCTCGTGTATGGCAGTCCGGTCGGATTCGGCCATCTTGTCGAACTCGTCAATGCAACACACACCCTGATCCGCCAGTACCAATGCCCCGCCCTCCAGCATCATCTCGCCGGTGAATGGATCCTGACATCGAACCAGACTTATTACAATTCGTTGTGTAATTAATGAACGCTTCCTCGAGACACTTCAGAAATTGAGTGTAAACACAAAAAAAAATGTATTACCTATTAATTTCTTTCTGCGAATGCTAATTGGCTAGTTAACTGGCTAACTGATTATGTTTTAAAAGTAATTTAAAAGTTACATATGATTATATTAAACCACTATCAGATTTATTTATCTCCAATTGATAATTTATCTCCAAAATACATATTTTAATTAATAAATTTAAGTTTTACCACGAATACAATCGATACAATCAAATTTCAAGCCGTGACGTTACATTCCAATAAACATGAGTAGTGGTTGGAATCGCCACAAAGACGTTGATGTTTAAAATGTGACGTCACACGATGCCTTATCAAGGCCGCCCTCGTTTCGGTTCTTGAAATCCGCAAATTATAGTGATAATAAAGTATTTTGCAAAAATAAAAATAAAAAGTTATAATTAATTTTAACGTAAAATGAAGTTATTGTTCATTTATAAGTTATAATTTCCAACATCACTAAATAGTATAAAATAAAGTCGCTTTCTCTGTCCCTATATCCCTTTGTATGCTTAAATCTTTTTTATACTACGCAACGGATTTTGATGCGGTTTTTTTTTTCATAGATAGGGTGATTTAGGGGAAATTTTTTGTTAAGCCTTAAACCAGGGCTCCTCCTTAAAAGGGCAAGTTAACGTTTAAGCCCTACCTGGTAAAACCCGCTGCGGTTCAATGTATGAGTCCGGTATCCGGCAAGGAGGGCCCGGACTCAAAAAAAATGTGGAACGCTTCACGATTTCGCGTGTCATCCTTGCGCAGGGGCCAAGCTAATGTTCTCTGTATTCCAATTTTAGTATATGTACTGCCGGAGCAAGTACAGTCTAACATTACCTTGAGGGCCTGCTAAAAAGTGAGGTGCAGCGTAGGTAATGTAGGCCGTGCATTAAAAAAAAAAAACATTACCTTGAGTACGGCGGCCGTGAGTCCGACGCCGGAGGAGCCGCGTCCGGTGGTGTACTGGCTACGAGGCGCCAACCGGTCGATATAGTTCAATAGCTGGGACTTGGCCACTCCCGGGTCACCCATCAGGCATATGTTGATGTTGCCTCTGATCTTCATGCCGTTGGGCCGTCTAAAACATTATTTAAGCTTACGGTAAGATCCTTTCTATCTTTCAAGACAAGAGAAGAAATTCAAATACCCTACAATGATATAAAAGGACAGGTAATAACGGATTGCACGCCAAAAACTAGTTTAAATTAATAAGGTAAGTACCTTAAAAACTAAAATTTGATAATAATTAAGTTTTATGTTGAAAGAAACAAGATGATCTGATTTTAAGACAAATATTATTTTATAAAAATAAAATTGGAAGTTCGTAAATGTGTATCACGTAACCTGAAACACGACCCGCCATGTGACAGTAATAGTAATAGCGAAAACTGCAAAAAATCCCTAAATAGCGCTGTCCTCGTCTGTTTGATGTCTATTATTACATAAATAGGGTATATTATGTATGTAATGAATGACCAAACTTTTTTTGTTTGTCTAGTGAATTATTGAAAAATATTAAACAAGTCTTTTTTGTTTATATAATCATTAAATTACAGCGATACATAGAGTTAAAATGTCACATGACGTCACATTTTGTACATTTTCCACAAAACTGTGACATAGCGAGATCCTACTACTTTAATTCCTGTCGTCTAAGCTATTTCTTGTTAAATTGAAAAAAAAATGTATCTAATATTTTTTTACCTAGACATCATTCCTAAATCAGCTCATTTTTCATCTCATGTAAGCATCAACTTATAACTTATCTACCAAATTATAATAAGAAGAAATAAACCTAATGACATTACCGCCAATCTAACCAACGCCATCTACCTTTAAATTATATTTTTATCAAGGCCCGATCAAGAAAACTAAGAAAAATTATATAATAAAATGTTTTATTTTTCTACATTTTCTCCCCTTGTCTCAATACAATGGCACTTGACATACAATTAAATCTATAATCAAGCTGTCAAATGACAATAAATTAGTTAACATACTACCCTTAAATCTCGGTCAGGCTGAGAATTTTTCAAACCACCCTCATAGAACTTACTTATCTACGCCCCCTACAAGTAATAACAGAAGGGCTTTCTTAACATCCTCGTGTCCGTATATCTCTGGTGCTAGACTGCACGCCATGCGCGTGTATAAATCTTCCTCGGCCAACTCGGCGAGTTCCTCTTCAGTCAACGCATCAGCCATCTCACTCTCGTCACTTTGATTCAAGCAGGTCACAACCTATACATATAATTATATTTTCAGTTTAGGACTTGTCCTAAACTGACAAGTCTTATGGGGTATCTTGATACCCGATTCTTAAAATAAAGATGACAACTGTATGCAAGACTGACGACAAAATGTCATAATTTTATTTGTGAAAATTAAATATTTTTATTTTATAAACTAGCTTTAATTTTGTATTTATTTCCAAACATGTTAATGACTTAAGTGTGAAATTTAATATTCTTTCGTATTATGTATATTTGTGAAAGAGAATCGTATTTTATCTACTGTTTTTCTTTGTTTTTGCGGAGCATTTTTTTTTATTGTACTTGCTCAGCGAGAGTTGAATGAGTCATGAAGTGAAAAACGCAAAAAATAAGACAAACGTCTCAGTTTTAGTAGCTTCAGATTTTTGGGATGTATTGGTACATATTAATATCATTGACAAAAAATAGATGAAGTGTTTCTTTGATCAATTAGATGGAATTTATCCATTCTTGTTTTTTTTTTATTAAAAGGGAAAATTACTTGTATAAGTACATAAGCCCTTTCTAATTAAGTAATAATCAAAACAAAAAAAAAATCTTAAAAACAAATGAACATCTTCTAAACTAAATTCAACATTGTGTATAACAATTCGATAAAAAAAAAATAAGATAAATCACAGCGCGAGAATGCAGTTTTGGTTTCGGTCGTAGTTACGGTAGTTTTGTCACCGAAAGTAAACCGAACAAACGAACTCGTTTATTTTGCTGTAGCTCAACCGAAACTGATCATTCGGTCCGACACTAAAACACTTACAAGAACAATTTCAAACAGAATAGAATATCCTATGTCTCTTATTGTACCTTACTTTACTAGATGAGACACAGATATTCACTAATCTTCTGCTTACTAAAATTTACTAACTGGTATATCAGTTAGTATTTCCACTTTCCAGTATCTAATTAAAATTATCATTATGTAGGTAATGTAACTCACGTGTGCTTCCAAGTATGTATCAGATAATAATCCCTGAACGACTTGTTTGAAACCAGCGTTGAGCAAGGGCAGGAACACTCCAGTAACGGCCACATGGTCGCCAGGCTGAGCCCGACGGGTCGTCTCTCCGCGACAATACACGGATAACTGACGAGGAATGTGCCCTACAGGCACTTGGTCTGACTGTAACCAACAACCATGAATCATTCTAAACATTGTTGTACTTGGTCTAACTGTAACAAATGAAATTCAGATTTGGTCTAACTGTAAACGATAAATAAAAACACTACTACATTCTTTTTTAAGTGGGTCTGCCTTAATCAACAAATCACTAGCAGTGTTATTAATAAACAAGGGTTGCATTAGAGTAAATTTATGCTGAGACTGCACTTAGTATTAGTCAAAATTCATATTATTAAACAGAGATTTAGCGAAGGTTAAACTAGTATGAGGTTCTACGGGAGTATTATATACTCCTAGGGGTTAGTAGGTTCGTTTATTCTCTGTATAATATGAATTTGGATTAATTCATAAACTTTCTAAAATTGCAATTTTTTGGTAAATTTACTCTGACCTTGTTTATTAATAGCACTGTAAAAATGTTTAGTGAATTTGCAAAATGAGAGAACTATAAATGAAATAGATGTAGTGTGAAAGATAAAGTATGGATAAATATTAAAATGTTGTCTGATCAAAGAAACATACATACAATGCCAAGCAAAGATAAAAGAATCTAGACAAGAGCAAGCTAAAAAAGGTTAATTAATGATTATGACTTACATGTTCTTGAATCTTAAGCTCTTGGAACTTCTGGAAGCGCGATCCTCTCGTTTGAAGGTGCAGTTGTCCTGCAGCTTTGTTTATACGGCATTCGTCTGCCGAGCACGCAGGCGGCGGTGTGAACTGTAACGCTCGCACCGGTTGATATGTTTCCGCTCCACACGCACTACAAGAATACGTAGCCACCACGAGAAGAGGTTTGACGTCGGTGCAGCGGGTCACTATACCTGTATGAAGACAGCCACAACTAAACTTGTTATATACGACCCTATTTTATAAGGATGATCTTCGAAACATGTGAATAGCAATCTTATAAACCCTGCAAAATACTGCTCTTATAAGACCTACAATACACTACTCAACAGCTCATCATCATCACCAGCCCTTTTACTTCCTCACTGCAGGGGCTCAGGCCTTCTTTATGGATGGTTAAAGAGGATGGGCGTTGACCCTCCACGCTGGGCCAACGCGGATTGGAGGGTATTAACGACTGCAAATGCAGCCGGGACCAACGGCTTAACGTGCCTTCCGAAGCACGAAGTAGCTCGAGATAATAATATTTTTGGTCACCCATTCCATGACCGACCCTTGCGAAAGTTGCTTAACGACTATGATCGCGGGCCGCGGCGCTTATCCACTACGCCACCGAGCTACTCAATGGATATTGCTATTATAACACTTTAAATAGACTTTTATAGATCTTTAACCCTAATATTAGTAGAAGTAGGTACGTAGAAATGTCATGCAACAAAAATATGTCAAATCAAGTTATTATAAAATTTTGTATAGAGTATCTATATAAATTTTTTAATATTTATAATAAAATGAAGAAGTTTTACACTTTTGTGTGTAGCTTGATGTGCTGTTGACTATATCTTTGTATTAAATTCTGTTACAAAATATATAGAATAATAAATTTAATGGTAGATTAATAGTACTTGCACAAAAATAGTCATAAAAACATTTTTGAGACCTTTAAAAAATTAAACAAGTACTAATTAGGAATCATCTATTACTATTTGTCTATATAATGAAGAGTGAATACGCTTTTTCAAGGCAAACCTGCACGATTTCAGACACAGCTAACTTATCATCAAGTTAGAGGCCTCAGCATTGTGGCGCAATGACAACCCAACTCTAGAAAAAAGAAAGGTATTAATTGATGTACTAACCTCTTACTGTAACTAACTTGCCAATATGTTCCGCTTTCACTTCTCTAATTGGTACTGATTTTGAAGAAGACATATCCTTAAAATAGACTTCACTGAAAAAGAAAATATAATTTGAATAATGAAACTAATAATATTGCGAAACATTTCTCAAAGATGTACCCACAATCGTCTGATGAGTTCAGGTGGATATCTGTTCCTAGGGTCCCTCATTTCTCCAGGAATCCTATGATTTCTTGCTTCCAACATAATTCTGTGTTCGATATACACATCTAGGGCATCTTTTGCTGTAACCTGATAGGAAAATTTTAGCTAGTAAAAGGGAAATGTAATACTTATTGAGCAATTGCCCATGAATATTGATATTAATTCTCATGATAAGGCAATCCACTCAAACAGCTGAAAGAAATATTTTTGCAAATTATTTTCAAATATAGCTCTGTAGTAAGGAAAAAGTAACAAGTGCTTAAAAAATTTGTCAACCCTGTTAGGTCCTGGGTAGCTCAGTGGTTAGAGCAGTCGCCTGGATTACGAAAGGTTGTGGGTTAGAATTCCATATCAGAGAACCAGGGACATATTGGATTTTTAGAGCATTTTTCATTAAGAATATTTTCCAGTATAACATGTGAACATAAATTTGAACAAATATAATACATATTAGACAACATCACATATATTGCTCAAATCCCAAGTAGTTAAAGCCTTTTTACTATAGGAATCTGAAATAAAATGTGTCAACTTATTCAAAATAGGTTTACAACAACACTTAAATAGGAAACTAAAATAATCATAAAAATTTATGCGAAAAAATCATAGAGTCAGTCAGACAAAGTAATTAACTGAGCAGAAAATTGATAAGTTTTTGCTCTCAAATATGTAATAAATATCTCACTGGTGAAAATAATATGAATAATAGTTCTGTATAAGATGTCAAATTATTTTCATATCAAAAGTATAGTTTTAAAATATTAAATAATACCTCTCTGTGCTTGTAATCTGGCAACATTTCATAAACAACATCAGATACCATGTTTGTATAGCGGCGGGTATTCTGTTTAACTGCCTCTGCTAACTCTTCATTTGCTTCATGTAAATCATCCAATTCCACAACAAAAGCAATCTGTAAATAATATTGGATGATAACATAAACATCAAATAACCACAGCTGATGTCTTACCTAACCTAAAATAAATGAATAAAATATTTAATTACCTGTTCTCTATGAGCAACCCTTGTAATTTAAGGTGCATATTTAAAACATTTGTTGATGTCTTACCTAACCTAAAATAAATAAATCAAATACCTATTTAATTACCTGTTCTCTATGAGCAACCCTTGTAAGTTGAGACGCATATTTAAAACACTTGTTTCCTTCATCATCAGTTTGACAAAAATCCACAAAGAAATTCTTAAACGATTCTGCAAAAGTACAATGGAACTTAGAATTACAAACGACATTGGGTTCGATATATTTTGTTTAGTTTATTGCACCTTTATCGGCTGCATAATCACGCATAGCCATTTTTGATGGTTGATATTTTAAAACTGATTACACTGAAATCAAAATAACTTGGAAATTAAAGTATTCACGCCAGTTTTATGTGTTTCATAGAATAGGTACGTTTGCAATTAGTTTGACAGTTTGACATGACAGCAGATTTGGCGCGAAAGAAAAACTTATTTTTGTTTTAGGCAAAGAAGGAGACACTTCATGCAGACTAGTCCTTAATAATTAAACCTTTTTTACCATTATAATTTAATGTGCTATAAGAAGTACAAGAAAGCAAGGAAGTTTAAATATATCTTTTTAAAAATTAAAAAATATAAATGGAATGTAGAAGGGAATGAGATGTACTAAAAAAAACGAAAGCACTAAAATAGCACATCCACTAGATGGCGACTTTAGCAAAAGTTGATTTTTGCAGGAAGCAAATGGACCAAAGACAGTCATTTCCGTTCTTTTTAAGTAACGTATTAAAAAACCGAAATTTGAGTTTTGAAAACT
This sequence comes from Diatraea saccharalis, assembly GCA_918026875.4. Classification (NCBI taxonomy): domain Eukaryota; kingdom Metazoa; phylum Arthropoda; class Insecta; order Lepidoptera; family Crambidae; genus Diatraea; species Diatraea saccharalis. The sequence goes on along the minus strand of OU893341.1, from coordinate 6,174,998 downwards.
AATTTACTTTTAAACTTGAAAGAAAACCAGAAAAGTTGTTATGGAGAAATCAAGAACGTACTGTAGTGACATCTAGTTATGTATCGGGAACTAATATTTTTTTTTAAATACTTCCTCATTTAAAAGGTAATAAGTAAATATTAGCTAATTCTAACTATTTATAGTTCTTAGATAATTTAAATTTGAAATTGTTGCTGAAACTGTTAAGTACATTTTGTATTGTGAGTTTTAGTTCGTAAAAGTGATGTTATTTTCTGAGACCGTTTGATGAAAGTGAACAATATAGGTATAGCTCAATAAGATAATGTTGCGTGGGTCGTACTCTGTGTAATAAACATAAAACATGTTCCCAGAATTCAGAGTGGAAGGTTATCACTTTTTGTGAATTTCATATTCAGACATTTGAATTGACCAAAAAGCTCCAATAAAATATGAAAACGTTTAAAACACCATCGATTTAAAGAAATAAAAAAAGAGTTTAAATATGATAATCTAGACTGTATAAGCGAAATCCTTTGCCGTATACTACCGTCATCTTTTTTCGCGCCAAATAAAATGTCAACTTGTCATGAATTCATTGTTGTGGGAATTGTTTAGAATACCTAATTAACTGTTTTAATTAAGTTTTTTCTATAATTGATATGTAATTATGGCAGATTCTTTAGGTGATCTTCTGTAAAACACGATAAATTTGTTATGCAAACTTAAAAAAAGTGAATATTCTAGTTAATAAAATCTAACTTTGTTTTAGCTGCACAAAGAGCAAAACGACAAAAAGTCGATAAACACGGACGTTTATCAGCCTTTGAAAAACTAAAGCAACTTAAAGGGAAGGGTTCTAAACACAAATATGATGTAGATGAACTAGAAAATGTTTATGAAACGGTAGATGAAAAAGAGTATACAGAACGGGTGTTACAACGCCAAGAGGACGATTGGATCGAAGATGACGGTAATTATCATGTTGATTATTTAATAAGTTTAGTCATTTATAATGTAAAATTAGCTTAACTTTTTGAATTTACCAATAAGCTTAATATAACCTGCTTTTGAAGTGACCACCAGTTTCACACCATTACATTCATTTCTTTAGAGTAATATTTGATTAATCAATCAAAATATGTAACACTTCTAATAATCGCTTATTTGTTAGGTGGAACCGGCTATGTAGAAGACGGGAGAGAGATATTTGATGATGATGATGAAATAGAAGACACATATGTACCTGTAAATAATAAAGACTCTGGTCGAGGACAGAAACGGAAGGCTAGAGTGGCAGCTGAACCATCTTTAAAGGGCAACATTAGAAACCTGCTAGGATCCATGCCAGCTAAGAAGAAAGAGGTTCATTTTTGTTTTCATAGTGAATTTATTTAAAATCATGGAATTGTTTCATACCTTTTTAGCAATTGCTTATTATACTAAAGTAATGATCAATCAGAATTATTTATTATGAATTGTTTTGATAGACATCTTTTGATTAATTTTAACTTCAATTCAAAGAAACTAAGATCATACCAGTAATTTTACCTTCGTGATAACCAGGCAAATTACCAAATCGAGAAACTGGAGGATTTGAGCCTCCAGGATTGTGAGAATTTTGCAATAACACTTGTGTTAAAGTAGCTGAATAATTACCATTCTTTTTCACATATGATTATTAACTATAAACTGTTGAAAATGCTCCTACTAGTCACCATTTGCAACAACATTACAGCTATATTGTACTAAAATAATTATTTTATTTATGTTATGAACTGAAAATAGGTATGTAAGCTGATTACATAGATTTCATTATAATTACATATTACATAATTTATGTCACTTCAGGTGATTAAGTATATACATTAATAGATATCCTCTTGCTAACGTTTGCTAACTTTACTTACAGTAATTGTATTATTATCTTTAGGATGTAAAACTATCTGATGACAATATTCTATCAGATATTATGTCAGATTTGGACAGTGGTTCCACTGCAATAACACCAAAAGTTCTTCAAAGGAAGAGTAACATTATTACATCTTCAAAGAAAGAGGCACATAACTATTTCAAGAGTTTATCAACTGCTGTTAAGAAACCCACCTCAGTAACTACATCTTCGCCATCTTCCATTGTGAAAACTGAGGTAACTAATTAATTTTGTTCAAAATTTAAACATATGTATTAATCTACTTCTAAATGTTTTTCTTTTTTGTATGTATAAAATCTATTACTCTCTTTAAATGTTTGTTAATGAAGTAGTCTTTAGCAAAATAACATTTTGTTCTAGGAGATAACTAATAAAGTAGAGGATGAGATTGCTCCTATAACAGACATAAAAGATGATTCTGCAAAATCAACAAATAGTAAAATGAAAACAGCAAAGAAAACTGAATGGATGATTGATAAAGAAATAAAACAAGAATTGGATGATACAGCAACACAAAACATTGAGGAGTTTCAATCGCAAGATATTGATTTTAGTGGTGATTTCAATGTGGATGAAATAACTCCTGCTACTGATAAAAAAAAGGAAGTTAAGAAAGAAACGGTGCCTAATTCCAGTACAATAATGGATGTGGCAGAGGAATTTCTCAATGAAGACTTTGATATTTTCCCAAAAGCAAAAGAGTCCCCTAAAGAACTAAAACCTCTTTCCAGTACATGGACAGATGAAATTAATGATAATAAAATTCCTAATTTGGTTCAGTCTGATGGTCAATTGCCAATGCAGACTAACGAGAATGGAGAAAAGGTTCTCAGATTCTACTGGTTGGATGCCTGGGAGGATAGATTTTTGAAACCTGGAGTAGTATTTTTATTTGGTAAAGTTTATGCCAATCCATCTGATAAAAAAGGCGGCAGTTTGTCATGCTGTGTGGTTGTGAAAAATATTAACAGGCAATTATTCTTGTTGCCTAGAGAATATGTGAGTATTCTTGTTATATTATGGACTTTACCACATTTGTACAATGTCAAACATTTTTCTCTCTCTTTCAACTCTCACCTATACTGCATGTTCATAGCCCGGATGGAAATAAAATAAGTTCTTTTATTTCAGAAATTGGACTCAATCACTTTAGAAGCTACAGACCAAGAAGTCACTATGATGGATCTCTATGAAGAGTTTAACAGTTCTGTAGCCAGTGAATTGGGTTTAAAAGAATTTAAATCACGAAAAGTTACAAAGAATTATTCTTTTAACTTACCCGATATACCGGCACAATCTGACTATTTAGAAGTCCGCTATTCTGTAAGTTTGATATTGAATTAAATTAGTATTTATTCAAAAATATAGAGTATTATTCTATGTTTTTTTATTAATTAAATTAATATTTATTTCAAAATTATATAGAGTATTATTCTATTTTTTTTTTCATTTCAGGCATCATTCCCCCCACCTCCAACAGGAAAGAAATATTTATCATTCTCTCATATTTTTGGTGCAAATACATCTTCTCTAGAAACATTGTTACTAGAAAGGAAAATAAAAGGGCCATGTTGGCTAGAAATAAAACAGCCAGAAAATGTTGTAGCCAAAGTGTCTTGGTGCAAACTAGAGGCTGTCTGTGATAAAATCGAACATATATCTGTCATCAGAAATAATACAGAACAGTTAGAACCTCCACCAATAGTAATTGCTACTGTAAGAATTTTTAATAGAATTTATGTTTTTCTTTTTAAGTTTTTAATGTAATACAATTAAATTCACTGTCAAATTCCAGTTAAATATGAGAACAATAAGTGATTCCAAAACAAGAAAGACGAAAATATTGATGATAAGCTGTTTAATACATAACAGCTATCCAATACATAAACCACCACCAAATCCACCTTTTGAACAACACTTCTGTGGTAAGTATTTAAATCTAAATATTTTCTTTTATTTATTTACAAGAATATTACATTTGCTTACCTATTTTTACAGTAATGACGAAATGCAACGATATTTGGCCATTGGATCTCAAACAAACTCTGCCTCAATATAAGTCCACGAAACTTACAAAATGCGACACGGAAAGGGAATTACTAAACTTTTTCATGGTTCAGTTTTGGAAACTAGACCCTGATTTAGTTGTGGGTCACGATTTGCAAGGATTCCAACAGGATTTACTCATTGGAAATATTTTGGATCTCCATATACCCAACTGGTCACGGCTTGGTCGTCTAAAGAGATCTGTCGCTCCTCAAAGAAAATACGCTGCTAAAGATGCATTTTTAGGGCGACTAGTTTGCGACATTAAACTATCGGCAATGGAGTTGATTAGAGCCAGGAGTTTCGATCTTGATACATTATGCGTAGACGTCTTGAAAATGAAAGAAGGAGAGAGGGTTGATGTGGCACTAGAAGATTTGCCAAGGTATTATGAGAACAGTGGGGACTTGCTACAGTTAGTTTCACTGAGCATGCAAGATTGTTCTTATATTTTGAAAATGATGTGTGAATTGAATGTGATTCCACTAGCCCTACAAATAACCCAGATCGCTGGTAATGTCATGTCTCGAACTTTAATGGGAGGCCGCTCAGAGAGAAATGAATTTTTGTTACTTCACGCCTTCACAGAGAAAAATTACATTGTGCCTGATAAACTGTACGGGCGTAAGGCTCTAGAAGCCGACGAAGATCACGACGACAAAGATGAAGCAACAACTAGCAATGTCTCTAAAAAACAAGGAAAGAAAAAAGCTGCATATTCTGGTGGTTTGGTATTAGACCCTAAAAAAGGATTTTATGATAAACTTATCCTTCTCATGGACTTCAATTCTCTGTATCCAAGTATTATTCAAGAGTATAATATATGCTTCACAACAATCAAGAGAAAAAGCACATTGACTTCTGATGATGATATTGCGAATTTGATATTACCTGGCCCTAAGGCAGAGTTTGGTGTTCTTCCTACACAAATAAGAAGATTAGTGGAGAGTAGACGTGAAGTTAAAAAATTAATGAAATCCCCTGATCTTCCGTCAGATCAATACATGCAGTACAATATAAGACAAATGGCTCTTAAACTAACTGCCAATTCCATGTATGGTTGTCTAGGTTTCACCCATTCTAGATTTTATGCTAAACCCCTGGCAGCATTAGTTACTATGAAGGGAAGAGAAATCCTCATGGATACTAAAGAAATTGTCCAAAAGCTCAATTATGATGTAGTATATGGCGATACTGACAGTTTAATGATCAACACAAACTGTCTAGACTATGATTATGTTTTTAAAATCGGTAACGACTTGAAAAGAGAAATCAACAAAAAGTATAAGCAAATAGAACTCGATATTGATGGAGTGTTTAGATACTTATTGCTTTTGAAGAAAAAGAAATATGCTGCTGTGCTCATTGGTAAAAATAAAAACGGAGAGTTTGTGTTCACTCAGGAACATAAAGGCCTGGACATCGTACGTAGAGATTGGTCACAATTAGCTGCTGAAGCTGGCAAGTTCATATTAAGTCAGATTCTTTCAGAGCAATCTGCCGATGAGAGATTAGAAAGTATCCAATCGCATCTCAATAAACTTAAAGATGATCTTGTCAGCAACAAAATTCCTCTATCTTTATTAACAATCACAAAACAATTGACTAAAAACCCCACAGAATATGCCGATAAAAACTTGCAACCTCACGTTCTTGTGGCTCTACGGCTAAATAGCAAGAACAGTAGAAGATTTAAAAAGGGTGATATTGTACCCTATATTATTTGCGAAGACGGTACAGACAAATCCGCGGTGCAGCGTGCTTATCACATAGAAGAATTAAAGAATACCGAAACACTTAAAATTGACTACAGATACTATTTAGCACACCAATTACATCCAGTGATATCTAGAATATGTGAACCAATCGAAGGAATGGACCCGGCACGAGTAGCAGATTGTCTCGGCCTAGATCCATCAGGGTACAAACATATTATAAAGAAAGAGAACCAAAACACAGAAACATATGAAGTCGAAAATGAACAAGAAAAATACAGATATTGTAAAGAATTCACTTTCATGTGTGTAAGTGAGACATGCAAAACTTTAAATAGAATAAGAGATACTTTTGTCAAATTGGATAAAGAAAGTGTATCGTTTTTAGAAAAATGTCAAAATGATAAATGTGCTATAAGGCCTATAGATTACTTGGCCTGCATACAGAACCAGCTGACTTTGCAAATTCGTCAATACCATACTCAATATTACGGTGGGTGGTTATCGTGCGAGGACCCTGCTTGCGGATACCGAACCGCACGGATGCCTCAAACTTTCGCAGGCGGTTATCCTCTATGTAGACAGTGTGAAAAGGGTGTAATGTTCCGGGAATACACTGAAAAAGATCTATATGTACAACTAAACTTTTTCCTGTTTTTGTTTGATTTGAACAAAGCAAATAACTCAAGTAAGTTCACATGAAAATATATTATTTTATGTATTTCTATTATTCGGCATTTAGTAACATTTATTTTTATTTACAGAAATAAAAGTTTCTTCTCAATTAACAACGGCATTCTTGTCTCTAAAAGAAATCGTGGAAGACTGGCTCACACACTCTGCTTACTCAATAATCAATCTATCAAAGTTGTTCCGATTCTTTACGCTCGACCCCAAATCTAAAAGCAATGTGATGTCGGAACCTCCAGTAGAAATTGATATTTTACCAGAGACAGAAAAAATCGATGCATTGTTAGAAATGGGTGTTTATTAAGAAGTATTAGAGAATAAATGACCTGTTTATATCATTATATCATGGCGGTGTATATACAATACTTGTTTTATTTTTAATACAATTTTTATGAAAAGTAAATGTTTATTTTTTTACAATTGCTGTAAATTAAACTTGACGATTTCATATCCCTTTCCTTTGGGGTCTAGACCTTCTAACTGAAAAGGAATATAAAATCTTTTTTTTTCTAGTTTATTAATTGTTCTACTTAAATATATAGTTGCGGGAGTCACTATGTATTAGTAAAATATCCAACTATTATAAATATCGTATTAGATTTTATGTTTTTCTTGATATCACATAATAATAAATTGGTTTATATGAAACCATGTAGCACATACAACCAACTTAATATTTAGCAAGATTTTCTTAAAATATTGCTGTATCTAGAAGACTTATGAATCCCGTAGATTAGTTTTTCAATATTAATCCGACGCTGGCTTCAATTGTTAAGAGATCAATTAACAATCTAAGCCAGTGTTGAAGTAACGCAACTAATTCTGAATATCTAGAAAAAAATCACTAAACGTGTCTTTTTGAAACTTAACTGAGGCTTATGATTATGTTTTTTATAAAGCAATATTTAGGAAATTTCGTTTCTTTGGACTTTGAGACAGCACATTATATTTTCTTCTCATATTTGAATAACAAAATGCGGACTGATTTAAACCAGATCCAACAATTGAGATGAGGGTTTTACGGGGCTCAATTCTCGGTCCCTTCTTATTTATCAGTTATTTAAGGTATATCTTAAGGGATAATCGAGAAATAGTAGTTGGCAAATGATAGATACTGATACTTGTGCTGACACTTTATTATTTAAAGAGCTTCGGAAATACCTAACGAAATAAGAAAGTGTATATAAGGAACTGGATAGATTTATTATTGTTAAACTTTTTGACGAGTAATTTCTGTGCTAATGATAAATTATTACTGATACATTACTATCTCATATTGAAGTAAAACAGCGCCTATAAACTAGCCCTCTGTTCCTTTTGCCATGTGTCTATTCACACAGACCGACTCAGAAGAGAACAGATTATACAAGATAATAAATCTATCTTAAAAATATCAAATCTTTATTTTTAAAACTATATCAATGCTAACACATTCAGTAGAGGGGATGTGAAGCTTTTTATGAACTGAACTCTATAACTTTTAACATGTATATCATGGTGACGTAAATAAAAATAAATGAAGTACATAGTTCATTGACCATTTATTAACACTTACACAAATGGTAAAATACATACAACGTAAATGCACCTACTGTGCTCTTAATAGTAATTTTTTATCAATATTAATACCTTAGAAATTCATTTGTATTTATTTAGAAATTGCTTATTTTTGATAAAATCCACCTCTGCCTCGACCTCTCATTTGACCACCGTGCTGACCCCTACCGCCGCCTCTGCCTCTAAAATTTTTCTGATTACCAAATTGTTGTTGGTCTTGCTGTCTTGTGTCAAAATTCTTGTCTTGCATTCTTCCATTTGAGAAGTTTGGTCGAGGACCCTGATTATACGAATCTTGTCTGAAATTGTTGTCGAAACCTCTTTGCGGCATCCCCCTGTTATCTTGCATAAATGATCCACCTCTATTATCTTGCATGGGTTGATTTTGTCCAAAATGTTGTTGATTACTTTGTAAAAGGGATGGATTATTTTGTAAAAGGGGTGGATTATTTTGTAAAAGGGGTGGATTACTTTGTAAAAGAGGTGGGTTATTTTGCATATTGGGACCTCTGTTATTCTGCATTGGAAATTGCCGATTGGACTGCATCTGCATGTTCCTATTATCTTGTCCATAGGGGCCTCTATTGTCCATGAAAGGGCCCCTATTGCCTTGTTGGGGACCTCTGTTATCTTGCATATTGTCTTGTTGATACGGTCCCCTGTTACCTTGTTGAAAATGTCCGCCCCTGTTATCTTGCAACAAAGGCGCTCTATTATTCTGTAACAACGGCGGCCTATTGTCTTGCGAAAAATTCCCTCTATTATCCTGCTTCTGAATATTTCTGTTATCGTGCATTTGGGAACCACCGTCCTGCGCATAGTTACCAATAGTTTGTGGAGTTTGGTTCCAACTGTTGTCTGCGTTTTGATTATTACCTTCGTAGTTCATAATATTTTGCGGCGTTCGCAATAAACCTTGATTGAAAGGCGGTTGGGCTATCAGCGGGGTCGACAGTAGAGATTTCCCTGGTTCCTGTACAGCCATAGGGGCTTCAGGTAAATCACCGAAGGAACGCGGTTGAGTATTACTGGTGACGACGTCAGCCGCTTGCTGTGCGGCCGGTGCCGAAGCCGATTGAATGGACGCTTGCATAAACGCCAAGAGATCTGTTGCCGAAGATAAGTTTTTGGTCAAATCGACCACGGGGTTTTGCTTGGTCTCCGTCGGCGCTGTTACGGTCTTAGACTCCTCTAGGGACTTCTTCACTATTTCCATTTCTTGACGTATCTGATCTTCCTTTACTTTCTGAGTCGCAGATTGGAATACCTGGAAGAAAAGATAATTAAGTGTAAATAAATTTAAAAAGACTTACATCGATAGGGAACCGTAAAAACATACCCGGCACCGAATAACTAAACTTTCACTGTTGCATTAAATCATTGATGAACAGAGGCCTCAATAGCGACGAGCAGTTTATGCACCGGAATTTTTGGCGCGCTCGTCGTGTCGTCAAAGTACACGACTAGTGATATGACATTTTACATCGATATGGATTTTGACTGATTGATTATTATTCAATTACCTTCATCGATTAACAACTAATCGATTTTGTTAAGTATAATAGACTTTTTTAATAAATCATATAATTTGCTAAATTGGTGAAATAAAAGCCTAAAACATCATTTAAATTGTAATCAGTTGTTTACTTTGCGACATAATACATTGATGTTATTGCATCGATGTTAACTTTTTGTAACAACGACATCCCTATACGTGTACATTTTCGTCACATCCGCTCTGACAAGTAGCATGGCGTTTAAATATTTTGAAGTTACCGCATTTATTTTGCACTTTTTAATAATTATTTTCAAGACGAAAACGAACTAATGTTGAAAAATATTTAGATAGACTTTATTCTAAAGCAATAACGATTGTAATAAAATATATTTAACCCTTTTTTGAATCAGACGCATATTCCCTATTCCGCTAATTTCTCCGCAGTAATGGCATCACAATACAATCTAAACTACTTGCATTTTGCCAATGTACTATCTACCAGAAGGACTGACGATGATAATGAACAAGAGCCGTCAAAGGTTTGTAGATGAAGCGCTATTAACTTTCCATAATTACGTTAACATTAGCAGAACTGTTGTATTGCTTTAAGGATTCCACGCAATATCCCAAGATATCCAAATATAAAGATATTTTATATTCCGCCCTGTCGAACCACCATATATATAATTCTACGATTCATTGCCCCATTTTAAGCTTAGAGTACTGAAATTATTTGATGTAGATTCTCTTCTCCGAATTTTCGCTCCTGTTTTAATGAATGTTACTTTTTATGTTATTCTTCAAATTAATGAAGAAGTATTAAAAAAAAACAATAATTCCCGAAATCAAACTAGATGTCGCTACGGTACGTTCTTGATTTCTCCATGACGACCCTTCCGGTTTTCTTACATGTTTAAAAGTAAATTAGTTTTCAAAACTCAATAAACAACTACAAATATTGGTACTTTTACGTATTTGTATTGATATCTAAGTTTCGAACTTTTCAAATACCAGTTTTTTAATATGTTAGTAAAAATGAACGGAAATGACTGTATTTGGTCCATTCGTTTCCTGCAAAAATAAACTTTTGCTAGAGTCGCCATCTAGTGGAGGTGCTTTTTTAGTGCTTTCGTTTTTTTTTTTAAATACTTCTTCATTGTAACACTTGATAAATTATTGTTAGCTTCTAATGTAATGTATAATTTAAGTTGATAATAGTACTATATTAATGTGAATGTTGTACATGCCTGTTAAAGGTGTACGCACCAGGTACGTTGCTGACCGATTCATTCATGTAAATTTTGTGTGTGTATGCTGTTGGCGTGTCATAAATAAGTAAGGGGCCGTCCATTAATCACGTAAGGCTCGAAACTTAGGGTAGGTATTCGTCAAAAATAATAATGTAATAATATATCACGTGTATTTATTTTTTCTTCGACGCGCGATTATTAAACCGAAAATCGACGTCAAAAATAAGATTTTTTTGTTTTTCTTTTTGTTGAAAGAAGAAGGGGGTAGTCTTAAACCTCACCAAGGGGGGAGGGGGGGTCGAAAAATATAAAAATAAACATCACGTGATTAATGGACGGCCCGTAAATAAACCGTCCTACAGAACAAAGTGTTACCTCTTCAACAGTGTAATCATCGTCGTCGCTCTCTATAGAGACAGTGTTGACGTCATCAGCCGGTTTATCCGGTGTGGCCGCAGCGGCGGAGGTGACGGTGGCGGCGGAGCTCACGTACTGACGCAGCCGTTCCACTCGCTCGGGCTCGCGCGCTTCAAGTTTCTTCAGATACGCTATTAAACTGTGTTGCTCCTCAGCGGACAGCTCGTTGAAATTCTTCAATAGCGTTTCCAAATCTGAATCAGACAGGCCGTCCATTGCGTCTGTGACTTCCTCCTTTTCTATCCTATGGATGGAATAATAGAATAATAATATTATTTCAGCGATAATACTGGTCACATTATTATATATATAATGTAGATATGTCGTTCAATATTTATAAACAGTATGAGTCAAACTAGGTTAATGTTTAATTTTAGAGCGCTGTGTGCATATTTGGTTGCTAAAATAGTTCAATCGTCAAAAAAGTTTGAGAAAAGCTGGTCTAGATAAAGCAATAGCGCACTATGGAGCTCTTTCGCGTTTGGACATTATCGTAATTTAAAATTTTCATACTACAAAGGACTATTGTTACTTCATATATAATATTTCCTATTGACTTTTTACCTTTTATCGTTTTCATCGTACGCCGACTGCAACAACTGCAAAGCGGAGGTTTGCGAACTCTTGAGTTGCGCCGGCGCAGCTTTAACCGGTGCTACGGGTCTAGCTTCCACCTTCTTCAAGTCCGACTCCCGCTTCTTGGCCTCCGCCATTCCGACCACAGCGTCCACCAATTGCGCCAGTTCTTCGGACGACACATCGGTCTTGCCCTGAGCGATGAGAGCGGCCGCCATTTGCTGAGCGATTTGAGCACGATCCACCTCGCCGACGCCTGCTACCGGCACCGGGTTTGCATCAGGCTTGGGTTTAGCCATTTTCTCCTACGAAAAAGATATTGATACTTATTCTCTGTCTGTCTCTTTTAATTCAACATAATCTAATTTTAACTCGAAATAATGTAATATTCATTTAATTCAGGTTGCAGATGTAAGTTTTTAATTATTTTGCTTAAGAATTAGGTGGGGTCACATTCCTGGAAAGTTTTCATAGTTTTTATTATTATTACATTATTATTATTATTATTATTATGAAAAGAGCATCCTCCCCTAATTGTGTCTGTATGTAAACAGATCGAGGATGGTACTCGTCTCCTGATAGAATATGAACGGAACAAAACAGAGAGTTATTTTTAAACTAGTTAGTTAAACTCTGAATAATTGCTAGATCCCCCTCCACTTTAAGTTAACGTGGAGGGGGATATAGCAATTATTCAGAGTATGATTATATATGATATACTGAGTAATCCTAGTTCGGATATCCCCCTGTGCTTATGTAGTTTGGTGGGGCAATGCCTCCACAAATTTACACGGATAGAATTATAAGACTAAATAGTATGTAAGTATTTTTTTTTGTAATGTCGCTTTAACCTTATTAAAATTTGTAAATTAAAACGTGTATGCAACTACCTGTAAAAGTAAAAATCAATTATATAGTGATGCAAAGAGATTGCTTATAGCGCTATGCTTTTATTAATATAGATAATTTAAGGAGAGATCGATAATGTCTTATATTCTCCTACAAGGGAGAGGAACGGTGTCTTTGTAACCCTAAAAGTCTCTCTCACTATAACATTTAGTATGGAAGGTTTGCATTGCTAATTATGAAAGAAAATGTTATATTCTGTCACGTTTCGTAAATCACGAAAGGAATTAATATCACGCACGCACACGGCTTGCTGTATAACTGGTTTGTGAGTTTTATGTGTTTTCAAAAACGATTTCAAATTATGAACTTTATAAAACTTCACATAATAATTCAGTATTCTGATACATTTCCACAAATTTTAGATGTAGGTGAAAATTAACCGTGTAATGTAACGTACTGTTTGGTCGCACGCGGGGCGTCGCCGCGGTCGTCGACGGGTCCTAGGGCGCGTACGGACCCGTTTGACCGGCATCGTCACAGGCAAGAGCTCCTAAAATCGGACACCCACATTATCATCAAGGATAACGACATTATTGCGTCTTGAAAATCAACGATTTATTCAATAAAGATGAGATTAATTTATTTGATTTAATTTCGGTGGTTTGCATAATCCGATTTTAAGTTACTTTGCCTGTCGTGTTAATTATAACCAGAGGTCGGAATTAGGTAGAGTTATTTATGTACTTGCATCGAAATGTTGATATTAATGTGGACCTTCCCGGGATTTAGATAGTTTGAATGCGGTAGAAAGAGACACAATCTAGTACATTACGTTAAGTGGGGAGTGCTCCGCATTTGCGCTATTGTATTCTTTTGTTCTCACAAGCTATGTTGTGCGAACTACAAATGTGGCAACATCGCGCGTTTTGCAACTTTGTCATCCGATGTCATTGATGTAAGTTTGGCAACGTCGTGCGTGCAGTAGTTTAAATTGTGTAAAAGTAAATAACTTTTTATTTAAAAAATCACGGGATTTTTTCTGCTCTTTAAAATTAATCTCGGGATTTGAGGCATATTCACTTTATTCTTTCGCTGTATGAAATCAGTGTAAGTACATGAATAACTCTACCTAATTCCGACCACTGATTATAACGGAATTTATATATATATATGTATATATATATATATATATCATAGGAAGACCTACAGCTACCAAACAGAAATAATATGAATAAAGTTTACACATACAAATAGTAAAGCATTGCCTACTTGTATAGAATTAGAGTTAGCAATTGAAGAAATTATTGCTTAATGCGTTTCTTGCCGAAGATGTACTAGTATTAAATAAATCAAAAGTCATAATATTATTTCTCAAATGTTTATTAGCAACTCTCAACAAAAGTTGTCGTTTTTGGTATCTTTTCAATATGCGAGATATACAGCCAGTTGCACAAATGTCCATTAATGTTTTCATTTGTTTAAAGCGACATTACCCATACAAATTTGACATTCATTAAAGCTGAAATGCGTCATTAAACCATAATGGACGTTTATGCAACTGACGGATAAATATCATAGCGTAGGTTACAGATTTGACTTGCGTACTCAAGGATACTTCAAACAAATACACAATAAAGGATTTTTAATTTTTTTTTACTTGCATGAAATCTTTAGAACATTTATGAATATTACTAGGATTATTTTAAAGCATCTGTTGCATTTACATTTAAAAAAATACAAATATTTTTCAAACAAAAATAGTTTTTTTTTTTACAAATACACCACATATTCATCTCAATAATCATCTTACAATGAAATTATGTAAAAGTGACCAATTTCGATACAATTTTTTTATGTTAAATATTATCTTTGACCCACTGCATTATAATCCAAATTCAGAATGGAGGATTGTTATAAAAATGGACAGTCTGTTGTTACGGTGTTTTATTTAAGTTTGTTTTGTGTTTAGCTGTTTATTATGTTTTGATATTAGTACTGACGATACCTAAACATTGGTCCAATTCTTATGTAATATTTTGATGTAACTGTTCCTAATAAATTCAAACTATTGTCACGTGCAAAACTAAATTCTCTTACTTCTTGTAATTTATCTTACATACTTCATATTTATGTATGTATACATTAAATGTTTATATATTTATTTATGATATTTAATATGTTTGTAATTGTAATTTCTATTATATGAAATTATACTTCGAGTTTTATTTATTCTGTAAGTGTTTATATTGACTTTATTTGATTTTTGTGTAGCACCGCCTTATTAAACTACATATGATTTCTTATATTTTCACGCGCACTATCCATAAATCCATTATTTTTTACAATACAATTGTTTGTATTGTGAATGTGTCTAATAATATTGGTTTGAAGGTAGCCATACTCTTAATGAAAAAGACAATCGACACCTTAGTCTTATGTGAACACGGAACCTGTTAAGGGTTTGAAACGTCAATAAAACTAAATACAAACGCAGTTAAAGCATTTAAAAGTTATTTCATTTATAAAATCTCTTTGTATCATAATTCTCCGTTTGTCCACATTATTATAATTTGTACACTTTATTTGTGCAAAGAAGTTTATATAAATAAATAAATAATTAGGTATTGGTTTAAGTCTTCAAAATGTGTTAACGTCAGTACTGACCTTATTACGTGCTCGTGCCCTTGTATCCGCCGCGTGCAGGGTAGCGGCAGTCCTCACTACTGCTGATCTGACTGCGGCAGAAGCGGCAGAGGGAACCAGTCCCGCTTGAACCGCGCCCTTCAGCTTCTCCTTCGCGGTCTCCATCAATACTACCGCTGAATCACGATCGAGCAACTCCTCAGAAGAGTTCCCTTTCTCCTACGGTGATAACGTAACATTTAACAAAGCGCGGTTGAACGCAAATCGAACCAAAACTAAAATGGCGACACAGTAGCATATATTCAGGGGGCTTCCAATTTGGGGATGGATATTCACCATCTCTGAGGTCCCGGGTTCGATTTCCGGTCGGGTCAACGTAGAAAATAAACTTTTCTATATTGTCTCGGGTCTGGGTGTTGTGTTACCTTCGTTGTCTCAGATACTCCATAGTACGGGAGCTATCTGAGACAACCAAGAATTATATTGGAATCTGAGCAATGTATGTGATGTTGTGTCATATTTATTTATTAATTTTTCACGTAAAACCTAATCAGCTGATTTTGATAACATTTTATGTACAGATAATTATCAGGCTTTTTATCCCACTAAACGGTTCGCTATGGATAAAAGTACCATCAAGGAAACAAGTAAACCACGCTGGCAGAGAGACAGTTGAGAATACTTCACATATCCCCCTATATTATTATAGACGTCTCTTTAACGTTTTAAGCTGCACGATTTGATATTCATATAGCGACCTCAGTAGAAGAGTGACTCAATCGCCGGTTTCAAGGTCGCCATCTCTGAGGTACCGGCTATGATTTTCGATCGATTCAAAATAGAAAGTTAGTATTCTTTATTGTTTATGAACTGGGAGTTGTCGTACCTTCGTAGTTTTAGAATTCCATCATACAAATGTGCTTAATAATGACAGCCGCACGACTGACAACACGCCTAAAACATACTAATTAGGATTACTCGCTCTATGATAATTTTATTATTATTTTATGAACTATAATTTTCAATTATAACGTTTACATTTCAGACACGCCTTGTACGATACATGCATCGTACATTTCTTGGGTCAGCATTTTATTTATTATTCGTAATTTAAATTAATATTTTAACCTACTTTCACTTCAGTTCCTTAAAATACGTACTCCTAGCTTACTAGCTATCATTACCTTGGTTTTTATAAATAAATAGTTATCAGTTAAATCAGTGTTTCTATCAAGATTACCATATGAAGATCATCATCATAATCAGTTAAAGGTGTACAGACCGTACACGCCTTTTCAAATTTAATATCTCATCATCATCAGCCCTTTTACATCCCCACTGTAGGGGCTCAGGCCTTCCTTACGGATGATTAAGGAGGATGGGCCGTGACCACCCGCGCTGGCCCAATGCGGGTTGGAGGGCAATAACGACTGCAAATGCAGCCGGGACCAACGGCTTAACGTGCCGTCCGAAGCACGGAGTAGCTCGAGATAGTAATTTTTTGGTCACCCATCCCGTGACGAAACTTGCTTAACGACAACGATGGCGGGCCGCGGCGCTTCTCCACTACGCCACCGAGCTAATTTAACTTTAATTAAATTAAATTTAATATCTATAACATCTTTATACTTAAAACTAGCCATCAAAACCATAGTATAACATACCTTCTCCATTCGCAGAGCTTCCGTTAGCAAATCGACCAGCTTAGTTCCGATGCTGCCCAATAGTCCTCCAACGCCACCATCAGTCTCAGTGTGGCAACCACGTTCTCAGCTGGTCCTCGGTCGGAATCTTTATAGTTAAAACTGGCCAACAAAACCATAGTATAACATACCTTCTCCATTCGCAGAGCTTCCGTTAGCAAATCGACCAGCTTAGGGCCGATGCTGCCCAAATAGTCCTCCAATGCTACCAACAGTCTCAATGTAGCGACCACGTTCTCTGCTGGTCCTAGGTCGGACGGTTGCGCGGGCCGCGAGTACTCGCGCTTGTGGCGCGACGTGCGCGACATCTCGCTGCCGGCGCGCGACATGAGCGCAGGCGATCGCACGTCAGGCATAGACAATATAGAGTCCATGTCGTTGTCAGAGTTCCAGGGCGACAGACCGTCGTCTCTGAGATGAAATAGAAGACAAGATATGTGATTGGGCTACGCTTAATAAAATAACCTACTGAAGATTTGGCGATATGGCTTAATTACTTCGTCTGTAGAAACAACTACTGTCATTTATATCGCTTAAATATTTTTTTATTTATTTCATCGTTAAAATATAATAAAAATAATCCATTGACGTGTAGATCTTGCTTATTTCTCATTCTTTTTTCTCATTGGTTTACAACACAGAGTGACGTCACATCATGACGGCTACCTGTTTCGTTTCCTGCAAGTTAAATAAAACTGCAACAAATGCATAGCTTTTTAAAATTTTATTAAGGTTCTGTTTTTTCTCAGTGTCAACATCGAGTCTGATAAATATTTTTGTATCCAGTTATTTGTATGGTTGTATAATGTAATTCGGCCAAATTATTCTGGATCAGAGATTCATATCACATGATTTTGACTTGAAAAAAAAAGTATTATTTTTAGTAATTTATTTTGATAATATATTACCTAACCACACTAACTATCTTTAGACAAATAGTACTATAGTCAAAGATCATTAGTCGAAATTAAATTTAAATAATTGGTTCTTACACCTAAAATATAAGTATTTTAATTTTTATACTTCGCGACCGTTAGCGCACATAATATATTTTTCAGATTGGAAATAAAATGTTCTTATCTAGACTTCATGGTAATACTTACGGTTTCAACTCGTCGTCGGATATGAGTACGGTCTGCATAGATGGCGCTACACTCGCGTTGCGTTCCGGCGTGCGACTGCGGTTCCGCAGCGGTTCGACTGCGTCACGACGCGAAAGCGGACTGCCACTGCCGCGACCTTGTGACCTACGTGTAAATACAGATTCACTATAACATGGAATATGCATGATTTTTAGGGTTCCGTACTTTTGGAAGGCAGCAAGGTAGTTGGGATCGCGTATTGACGCATTCCATCCCTCTGTGGACCTATGGATAGGGCTGTCACCTCATCCGTGCCCCCGTGGGATTAGCGGAGACGGTCCACCGTCTGGGAAAATGCTGTTACTCATCCAAGTCTTCCCCTTCCCGAAGAGGGAAATTCCTCTACAATTATTAAAATTATTTATCCAGTCTAGGCTGTTATAAGCTCTTGTGAAAGTCGAAAGCTACGCCATCGGTTCGTAAATCTACGTCGGGAGACTTTGTACCTAGAAGAACCGACAAGAAATTCGGCAAGGGTTGCTTTTTTCTCGCTGTTTTATTTCATACAGAGCGTCAAGATTGAAAAATGACTTCATTAAAATATGAAGTCACTTTCCATTACAATATTACTACCCTCCGCGAGAGGAGTCCCAGCGCGGCGGAAGAAACCGGGCCCTCCTTGCAGGATAACTATCCGCTCACTATTCAACCTATTTGCGTGAGGCGAACCGCAGCGGGTTTTACCATGTAGGCCTTCCACATTAACTTGCCCTTTCCAGAGCGGAATGGTTTCACAGATGATGATTTGTCTGTTGCTATCATCACAAAAGAAACAGATTTAATATTTAAGGAGAAACGACAAACGTGATTGTTTTTGCTAATTTCCGCCATAGAAACCATTCGTACGCTAATCCAAGTCAGACTTGGCCGGATTTTTTTTTATCGCCTCCATACAATCGGCCTATCCAAAGAATAAATTAAATCTGTGTTCCGTTGGACCGAATCGACGAAGATTTCTTACAACTCGCATTCGCTTTTATTGTTATATTGACTGTATACTTGGAATAACAGTTTGTGTCAAGATTAAACCTAATGTTGATATGGTTTAGCTTTTAAATTTCTTTTATCAATGAAGTCTGTACTGTTTTGTAATTTTTATAATATTATAAAGGCGATTCAAACTCACCTCTGCACAGGACTACGAGAACGAGTTTTGTTGGAGTGTACCCGAGGAGGTGAGATGTCCCGTTCGTTTGCTCTCATACGGCCAGGCGATCTTTGAAAATAGTCTTAGTGTTAAAATACGTTTTTAAATATGCATTGAAAAGATAAAAGACAATGCGGGTGTAGACAGACAACAATAATTACTACTTTTTTTGTAGTG
The DNA here is from genome assembly GCA_918026875.4 of Diatraea saccharalis. Lineage (NCBI taxonomy): Eukaryota > Metazoa > Arthropoda > Insecta > Lepidoptera > Crambidae > Diatraea > Diatraea saccharalis. The sequence goes on along the minus strand of OU893341.1, from coordinate 6,155,676 downwards.
TTTAATATACTATTACCGATAATCACACTTTTATGCGTATTATATGTATTTATAAGACTGCTACAAAATAAAAACAAATATTTTATACTCATCACGTGATTGCAAATAGCGCGTGACGTCACACGCCTCTTACTCATATCAGAACTTAGAGAATTCAATATTATGCATAAATAGTACGATATTAGTTTCAGAGGGCCGTGACGCCATGACAAAAGTGGCGTTTTCGCGGGAAATTTGGAAAAAAAAATTTTAGACCTATTTTAAGATATGAATGATATTTAAAAAAAATAATGCATATTTCACATATAAAATAAAAATAAAAAAAGTTGTCTACAGTTATTATGAATTATAAAATTGCAATAAATAAAAGAATCGAAATTAAGTATTTTTATGTAATTTCAGATACCGCAGCGCGTTGCTGATATAGCATTCTTAAAGTTAGTATAAATAGTAGTCAGTATAACATCATGTTACTCACCTATAATCCCGTCTGTACCGGTCATCTGGTCGCCTCAACGGCGGCTGTTTCCTCGGATCCGGTGATCTTCTTCGGGGTTCGGGAGTCCTCCGCCTGGGTTCAGGCGACCTCCTCCTCGGCAACGGAGATCTATGACGGATCTCTGCATGTCTAGGACCAGGAGACCAACGCATCTGTTCCGGCGACCTCCTTCTGGGATCAGGCGAGCGTCGCCTCGGCTCCGGGGATCTTCTCCTAGGATCGGGGGATCTCCTCCTCGGGTCGGGTGATCTCCGCCTGGGATCCGGTGAACGTGCTCTTTCCGTAGACCTCCGCTTGAGTTCAGGGAATCTGGGTTTGGCATCTGCAACGTTCGTCTTCGGTTCGGGGGCGAGCTTTGTATCGGGCGGCGTGAGACGCATCTTACGATATATCTCGCTCACTTGCACCCGTAACTCTTCTTCGTGCAATTCCTTCATGCGTGCAGTCCAGAACACTATCCATTCCGGTTTAAAATCGTGCTTCGACGGATCTTTTCCATCTATAGCAAAAAATTTACAAACACTTTATCTTTACATTATATTGTAATTTCTGTTAAGTGTGTAAGTAAACTGCAAATACAACATAACATAACCAAATTTCTGCAAAATTTTGAGCTATTTCGAACTTTTTCATCAGCACAGGCCTTTCTCGAACAGGGAGAATGCCACGCCGACCCAGTGCGGATTGGTGAGTGTAAATGACTCCAAATGCAGCCAAAACAACGACTTTAATTGCCTTCTGAAGCACGAGGAGCTGGATATATTAATTTTTCCCTATCCTATATCCAGCCCTTGCCAAAGTTTTTTAACGTCCAAAAGCAAATCGAATAGGTTAACCGTTAGGCCATCAACACATTTGATTAATGGTCAATTATTATCCTATCATCATCACCTTTAATTTACCCACAATTTTATTTAGTTGATTTACTTATATAATAATGGATAACAATTCCTTGTATCCATAAATACTAATCCTTCTGCTACATATTTTGATTCATTAAACTTCAGATTATAATTATAGATTAGAATATTATGTGAAATTGCTAAAGGACTCGAGACGGTTCAATTGGCAATTTTTTTTTATACTGACTTGAATGAAAAATCCTTTTATAGCACGGACGCCGATCTAAAAGAATTTCATACGTTGACCTTCATGCCTATCGATAGATATCTTAAACATTTTCAGTGCTATAAACAAGGTTTAGCGTCAAGAGTAAATTTACGCATAATTGAAATTTTAGTATTAATCCAGATTCATATTATACATAGTATAAGCAAACCTAAGCTTCTAGGAGTAAATAATAATACTCCAGTAGAACCTCGTACTTGGTTAACCTTTGCGAAGTCTCTGTTTAATAATATGAATTTCGACTAATACTAAGTGCAGTCTCAGAGTAAATTTACTCCAAGCCTAAAACTTGTATATTAATAACAATTTTAGGTTTAGAACCACTGATTTATGGCTCTGACATCACTTTATAAAAATACATGAACAACTCAATCAGGGCATCCATCCACTTTCGATTTTGTGTATCAATATAGTTTCAAATTCATTCTTTTACATCAAAAAATAAATACAGAATTCATACCAGCTTGTATCTCCTTATAGCGGCGATTCCAGAACTTTTTCCACTCTTCAGGGTACAATGGATGCTTTTCTGGATTTTTCTCATGATAAGCTAGTGTCTTCTTAGCTGCCTCCTCTGCGTTGCGACGCTGCCCCTCGACCAACTTAATCTTGTACTCGTAGTTATGAGGTTTTTGCTACAAAATAGATTATTGTAAGTTTAAAAAATTACAACTGGATAATAAATTTGGTATAACATCATCATAAAGGGTATGTTCCGATATACACTGCGACCACTGAACAGTATGACGTCAATTTAGTATACTGGAAGCCCGTTCCTTTATAGCTAGTTATACTGGTGACTTTTTAAAACGGAACGCAGTGCAGTATACTGTTAATCCTATTTTTGGCGCCATTTTCAAATTTGTTAATGCAAGGTGAATATAAATATAAAGATTCCCTTTTTTCAAAAGAAAATATTATAAAATTGGAAAATTGTATAAAAAAATTATTTATCAATCAAATCCATCTTATAATAAACGTAAGTATTTTATTTTATCTGTTTCGACTGATCACGTGGTCAAAAGCACTGCGAGCACTGCACCTCGAAATCTCCAGTGCTCACAGGACAAATATGGCGGCAATTCATGACGTCATAAATTTCCCTACGGTACTGTAGCAGTATACTGGCAGTCCATAACGGAACGGATTTTTCAGCAGTAAGACCACTGCGCAGTGCTCGCAGTGTATATCGGAACATACCCAAAATAAATAGGATATTTGACAGTATTAAAAATAACTTGCGTATTATGATCATCCTGTTAGATAATAATCTCTAATAAAATTTATTTCTTAGAATCTGCAGACAAAATATATTAAGCTTTAGAAAAAAAAAGTAAAGAAAATGCAACATTTTAAGGAATTTTAATGAACAACAAAAACGCCATGTAATTGGTTGTCGTTGCAATTATGACAGGTTCTGTTTACCGGCGTGTGACGTCACATGTTAACAGGAAACGGGCATGTCAAAACAGTGTTATTAGAGAAACGTAATTATACCTAAATACAATTTGTGGCTCATTTTTTATAAACAAAACCAGAGTAGACACGAAATTAAAACATAAATTTAACTTCAATATCTCTTCTGTAATACTATTTGTTTACAACGTAAATAATAGATCAATAGGTTATTTCGCCTTGACATATTTTCCGGCAAGTGACGTCACAAAAGCCACGTGATCAGCGCCATTACATAGAGCAGCGTTTATAGCGCGATTTCGGCTGTTTAAAACTTTAGAAATTGTTTTCATCTAAATTAGGACAGATTCTCAGTAAATATATTGACAGTGTGTTTTGTTACATTTTTACAAAAATAAAACAACTATTTAAAATAGTTTTCAGAAAAACATCAAATACTCTATTACCCGAAGCGATACAATTAAATACCTATAAGTTTTTCTCATTCTAAGTAATACGCGTGTAAGTTAAAATAATAAGGTATTCTATTCTGTTTGAAATAGTAATTGTAGAGTGTTCATTTGATTCAAATAAACCATAAAAAAAACGTATTTTAACTTTTTTTATACTCGCGCAAAAGCTGTGCGCCATATTCATGACGTCATTCCGATATGTACCCAAAACAGACGGACAGTGAATATCATTTTATAGATCAGATAAAAAGAACGCCATCTCACGATCTAGCTAAATAAATATAAGTATGGTAAGAAAAGCGCCATCTAAGATTTTAATTTATAATAAATAGGCGTCTGAATGGATTTTTTTTAGTATAGCCTTATGCATGAAAAATTATTCAAATATAATAAAACTAGGCGTCTGTTTACGACTAATTTGATAGATGTTATATCTATTCCATAACTCTCCGGTTGATTGGTAGAGAATGCCTACTGACATTAATCCGCCATTTGTACGCTTTTTTGTGTAAAGGAGTTTAAATAAATAAAATGTGCTGGACGTCACACCATGGCGGGTCACGTTTTAAGTCACGTGATACATAGACAAAAATCGCAACATTTCATTTTAAGACATATGCAAATATATATTTATTGAAATGTAAATTTTAGTTATGATGCAGTTTTTTATTACTGAAATTTTGTTAGTTAAACTCATCCTATCGTGTCCGGTCAGACGGAAGCCATTGGACTGATAACGTTACCTTTTCTTGGGATTTGTCCTTAGTAGCAGCCTTATTTGTATAGCGCATACGACCGGGACTGCGTTCCTGCCTCTTGTCACGGTACGGCTCGAACCGATTCTGCTGAAGGTTGTTGTTTCTACAAATAAAGAAATAATTTTAATACACTCACTGCCAGTTGATTAACGTTTATTGAAAATTTCATTAGTTTAAAGTGACTTTACCAATACAAATTTGACATTCATTATTAGGGCGTCATTCAACCTTAATGGACGTTTTGTTAGAATAATATGGCAACACAAATTATAATATTAAGTTGGTAGTGGTACTTTTAAGTTTTTTTATGTTACGGTTGGCTTGACTGTCATATATATATAATCTCTTCCTCATGTAACGTGCAAGAAAACCGAATAGTTACTTAAATAAAAACAACGTTAAAACAAAAACAGTTTTCATTTCATTAGTTTGTACAGGTTATGGGCCCAGAAGCGCATACCTGTTAGTAAAATAAGTAAAGTAGAATCAGTGATAACATCGAGCGTTATTTTTTATATCGGCGAAAAGTGAGGGTAGGTCTGAACGCGCCAATAAAATTTTCGTCGAGAAGGAATTACTTGCTCTTGATAAATAGCAAGGAAGGGCAGCGCGATGGAAGCAAATCCAATAAATATCACGAATAATGTTATGAAACTGGAAGGAGCTCGGAACTGGAATATATGGAAATTCCAAATGACCGTACTTTTGAGGGGTCAGGGTTGGCTGGATATTGTAGAAGGACGGACTGTGAAACCTGAGGATGCTACTGATCGAAATGCTTGGGAGTCGAAGGACGCGAAAGCTCAAACACTTCTGGTGACAAGGATGTCTGAAGATGTAATGTTACATCTTGTCACTTGTACAACTTCGTCTGAAATGTGGAAGAAGCTTCTCAGTGTATACGAGCAGAAATCTGAGACAAGTATTCATATTATCCAACAGCGATTTTTCCAGTATAAATATGAAAAAGGAATTGAAATGTCTGTATTTTTGTCTAAGATACATGAAATACAAAATCAGCTGAAACAGTTGGGCGAGGAAGTCTCAGATAGGTTCGCTATAACTAAAGTGTTAATGAGTTTACCGGACGAGTATAAACACTTTGTTTCGGCTTGGGAGTCGGCTCCAGAAGACAAACAGACTTTTGATAATTTAGTGACTAGGCTGCTAATCGAGGAGGAGAGACTGAAAGAAAAGACACAAGAAAAAGATAATACACCGTCCTCATCGGCGTTTGTAGCTAGAAGAAACTTTAAGTGTTATAGATGCGGTAAATCGGGACATTTTCAAACAGAGTGCAGAAGTAATAGAGATAGTGAGAAAAAGGTGAACGATAATAAGTGTTTTTACTGCGGCAAAATCGGACATTACAAAGCACAGTGTCGGTTTAGAAGGTCAAAGGACAATAAGAAGATGAGTAATGCATTTATTGTGTCGGACTCAGTGCATAAACAATACGAAGAATCAAAGTGGCTAGTTGACTCTGGAGCTAGTGAACATATGTGCCGCGATCGTTCATTGTTCTCATCATTTCAAAGTGTTGCGCAAAAATCGGTAATAGTTGGTAACGGTGCGGTCATTAGTGTGTTGGGATATGGACAGATGGCGGTGCTAGTCAATAACGGAAGTGAATGGATTGACTCGACTATAGACAATGTGTTATTCGTTCCTGATCTAAAGACTAATTTATTCTCTGTGAACCGCGCCGCTGACCGGGGATATGTCATAATGACAGATGACAGCTCGTGCAAATTTCTCAAAAATGGCGTTGTTTGTGCAATTGGAAAAAGACTTGAGAACTCATATTACTTGGATTTTCGTTTCAAATGTGAAGTTGCAAGTGTTGCAAAAGTAGCTACAGATAATTTGAACGAATGGCATGAAAAGCTGGCTCATCAACACTTTGACTACGTGAAGAAAGTGTTGAACAAAAATAACATTGAAATAAAACAATCTTCAGTTCCTCAATGTGAAAGCTGCTTAAAGGGAAAGATTCACCGGTTACCATTTAAGAAAAGTGACAGCGTAACCACCAGGACATGTGAGATAATACATGCTGATACATGTGGACCCATGGAAGAAGAATCGATTGGTGGTTCCAGATATTTTGTTATTTTGAAGGATGACTATTCTAACTTCAGGACTGTGTATTTTGTCAAAGCAAAACATGAGATTAAACGTTGTCTGGAGGATTTTCTGAATAAGGCGGAGAATGTAACTGGGAATAAAGTCAAGACTTTAAGGACTGACAACGGATTAGAATTTATAAACAAAGAAGTGATGGAAATTTGTTCAAAAAGAGGGATAATTCATGAAACTACTGTAACTTATACACCGGAACAAAACGGGAAGGCTGAGCGGGAAAATCGAACACTTGTTGAAGCCGCAAGGACTATGTTGCATGCAAAGGATCTGCCTAAGAAACTGTGGGCTGAAGCAGTAAACACAGCTGCTTTTGTGTTAAACAGGACAGGAAAAGGCAAAGAGGGAAAATCACCCTATGAAATATGGACAAACAAAAAATACAACATTCATCAATTGAAGGTGTTTGGTTGCCCCGTGTATGTACACATTCCAAAGGAAAAGCGAAGAAAATGGGATACAAAAGGGGAAAAGGGAATAATGATTGGCTATGGTGAACATGTGAAAGGCTACCGGGTTTATTTTCCTGAGAGAAATTGTATAGATACAAAGAGGGATGTGGTTTTCTTCAATCAAGATATATGTAAAGAGAATGAACCAACAATCATGTTGGATTTGAATGGGCAATTCACTCAAGATGAAACTTTAGAAACAAAGGTGAGTGAGGTGACTGAAGACAGAGGAACTCAAAGTACAAGCGATACCCTCACTACTCTTAATGATGAATCTACAGGAGAGAGCGAGTCTCATAGTGAATATGAACCCTGTGATGATGAATCATCAGAGGGGGAGGAAACTGGAGTTCAGGAAGAAAGGAGTAGGAGAGTGAGGAAGCAGACATCATTTTATCAGTGCCATAATGTTGTAAGTAAAGAAAGTGAACCCACTACATACAAAGAGGCCATGGGAAGAAAGGATGCAAGTAAGTGGAAAGAGGCAATTGAGAAAGAATTACAAACCTTAAATGATAATAATACTTGGGTTTTTAGTGATGCACCGGTGAGTAAAAATATTGTTAGTAGCAAGTGGGTTTTTAAGTTCAAGGGAAATAGTAACAACCAGTACAAAGCTAGACTAGTGGCTAGGGGTTTCGAACAGGATAGTGACTTTGATTTAGGTGAAATTTATGCTCCTGTTGCAAAGCTTTCAACTTTTAGAGTTTTTGTTGCAATAGCTACTCATTTGAATTTACCAATATATCAAATGGATGTTACTGGGGCATTTTTATATGGTGATATAGATAGAGATGTTTATTTAAAATTGCCAGAAGGGGCTTATTCTGGGGAGAAAAATGTTGTCAAATTAAAGAAAGCATTATATGGTCTCAAAAATTCACCTAAGTGTTGGAACAATAAATTCAATTCTGTCATTAGTAGAGAGGGGTTCATTAAGTCTAAAAATGATTCATGTTTATTTAAGAGGTGTATTGGTAAAGACAAAATGTATGTTTTATTATATGTCGATGATATTTTACTTTTTGGTACAAATGAGAGACATATTGTAAAACTTAAGAACATATTGAATAAAGAATTTGAAATGAAAGACATGGGGTTAATATCAAATTTTCTGGGTATAAATGTAAAGCAAAATTTAGAAACAAGTATAACTGAACTGGATCAAACAAGTTATTTGGAAAGTATTTTGAAAAGGTTTAATATGGAAAATTGTAAAGATATGTCATCCCCTATGGATATCAATTTTAACACTAAAATATTTGTTAATGAAACTGTTCATAAAGATAAAAATGTTGAAAAGTTGTGTAGGCAAATAATAGGTAGTTTGATGTATGCGGCATCAGGCACAAGACCTGATCTCTGTTTTCCAATTTCTTTGCTGAGTAGATATCAATCTATTGCAAATAATGAATTATTAAGTTCCTTAAAGAGACTGTTGAGATATATTAAACATACATTAAATTACAAATTGGTTTTTAAATGTAAAGATATTAATTTACAAGGTTTTTGTGATGCTGATTGGGCAGGAGATGTGTTGGACAGAAAGTCCACCTCCGGTTATATGTTCAAGTTGTCAGATTGTTTGGTTTTGTGGTGTTCTAAAAAGCAAGCCTCAGTAAGTCTATCTTCCACAGAATCAGAATATGTATCAATGAGTATGGCTGCTAGTGATGTATCATGGCTGATAAATTTATTAACTGACTTTAACTGTGAAAATATTTGCCCTGTTAATATATTTTGTGATAACCAGTCGGCAATAATAAATGCAAACTCTGATACTATTAAAAGATTGAAACATATAGACATACGATATCATTTTGTAAAAGATCTAGTGAAAGAAAATAAAATCTGTATAAAGTATATAAAGACTAACGAGCAACCTGCAGATATGTTAACTAAAGTTTTAAGTAAGGAATTGATTTTGAAACATTTAAACAAATGTGGTGTAACAAATTTAAGTCTTAATTATTAATGCTAAGTTGTAAGCTAAAGTTGCTTTTCTTTTTATTTAAATATATCTCTAAGAAAATGTATTTGTGTTGAGAAGGGGTGTTAGAATAATATGGCAACACAAATTATAATATTAAGTTGGTAGTGGTACTTTTAAGTTTTTTTATGTTACGGTTGGCTTGACTGTCATATATATATAATCTCTTCCTCATGTAACGTGCAAGAAAACCGAATAGTTACTTAAATAAAAACAACGTTAAAACAAAAACAGTTTTCATTTCATTAGTTTGTACACGTTTGTGCAACTCACGGTCAGACCCATACGGAGTAGCTAAATGACGTAGTAGATAAGCACCGCGGCCCGTGAACTTTAATGACTTTAAGTAACTTTCGCAGGGGTCGGTCACGGGATGGGTGACCAAAAAATTATTATCTCGAGCCACTCAGAGCTTCGGGAGGCACGTTAAGCCGTTGGTCCCGGCTGCGTCTAGTCATTAATACCCTCCAATCCGCATTGGGCCAGGTCGGGGGTCACGCATGACACACGTCTTAACAACCCGTAACGGGTATTGTGTTATTGTCCGTGGTAAATTTTACTGATTCAATCTCTTGATGAAAATGAGCAGTATCATTGATTACCATCTTGCAGATATTCGATGAAGCTGTAATTGACGAGTTAACTGTTTCTCGCAAAATATTTAAACTTTCATATAAATATATTAAACCACTATCCAATTTATTTTGCTCCAAAGAGTAATTAAATATCATATTTTCATTCATTATAAATCGTCCCGCGAAGACAAGCACTCACGTGAAATTTCGAGCCCCGACGTCACATTTCAATAAACATGAGTAGATTGCATTTGCAATTAAGAAATTATAAATAATAATAATTATATTTAGTTTACTGAAATATGACGTCAGACGACGCTGAGTCATAGTAGCCTACATTTCGGTTCTTGTAATCCACGTTTTATTAATAGCAACACATTTTTACAAAACTAATATATACATAAAATTTATTCAAAAACAATAAATACTAAATAGTTGTTGTTTACATATAAATTAACATTCCCAAAATATTACACAATTAATTGTTATAACTGTGAAGTAGCCTATTGCATCATTCTTTTTGGTCCTAGAATTAAAATCACCGGTATGTGTTACCTGTTATATGGCCGCTCTCTGCGCGGCTCCAGATCATCACTGATATCGGAGAGTACACCCGGTGAACCCGCCCTACGCTCTTGTCGACCCGCGAACCTCTGTCACAACATATAAACTTTTTTTAACACACATATAGGACAGAACAGACGTAATTAATAAAAAATAGTGTCCCAAACAACTGATGCCTACATCCAACAGATATTGGGTACAGCATATGTTATTCTCGGTGGCGCATTGGATAAGCGCCGCGGCCCGCGATCGTTGTCGTTAAGAAACTTTCGCAAGGGTCGGTCACGGGATGGGTGACCAAAAAATTATTATTTTCTCGAGCTACTCCGTGCTTCGGAAGGCACGTTAAGCCGTTGGTCCCGGCTGCATTTGCAGTCATTCGCATTGGGTCAGCGTGGAGGCTCATTGCCCATCCTCCCGAACCATCCATAAGGAAGGCCTGAGCCCCTGCAGTGGAGACGTAAAAGGGCTAATGATGATGATGACGTCATTAGAACCGACCACATTTTCAACTAGACCCTTTTCTACTTTAACACACTCGGTACAAAGTATGTTACAAAAATTTAATTGAACAAGCATACAAGGCATCGTAGGATACATATACATGTCTCACATAGGAAGAAAAGAAAATACTCAAGAAACAATAACCTTTCATCGGTAAGTTATTTATTGAACCTAAAACTTTTATATATTAATAGCACATATAAGTAGTCTTCATGTCCAATTATCTGGCGATTTTGCGTTAATTTATCAAAAGTTTTGTTTACATCGTAGAGGTTATGTTTTTGTGTATAGTGATAACACAATTTTTTTTTATATTCTATTATCATAATAATAGAGATTTTTGGTAACAGACGTGTCCAAATGCCAGTTTTGAATTCTTTTCGAGTACGAGTTTTAAATGTTTTATCTAGCTTTTTTATGTAAGTAAAGAATCAGGAGTGAATTAAAAAAAGACAAGTACTTACAGTGTAACTATTAAACATAGGTTTCGTAGGAGCGGCGACTATAGGAGGCGATGGATCTCTCTTATCATCTTTTCTGTTAGGGAAACTATAAAAAAATATATAAGATATAAAAATATATAAGAAAAGAAACAAGCCTTTTGTTAAATATCCTGTATAGACGAATTAAAAGAGCTTAAGCCATATAATTTGAAAGTCCTCATTTCCAGTTCCATTATCAGACCTTCAATATTCAAAGCCCTTGTCAAGACATATCAAACGAACTCAAATTTGATGGAGTTTCATTGTTCAATTACAGAGGTCCCATAGCTTTCAACTTTCCATTCAGTACAGATAATCTCCATTCCATACTAATATTGCATTGTGGAGCGTGTTCGAAACGAATAATCGACTCGCCGCATCACTAGTTTTAAGTTGCTGTAACGGTTTTTTTTCATTATTTTATTCCTTTTCTGTTGGTTCAAGCGAGTACACGCATTTGTATAAAACCCGAATTTTATTAATTTGCACCTTTTAATACCAGACCCCTACATGGTCCTAATCTACGCCAGATATTAAGTTCCAGCTGATTCATTGGTTACGAAACCGGTTTACTTCGCATTTGGATTCTACGCGCAGTAATTGTATTGGGGATTGCGCATCGTAAAAGAGTGGTCGAGAGTAGTTCAAAGTATAACGGAAAAAAACGTTTGTGAAGTGGAGCAAATAAATTAATTTAAGAACCCAACACTCTAATCAGGTATTTTTAGGTGTACAATTGAGTTTTATATAAGGTTAGTAATATTCAATCTACTAATTTCTAACTAAACTGTGTAATTTTGTACGACAAGGCACCGGTCACAAATTATTGTGAAAACTTGCAGTGTAGATAAATTTAGTTATGGTAGTCAATTATTTATGCTGTTGTTTGAGTTGACTACCAATTATTTTCAACGAATTTATCATTATTTTTACACTCATAATTTTTAATTTTCAATTGTAGGTACCGACATATTGTACGACATAGTAGATGAATTCATTTAATTGAAATTATTTAGCCTTATTTATTTGTTATTCTCAATTAATTCAATCAATTCGTAATTATTTTGTGTCAATATTTGTATTAATTATTTGTAAAAATCAGTCAATATAATTTGAATACGGTAGGTGTAAAATTATTTAAAATTTGTATCGTCTCATCGCAGGTAATAAATAGCATAGGATAGGATACATACCTGTTGTAATAGATAGCCTAGTACATAAGTAAACGTTATTACTGTATAAATTCCAGGATGACAGAGGAATTAAAAGTGCCAAGTCGACCCCAGTCTCCCAGAAATTCTGACGAAAAAGACTTAATCAAAAAAAGAAGCGTTATTAAAAGACGGTTAACTGCGTTCGCGAATTATTTAACGACTTTAGAAGGATCCTCGTTGAGTGGTCTGGAGGCCAGGGAGTTACAACTACGAATTGGTAAGGTTGAACCTTTATATAACGCTTACGATGAGATACAGTTGAAGATTGAGTGCCTTTCCGATGATGATTTACAAACAACCGAACGAATTGATTTTGAAAATAATTATTATCGTGTACTTGCTAATGCAGAGGGAATGTTAGATAATTATCAAAAGGCTCAAAATAAAGTAGAAAGTGAAAATAATTCTACCCGTTCCAAACATAATTTAGTTAAATTACCCACTATTCAGTTGCCGAAATTTTGTGGTTCATATGAAACGTGGATGGAGTTCCGTGATACATTTTCGAGTTTAATTGATAAAAATAATCAAATTGACCAAATAAGCAAATTTCATTATTTGAGAGCATCATTAGAAGGTTCTGCTGCTGTGGTAATTAAATCCATTGAGTTATCAGATTGTAATTATCCTATCGCTTGGAGGCTTTTGTGTGATCGTTTTGATAACAAACGTTTATTAATACAAAATCACGTTGCATCCTTATTTAATATCGAACCTGTCACAAAGGAGTCCTCTGTTAATTTGAAGCGTCTGATCGACCAGGTAAATAAGAATTTACGTTCATTGGAATCACTCGGTGAACCGATCGATCACTGGGATACTTTATTGATTTATATCATTACACAAAAATTAGATATAAAAACATTCCGTGAGTGGGAAGAACACAAAGGTAATTTGCCTAAAGACAAGCCAATAAGTTTCGAAGCCTTTCTTTTATTTATGCGTAATCGTACAGATTTAATTGAGACAATTGAATTGTCACAGAATAATACAATAAGTAACAAGAACTCGACTAAAATAAAAACTATGGTTTCTTATCAAGATCACAATAAAAATAATTCTAATTTATCGTCGCCGAAGCGATGCCCTAATTGTAATGATGATCATTATTTAAATAATTGTCCGAAGTTTCTAGCGTTAAATAGCGCAGCGCGATATAAATTGCTGCCTAGTTATAGGGTTTGTTTTAATTGTTTCCGTAGTGGACATTTCGCTAATTCTTGTAAACGTCCTGGTTGTAAAGTGTGTAAGCGCAGGCATCACACGCTTATTCATATAAACGAGTTTGACGCATCTAATCAGCTGTCTACGAAGATACCTATACCTGCCGAGCGCACAGTTGATCGCGATAAAAACCACATAGTTAGTTCGATGCCTACGCGCACGGGCAATCCGAGTGTCTCGCTCATTACGGGAAGCATCACCGCTGCATGCAATACATCCAGCCAGGTAAATGTCTTATTATCGACTGCGTTGGTAAAATTACGTGATTATAATGGTCGCGAGGTTGTCGCTCGGGCTGTTCTCGATAGCGGGAGTACATCGTGCTTAATGACCGAACGACTGCATAACAAATTGAACTTACCAGCTGATCGAACTAATAGAATTATTGTAGGTATAAATAATAAAACGTCGAGTATTAATAAAATGTGTCGATTGCCTATCGCATCCTTGAGTGAAAGTTACTCTAGTTTTATAAATTGTTTTATTCTGCCGTCGATTACTGATAACGTTCCCGGGTGTCAGATTGATATTAAGAATTTTAATATTCCGTCGAATATTTGTTTAGCGGATCCTAAGTTTTATGCGCCCGCCGCCATTGATATGATCATCGGCGCTGATGTTTTTTGGGACATTTTAGGTTCGCAAAATATTAAATTAGGCGATGGAATGCCGATACTTTATGAAACTAAACTAGGTTGGATAGTTTCCGGTCCTGTCAATTGCGGCCGTATATCTTATTTTCCACAAATGAAATGTAATTTTAATCAAGTTGATTCCGTGACTTCTCACTGTTCTGATGATGACATTCAAACCCAACTTACGCGGTTTTGGCAGCTCGAAGAAGTTGGCCGTCAGTCATCTCATTATTTTCCAGAAGAGAAGCATTGTGAAGAACATTTTTTAAAGAACACAACTCGCCTCGCAGATGGTCGTTTCTGTGTTAGAATCCCATTAAAACAAACACCGAACGTGTTAGGTGATTCATATCAGAGAGCGAAGCACTGTATGTTACCATTAGAGCGCAGGTTAAAAAAAAAAAAATCAGTCATTTAGTAAAATGTACAATGAATTCATGTTAGAGTATGAGTCATTAAATCACATGACAGAGTGTGATCCGATAACATCGGTCCCTCATTATTTCATACCACATCATGGTGTTCTACGCGAAAGTAGTAGTACAACTAAGTTCCGACTAAAGAAAACCCCGCGGATTTAATATCACGCGGCATTGATATTTGTTCACTTCAGTCGTGCTCTTTGTGGTGGCATGGACCAGATTATTTAAAACGCGATCCATCGCACTGGCCTGCTACAGCAAACACTACTGAAAACTTGCCTGAAACTCGTAATGATATCTCATTACATGTTCGTGAATCAAGTCAGCATGAACTCATAGATTTTAATCGTTTCTCAAAATTGCTTAGGCTCCAACGCACTGTAGCATATGTTTTAAGATTTATAAATAATTTAAAAAAGGAAACGATACGTAAAACGAATTTTTTAGATTCTGATGAACTTGAAAAAGCCATGATTGTCATTTTACGTCAGTCACAGATTCAGTCATTTCCGGAATATAAGTTGTTAATTACAGGCAAGGACTTGCCGAAGAAAAGTCCACTTATAAAGTTTAATGTTTATTTAGATAACAATGATTTAATTCGCGTTGGAGGTCGATTAGAAAATTCAATTTTTTCATTTGAAAAGAAACACCCTATAATTATACAGTCCACACATCAAGTAACTAAGTTAATTTTTGAATTCGAACATAAAAAATTAATGCATGCCGGTCCTCAACTTTTATTGGCTACGATTAGAGAAACTTATTGGCCCATAGGCGGTCGAAATCTCGCAAAGAGGTGTTTTCGGCAGTGCATGCGTTGCCAACGTATGAATGGAAAATCATTTAATCCGTTAATGGGTAATTTACCTCAGCAGCGTCTTCAACCTGGTGGCTATCCGTTTGATAGTGTAGGTGTAGATTACGCCGGCCCGGTGGCCGTCGCGAGTCGTACTGGTCGCGGATGTAGGCTTATTAAATCCTACATTGCACTTTTTGTATGTTTCACGACTAAGGCGGTACATCTGGAGTTGGTGGGTGATTTAACGAGCAATAACTATTTATTAGCGTTGCGTAGATTTATATCACGCAGAGGAAAGCCCACTCATATATTTTCTGATAACGGTACCTCATTTGTGGGCGCTTATAACGATATTTCAAAATTTTTAAATAGTAATAGTGACTCACTGGCTTCGGATATGGCACAAGAGGGTATTCGTTTTCATTTTATACCTGCTTATAGTCCTACTTTCGGTGGCCTCTGGGAGGCTGGTATCAAGTCCTGTAAATTTCATTTAAATAGAGTGCTGGGCCAATGTAATTTAACGTTCGAGGAGCTCACTACCACGTTAGTACAAATCGAGGCGATACTTAATTCTCGGCCACTCTCTCCGTTGTCATCGGACCCCGCAGACTTGACACCACTCACACCCGGTCATTTTCTCATCGGCCGTCCACTAACTGCTTTGCCGGACCGGAACTACAGTGGCTATCCTACCAGTAGATTGACACGTTACCAGCGCATTGAACAGTTACGTCAGCATTTTTGGGCAAGATGGAGCAAGGAATACGTTAGTGAACTTCAACAACGAGTCAAATGGCAATCTGACGGATACTCTTTGAAGATCGATACTCTTGTCCTGTTGAAGGAAGATGGTCTTCCACCGTTAAAGTGGAAACTTGGACGTATTGTGGCTGTTCATCCCGGTACCAGTGACAACGTATGTCGTGTTGCGGACATAAGAACGGCGAACGGTGTTGTCCGAAGAAGTTATAGCAGGATAGTACCACTAATGATGCCTGGTGAAGATTTGGTTGAAGGACAAGTCTTCAACGCGCGGGGGCATGTTCGAAACGAATAATCGACTCGCCGCATCACTAGTTTTAAGTTGCTGTAACGGTTTTTTTTTCATTATTTTATTCCTTTTCTGTTGGTTCAAGCGAGTACACGCATTTGTAAAAAACCCGAATTTTATTAATTTGCACCTTTTAATACCAGACCCCTACAGAGCGTGTCAAAGGAAGTTGTTTAGTACACACGTTGGACTAACGGATCATCCGTTAAGTCTCATTATTTTTATATTATAAAGATAAAGAAAAAGATTTGACATAAGATTTTTAACGTCGGCTAAGTCACGTGGATACTGTCAGGATTACATATTTTGTTAGTTCTGGCGTTCCGCCACGATTTTCCGTCAAACAATACTTACCCTAGTAATATACTTAGTATTAATAAAAATAAATAAAATATAGTCACCTCTTCGAGCCGTCCCTCTCTGAAAGAAGAAAAAATAGATCACTTAATATTATAAATCAAAATTAACCCACCACATGTATCTACGTGAATGAGATCAAGTAGAAAAAAAAATATCTAAACAAATTAATAAATGAAACAACATTTAAACGGTGTCATTAAATAATTTTCCAAATGATTTTCACCAATGGATGGAGAGAAAGTAACGAAGAAAGTTTAGGTAATAATAATACATAATAAAACCATTATGGCGGGTGTGGCTAATAAGAGATGTGGCTAATAAGAATCCATATAAATAATAAGTTTAAAAACTATAGATTTCTTCTTAGTTTTTCTGTATACACTATTATATTCTGCATTTTGATCAAATTTTAGGCCTAATTATTAGTTATTTCCTTAAATAACTTCAAAATTTATAAAGAAAACTAGCTTTTGTCGGCGACTTCGTCCGCTTGGTAAAGTTACTTTGAGCAGCATTTCTAACGAATATGTATTCATTTTATCGTGTAAAATACCGGAAATAAAATTTCATCCCCTTTTTTACCCCCTTGGGGGTAGAATTGATCAAAATCCTTTCTTAGCGGACGCCTACGTCATAACATCTACCTGCATGCCAAATTTCAGCCCGATCCGTCCAGTGGTTTGGGCTGTGCGTTGATAGATCATTATCTCAGTCAGTCACCTTTGAGTTATATACATATATTTAGATATATAGTGAGTAGTTCCCTACTAAATAAATAAAAAATAACATATTTCTAAAAATAATTACAAACACTCACCCGACTTAGTACTCAACGACTCTATCAAATCCTTGTCAACGACCTCTTCCAATGTACAATCTTCTTTTTCACAGCAATGAGGACCCTTGAAAAGCCATTGGTGAATACGGTCTCTGTGATGTAAATGATTGTTTGTTTTAGTTAGACATTGATAGCCAATAAGCTGTAGTGTGGACGCCGAAACAATGCATTTCAAAACTGCCGTCCTATTCTGTAAAAATCCAGAACTGAATTCGAATTCACTCAATTATCCGAATTCACGTCATTTAGTGTAAAAATTCCATTGATTCCATTATTTTTGTATTAAAATACAAAACAAGATTAGATCGATTCATATGTGTGTCAAATATTCTATTTCTATGTCAATTCGAAACTCATTTCACGATAAAAATATTTTCGTTTTTTTGTCCTATTATGTAATAATAAGCAAGCTTTAAAAATATAATTTTTATGCCCACTGACTAAATTTGAAGCTAAATCTAGTTACTTTACATCCCAGTGAAACATAAAACATACTAAAAAATAACCGAGCTAAATGACTTTAAAATATATAATACTCGTACTTTATATATTTTAATAAATTCTATTTGTATGAAAAAGGGCAGCATAAAAATTAATGAGTTCACAAGTAAAATATAAATACAGAAACAAGACTAACTTCTCTTTCTCGTATTCCTCCTTTTCGATGTTAACGGGCATGAGACGACCGAATTTATCCTCTATTCTCTTTGCGAAACGGTTCATAATGACGGCGACACCCTCGCGATACTTCTGCTGAGACCTATACGGTAACAACAGCTCGCTCGCTTTAGGGAAGTGACGCACCTGCATACAAATATTGTACACTAATAATATATCTTAAAAGTGATATCATAATTATAGTTTTTATAGCTCTTCATATTTCGAGAATCATCTCGAAATATGAAGAGCTATAAAAACTATGTTAACTTTTAATTAAGTAAAAATTCAATACATTGACTTTCTACATAATATGTATTTATTTTCGTTTATTGTCTATAGCCGTATTCTGACAATTTCAATAATTACAACAACAATTAAACATGTTTAATTGCCTTAAGATTAAATCAAAATTTTAACTTTTTTTATACCCGCGGAAACGCTATCCTATAATTGTGATATGTATACAAAACCTTAATTCTATGTACTAAACAGATGCATAGAGTAGACGATTAAAAGATATCAATCAACCAAGAACAACGCCATTTAACGATCGATTACGAAATAAAAAGATATAAATGATCTAAAAACAGCCCTAAAGGCATTCGATTTATAATTAATAGGCACATCTTTATATAGACTATTCTGACAGCTGTCGCCACAGTGGCGTCACACAAGGGTGGGTCGTGTTTCAAGTCACGTGATACACAGACAAACAATCACGACTTTTAATTTTAAGATAATAAGACAATTAAGACTCAAAATCAGAATCTATATGTTAATTACGATGAACCTCGTGAATTCATAAGTTTTGAGACAAACTTTTTATTGAAAACATAAATTAAAATGTTACTGGCTGTTATTTATTTTATACCGATTTTAAATTTGGAATGTAAACTCCACAGAACATAGAGAGAGAATAGAAGTAGTAAGTGGGCGGGGCACGCGTCGCTGGCATATGCGCTTTTACTCATATGACGCCCTTTCCTCGGTTTTATGTTTGCCAGTCGTTCGTCAATCGTCGAGTGGTGATTTTACAGATTTTTTCTATAAAAAATGCCGTTTTGTGCTATTATCACTTGCAAAAAGCAAAGCAAAGTATACAATCTAACTAATGCGAACATTTCCTTTCACTGGTAAGTACAATTTTAGTGCTAAAATATAAAAAACGTAATAATTTGACACAATGTTAAATAAAATATACATTGATTGCTCAAACCAACATCAATGTTTCTGACCCCATTACTAAACAGCAATGTAAATCATTTTGTGCACTTTTGCAAAAAATAGTGCTGTGTAATGCCTCCATTTGTCTGAAATGTACCGATAGGCTGCTGCTGCTCGGAATCGTATTGTTAATTATATGGATCGTAATCGATAACTAAAACATATTTATTTAGAGCTTTTCTTTCATCATTTCATAACAACGTTATCGATAAATATATGCCATAATTATATAAAACTAAAAAATACTGTTTACAAGGGAAAATTAAAGATGAACTGACTGAACAAATGAAATAATGAACTGTCCAGGCACTTTTTTTACGAAGATTCGGTTAATTATTTACACGCAGATAAATATTAAAAATTACTGATGTGCTATAAATATCTAAGTTACGAAGTATATCACCGTTTTATGAACAATACATAAATTAAACGAAACTTCGTGAAAAGCTAAGAGTTGACCTAATAGGTCTTGTTAGAAACTGATGAAACTGGATTTCACTTATTTTGCATTACTTATATTTCAGTTTCCCTAATAACTTTACAACGGATTGCCTTGTTTACATAATTAATTTTGCCCTATCTGTTTTAGACCTAAACCTATCAAATGAATTTCAAAACAACATAATATCTATATAAACAAAAAATTATGTTTTCAACTAACGTAATATTGTTGGTGGTGTGAATTTAATTTACAAAATTAATTTTTAGGCGTCAATTTAATTTACCTTATTATGCTTATTCATAATCGGAAACTATTATTATAGAAATCGAGTTAAGAAAGCCACTTTAAAGAACCGCCCACAGAACAGCTTTTATCAGTTTTTTTGTTGCTCCATATTTGCACATAAGTTTATAGACGCATGTCTCAAACGGATGTGACTTTATATGTAGATTGACGTTTGTACGTACTTATCGCTTTAGTGTCTATCTTCAAACTTTTTTTGTCACGGCTTTCAAACTCATACTTGACCAGCAATTTCTTATTGTCCAGTCGTTGCAATTAATAATGTAGCTACTACTATTATTACAGATATAAAACTTAGAATAATAAAGTAAAACAAACATGGCTATGATCAATTTATTAGTGTAATGATCATATTAGTTATTATGAAATGAAATGAAAATATCTTTATTCAAGAAGGCTATTACAAGCACTTGGAATGGCAAGTTTATTTTTATTTCTTTTTTTTTGTGAAGGAATCGTAATGTTTTCTTGCGTACATAATATTTTCATTGATGTATTGAGAGGCAACAGTCAAAATATTTATTTCTTTAAATATTTCTCTGAGAGATTCTCTAGACCGTAAATTATATATAGCGTGGACAGCTCTCTTTTGTAGAATAAAAATATCTTGAATGCTAGCCGCAGAACCCCATAACAATAGATAATACGTCATTCATTACACTATGAAAATAACTAAAATATACCAATCTTGCCATTTCAACATTTGTTAAGAGTCTAATTTTCTTAACAGCAAATGCTGCAGAACTCAGTCTACTTGACAAATTATCAATATACCAAAATACCAAGGAACTTTGTCGATTCCACCATCTCAACTTTTTCACTATTTACATTTATAAGTATATTAACATGCCTCACATTAGGTAATGCAAACTTTATGTATTTCGTTTTATTTGAATAAAGCTTTAAATAATTATTACTATCAAACCACTGTAGAAAATTGTCGAACTAAATTACATTGAACTGTTTCATAACAAAATTTAAAGCTCTTATTTTATCAACTAATATGTCACATCACTAATATGCACAATCGGAATGATACCAGTAAGAAAAAAATACAAATTAGGCTTAATGTAATTAATACAAAAATTCTGTTGTTTTCTTAATTTTTGTTTTTTTTTTTACACTTTCCCTCGCTTAATTATATTACTCCACAGACATACGATAGAGTGTATCATTAAGTTTTCTTAGTTTTTGTACTGCGTTTTTTAAAAGATATTTTAATAAATTATGTAGGGAAAAGCCTTAATTTTTCAGTATTCACTTGGTTTCAGCAAAATCTTATATGAATAGTTCGCACATAAAATGATGACCCCAATTTTTTTAAATGTGCATAATCTTAAAATATTTTTTTCCTTCTGGTATCCCCATATACAGCCACGTGACAGTTCAACATTCATGTTAAAGTAAATTATTTATTATCACGTTGAATTAGAGTTTGTTTTTAATCGTGTGATTTCTTAGCTTAGTATCTTTTTGGGATTTGATTTATGTTATCGCGAACCTATCGCGTGGCGGTTTTTCATGTAGTGAACAAAATGATCATTTCATCTAATCTGTATTTGTGTGCGGAGAGGCGACACTCGGTTCCCATACTAATTAATATCATTATACTTCTAATCTCTCTCTATGTTCTGTGGTAAACTCTTAGTTTATTTTTTATCGCAAAATCATTTGTTCATATTTTCTCGTGATGGAAGGAACGAAACAATTACGTGCAACTGTCATTTCGCTATTTAAGGCGGGGAAAAAACCGATGCAGATTTTCCGCGAGCTGAGAAGTTTCCCTGTAAACCGTAACTTCGTCTGTTACACAATACAGTAGTACCAGTAGAAAAGTTCTCTGCAAAATCGCCAAAAGTCGGCCACGCTCTGTGAGGACGCCTGCAAACATCAAAATCATCCGAGAGCGACTTCGCCGAAATTCAAGTCGCATTCAGAAGAAACTCGCTCTGCAGACTAATATATCGCGCGTTTCAGTGAACAGAATATTGAAATATGATCTTAAGAACATATTTCAATTCAAAGGCCTATAGCCGTAGAAAAGTTCACTTATTAAACGATCGTCTTCGTAAGTTACGACGCGAAAGTTGTCCATTGCTGCTGAGGAGACATGATGCCAGAATTTTCACTGACGAGATGATTTTTACTGTTGAAGAAAAGTTCAACCGACAAAACAATAAAGTGTACGCTAAAACTAGCAAGGATGTCCCAGTTTCTGCACATCCCGTGCGCACTCATCGTCCGACTAGTGGATGGGAATATCGTATGAAGGTGTCACTCCGCTCCATTTCTGCTAACAGGTGTCAAGGTGAAAGCGAAGAATTATCAGTGACAACTTTAGAGCCCGTGGTGAAACTCCTGTCTGATACGCTATTTCTCAATAAGGATTGGATTTTTCATCCCATAAGGCAAAAAACTCAAGCTTGGTTGAAGGGAGAATGTGCCGGCCTTCATCGCGGCGGACGAGTGGCCCTCCTCTGGTGGCGGTACGGGTGACCAAAACATTTGTATCTCGAGCTACTCCGTGCTTCGGAAGGCACGTTAAGCCGTTGGTCTCGGCTGCATTTGCAGTCGTTAATGCCCTCCAATCGGCATTGGACCAGCGTGGTCGTGGCCCATCCACCTTAACCATCCATAAGGAAGGCCCGTAAAAGGACTGATGATGATGATAATGATGATGATTACTATACGATCTATGATATGGTACAAGAACCAAGTAATATTTTTAAACTCACACGATTTGTATACATTATAATTATATGCAATCGGGTCTTGTTCGTGCATTTTTTAAAACAATTAATTTACCTCGACGTTTCGGCTACGTTACAGCAGCCGTGGTCACGAGGAGACTGGAGAACTGGCGGGTGTCCGGTAATAAAATATATCCGGTAATAATGTTTTTAATATCAATTAAAAACATTATTACCGGATTACCCTCAACTAAAATCAGAAGACGACACCCGCCAGTTCTCCAGTCTCCTCGTGACCACGGCTGCTGTAACGTAGCCGAAACGTCGAGGTAAATTAATTGTTTTAAAAAATGCACGAACAAGACCCGATTGCATATAATTATAAAGAACCAAGTATATAATGACTGGCTAATACTGACTATGTAATTGAATCGATGCCAGAAACAGGTCATGTGGTTGATGATGGTTCGCGGATGACCCTGCTTGGAACACAGCGTGCAGATGTAAGAAGGCTCGTAGTGGGCTTCCTCGGGAGGGTGCTCCACCAGGTACTCCACGCCCACTAGAGGAGTTCTAAACACAACAGCATATTGTTCAACAGGCCTACCGCCAATTACCATTGTCAATTTATAGAAAAATATACAGATAAATACTTTACTGCATACATAGTATTACTTATTATATTTTTAAAGTTTAAAGTCGTATGTGATACGAGAGCCGTATGTGTTACTTACCTACACTATAAATACCCAATTAAATAATAAATGATAATACTTACTTGCATGCGTCGAGAGAATCT
The DNA here is from genome assembly GCA_918026875.4 of Diatraea saccharalis. Classification (NCBI taxonomy): domain Eukaryota; kingdom Metazoa; phylum Arthropoda; class Insecta; order Lepidoptera; family Crambidae; genus Diatraea; species Diatraea saccharalis. The sequence continues at coordinate 6,132,047 of OU893341.1, read as the reverse complement.
TGAATATGGCAACGGACGTTTCTATATTTATTGTATTTTATTTCAAGATCCGACGGGTTGTTATGGTAATTCACTTCTTCAGCCATTTTCTGTAGAACCGTTGCTGTCGCTAAATGAAAGAAATAAATATTTTAACTTTTATAACTGGTCAAATTTCTAATGTCAATTAAAGATATCCCCTTTGTCGTCATACCCCGCGCCCCTGTACCGCGCGGGCGAGGACTCATTTAAACGGTCATACTATAACGTCAAATTCCGGTATCGTTCATCCAATATCTTTCAAAAAAACGTCGCGATCACAACCTCTATCACATGTCATATAGTTGTTGTGTTCGTGAATATCTTTCTAATGTCAAATTCTAAGGGAAGGGAATATGAAATTAGACATATTAGTCTCTGTTTTTATAGTGAACTAAACTTATCTATGTTTGTGTAGAAATTAGGGGTCTGTATCATACAAAATAGGAAACGAGGCAATCATTTACAGAAACAATTTCACTTTATCCTCACCTCCACCTTTTTCCTTAGCTGCACCTTTTTCGCTCAGAATATAAGGATGCTCTTCAAAAATGTTTGTAGGCCAAATATTTTTCATCGCCAACTTGGTTTTGTGCTTCTTCCCAGATATATGAGTCTGAAAAAAAAAAACAATAGTCACTTTAAAGTTAATATATTTCTACTTATTAACACAATTAGCTGTTTTCCCGCGACTTCGCCCACGTAAATTATATACCCTAGGTTACCCGCCTATAATGTGGTTTCCTATAGGTGAAATCATTTTTAAATCAGGCCAGTAATTTCGATGCAAACAAGCTAATAATCAAATATTTTCTTTTAATTTGTATTTTTGTATAAGTGCAATGTTTTCCTCACAAATCAATGGTGACAGATATATTTATTATTTTGTGATCTAGTAACAATAACTGTGCCACATAGGGTTGTAGTTGAAGCGATATTGCCTTACAATAATTAAGCTAACTTATGCAGAATAGCCCTACGGGTATTCTGCCAACAAATATAAAGTTTACCTGCAGGATGCTCTCCCCGCTGCACACTGCCGCGCATGGGTAGCACAGGTATATCCATTTGCCGGAGATGTCCCTCCCGCGACGTTCCACCATGCACCTCGTGTCGCCATCCTCAACCTTGATTTTCAAACTGTTCAGGTGCTCCAGGAACTCTTGCTCCGCCTACCAAATATACAACAAAGCTATTAACAAACACATTTATACAAATATATATCCACCTCTTCATATCAGATTCAGAATCTGATTAATCATTGTGTAGTTATAAAAAAAATATAAAACGACGCCACAGAAACAAGTATTAATGCACCTAAAAATAATCCGTGACAAGAGGGTCAAAACATGATAAATGAAACTATACACTTTTAGTTACGTTTATTTTATTTTATTATAATCATATATTTTACTTGTTTAGTAGGTTTGTATACTTACCAGCTGCTAAACTCATTGTACTTAATTTAAATTCACACAAAATAAGGTGCGATATTCGTATATCTTTTGACGGTAACACAACACATATACACTCTAAACTTATAATATTGTATTTTTTCTACACTTTTTATTTAACGTCGCTTTTTTTGCAATGCTATGACATGACCTATATCGTTATATATCAACGTAAAATTTATTAATATAGTCAGTTTATAATTTAAAACACCAAATCATAAACCGGGCATGTTTAAAAGTGAGAGTCTGATTCGCGCGTCGATTCTATAGTCGCGCGCGCGACTATAGAATCTTAAGGGTTAATCTAATGAAAAGATTATTTTCTGATTCTTTTTTAAACCAATACTTTCGGAGATAAGGGGCACTCTATTTTCTCTATTAAATAATTGAAACCTTTTTTTATCTTAAAGCGGAAAAGTATATATTTGAGATTCTTACATCAAGCTCTTTACTTTGATATCTCATATAATACTATATTATTTACTGTACAAAATTTAAAATCAAAAACGAATGAATTAATATTGTAATAGATCTTAATTTCACTCACTGACTCAAAAAGTCACTTATAAAGAGCTTTCTATACAGAACACTCACAAGTTGACCCATTTGGATATTTTTTCGCATCAAGCTCATCAACGAAATTTATGACCATTTCCTTAAGAATATTTCTTTGTATTTATTATGATTCGGTTACATTCTATGTTTAACTAGAAGGTGGGATATGTTGCGCACCAAAGAAGTAAAAATCCAAACCAGAATTCGAATTCACTTATGTGTCCGAATAGTATAGAAATTCTGTTGATTCCATTATTGTATAAAAATACAAAACAAAATTGAATGATTCATACGTGTCTCAGATATTCTATTCCTATGATATTTCGAAACTCACTTCACTTATGCCACGAAACGTTATTACCAATTCAAGGTTAAGCGAATACAGCTTTTTAAGTGAATTCGGACACATGAGTGACTTTGAATTCGGGTTGAGATTTTTACAGAATCGCGGGGCTGAGATGTGCTCAATATTTTTTTAATCCAGCAATTTGTTTAAGGAGCACCTTGGGATTTTAATGATTGATCTTTTAACTGTATTGTCCTGAGTTTCCAACTTTACATCTTAATTTTAGAAAGTTGTATTTAGCAACCTTGTGTTAATATAAATAAATAATAAAAGATAGTAGTCTGGTAATATTATTAAAGCCTAAGTCAGCAGAATTACCAATATACGGCTAGCAAATAGACACCCCGTGTAGACTTTTTAGGGCCTGTATGGGTTTCTTTAGGAGTCGAACAAAACATAGAAGAAAATACAAATGCCAATAAAAAATGATAAGGAAACGATGCCCCAGAGGAGTTACCATGAGCTTTAATTGTCGAAGTGTTCAAAAAGCCACTCGCTCTTAACTTCGCCCAGTAAAGTCTGAACGATGCCCCAGGGTGTCCACTCTAAATATCTAAAAAAAATCTCTGACTTATCACTTATCCGGATATTCAAAAGTACGAAATCTTCAGACTAAGGAGTTTCTCTTGCTAGTGGCAAAATAACACTCTTTAATCGGTGTACTACGGTGTACATTAGTATTTTAGTGTTTTGCCTAGGGCGCCAAGTTTCATTGAACCGGCGACGTAAGCCCGTAGTCTACTTAACACCTGGGGCGTGCACAGAGATATCTGGGGTAGGGTATGCAGAAAGTTATTGAAAACAAACTTACCAATTTTCACCATAGTTTAGAACCTTCTAATGAGTCCAGGATCATGATCATTTATATATTTTTTGGTCACCATGAACATCGAAATGTAACAACTTATTTATAAGTTACCACAAAATTATATTGTTGTATCGAAAAAGTAACAACTACTGAACTGTTAATACTTAATACCTATTATTTTAGACATTGTTCACGTAAACAATCAGCGGTCGATAAAACGTGTGGTATCAATCTGATCAATCAATCAATCTGATACACCGGCCAAATTAAGTAGTCGCTACTCTTTTGATGATTTTTTAATTTAATCAGGTTGCGATAAGCAGTGCCTCTCAAAACCGTAAACATGCATGAATTATACACACACATACAAATTATTTCTGCGTATAACACGAGTTTTGACTTGTCATGTTCGTATTGCGGATAAGCTGTAAGTGCAGCTTACGGCCGCATGGTAAATTATAACTGCCCACTTTTGATTCTCTGCAACATCACAACTTTCGACCACAATCGTCATATTTGTTTTACAGCAAAATATTTCGATTTTCGAGAACACTTCGAAGTTTTTATTTCGCTCAATAGCTTATTTTTTTTTTGGTTCCGTATTAAATCGGTGAAAATCGCGTGTCAAGGATTTGGATATTTGTCTATTTAAAAGTTAATAAGTATTTGTGTCCATTGAGTTTGGTAACCCCATTTCGTATCTAGTTTTCATGAGTGTGTCATCAGTTTCTTTATTTTGGAGGTTTTGTATTTGTGCAGTCATTGTCCAGAGCGTAAGTTTCCTCAATCTTTATCTTTCAAACTTGATCTGATTGATCTATTCAATATGACTGTTCGACGGGAATGAAATGAAACCTCGAAGAGATTTAGTTATAAGAAGCAAAGTTGTTGAAGAGAATTTGAAACAATCGTAAGCCCTTACATTCCGTTGAAAAGAAAGGTTAGTTGTTGCTTAATATCTCAATAATATATAAGACTCCGTTTTAAGAAAGTCAGATCTTAAACATAGTTTGAACAACACATATACTATTGAATATATTTCTTAGTAAAAAGTACCAAAACAAACAAACATCATGTTCAATCTAAGAGATTTAAAATAATTGTGGTAATAAAAATTTTACAAAGATCTTATATTTTTCCCTGACTTCACAGTTGACGTAAAATTTTTCCCTGAATTTCACAGACTTTCCCTAACCATCTTTTACTTCCCTGATTTTCCTGAAAGTGGACACCCCGCCAAACCACGTCGCGTTTACCTTTTAGAATTCGCGATAGCATAGTCGTAAGGATAAATTGGTAAATATAAAATCACATATAAATTAAAAAATATTTCAATATTTTTCCCTTAAGTGACGAATTGTGAAGAAAACATGTTTTTATATCGTGTTATAGAGATTTCGTTAATATATATTTTCTTAGAGTTTTGCATGTCATAATGTTATTATTATGCATAGCAGCAAACGGCAATTAATTTATTTCTTCCTTATCAGCCAGTTGTTCAAACGTCCACTAAATTTTTCATTAGTTTAAAGCGACATTACCCATATATATTTGACATTCATTAGAGCTTAAAGGCGTCATTAAACCTTAATGGACGTTTGTGCAACTGACCGTTAGTCTCTTCTATGAATTAGCCAGTGTCTAGTTGTCATGCGCCTACGTAATATAATTTATTCAAAAACATTGAATTAGTTAATTTGTTTAGTTTAGTTTAGTTGTATAAATTGTATAAATAATTGTTTTAAAATCTTTTTGTTTTGGTCACAGATTTAACCTAACCAATTGATGGATTCATTCTATGTGATGGTGTAAAAAATGGCCTTATGGAATTATTCAAAATGTAATTCTGTAATTTTCATACTAAGCAAAGTAAATATACATAAAATTACTTATGCAAACAGAAATTATGCGAATTTTAATATTCCCAAATAAATATGCCAAAAAGTAATTATGCCATTTTAATAATATGGCATTGTAGGAGATGGGACGAGACAAACATTCAGCTAAATAAAGATGACATAAAGTCTTAAGAAAAATAAAAACTGTATTTATAAAAATTAGGAAATGGGAATTTTATTACTGAAGAAATTAAACTTGAAATTAAATTTTAACTAATAACAATATTTTAATGTTTTTATTATTGAGACTAACTTCAAAATCATAACATAAAAGATGTTTACCTATTTTCCATTATACTAATTTTAGTCTGTAATAGCCGCTTTAGATTTGTTAAGTTTATTAAGTAGTAAAAATGTATGATCTCAGTGATTCTGTTGGTTGATTAAGCTTTTTAACTGAATTCTATTATTAAACAATTTAGAGTTTCCAAAACGAAATCCAAAGAATAAAAATTGATAAATCTATTTAAATAATTAAATTGTTTTGTGCTTAGATAAAAAAAAATAGTGAATTTAAATTGATATTTACCTTGGTACCAGATAATGATTGGTCATCCACATTGGGTTTCTTGGGTACTTCGACAACAGAATCTTCATAACCTTCTGCCCCAGGTGGACAGTCAGGTAAATCCATCTTAATGCACTACACTTGATAGTTTATGACCATTAAACGGTCATAAACTTTTTACAAATGTAAGCACGACCTCCTTCTTTCTTCTGATTCTTCTTACCACCAACTGTAAATGTAAATCGTAATGTATCAATATTTATAACAAAACTAACAATTATTTTCACATTAAACTATAAACAAATCAATACTTACACAGATCATTTCATGCTCTATTTTCAAATCCCTTTAACAATATATACTTTCCCTAATATGTATTTTTTTTTAGAATCTTAATGTCACTTATTGGTATTTAATGTAGGTGTAAGATGTTAGATGTTACCTTATAAGATGCACTGTAATATTATTTGTTGCAAAATGACGAACGACGTACTCCATATACACAGAGCAACACATCAAGATACTACAAAACAGGGCTCGCAAAAATCTGATTATTATAATTTTTTTTTTTAATATACAATATATATATCAAAAACTAGATAGCATCGTACTTTTTTTCATCATATTGATAATAATTTTTTGTTATTTTAAACATTTATGTATTATTTAGGTACTTAATAAATATTTTGTCTGTTTATACAATGGGTCAAATCTGTTTTACAAATTTTAAAATGATGACGCCATCTGGTTATGGCTAAATAAAGAAGGTTTTTAATCTAATATGCTAAAATCATTGAACCCTGCTACAGAAATACAAAGAATCATGTCCGCTTTCCATACATTGATTGACTTGTCACGTGTTTTTCAAAGGTTGCATCTACCCACCATTAGTGATACTGATAATTTAAATTAGATTTAATCTGGTGGCCAGGGAGATTCATAATTTGTAAATAATCTTTTGAGATTATAACAGCTGTCAAAACTCAAGATAATTGTGAAACTTTAAAATCAAAGCTTTTTAAAGTGTGGTTCATAAATATGGAAATGAATGTAATTGTTAACATGCACTTTTTTACCATATGATGAAAGAATATTTTTTCTTATTAGATGAAACGAAACATAGCAAACCATCATTGGGTCTGAATCGCATTATGGTAGTGTAGCAAACTATCATTATAGGGTCTGAATCACATCGCAATTTTTATTGTGACTTTATTTTAAAATTTAATTTACTGATATGAATTATGTAACAAATAAGCTTCATTTTGAGATATGTCACTAGACACGTTAGTTAATTTTTAGGTCAAAATTGGACATGATTCTTTCTGCAAACAATTTTGAGCTCCACAATTAATTGCTTAAATCTTATTGTAGGAATAAGCACGGTTTTTTGTAGTAACATTACTTGTCAAATCTACAAACATTTGATACAAAGATGGTGTCTATATTGGTCAAATAAACACCGATTAAGTTCACCAATGGCTATCCATAACTTGTTTTTATTTCCTTTAGATTGGGATCTTTTACATGGTCATAATTTCATATAATAGTGAACAGTTTTGCCTTGTGAAGATTTGTGAAATGTTTTCCTTCAATATTGGCAACCCTCAAAAGTATTTATACCTAAACATGATAAACATTGGATATCAAAAAGGTAAACTGTTAATAATTATACATCTTATCAAGCTATAACTAATGACTTCATTTAGTACAGTTTAATAAATCCATACACAAGTATCCACATTCACCATTTCATCACATCCTTTAGGGATTTGATCAAATCACAGATATTTAAAATTACAACTAGGTTTGAAGATTTTCCTAAACTAGATTTTGAATTTGATCAACTCAGATTTGTCAAAAATTAGTTCAGTGAAATGAAAAACAATATACATACTTCACTTGAATATAACACCTTGCATAGTTACTAATTATAATAAATGAATTGTTTCTTCCTTTAAATCCTTCTAACTGAGCCACTCAATTAATTTAAAATTATACTTTCAAAATGTTCCCACATAATTTTTTTTATATCAGTTGGCTATAAGAGTAGACATTATAACATTACCATTGAACTAGCTGTAACTTCAAAAAAGCCTGTATTTAGATGTCAATATAAACACTTGAGTTTGATATTCTAATATATTACGTAAGTGACATAAACAGGCTATAAATTAGGAATTTTTTTTTATTATGACAAGTAGCAGTTTTACGAGTTTATACATACACATCTTTACAACAATTAAATTTTTGAGAAATTCGATTTAAGGAAAGTTCAAATAGTTGTAACTTTAACAGCTGACATGATTTGAACATGGTCCATAGCAATTTTATTAAACCTCTGATTTTATCATATCCCTGCAATATGCATATGACTATGATGATATAGTTCCACAGAACTTATTTGAGATAAAAAAAATAAACAATGTCATTTAGAAAGGATAAGAAATTTATCAATAAAATATAGTTTCTTCACTTTGAGAAAGGAAATCTAATGAAGTCTAGTTAAGACAACACACTTGGTAAATTTGGAATATCACACTCCAATTATTAATCCATATAAACCTTAGTTTTGGCTGTTACATTTGTATATTTTATAAATGCTCAATCAAATGTATTTATATCAAACCCCAGAGAACTGCGTTAGTACACAGATTTTGATTAAGTCTCCGATATAAATTAGTCAGTAATACAAACAAAATTGGTTTATTTATACCAAGTAAAAATTTACTTACTCAATCTATAAAAAATGCAGTAATTAAAAAAAATAGAAAAGTCATATTACCAAGGACATTTTTAATATACTTACTATTTTTGTTATTTAGCTGAAAGAGTAATAAATCTGTTCATACAGGGCGCCCGTAAATACATTAGAGGTTATATTAAAATCAATGTTCCGAACAGTATAGAATGCAATTTGTTGATTTGGCAATTAAGGACCGAGAGAGAAAAAATTGAAAGCCTTTGCTAGTGATAAAGTTAAATAATTGTAGGCAATACTGACCTGTGTGATGATTTAGTTCCAAATATATGCTAATGAAATGCTCTAACTTAGATTTTATTTTAACATAATAAACATAAGTAAACTATCAAACTAATACTACAAACTACACTTCAATCAAAAATATTGAGAGAAATACGATAAATTAATCGATGCCAACGCCAGGTCGCCAGCCAACAAGAATAAGATTTCGACTTTTTTTTTCTTCTATAGAGAAACAAACAAAGGCAATTATGCATAAAGACTTGTTACGTCACAGGCTAGTAAACAGAATCGTTAAATTCGAAAAGTCTCCTTCTCGATATATATCACGACGACAAGATCTTGTTGACATGACGCTAATTTTCAGACGAAGGCTTAAATTTGCCTGTAAGATGTTTATCAGATTAAGTAAATCGTCGCTCTGTAATATCCCAAGTGCATATTTTCTAAATATGCTTTCTATTAAGATTAAAAAACAATGCAATATAATCGAAATAACAATTAAAATAATAGATAAAAGAGCAAATTCAATTAAATTTTAAATGTCTATTTAAAATTGAAATTAATATCAAAATTATATACTTATTTATTATAAATTCATTAATTCAATTAAATTATGAATAAAATTTCACAAAACAATTGACATCAACAATTATCCCGATCTCGGTCGATAACTTAGCTTTTATGTATTGTCTATTAGGAAATGTTTCTTTAGCCTAGTTTTAAAAGCAAACTTAGAAGTCTAAGTTTGCTCCTGTCTAATAAGGAAGTTTTTAAAAAAAATGAAAGCACTAAAAAAGCACCTCCACTAGATGGCTACTCTAGCAAGTAGATTTTTGCAGGAAACGCATGGACCAAAGACAATCATTTCCGTTCCTTATAAATAACATATTAAAAAATTTAAATTTGAAAAGTTCGAAACTTAGATATCAATACAAAGAAGAAAAAGTACAAATAGAATATGGGTTATTTATTGATTTTGGAAATCTAACTTACTTTTAAACATGGAAGAAAACCGGAAGGATTGTCATAGAGAAACCAAGAACGTACTGTAGCGACATCTTGTTTGATTTCGGAAACTAATGTTTTTTTTAATACTTCCTCATTGGTGGTGGTAAGTTTGACATTCGTGGTGGTAAGTTGTTCCAACATTTTATTGCCAAATACCGAAAGCTACCACGAAATGCTGCATTTTTTGGCCGGGGCAAGACGAGTTTCCAAGAGGCACCTCGAGACAAGCATGACCTAGAATTAACCCAAATCAACTTATTTGCCAAATATTCCGGAATCTTATTCAATACTACATCGAGCAGCAGACTCATAAGATGTAATTCCATATTTTACAAATTGACCCTATTGAGAAAAGGTGTGATATCCGTTCTTGGAGGGACTGTAAAACAGAACGTAGCACAGGCATTCTGTATTCGCTGTAAAACCTTTTTGGTAAGCTCAAAAACATATGAACTAAATACGGGAAGACAATGAGGAAGTATTAAAAAAAATAAAGCACTTTAATAGCACCTCCACTAGATGGCGACTCTAGCAAAAAATGATTTTTGCAGGAAACGAATGGACGAAAGATAGTCATTTCCGTTCCTTTTAACTAACATATTAAAAAACTGAAATTTACAAAGTTAGAAACTAAGATATCAATACACATGCGAAAAAGTACAAATAGAATATGAGTTGTTTGAGTTTTGGAAACTAATTTAATTTTATACTTAAAAGAAAATCGGAAGGGTTTTCAGACTAGATGTCGTTACGTTCTTAATTCCTCCATGAAATCAAGAAAGTACCGTAACGACATCTAGTTTGATTTCGAGAACTATTGTTTGTTTTAAATACTTCCTCATAGTTCTCCTTTAAAAGAACAAGTGACTCACACATTTTTTTTCTAAGTTGTTCATTCCGTATTTTGTAAAGCACTTTAAGTTTATAAAAACAATTCTTTGATAACTCGCGTGGTCTTCGAAACGAAGTTGAGCATCGATTACAATCCCCAAATTTCGAGCCTTCCTCACTCTTTCAACTGTTTGTGCCCCTAATTATACTACTGTGTTTATGTACCAACCCTATTTACTATTTGTATTTGCTTTTTGAAGCTGAAAATCATATATTTTGATTTATTAGGATTTAAAATCAAAGATCATCGTTCCACCCACATGGCTATCCTTTTAAAATCATCTCAGCTATATAATATAAATAGGAGAGGACCCAAAATTAATCACTGTAATACACCTCTACGAACGTCATCATTGCAGCATACAAGAACCGTCACTTCTACTTAACTCTACTCGTACCTGTTGTGTGCATTCGCGTAAATAACTAGCAAACCACAAGCGTTCCCGTCAAATCCATAATAGCTTAGCTTCGATAGAAGTAGCGACACATTAATACAATCGAAGGCGTGCATAAAAACCAAAAAAGATACTACCTGCTCATAGACTACCTTTTCCATCACCTTAGACAAGCACGGAAGAACGCTAATCGGTCTCAGATCGCTTAGTTGTTGTGGATTCGATATCTTTGGGAGTGGTTTCACCTTAGCCATTTCCCAAATGTTAGGATATGTACTACTAGAAATAGACTTGTTCACACTGTGTGTAATATATGACAGGGAACGCGGTAAAGTAATCAATATCATGTCCAAGTAATACCATCTAAACCTTTTGCATTTGAAATAAATTAGTTTTTAAAACTCAATAAACAACTCATATTCTATTTGTACTTTTTCGTATTTGTATTGATATCTAAGTTTCGAACTTTTCAAATTTCAGTTTTTTAATATGTTATTTAAAGGGAACGGAAATGACTGTCTTTGGTCCATTCGTTTCCTACAAAAATCTACTTTTGCTAAAGTCGCCATCTAGGGGAGGTGCTATTTTGGTGCTTTCGTTTTTTAAATACTTTCTCATCCAGTGGCGTAGCTACCAAGGGGCTAGGCGGGGCAGTGCCCCGGGGCCCTCAAGCTCAGGGGGCCCTCGAATCTTTACCAGAATATCTCAATCGAACTCAACTTTGGAAAATTTCTCCCATTTTCAAAATAAATATGACAGGTGACAACTCGAGTTTAATCATGGCAACTCAGTTGTGAGAAATTCCAAAGTTATAAAAAGGGAATTCCTCTAAATCATTTGTGTGGGTTGACAGTGTTAGTAATGTTTAATAGTTTTATTACCTGCCCATGCACGAATAAGAGCTGATAATAAAGTCGCTTAGCATTTTTAAAGTATTTGTATATTTAATGATTTTACTTCAAAAAACCTTACCAGTTTTGATAGCAGTGGGCCCTATTTTTTTATTTGCCCCAGGGCCCTAGGTTACCTAGCTACGCCACTGTTCTCATCGAAAGTTCATCTTCAAATGTTTCACATTTTTTTAAAGAAGAACATCATAGAAAACATCAAGATTCTATGTCATTTCAAGGAACCTATTACAATAAAACGGAAATTTCATACTTTTACCCCTAATATTTGCGGTTTTTTCATATCATTCATTCAACCACTATGAAAATACAACAAAAACAAATAATACTATAAAAAATACTACTAAACACCTTTGCTATATCTCAGAATGTGGCTATTCAAACTAATTTTCGTTTAAAATGTTCATTTGGGTCTACAACATATTTTTACGTAGGTATTACAATCTTCAATTTTAAAAGTTAAGGAAAAGAAGCTAGCTGCTCTTATATTTTACTTCTTTGGAAGTATTGATGTAATAGGTAGGTAAAGAGTTCGCACGTTAGCGGTTTTTGTATGAACTGTTAACTTTTATAATGGCATATTTACATTAGTCGATAGAGCCCACATGCATAGTGTGAGTGATAAACTCTTTCAGTTTCAGTCAAACACTTATTTGCATTAGTACGGAAATCGTCGCACTCCGCATGCGGTCCCTTTCGACAAATATAAATGAGTTTGCACTAGTCAGAAAACCAAAAACAGTCGATGACCGTTGAACTTTATGAATGAACTTTAAGCTTTACAATAATTATGAGTAGCTCGGTGGCGTAGCGGCCCGTGATCGTTGTTGTTAAGTAACTTTCGCAAGGGTTGGTCACGGGATGGGTTACCACATAATTATTATATCGAGCTACTCTTTGATTCGAAAGGTACGTTATGCCGTTGCATTTACATTCGTTATTGCCCTCCAATCCGCACTGCGCCGGCGTGGAGGGTCCATGACCCATCCTCCTTAACGAATTCATAAGGAAGGCTTGAACCCTTGCAGTGGGAATGTAAAAGGCCTGATGAAGGTGATACTAGATGAAATAGCTTAAATTTTTCAGACATAAAGTTTTGTAACATTGTGGACACTAGTTGGTTAATTAGATGTAGAGCTGTTGCTGTAACTTAAATAAATAAATACATATAGTTTTTTTGTTGTAGTGTATTCGAAGTTAAACATCAAAGTAATTTTATTCGAATATCGCGGATATTTTGCTATTGATAAAATAAAAAATTTATTAAAATAATAATTGTCCTTGATAGTTAATCAGTTCCCTGGTCAGCTACACTGTAGAAGGATGTTGTGAAGGTTACTCAGGTGATCGACTATTAGCCGTGTAAGTGAATGGAGCTGAATGACAGATCTTTTACCCACTTGGCTACGACATATTCATTATATCGACGCTGGAAAGCAAACACGTAGTAACCCGTAAAACCAAAATTGTTCTTCAGAGCAGAAAAACTTTGATTTTTTTCGATAAATAATTCCTATAAACGTCCATGATAACAAATAAGGTGTTTCTTAGTCAATTGATACAAAAATAAGATATATTTATTGGAAAAATCTAAAGATTTTCCATTCTAAATATCCATTTTGGTTTTGCAGGTTACTACGTGTTTGCTTTCCAGCGTCGATATATTAACAATTAAACTTTGAATTTAAATTTTAACAGCTGTAAGTTTTAATATCGACCAAGCAATCCAAGTAAGGTAACTGTCTGATAATCTCTTATTATATGATGTAATTCGATTCGATATCGTAATACATAATATTATATATGCGAAAGTAGGTCTGTCTGTATATTGTGTCAGTTATGTTCTCACGCTTAAGCCACTAAACAGAGTTGACTTGAGATCGGATTGCTTTTTATTGTGATGAAAAGGATGAAATAAGAATTGAAGTTTGTACGGAAGTTCGTCATTATCAAAAATAAACTGATGAGACTTCATTTCCGGTATTTGATGAATAAATATACGTTTAGAATGCTGCCCAATGTAACCATATCATGCGGACGAAGTCGCGGGCAAAACCTAGTAATTATATATTCTAAGGTATTCATTTGATTTTCACTCTTTAGAATCGACAATTCACCTACAAATTGAAAACCTTTAAACAGTGTTTGTGCAAAGTATCTTATTAGGTATTTCATAGTATTAAAATTAATTCTATCAGACTAGTAAAAATTTTACTTATGTGATAATGAGTTTGAATTTCATTACTTTAAATTAAGTTTATATTTAACCAGAATAATAGAATATCCCGAGAAACAAAAAATGTGATTAAAAACTAAAGGTTTGGCCAACTAAATCCTCATACCAAAACCGTCTCAATATTAGTAATAGTTCAAAACGTCGATCTGTCCTAAATCTCTTATTTTTTCTGGCAGTCAAAATATATGTAGGAATGTTCCGTATATTATTTGCACATCAGCAAATCTTACCGTGAGGGCATTCACCGAAAACGTCGGTCTCAATGCTAATTAGACACGAGGATATAGCCCAAAGCAACTCCTGAGCCGGCCGGTGTGTGGTCAACGGAGCGCGGTCATAACCGCGGACACGATGGGCCCAAGTGCACGCCGCCGCCGCCGCCGCCGCTCGCTCGCCCGCGGCGCTCTCTCACGGTTCTGCGTTCTCTACGCACTCGTAGCACTAGCAACAGCTACGGATGATCATGGAATCCCGGTTGAAATAAAATTATGGGATGCTGGCCGCACCCCTTTATCTCAAATGGTAGACACCACAAACGAATTTGGCTTAAAAGTGTTAGCGGAACATAATTTTTTAAACGACAACAACATAGCGTTCTCTCCGTACGGGCTAATGGGGATTTTGGTGGCATTATACGAGGGCATCGACGGCGAATCCTCGTTCCAGATCCAGCGAAGTATGCACCTCCCCTGGAACAGAAACATCATGAGGATAGGATTCAGAGATATTCATCGGACTTTAAAAGTGAGTCGATTAGATCATTACAATATGATACGAGTATTTGATGAATTTTGCATTCATAATGCTATAGTATACGAAAATATTTTTAATGTTCTTAATGAAAATGCTTTAAAACTGCACAGAACAAAGTGGATTTTTTAGTGGATTAAATATAATAATTAGAGCGAATCATCATCTTTATCGAAAATTTAAAATACTTGTAAAAATATTTCTTTCGGCCTGTTTTGGTGGATTGCCTAAACATAGATGAAAATACGCTCTGTGGTAGCGAAAAAGTAACAAGAGCTTGAGGAATTAGTCAGTCCTGTTAGGTCCTGGGTAGGTCAGTGGTTAGAGCAGTCGCCCGGATTGCGAAAGGTCGTCAGATTCGGACCCTATTTCAGAATACCAAAGAGAAAGTGGATTTATTAAGTATTTTTCATTAAGAATATTTTCCATTAGAATATGTTAAGTAGTGATGACTGTCTTAATTTTTTGACCAAACATCACAGAATACTAAACAGGTAACTGTAGTAAATATACATTGAAACGGTACAATCGGTCAACTGAAGCATAATTGTACCTACCTATCTACTTAAAATATTACTACATAATCCCGTTGCTTATGTAACTTTTATTTTAATCTCAATTAAAAGTGGAATAGTTAACCTGGAATTAATAAAGTAAATATTCAACCCTACCAATCCTGAAGAAAATATAATAAAATCAAGTTAAAAGATCAAAAGATATAGTACTTATACCGATAAGTTGTAGGTTGGATTGTCTGATCTTAACAACCTATACAACAAAAAATATTTTACTTTAAAACAAAAAACATGCTTACATGCCTAATTTAATTTGATTTAGTAGAGGACAAGCAATGTTAAGGACTTCGTCAAGTCCGCATTTAAAGTTATCCGATGTGACCGCTTTCTAGTTGAGAACAATGGCATAGCGCCAATTGTGTTCATTAGCTGATCTGTAACTAAAAAGCTTGACATTTTTTACCATTCTGTTATAGAAAATTAAAGTCACCAGAAGCATTACCATACTCTAATGGCAAGTACACGTTTTAAAGTATTTTAAGTGGTTCAAGATAAACAATTTCAAATAAGTATGCTAATGTATTCTTAATTTGGTAACATATCTCTTAAAAATAAAAAACTTTTCCGTAATAAAAATGTTGGGTTTTCTATCATAGGTCATACTTAAATGCACTGTGATGGAGTAACACTAACTCGCTTCAACTTTATTCGTATTACGTCCGAATCTCATCATGAGATTCCTGGGATTTTTAATAGAGTGCCAAAAATAAATCCAGGTCTTAAAAAATTTAAATACGTGTCCCTATAAATACTCATAAAACATCATCATCAACACACTATTAATAGATTCCTGGGGCATAGGCATTCCCTATAACTATGGACTCAATATGGCCCAATAACCAACCACGAAGGGTCAATGCGGATTAGTGGTGTTAACGTTTGCAAACACTGAGACCGGCTCTCATGAATGATTAAAAAATTTTCTTCAAAAAAATTGCGACCTACCTAATATGAAATGATATCGGTTCGGTAATGGACTATAGGTAATTCATATACTTACGATTATGTAAAATAATGCCCTTTAACCCCATAAAGAGTTAGAAAGGTAGACTATAACTGACACAATCATCAACCTATGTATTATCTGCATAAATCCATGGTTTATTCAAATAAGTTTGAAATAATGTAAAAATACGTATCTATCTATATTTTGTCTTTGATCGACAATTGTTACCTGAAGTATTTTTGAAATAACTATGATATTTTTTTCAGACATACTTTGTACCTGAAGAAGGATTCCTTGCTGGCTTAGCATTGAACAATGAGAATGTAACATTTAACGATAATTATAAAAAAGTTCTAAGATTTTACGGTTTTGATTTGGAAAATGACCAACTACCTACTCTTGCGCCGGAAAATACGACATCAACAGGAAATTCGACAATGCCTCCAGATGTGTCAAGCTCAAGAGAACCTACCACGACAAGCATGAACACTGAAACCAGAACAGAAGGGAAAGAAGCAACTACAACAGCAATGACAGAAGAAACAACCCCGAACCCGAATGTTGAAACCATAAATGAGATAGATATTCGGGGGCCTACTCCTCCCAGTACAACTATGAGTCCTGTAGCGAACGCTGAAAGTATACCACCTGAAACTACTAGCATTCCTACGACCACCACTAGTCAAATTCCTTCAACCACTACTAGTCAACCGACATCTACCGTCCAGCCTGTGGAATTGATAACGACAACACAACAATCGGTTTTGACTACTGAAATTATCACTTCAGTAGACGCAGATATTCCATCAACCTTTTCTATGACAACAAATGAAGTTACCTCCTCTCCATCAACAACAACATTACTTAATGAACCAACTATTAATAATGAAATCATGACATCTACTGATTTAAAAACCAGCACAGAATCAGATAGTACCACAATTGATATGTCTACTACAATATTATCGGTAACATTAAATACCCCAACCGAGCCTACCACCACGCAATCACCTGTAATGGAACAGTCTTCAACTTCCACAGAAGACACTGTAACCACCACATCTAGTAATGAATCCTCTTTGGAAACTCTGGAGCGTAGGAAGAAATCTATTGTCGACTTTATCTTTACTAATCCCCCGTACATGGACGACTATTTAATATATAGGTCGTATGACGTTGGCTTGGACTTACCATTACCAAATTTTAATAATAAAATGTTCTTAGCAAATGGATTAAAGAGTGTTCAGGTGAGTAGCTTTGATTTACATTTTAGTTCTATTATTAACATGTAACGAATAGTTTCAAACGAGATTCGTAACTGATATTTTTTATATTATTATAACACGTTACGGTGGCAAATGACAATGAGTTTTAAGAAGTACTTACGTTATTAGGAAATAACATGACAACAGCCGCAATTTGTGTATAATAAAATGAAGAATGTTCTGTGAAATAGATCACTTAGCAATAACAATAGAGTACAAACATGTTAATTATCATGAATGCTTTGTTTTCACAGGTGACATACATGCACTACGACACAGTACTAGAGCACGCTTATCTGCCGCACCTGGAGGCAGCAGCTCTGAGGTTACCTTTGGACAGTGAACGGTACTACCTGTTGGTGGTGCTGCCGTCAAGAGCAGGTGCGGCGGAGCTCGGGCGGTTGCTCTCGCGCATGGCCCGTGAGTCCGATCTCTCCGATGTGTATGCAGCGATGCGTCCGCGCCGCGTCCGAGCCGTAGTGCCCAGTTTTACAGTTAAAGGGCATGTTACGCTTACAACGGATTTGCAGAAGGTGAATTTTAACCAAAAACATTTACTTTATTTTTATGAAATAACTCTTTTACATTTGCTACTAAAAAGAATACATGATCCAATAATTGATCACCTACAGTTGGGCATACGCGATGTGTTTGAACCTCGGCAGCACGACTTCACGCCAATGACGAGACAGTCAGGAGTGTATGTGCGCAGTATCGAACAGGCAGTTTCCGTAGCCATCAGAAAATATCGTCCGGACGACATAAAAAAGAATAGTAAGTTTAAATCGCCTCTTCTCAGATTACAAAACTTTAAACTCTGGACTGTTACACAGTAAATCTAAATCAAATAGTCTGCCCTGTAGTGCAATAAAGAATACCATCTCTAACGAGTACCTACTCTTAGTCGACATTGTACTTAAGTTACCTCTAGTCGATGTGTGGGCTCATAATGACTTGTCGGTCGAGTCTACAATCCCCATGTTATGGTTCCGGTACGATCCACATAATTACTTCCACGGGTAAGTGGCCGGCGAGGTCCCAGGGTCGATGTTGATTGTCCTAATATTTTTATAAGCTGCTTTTTAAGTAGGTACCAAAAAAGGACTTCTTTACGTATTTAAACCACTATGTTCCATAACTTACAACTAACCAAAAATAGGTTTGTAATATAAATATATAGTTTATATATATATAAAGTAATTTTTTTAAATGACAAATTAGATAACATTAATATTAGAGTCACAATAAGAAACTAGCCTAGCTAAAGTCCTTGTATTATGGAAATCTGAAAATTTTAAACTGAAAAAACGTAGGAAAAGACCTCAACACATAAACTCGAGTCTAGACAACATAGAAGTTAATTTTCGATATCGATCTGACGGGGGATCGAAACCAAGATGTCAGAGATGGCAACGCTTGAAAATAACATATGAGCTACTCGGCCATGGAGGTACCTGCTTTATTCTTAAGGACTTAAGTAAAGATTTAGGCAGCCCTAATGCAGGTCAGTATATATATATGTACATACACAGTCGCGTCATCGTCACGGGCCGACGCGCTTGGAGCATACTTCGATGGCATTGATGTACTCCAAAAATATAAGCTAAATTGATTTTACACAATTTATCAAACTGAAAACCATGAAGGTCAATTCATGAACGTTATAGACAGTCTATACTAATTCAAAAATATGGATAATCATTGAATATACGTATCTGCCAATATCTTGACTAATATATACGGCTTGAGAGAAAACTATAACAGAACCAACCCACAGAGCAAGCGCAGGCGTATTTAATTTTAACAAGATATTCATCTCTTAGATTTTTTTATGTACCATACGGCTGCACATCAGACTATACATTGTCGACTTAATACCGACCGTGCTTCGGATACTTACAGAGGTCTGCTTACGGTGGTGATGCGTATGCGGCCGTGTGTATTATATTACGTCCTTTATCTGTGTTAAATAAATGAATTAGCAGGATAAGTGATCGGACGGAGGGATATTATGTAGATGGATCTGAGAAGAGTAAAAAAATATGGTTTACATATGAAATCTTGTTAATGTCAATGCGAGAATGTGCTTATTTATCAGAGCATGCACCTAATACAATAACTGTTGCAAAAAGGGTGCAAAACTAAGTGCTAACTTGAGTGCACGACTCGTGGCGTCCATTGTTTATACGACGCGGACGGGCGCTGCGCTGGCGCAACGCGGCGACACGCATATTTGCGTTCATTGATGCTGCTTGCTCATTGTAGACCATAATGAACTGCACTAATAAATCAAACTATCCCGTTCAAAATAAACCTTTATAATAATAACGATAAGATAACCAGATGTATCATTAATCGTCGCTGGCCTCGATACCTAATCGTGGGGCTCGATGAAAATGATAATTTACTGATAGCAGTTTTCAATTACATAAATGACTGTAGCTAGAAAAATTACTGGTTGATGATTTCCTGTTGGTAAAGGCTCAATTTTATTCAATGATTTTGATTAACATCAGCCTGTCGCATTCAAATTGCAACCAAGGACGTTTGTTCTAAACATAATAGGTACCATATGTAGGTGTTGAATAGAACAATAAAACTAAAGCAACTAGTAGCCAAAATTTGCAATTGCTATTCTAATAGATTATAGAATTTCTTTCAAAATTCCGTTGTATTTTTCAAATTCCCATTACTTTCTCACTCATCATTACTAGAATTATAAGACTCCAAGGTACTACTCCCCTATTACGGAATCAAGTTATCAGATTCAACCTGCTACTGTTAGCTACTCTGACAGTGGAACTAAAGCTCAGGGTTACAGAATAAAATCCTTGGTAAAATTGTTCCAAAATTCGAGTTTATTACCAAATAATATATATATATACATCAAATAACTTGTATGTAATTTTTATATGATACTGTCTCGGAGCCGGTTGCCATCAGAAAAGAAAGATTTTCAAACAACAAAACAAGACCACGAATTCGATCGCGAAAAAAATTATAATTCAAAACATTAACAGCCAGCATTAACCATAAATATATCGGAGAGTAAACCTTCCTATAGTAATATGCACGGTCGTTACACTACCCTATCGACTTCTTTATCTGTTAACTCCAAGTTCCTTCAAGGCTCACATCTTGGACCACTATTTAATTTTATCGCAAATTTTATCAACGATGTTATTGATCCTGTCGAAAGAATCAATGACAGAGACATTGATTTAATTACAAATATATAGGTAGTTCCTTCGGACTTGTACTAGATATAAAGCGATGTTGCTCGCCATAGTTCTAACTAGTTAACGGGAAGTAATTTTCATTTCCTTGTGAGTATCGAAATATGCGTTTTTTTTGCAACGTAAACGACTTTTTTATGTTACCATAATTTAAAAGTTTTTTTTTTACACCTTCAAGGACTGTAGACCTGAATATAAATTCCCAAGCGTTCTCGAAACTCTATATTAGAAATACAGCCACGAACGAAGGTACGGTAGGCTACATCATATGATACGGGCGAAATCGGGACAAAACATTGAACCTAGTTGTTTAAAAAATGTAGTAAAAAAATTAAAGCCGGAAATCAAAATAAAAATTAATTACAATTTATATACCGCTATGATGTGTATATACAGCAACTCGAATCGGTAACTTGAACAGTTACCGGAAAAATACGTCTATAAGTTTCAAAGTACCGAATAGTTCCAATATTGGGTACTTAGTAATTTGTCACCATATTTATCCGCTAACTAAAAAGATTCAATGATTTAATCGATAACATCCCAAAATCTATTTGAATTCTCCAGATACGATGTCTTTAAATTACAGTAACCTTATATTATTCCACCTAAATACGAATTTGCACACTACACGTAAACCCAGGCCGACGCGCTTTAGCTTTTAAACCAAACCTTTTACTTATCGAACTCTAAATCTAAAACTTTTTATTTTATTTTCACAGGATACGTAACCAATCGACAGCCTGTATCGTTTACTGCGACTTATCCCTTCCTGTACTTCGTAATGGACTCCAGTATACACGTGGCACTGATGGCAGGCAAAATGGTAGACCCGCTCAATACAAGAATATTATAGTATATTTGGATCTTTTTTTTATACCTTACCATTCCTCCTCTTAAACGATAGCAAAAAAACGCAGTTAGCTACCGCGGTTAATCAGATGAAATAAAGAAATGAAATATATTCAAAATTCGTTAATAATTTTAACTCATAATAAAAATTCTAGGTGACGATATACTGTATAAAACTAGTTGTTTCCCGTTGTCTGTGCTTTGCTATATTATAATTTGCGTACAAAATTCAATTCTGAACGTTCACTCGTAATAAAAGTTCCAAATGACAAAAAACTATATAAAACTAGTCGCGTCCTGTTATCTGTCTGTACGCAAAGATCTTTTATCCTTCACAGCAGATATTAATACGTTTCTCATCAATATACAGAGTGAGTCAAGAGCAAGGTTTATATGTATAATACAGGATCACGCGGGCAAAGTCGTTGGAGGAAAGCTAGTATAATAAAAAGCCCAGAAACGGCTTGGTACATTGGCTGGAACAGTCAAATATCTGCCGTCTTATGGAACAAAGTTAAATATCTGCCGCTAAGTTAGCCGAATTAAAACAAATACAGTCAAAGAATGGTGACGACTGCCGAATTCGATGAGTCCTCCAATTGGTACTCCCGATTGGTAGGAGCAGCGGGATTATTTTTCCCAGTCTTCGGATTAATGGGTTTGATATCTCTCTCTATGTTCTGTGGTTTGATAGGAGGAGCTTTACCATACCTCCGATTGAATGGGTTTTGTTTTTATCACTAACTTAACCAAAAGTACAAGTACAAGTATAAGTAGTCTAGGCTGTTATTTGAAGTTAATTGAATATATTTGATTTATACTAAAACTATACTTTTGCCCGCGACTTCGTTCGCGTTTTCCAAAAACGCTCAAACAAATATTATTTATTATGTCGTGTAAAATAACTTAATTTAAGTTGCATGATTTTATCTTTGACAATGATAAACTTCCACACAAACTTTCAATCCCTCTTTCACCATTTTATCACCTTAAAAAGTATGTTCGTCCTATCTCAAGTGAATTATGTATGAGTTACAGAAATATACACAGACCTACTTACAAATTGTGTCAATTTTAGATATTTGGCATATGATAATGCCTTGGATATTGAAACGAGTTCCAATGACATAATTGTTATACTACTTCATATCCTGTACTTTGATCATACAACCCTGCTCCAGAATCATCATTGCATTTTGAGAAATCTGTATAAAATGCCAGTTGTTGTACTTTGTATACAATTCTATTATAAAATTTTGTAATAATACATTATATTCATAGTCTTTTTTAGCAGATTTTATAGAATCCAGATTCGTGAATTGAATGAATGAATTAATCCACAATAAGTGCATTGTGGTCAATACAGCTTACCCAAAATTTTAGGCTTAACATAGGACTAATTTCTGAAGTGTAACATTTGACTTGTTTTATATCCGAATAACACTGAGCAAGTAGAGGACATTTTTTCTTTTTCCAGTATTTATAATTGCATGGTCTAACTAAATCCGATATTTATTTAGTAGTTTTACTGTAATTCTTTGAACAAAACGATAACGTAATTAAGTAAAGAATAAACGCCGTTTATAATATAGCAAAGCCTAAAATTCTTACTACATTTAATTTTAAAACCCATCCTTGACCAAAACAGTGCGTTGTAGAAATATACTTAACGCCATCTAGTATAGCTCATAATATATGAATTATGTTTTCTTGCGTACATAAAATGATATATACTTGAATATATTCCTAAAAAATTATTTGTTACTAGCTTTCCGCCAGCAACTTTGCCCGCGTGGTCCATTGGTACCTTACTCATAGATCTAAACTCCCCTCCCGTACGTGCACCCCCGCCTCGGTGACGTCCACTTCGCGACGGGCCGTGCACCAGAAATAGTAATATTTTAATTTCTCCATTACTTCAAAACCAAACATCCAAATCATTCAAACACCAAATATTATCTACATAAACTGTACTTTGTGATGAAATAATTTATTTTGATAAGGATTAATAGCATGAGTAAAAAACGCGTTTAAATGTAGTCCAAAAAAATCAAATTTTTAAATAAAAAAAATTGTTGTGCCTATATTATAAAAATTAATTATCACATAAGTTCCTATTTTTACAGAGCGTTTAGTGATCTTTAATATAGGGATTACGTTCGTAAGTGTTCAGTATGGAAAGATTACTGTCTTATTGCACATTGTGTATATCTTACTTTGTTGTGCAATAAAGTGTAAAATTATATTTATATAAAAATATGGGTTTTATTTGCCACCCTAGGCTCCAGCCTAATCAGCCTACTGGTAAATCCACCGCTGAAGTGTTGTTACGCTTAGATGCCTAAACAACTGAACCCATCTAAATGGAAATTAATATAGTAAATAGACTTAACTCTAAGAAAGGACACAGGCTACATTTTATCGCGAAAAATAGGGGATGAAATTTTGCCTGGAAATCTGTTATTATCAATTTTTTTTTTAGACAATTGATAAGTATAGATAAATATTCGACAACAGAAGTAATAATAAAGAATAAACAGAAGATTTACAAAAGTAATTAAGTGACACTCAATGTCTTTTTCGCATTTAATAAAATTGTTTGTGTCATTAATAAATTTTAAAAAAGAAGTATTCTAAGGGAAAAATATTTCTGCTCAAAGAAACTACACCACGCGTATAAAAATTATGCCTATATATAATACAGTCAACTGATCTCGTAAAGTTCATTTAGCATAATAATTCTCCTAACACTGCGCCGCTCCGATCAGGAAAAAAACGGACAAGTGCACAAGCTACTCATCCGAGTTTTTCATGTCATTCCGGACCGGAAAAATACACCTATAACTTGAAAAATAAAAGTTGTCTATACACGTTTTTCATCAGAGGTATAGCAAAAGAAAATTCCGTTCCTCAGCAAATCTATTAATCGGTGGATTAGGAAAAATCCCACTGCTCCTACCAGTACTGATCGGAGGACTGGGAATAGACCATTCGATGCTTTTAGCATGTAATTAGTCAGTGTTTGCTTTGTGCGCCTGATATGCCTTGCATAATTTATACCATGTCCTAACGCGGATTACGCCACAGACTCCTTGATATGTTAGAGCTTATTTAAAGCTTTACATACTATTTTCTTATAGTGAGTAAAATGAAACTAACATGTACACTTTTTTAGTTTTATTTTATAAGTTTACATCCTTACTTTGCCCTCTTTGACTTGATCTTTCTCAAATAAAACTCCAACTCTTTGCCTTCTAGCACATAACCATCAGCACGGCCGCATTGGCCGGGCCGACTCGCCACGCAAGCTGTTGACAAAATATAACCAATATTATTTCAAAGTATTTATAAGAACATGCTCATCATGCAGAAACTCAACATCAGAGTAACTATGACAGTTAGATCATGCAACTGCAAAACTAGTACCAAAACGGTTCCAGTCTGTGAAGCAGCCTCAAAACTTCTCGATTTCATCATATGAATGATTCACAAAATTAATCATAAAATTATTAACTTCTGAATATCACACATTGTTTAAAAAAATTCTAAGGCACAAGGCCAATTCGTTTTGGGTTATACTAGGTAAGTTAGTAACAAGGCGCGGCGCACCTATTCCTAGTATTATTATTTAATACTTAATACAAGTTTATCAGGTACCCTAACTACAAACAAATAGGGCCAATAATTAAATTTAATATTTTGTATAACGATTTGCCTATTCCTTTATAATCTATTCTGTAAATGCAAGAATCTTACACCACTGTCAGTTATAGCAAGACTCTTAGGTGAGCATATTGAGTGCATCATGGAAATATGATTAAAATATTTTACAATATAGACAAAAATCAAGTAATTTACGGAAATACAAGATAAAGTATTTGGAAATTTGGAGCCTAGTATACATTCTTTTTTTTTTCAATATGGACTTGTTCCGTTGAGCCTAGTATTGTAAAATACCTGTTATGGGATATAGTAACTATGCCTCATATCTAATGTCGTTATTTACATATGAAATTTCAATAAAATAGTCATAGAAAGTAATTGAATTTCAACCTCATTGAAAGTTTATGTTCACTTGCCAGACAAATTATGTGAATACTTTTATTGGTATAGAAAAACCTATAGCTTACAGTATCATAGCTATTTTATGTATGTACACATAGAACAAATGTTCAAGAACAGACCCTTACATATAGAAAACAAACACGTGCAAATTGAAATGATAGATAACAAACATATGAATAAATTATATACAAAGACTTCCTAAGTCTAGACCATTATCCTGATCAGAAATGCCGATTCGAAAACCTGAAGACACGCCTTTCATCCAAAGCTTTCGTTTCGTTTTTAACATTCACTTCTTTCAGAGTTCAGACCAAAAATCAGATATTTGTTTGAAAGGTGCACGTTTAAGGGACCATATCCGTATTCCCGATCAGGAAATTATGATTAAACTGAATGCGTGTGGCTAGGCTATTTATGACACTGTTAAGATAATTTCACCTGGTAACAGTGTACACAATCAAACACTGAAAAAATCTTGGAAAATTTCTGATCACATTTCTAATCAAGGGCGTACCCGTGGTGGGGTTGGTGGGGTAAGGTTGGGTGCTTGCCCCATCTTCAACCTTGAATTGAAATTAAATATGATATAACAAAATTTATTATCATTTAATATGATTCAAAGACGGACTTATTAGCTAGGTTTTTATAGAAATCTTGTGAAATTCAATAAATAAGGTTATCAATAAAACATTTGAAATAAATACTTCTTGTGCTCCACTCCTATGTAAAAATGGTTATGCCCATGTGTCTCCGTTTGCCAAGATCAGCAGGGCTATTCTATAAAAATCTGAACCCGAATTTGAATTCACTTCATTTAGTAAAGAAATTCTATTGATTACATTTTTGCATAAAAATACATAGTAAAATTGATTGTTTATATGTGTATCAAATATTTTATTTCAATGTCATTTTGAAACTAACTTCACTTGTGTCACGAAATGTTAGAGATTGCGCAGATGCCACTTTTTGAAGTGAATTCAGACACCCAAGTGAATTCGAATTTGAACTCATGAAATGTTTAAAAATAAATTTGTCATAAATTTTAAGTTTTTTTCAGTTCACTGTTACATACACAACACATCATCTACAACAAAACTTCAAAAAACACCTTTGGCAAAAGGTTCTTATTTATATTTATAAATAATTGTATGAATTCAAATAATAGGAGAATAGTCTGCAAGAGAAATTGCCAATTACATATTTTTAAAATAATGAAAATAAGTAACCTACATTGCATTAAGCTTAGCAGAGCTTACACTGCTCTTAAAGAAAAAGGTTGTCCACCAAAATTGACCTTAATCACTTTTATTAATACACTCAACAATACTATAATATTCTTAATACAAAATGCTTAAAAAAATCCACTTGGTCCCTGGCACCCTGGGATGGGAATCTTACCTAGGGCATTTCGCAATCTGGGTGACTGCTCTAACCAATGAGCTACCCAGGACCTAACAGGACTGACAAATCTTTCAAGCACTTGTTACTACAAAGCATATTCTCATCAATGTTCAGGCATCCACCCAAACAGCCGAAAGAAATATTGTTACAAATATTGAAACTTTGATAAAGATGAGAATTTTGTTCTAATTATTAATGCCATACTGAAAATTATTCTTAATACAAAATACTTAAAAAATCCACTTGGTCCCTGGCTGGTCAAATGCTTTTGTGTAATAATAAGTGTTACTTCGGCAATACTTTTTTTTTATAAAGTGAGGCCATAGTTAATTAGAAATTTATAGTTCAGTTTAAAGAGTGATACAAACATACAGGAACCATAACTGAAATAATCATTGAGTATTCAAATTAACTAACCTAGTAGACGTCCTGTGTGAAACTGTTCCTCAAGAGCAGCCTCAACTTTAGAAAGGCGCTGTCTTGTTACATATTTCTTAGCAGTTTTCTTGCTACGTTTCTTGTTGATAATGGCTTCTTCAGCCTCAGTCTAAAATAAAGAAAATATTATGTAGTTCTTCCAAAAATATTACATTTTAGAAAATATGAATATTTATAAACTTTCAGTTTAAAGTCCATAATCATAGTAAAGTCTTATGACTCTTCATGTGACACGCAAAAGGTAGTCATCATAACTAGCTAATTAAAACTTTTATAATAAAAAAAACTCACCAGCTTGGCACCCTTCTTTCTACCCAGGGGCAGCAGGTAATGAGACTCGTACCATTGCCTGAATGGTGTAGCGTCAACAACAACAATAGCATTCTTTACCAAGGTCTTAGTCCGCACCAACTCATTGTTTGAAGCGTTATATACAACATCAATAATACGGGTCTTGCGTGTGGAACCTGCAAAACAAATAAATTGAGGTAACCTAAAATTTTACTATCTACATAAATAGTGACGGTGATTCTTACATTCTGAGCCCCATGAGAAATTTCCAGTGTCAAGGCGCAGGGCGCGGTATTTGGTGTTACCACCACGGGACCGCACCAAATGTATGCGCTGTGGTCCTAACTGAAATCAATTAAGATCAATTATTAATAGATGTAGAGTAAATTAAAAAAGAAATCAAGTGACGTATGTACGTCAAACAATACAAAGCTCCCAGATTACTTCAATTGATCATAAAGTATTGGAGGAGAGTTCAAAATCAATTGAAGAAATAGGACATGTGTACAAAAAGTGAACTTGTCACCAAATGCTAGATCAGTTATCTCAGAATTTATTATTGTAAATTTTATGGCAAAGTGGGCCAAAAGTGCCAAAATTTAACAACCTAAATTGTAAGCACATGGGAATATTCCTTAAAATTGTTATTAGCATTATAGTACCCACAAAATAACCTACAAAAATATAACCGGATAGCCACATTGCTAATGAAATGGAAAAAAGCTTACTTTAGTATTTGCGGCTGGACGACCTAACTCGTACTTCCTCTTCTTGCGGATAGGTGCGCGTTTGCCGCCTGTAGCTCTCCGTTTATGCCAATGATCTCGGCTAATACCTATACACAATTGCAAAGAGACCGACTTTTTAAAACATTACTTCACAAAATAACACAACACCAGTGGATTTCAAAATATTGCTAAATATATATTCAGCTCACTAACTTAAAAAATTTGGTTAAAAGATGCAATCAATTATAACAAAATTGTGATGATAATTAGGGATTTAATTGAAGAAAAATCGAATAACTCACCCATCTTGTCTGGGTCTCAAAGGAAAAGGTTATTGACAGAAGGAACGACCCAAACCAATAATCTCGTGGTCTATGGTATGGTATGAACTTTGTCTTTGAAAGATTTCTTTCAAACGGGTTTTTTACTAAAATCTAATATAACACACGAATACAACAGGTTATATTTTCTACGACAGTTTTTGTAATATATAAGTACTGATACGTAGTCTTTCGAAGACATTAAATTAATTCTCTAGGAACGGGAACGAAAGGATCGCTTGCAGATGGCGCCCTTTTAAAATTTTCACTCTATTTCGCTTAGATCAAAGAATCTTGATAATTAAATCATAATTAAACTTAAAAATATCAGAATCTTCTCTTATCTTAAGCACAAAAATTAAAAATAATTGCAAAACCAATATCAAAGCACTCTGAAGCTCTTCTACACATTGAAAAAACAAATGCAAGCAAGTTAATAGAAATGTCATTTTTCAATTCAGAATAGATTCTTTGGTAAAGTCATAGTTTTCTTTATCTTTTTAAAACCTGCTTTATTACTAATTAATCAATACATAATAATATTCAGTCATATTAATACAGATTCATTTTTTGTTCTATGACAATGTATCAGAGTGTGATGATAAGGTAAAATTTAAATTATAAAAACTTCATTAATGCTTTACATAACATACAACAAAAACTGATAAAGTGCGAGTTGGACTCACGTAACCAGGGTTCCGTAAAAACCTGTAGGTATTTATTAAAAATATTTTTATTACATGATGTAACTAAAAATGTATGGTTTCCCAATTTTTCCTTTATTTATACGGTTTTCGTCTTAAGACATTACTTCGTACCAAATTTCAAGATTCTAAGTTCG
Organism: Diatraea saccharalis; assembly: GCA_918026875.4. Lineage (NCBI taxonomy): Eukaryota > Metazoa > Arthropoda > Insecta > Lepidoptera > Crambidae > Diatraea > Diatraea saccharalis. The sequence goes on along the minus strand of OU893341.1, from coordinate 6,102,328 downwards.
AGAAAAGTACCAGTCAAGATTCATTATTTTTGAAGGACAATAATCGTCGTAGTCGTCAGAGGTTGAATTTCCAAAGAAACACCCTGATGCAAAGGAACGTGGAAACTAGTTTGCTTTCGATGAATAACATTTTTTTAAATACTTCTTCATTGTAAAAAACAGCATTTATTGCCTGTTCAATGATTCTGGCAGTTGTAAGAAAGGGACAGCATCCCTCGTTGTCGTTGTCATGCTCGGAACGTTTTTCCCTTTTCATATTATTTAGACAAAGAAGCTTATTCCAACCATATAAGGCACACAATTTATTTGTTTGTACACTCAAAATCACACCGCTTTCCTGAGTGAGTGACCTTTTATCCAACGGCAACGCCAGTAATAAAAAAATAAATTACTTTTTAATGTTCGCCATTATTAATCTCACAAACATACAATATAATGAGGAAGTATTTAAAACTAAAAATTAGTTCCCCAAAACAAACTAGACGTCGCTACGATACTTTCTTGATTTATCCATAGCAACTCTTCCGATTTTCTTTCATGTATAAAAGTAATTGAATTTTCAAAACTCAATAAAAAAACTCATATTTTATTTGTATTTTTACGTATTTGTATTGATATCTAAGTTTCGAATTTTGCGAATGGACCAAAGGCAGTCATTTCCGTTCCTTTTAACTAACATATTAAAAAACAGAAATTTGAAAGTTCAAAACTTAGAATAAGAGTTGTTTATTCAGTTTTGAAAACTAATTATCTTTTAAACACGAAAGAAAACCGTTATAAATTGACATTTAAATCCTGGCAGCACAAAGTTTGTGCTGCCATCTAGGGACATAAAATTTCTTAGTTCATTTATTTTTCTTAAATACTTCCTCGTTTTTTGTGGAGATCATTTCTATAAAGAATGTAATATGCTTAAAAATATTAAGCGGTGTATCAACTGTGGCCGATCTCATTTATCTATCTTGGCAACATGCCCAATAAAAATTAAAGAAAAAAATAAACAAAAATACACTGCAGTCGTGATTAATGACTTTTCTTATATACAAAATAAATATCCTTTTCCGGCTCTTAAAAAAAAAGAAAATAATGTTGTATATAATAATATAACTAAGCGATTGCCAATCTTATGTTAGAGGTAAAGTAATGGAGTTATGGGAAAAAATTTGGAAATTGAATAAAGCACCATCAACCGGCTCGGATATTGTTGAAATTCAGCAACAGCAACTTTTCTTCTTCTTCTTTTTTTTTATTCATGACTTATTTGCGCATTTCGCACAATTCTGCCAATGTTAAGTGCACAAATTAATTATTACATGTAAAATTGAAATTAATGAGGAAGTATATAAAAAAAAATCACTAATTTCTGAAATCATATTAGATGTCGCTACAGTACGTTCTTGATTTCTCCATGACAACCTTTCCAATTTTCTTTTAAGTTTAAAAGTAAATTAGTTTTCATAACTCAATAAACAACTCATATCTATGTCTACTTTTTCGTATTTGTATTGATATCTAAGTTTCGAACTTTTCAAATTTCAGTTTTTTATTAAGTTACTTAAATGGAACGACAATGACTGTCTTTGGTCCATTCGTTTTCTGCAAAAATTAACCTTTGCTAGAGTCGCCATCTAGTGGAGGTGCTTTTTGAGTTTTTTTTAATACTTCTTCGTTACGCGTAACATTTCTTTAGCTTCATGGTAACATCCATCCAGACTTTTTTGCAACAACTTTTTTGGTTGGTTAATCCAAACGCTTTTTCAAACGGAACTTTTAAAAAACCAGTACACTTTTCGTTGTCGGAGTAGGAAGGCTTACTTTAAAGTTAAGAATTAATTTAAAGTTAAACTTTATTATATTGATTCCACTCGTAAGCTTTGAAAAATATTTATTGTTTTAATTTTACTTATTTAAGTCAAAGTAAGTTAGTTTCATAAATAACTACAACACAACGTTGCACGCTAATTATTATGATTTCCAATGGTCAGTTGAAAAAAGCGTAGTAAAGACAATATAATGGCTGAGGGCCATCGAAGCCAGGGCCGGTAAACCATTTTACAAAAAAAAAAATAGTATCGTGAGGTATATTCTTTGGTCTCCCTCTTGGTCTGTGTGATACATAGTACCTTCTTCTTAGCCTGTCTGTGGTGTGGTCTGTCTGAGTGACGCTTTATTGCTCGAGCAGTGAGGTTATGTTTGTTGATTTTATATTTGACTGTAATAAATTAATAAAGTACCCATTCTCTTTAAAATTGCTCGTTTGCTATAATTAATTACTTCCAAAATATTTTCATTTATTCCATGCTGACATAAATTAAACAAGCATGTCAACAGATTTTTACATCCGATATTACGTCGGGCATAAGGGAAAGTTTGGTCACGAATTTTTAGAATTCGAATTCCGACCTGATGGAAAATTACGTTATGCTAACAATTCTAACTACAAGAATGATACTATGATTCGCAAGGAAGCCTATGTTCATCCTTGTGTAATGGAGGAATTGAAAAGAGTTATTTTGGATTCGGAAATAATGCATGAAGATGATCACCTATGGCCGCAGCCGGATAGAGTTGGCCGACAAGTAAGACCATTTCTTCATCTCAATTTTACATGACTTTTTTTAAGTTAAGTAAATGTGAATTATGTTATGCTAATGCAAAATCGATAAAAAAATAAGAAAAAAGTTGTAATATGGCTTGGCTAGACAAAATTCATATTGTAGTTGGGTTGGACAACCTGTTAGATTAGAAATGTTCTACAGAACGGTCTTCTGACTGTAATAAAAATTTTGACTTTTCTTTTTATTTTATTTTTATGTATTATATCTTCTTTTATCTTAACAATTGTGTTTATTAATGATTACATTATTGATTTATATTTTATTATTCAAGTTACTATATATTTTTGGAATTCAAAATTGATTATAATTTTTATTGTCTACAGAATAAGGTAACATTTAAATATAAAGATATTCGTCAAGTCTCTTAAAATTGTCAGATTCAGGATTATGTTTATACTTAGGTCAATGAACAATTTAACAATTTTTTTTTTCTGTTTCAAATGAAAGAATAAGCATAATCAAAAAATTTCTCAAATATTTATAAAAATTAAAAAGTTATGGCAATTTGGAGTTACACTTGCAAATTTCATGCAGTTCCTCAGTGTGTAACACAGCACTGAATATGACTGCGACAACACGGCTCAGTAGTTTTAAAAGAGAGCTCTAAAAAATATATTACTATTGTATAACAGTACAACAGTAAAAAACCCTAATTAAATATTTTTAAATTAGTAAAGAAAAAATCTTAAAGCATTTAATACAATACATCTACTTATACAGTCTCAGGTCCTAAGCCTTACCATAAAACTATGCTTGATAATAATCTATGCTATGTGGCTGTGACATACTGGCAGATGCACAGACAGACATGATGTTGATAAATGTATAAGAGTTCCAAGGTTTGTTGACTAGTGCAAGTACATTTTCATTGGTCTGAAGGGCTCGCATGCAGTATGAGGTGATTTCTATGCTTGTTTTGTGTAGTGCTACGATCTAGAGTTCAGTGTTATGATCTTATAGGTGAGTTGGAGGCCAAAAACGTTCTTTGAAGCCTGAAAAAAAATCAGGAAGGCGCCAAAAGATCTAATAAGAATATTAGGCTAAAAATACCCTGGGGCTGGTGGATTGTTAAATTGATTAAACATAGTCATTTTTATCCTAGTTACAATGTGCCTTCAAAGAATGGAAATAATTAAGGAATACATTCTTCAAAAATTTATAATGCAGTCAATTAAATAGATTGTGTACTAAACAAATAGTCTTTATTTGAGAATATTAGTTGATTTTCTGGGAAATAAGTTAAAATTGGGAATTTGTTTTGTTTTTTCGTTCAATAAACCAGAAATTTATAATTAAAAATATTTTTTTCCAACTTCACATGACATTTTATATCAAATTACCTTAGAATATACAAATAACATGGAAATAAAATTATATTGGTATCTCAATTAGAAGTTACTTGAACTAAAGTACTAAGATATTGCTTGGCTTGCTGTACTGGAGTTGCAAAACAGAACCGGAACTAACGGGCCACTTGCCCCGTGCGCTAGTGTCAGGAAGGCGCCAAAAGTTTGGTCAGCATTTAAAGATTCTGCCAAGGCTATTGATCTTTTTTGTTTAGTACATTTCTCTAGGAATATTCCTCACTATACCTATACACTCTTAATATACTCACATGAATGCAGACCTATATGCCTATTTTTCTGCTTCTAATAAGGTTTTTTTTTTTCAGGAATTGGAGATAGTGATCGGTGAAGAACATATATCTTTCACAACTTCAAAAACTGGTTCATTAGTTGATGTTAATCAGTCACGAGATCCTGAAGGTCTACGTTGTTTTTACTACCTTGTCCAAGATCTTAAATGCTTGGTATTTTCACTAATTGGTCTTCATTTTAAAATTAAACCTATATAAGATAATGTATTTGTAAGCTAACTAATAAAATATTTTGACCATATCTTAATAAAATATCTTTTTTTTAATATCCTAATTTTCATGACAGTCAAAATTTTATTTGAATAAACTTGTTTAAAGAACTTTTGATTCCACCAACAAAAATGTTGTTTACCTCGGTACTCGGTACCATTTGTCTGTTATGAGGAAAAGGTGAAAAAAAACACCATGTAAAACCATGGGCCTATTTAATTGTCAAATATAAAAAAAAGACGCAATCCCTTTCAATTTAACTTTGAAAGAATTTCACGCTACAACTATTTGACATGCGATAGCGATTTTTTTAAAAGATATTGTTGAATTTATGATATCGTATATTGACGTTAATAGGGTATTTGACACTTTTCTGAAAACTATTTTAAATCGTTGTTTGCTACATTATAAACACACTGTCATAATATTTCATTGGAATCTTTTATATTTTTGGTGAAAATAATTGTTAAAATTTTAATAGCCAAAAGCGCGCGAAAAACGCTGCTCTATGTAATGGCGCTGATCGTGACGTCACAGGCCAGTAAATATGTTAAATCGATAAGTAACAACTGGCTTTAGAGTAAATTGAAATAATAATTTAGAAGAGAAATTGAAGTCGTAGTGCGTTTCTTTTACGTTTTTTATTTAAATGAGCTACACACTTGTAGCTTTTGTTGTAGTTGCCACAATGTACTAATACTTCTATAAGTAACAAACAAACTTCGAGTCTAGAAGAAAATAGATTCACAATCACAATAGTATAGTAGCTATATAGAGTAGAGATAGGTGATAAAATTAGGTAAGGATTCGCTAAAAGTATTGAAACTTTTTTATTGTGTCATACACATTTTGCGACTTATTTATATTTGTTGACAGGGCTCGCACTTCACAGCCTGTAGGCGCGCACAGACACTACAGATGGATGAGACATTAGTACGATAAAGAAGGTTCTATTTTTTTTTCATGCATCTAGTATGTCTGTCCACTAAATGAACAGTATATATCATCAAAATCGACTTTGTAATTTGAATTATTTTATTAAAGTTCAACAAATGACAAAAACATGTAAGTTGCTCTTTTTTTAAATTGCTGGCGCTTCCCCTATTTCTTGGATTTATTAAAAAGCTTAGTAAATGATTCTTTTTTTCTGTATTTCTTTTTGGCAGTTCTTATCAGTAGAAGCGGCAAAGTATTATGTTATCAGTAAATTACTATAAAGTACTCGATACCTACAGGTATCGATATTTTATGTACCTATCTTTCTAACACTACTTTGAAATGACAGCTGATGACGACACAGGCCAGTAAACAGAATCGTGATTGGTTGTGACGACGACCAATTATAGAAAGTTTTCATCGTTGAATAAATTCCTAAAAATATTGCATTTTCTTTACGTCATTTTACTAAGTCTAAACATGTTTTTTCTGCATATGTTAAGAAATAAGCTTTATTAGAATATTATCTATCAGGATGACCACAAAATGCAACTTATTTTCGATAGTGTCAAATACCCTATTCTTTGGTAATAACGAGGAAGTATTTAAAAAATAAAAATTAGTTCTTGAAATCATACTAGATGTCCCTCGCGATGTTTGGATTTTGTTTATGATATTCATTCCAATTTTGTTTCTAACGTAGTAACAGTAAATTGAGTATCGAAAATTAATAAATATGACATCGTTTTTTGTTTCTTATAATATCTAACTTTCAAATTAATTTTAATTTATTGTTATCGTAAGTTTAAGTTGTTTATTATGTTACGTGTAAAGGAACGATTTGGTTGATACGTCAACCTTAGTGATAAGCAGAGCGCTTAGTGTAAGTTTTTTTGACGTTTACGTTCACTGTCGATCGTGAGCGCGTTAAGATTTTAGTATGGAATCCGGTACAGCGCCCCTAGCGGTAACTACCAAGAATTACAAATCTCCATACAAATTCTTAACGCGCTCACTAGTGAACGCGTTAGCGTAAAACTTACACTTGACACTCTGAGGTCGGAATTAGGTAGAGTTATTTATGTACTTGCATCGAAATGTTGATATTAATGTGGACCTTCCTGGGATTTCTAATGGACAATCCCGTGTGGCCAACAATCTTACAATTAAATAATAATAACAACGTCAGAGATAGACAAATAAAACAAAGATAATTAACATAAAGTTTTTATTAGTTTACATTAATTTACAATACAAATTGGTATTTTGCAACTTTGGACATCCGATGTCATTGAATGAATGAATGAATGAACACTTTATTGTACTTGAAAATAAAATCAACATAACAATTTAATAACAATAAACAGTACAATTGGCGGCCTTATCGCTAAAAAGCAATATCTTCCAGGCAACCAAAAGTTAGACTGGACAGTTACATAAAAAAGATGGGTAGTAAATGGTGTCCTACAGAGTTGAAATAAAAAATTTCCATACTAATATATACACACATACAAACATAAATATATACATATATAAATATATACACATATAAATATATACATATATAATAATAAATATACAATAGCCTAATTTAATGTTCAGAAAGTGACAGATAAGTAATGCTCTTTTACCTTATTTTTAAAGACATTCAATGATGGTGCACGCTTTATATCATCTGGTAATTTATTCCAAATGTGGACAGCCTGAACTGCAAAAGACTTGTCGAGAAACTTTGTTGAATGGATCGGCGTCTGCAGTTTTAGGTTCTCTGATGATCTCAAAACATGGGAGTGCGTATCGTGAAGGTAATTAAAACGTTCCCTGAGATGCGTTGGAGAGAAAGGATTAAACAGTATACTGTAAAGCAAGGAAACAATATGGGCATTCCGACGAAGACAAATTGGCAACCACTTGAGCTTAGTGCGAAAATCAGATACATGATCATATTTGCGTAATCCAAATATGAATCTTATACTAAAATTTTGAAGCCGGTCAAGTTTATTTAGTTGCTCCTCAGTTAGATCTAGATAGCTGACATCGGCATAGTCCAGGATTGGTAAAAGAAGAGATTGTGCAAGCGCAGTCTTAGTTGCTATTGGTAAAAAGTTACGCAACCGCCTCAAAGAACCAGCAGCAGCAAAGGTTTTACGACTAACTTCCTCAATTTGTGACCACCATGTTAAGTTTTTATCTAGCTATGCCTAAATTTTTAACACAGTCACTGGGGGTTAAAGTAATTCCACCAAATGAAATCGCAGGTAAACATGACCAGTCAATTTTATTAGTCATTACGGGGCTGCCAGCTACCATGACTTGAGTTTTTGAAGGATTAACTTTTATTCCGTAACACTTGCTCCAATCAACAACAAACTCAAGGTCACGGTTTACAGTATTGATGGCAAAAGTTAGTTGGTCAGGAGTAGCTTGGGAATAAATTTGTAGATCATCTGCATAAAGGTGAAAGGATGAAACTAGTTGTCGTGAAATTGAGCTAATAAATATAGCGAAAAGTAATGGAGAGAGAACGCCACCCTGCGGCACCCCGGCAGAAATGTTGCACCAAGTGGAAAAGGAATCCTCAATGCGTATTCGCTGACGGCGTCCAGACAGGTAACTATGAAACCATTCAACCACTGCTGGAGATATGTTAATAGAGCGTAAAATGCCAAATAGTATATCAAAACGCGTTACTGAAATCTAGTAGACAGAGAACCGTTACTTTTCCATGTTCCATTCCTGACCTGATATCATCTGTAACATTTACTAGTGCAGTGGTGGTACTATTACCAGCACGGAAACCTGATTGATAAGGATTTAGGAGATGATTTTTGAAGAGGAAAGTAGATAGTTGGTTGTGAATGAGGCGTTCCAGAACTTTAGAGAGGAATGGTAGTATGGAAATCGGTCTATAGTCTGAAAAGGATTGTGGTTTGGATTTTTTAGGTAACGGAGTAACATAAGTATCTTTCCAAGCAGAAGGAAAGATACTCGTATGAATGGACTGGTTAAATATATGAGAGATATTAGGAAGAATTTCGTCTAGGATGGGAATAATCATTTTCCTACTAACAGAGTCGCCGCCCACAGCACTAGAAGTCAAACCAACCACAACGTCGTGCGTGCAGTAGTTTAGATTGTGTAAAAGTTAATAACGTTTTATTTAAAAAATCACGGGATTTTTTCTGCTCTTTAAAATTAATCTCGAGATTTGAGGCATATCCACTTTATTCTTTCGCTGTATGAAATCAGTGTGAGTACATGAATAACTCTACCTAATTCCGACCACTGGTGATAAGTCAACTTATTGGTTGCTCGTAATTTTCATTCGAATTCAGGTTTGGAATGAATAACAAAAGCGGAGCGCAGAATTGTATTGTATTGTATTTGTAGGTGTGATTATGCATCCACAAAACGAATGATATTAATATAAATATCAAAATCAATTCAGACTAGGCTGGTACAAAGTACTTGTGAAAGTCGAAAACTTTGCCAACGGTTCGCAAAACTAAGGCGGGAGATCTTGTACTGACAAGAATCTGCAAGAAACTCGGCAAGGGATGCTTTTTTAATTTCAACTATACAACGCAAACTATACTGTTATAACGTTGAACCTCTTTGCTAGAGGTTTAGTTTTATTTATCGCTATGTTAATAGTTTCAAAATGTCAGTGACAAAAAGTAGAACTCACTAGATGGCAGCACAAATTGTTGGATCTAAACGTCAATTCATGACGTTAAACCAAAGAGAATAGATTTGTTAGTGTTGTTATGGATCTGATAACTCTGATAAATATCGAGTTGAAATTTAACTAGTTCGAGTTATGCAAACGCAACTCGATTAATAGAAAGTAATCTTTGAATAAATTTATTTTTTATTTGTATAGAGGAAAATGGAAACTAACATAATGGAAGTGAGCACAGAGGTTTTTTAAATTTATGGAAATCAATTGAATGCTGTGATATAATTAAAAGTAGCATCTAACTACGGTATACAATAATATTACCGACATATAGTTTTATAAATAAAATAGGTACTTATGTCATTGTAGGTCTAGGAACTTTTTTTTTTAATATTTAACAAAAGTTCTGAAAAAATAATAACTAAGTAAGTTAGTTTTATTGCTATTAGTTGTTTGTTGAACTTACAACAACAAAACTACATCAAGTTTCAATAATATGTTTATATTATGTATGGTGAATGGATGAATAGGGTTTATTAATCAAAAACAAAAGTCATAAAAACGATCATTATTATAAAGAAATTCGTTTATTATTAATAAACTTACCCGATATGTATCAAATATACTATGCATTCGTACAAAATAACATAACTGCTGGCTAAAATGACGTTTGTGCAAAGTGTAACGTGCAAATAACTTGTGCTTTCGAAATTAAGACATTATAAAACTATTATCAGTTATTAAATCTTATATTCATAATTAAATCATCTTAATAAACATTCAGCAATCAACAAGAAACGTCTGCTCTAAACGAACAGCAAGGTTATAACTTTAAATTTCAAATCACAAAGTTATTATACTATTGCTACTGATCTTTCATGTCGAAGGCGGACGTCGAGCTATGTGTTAAGTTAATTCGTACGGTGGGTTTGTGCTTTTTGGTTCTTACAATAATATTGTTAATAACCGTTTGACTTCCTACACAACCTACTCTAGAAATCCGTTTTATTGAAATATATTATTTACTAAGTACCTAGAGTAGTTATGGTCTCTTAAAATCTCTGCGGTGGTATCGTGTGCGTTAGGTGGTTACGTTCCCTCAAATATAGTATAGCTGAGTTGTTTAGTTGAAATTAAAAAAGCAGCCCTTGCTGAGTTTCTTGCCGTTTTTTGTCAGTACGAGATCTCCCGCCTTAGTTTTGCGAACCATTGGTAAAGTTTTCGACTTTCACAAGTACTATGTAACAGCCTAGACTGAATTGATTTTGATATTTATGTTAATATCATTCGTTTTGTGGATGCATAATGACACTTCATCTTCATCATTATTTTTGTTCTCCATTCCAAACCTGAATTCAACGAAAGTTACGAGCAACCAATAAGTTGGCTCATCACTAATGTTGACGTATCAACCAAACATCGTTCCTTTACACGTAACATAATAAACAACTGAAACTTACAATTAAAATAAATTCAAATTAGTTTGAAAGTGAGATATTATAAGAAACTCAAAACGATGTCATATTTATTAATAGAAAATACTCAATTTACATTTATTACGTCAGAAATAAAATTTGAATGAATGTTATAAACAAAATCCAAAAATCGCGAGTGACATCTAGTATGATTTCAAGAACTAATTTTTATTTTTAAATAAAAATGCTTGATCTTACACATGTGTTATTAATTATATCAATTGGCGACGAGTTTAATAATTATGGATGCGAACCAATTTAACGCTTTTTTAAAACAACAAAATCAACTGACTGAAATACTTCGCATTTTAGCAGTTCAAACACAACAAAAAACAGAAACAAAATCATTGAACAATGATGATGACAAATGTTAGAAAATAAGCCATTTTGCAAACGATAAATTTAACCCTGAAAAAACAACGGTGAGTGAATTTATTGAATACTTTGAAGAAAAATGTAACATTTATGGTCAAGAATATCTGAAAATACAGAAAGACATTTTTATTACCTGTTTGCCACCAGATATATTTCATAAAATAAAAACATCATTCTTGTCGGATTTTCATGAACGTTCGTATGAAGAAATCAAAACAAAATTATACAGTTTTTATGCAATAAAAAAAAAACAAGATTCAAAGCTCTTACTGAATTCTGAAGTTGCACGAGAAAGGAAGGTGAATCCATGGAAACATACGCCAACAAAATCAAAGAACTTAGTAAAGACTGCGGTTATGAAGGCCACTTCTTAGAACGTCAACTGCGTGACCGTTTTGCAACAGGTCTTAACCATGAAACACTACAGATAGATTTGAAACAAAAATGGCCGGACTTACAAGAGCATGACAATGTTGGAAGAACGGTAGAAATAACATTTGAACAGATTTTTAACATTGCACAATCAAGAGAATAAGCAGGAAACGATACTCCTTGTAACTCTGATAACGTACACCGCATTCAGCAAGGAATCGTAAACAAACGATTTTTAAAAAGTTATAAACAACGAGTGTTGAGAAAAAATCATTGTAAAAGATGTGGTAAAACAGAGCAACACACATTAAACATTAAACGATTGTGCCGCAATCTCTTACATTTGCAAGGCATGCAACATAAAAGGTCATTTTGAGAGCTGTTGTTTAAAATCTGGGAGAGCAAAGATAGAAGGCAATATTTCAAATAAAAGAGAAGTAAACAACGTATATCAGGGGAACATAATTTTTATGATAATAATGATACTGATAGTAACAGTAATGATGATTCGAGAATACACAAAATTAACGTACATAACATGAGATGTAAGAAAATTAACATTCATAGGCAAAGCATTAACAATGGATTAGGACCCAGGATCAATTTATTCAATCATAAGCACAGCATTTTGGAGAAAGATTGGATCTCCAGAGTTAGTGAAGGGACCAAAATTGCGTGCCTATGGTGACCACAGATTAAAACCTAAAGGTCTTACCGATGTTACGGTAGAAGTTGACGGCAAACAAAAGATACTCCCTGTGGTCGTTATTAATTGTGCTAACCCCATGCTGTTTGGATTACAATGGAGTGAAATGTTTAATATGAATTTCCCTAGTTCTGTTTACTCAATCAAGACTGAAACATTAACTTTAAAACAAATTATTGACAAAAATAAAGAAGTTTTTGATGATAGACTAGGTGCAGTACAAAATTATGAGGTCAACATTTTCATCAAACCAGGGACTGAACCCAAACATCTATCAGCAAGGTCAATCAAATTCAGCATAAGAAAAAATGTAGAAATAGAATTGGATAGATTAACAAAAGAAGGAATAATTGAAAAAATTGACCCAAACACAACACCTGTAGAATGGGCCACCCCAACAGTTAATGTTCTCAAACCAAATGGTAAAATTAGAATTTGTGGCGATTACCGCACAACAATCAACCCAATTCTAGTAACACATACACATCCAGTACCCTTATTTGACCATTTAAGACAACGACTTGCTGACGGGGAAAAGTACTCGAAGATTGACCTAAAAGACGCCTATTTACAATTTAAAGTGGCTCCTGCTTCTAGAAAGTACCTAATTATCTCTACACATAAAGGTTATTACCAATATAACAGAATGCCCTTTGGTAAAACTACAGCAACAGCAATTTTTCAGCATTACCTTGAAAATCTACTTAATGACATCCCTAATGCAGCCATTTATTTCGATGATATTGGCGTGACTGGAAAAATAAATGAAGATCACCTAAAAACATTAGAAAAAGTATTGAACCGACTTCAGAAAGCAGGGATGAAAGTGAATCTTAAGAAGTGTACATTTTTACAAAACGACAGTACTTGGGTCATACGATTAGTAAAGATGGAATAAGACCAACAAAATCTAAAACTGAGGCAATCCTCAAAGCACCACCACCTGAAAATATAAAAGAATTAAGATCATTTCTAGGTCTCGTCAATTTTTACGAAAAATTCATCCCTCACCTCCATGGAATATGTTCCGAATTGTACACTTTGACAGGACATAAACAAAAGTGGAAGTGGTCTAAGAAAGAGAACGCTATTTTTGAAGAGACCAAAAGATGTATAACACGATCCAAACATCTGATTCCTTATAATGACAAACAAGCCCTTTACCTAGCATGTGATGCTTCAGAAAAAGGCATCGGAGCTGTTTTGTATCATAAAATTAACGACATTGAAAAACCAATCGCATTTGCCTCAAGAAAATTGAAACAAGCAGAAAGCAATTATTCAGTCATTGATAGAGAAGCGTTAGCAATATTGTTAGGAATAACAAAATTTGACCAATATCTTCGAGGAACGAAATTCACATTAGTAACAGACCACAAACCCCTTATACACCTATTAGGGATTAATAGAAATTTACCTAAATTAGTAAACAATCGACTAATCAGATGGGCTTTATAAATCGGCAGTTATGATTATGATATACAGTATACAAAAGGAAAGAACAATATACTAGCCGATTCACTCTCGAGACTTCCAAACCCTACTGAGCGACCAACCAAGATAGAAGAATCGGTCAACAAGGTAATAAAAAGAAAAAGCGAATTAATGATTAATGAGATAGCTATAAACCAAGAAACTATTAGAGAACAAACAAATAAGGACACAATACTGTCAAAAGTAAAATTATACATAAGAAAAAATTGGAATACCTACAAATATGATGACAACAATTTACAACCATATTTTAAGAAACGCAATGAATTGTCAGTTGAAAATGACATAATAATGTGGCAAGGGAGAATTGTTATTCCGCATTCAATGAGAAACGCAACATTGAAGTACCTTCATCGAGGACATCCAGGAATATCAGCCATGAGAGCAATTGGACGATTTTATGTTTGGTGGCCATCAATCTAGGAAAATATAGACAACTACGTGAATTCATGAAGAGTGTGTCAAAAAAATAGACCGAACAACTCGGAGCTACCCATATATTCATGGTCAATTCCAAACCACGTATGGGAAAGACTATACATAGATTTTGCAGGTCCATTTCTAGGAAAATATCGGCTAGTTTTATGCGATGCTTTATCTAAGTGGGTCGAGATAAAACCAATGAACAAGACAACAACAGATAGATTGTGCAGTGAACTTGACGACATCTTTACCACCTTTGGATTACCACAGATTATTGGTTCTGATAACGGACCTCAATTTACATCAGAAACTTTCACAATGTTCTGCAAGAAAATCCCATCCACGCACCAATGGATTAGCTGAACGTCCAGTGCGAACTTTCAAAACAAGGATGGCCAGTGAACTCGACAAACAATACGATCTAACAGAGAAATTACGGAATTTTCTTTTTATATATAGAAACACTCCACACAGTTCTACCCTGAATTCTCCAGCTCAGTTAATGTTTGGACGACAACTCAACTGCGTTTTGGATAATGCTCGACCCTGTATTAGAAAAACGCTACAACAAAGAGTATTATTATATCTACAACATAGACAAATAAAAGCAAACATCATGTCAGAAAATAATCCTAATAACTACCAACCTGAAAAAAATATTTACGTTAAAATTAGAGATGATAAGAAATGGCAACCAGCCACAGTGGAGAGGCAAACACACAGATATTCCTATATCATAAAAACACCCGATGGTGTTTTAAGCAGAATTAAGCAGATAACTCTAGTGCAGTAATCTCAACGCAAGTAAGCAGTGATATAAACGATTCTACTCCATCTACACCACATGTTAATAATGCTCCACCCCAAATACCCGTTTTACCTAACACTCCATCCAGAACAGAACCTGCTCATGGAGATATTCCCACAAGTCGTAGGAGTATTCGAATAAGACACCCACCACGCCGTTTGATTGAAGAATTAGAATAGGACGGGACGAATGTTATAACGTTGAATCTCTTTGCTAGAGGTTTAGTTTTATTTATCGCTATGTTAATACTTTCAAAATGTCAGTGACAAAGAGTAGAACAAAAAGACGTCATTAATAACTATACTCTATTTGAGGGAACGTAACCACATAACGCACATGATACCACCGCAGAGATTTTCAACTTAACACATGGCTCGATGTCCGCCGTCGACATGCAAGATCAGTAGCAATAGTATAATAACTGTACACGTCTTTGTGATTTTTAAATTTAAAGTTATAACTTTGCTGTTTGTTTAGAACAGACGTTTCTTGTTGATTGCTGAATGTTTATTTAGATGATTTAATTATGAATATAAGACTTAATAACTGATCATAGTTTTTTAAAGTCTTAATTTCGAAAGCACAAGTTATTTGCACATAACACTTTGCACAAACGTCATTTTAGCCAGCAGTCATGTTATTTTGTACGAATACATAGTATATTTGATACACGAGTAGTATATAGATATTAAACGGATTTTTAATTATAATTATCGTTTTCATGACTTTTGTTGCTGATTAATAAAGCCTATTATCCATTCACCATAAATAATATAAAAATATTATTGAGACTTGATGAAGTTTTGTTGTTATAAGTTCAACAAACAACTAATAGCAATAAAATTAATTTACCTAGTTGTTATTGTTTTCAGAACCTTTGTTAAATATTATAATGAAAAATTCCTAGACTTACTATGGTATAAGTACCTATTTTATTTATAAAAACTATTTGGCAGTAATATTATTGTATACCGTAGCTAAATGCCACTTTTAATTATATCACAGCATTAATTCAATTGATTTCAGTAAATTTAAAAAACCTCTGTGCTCACTGCCATTATGTTAGTTTCCATTTTTCTCTTTACAAATAAAAAATAATTTTATTCAAAGATTACTTTGTATTATTCGAGTTGCTTTTGCATAACTCGAACTACTAGTTAAATTTCAACATGATATTAATTCGAGTTATCAGATCCATGACAACACTGACAATTCTATTCTCTTTGGTTTAACGTCATGAATTGACGTTTAGATCCAACAATTTGTGCTGCCATCTAGTGACATAAATTTTTGTAGTTTCTTTATTTTTTTTAAATACTTCCTCATTAAAAAATGCTTGATCTTACACATGTGTTTTTAATTATATCATATACTATATTTGAGGGAACGTAACGACCTAACGCACACGATACCACCGCAGAGATTTTTAAGAGAGCATGACTACTCTAGGTATTTAGTAAATTATATATTTCAATAAAACTGATTTCTAGAGTAGATTGTGTATGAAGTCAATCTATTATTAACTATATTATTGTAAAAACCAAAAAGCACATACCCACCGTACGAATTAACTTAACACATGGCTCGACGTCCGCCGTCGACATGCAAGATCAGTAGCAATAGTATAATAACTGTGTCTTTGTGATTTTTAAATTTAAAGTTATAACCTTGCTGTTCGTTTAGACAACAACACTGACAATCCTATTCACTTTGGTTTAACGTCGTTAGACGTTTAGAGGTTTCAACGTTAGACGTTAAGATCCAACAATTTGTGCTATCATCTAGTGAATTAAATTTTAGTATTTTTTATTTTTAAAAAAACTTCCTCATTCAAAAAAGTATTTAGCTAAAAATCTTACTCTACGTAAACCACCCACTAAAAAAAATGTTTGTAAAAATCGTAAAAAGTACGTTTAATATTAAATGTATTAAAAAATCGGCCAATATTTTAAGCTACTAAGCCTGTTCTTACTTCGTGTAATGTTGCAAGTAAATTAATTTTCAAAACTCAATAAACACCTCATATTCTATTTGTGCTTTTTCGTGTTTGTTGGAAATTTAAATTTTTTAATATGTTAGTTAAAAGGAACGGAAATGACAATCGTAGTCCATTCGTTTCCTGCAAAAATCAACTTTTGGTAGAGTCGCCAGCTAGTGAGTTGCTTTTATGCGCTTCTTGTTTCTTAAAAACTTCCTCATGATACTTATCACATACCTTTTGATAAAACTTAATTTATGAATAGATTTGTGTTTTCGGATTATGACGACTGTTACAGTAAGAAGGTAAAAATAAATATTATGCTTAAAAACTAAAGTTAAAAACTTTATTTCAAATAGTTTTTTTTTATTAAAGACAACAAAGACACTGACTAATGGCTTAAACGGTAAAGTCGTCTCAAATTTAGGTTGTCTTTCTTTATTTCAAATATTCAAACATTTTTATTCTCTTCTTCAATCCATTATTTCTCATGGCAAATAGGGAAATTAAAATTTGATGTTTGCGACACCAAGGAAATTCGAGTAAATGATCTTGATACTTATAATATTATTAATTATTTAAATTGTAATATGAACATGGAAATTTTGATTTTTTACGTACATATACTATATATAAATTTAAAATATTTCATAAAAACATAAAATTTAACAATATCAATGAGGAAGTATTAAAAAAAAGCATTAGTTCCCAAAATCAAACTACATGTAGCTACAGTACATTCATGATTTCAACCATTCAGGTTTTCTTTCAAGTTTAAAAGTAAAAAAACAGTTTTCAAAAGTCAATAAACAACTTATATTCTATTTGTACTTTTTCGTATTTGTATTGATATATAAGTTTCGAACTTTTCAAATTTCAGTTTTTTTATTAAGTTAGTTAAAAGGAACAGAAATGACTGTTTTTGGTCCATTCGTTTCCTCCAAAAATCAGCTTTTGCTAGAGTCGCCATCACCTCTAATAGGATTTTTACACCTCTAAGGTGGTTTTCAGGTGCTTTCGTTTTTTTTTTAAATACTTGGTCATTGATTGGTTGGGATCGAATAGTACCATACCATATGATAATATAGCATGGTTGGCAACCCTTGCTACGGACGCAATATCCACAGATAACCATAGAGAACACAACTTATATTTGTTATGTTATAAGTTGTCATAGATTCTTTGTTGTGTATAGCCAAAGAGCAAGCTTTCGCGTTGCGCGCGCATAGCATCTGGCCTGGCATCTGCCGAACCGACCGATTATGGCGGACGGGCAGTGAAGGATGATTGTCGTCTTTTTGAAATCAGAAAGAATCGACATCAGCCAATGGCATAAACCGGGTTTTTTGTAAAATTTGTACATTGTAAATAGTTCTGTGTACATATAGTAATTATATTTGTGCTCGTTTTGTTTAGAAATTGTGTGAATAGTGTATTATTTTCAGTGTTTATTCAGTTTAGTTTTGAACGCCGACAATTACCTAAAACCTTGATGTTAGTACACTGGCAAAACGAATTTTACTTCTAGATTTGAAATTCCTTTGAATTTCGTTTCTTCAAAAGCATCGATTTCTCGTCTTACCTTTGTGTTTCGATCCGTCAAGTATACGGTTCCTGCAATCTCATTATTTTGGTTGTCCATAGCGGCTGTCATCGTGTTTCGATAAAACTACCATCTGTCATTACAAACACAAAAAGACTGCTGCTGTAGCTAAATAGCTTCAATGCCTAGATCTGTTTATTGTTAATTGTTCTTCTATCATGTAAATCGATTACGCTAAACGTCCTATCTCTATTACATTCAACGAAATAACGCTATATACCTACATTAATTGAAGATTGGAGGATTTGTTTGTTATTACGGTAAACAGAAGGACAGTGAAACTGAATGCTTGAACCTCACGGTAGCCCAATGAAGTGGCCGGGTACGGGAGTGGAAGAAGAGGCGGGCGAAGCAGCTTTGCAGAGCGCTCGCGCCCCACAAACTCGTACCCAAGATGATGCCGCTGTTCATTACGTATTTCAAAGAGAGTCTCAAGAAGCTGAGTTGCCTTCATTAACTCCAAAACAACGTTGGGCAGTCGGCGACGATCCATTAACTGAAGTAAGTAATATGTAAATATTTTTTTGTAGTTTTGTTTATTATCATTTATTTACAAACAATCAAACTACTATATAAAATTAATCTATTTTTGTGCTTGTATTTAAAGTAATATGTATGTCTTTACTTATTGTTTCAAAATGCTGATCTTATAAATAATAATTTCAGAATCAAGATAAATGGAAGAATCCTACAACAATCACTATGAATAATATGCAGCAACAAGGCCCTAATGTGCCTTTAAAAAATTCCCAAACAAATCAACAGCAATTCATTAATCAAGCTATAGCTTCCTCTGTAGGAACCTTGGCTATAAACCCATCAGTAATTGGAAGCCATCCAGCACATCTGGCTACTAATATGGTTCATACTCAACTGGCACCTTTGCAAAATCACACTTTGGGAAATAATATGACTATACAAAACAATGCTATGATGCTTCAACCTCTTCAAGGTATGCAAAATGCTCAATTGGGGCAACAAGGGTTATATGATATACACCAACACCCTGGAACACCAATGCAAGCCATGAATGGTATTGGTAAAAGTGCAGAACATCTAATGTATTTAAGTCAAGCTGGAATGCTTGCACCAGGGACTAATCAGTTCTTGCAACAAGGTCAAAACCAGCTTGGTCTCACATCTGTTCCAGGTATCAGAAATCAGGTAAGTGTTTTTGATTAATTTCTTATAATTGATATTGACTCTAAGGCTCCTTACACTAACATTAATTTGAAATTGGACTAAATTGTATTTTATTGAAAACATAAGAAACTATTTTGATAATCGACTTAAAAACCTTGTTTGTGGTTATACTATTATGGGTGGCTTACGCAACATTTGGTAAAAACAGATTTTAGTTAAATGCATTTATCTTGCTAAATGTGTTCAGCCTAAATACAATTAAAAAGATCTCGCTCACGTCCGATGGTATTTTTACCAATCGTAGTTGAGTCGGTAAAGCGGTTTTTTGCGTTCCCTTTTATGTTTTCGTGCATTTACACTTTAAAAAAAATATTGGTGAAATGGACCTATGAGCTTTCAACTGTCACATCAAGTCGACCGAGCTGTCAAGTCACACAAATTGTGTTGTTGTGATTTGTGTTCTCTTGCTATTTCTCATAGTAATTTATATTAATAATAATTGTTTTAGTTGAGTTCAGTAATAATTACCATGGCAAACAAAATTTCTATAACCTCAAAATGATGACGCGCAATTGCTACTAAACGTATTTAGCGATGCTAAATAGCCACCTTTGGGTATTTAACTTTGACAGTTCCTTAAATATGATTAGTGCCTAAATTTTTGTTGTGCAAGATGCTAATTATAATTAGCAGACTAAATGCGTTTACGTCGCTCTTAAACTGTATTCAACGACGATGCGTAAGCCGCCCTTACTTATTAAAGATAAACATAATAAATAAATTAGTTTTGTGTTGTCTAACATGAGGTTGACTACTTTGGCATAGTGAAGGAATATATAGTTGTAAGACTAATAAACCTATAACACCCTGTTGTTTTTGCGTCGTAGGTTAAAAAACATCCATACTAACTTTATGAAGAGGAATTTTTTTTTTTATTTGTTAATACTAAATAAGTTCCAAAATACCGGACTGATTTTAAATTTTATTTCACTTGGGGGAAGCTCAACTTACATAGGCTATAAGTTTACATGGGTGGACAGGAGTTTATGATATTTATCCAATTAAATTATTTACTTATTGATAATGTTACCAGATGGTGCCATGATTTTAAAATGTTGCTTAAACATTGAATAATTGCATAAATAAGTAAATTTATTCCTTAATAATATATTATTAAAATAATGACATACTCTAATAAAAAGAACCTAAATATTATTATCCATATATTCTAAAAAACTAAAAAAGTCATATACCTATTCAATTTTTAAAGTACATCAGATAAACCCTTATTTTTATATTTCAGATATGAATAAATAATCAGATCTTTTTAATTTAATTACAAACAAATCATAGTTTCTTTATCATAATAATTATCTTGGTAAATATAGTACCTTGATAATTATAAAATACAACACAAAATCTTTTTGTATTTAAGACTTGTTATTAAAAGGGGAATCATCTTTAAAGAACTATCTAATTTGATTTTTCTGATAGAGAAAATTATCTTGTACACAGAAAAAAAAAATTAAAACCCCCTTTTATATTTAAAAAAATATTTTAATTTCGCTTATTGTTCAATGTGTTTTCACAGTAAAAATGTTTGCTTATATTGTATGTATAATTTTTATAGTTTAAAACATTAAAAATAGATTTACTTCAATTATTAATGCCTTTCTGTATTAAAAAAAATGCATATATGGCTAATTATAAAAAAAAAAATTATCTTCATAATTACGAACCCTGGATTTAATCTAGCTCCTTTTACTTAATCACAGCATCTTAAACCAGTATTGTGGACTTTTTCCTTTGGTATTGCCAACAATGAGCAGTTTTCCAAGACTATCATCCCCTCCTTTGAGAAGAGGTATGTAGTACAAAAGATGGTTGTCCAGCTTATTATTATACAGTCTTTAGTCGCACGGCGGGCTTTTCCGCAACTCGACACTCTGTGCCTATTTTGCGTGATACGGGTTGGCATCAGTCTTGCCACCCCAGCTCCTCCAGGAACCCCATAAGTTCCTGAACTCTGCCGCATGCCTCTACTAGTGTCCTTGGGTTACCTAGATATGTAGCCCTTTGTCTTGATAGGCCTCTGCATTCCAGTATAACATGGGCACTTGTCTCTTCAGCCTCCATGCACGCCCTGCACAGAGGACTGTCTGAATAACCCATATTATAAAGGTGTTTGTTAAAGTTTCCATGTCCAGTTAGTATACCTACTATTTGCCTTAAAATTTGTCTAGGTAATTTGTTCAACTTACGTGCTAGACGTAGGTCTACCTTCGAAATTGCTTCTTTGGTTTGCCTGCAGTCTGCCGTTTGTGACCAGTATTCATCATGTTGTCGTAAGCTACGTTCTCTTACTCAGTTTCTGAGCTGTCGAAATGGGATGGGTAAAGTGGGTTCCGGTCCGATGGGTTTCCTGCTGGACCCCTCTCTAGCCAAGCAGTCTGCTGCGTCATTACCCCTCGACCCGCTATGTCCCTTGATCCATTGCAGAGTCAATTTGTTAAACTTACATACATACCTTCGCTAATTTACAATGGCATTCGTGTATTAGACCTGATGTCATTATATTGCTGTCTAGAGCTTGTGATACTGATGCACTGTCAGAGAGTATACGGATGTTCTTATTTCTCACTCCCCGGCATGCAATTGCCTCAGCAGCCTTTATTATACCCAAATATTCTGCCTGGAAGACCGTGTTGTAGGTGCCCAGTGCCGTAGATATGTGGATATTTAGGTCCTCTGAGAAAACACCCGCACCTGTACCTGAGTTAGTTTTAGAGCCGTCTGTAAAGACTCTTAGCTCCTTGTGGTGGAAGGAATCTAGTGTGTCCTCGTAGAGTTGTATTTTGTATTTTTTGTCAAATACGTACCTTCTGGGAATTACGTCGTTTATTGCCTTAAAGAATGGGAATTCTTTATAGATATTCTTTAGAATGCTAGTGTGCGGAGTGCCATCATCCCTCCACAGCCCCAACGTGTTTAAACGTGTGGCGGTGCACATGGCCTCCTGTTGTATGAACAGTACAATAATATGTCTTTGGCCATATGTTAATCCTTAGGATTTTCTTTATTGGGTCTGTCTCAAAGATTCAATTTATGATGTTTTTAATGAAGGGCTTGCATTGATGAAAATATTTAAATAAAAAGTAGTATTAAAAAAAATATTTGTATAAACATCAAACGAAAGAATAGATTTCCCAAATTCCAAAAGTGCTTGGTTATTCATGACTTCCTGGACATGTTATTTATATTTTTTTTTATACATATAATTTTCATAATTTATATAATAAAAATTGCATCTTGTTCAATTTACTATTGCAAAAAACGACAAATAATTTTGTTCTATACCATTAAAAACTATTTGAAGGTCATGTGGTTGATTTCCAGTCGACCTGTCAGGAACTCATTGTTATGATTATGTGCTCTACACTTGTTTAATGGTGCCTATTGCAGGTTATATCTATACTAATACTAGCTTTTGCCTGAGACTTTGTCCATGTTGTATTATAGGTGACTACTTTGGGCAGTATTTACAAAAACGCTAAAACAAATATTTATCCATTATATATCACGTAAAATACAAGAATATACTGTTTTATCTTAGACTTCCATACAAACTTTAATTGCCTATTTCAACACTTATTACAGTAAGAAGTAACCTATGTCCTATCTCAAGTCAATTCTGATTAGTGTTTTACACGTGAGCGCGTAACAGATATACTTTGGCATGTATAATATTAGTATGGATTAATTCCATTTTTCTTATCGCTCCTTATATCATATAAGAAGAGATTACTAACTGTTACCCAAATAAATAAACTAAAAACTTAAATTTTTCCAGTTTAAATTTGATGAGATTTTTTGTAAATTAATGAAAAACATTGAGGCTAGTTCAATATGTATGTGTCTTTGCCAACTAGTAAAACATCTGTCCGAAGGTGGCTAGCCCTATAATAGAATAGCGCAATTCATTTGCACGGCTAAACATCGATCAGCTGAGTAACAATAACAAAGTCCTACAATGCAGTTGTCCAGGGATGCTCAACTACAAAGACACTACGACAAAAAGCTATATTTATTTATTTTAGGTACAGCAACAGCTATACATGAAAATGCGTATTTAAAATATAGGAAATAATTATACATGATGGCCAATAACTGGTAAACACAACATTGTTAAAAAATATCTTAAGCTATTTGAAAATACATCAAAACTACCATATAAACTAAGACAGACCAGGAAAATAAATAAAACATTTATTAACACATGTAGACCTACTTAATTTTAAAATGTTTTAGCACTTTACCTCTGAAAAAATAAAACTTTTTATCTTATTTGGAATACAGATGGAAAGAAACATAAATTTGAAGTTTAAATAAAACTTTAATTTAAAACTAAAATCTAAGCAAAATTCATTTCTATCTAGTTAATATAGCAAAACTTAAAGTTCTTACTATATTTTATTTTAAAACTCAACCTTGACTAAAACAGTGCTATGTTGAATATACTTAACGCCATCTAGTATAACGCAAAATAAATTAAAAATCGTTTACGGTATACGAAAATAATATTATTTGTACTTAAATATTTTCAAAAATTTATATTTTAAATATTTCATTTGTATTAATTATGTACTGAAATACCAATTTTCATCACTATGTAAGGAAATCTTTAATAGATAGAGAATATTAAATAGATTTATTAAAATGATAAATCAAAATTGGGTGAAGACACGGTTGCTGTGGCAACATTTTAATGCTTCATAAAAATTCGACTGCGATCGCATCTCGTCTGCATTCATTTTACTTACATGCTGTTTTTGACATGCTCAATTCTCGAAACCGCACAATTTGGTTCAGCACCGCATTGTGTTTAACGACCTGCACAAAAAAAATATTCTAACGTTCCTTTTACACTGTTACCAGAACTCTTTTTCTATTTTATGCCATTATCTTTTATCTCGGCGGTGTACCTTCTATACCTGCTGGAAGCACATCCAACATTTAAAATATTATCCACATGTTACGGTGCTCCACAAGCGAGTGTAATCCTAATATTTGTTCTGATATTGTCTTTTTCACATACATTCGTTTTCTTCGCATTCAATTGTAAGCCTTTCATCATGCAATCATCTTTTCTCACTATTACCAGAGTTTGCAGATCAGATAGATGCTCTGCAAGCGCCACGGCGTCATCTGCATAAAGCACGAAGCTTAATATATTGATGGACCCGACATGCCATCCTGACTGTTGGACGACCTCATGCGAGAAACCTCTACTTATGAGGGTATTAAAAAACAATATTACAAAACTTTCGGCCAGGCCTGATAAGAGAAAGCTTTAATCCTCTAAGCTCTGAGATCGAACGGAGCGTCAGATTTTTCATTCAACCTTAAAACAGTCTCGCTAAACAAGTGGCCATGTAAATTTTAGTTATTTAATAGTCTTCACAGACAATACAAACAAAAGACAATTCCAATTCAAACAGATCTTTCACGAAAACAATGATCTCGTCAAGAATATGGACCCTTATGAGCCCGTCCCAAAGATCGTCGAGTTGCCTTTTGTATCAACCAAATATATCAATTTTTAACACTAGTCCATCGCCAACTGTGTAGGTCAGTTCGTTAGTAAACTGCATTTTATCTATTATGACTAACGAAGGTTTGACAAATATCTAATTTTGTCTATAATTCTTAAGGTTTATTCAAAACTATTTTCAAGTTTTTGAGGAGCTTGATGGCGCAGTGGTTAGTGCGTTCTGTCTGCAATGCGGAGATAACACTACTTTTGCAAAGCCTTGTTATAGTGTGGGTAAAAAAAGTCCGTGCTTCGGAAGGCAAATTATGCCAATATCCCTGACTGCATCTGATTCTGCACACGTTAACTCCCATTAATCCGCTATTGAACCGGGTGGAGGGTCTTGCAAAACCATTCTCCCTAAAAAAAATTTCCTCAATCCTGTACGGATTGGGGACATTGAAAGGTTGACAATGATAACTCAAGTATTATAATAACATCTTCTAACAGCAAACTGTTATCAAGATAGGAATCATCCATTTTTATGTAAGATTGATGTATGCCAGCCTGTGAGGATCACCAACTAAACGAAATGACACTACTTTTAATTACCATTTCTGACATTTTATTGTCTGGTTGGCATTAAATGAAATTGAGGAGCTCGATGACGCAGTTGTTCTCACACTCGATCTGCGATATAGTTGTTGAACAGCTTTCACAATGGCCGGTCATAGGATGGGTGACCAAAACTGTTACTGCCAAGTTTGTTGATTTGAATTAATCTATGACAAATTAATTAACACAAACAATAACGACAACTTTAATAGATGTTCTGTTTATATTAGAATGGTCTGATTGTCTTTATTACTTTTATTTAGAACACATATTTTTGATTTGAATGGAAAACCTATTACTAATCAGGAGTCTTTCATTTGTCTAAAAGAAATCCATCCAAAATAAATGTTTTAAAAAAATGTGCATCTTTTTACTTAATTGACTGTAAACTTTTTAGTGCACAATGTAAAACTCACACAGGGACTCTCTGAGTGATGTAAGGTTTCCTGTTTGTTTATTAACTGATTTTTGCCCTGTTCCTTCCAGTGGCTGCATTCCATATAGTATGTCGTGGTTTAACTCTTGAGGATAACTGTAATCAATAGATATTGGACATCTCAGTTCTTTTAACACTATCACTCTTTATTTGAACGATCCCCACAAAAAATTAAATATTTTTTCATTTGAAGTAATAATTACTGAACTTGTATATTTTTCCTACACAACAGGATAAGACGATTATTACAATGAAACACGATTATTAGAATGCGACACAGTACTCATTTATCTACCCTACGTGTTGGTTATTTTATCTGAAATGTGTTGAAAACTAGTGCCCCAATAAACTTCACTATATATTAACTTAAGTAATGTATGTAGTCTCTTAACAAAATACTAGCTGATGACAGGCAAATCAAAGAAGTGGGTCAAATACTTTTATTATCATTGGTTGCCACACTATAAAGTGTGACTATGTAAAAGAGGATGGCATTAAATTTATCAAACTTTTTCTAACTTAAGGTAAATTACATAAAAAATCTAGCTAATAATAACGTCATCGTTATCCATATCCATCCATCTATAGTATCTAATAAGTATTCAAGCCACATAACTTTGGATTCAGAAGCTTGTCAAATCTGACTAGTTTTACCACGTTTTCCAAACATCTGTCGGAGAGATTTTGGAATTCGTCGAGTTTGGAATATTAGAAGATAGCGAAGCAAGTTTTTCTACTCGCAGAAGACTTATAGACCAAACAATTAGACAACAGTTGACTATTCAATCAGACCTAAAAATCTTTTTAGAGATTTCGATTAGACTAGGGCTGATTTTTCAATTCTCAGATGGATAGATAGGGTTTATTCGACAAATAGCAAACGACCGTTGTGAAATCGTGAGATAGGTTTTATTCGAGGAATAATTCACATAACTGAGGATTAAATCTATCTGTAACAATGACGGCTAGATTACTTAATCTACACATAAGCGGTATGTTTGAAGCGCTGACTCTGTTTCCAGTTTGAGGTTAGCTTTCATGTTTTTTAATTTAAATTCAAATAATGTTCAACACTTCATTATTATTCATGTGTTACAACAATGTACATCCAGTAATTAGATATCAGGCACGACAAAAGATATTTGTTTAAGTTCCCAGTCTAACGGATAAGCTTATTTGTCAGATTGCTATCCAAAGTAGGGTAATCGTTACAAAAATGTTAAATCTGCCTGACACTATTTAGAAATCTGCCTAATCCGTCTCCAAAAAGTGCCAAAAATATGCCATCATATTTTTGCGTACTTTGGTAGAGTACAACACAAACAGAAATAAATAAATGATGGCACTCCGGTCGTTTAATAGGGCAACAATTTTCATGGAAATCGATTGAATGTCATGATGACAGTGATGCAGTTGTATGTAATCTCGGGAGTTAGTAGTAAAAATAATTTTAGTTCCCATTTATTCCGCAACTGTGTAGACGCAAATAGATAAAATACTAAAATATTACTAACTTTAGTAATTACAATTATTCAATTTATGTATCAATATTTGCTTCATACTCTTCATTTTGTTTATTTTCACTGTTTATTTAATTAAAATTAAAATCACTTTTTAGTATAATAAATACACACGAATTTCTAGCATGGGGTTGGAATTGGCATCAAGCTAGGGCACTTCAGAGAAAGCAATAGTATTCAGTAACATTTGACATATATTTTGTGTAAACAATAAATGACTCTTGCCCTTTAAGTTAAAATATAACATACGCGGGCTGACATTAGTGTTACCCTACCACATCACCCTCCACGCTGGTCTAATGCGGTATATGGGCCGGCTCGACCGGAGTGATACCACGGCCTCACAGAAAACCGATGTGAAGCAACGCTTGCGTTGTGTTTCGTCGTGTGAGTGAGGGTACCGGAGGCCCAACCCCTCCCTATTCCCTTCCCTCTACCCTCAACCCTTCCCTCTACCCCTCAACCCTTCCCTCTCTATAATCACATTCGTCCCTCAAAGGCCGGCAGCGCGCTTGTAGCCCCTTTGGTGTTGCAGGTGTACATAGGCGACGGTAGTCACTTACCATCAGGTGATCCGTCTGCTCGTCTGCCCCTATCTCATAAAAAAAAATAATGACAGTAAATGCAGCCGGGACCAACAACGGTTTAACGTGCGTTTCGAAGCACGGAGTAGCTCGAGATAATTTTTTTATTATCCAGTCCGTGAATGACTGTCAACTGTAAAAGTTAATTTGAGAGATTATTTTAGAAGACATTGGTAAACATAATAGAGATTTTGCAAAGTTTGCAGTAAAGAGATATTTTAGACCTGGCATCACTTATTTTCCCAATTGCTCCTTAGAATTTGTCCAGACTTAAAATTGTACTGGTAGTACTGCTTCCTTTTCTACCTATCATACGATAAAATTTGCCACATAATCCTAATAATTAATATTATAAATGTGAAAGTTTCTTTGTTTGGGTGTTTGTCAGTCAATCACGCCGAAACTAATGAACGGATTTTGATGTAATTTGGTATACAGATAGGGTATTGGCAGACTTATATAAGAGGATACTTTTTACCCCACTAAACATTTCCCTAGGGACCACGCGGGCGAAGCCACTGGCGAAAGCTTTTAAGCTATGTAAGGAGAAGTTATGTATAAGTATCATTTCCATCCAGAAATGCTTGATAAAAAAATAAGTACACTATAAGGCATTACAAATCATATTTTAAATCAAAATACGTACGTAATTACAAATGTATTTAAAAAAAATAAGGATTTTCTTGAAATTTGCCAAATTCTGACACTTTTTTCAAACTGTCAGCATAAAACCAAACATCGTACCTTAACACTTAACATAATAAATAATTATAACTTGCAGTTTAATTTTGACGTGTTTAATTGTTAGGTATTTATCAATAGTACTCTAAGAGTGAAAGATTATTTGAATATAATTTTTTATTTTATACTAATTATATTTTTTTACCTTTTAAAGAGAATTGAGGTTTTTGAGTCGGGAGTTTTTAAAGTTACTTTATTAAATTAATTTTATTTTTTATTATATACTTATTATAATAGAAATTGTTATTGATAGTTTTAAAATTTATATTTAAGGTAAAGGTTATATTTAAAGTCTAGCTCAGAGGTTCCCAAACAATTTTTACTCGTAGACCATTTAAAAAAATTTACTGGTTTCGGTGGACCCCTGCTGCTACATTTTTACTATATTCCCAAAATTCGTCCAAAATGTGAAGATCTAACGATGGAAATTGTTTTTATTTCACGCCAACGTAAACCCCCATTGAATCCCTCGTGGACCACTTAGGGAATCACTGGTCTAGCTTGATCGCTTTCATTTTGGTTATTAATGACTACTTTTTGTTTTTATAACTAATAATTGTTATTTAATGTTTATATTAGAATTTGACACTTTAATATTACGTCCTTTCATATGAAATTGGCGTTTTGTCGCTACTTTAATCACAAATTTCTTCTCCTTGGTTGGGAATTCCACATGCATTTGTGTTTCGTCAGGTGGCATACATTTGTTTTTTTTTCTTCTGTGTGTCCTATTTACGTCACCCAGTATAAAAAATAGACTACTTGAAATATCGTTAATAATTATTAATTTACGAGTACGGATTCCACCGTAGTACCATTGCTGCGGAAACGGCTCGAAGGGTTAATGATGTGTATGGCGGTTGTGTCGCAAAAGAAAACACTGCGTTTTTGGTTCCAACGTTTTCGTTCTGCAAATTTCGACCTGCAGAACAAGCCCCGTGGATGGCTGGAGACCCAAGTTAATAATGAAGAATTGAAGGCTATCGTGGAAGCGGATCCATCGCAAACCACGTCCGAGTAAGCTGCAGGCTGCGGTGCGCCGGTGCTAGTGATAAGACATTGGAAAGATTAAAAGGTTTGAAACCTCACGAATTGAGTGAAGCAAACCGGCAAACGCGCTTCGACTGCTGCGTTACATTACTTAACCGCCACAATAATGAAGGGTTTTTAAATCGAATCATTACCTGCGATGAAAAAAGGATTCTATACGATAAATCGGAAGCGCTCATTGCAATGGGTGAACCCTGGCATGCCAGCCAAATCCTGCCCTAAGCGAAAATTGATCCCAAAAAAGTTACTTGTAAGCGTTTGGTGGACTAGTGCCGGTGTCGTTCATTTCTTTCAGCTTTCTTAAATCTGGCTAGACGATTACAGTAGACGTCTATTGTCAGCAATTGCAAACTATGCTGGAAAAACAAGCTGTAAAACAACCGAGGCTGGTCAATCGCTCTACGCCACTGCTACTTCGACGACAACGCTAGACCACACACTGCACAACAGACGGCTACCAAATTAGAAGAGCTTCAATTGGAATGTCTAAGACATTCACCGTACTCCCCGGACAGACTACCTATATTTTTACTATATACTATATTTTTTTGGAAATTTGGATAACTTCTTGCAAGGGAAATAATTCAACTCCGATGGGGCAGTGCAAATCGCCTTCAAAGATTTTACTGAATCCCGTCTGAATGGTTTTTTTTAGTAATGGGGTCAATGAACTACCCATGAGATGGCAAAAGTGCATAGATATCAACGGTTTATATTTTGATTAAATAAATTTATTATTTTAAAAAGTATTCAACTTTGTTCCTCCCATACCAAACACCAATTTCATATGTAAGGAGCTTATATAATAATTTTCTCATCAACCGAGGATAAGAACACTCTCGATTACGTTATCAATTTTAGTGCGCTTTTATTTTAGACCTCTCTCGAGTATATTATCCTAACGTCTGTGACATTCGGTTATTCTTCCCCACTTTCAGCCCCCACAACTTTTAAACGGCTCAACCGATTTTCAGCAAACATGTTTAAAACCACTTTCACATAAATCACCCTTGATAAATATTAATAAAAAGGAAATCGCTTTATCGGTTAGACAGACAGATAGAGATACGTCAAACTTATATTATCACTCTTTTTGCGTGGGGGTAAAAAATGGTTCGTCTATTCAACGGGTCCTAGGGTCTCCAGAGGTTTACTGCAACTACTAACTAGAACATCAAAAATAAATAATTTTTCGTCCAGCTCACGCTCCGCAACTGCTCCCACAAGACGGTAGAGCTAGACTTGGTTTTGCGTAAGAATATGTTGACTGGACAGTAGAGGAATGATAGAACGTACCGTTCTTAGATGAGAGTAGAATAACCTTAAAAGGTCCAGATGGACGTCAGCATGTCTACAGACGTCAAAATGAAAGGTTTGCTCCATGCGCTATAACTGAAAGTGTAAACGCTTAAAGATACGATAATAGGAAGTGTAAACGCTTAAAGGTACGTGAAATAAGTTCTTCACACCATGTCATACCTTTCGCTCCGTTCATTGCTGACAACTTCAGATTCGGTCAGGTCGAGAGGTCGGGATTCAAGTTTTGTCATGGCCCGCATCCAGTTCCGATCTTAACCCAATAGAGCACATTTGGAGCAACCTTAAAAGAAGTGTCCGAGCAAGAATACCAGTCAAAGGACTGTAGGAGAGCTAAAAACTGCTGCAGTAGGAGTGGCACAATATCTCCTAATCGTATATTTAAGACATCATGGATGGATTGACAAGCCGGCTCCATGAAGTCATAAGAACAAGGTGGCAATACCCACTATTAATATTTATGTTTTCTTTTAACTGCCCCATTATTTTTGAAACCAAAATTTTAAAATTTTCATTAAAAGTTTAAAAAATAATTTTGGAAAGCATCCTTAAAACACTTTTTTTTTAAGTAGAGTTTTTAACATTCCTTTCATAAAACAGTCTAAGTTTGGCGATTACTTTGAAATGAAAGAAAATAGAAGGTGGCCGGTTAATTATGCCTGTGAGTGTATATATTAGCATTTATTTTTTGATCATCTGAAATTCTCGCGTCAGATTAAGGAAGGGTGAGTTGATTACTTGCTAAAACGTGTACCGACATTTCACTAGTCTGAAAATTTGAGAGTATCGTAAATAAGAATAAGGGCTATAAAGTTTTAAAAAAATAATGTCATCTCGAAATTCTCGAGCGTGTCTTTTTTTATTTTATTTTGAAGGGTATTATAATTCAAGGATAACATAAAATATATAATCTGACGATTTTACAAGCCAAAGTAACACTCCGTTCCCACTCTGCTTATGAATCTCAAAAATCCTCAAAAAACAATTATTTTTTGATTATTTTCATATAAATACAAGGTCTCTACATAAAAACATATTTTTTATCTGCATGCTATTTTCTGATCTTGTCAATAAATTAAGTTCAATGATTAAAAAAATACCAGATTAGGCTAACCCTTCCGATAATTTTCAGATTATGAGACAGTACGTCTAGTCTAGGGCATAAAAATGAACCGTATATATCTTAATCTGAGGCGCTTGACTATTTCAAATTGTCTATTATTTTGCATATTCTAATAATGACGGCGCATTTACGTCAAATCCAAATCGTCAGATTAATAAATAAGAGCTTTTATAGGTTCGTTTAACATCCCCATAGGAAATCTGACAGGATCTTTTTTTACGTTTACGTTACGTTTTTCAACATACGCACGTTTCTTTAAATACGTAAAACATGGATATCTATATCTGACGCGCTCGAGTGTGTGCTTATGCATTTTTTTTTTTAATTTCTGACTTTCTATGAAAGTTTGAAAGGTAATTAACCCGGCGATGAAAGGTTATGTACTATATGACATTTTTTTTATTTTTATCACCTAAGCTTCGCAACCCAATAGGTCTCTATGACGTTTGATTAAATCCCGAATTAGCATCGTGGGCTCCCCTCCTATTGATTTTGTGTCGATTAACTATTACATATTCCGTCATCGAAATTCACTTTATGAGTGTTGTCATCTAAAGCTAAAAAAATAATGAGAAAGAGGAAAATAATTTTAATCCAGATAGTTCTTCTAAGCACTCCATAGAAGGTAGAGTATACCTACACTTTAATCAGAATATTTATAACTATATTACAAATGTTAATTAAATTTATGGAATTAATTCGTTTGGATGGCAAATACTAAAGGAACAAAAACCATTAAAGAGTGGAGCAGGTTGTAACATTTTCGCCAGCTTTATTTTAATATGAACATTAAAGTACACTTATATTACAGGTATAATAATATTTAATCAATCGTTTTCATTAAAACTTACATATTTTTTCTGACCTGCCATGTGTGATTCGGACTCGCACCACAAAAAGTCACGTTGTATGGGATCCCTCTTAATTTTTTTTCCTAGTTTTCATTATTTATTGTTGAAGCGGCAACAAAATACTCGTACATCTGTGAAAATTTCAACTGTCTAACTTTCACGATTTATGAGATAAAGTCTGGTGAAAGACGAGATGGCGAAGTCTTAGTTATAGGGTTCCTTTTATCCTTTTGGTACGGAACCCTAAAAATTACTATGTTTAATGTAATTTTTTATCAATTTAAATATTTTCATGCTTGATTAGAAAATTGATCACTTAATTTTTACAGGATATCTTGGAGGAATCACTGCAAATTGTAGTGTGTTTCATTTTAAAATATTTCGATGTTTTACAATACAAATCAAAAATATAATAAATGATTTTTTTCCTTCAATGAAAAACAATAATTATTTGAATAGACGTACATGAAAATAATTAACAATAAGATATTACCTGTTTACACCTAGCGACCCCTGGGTTGCAGCTAACGGAGACCTGACAACCATGTTATTTCGATTCCTTACATCATTCTCCTTCAAAAGATGTTGGAGCTCACTAAAAAACTAATTGCGGCTAAACTTTGCCAGGGAACCCTGTTGCAATCTATTCTTCTATCTTAGTTCTATCATAAAAAATAAGTTTCATCAAAAAAGACCTGCAGATTTAGGCAGCGGGATCTTTATAGTTTGTGGAAGAGTTTAGTTTCACGAAACAAGTCCCTCGAATCATAATGTTAAAACTACAAAGGGAAAAAAAAGTTATGCCAAAAAACATTTTCGTGAAACAGTTTATTAATATGGTTACGTAAGGAATTTTTAATTAATATTAAATGGAATATTCAATTTAATGTAATATATTGAATATTACTTGAAGCGCCATCTATGTTGCGGACTTTGCAACTCTTGTAGTAAGCAGCAATGGCGTCGGTACCGGGGAGTTTTAGCGCAAGCGCTGTGATCGGCGTATGTCCTTTGTTCGAAACAAGTCAACATTGTGATATTCGAGTTCAGATTTTTCTGGTGTTGTTTCGTAGCTTAGAAACTTTAACTTGTAAGAAAAGTGGTCATACAATGTCATTATTTGTGCTGTTATAGTTATATTTTAGTATTTAATGTGGAAAGTGTTGTTTTTCTCACGACAAGCTTTCGTTGTATCTTCATGACCGAGCTTTAGGCGGACTGTACGCATGAAACCCTTGAGTGACCTTTTTTTTGAATCTGATGTTAAGGATATGGGCCCCGACATGGTGAGTTTGATAGTTGTATTTTGTTTAGAAATATTCCTTGTTACTGTTTTAAGTCATGAAATAAAGCAATTGTCTCATATTTGCGAGCAACAGGTTCGTTTTTGTTTTGTTTACTTGTCACCGGCGTCCGCCATTTCTGGTTTGGAATCTTCACCGGCCGTAGGTGTAATGATTCTGCATGGTAACCTTTTCGTCATAATTTGGTCGAACTTTTAACTGCATACATGCCTAACAGGCCTGTATCATAAAATATGCTTTTTTTTGTAACAAATTACGCTTGATTCTCTGTCTATAGCCTATAGCTTTACTTGGATACATTAGGTACACAATGAAGACATGATGAATTAAAAACAAAATGAAATAAATATGTACTCGAACATATTATTTAGTAATAACAAAGGTTAGATCGAGGTTAATTTGTGGCGTTAATTATTAGAGTGAGCCCAATAAAAATAATAAATGTATATATTTCGATAACTACGTATTTTTTATTTTCTACATCAATTTATAGAAAATACTTTAAAATATACATTTATAAATATGTAGGCACTCAATAAAAAATATCTACAACTAAAACATCCTGAGAATGTAAAAAAGAAAATAGCCTTATGAAAGCAAAATTGATGAAATACAAAACTTTTGATATTTATAAACTAAGTTATTTATATGAAAAAACAATTAATTATAATTTTAATAATATATTGAGGCTGGAAGTAAAATTTGTTTCATACAGTTTTCAAATTGCTTTTTGATGATTACTTGGTAAAAGGTCATTTTGTGTTGTGTTATTCTTTTTTATTTACTTAATTAATTACATTAAGTATAGTTTTTGATTTATTACATACTACTTTATTTATTTAGACTACATTTGATTTATTCTTTTTTGTAATGCGAGAGTGAAGCAAATTGTTACAAATATTTGTTTGATTGTTATATCATTAGTTTTTATTTAATGACCGACAGTGATACTTCATATCACCTTTCTCTGTTTAAAACTTCCCTGGACTACAACAAACATTTCAGATCCAAAATCAGCAAAATCAGCCCAGCTGTTCTCAAGTTTTAGTGAGATAGACAAACAACAATCGATTTTTATATTATAGATTACATGTCTAAGTTTATGTTTGTTACCTGCTTTTATTGCTATCTGGCACTAAACTAATTGGACAGTAGCTAGGCACAAAACTCAAATTTACAAGGAGTGTTACAAGTTTTAATTTTATAATGAATTTAATAAAGTAGATTAAAAACAAAAATATTGCTTTTTTCTTGAAACAATTAAAACTGAATAAAACATTTTTTTTTTTCATAAGATAGAAGCTGTAATTGGAAATCATCTTGTGTACTGCTGCTCTCTAGATTTCCATTGTTCCGTCCACCCAATAATCAGATAGATAGATGAGATTGTAACAGTTGTCAATCCTAACCTTTTACTACAAACTGACTCGCATAATTATCAATTTTCTAGTAAAAAAGGGAAGTTGGTAGCTATATGGTCCAATCTGTATTTGGTTCGCATAGTTGGTACCAACTATTTCTCTTAAGAGTTTAGTAGTTTTTATTAACTCAATGATATTATTAATATCTAGAAGACTGTGATTTAGTCACTGACTCATTCGTTCACTGATGATCATCAGAATTCATAGGGTACTTGAAGTCCTAGAAAGCCGAAGTTGTGAGATTGTATTAGTACACAAACAACTGAAGAATTTTACAACAAAAAGTTATATTGATATATTTAAGGTACAACACCAACTTAATCGAAAACTAAAATCTACACAAAATTCTTTGTACAAAACGATAACGCAGTTTACTTAAAAATAAATGTCATCTAGTATAGCCAAGCTTAAAGTTTATACTTACTACATTTTATTTCAAATCAAATTATTTATTAGCCATATGGTCAGTTGACAATTATAATGGATGTTTATGCAACTGGCTGCTAAACTTAGAAAGTTACACTCGGTAAGTCTTACAATTCATATTAAATCCCAAAGTCAATTAAATTCATTATTATAAATTAAATTATAAAAACAAAGTCTTGACCCAAACAGTGCGAAGTGGAAATATACTTAATGCCATCTAGTATAGCACCAAATACATATATAGTTTGTTTTCTTTCATTTATAAAATGATTTGTACTTAATATTTTCAAAATTTTTAATTAAAATTTTGTCATAAATTATGAACTCAAATATCAATTTTTATCACAATATAAGGATATATCTTTATAAATTATATTAGATAGATTTGTTATAATGATAAATCTAATTGTAAGCAATGGTTGCTATGGTAACATTTTGATACCCCATAAAAACTCCTATTTTCATCCCTTTAAGTGCTAGTTTTCGGGATAAAATATAACCAATTACCATCCTAGAGTCTCAAACTACCTAAATACCAATTTTCATTGAAATATGTCTAAAAACAAAGGGGGACAAAAAATACGTTTCTAATAAGATCAATATACCCTTCCTAATTTCAAGACTAACAACGCACAGCCTAAACCGCTGCTCGTTTGTGCGTTGTCTGGCAGTCATATGTCAGGACGTCTCCTTTTTTATATGTATAGATAGCTAGAAGCTACACAAAGAAAAAAAAAAGACAACAAAAAAAAAAAAAAAATGCCTTCCTATGACTTTTGTTAACAACAAATTTTTATATATCGCTAGCCGTTTTCCCGCTACTTCGCCCGCGTAAATTAGAGGCTATGATACCCGTCTATGATGTAGCTTTCTATAGGTGAAAGAATTTTGAAAATTAGTAGTTTACTATATTATCAACTTGGTTTCGGAGCCTATTCAATGCAACGAAACCAGTTTTTCAATTCGAATATTATTAATCACTAAAAAAGTTTTTGTCGTGGTGATGGAGGTCAATTTTCCCGAACTTCTGCTTAGTAGTTGGATTGGGCCTGGTGACAGACAGACTGTCACCAGGCTGTATCTCATGAAGACAGACAGTTGAGATTTTCACAAACGATTATTTATGTTGCCGCTATAATAACAAATACTAAAAACAGAATGAAATAAACATTTCAGGGGACTCTCATACAGCAGCGTGATTTTTTTTGTTCATTTTCGGTACGGAACCCTTTGTGCGCGTGTCCGACTTTCACTTGGCCAGTTTTTTTACTTCTTTAAATCAATCGTAAACCTGTCCTTTCGAAGAACGAAGCCACCATATTTTTTTCCTTCACTTCGACCTCACTTTAGTTGGCAATTCTTTAGAACTCTGAGCAAATTAAAATTAAATTAAATTGTCTTCATTTCTGCATCATTCTGCAGATTGGAAGGTTCGAAGGTACTCTAAAACAGGATTTGAGTCACCTCCGTTAATCTTTCATGATTTCATCAATGAACACTATGAGAAATTATAAGCTCTAACAAATAGCATTTATAAAATAAAAAATATATTTTCATCTCCTGGCTTCAATGCAATTTATGGTTTACTGTCATTAAAATCCCAAGTGTCTTCAACAATCTTCTATAATGAGAAGGTTTCGATGGCGTTCTCTGCCCAAATATAAAGAAAGTTTCTAGCAACTCTTCCTAAAAATAAGTAGTGCGACATGAGAGCGATCATTTTTTTACGTTAGGGCTCGTAATTGGTATATAATCTAGTTTAGAGCAAACTTATTAAAAGAGAAGCTGATAGGTTTAGCTAATCTAAATATTTATCCAGAGATAATCTCAGACGTCTTAAATATTATTACCCGATTACCAATAAAAATAGTAGTTTTTCATTTTTTTGTAATTAAAACAATTTCATTGTATATTTTGATTAATTTTGCATTCACAATATCACACTGAAAAATATTCTTAATACAAAATGCCATATTGAAAAATATTCTTAATCAAAGTCGCCCGGATTGCGAAAGGTGGCGGGTTCGATTCCCATCTCTGGGTGCCAGGGATCAAGTGGATTTTTGAAGCATTTTTTATTAAGAATAATTTCATGTGTACACAATATACATGTGCAATAAATTATAACTCTCCCATAATTTCAAGCTACGACTGCGCCTTTCTTTGCGCGCAAAAACCGGGCGCTTTCTTGGCTGTTTTTTCTGCAACTGC
Organism: Diatraea saccharalis; assembly: GCA_918026875.4. Lineage (NCBI taxonomy): Eukaryota > Metazoa > Arthropoda > Insecta > Lepidoptera > Crambidae > Diatraea > Diatraea saccharalis. The sequence continues at coordinate 6,063,722 of OU893341.1, read as the reverse complement.
AACTTTAAAAAAACCTGGACTTTATAACTTAGACGATTTTTTTGGAAATCCAGATTGCACCTGCTGCGAAAAAACTTTGGGATAAAGGCCCCGGCGCTGGTGGTGACAGCAAAGGCCCACCGCACCTCCCTCCTCTACAACTGAATCCAGAGCAGATGTGGCGAGACCCAACATGGTCTGCTCAAGGTATGAGTTAAATAAATAACAGTATTTTAATTTATTATTTTTCGATCAATAAATAATATTTTAAATAAAATATGGCCTTAACTTCGATAAAATTGTTTCTTTATTATTTTAAACATAAATAATAGATAAGGTGACCGGTTTTATTGGACAAGGAATCTTAAACGATAATTAGATTATATCACAATTAAATAATTAAGCAGTTATCCAACTCTTACCGGTACCTATTTACTTATTTTTGTAATTCAATTTATCGATACCTAATAATTATAATTATAGCTGTTGAGCATAATGTGGGAGTGCCGATGATGAGCACGCGACGAGGAGTCGCATTTCCCGGTGGAGATGCAGGCAGTATTTTGTCTCCTCGAGATACAGCTGGACTTGGAGTCAAGATGGTTGAATATGTATTGGGAGGATCTCCCACAGGTGAAGTCTACGAAACAAAATGCGGATTTATGTTACGAAATTTTTTTTATTTATTTAATGAGTATCTAATTATGATGTAGGTACTTATTTACTACATACTTCGTTTGTTATCATTCACTTATCAGTACCACGTGCGATGAAATTCCTTATGTATTAAAAGTTTCGTAGTAAAATTCTATAGTATGCTCAATTCATTTATAAATCTTTTGTGTATTTTATAAATCTACCACTTACTTAACCCCACAAAACTCGAAGATCGTGATAATAATAATAAAAAACGGACAATGGTTGGAGCGGTCGCCCGGCTCGCGTAATGTTATGGGCTCGAATCGCATCTCGGGCGCCTGAGATTGTAGATTATTATAAGCATATTTTTTATAGAATGAGCACTAACTGAGTTTTTTGTGTTTGAGTAAAAATAGTTTAATAAATAAATAAAATGTTGAGAACACTAAAAAAATCTCATAGAAGCTGGAGGAGTTGCAACCGGTGGTGGGGGTGAGAAAGTAGCCGGTGTTGTAGCGGGTTTACGAGGAATGGTTCTTGAGGAGCGTCCCGAAGATAAGTCAGCATCGCCATTCGAAAAAGATCTTCACGAACTTCACGAGCATGGACCTTTACCCAATGGACTTCATAATGGTCAAGAAGACGACAAAGCCTTCAAGTAAGTTGCTCTTATGTAAAGTGTAATTTAACAATGAATATTACGTACATTTGAATAAACATATAAAAATTAAATTGAATAATGTTAAGTTTGATTTGAGGTCACAACGTGTTTTAGTAATATACTCGGCGTGATTTCTGAGTCGTGCGAGTGGCAAGCGAGTAGCGCGGGCATTAACCGCACTTCGTAGATCATGGCCTCTGTCAATGTCAGCAGCCCCCCGCTCGCCTGCGCCTAGCAGACGTCGCACAGACTCGATTCTTTATCGTGTTTATCGCTATGATTCATTGAGCTAACAAAATCATCTACAAATGGGTGCAAATTATTGTAAGGATATAGAATTCAATTCGATTTATTTACATGAAATGTAGTTACAAAAAACAAAGAAAGCGCTTCACACGTTTAGTTTTGACAGGAATGAAAAAAACATAATTAACATATATCTGAAAGAAATTACCATCAATTTTACATTAAATTATACAAGCACTAACAACAAATTCAGTATATACATGTCATTGGCCATTATTAATAATCATTCAAATATTATGTATTATATTAAGTTAAATAAGTCATCAGCGATGCTTCCAGGTACCAGAAGTTAACATTGATCTAGAATTCTAGACTTACTTATTTATTTAGTACACTAACGATTGTTGCATTTATTTGATTTAAATAAACTAGCTTAATTTATATTTGCTGAATGTACAATCATTTACATGAACATCTCATGCAAAAACTAAAATAAACATTTACTTAGTATACGAACCACACAATCTCACCCCATGAAAAACAAATAGGAAACAGTTACAAATAAAAATAAAAAACAAGGAAAACAATATACTTAATACACTGAGACGTTGATTAGGGTATTTTTCTTACCATTAGTTAGGGTCTTACCATTAGGGTATTTGGTACTATTAAAAATAAGTTGTGTATCTAATAAAGTAAATTTCTTAGAATCTGCAGATAAAACATTTTAAACGTAAAGAAAGTGCAACAATTTAATGTAGGATGAAAACTCCCCGTAATTGGTTGTCGTTGCAATTATAACAGGTTCTGTTTACCGGCAAGTGATGTCACACGCAAACAGGAAGCTGGCATATCAAAACAGTGTCATCAGAGATACGCAAAATTTGTAATTATACCTACATAACATTAAAACCAGAGTAGAAACAATTACAAAACATAAAATTTAACTTCAATCCCTCTTTTGTAATACTACTTGCTTACTACGTCAAATATGTCAAGGCGATATAACCTATTTAAGGTTATGTCGCCTTGACATATTTACCGGCATGTGACATCACAAATACCACGTAATCAGCGACATTACACAAAGCAGCGGTTTTTGCGCGATTTTGGCTATTTAAACTTTAACAATGAGAAACTATTAAAAAAAAGACAATAATTCCCGAAATCAAACTAGATGTCGCTACGTTACTTTGATTTCTTCATAACAACCGTTTTGTACTTTTTCGTGTTTGTATTCATATCTAAGTTTCGAACTATGCAAATTTCAGTTTTATAATATGTTTGTTAAAAGGAACGGAAATTACTACCTTTCATTCAAAAATCAACTTTTGGTAGAGTTGCCATCTAGTGAGGTGCTTTTGAGTGCTTTCTTTTTTTTTTCTTAAAATACTTCCTCATTATTTTCACTGAAATTAGAATAGATTCTCATGAAATATTTTAACAGTGTGTTTAAATGTACACAAACAACTATTTAAAATATTTTTCAGAAAAGCGTCAAATGCCCTACTTACATCAGTTGATATTAAGTAAATAAATACTAAAAACTTTTTATAATTATGCAAATCAATATTATTTAGAGATACTATTAGATATTAGCCATTTAGAAGAAAATGTTTTAGAAGGGTTTTAAAGCGTTTCGAAAATATTCTAGCTTTCGTTTTCAGTGAAACTAATCTAATCCCTGCTTTTTGTAGAGTAATAATAAATAAGACTAAATGCTTTAAAATCAACTATCTATTAAATTGTCTAAACTCTAGGCATATTACTTTGCCATCTGACATAGCAATAATCATTCATTTACTATAAAAAATATGCATATCTGAGTTCAATTCATTTCAATAATGCCAAGCATAGAATATTTATAAAATTAACTTTGTATATTGGCTAAAATCGTATATTTTGTCAACGCGGGAAAGTTGAAATTAAACCATATACTCAGGTCTACAGTATCTAGAACCGGCAGGCTCATTGCCGGATCCCGGTCGAAATTTATAAATAGGTTGCCATTCATCTGTGTTCCGCATTATGAAGTAGGGATATGATAGGTTAGTTTTAAAAGGAGCGTCCTTTTCAGCCGTACGCCTGGATCTCGACAACCGTCTCCGGCCGAGGAGGAGGCAGGCGTTGGACCAGCGGTCCGTAACGGTGACGCAGCCGCTTTCCAACTGTTGCCGCCGCACCATCTGCCACAGCAGCCGCCTTTGCATCATCTGCCGCATCTCTCGCATCCCCAGGTATACAAAGTTATTTAAAAACTGAGATGATCATGCTCAGACCCCCAACTAATAGCTAAATATCATGTAATATGAATGTTTGGAAATATGAATGTAGTACACCCCAGACAATACATATTTGTACAGTCACTGACCATGTAAATTATAATAAGATGGCTCACCTCGACGACCTCTGACACTTAGTTAGATCTATGTCGCTATCTGTGGGGTCAGAGTTTTTGAAATAAAAAAATCTGGTTGGTTCAATGAAGAAAATGAACTTTTTTATATGATATCAGGTTTTAATGTTGTGGTACCGGGTTCCAAATGCTACATAGAGAAACCTTTAAGGAGTTGCAAAGATGCCAATGTCATGGAAACGGCACGTACGGACGGAAAGTACCAACAACCTTGACCAAAGACATAAAATAATTTTCAAATTTTTCCTTAACAATTCAGCTTGCGAGCCCACTATTACTCCTACGGAATTTGTCAAAATAAACTATTGTTTTATATTATTCCATTGTTAACCCTAATAGTCGAAATAAAATTTAAATAAATTAAAATGTATCATTTCATTGCTTTCAGCCACACCCTGGAATGTTAGGTGTCGCGCCCCTTCAAGGATTGCCTCATCAGCATCCACAAATTCACCCTGGTAATTATGTTATTAAACACAAACGCTTCAAATAAATTTTATTGTTAAGAATAATTATGACATAAAAGTGGTGTCCTAATTATTATTTAAAACCTGAAAATCGATTCATGATAATCACCAGCCTATTAACGTTCCGACTGTTATGACATAGGCGTTACCTATGGATGGAATCTAATAGGAAGAATGGGCCATGACCGAAATAATAATTTTAGGTCACCAATTCTACGACTCGCTATTGCGAAAGTTGCTTAACAAATATGTCGCAGACCGAAGGCGTTAACTACGGCGTTATCGACTTCTTCATCTAATACTTCTATTAAAATCGTTATTTTAATCATTCATGATTTGTAATTGTTATATTCGTTCTAGCATAATAGATGTGAGCAATAAATAAATTAACTACTAGAGTTTGGATTATCATAAAAACAACTTTTTAAGGTTAACCTGAAAGAGAGATACTGATTGTTGTCTAAAATTATTACAAATATTAATATTTTTTTGACAGGCATGACATTAAACGACTCTATGAATCAGCACATTGAACTCGTTTTACAAATGGAGCAGCATCCACAGTTTGACAACAATAGTTTTGCTAGCACACAACAAGTAAATGTGAGTAGTTTTCTGTTGTTTGATGATTTATTTTAACAAAGTATAAATGCGTTACGCACTACCCCTACCCTGCCTTCTGGTAAGTGACACGTGTCTGGGATTCTCCATCATGGAACCTCGGAGGTAGGTTTATGTCCTGCGAACCCTCAGGCCCTGTCTACAAAAGGCATAAGGGGAGGTTCAAACTTTTTTTTATGATGGGATGAATGCATTATTGCTGCATTCCCTTGCAGACCCACCCTCAACAGGGGGAGTCAAATAGCAGATTATTTTTTAACTGTAAATTCAGTACTTACACCTTGTCTGATCACAACGTTATTTTACGCATTGTTGTCATAACAATTCTAAGGTTAGAAGTGTTATAGATTGCCTACATTGAGGAAACATATAGTATCGCTCTTGAAAATCATGCATATATTAAAGATTTCAGACATTGTTGCACATGGTGGTATAGAATTGATAATTTCACTAAATGTGAATATTTTCATGTATTTCTATCAGAGGTTCTTAGCCGGCAGTTTGCCGAGCACTTGTGATTCTTGGAAGTATCACAAGTGGTTTATAGGAGCCTCTTAAAGTTATTAAGTATATACCCATGTAAAGATGTAACATTGTTATGTGCTAGGCGTTAGTGGAGTGGATGAGTTAGATATTCTGAATAACTTTTACTATGGTAGCAACTCTGACTTCACAAAAAATAATCAGCTGTTTCATACAAAATTGTAATATCTAATGTCGCCAACAGTATGAAACAGCTGATTATTTTATTGTAATGCATGGTAAAAGTAATTCAGTATATATATTTATAAACTACCGACCCTACGAAGTCCTCACTTTTATCACACATTGCACGTTGAGAACGATAGTGACACAATGCAAAAAATGCGATTTTGAGTAATGAGCGTTTAAAGTTCATGAAATTGTAATCAGCCCCTCTAAACGACGTATCGTCACTAAGCCACCTAGCAGTTTCTATGCAAGCTACGTTCACAGGGATCTTTGCATTTTAAAGTTTATACTTAACAAAGAAAAATGTTGCCGAAAGTAAAATTACGTCGTTTTTGGTTACTGACATTGTCATTCTCAACGTGCGACATTTATCTTTCCTAAGACTTTCATTATGTTGACATATTTTTATATAGATATGTATTTAACATGTTGAGTGTTACCTATTATATAAAAATATCAATATCACTAGAAATAGTGAAATAGATTAAAAGAAAATGTCGTCTTCAAACTTAAAAAAGTGTATAAATAATACTTATGTCAAAAGCGACTTATTAAAAAAAAATACATTTTAGTCTTTGATCAAAAATACAACTATATGTCCGAAGACATAACGCCTCACTTCAAAGTGCGGTCTTATTTTGATTTAGTTTGCGACGGCGCCAACGTTCGGACAGATTACGACGTCACAATGCGTATTAAAACTGCAAATATATCTATCGGAATAAAAAGTCATCTGTTGGAATATCATATTTACGGGCTGTAAATGTGATTTTACAATGTCTAATTAATAAAATATTTTCAATAAAATAAAATAAATAAACATGGCAGTTATTCAAAAATAGAAGATCGATTTAATCTATTTTGAGTATCTTTTTATAACAAACTAAACCAAAATATGCGTTCCCTGAAAGTGACTTAAATCTGTGATTGAATGTTAATAGTTTTTAATAGAGATGAAGGTTGGAATATACAATCGACTGCGGACCCGACAATTAGTCAAATAAAATCTCAACCCAAATCACACACCACTAAACCTAAAGGAACAGTTGTTTCTGTAAACATTAAAATTATAGAGAGTAATCACTTTCATATCGGAGTTTGTTCCGCCAGTTCTTAGAAAAATCTCCCAGATTTTGAACTTTTGGTAGTTTATGGTAGTCGAAGACAAATAAGCATGCAATGAATTAAATATTTTATAATTGCTGTCTGGTCTCTTATTATCAACTTATATGGATACGTATATTTTACTGATTTTACTAAGAAAAATAATATTGACAATGCGACTCCATACTTACCCAGTTTCGGGGCTTAGTTTTTGCCTAGTGTATTATCACAGAATATACTCTGTGGTATTATGTTCCTTGATTGTCGCAATGTATGGTCTATGGTTTGGTGCCGAATTTGGGTATTATTTTAGTATGGGAGGCGTTATCTAGTTGTATTGTTTGTTGATCGAAGGTTTAAGTCGATCTATTTTTCCAGCATATTATGCCGAGTGAGTTTAAGGGCATTATGTAACTGAGAAAAAACTTAATATAGTTCGGTCACTGAACAGAGAAAATTTTGTATAATGATCCGGCACTTCAGATCTCTTTCAGTCGTGCGCAAAAACATATTGCTATTGCTCGCACAGATTAAATTTTGTCATATTAAACTTAAACAGCCTTACTTATAAAAATTCATTAAACTATGGTTATTCAATCGTTATACCAAGAATAGTTATACTCTGTATATGCTCATAATAACGGAAGAATATCTTTTGACTTATAAACTTGGTATATCTTCGGCGTAAGTATTCCACCCTTATGTTCGATGCACGTAGCGGCAACGCCGCATTTTATAGACAAAAACGAAAAAAAGAAAGTATTTTGTCTGTTGAAGTGTCAAATATCACTGAGTTTAACGTTTGGTTGATTGACGTTACGTTACATGTGGTTATTCCTTGAACAAGACGCCGGTGATTTTGTGCAAGTTATTGTAAATTATTAATTCAAATATAAACTAATATCAAAATGGCAAGTAAAAGTAGTATCTCAGCGTTATTAGTATCTGCAATATAGCTCACTGCCAAATAAACGTACAAAAGGAAGGGAACCTTTCTAGTTCTAAATGTTTTCGATTTTCTTCACGTCCTAAATATTTGCGATCGATTGATCAAATTATTAATTTCTGCCACTTTTTGTATTGTCTAAACGTCATATTTCAATAAAATCACGTTTCAATATTATTAAAAATTATCTAATACGGTAAATATTTGGTAAATATCAATAAAGCATCAACAATATCAAAATGTCATTTGACAAATCCGTTGCTACACCAGAGTTATACTAGGGTGACGGGCGGAATATCGGTGGAATAAGTTTTGTTAGAACGTTACATCCAGGTTATTCTAAGCATAAGTTACACCGAGTTTATAAGTTGACATTTTGCGTATTCTGCACTAATTCTCGGTATAACATTTTATACCACGTTTATAAGTAGCGCTGAAAATGTTTACGATATCTGTCTAGTCGCAAGGTCAACGTGCGAAATTTTCTCTATCTGCCAACCGGATTATTTGTATGTAACATTTGACTCTTCTCCATTCTATAATGTGTACAACTATATGTTTAAAAGACGGCTTTTCATAGGAATTTTATATAAACCTAATTAACATTTTATGTATCCATTTTCAAACTAAGAACTCACTTAGCGATTTTCAGTGCCGCAACCCGGGTAAGATGTGAAAATTTTAGGTAATGCGCGGTAGCCCCTTATAGGTCGAGTATATTATAATGAGTATAGGTGAGTGTAAACATAGCGTACGGTTTGTGCAGTACGGCGGTGTGGGTGGCGTGGGCGGTGTAGGCGGCGTGGGCGGCGTGGGCGGTGTGGGCGGCGTGAGTGGCGCGGGTGGAGGCGTGGCGGCGGGCGCGGGCCTCGTTAACGGTGCCGCCGCGCTGCCCGCGCCCGACTCTGCTCAACACCACCAGCCATTCGATGTCCAGGTAAGTGACACACTCTGATTAGGTTTTTTAACTGAAGACCAAGACCATTAACAATTCTGCTACTCAATAAACAGGAAACGTAATTGCCCAGATTCCTATACGTTTTGCGCTACTGTAGCAAGGCGTGAAGTCACTCCGTGGCGTGAATTTGTAGGGAGCTTTTACGGCAGACTAGTATCAGTTCCACAAACAGTACCATATCTCCGAAACTATTAATCGCAGACTTAATGTTACTTCTACATTATTTCTTAGATAATAATGGACTATTTTATTTATAAAATAGAACAATTTTCAACTAACCTATTGTAAAAAATTACTTTTCGTATCCTATTTAAGATTATATTTTTACAAAACCCTAAGTTACAGAATCGCTATTGTAGACTTCAATGGATTTTTTTCAGTTTTCACTTCAACGTATACAGAAAGCATCTTATAAAACATTAATCACAAAGACATGATTAGTTTATGAATAATAGATTTAGGTACATTATCGAATTTCACGTGGTCCTTATTTTTTTATAAATCATTGACACGTCAGTTGCATTGAAAGAAAAAGTTATTTAGTCGTAAAATTACTTTCAAATTATTTTCTATATATAAATTTTAATGCACTTTATAAAAAGCCAAGTGAAGCTTTAAACAGAAAGCGAATTTCCTGAACTTATTGATAATACACTCACAGGCGAAATTAACCGCCCACCTGTATCATTCATCACACTGTTTGGTTCTGCCAGCTATGGCTTATCAACCGTTTTGTTTTATGTGAAGTGAGTAAATAATAAAACACGCAATAAGCAATAAATGAAAAATTAACACCATTATTTATTTTTCTTAATTTGTGTCACCGAAGGGTTATCGGAATTTAGTCGTTGCTTTACATTGTTGCTGTTGTGTTACCAAGTTAACATTGCCTGTTATTTTCAATCATAGTGGGCGAATATTGTTTAATTTGAAATAATATTGTTTGCTCATTATTTGTGATTGCAAAAAATGCTACTCGATGCAACTGATGTAACTAGGGCAGTGGCTTTAGGTGATGCGAGGTATACCCAACGTCGTATCGCTCGCACACTCTGTCTACCTCGAACTACGGTAAGAGATGCCATCAGACGATTTCGTTAGACAGGCTTATACACCCGCAGGCACTTTGACTAGAGAATTTTCTCGTTTCGTTATCACCAATGTGTTGAGAAAACGCTTTTGGACCGCTGCTGAATCTCGGAGGCGTTTTTTTTTTGAGGTGAGAAATGTCAGTGTCAGTGAATATACCTTTAGAAGAAGACTAGCAGAAAGTAATTTGAGGGCTTTTCGTCGCGGTTAATTGTGCCTGTGAGTGTACATTTACAATTTAAGCAATTAAGTTTCGTCTCGATCTGAAAGTCTCTGCACCCGAGACAGCTAAAATTAAGAAAAGTTCCAGATCTTAGTGACACGAGACATCTCGTTTCTCAAACTCTATTCTCTATACATTTGTGAACCCGTTTTATATGCTTACATGTTTTTACTTTTAATTTCGCGTCATTTTATTTAAATTATTTTGTAAGAATGTTGAATTCTATACTGTCCCTGTATAAAGTTATGTTTTTGGAATGTACTTATTTAAAGATTTTTTGTGTTTTTTCACATATCTGTATACATATATATAGAATAAAACTAAAATTGTTTACCTACATAAAAGTAGTGATTTCCATGAATATTCCATCGTTTGATAATTTGTTAATAATATAATAATAATAATAGTATTTATTTGCCTTTAAATGAGGTACATCATAGGTAGAAATACAATATTAATGAGTCCAGCCCATTTAGCTATCAACAATAGCATGCAAATATATTGATGATAAAATCACATCAAACAAGTATAATTATCAAACAATTAATTAAATTAAATATCAATGTAAACAAATATTTAGCGTTTCTAATTAGGCCAATTAAGGGAATATTATCAGGCCCTGACCTTCTTCATTCGATATTAGGTTTCGACAGTATTTTTCGATGTCGATATTTGAAGGCGTCGATATCCTATTCTACAAATATAAATGTGCAAGTTTGTGAGTATGTATCTCAGCATTTTGTAAAAAAATATTTTTTGGTTTTTAAAAGTGAAACTTTAACATATATCTGGCATTCAAAGATTTGTTTGCTGCAATTGGTACCGACGATAGCATAATAGTTACTTTCGAGGTACCAAGTGTATTTACAGAAAGTAACTATTATGTTATTGTCGGTACCAATTACAAGTAACAAATTTTTGTATGGCAGATATATGTTAAAAATGAAAACACGCATATATTAAATAACATAGAACATTTTTGAAACGTATAAAAAACTAATTGACCCCGACTACCCCTCGTGAATTATAGTCATCTGCGAATCATTTCGGGTTGAAATGACGACATCTTAAAATGGTATGGCGGCAAAATTGCTAGTTCTCAAAAACAACTTTTAGAATGTCAAATTAGCAAAAAGACAACTCCTGCTAAGGTAAAATTCTCACAACGACAAAATCGCAGTTGGTCAACTTCTCATAATGTCATCTACTTAAATGATGCATTTGCATAGTGACAACTCCTCATGATTTTGATTTTGTTTAGCGAATTAAAAGTAAAATATGCCTATATGTTGTTTTAAACTTTCATGATTACGTGGTTTAAATTTCCATCGCGGAACATTTGAATCACTGGATCGAATCCCATAAGCCATAAATTATCTCCACTGAACGCCACTACACATAAATAATAGTCAGAGAGCGATTGAAATAACAAAGCACAAGAATTTTAATTGTGAGGACGCATTTAAATTGTCGAGTGTCTGGATACCAGTGTTTCGTATTTGTTTAAACAACAAGATAAATAAAAAAACACATGTAATTTCGCGATTCAGATACATTGAGTGTTTGGTATCGAGAACAGGTGCAATTTAAGTGACGTACGGGCAACGAACGTAAAAGGACCCGAAAGAAGGTATATACCTATATATCTGCCTATGACACTCACCTGCAAAAACTTCAGTTACTCCGTGATCACGGTGATTGCAACAGCGCCGAAATATCAGGAACTCAATAAAAACAAGGTATATGGTCCTCCTATAAAAACTATCTTTCTAATCTACGGGATTGCTACCTTGAACCTTATATAGGTCGAGGCTCCGATATTTCTGGACTGTTACAACCGCCATAATATATAGACATATGACATTAGTTCACTCAGTGCTTTCGAAAACATGTACTATCAAAATTTAACATAACTAAAAAAGGAACTAATAAAGAATACAATCATAAATCAAGTGTCTTAGAAAATTTTGATAGTCTTTTCGAAGGTACTTAGTGTACTTATGTCCAACATTCATAATATTATGAAAAGCTCAACCTAGGCAAGCCATTGTAACAACCGAACAAAAAAAGCTTCGAAAAATTGCTCGAGTTAAGAAGACAACATTTTTGTATCAAATCTAAAATCTGTGTAGTATTTCCTCTGTTTTTATTTTACTTACAATGTTATTTTATGTTACGTTATTGTCCGAAAAAATAACAAAATTAAAGGACTGGTACTTTTTAGATTAGTTGATTATGCTTAAAAGTATCTTCAATGTGACTAATAAAAATTAATGACCTGCTAAATTATAATTGTTGGCAAATTAAGTAAAATCTTGAAAGTACCGGTATTATGCAGATTGACTGATATTTCCCGGTAGCATGTCCAAGTCACGCTACCTTTCCGACACCCCCTTATATGATCGATCAGCCATTCTATACTTTTGTTAACCTACTAGTGTCTTCACGATTTTCGTATAACTTTTCCGTACGGTTATAGGACTGTGTTCTTGGATCATTCTGTGAGAATATTTGATGGTGAGGAGAAGCTTCCTCCCTCGAAAACTATTTTAAGTTATACTTAAATTATTTTTACAACATAACCAATTTTCAAGGTTCTTTATGTCATATTCTCTATTTTTGCTATATACATATTTTTTAAATCGCCCGTTTCTTTCACATCAATCAGTTAAGCTGACCTTTATTACAGAACACTTATCATCGTATTGTGGTTTTATACCTTGTGATTTTGCATTGTGGTTTTCGATTTGAGGTTTCTAATATAGAAATAATGAAAGTCTGTTTCCCGCAATATGATGCATTTCATAAATGCAATGATTTAATTATCATTTGTTCTAAGAAATTATTGCTAAGTAAAAAGATTCAAGTACGGTCGAAGCCTGCAATATATTTTCAATGTTGTCCGATTCGGTTCACATTCTTTCTGAGTAAAGAAAATAAAGAATTCTCAATATTCACATCAAGGAGAACCTAGTGTGATCTTCACTTTACACATCTGAGTTACACGCAATACTAAAAATATTATCTTCTGTGCTGATTGACGTAAAAATGTTGTTCTTACTTGAGTGGATTACCTTCTCATCTGCTTTTGCTTTTTAAATTTTTATACCATATTTTTACTGAATTATTATTAAGTTTAAATGTCACTGTCATTTCCCAGACTACCAAATTACTATTGTACGTTATTGCAAAGCCAAATGCACGTTTGCATTGTTGAGTGAACTTGAATTACCAGGCAGCATATGACTTGCTTTCGTACAGTGTTGTCAATTTGGCCTAGTTTCATGCTATGAACATAAACGTTTCGAGGATGGTGTTAACGTCTTTGCGGTTATCGCATGTATAATCTTACATAACAAGTAAATAAATATATTATGCTGTGGTGTTTTCTACAATATATATATAAATAGCACTATAGGTACTTTATCGGTACTGTACGTAACTATAGTTTTTATATGAAAATTTGCGTGAATTGTTTGTTGTCAATTTTTCAAACTGGGTATTTTTTCCGTTAATTATAAATAGTGTGTTATATATTGATACATGTCTTAAAACTTAATAAATGGTTATCATTATTTATAGTCCGAAATTTTAATTAGTGTCGAATAGTAAAATCCACGATGTCATTAGCGTAAGATGAAATATACTGAATATTAACTCCATGCAGAAAACCGGGTATCTTTCATTATATTCAGCAATAAAAATAAAAAAAACACTTTTATCGATACACACCGCACGTCCTCTTATAGAATTCGCCTAACGGAAAATGTTCATACTAAAACGATTATTCTTCAATCGCGAGGCTTAAAAGAATATTGACGGAATATAGTGAACTGTTCTGATTAAGCGGGCGAGTTATTTTGATTAGTCATGATTGTTCAAAAATCGCTTCGCAGTTTTCTCTTATTTATGGGAGTCGTTTTTTGGTTGCCAAAAGCGACATAAATATTTTCAATTGTGATAGAAAATTAGATGTTTTTATATTACAAAATTTACTTTTTGATCACAATTAGGCTGATATTTCTGAACTGGTTTAGTCCCCTTCCATTAAAACTTGACCGAAATAAGTGTCTCAATATGTTTGGACACTGCGATCGAACCAGATAGTTATATTGCTGAAATGCTTGAAGTCACTTTTCATTTGAATTTGATGAAATGGTACGTTTCACCATTTCAATGTGAAATGTACTTAAAATTAACCAAAAAAAAATCTGCTCAAAATGGCTTGATTACATCTAGAATTCAGCGTGCGATAACGACGTAACCTTATATTTATGCCATTTCTTAAAGATTCAAATAATTCTTTACTTATATTTAGGTCGAAATAATTAGCGATAGTGATCGCTGTCATAAATATTAACTGGTTTTAAAAGCGGATTTGCCTTCACGTAAAATTTAGTTTTGCTGCGAAAAATTCGTTAAACATTACACAAGAGGTTTCGTCACCGTTTGTCTTTTAACTAATAAGAAGTAGGTTCTTAAGGCGATTGTATTTCTGGTACATGATATCTTCCTCAATTTTCAATAGAAACCTATTTTGGGGCGTTTTAAGGATTCTATTTAAGGATAAGAATTTGCTCTTCTGACGATAAACTCAATATAAACTCATATATCGACAAGACGAATGACAATCATATACACACAGGAGTTTATCGTATTAATCTGACAATATCTATGTCACACAAACTGATGTTCATAATAGTTTGTGTAAAAGGAATTATGAACGATTTAAAAGAGACAATTGGAGGTAATTTTAATGTAGTGATTGATTGATCTAATTTTTTATTATTTGAACTGAATACAGTTTGTAGTTATTATTTTTCCAATAACCTATTCGTGTATCGACGCGTGCCCGCTAACGAGCGCCTATCTTCAGACCCTGTTCCCACGGCGCACGTCTAGGAAGCAATAAAGCTACACCTTAACTGCGCACACTATTACCGATTGTAACGGCGCCCAAACTTGATAGGATCGACGTCGATTGTGCGGCAGAGACACCATCCGCCGGTGAAGTGTTATAGT
Organism: Diatraea saccharalis; assembly: GCA_918026875.4. Lineage (NCBI taxonomy): Eukaryota > Metazoa > Arthropoda > Insecta > Lepidoptera > Crambidae > Diatraea > Diatraea saccharalis. Next base: position 6,048,640 of record OU893341.1, on the reverse strand, counting down.
CAACGTCTTATCGAATCGACATGTTACTACTTTTCTAAGATCTGCTTGCTTCGGTAACCTTAACGGTTCGTTGTTACTGCTTTGTCGAACGGTTCTTATTCTATCAGTAACTATACCTTTTATGGAATTATGGATTCTGTAGGCCATTTGTAACACCAACACACTAACAAGATTGATTTTAAATAACTTAATGGTAATTGGCATATCTATATGGGATATTTATTAAATTTATCTGTTATATTAAACTGTTTAAAAATTATATCTACAGTTAGCCAGCTGTTAATTCCTCTCTTTTTATATAATTTTGGTTACTCTAATCGGTTAATCGATAGTCGTGCGTTTTGGTCATATTGAAGAAATAATTAAATTTCACGTTTACGGTAGATTAGCAACACATTGAATATGCATTATATTTTTAAATACTTTCACTTCTTTTTAATGTTAATGCTTTCCTTTTAAAACTAGATAGATAATGTTGATGAAATTTTTGTAACAATAAAGTTTTGACTTTTTCCATTTAAATAGCTTACCAGATTGCTTGGGTCGATGAACTTAAGCAACGACAATTCCGTTGTTACCTGCATTGTTCGATGTCTGCAATCCGTGTGAAAACTGCAATCTAGGTTACCTACCTACTATTTTACGTCGTGGCAATATGCCATTGTATTTCCTTGACTACACGCTAATAATATACATACATCTAATAAAGCCGGCATGTGTAATATAAAACCTAAAGGTTTTGTTTGTTTCGACTAAGATATATTTGTCAAGCTTTTGTGTGCTAACGTTTGATGTTATCTTCAAAATTCTACTTGTGATATACATAATTAACGGACGTTCACTTGACTATTCATTACTGGCAATTAATTCCCGCGGGTTGCGCTCCGCGGCGCTGAGATCGACCTCGTGGGAAATTAAACTGCGCGGGCCGTCTTCTGCCGCCCGCCGCCGCCGCCTCGCACCCGTCTCGCCGCCCCTCTAACACATATGAGAACACTTTCTCTCGCCTATTCCCCGATTTTTCGAGATGCGCTCGCTCGAGATTCATTGGCAGCAAGGTGGCTACTTAGAATACTTATAGCATTTAATGATTCACAACAACACATTTTCATATACATATTTATTTTAATATATTTATACAGTAATTTTCTTTCACAATATTCTTACTTCGGGCCTTGAATAATCTAGCAAGGATGTATTGAAATTAGTTTGTGGACGTTGTTACGGACACGTCTAGGTGGCTCATTAAATATGGAGCCGTAATCAGTGTGGCGCTCGCTGGGGCACTCAGGCCACAGGATATTTCATGCCTTTGGACCTTTATGTTCGCAATGAAAATTTGTTGATTGTACATTTAATCTTGTAACTCTGTCGAATAAACTTTGCTGGTGACTGCTGAATAATTTTGCTAATAACTGTTTAATATTCAATCATAATTCTAGCAAAACTGCAGGTAATTATATTAAATTTTACGTGACGACGCTTTCGCTTCTTTGCGGAAGGTGTCATTTACGTGCAAAATAATGTTGCAACGAATAAACACGGCTACCGTGAATCGGATCTGAATCGCTCGGCCGCGCCCGATTGCGCCTGCCACGCTCCACTGAATACGGCGAAATTCAAGTCTAAAGTAAGAACCGCTGGGTACCGACGCCGCCGCCGCCGCGGCCATTGACGACTTGTGAAACTGCGCGCTACTTAATTGTCCTATAACCCAAAATCGCGGAAATTTATGGCAGTGGTAATTCAGCGGTATGAACACTAAACGACTGAACTGCGACTAATTATGCCAGTTGGAAAGTTAGTAAAGAAATATTCTTTTGTCGGCAACTCTCGGAAACATTTGCTCAAAGAGCGATCATCCTAAGCCTTGAGGGCGCTTAGCTTGCTGCCTGTGTCGTCCGGGACGCGGTTATGAGATTATTCTCGCTTTGACGGTCTGCCTTCATTGCATGCACACTATATTGCTCTTTTGAGATTTCTCTCACTCGTTTATAAAAACTTTGAATGGTATTTTCCGACTTAACTTCATGTTATGTATCTATTATTAATTTAATATCTCATACACACTAAAGATGATTCGACTTGAACCACAGTAAAGAAATAATAAAACAGATACTGCTTTTTTTAGATACATAACTTACTAACAAAGTTTTATAATATTTATCTTTTATTATGCTCTATGTCATTATAGGGGCACATTGTCTAGTAACAAATTCTGGCTTCGTTGGCACCGTAACTTAAGTTTCTTTTTTAATATTACTGACCACTATTAAAGTGGTACTCAATATTCTTGAGTAGGCTGTAATTTTTACGTAATTCCTAAAAAAATTGAATGGTGTCGTCAAGGTTTTTTGCTTTAACAAAATTGAAAGTTATACAAGTACAAAAACTAAGCAGACTATTTTTTTACCCTAAATTATTTTTAAGAGAAACTTTGGTCAAGTTGAAGTGGTTTGATTATAGTAATTAGTAAATAGTTAAAATTAAATTAGAATTAAATTTAATAGTCATTAGTAAATAGTTAAAATTAGTAAACAGTACACTCTGATTGCTATTCTATTAAACATTAATCAATCAGATTGATGTCTGATGCAGTTATGTCTGCGTATGTTGTGACGCGTGTGTAGCGCAATTTGTTTGCCAACGACGAACCGGAGATAACAACTGCCTTATTGGCCGCGCCGCGCCTCTGCCAACTAACGCTTATTAAACTTCGCAACGCTCTCGCTGATCACTTCACCTCCTTGTTTTCCCTCTAAACTTAGATTAATAGTTTGCCCGGTCTCGTTTGTGTTGCTATTTATTTTCGCAAATTAAGTGGAACACTAGACCAGGTCTTGAGATAGTTTTTTACAAACATTAACTAATGGTCTATCAAAGGGACGATCATATATATGCCTTGCTTTTATTAATTATATAAATGGAACAATAGATTACATGTTTTACGTAATTAAATATCCTCAGTAACTTAACGTAAAAGACTTGCAATGTTAAGTGCAATCAGTACGTTAATGCAATCAGTAAGAAAGAAATTCATTATCTAAAAAATAATGCTTTTAAGAGTAATTCGCACGTTTTATGTGCGTGTCGTCTTGTGCATGTCTTTGTTTTTGTCCTTGGTGGGAAACGAATGGTAATGTGTGTTTGTCTATTGTCAATGTCTTTTTATGTAACTTTCTACCCGCTATAGCACTTTTGCAGTAGTAGTTAAATAGCAAATATATAGCTGTTGTGGTTATTTCGTTTACAGCGATAGGTGCCTTTAGCGTCTATGACATGTTTGCTGTAAATTGGACTCTTTTCTGTATGTGTATTATTACACAGTTTTGCGGTGTTTTGCATGCAATATATGCTGTTTACTTGTAATTTGATTTATTTTATATACTTAGTATACACTAAGTGTATAAAACATATGATGTGTATAAAACAAGGATGGTCGTGATTTATTTATGGGAAATATTAAGTCTTTAAATTTTACTATATACACTGAAATCTACCTTTTTATTATATATGGTCAATTTTGCATTCACAATGCTATACTGAAAAATATTCTTAATGAAAAATGTTTAAAAAATCTCAGAGCACCAGGGACAAAGTGGATTTCTACCTAAAATACTACTTATTGTCAAAAAACAATTGATGTAGCCAAAATTAGTAAATAATGAATGATTATAAATCTCACCTGATAACTTGAAATCATGTCGAAAAATGTAGGACAATTAGAAAATACTTAATATGAACAAATTTTAATTTTTGACTTCATTACTGTTTTTAGAAGCATTGACATATAATTTTATTATTCGTAAAATGTTATGCCTATATTAGAAAACATTTTTTATTATAAATTATGTGTTTAAACAACTTTAGAAAACATGAAAATTAAAAAACTTGAATGCCATTACGGGACTAAAGGATTCATTCGTCTATTATTGTTAACCTACTCACCAATTTATGCATAGTGTCCATCAACTTATTACAATGACCGTAGTGTTGTTAAAGCAAAGTGTATATAATATCAAAAGTGGCTGTTGATTTAGGGACTGAACCTCTGAATCGTAACACGCACAATAGCCTCTGTGTGCGCCTGCCTGTCGCGCTGCCCCGCTCGCGTTTGTTCTTATGTATGTCGCTTAGTACAACAAAACAACACTAATTATTGCTACTGTAACTGTAAAGCTGTGGTCAGAAACGTGATTTAAATTTCTAACCGCATTACTAGTTTAAACTTGACATACGTGTTTTATGTACTGGCGCTTTTCTATAGACAAGACAGAAAGTATTTTGTTGTATCTGTAGATACCATGAATAATATATATATATTTTTTATTAAAATGCTTCGTCCCCTTAATGAATTAAATCATTCAAGTCCCGAAGTATATTCTTGCATTCTATATTACCTACTTATATCGCTTCCTTTATATTTGACGCAGAATCCACAAAGGATTTGTCGTCACCGACCCGAGGTCGAAACCGAGGATTTTCTCTGTCACCATCGGCATATCCTAGCTTAATCTGAAACCCCAGATTAATGAGATGGCTCTCGTTTCTGCTCCGATCTTCAGTTATGGTTTAACCTGTCGACATTGATTTCATAAGCGTTTCGTATAAATAAATTAAATTTTCATGAAAACGCCCGACCAACTTTAATGGCTTCATTTGAAATTATGGTAGAATTATTTCTATTGTTGTGTAGAGTTTTGTAAACACCAAATAAATTACGTTACCATGAAAGTTGAACGTTACCCTTTTTCTAAAATAGCCTTTGGAAATAGGTAAACAGTTGATTGTCAATACAATTGGGGACGAAAATTTACAATGGAGCACGTAGAATAGGAACTTTACACGTTTCATTTCACGTGTCGGATTAACTTGGATGCGAGGGAGAACGATTAGGGCGGAGTTCATTGTTATTCATGACGTTAAAAACACTGCTTTACTCCTGACATGCTTTTTAAGGGATGTATAGCGTAAAATTATAAAAAATGACATTTTGGTTCAACATCAACTTCTTACAATCTACCTAGAATAAATAAAAAGTATTTTTTGTGTCTTTTTAATAACTAATTAACGTTAAATTAACGGTATTGTTCACAATTATCTTTAAAAAAAAAAGTCTCGTTCACAATCGCTATCACTTGTGGAATAGTTATAGTGTGATGATCGTGAATATCTTTAATTGTCAATATAAAGAAATTCATAATTACAAATTTTTTTAAAATGCATTCATTACCATGCATTAAATTCCAAAGGGTTTAGCCGGATACGTATGACGAGTCGGCCCCCAAATGGGAATCGATATTGAAACTTATGTTTTAATATAGACTTGATGTTCAAACACGATTTATGTACTTTTCGCGACCGACTTCCGCTTTGACCTTGAGATAGAGAGCAAAATATCCGTATGCTTGACTATTACTGAATGTGATATATCTCTAAAGATAATTAAGATAAAGAAGTGAAACTAACGCGAGGTGTTAGGTTACATTACAGAGTATATCACATATATTTTTTTATAATTTTTAGAATAAAAAAATACATTAAAAAAATAAAAATAAAAAAAAACATGTTTTTTTTTCTGAGTTCTCTGTGACTTACAATCACGAAATTAATATATGTTATGCTCCTTTGTGTGCTCTATCACCCATAAAAATTGCGTGAAAAAAAAGTTGGTGCAACACAACGAAAAAAAATTATATGTGATTCGCGCCTTGTAGTGTGAATGTATAAACAAACAAGTTCGAACTTGTTATCGAGCTGTTTACTGCATCGTTTGTTTAGCTAAAGTAGCAGTCATTTGTATTACACAAGAAGGCAGTTTGGGACTCAAATTCTGTCATAGGTATTTTGTATCAGCATTTTGAAATTATTAACTATCGAACCAAATCATTATTAAGTAATAATGTCGAGAAAGTGTAAAAATTGTAACAAGTACCTGTGTAAGATTCCTGGTCATAAAAAAATTATAAAGAATGAAAAAGAAGCTAAAGTGTTTAGTGACTGTTTGAATAAAATCGTAATAGTTAATGATATTTCTTGTAAGAAGTGTCGACTTATCCCATATATTAACAAAAAAGCTTCAACTTCTAAATGTGCATTTAACTTGGCCGAAATAATGGACGATCAAAATAATCTCTCAGTACAATATGTGAAATCAGCACCTAATATCATCAAAGCAGAAGTAAAATCAAGACATATAAATAGAAAAGTCTATCGAATTTACATTCACTATATTTCCGAAGGTAATGACTACAATAGTATTCTTCGTTATTGCTGTGATTGCCCCAATGGCGAACGTACAGTGGGATGCTGTTCTCATGTAGCAGCTATTATTTATTATCTATCATATGGATGATATTTGTCCAAAATCGTACGTCCTGCTGAGGTCCTAACTAAGTTATTTGCGACTCAAAGTGTTCCGATTGTAATTAATTACAACAGTGACGATGATTAATATTTTGTTTCTTGTATTTTGATAGACACGAAAAAGTAATAATAATAAGTATTGAACACTGGCTGTTTTTTTTTTCCTTTCTTTTTTAACTATTATCCCATCTCTTAAGACTAGTTACTTATGTTTTAAAACAAGCTGATGTGAAATTTCGAAAAAAAAACAATGATGTAATGTGAAAACCTTATAATACAGGGGTATACCATAAGACAGAAATCACATATAATTTTTTTTCGTTGTGTTGCACCAACTTTTTTTTCACGCAATTTTTATGGGTAATAGAGCACACAAAGGAACATAACATATATTAATTTCGTGATTGTAAGTCACAGAGAACTCAGAAAAAAAAACATGATTTTTTTATTTTTTATTTTTTTAATGTAATTTTTTATTCTAAAAATTATAAAAAAATATATGTGATATACTCTGTAATGTAACCTAACACCTCGCGTTAGTTTCACTTCTTTATCTTAATTAGCTTTAGAGATATATCACATTCAGTAATAGTCAAGCATACGGATATTTTGCTCTCTATCTCAAGGTCAAAGCGGAAGTCGGTCGCGAAAAGTACATAAATCGTGTTTGAACATCAAGTCTATATTAAAACATAAGTTTCAATATCGATTCCCATTTGGGGGCCGACTCGTCATACGTATCCGGCTAAACCCTTTCGTTAATTCTTTGGAAGGGATTAAAGCTGTAAGGGGAGTTCCGGGCTAGCTTGGAGAATGGTAGTTGAATGAAAAGACTAACTAAGCTTTATATATTACAAATTATTAAAAAAAAATGATATGAATGGTCTTGCCGAAAGATTTTTTTAAAAACTGACATTCAGAAAGAGCATGACGCGTTTCTAAAAAGCGAATAATACATAGACATGATCTTAAAGATCGGAGACAAAAAGTTTTGATGCGGGAACCTAGGACAAAATAAACGGTATGGTATGATGCATCGTTACAAAGATTTGTTAATATACATGCGGGGTTGCCACCTATGCGGCCGTTTGAATTTTTAGGTGGTGTCCGGCTAAATGTTGATATCTCCAGAATTGTTTAAAGACGACTGATGATAAATAAAAAACGATTTATAATTTTTGTTATTAAATAAATGTTCAGATTTTTCAATTAGTTTAAGTTATTATTATTAAATTTAAAACTTTTTAAAAGTGATGTTCGGCTCTTAAATAAATAAGGTAAAGTCTCGCTTATAGGGCAAAAATTCCACTGTAATGCACAGCTAAGATAAGCTTTTTTATTTTAGAATAAGGTAACCCTACACCTATAGGCTCTTAATCTGTTAGAACCTACAAGAAATTATCGTTTGTTTGTTTGCATCGAATAGGACCTATTTTTAACATTCTTTTGACATAGGCTGTACTTACTACAATACGCTTGTTTGTATATTCAAAGTTTGACACGACAGAAACTAGACACTAGTATTCATCATCATCATCAGCCCTTTTACGTCCCGACTGCAGGGGCTCAGGCCTTCCTTATGGATGGTTAAGGAAGATGGGCCATGACTCTCCACGCTGGCCCGATGCGGATTGGAGGGTATTAACGACTCCAAATGCAGCCGGGACCAACGGTTTAACATGCCTTCCGAAGCATGGAGTAGCTCGCGATAATAATTTTTTGGTCACCCATCCCGTGACCGACCCTTGCGAAAGTTGCTGAACGATAACGATCGCGGGTCGCAACTCTCGACACTAGTATTATTAGTAAGTAATTGTTCTGTTTTATTCAATATCATTTTTATTAGGCGATCGAAACTTGGAATAACCTACCGAACGTGACATTTAAAGTTCATGTTGATATTTGCATAGGGCGAGCATCTTCGATCCGTGACGATGGTGCTTTTCATTATGTTATGGCCGTTGTTTATTTATTATATTTTTACAGAGCTTATTGCTGCCCTTCCTTCAACCAATCGTTGCAATTCTACATATAAAAATATTTTATTTGAATTACAGTAACAGTAATTAATAATATTTACTGTTATTGCGAAAGAGAGTTAAGAGTTATCCGCAACTTTTATCTGGCTGCAATAGGTTTAAAAACAATCTTTCAATATTTTATAAAATTATGTACCTACCTATGCTCCAGATTTTTATAAGGTATTCTATTTAATTAAATAAATCTAATTGGCGTTTATTTTAACGTTATTATGTTATTACATATAATGTAAGAATAGTATTTACACTCCTGTAAACTATAATATAATAAGTATGATGACCTCCGTAGCAGAGTGGCTTGCACGTCCTTTTGTCACCATGTCAAAAGATCCGTGTTCGTTTCCCTCAAATCCCCGTTGATCTGTCAAAATTAAGTCCGGAACGATCTGTCAGAAAGATCATTCAGGACATAATTTTGATAGCTTGATAAGGGCTTCGGTTACGCCGTAAAGATACGGATTTGTCTAGAAAATAAACCTTTCCATATTATCTCTAGTCTGGGTGCTGAGGTACCTTGGTTATTTCAGATTTTCATAGTACAAGTGATTTAGCTACATAATTTGGAATCTGAGCCATGTAGATGATGTTGATCAATATTAAATAAAAATAATAATTTTAGTTGTTACGCAATTAAAGAACAAGATTTCCCGGATTGGTCTAAATGACGTCTTAATTTGTGCTAACAGAATTGTCAACAATATTATTATGCTTCATAAGTACACAATCAAAATACCTCCACTCAGCAGCATAACAACTGACTACAAAATGGTTAAATTTTTGCAGTTAAATTTCATTTATATTTGGGATATGAATTGTTTTAAATTTTATTTAGGAATAAATAATTTTGTTCGCATCTGGTTTAGTAGTCATTTAAGCTATTAGTACAATCTCGTTAATGCAGTGGTGGCTTCAGATCTGCGTCGCCTAATTAGCGCCCGTTTGTATTGCCGGCCACGATGCAGCCGGTCAAAGGATTTACCGCTCGTTACGCGCGTTGGAAACCTAAAATTGCCTTCTATTTTAATTTCAGCATTGCAGGTTAAAATTTTGTGAAAGCCAAAATGTAATTTACGACTGTGGAACACATTGAAAATAGATAGGGCGAAGGTTCTAGTCACGGAATAGACACGGGCGGGCAGTACGATGTTCGCGGAAGGCGCGATAAGATCGCGTGAGAGGCGGGCTCGTGGGCACGCTCCGCTGCGCCGCCCGCCCCGGCCGCCGAGCACCACGCCGCCGGACGATTCGTCACGCTGCGTTAATAGTAGCCTGGCACGCTACACTTGACTATGTATCTCTACGCCCGCTGCGACGTTCTCACTTACTATAGCTGTTTTAGAGTTGGCAATATAACTCTTTGAGCCCTATTGATATTTATCTTTATCGTGTTTATTATCTTTGAAAGTAGGACAATGGTATATTTCCAGTCTTAGATCATTTTATAAAAAAAAGAATGGTTTTAGACCTTCAGCAGTTCAGCAATGATGATGTTTCATTTGTTTTCATTAGTTATCTCCATGGTGTCCTGTTACATTAAAAACACTAATAAAATAGTACATATGTCATCGTGTAATTCGATCTGGCTGTCTGGTGGGCGTTAGAAAACTGCCAGATGGACGACGTGCTATCGCTGGCTCTGATTAAACTTAATTAACTGAAGCCATTTACGCTCAGCGGGGCTAGGGCGCGGCGACTCCGCGATTTGCGTGACACCCGTAGCGAACATGTCGCACCCGCGTTCGCCACGCGTATGGCATCGGTCACCGACATCATACTCTGTCATGCACTTATATCTGATTACCTAATCTAGTCCACTAGACTACACTTGATTTTTTTCTGTCTCTTTAAGGTTCGTAATATTTTGTGAATTACTTTTTAATTTTTAAAAGTAATTAAATGGAAACACGATTTTTGAGTTTTTTTAATGTATCCGATATTGATTTTATTTATTTAATTTAACACTTATGTACATATTACATTGACGGACTTAATGCCTTAGGCATTTTCTACCAGTCAACCAGATGGGTGATATGGAGATATAAATCATATATACTTTCATATCTACATATACTATTATAATATATAATGTACATATATAATATAATGTAATGTAGACGACTAACGGTGTAAGGAATTAGCCTGTTCCAATAGAAAGCTACGCAGCTTGTTTTTAAACGTTAATTTGCTCGTGGACATTTTGATGTCTAACGGAAGTTCATTCCACAACAGAACCGATTTAACGAAAAACGAAGAATGGATGGTATTGGCATGGCAGATTTGAGGAGGAACGAAGATTTTTGAAATGAGTGGTACATATTTACCGAAAATGGGGTCATTTGAAGCGTTTAGTAAGGAAAACAAAGTAGTAAGAGCTCGCATACATCTACGCTGCTGAATGGTTATCCATTTTAAGTGAGATCGGTATGCGCACACATGATCATATATTATAAGATTAAAAACGAATCGAATGCAGTTGTTCAGAAGTCGGTCGAGTTTATTTAGTAGATCTGCATTCAGGGCGAGGTGGCACACATCACCATAGGCGATTATAGGAAATATTAAGGACTGCACAAGCATAGCCTTAATATTGACTGGCAAAAAGTTTTTAAGACGATGAAGTGCTCGCAAGTATTCCAGGCACTTTTTGACAAACACTGCTTACTTGCGTTTGCCAGTTGAAGCTTGAGTCGAGATTTAATCCTAAATCTTTAACATAAGGGCTAAAAGGGATCGAACTACCATCATACACAATGGAGTCATGATTACTGAAGTTAATCTTGCCACCCCCAATAATATAGCTTGGCATTTTGAAGGATTAACAGAGACACCAAAATTATTCGACCAGATTTTTATAGCTTAGTCACTGTTAAGTCTATCAATAGCGTTGTCTTATTCATTGATGCATCGGTGTATAACTGTAAGTCATTAGCATACAGATGATACGAACACTGAAGTTAGTGAGTGTTGAAATCAATAAAAATTGTAAAAAGAAGAGGTGAAAGACTGCCGCCTTGGGGAACACCAGTTTCCAGATTGCACCAAGACGAAGTAGACTCGCTAGACTGGACTATCTGCTGCCGCTCCCTAAGATAAGATGAGAACCATGTTAAAACATCGTCAGAAACCATAAGATGAGACCATAGTGGATTATATAGGGAATTCTTCTGAACGAACTGTGAAATTTTTTATTATATTGCGTATTATTATCTATTACTAGAGAAAAATGTTTAACAGTATTTTTCAGAAAGAATATTGCATTTAATGTCTATTCAAAGCGAAACAGATGTTTTAACTATATTAATCTTTTTTTGACATTTATTTCTCTTTTCATTTTGTGTAAAGTAAGTTTACATTTTGAATGTTTAAGTAAATCCGCTCATACAACATCACATATATTATAAACTTTTACGTTGTATTATATTAGATTGTATAAGACAGGTATTAACGCGATAGATTTCGATAGTTAGGTTTTTCACCTACCTATATTACCCGACGATCACATACATTGCCTAGACTCTTAAGACGAGTAACTAATTATGGAGTATCTGAGACAGTGAATGTACCACAACGCCCAGACCCGAGACAGAACAGACCAGTTCATTTTCTTAAGTGACTCGACCGGGACCGCACAGAGATAGCGAGACCTTGAAACCTGCGTGCGAACCACATCGCTATAGAGGTCATAATTTAAGATTAAATTCATAGAAGATATAGGAAATTGAGTGATTTTATTTATTTAATACTTATTGCACAATTGTATAATAATAGGCGGACTTTGATGCCTTGGACATTCTCTCCTAGTCAACTTTTTATATATTTTAGCCGAATTTTAAACCACGACGATGAAGATAATAGGTTCATCGCCAGATTTATCTCGCGTTCTTACGCAGCTGTCGCACTGCCTTTTGCCCTGTGCCCTCGCGCCCCTTTATCACCGAATAAAACACGCCCATCGTGTTAATTTGTTTGTTCTGACGCGGTCGAGCTAATGAATCGCTTCGGGCTCTGGACCCGTGTCCGCGGCCCAACCCAAATTAAACGTTTACCATCCTCAAATTGTTACAAGCCCGCAATAAATCTTTAATCTCTCGATTTTGACCACAGTTCGAGACTGCTTGGTGTCATTGTTGGGCTTGAAATTATCAACATTATGTGTTAGGTAAAATTTAATAGCATTACGTTTTCAGCGTAAACGTAATATGTTGAAGTGATGTTAATAAATATTTAGAGCACACTGATTTAGCCCAGTGAATCAGCCACGCTCAGGTGAGGTCGCATTCCTATGCTCCCGCCCTACCTGCACGCCCAAAATAATTCACAAACGCGCACTGCGTGCTTCGCCAGTACGTACGTACTCTCTCACACACTGATTAGCTAGATTATTTTTGTTTTGAGACACTAAACTTATTATAACATACCTGTACTTAATATTCTCTACGACACAGGTCCACGACATTTGTATTAGCATTGTTGAAAGATTGTAAACTTTTGTTGCACAGTTACTTGGCACAATTTCCATTACCGGTAATGTAACAATTATGATATATAATAAAATATTACCTATATTCTTATTGATTTTGCTTTAAATTACGTCTGCTACTTATTTTTAATGGAAGGGATGGACGGAATTTAAAAATAAAAACAACAAATTAATTAAAAAAAAGATCGATGACAATAAAATAGTAAACTAATACAAGACCTACATCCTCTTGCGTGCGCGGATTGTATGTGTATTCATTGATCTTTATGTATCGAGTTTAGTTTGTTTTGTCACCTTGTAAAAACAATCGTGATCCTAATGTTCAGTTTATTTTACCACACCTACTTACGTAGTAAACGTTTTCTTGGTTTCGTCGGATGGTTCACCACTTAATTAGGTACAGCTCGTAAAACTGTCTTCCTCATCTTATATTTACCGCGTTTGCCCTTTTTATTATCCGATTACATGGGCCGCGCGGTTTGCAAAGCGAGTTCCAGTGCGAGGGGAGCCTTTTCATTTGTTTCTTCAGAAATTACTTTAGACTACCACACCGCAACCACAAGCGTTTGTTGTTAAGCAATATAATAAACAGGCATTTAGGAACATATTAATTTATAATTAGCCAAGCTTATTATTACCGATGCCGATGTCAAAACATATAATTAATGGTCATTCCGATATGATTACCGTTGCGTTGGTCCGAGCTTATCACGTTAGTCCACTGGGAGAGCTTCATGAAGCAAATCAGTGATTATAATGAAATACTTTCTCGTCCGTGGTCTGCTATCTACATTTATACTAATTACACTTAATCATAACAGTTGAGTGGCCTGGGGGCGTTCAAAATGAAAATATTGCGTTTGATGATCTACTACAGATGGATGATATTTATGTAGGATAGTGTGACGTTGCAATTAGCAGAGTACTCGACACGTCGCTTCCCACAAACCATTGCACGGATTCCACTCGTGTGTCGCCTCGCAAATTAAAACGCGACACTCCACCTGATCGCATCCTCAAACTGGAGTTCGTCTATCGAATAAATCGCTTTTTTATCTTTATTGTTCGTACTAAATGAATGACGGTATCAGTAGTCAATTTATATTACAATTTAAATCTACCTAAAACTATTTAAATATATTGCTATCCAATATAGTGCCAAACTGTAGTTTTTTATATTAGTAGAATAAAAAAACGTTCATTTAAAATTTTGAGTAACGTCGTGCTTCACTTTTTATTTCAGTGATTGATAAAGTTAGCTAACGAAGTGTCCGCATAAAAGTAAAGAGAAAATGACACGAAATCGAGGCCACAATATGGCGCCAAAAGAGCGTTAAAACTATTTTTATTGTAAAAATTAAATTGACTTCATGATATCCAAAAATAATACTCAAACACTACAAAGACTGTTAACCATACGAATACACGGTCGTGTCCAGTACCCACGGAACGTACGCGAGTCCGACTAGCTACTGGTCAGTTTTTAGTTACTGTTTTGAATCTTATTTGTTTTGACTCTCGATCAATTTAAAATTACTGCTCAAGTCCCATACCCTTTTCCCTGCTTTCTAAGAACTAAAAATTTGGTTCCCAATAGCAAAATAACCAAAAATAAAAATATGTTATCTCGCCTGTTTGCTACTGGTCTAGTCTAAGACGGCGGTAAGACTTGGAGATTTGTGGTTAGGCCCGGTCGGTTCGGAGGTGTAGTCCCGCGGGTGCTCCTCTTTGTAATTGAGAGCGCCCGCGGGCCGATAATTGTGCTCCTCGCGAGCGAACGCGCCCGGCCGCACAACCTAAATCATGCCCGTTACTCTCCATTACCTCATAATACCAAATTGACTCTCCAGGATTTTGTTGTTTATATATTTTTAGACTGGTTAGAACCCTCAATATACTGTGATTAGTAATAAGTTTTGTAGCCTCATGAAAATTGCATTATTTAGTGCTAACCCATGAATAAAATATGTTTCATTTCGATGAATACCTGAAAAGTTTTCGTATTAGGTTGTCGAGGGGTGAAGTTATACTACTTGTCACGATAAGGACGTCGATATATATAGTAAAGACATGCGAACTTTTTAAACAAACTTTATCTGTCTATAAAACACAGAAAGAAGGTGTGCGATAAAACGATCGCGTGACTTTAGCCTCGCACTATAGCGTCGGGGAATGCCTTGATTAAGCGAGGCGTTTTGTTCTTGCACCAACACAAGGCTCCGTTAAAGAAACAGATTGCATGTTTAATATCCGAATTGGAAACATTTGAAATATGTAATAGATATGCTACTATGATGAGTAAAGTACCGAAAACTGCACTTTGGGACAAGAATGCAATAACGATATTAAGACCAAGTGGTACCAGCGGTTAACTGGCACTTTGAGAGTTATCGCAAGGCGTGACGTCAGTCCACGGTTAGTGCCGACGTAGAGACATGTAGATCGCGAAATTGATTACATGTTATCTGATGGGGCACGGGTTCTTCGCTAGCGTTTAATACGGGCAGCCAAGACTCGGCACGCGATGCTTTTGACAGGAGATGGGCCGCGCCCCATCGACCCGCCGCCCGTCGCCGCGGTAATTACCGCCAGCCCGTGTGTAGCCGCGACATCGCCGACTCCCGGCGCACTGTTGCTGTAATTATACAGCTTACATTACACCAGGCACAATGTTGGATTCCGTAGACCTATCTTAAATAAATTGTAATATAAATATGCCAATAAGAGTAACTTACGTCAAGTTTTCTTTTTTGAATTATTGTACAGTATTATTGTATGTATTTGAAACACATCCATTACAAGAAGTTATAAGTGCTACTGTGTTGAATTCTAATTTCTATTGTTTTATTATTATTATATTAACATAACCATTCAACTAAACTGTATAAACGTCATTTAGATTGGCAACATAACTGAAGTATAATTAAAAATACCCTTTGTATAGAATTTAGTATCTTAATTGTTCCTAAACAAATACTTTTCTATGATGACATGCCATTTACACCATGTTATAGAGTTGATAATAATGTCTCGGTAAAAACTATAGTTATAGCACTAAATTTGGCTAGTTAGAATCTTATTGTTTTTTTCGGTCGCTTTTTTTTCGTTAATTGCTCATGCGTAATTAATAACGAACAGGAAAAAACACTTAATTTTATATAAGATGAATATTTACATTCAACTAACTGCTTGAAAATTAAAATTGACGAATTGTTTTTCATCATTAATTGGAGTGTCGATGTTACAACAGGAATCGAAATGGTTTATTTTAATGGTTTCGGATGGCGAGTAGCGGTGTTCCGTAATTTGATTGGAGAGAGGGCGCGGGTGGCTCGAGGAGAGCCGCGCGTCCGAGTTGCGCTAATTGCCCCGTGCAATATAGAAACAATGACAAAACTTGGGTTTGCGAGTCCCGAGACTCGACTCTTCGCTCTTTTATTTAAAATTCACTTACCTGCTATGTAAATTGTTATTCTGAACAGTTAGACGCTGAATTCTGACTTTAAGAAATCTGAAAACAATATTCAATATTTAATTTAAAATAATATATTCGTATTTATGGAGAATACTCCGTTTTTCTAGTGAGTGAATATTAGGGCTAATTTAATGGAAGTAATAATTGCAACTCTTATCTGCACATTTATAACCCACAATATATAATAATCAGAGTTAATGAGAACCAACATTATAAGTAGCATGGTCATCATCTTCATCATATGTATATGCAATATCTACTGAATTCAGTAGCGACGATAATTGATAGACGTTTGACAGACGGGATGGGTATACGTAGCGTGTTCTGTGTTACCTCCTGGGACAGCGTTAAATACAGGGCTCGCTTAGGTAATTTATTGATTTGTATTCTATAATGAACGCTAAACAATAAATTATTATTACCATATAATTTACCATTATGACCAAGTAATTTCTCTTCTATGACATTTTCACGACAGCAGTTTATTGTCCCATTTATGCATTATTAACATTGGCTAAAATAAACTCACCTCACAAGCTCAAAAGCTTACCTTTGTAAACTAAACTGCCCTAAACTTTTGAGGTACATCTAATAACGCAAGCAATTTGAGGGTCTCCCTCTGTTTACTTTCTTACTTTGCTAAGGTGATTTGATGATTTTGACTTATTCAACTGCCTAGCGAAAACGGTCGACTTGTGACTGCGTAACGAATTATTAATGCTTACCTACATTAAATTTGTTAGTACCATTTGCTTATGTAGCGATAAATAATGGATAGGGTATTTAAATGCGTTATTATGACATATAAAAAATATGTTTATTGGTACTTCATGTTTTATTCATATATATACTCACTCCTGAAAATAAAATGAATGTGAATAATGTTTCAATATATTCTAAACTTATATTCAAGTAAGTACATAATGCATAAAGGCTGTAGAAAATTAGCTCAACGTACTGGCTTGAGCTTGATAATCGAGCATTTTCACTTTACAACCATCTAGTGAAACTAAGATCGTTTCTCTCGCGAAAGTCACGTAACCAGTACCTCTCCACACCACAGTCAATGGTAGTTTATACTGTCATTAGTTTTAATGATATTTATGGAATATGCTCATCGAAGATGTTAAATATACAAAATATTCAGTGGAAATGATGTCATTAAATTTTATGTAATTTTGCCATATGTTTATGTTAGGGTTACCTGCAGTAATTAAGGGTAGGTACATATCTATTTAAATCAATTAAATTAATTCCCGTGTATTGTTTTTATATATCGTAATATTTATAACCATTTTTAATACATATACAATGTATATGTTTTTCAGTTTCAGGGTTTTTTAAGAAGTAATGGTTATTACAATATACATATTATTGAAGACTAATCAAATGTTTATTGGGCAACTAAATTATGTCTCAACAATGCTTATAAAACAAAAAGCGAGACGAAGTAGGAATATTAGATAACTGGAAAATAATTAATAGTACTATTTATTGCCTTGCCATTTAAAGTTTGGGTATTTAACTTACCTATTAGTTTGCTAAACCATCATCAAAACGTTTGTGAAGAACTGCGGCCCTACCCTATATTAAAATGGGACCTAATTGTTTTGAAAATAAATAGCCCCGGACGGCTACTGATATGGTTACACATAATATGTAATGATTCATTGTAATTAATATAAATAAGGTAATTTTTTTCTTATCATTAAATTACGGCGATACATTGAGTCAAAATATATACACATAGGTACATTTTCTACCAAGCCGCGATGTAGCGAGCCCCTACTTCTCAGTTTTAATTTTTTTTTACGCAGTCGTCATCCCTATTATCATTATGATCGAAAACGAAACTGTCGTAATTTTGTATAGCCTATCTCGTAAAGTTGAGATTATATGGTCATGTATAACAGGAGTCGACGTTACGGTTAAGTGATATTGATTAGATGTGGAGTGGAGTGGTGTTGGTGAGCGCGAGATGTTAGAAAAATGGTTTTTATTCGTACGACACGTTCAGTCTTCGAACGAGTGTCGTCCTCCCGCGGGACACTGGCCGTACTTCCGAACGGATATATTTATAGCCGCCCCAGAAGCCGCTGTTACCTAATGTAACGTTTTATGGTGGCCCTTATTACGGTTGCTTCACGTACCTACCTGTCGCCTACCCTACAAAGTCTGTTCTCGTAAGAAATTTTATTTATTCAATCGCTCAGTACCAATTCTACATTTTGTTGAGCTTGTAAAATGAAAAGCAAAAGGGTAGTGTTGTAGGAAATACGGCTCTGGTCGCTAGTGGCTCCCAAACAAGGCATATCGAAGATATTCTTTGCGGCTATCGTAAATTAGCCTGATCTCTAGGGAGTACCACCCGCGTTGCCGTTCTCTATGCTCGTAGTCGGGCCGCATACGCTAATCGCCCCTCACGTCTCGCACCTTGCTTTCCGTGCACCTCTTGGTAATGGCCACGAGAAAGCCTCTTTTGTTGCGCTAGCGATTTGTTATATTTCATCGCGCCTTTTCGAGATACTTGCTTTGACTCGCGTAATTGTTCTTTCAAATCGGCGGTTTTGTTATGCGTAAAATGCTTTGTCACACAAATCTGCTAAATCGCCTTACTTTAGAGAAGCTGTATATATACCTCACTGTTTTGTTCAAATAATCTAGATTCATTAGCGTGACAGTCAATGAATCATTATGCAAATGAATGTTTTCTTTAGAACAAAATATGGTTGATTTAAGATTATCTCATTATATTTATTTTCTCATACAAAATAAAGCTTTAAGAAATTAGGTTTTAAAAGGTTGATTAATGCTATAAATACGAAGTATAATATTGCTTATAAAATTTCTAGTTATATTAAATAAAATAATTAAAGGTGCCATTGCCGAATGACCTTCAACATTTGTTCAATAAACCACAGCTGCTGCCTGCATACGGTATGCTTCCCAAGCGTTGCAGGGGTACTGGTACTTCTGCGGGAAGCATCTAGCTGTTTCTTTATTATTTAAAAGAATATTTTTGGATGCATTATTCAAGTGCTTGTTACCAATGAATTTTTACAGAGAGAATTTGTTAAGAAGTCGAAATAATTGAGTTATTATGAGTTTTAACAATATAGATTAATTATATGTTTTTTGTTAAAACTGTGACCTACTTGTCTAATTTTTCGATCTATCTCAATCATTTTCAAACGTATGACGGTTGCGATAGTGATTTATGGAATTTTGTAACTTTTAAAAAGTCACAATTGCTTTCGGAACGAGTGATGATCTGAATGATATAGAATGTCATAGATAATTCATTTCGTTTTGTTGTTGTTAAGTTGGAAATAATCTTTACGATTTCGTATGATTGTTATTAATTCTCCTATTTCGTCTAAAGAATAAAAATAGTTTATTCATATAAATAAAATAATAGAATGTTAAATCATTTCATATCTTCGACAAACACAATGTTTTATTTCACCAAAAATACATATAAAACCATCGTACTAACAAAACGCACCAAGCGCGTTTTTTTATGTGGGCCCGTCTAGAGATGATTCGATACGAATAAATACAAGTACTTACGACATTGATACTTTAGAACCGACTAGTAAATAGTATCAGGAAGTAAGAAAGTAAGTGTTTGTTTTGTATCGGTACTTGGTCGGTCAAAAACACACGAGCTTTAGTTTGTTTACGCTTTGTAAAGGTGTTTAAAGTCTATCTTATGAAAATTCCCACAGGTGCAGCATCCTTGTCCCTGTATGACTAATCATTACTAACTCCTACTAATTTTATGCAGTTAGAGATTATCAAGAGGGGGCACTGTCAGAAAAATACTTGCTATATGCATCGCTTTTTATGTCCAGACCTACTTCTCTTTCTTTATTATACACAGTATAGTAATTGACTATCAATAGTATCAAATCAACTATGAAAAAACTATAAAAATAACGACGATGGTGAGACATTTTAAAACTATTCGATACAAGTAGGTATCGAGTAAAAGTATCGATTCCTACGCGGTATCGTTGAATCCATAAGCTTGTCATGTCATCAACTGTGCATCATCTGTCAGAAAATTTGGATAAACTTGGCATTTCATTTTCAGTTTGAAATATTTATTAATAGCTGTATTTTTTTTTGTTGTATGTAAAGTTCTGAGTAAATCCACATATAAAAAGATGGTAACCTAATACTGGAACTATTTATTTACATCGTATAGTAGTCACCTTAAAGAAATTTGCATATTTTATGGTAATTAAAAAATAACCATTTTATGAATATAAGTATAAAAGTAATCAAGTAAATATTTTTAGTATTTTTCCGTAACGAGTGATTGATTATGTTATATCTAGAATAATAATTATAAGCGTTATTGGGTTTTAAATGTATAACAAGTATATCCTTACCAAAACTTCAAATACTTAATCAAAACATACATAAAATATCGAAAGATTGCAGTTAGTGTTCAACACTTTCATTTAACATTACCCAATAACTTTCAAAGGCATTTGTAACCATCAATTTGCTTAAACAATTCAGATTTACGTCAAATAAACGTTATCTTTCATTCAATATCTTTCAAAAAAATGTCGCGATTGCAATAAAATTGCTTTCCCGTGTCAAATAGTTGTAGCGTGAAGTTCGCTTATGTTTTTCAAATGTCAAATTCAAAGTGATTTTTGAAAGACTCTGGTTCATCAACTGTACCTACTGATTTGAGCTAAGTAATCCCTTTTATTGGATTATTATATTGGATATTCTCTCCTTTTTATTTTAATCTGGGTGTTAAAGAGTAAATAAACTTAATAAATTTGGACAGTGAAATATTTCCATACGCGTTGTTGTTACTTTGAAATCGTTTGCATAAAAATATAAAGTTGTTAATATGAGATTAGATCGTCGTTTTGTGACGACGTTATAGAAGCGAGCATTAAACGTATAGACTCGTTTAAATCTAGGAAGCAATAATTTTTTTAAATAATATAGTTAAAAAAAATAAATCCTCCTTAACCATCCGTAAGGAAGGCTTGAGCCCCGCAGTACATAAAAAGGGTTGATATATTATAATGATCAATTTAGTTCAGACATTTTATATCGGCCATATCTAATTAAGTACATATATATCATAAAGATTGGTAACTGTGTGAATGATGTAAGTGATACATCGGAGGTGGCATGTACATGTAAGCTACGCTCCGGTGGCGTCCCGGCCGTTCAACTCGCTGTCGCACTGTCTTGCTTGATGACTGCTTGAGAACCATCACTTCCTACATACCGCCAGCCATTCTTAAATTAAAGAATGCTATTGTTTCTTTCATACATTTTCACGTCTGTTAATTTGCACTTTAGGATACGTTCATTTCAATTGCTGTGATTTTACCAGAAAAGCATGCTATTCATCTGATATGTAATCAAATCACTTATAATTTTTGTTTTTATCTTAACAATTCCTAAGAATTGATTATATTTGATCAATTCACAATGCTATACTGAAAAAAAATCTTAATGAAAAATGCTTAAAAATCCACTTTGTCCCTGGTGTTCCCTAAGTGTGTTTCGTGAAGGGGAGAAACACGTGTAGAGTAGTGATTTTTGCAAGATTTCCTGTCGTTTGTACATGTGAATTTGCAGATACTGACTGAGTGTGGAAGTTGCTAGACATCATAGTATTACAGTTATATCCTAAATTACTCAGTTTACATAGCTTAAAAGTACCAGGTAAAATCTTGATCTGAACCTATTTAGGTACCTAATGCATTACAAATTTAAAGTTACTCAATTTATTGTAAATAATATATAACTATATTTGTCATGAGTATATAAAACATAGATGTTTTAAGATAATGATCCTCTGTGACATACTTTACTTTGTGACAATTTTCGCCCGCAAAGGGCTACTCTCGCACCCCACGATGACTCGGCGACCGCTCGTTACTGTCTCACCTGTCTTGCCCGACGCAATGGTATACACGTGCTGTTGTCACTAATGAACCCGCTGTCTCGTACTACTCTAAATACGCCAAGTATCAAAGATATCTCGTTCTTTTATTTATATACTGCTATTTATTCTTACTAATTAAACACGACATGCTTACGCGTTACATCTGCGTCTCTGTGGTTTCTCTATATTGTTTGTAGGAAATATGCATGGTATGTAAATAGACTTTTTACTTCGGTACTATTATTCATCCCAGTCCATTGTCCTTGGAAATTGCTCACCGCAGTGTTCGGCTTTTTGGGTACAGCTGTATATTGCGTCCTTTATTGTTTACCACCTCGCACTCTACCAACGTACTGTGCAAGCCTTAAAAGCAGTGTTAACTTAACGAATATAGACAAAAGCGAAGTTCATATTTTGATAAATTAATAAAATTGATTGTTTTACAGAAATCGTAGCTAGTTGATGTAAAATATATACTACTATTCGGTGCTTTTTCATTTTGAGCAAAACTCCTTCCAGGCAGGACTTTATTTTAAAAAAGGTCAAGTTAAGAATTCAACCGATATTTTGATGCTAACAATGCTGTTTGTTTTAACGAGCAGTTATAAAGCAGAGCTAGCATTGCACTTTATCTGCATTTATTCACAAATACATAGCCGATAGAATGATAGTGTGTTTAGCTGGTTGTAGTTGTTTACCCGACAACGATAAAAGGTTTGCGAGTTCCCTAGCGGTGTGGGCGCGCTTGTTTTCATTTGGTTATTTACTTTTAATTTGGCAGCAAGCGGATGATGCGGCGGTCGGGGTGTGTCATGTGAATAATTGAGGTGGCCGGCACAACGGTGGAGTGTCAATCTCCGCGCGGACGTCGTAGCATCGTGAATAGTCGCCTCAAATGCATTATTCTTAAATTAACTTCTTAACACTGCAATGTTGTACCACAATTTACTATTTTGTTGTCCCAAGTTTCCTCAAGTGTTGGGTTACCAACCGCAAATTTCAAATACTAAGACTTTTTTCTAAATGCGGCTTTAATTCAAATTGAACACAAGACGCAGTAATGCAGTAGCGCTAGTTAAATATAATTTATATTTTAAATACCCTCACCTTAACCCTGCACCTATCGAGCCTTTTAAAGATTGGAGCCGTTGCGTAATTTTAGTCCCCAATAAATCGGTTTCTGTGATTAAAAATATTTTATGTTTAGTACGTTATTTTATTTTTCATATGGGCAGATAGACCAAGTCCCGTAATTAATAACTAGTTATTTATTTACATTACTCACGAATAGTAACAGTTTTCGTATTGTATAAGTGCTTCGTAAAGCCTTCCGCTACAAAAATATGCACATACATATTTAACAACTTTCTTTACAAATAAAATAGTATAGTAGAATAGCCGAATTACAAGGAGAAATGAATAAAATGGTGAATTTTAGAGGAAAAAAGAGATTTTTTACATTAAAAAAATTGATCTCTGTTTTGCTTTTATATATTTTGGTTAGAAGAACCCCTTAAAAAGATTATGTAGTTTTTTTCATTTTTATTCACACTTACAGCCTGTTAGGACGCCTAGTAGTTTTAAGTGTATTTGTTTGCCTTCTTCAAACCTAGGATGCAGTAAATCTATACGGGACATTATTAAATCTATCTTGGGGAACAGGATGGATGGCAACTCTATGGGCGTGTAAAAACAATTCGAGCTCAGTCGATGGTTTGAAGACGTGTTGTTTTATCTGAATAACGGATATTGATTGCGTGTAGTGCCATCAATGCTAACACGTCTCTCCCAGTTATCGAGTGTTCGCCTCACAGTTTTCTATATTATGAAGTACATTTAAAATTTACGCGCGAATTCCCTTGCCATTGACAAATTCAGCTTTTCCCTGTGGTATTATGTACATACGCTTTTTAATTCATAATGTGTAATAACTTTACTAGCAAGTCACATTCTGTAGTTGTCACACTTAGTGGTTGAGCATTTTTATGCAGCGGGTCTACGACCGACCGATCTCTGCCAATCGCTGGGCCATTCACCTATTCGTCAAACATTGTCGCAATTCTTGAGTATTACGCTTGCCACTTGTCGTTCTTATTTTTATAATGATATCCGCTGTTATTTGGTCAGGTCAGGTCTAGGTGCTTTTGTATTCAATGCATTGATTACAATTGTAACTTCATTCAGATTTCATTGTTATAAGATAATAATAACATAGTTTAAATATACATTTTTACAAATTAAAATATTTAAAGGGAACGGTTTAGTTTGTTACTAAATAACAAAGTTCATTAAAAATGCCACGCTTGACATTACCGTGGAAAAGAAAGTTCATTATGTTTCAGTAGACTGACAGGCGAGCAGAGGAGACAGACTACTTCCTAAAATCTTTTGAATTGTGGAATAATTGATGCACGCAATTCTTGTTTGTTTTGTTGCCACTTTATAAAATTAACGATTCTTTTCCTTACATAACTCGGAACTTACTACTTAAATCATAAATCATGCAATTTCCTTTTATTTCGTTAATTATTTAACGAAGTTTGGGAAGTAGTATTCTAGTACACTGGTTGTAAGGTATCTTCCATAATTGTATTTTTATCAAATGTAATAATAATCTTAATTGACATTGACTATCACTATAACTACAACTACAAGGACTTTAGATATTTGTTAATATTTAAGCAATTCCAGTTCTATTTCTTTTAAAACATACTTCGTATAGATAGAAATAGCATATTTCGTGAACAACTGAGGCGCTATTTGAATAAACTTTACTAAAACTTGAACGTCCTTCGAATCAGCCTGCTGTGTAAAATACATATAATAACACAATTTGTTGTCATACAACGTGATTTTGTTAAATTTGTGTTGAAATAAACAACTGATTACTAAGCACTATAAGTAGTACCATGGTATTTATATGCGTTGTATGCAAATGTATGCCTCGTTTCGAGGTCGGAGTGCGACGACGTGGTCGCGTGCTGCGTTACATTAGGCCGCTGACTAGAGTTCAGGGGGGTTGCTTATTGTCTCGCGTCTATTAATACCAGTGTTTATGGTAAATTAATTTCTGCTGTATAATACCATTTTGACAGCCAGAAAACTTTCTGCCTGATACATCTTTATTTCGTTAATACATTTTTCAAAAATAGTATATAATAAAGTCGCTTTGGGTCTGTCTGTGTCCCTATTTATACTTAGATTTAACTACGTAACGGATTTTGATGCGGTTTTTGAATAGGTAGGGTCAAAAGAAGGTCTTTATAAAGGTATAATATAGGACCACGCGGGCGAATATACTATAAATAGTGATTTTAAATTTAACAAATAAACTATATGTAATATGCATAACAAAAACAGTTATTTTTTCGCATGGTGTTATTGACGTGTGATTTTTTCTAAACTTTTGCTATTACTTTGTATTCTCAAGGGGACGTTCTTATAAATTGGATTCAAGTTGAATCACGCATTTCTGAAACTCATTTTTCTTTGTTTGTGGTTTTTATTGGAACAGTTTTTCAAGTTTTGACTATCGCGGGAATAAAGTTGTTATGAATTAGGCGATTAAATTTTTAGCAAATGTTAATAACAGCGACGATCGTACAAGACCTTTTGAATTCTATTTATTGTAATGAACTTACATCATATAAATTCGATGAGTAATTAAATAATCATTAGATGAAGTAAATAATTCAAATTTATCACAGTAATATCATAATAGAATTTAAATAAAGGCTCCTCTTCCATCGATTGGAATTGATTAGCTCTGTAAAAAATTATAGCATAAATATTTATAGAAGTTTAATTGAATAATAAGGTTTTTGCAATTGCTAGAGAGGAGGAGCGTTTGAATTATTTTAAGAGGTGGAGTTCTATTATTAGTCACGTGGCAGGAATCGACGCCTCGTGCCATTCTGAAACTTTGGTGGACAAATTTCACCAACCATTTATTCAGTGACGCCCTATTGTTTTGTGTTATTAACAACCACGCTATTTGTATATGTGATATATGTATTGAACTCGAATATTGAGTTTATAGAGAAATGGCTTCCACGCTTTTGAATTATTATAAAAGGTAACTTTTCGTAGTCAAAATAGCTTTTAGCAGACGACTCAAATATGTCGAAACTGAAATATTATATTATAGTGGTATACAAAATTATTCTAGCAAATTTTTTTTTATTGGTTTTTAATAGTTGACCAAAATAAAAAAAAACATTTTTTGCTTTGTGCAAAAAAACTGCCAATATTTGTGGATGAAAAGAAAATATGTTCGTGGTAACCAAAATACTAGTTTTATAACAGATGTCATGGTTTCAGTAAAATAAAAAGTTTCAGGCACATACAAACCTCCGTAATAATAAAACGAATTAAGCAAAATTAGCACGTTATTATTTTTTGTAAATTTTAAGGATATATATTTATACATTTGTTAAATAATATTTTCTTCTTAAAAGTAATGTGCAATTTCTTGTTCATCGGAATAAACCATATGCAACCCTCCTAATCCTTGAGACAAAAATATGTGAGTATTGTAACGGTTATATACTTCAGTAAGTCGAAATACTTAGTACCCATTGCAGAGCCTAAATGCTTTAACACTTTAATGGCGGCGCTTCTAGCAGTTGCTGAATGTGTCTGTTGCACTATATGAATTTCTGAATATTACTACTTAATAATAATTTGTGAATTATTATAAATTAATTTATTATCCAAGGAAGAGAGGGAATGGTGCTCACCAATGTGCCAAATGGGACAAAACGTATGTCGTTTTGACTAAGGAGCATATGTATAGTAAGAAGTTTGGTTCTATATAAGCTCTGAAAACTTTTGAATGGCATCGTCTTGACAACATTTTACATGATATGTGTTAGGTGGGATCGTAAATTATGGAAAGGTTTTTTTAAATACAAGTTAGTTTTGAGAAATTTCACGAAAATCTACCGTACGTCCATTTCTTATGTTCAATACTCTGTGCCTAAAATTTTGATAAAAGTACAGAATAAATTTCTTTAGCTGTTATAGATAACAAAAAAATGTGAAGAAGTTAGTAAATGTATTGTACATAATACGTATTTATGAAAAGTCTATGTCGTTTCCCACAGTGTAATTTTGATAACGTGCATCAGTAAGCTATCGTTGTTGCCATGGTGCTGTTTATCATCATCATGTTATAGCTACATCTTACGAAGTAGATCTTTACGAAATCGCAGTTGAAATTTGTTTATGCTATTGATACCCCCGATCGTAAAACTTGTTGTTTTGAAAAATGACGGTTAATCGGTAACGTCCACGTTAATGGTTCGCAAACTGGCACGAAGTAGTTTGTCCAGGTTTGTGGATGCAGGGCGACCGCTGCAGCAACGGTGCTTGCTGCTGAGTTGGTGGGCGGTGCGAAGTGGGGCGCGGGCGGTAGCGTGATAGCAGGTGCGGCGCGCCAGTTCCGCGACTCGCGCCGTTCGAATGTGACGCGCTCTGAGCCAGTCATGTAGCCTGACTCGCGCGGACTTACGCGTGGAAATTCTTTGTGTTTGTTGTGATTTTGTGGTGACGTACAGTTAGACAAATGGTGGTTTTAGAGGGTGGTGGAGCTCTGCTTGAGCCGGCTCTCGCCCTCGATGGCGCAGCCGCCGCTTGCCTCGAGCGTGCTTATGCGCAAGCGGATGTTTCACTAAAACTTTTACCTAAACGATATATAAACTTGCATCAGTGGTTATCACCAGTGACAACATCGGTTACAGCCGCTGCCGCTGCCGGGAAAGATCTCAAATTACAAATTGTAAGAAAATTGTATTTGTTGCTCCAACCTATTTGTTTACGTATTGAATTACAATTGTGTGCTGTTTTTTTAACTATCCAATAATCTTATGAAGTATTTTTTCTTATTTCTTGACCTTAATTTTGAACTTGTTTACGTTACGTTTATGTAAAGGTTATAGTATATATAAATATATATACGGAGAAGCAAGGACGATCAAACCTTTAATGCTAGCTGAATTGTTAGTGTTATGGTAGAACCACAAGTAATTAGATTCTTTTGGCTAAATCGGAAAGTATAATTTGTCGAGAAAATGATAAAAACATGAAAAAAATGAGATTTAGAGAAGTTCTCTTAGTAATCATTTAAATAAGATAAATATTGACATTATGTAAAACATAACTCAACATCGCTCTACTAATTTAGGAAATGCTTTAAGTGTTTTACACCTTTTCATTTATAATCTCCATTTAAAAAACATAATAACATTTCGTATCTGTTTTTAAAAACTATATATAGATAATTACAATCGACAGAGCGTGTACACGTGGATATTTAACTAAATATTATGCAAAGTAAGGCACATTATTTTTTTATAATTGGTGATTTGGATATGCATATCAATTTCTTGTCCAACCATAACCTAATTTATCATATTTTTTTATTTGCTTCTTTTAGAATTATAAGTATCTCTCTCGCTTGCCCTTTCTCTATTTATTTTGAGTTTGTTTAATTAATATAGAAAGAGACCAATATAATCGAGTGCTATCTCAGCATTTGAGTAAAAGTTTTATTATTAACGATTGTAAATCCAAAACTTCAAATATCCAATTGCAAAAAATGCAGTTTCAGATTTGACATAATTCTGCGCATATTTAGGTATTTAATTTAATACAATCAGCAAAAATCGACAAAGTAATGTTTACTTGCAATGTAAGCTGCGAATAATATACTTAATGTAAATTACATACTTTAGACATCTATCGTAAAAAATTGTAAGTTATTATTCTTGTGTGAAAAATTAATTTCACCCATTTGAACTGAAAGTGCCAACACATAAATTTCAACATTTTTTTAATTGTCGCTAAGTGATTTTTGTAATTGCCTGAATATAAAAATTGGAGAAATATAATTTAAGCGCCAAAATAATACAAATGAACTTCTAAAATTAATAATTGCACGGTATTTTGCTGCATTGCTTTTCTCCGCCCATTGTTGAAATCCTAATTGAAACGAAAATCGACCATAAGTCGTTATATACCTATTTTGCCCATAAGATGAGAAAATATATTTAAAGGTATGAGACCTGTTCATAGTCTCATTAGTATAATATCCCTTTAAAAGAAGTCCCTCCTCTTTTTAGATAGAATGTTCCTGGAACGAGATTGAAAGGTTGGAGATGGTTAATAAGTATGACATCACAATATTTGTTGGGGGTTTGCAACAATATTATATCTTTTCCTTTATTTAAAGATGCAAAATATTTAACTAATATTTAATTAATTAATTGAGGAAAAAATATCCAGCGATAATTTTCTCAAATCAGGCTGGAATTTCTGTATTCTTGAGAATTAAATCTCAATTTACGATTAACTATGAGTCACTTGACTAGCAAAAGTCAGATTTGAGAGTAATGAGGTTGTATAGTGTATTGACACTGACTGACGTGTTTTTGTTGCTTGTTAAAAAAATGTAGATGAGATATCGTCATTGTTTAACGCGCGCATACATTAATATTTTTGCAAATTTTTGAGGGGCCTTTAGTTTGCTTGATATCAAGTGCATAATTGAAAACGATTCGATTTGACTCACAATGTGAGTATTGACACGCACCTTCTTGTGTATGAGGTTTAACAATAAAATAATAGTACATTATAGTTTGTGGCTTTTCAAAAAGTTGTGGGCATTCTTGCGAGCACCTAAAATATATATATTTGTTTTGTCAATGCCCAATGATCGGAATCTGTAACTTTTTAAACTAATCTGTGACTCGAGTTTTATTTGTCAGTTAATGTTTATACTTAAATATATGAATTTAGGCAGAAGCGTGAGTTATTTTATTTCTTAACACTGACGGAAAATTAACGTGGCTAATTCGGTTCTGATATTATTGTAAACTAAAATATAAATAATTAAGACTCCTCGTTTCTTGGATTTATTACTGACACGTGAAACCTAAAATTGGAAAAAAACTATTATCGAATATTATTAAACTATTATCTAATTATAACTAAATTAAGAAAATTTTAACCGAGGTATTTGTTTTATTTACTTTTGTTTGGGATAAATTTATATTTGAAACTAGCCTATTTATATCAAATTTTATTTGTAATTGGAGAAATAATGTCTGATTTGTATCTATTTATTGCAAATCTTATTTGTAATTAAATAATTACTCAGCGCGATTATTCGATTTGCATCAATATACAAGAGTGATTCAAGATAAAAAGATTACCTTATAGTAAAAACTTTAACGATATGTTTGTTTAATATGCGAATGTAGGGAAGTTTCATCGCATTTTTATTCAGAATGCTAGTCGGGGAACCCGTGGTAGATCTAGCCGCGATTGCAACGTCTATTTCT
Source organism: Diatraea saccharalis (assembly GCA_918026875.4). Taxonomy (NCBI): domain Eukaryota; kingdom Metazoa; phylum Arthropoda; class Insecta; order Lepidoptera; family Crambidae; genus Diatraea; species Diatraea saccharalis. Next base: position 6,018,006 of record OU893341.1, on the reverse strand, counting down.
TTACATGTAGCGAGGTCCACCTGAAAAACGCGGCTGCGAAGGCGTGCTACTGTCGGTCCACGTATCTCTCCATCCGATCTGCCTCTATTCATCCCACATCCAGGGAAGCGTTAAATGTATAGAAATTACTCACAAATCTTACTAAGCTTTTGAAACCTAACATTTTGGTACCGGTTACATTATACAAATTAAATCCTTTGATTAAAAACGTATGCTCCTTTTGTGAATTACTCATTCATAGTATTATATTTTATGTGTAGAATATTGTGGATGTATTGTTTATGTTTAGGTCTCGAAGAGGGTATTGCGTGCGTATACTCGACTCGTTTGCCGCAGCAGCGCTCGTTTATTTGCGACTTCCCAGCTCTTTTGTTATGCTCTGTCGCCTATGTCTGCTTTGAAAAATTGTAATGCAGAGGTATTGTAGACGCGAGTAACCGCGATTGTGCACCCACTGTAGCGGTTACTATGCCTGCTGCTGTATGTAGCGCTTTCTGTGGGAATTTATTCTCTCTATAAATAACTGAACTTTCTTCACGGAAATCTCTCATCTATTTTGGAATTCCATTGTGTAACTACAACATATCTTAAAATGTCCGGAGACCTTTGACACTACCACCACAGGTGATTTGCATAAAACATGTGTCGTACGTATATACTGCATCAACACACAGCACAAAGACGGAGGTAAAACGAGGGCGGAGCGTACGAGCCGCGGAATATATTAGCCGCCACCCTGGTGTCGGCGTCGGAACACTCTAATATATTTCACTGGCGGTCATTTTCGACAATTAACCACATAAAATAAGTGAAATTATGCATGCGGCCGACGACGGCGTATATCACGTCCAGTTACGGGGCACGATATGTACCTGCCTGTACATTCATTATTCAAAGAAATGTTTCGCTAGACCAACCCTCACTCGGAAGCGAGGTCTCTGTTCGTGTGATTAATGGCGATCTCTTTATTTTTACTATTCCATTATGATTATGTTAACAGTGTGCACAATTAAATTCTTTCAGTGATAGAAGCAATAACTATGTATAATTTTTCATGCTCTATGTCACTAGTAACATTTTTTGTTTTTTTTTTTTTTTATATAGGAATGTGTAATGAGTATATGTATATGTTTAAAGCTAGTTAAACTCCTCGTTTTTTGAGCCTCGTCGCTTCGAACTACAAACTTATTAGATTATGAAATTTTCTCAATTGGTGAATACAACTAACATACATGTAATGCAGTAACAGCCTGAACGGCTTTCGTAAGGCTACACGTCGGCTGGACCTCGAACCGTCGGGATTCATTTTCTCTTGCAATTTCCTACAATTTCCGGATAGCGTTTGGTATACTGATGTGCTTGAAAATTATTTTCGCATAAATTTCACTCTTCTAAAGTATACCTGCATTCTAAAACTCTGCGGATTATGTAAAATTATATTATTATTCTTAGTTTATGAAAACTTAACCATTCATCATTTACTACGTTACGTTTTCCAAGGGGTTTGGAAAAAAAATCGACACAGAGTTACTAGAAACTATATTTTCTATTACAGTCATTATTCCCATCACTTACAATAATATTAACAGTTGCAGAATAATTAGGACTTTATGTGGTATCTTAGAAAATATGTGGTTAGCTTGGTTTGCAATAGTCAAGTTCAAGCGTGAGATCAACGTCCTAACAAGCAACAGTCATTACGCAACTCGCGAGGGAAGCCGATGCGCTTGCATGACTCGCCCGCAAGCCTCCGCCACGCGGCTCTCGCTCGGTAAATATAACATGACACGCGCACTGATCTTGGTAAACTGTATATCACGAGTGTTACTGACCCAAGTTTTTCCAACCTATTAGAATTGGGTAACATCAAACTACACCTTCGTTAAACATTAAAGTGAGAAGTGCCAAAAGGTGTGTTTGTGACATTTTTGATATTAATGAAATGTTGCAACAATATTAAAACTGTTGTGTACATAAGTAGGTATCGTTTTCGAAGTTAAGGAATGTGCCGCGACATTACATTTGTCAATGGTGTGTCTTAAGATGACGCAGATATTTACAGGCAGGTAATTAAGTTTTATGGATTTCAAAAACATGTTTGCTTTTTTAGGAATTAGTAATAAAAAAAAGAAACTATTTGAAAATATCTATCTATTAATTATTCTTTATTTATATTTTATACTATATTATTTGAATAAGGGTGGACATACAATTAAAAGAGATAACGAGACTAAATTAGGGCGCCCTTCAATGTGATAGGGACAGAGGATGGCGTTATTGCGCGTTAAAACTATATTTAATCGAACTGTTAAAAACTCTTTAAACCATTACGATTATTGTGAAAGTCTTCGGCTACCAAGAGACTCATATATATGCCTTGCCGTGATGAATTTTAAAAATATTTTTTTTTATCTAGAAAATTTTAAGAATTCGTTTTTTTATCTAATCTATAACATGCGTATGGATAACGTAATTTTCTATTTTTAATTGCAGCTTATTGGAACGTTACCTTTATAATTACAATTTGGGCTTGGGCGCTCTCCTAACTTTGAGATAGTATAATATGAACTCGTTGACAGTAGAATGAAAATGTAAATGAGTATTGAATATGTAACTTAATATTATTGTAAACAGTTAGATATTTAAAGATTAAGAAGTATCAGACAAAATCTGTTAATCAACACTGCAATAGTCCATGTTATAGATGTGATCGCGAGGTGCGCTCATTCTTGTCGACATCACCTTGAGGTGTGCGTGAATCACAGCAGGCCGCACGCTCACCGGTGTGACGGTAACACTACAGGAATAGCTTTTGCTCTATTTAAGAGTCCTCTTGGTTTGTTTGCCAGCGAAATGTGTCATTGTTAACTAATTTAAGTAACGATTCCTGCCAGCTGTTACGACACACCAGTTCACTGGCGGTCAGAGGTATGTTCACAGATAGTGCTATTTTTTGGAATACATGCACAATATTTACATACATAAATTGAAAATGCTCTACGGTCAGATGCGCGTAATCCTCCTACCTTGAAGATTACGACCAGTTTGATTCATGGGACGCAAAGACGATAAATTTGTGTCTTCTCGTTTATGGTGCTCTTAAGCCATTAAATTCTTCTATTTACCTTTTATATTTATTTGTGTTTTTCTATTTATCCTCGTACAATTCTTACCTATATTATGCAATTGGCATCTTTTGGGACTTTTTAATCCAGATAAAACGTGTGTCGAAATCTCAATATTAATAACATTTATTTTAATCTCGATACACAAGTGTCATAAAAATAAATTTACATACATTGTATATTGTCAAACTCGATACGCAACTTTGGTTTTCCCTCCTCCGTACCAGCCTTGCGATTCTGTAAAAATTCAAACTCGAATTAGAGTTCACGCAGGTGTCCGAATTCACTTCAAAAAGCGGCATCTTGAATTGGCAATAATGTTTCGTGGCTTAAGTGAAGTGAGTTTCGAAATTACATTGGAATAGAATATCTGAGATACGTATAATCAATCGATTTTGTTTTATATTTGTATACTTAAAATATTCCATTTAAACTCTTCACTAAATGACGTGAATTCGGACACATGAGTGAATTTGAAGTCGGGTCTGGATTTTTACACAATCGCAGGGCAGATCATAACCAAAGTATTAGAAAGTCTATTTCTAAAAATGAGTTTTTATTCATTTTCTGATTATTTTTGATGACAGATTGTTCAATTTTATTGGTTCAATTTATATTTATTGGATACATAGGATGCTTACTTCTTTCTTACGCTTGATAATAGTCGTCCGTTCTCAAGGCAAACGAAAAACAAAAGATGACGTCGTACAACCCTTCAACCTACATTTTGTCTATGTTACTATTATTGTTCCTACGCAATACCTTAATATTGTCGATAACTATACATAAGTATTTTAGTAATTCATCTTGTTTGTACTTAAAATTTATAAATATTTAAATACTCATACATTTTAAAAGTACATATCGCTGTTAACATTATTACTAATTTATATGCGCAGATCTCTACAAACCATAACGGGCGTTATAATGAACTGTTTAATTTTTTATAGAAGTGGGTCATACGATTTATCAATTAATTATGAACCGGTTGGCGTTGCCATACCCATGACCTGCAACATTATCGCAAGAGTGCTACGTAAACATCAAAATGCGATGTGATACCGTTTAGCTAGTTAATTAATTGCAGTCACCGGGAACCTGGAATCGAAAGCGACCTATCGTTGGTCGGCCGCGCGCGTCCCTCGCTCGTTATGGAAATAATGAGTGCGATCACTGCGCAACCACTATACAAGTTGCTCTTACTTGCGCTCGTTGCGCCTATTCCTACTTAAAACTTGTTGTTAGTTAACCCGGACGTTTTACGACTTCAATTTAACCACGAATTTCTCAGGCGGCGACGACTAACTACTTCAATATACATTCGGTTCTACATTAATTTCTAATTATAGTTTAAACCTTTGAAATACTGATTTCAGCATAGAAAGCATGCAACGTCGTTTAAATGCTGAGATATCACATAGCAACGGACATTTCGTGATCCCGCATAAAATCAGCTTATTATGTGACACCCTAAACTACGAGCAAATTATATACCTCCATTGTTTCTAATTGACACGCTTGCTTAAGAAAAGTAGGATGTATTATTTAAATAGAATCTTCTTTATACTATTGATGTTCCTAATTGCAAACATTGTCGTTATTAGATAAGTGTTCAATTTTTTCTTGTTTCTATTACGTTAATTTTTAAACGTGACATGAAATTGAGCAGTTTGGTTTGGTTGGTACATGGGCTTTATTGGGGTCGTGTGATTGAGGTAACCGAACGACGAGACGTGTCACTTGATTTAATTAAGAGTCGCTTTACCGTCCATTGCTCGGAGGTAAAGCTTCACACCGTACACATACACCCTGGTTAATTTCGAACAGAGTCATTTCCAGAGAAGATTTATTTCGGCACCAGTCACCCCAGTTTTATATCGTCTTAACTAATTTTCATCTACAAAGTGCCAGAGTTAACGGCGTCTTAAAAGCTCTTCTGATATCAAATTAATAAGGCAGGAGACTATCAAAACCTTAGAAAGTGCTATAATTTTCGTCCCAGTTTTTTTATTTACTAACAGGAAGATTTTTCTATGGAAACAAACGTAAAAAAATTAAAATGATGGTGGAAAAGATAGAATCCTCTTAAATCCGCGTGTGATTGCATCGTTTATCCGAGATAGTCGTGATATTTCACCTCTTTCTTGGGTTTCAACAAATGGAGTCTATTTGTTAACTTCGTGACTGACCCTCATTTGCACCCTTTTTCTGTTGCATCATTTTAAGCTTATTGTTTAACAGCTCGTTAGATACTCATAAGTTAAGGATCTTTCTTCATTGTTCATGTAACCAATCAGTCCTCCATATTTTTTTTATCCATGACAGAACGAAGGAAAATTTACGGTGAGAGATTGTTTTGTATTGCACCATTTCTATATAAAAAGTTCGTTTCTTCAGCATTCCCCTAAATAATAAATTAAATTTAAATTTGTTCACTGAAGTTATAAGTTGAATTCAGTGTTACTTTCCATATTTTGCTTTCTTTCTAACGGCAAAAACTTTCGTACATAATTAGAAGTTTTTTTTTTTAATTCTATGGCGTCTAATGCGCTACTCGTGTTGGCCGTCATCATGCGTCGCGGGAAGTGTTCGTTATTATTAATTCATTGTATCCTGAGTCTGCCTTTGTTTATTTAAATATTTCGTCCTCAAGGATGGAAAATTATTCTATATGATTAAAACACGTTTAAGGTATCCATTAATTCAGTTCAGTATACTATGTATTATGGCTAACCAGCTGCTTTACCGCTTTCTTATTCGTACATTGGTTGTTGTTATTTTTATAATTTTTTAAATTATTTATGCTTAAAGTATTACATACATATTATAAAGTATAAGATACAATATTGTTTAGAATTAGTCCAGCAAAACCGTATAAACGCTTTTATTGTCGGATCATGAGCCTCGTCTAAAAAAAAATCATACGGCATTTCTTAATTTTGTGCAAAATTTATTTTTAAAAATCCCTTGTCTAATGTCCGCAGGAAACTGTTTAGTACAAAGGGTAGGCGCTTTTTTATTGTTCTATCACCGTAATAATTACTTACCTTAGGTACCTACTCCATATTTACCCGTGGACACCGACCGTGTCACTAATTTGTGATTTCACATTTGTAAGGCATGCTGTCCACTGTCATGATGATTAGTCGGTAATAAGTATTTATGTTTCAAACTAGCTGGAAGTATTTTACATATTTTAAACAATTTTCTATAATACCCCTTACAATTAAGCTTTTGTTTTATTGTTAACAAGTTAGCCATAGCAATCGAGGGCATAATTAAAAATGGAATCGACTAGTGCAAAATAAAGGCATTTCAATGTATCTTGAGGTATTTTAAAACTGAGATGATAAAAATATTCTCACAAATTTAGTTTAAACAAACTTGCGTTGCGACAATCGACATATGTCGATGACTAGTCATGACTAATGGTCGGTTGCACAAATATCCATTAAGATATAAAGACGACTTTATGCTCTATGAATGTAAAATTTGTATGGTAAATGTCGCTTGTAACTAATGACAATTTTAATGAACCGTTGTGCAACTGGTTGCATTGCTATTTCAGAATAATCAAAGATTCGTAACATGTCAATATCAGAAGGTCCTAATTTTTCGTTTTTTTTTTTAAACATTAATGATAGCTAGCCTTTAGGATGTTAGTTCGGGTATAAGTATTTAAAATGGCTTATCTGATAATATATACCTAGGTACAATATGCAATCACACGTTGACCAAAAAGCATCCACGCGACGTTGATTGTGACATTGTGTACCGCGGGTGGGCACCGCGCCCCGCCGCCCGTGCCGGGCTGTACGAAGGGCGAAGCGCATCGTGGCCGCCACCCGCATTTGTGATGCAAATTGTTGCGCCTGCCGCAGCGCCGCGACGGGCTCTGTGCTTCGCGCCTTACCTGCCACAATCACCGTAATTATCCTGAAAAATATTCATTTGTCCGCATCTAGTACGGCATTATCATAATGCACCACCTTCATCACAACAAAGGCGGATTACATAAAAACATTTGTGACTATTGAAAATTTACTGATATAATAACTAACGCAAATATAACCAAACGCACAGAGTTCATGTTCAACTAAGTAGGTACATACATCCTATGCATGGTGAACTATCGCGGTATGTTTTCTCGTGTAAACTATGCCGGTCTCGGGCTTCGAACCCCGTTAGATATAATAGTAGAAATTCAATAGCTAACAGAACCAGCTGCAAGAAGTTGTGTGAAGTTTCGTGAGAACTTGGAATCACCTGATACTTGAGTAAACGTTATCATATTTCAAACGATTTCGCAAAACGAATAAATAAGAACGGAGGCAAGAAGCGTGCGGTGAAACCGAGTCAAAGCGTGGGTATTAGAAACGCTCCGATTACCACGCTCAGACAAGTCGCTGCCGCCGTCTGCACCTCGCCACCCTTGTATTACCTTCACAGAGCATTTTTTTTTACATTACAACTACTTAAAAGAGTTTTCTTAAGTGATTTGTAGCTTTTATCAATATAATATTGTTTTCTCAATAGAAAATATTGGTTCAAGAGAAATGTTAGGTAGAAATTATTATTTAAAAAAATATTTAGGTCCTTGGATAAACATTGCATTGAAATAATCATATCAACAAATAATCCAGTTTGTTTATCATTCAATAAACAAAAGAAGCTCTGATACTAGGTCAAGAAAGGAAAGGTAGTTATAGCAGCGCTGTCGCAGCACGGTCACCACCGGTACCGCTGTTGCCGGCTTGACCGCGTTCCACTAACGGTATCCACTCTTGAAGTATTTCTCCGGCGCGTGACACACTTTGTGCGTGCGTTCACCTCGACTATCTTGTCGTCTTCGCGATCTGGTACCTCATCCTCTCTCTTATTTTATGCGTTTTATTTATTTGTATGAAAACTTTCACCGGTGTATCGACGACAGAGCTTATACTTGCTACACAAGGATGTGATTCCAATGATTTTTGAGGATATATCTGTTGTTTATTCGTTAATAGATAAACGTTTCTCATAGGTTAAAAATTATAGACTACGAGTGTCGATGGTATAAAATTATTTCCACTCTCATGACTGCCTTTTTGATGGTTTTCACATAATTTTTCAGAGAAAAATCAACTTTGAGTAATAATAATAATAATTTTGCACTCGCTATATTGATAAATATCTTAAATCTCTTAATTTCTTTTTCTTAATATAATTATTTAAAATATTTTTAGATTTTCATATGATTAATTGAACCAAATTCACAATAGTCCACACATAGCGGTATTTTCGTTAAGTTGAAATGTAAATAAACATATATTTAAGTAACGGGTAAAAAATATCCATATTTATGGTCTAATAAATTAACGAAATAAATATCGGTATCTTTTCCGTTATTATGCGGACAAACAACAAAATGTTGTCTCGTATGATAAGACAAAAAAGTGTAGTGAATATTTAAAATACTAAAATGTATTTATGTGGATACATTGTCAAAATCACATTTGAGTCAACATTTTACCGTTAAGACAACTCAAACGAATAAAAGTTTAGCTGTAAAATTACCAAGAGTTGGCTTTGTCTTAACTAACACTACGATGAAGAAATAACCATTAATAGTCGCTCCATTTTTAGATATTTTATTTTTAATGATCATAGCTATAAATAAAGAGATTTTCATAGCTATAAATAAAAAAAAAACTTTCTGTATTTTCACTTACCTGTTCCAATGCAATATCGTCGTGAATATCAGTAAGCTTAACATATCGCGTAACCACTAAGAAAATGTGTATTCAACGAATTGGAATCACGATACCGTTAAGAGGTCGACGCACTTCACGCTAACTAGTTAAAGTTTACAGTTTTGTTAAAAATTGCAAGTCTTGTTTAATTTTCTTCACATTTTTGTATGATTGATTATTGGTTAATTTACCATTTGATTTTTTTTATTTGGACTCGCGTAACAATACTTTAAGTGTGTATATTCCGTCCAAAAATAAATGAAGAAGCAAAAAAGCTATTTTGTTATCCCTGCACCACGTCAAGCGAGATAATTACATTGACTTTGCTCCTTCTCCTTTCGTTTATTTTCAGAAAATGGACTTTCAGATTTTAATGACACTGGCAAATTGTATTTTTAAGTTACAATTTATCTCCGGATGCTAGACAATAAACATTTCTCTTTTGATTTTTGAAATAAATTGCTGTCATTTAGTCAGACCGTCCTTGGATCAACTAATAATATATATTCACTACATAAACAGGTAGGTTAGTGAAACGCCCGTGTAGGTCGTTATGTTAGGGGACCGGTTAGCGAGAAATTGGGGCGAAGGTGCTACCCAGGTCCTAACGCGCCACTTCATTACACGACATCGTTATCCATGCGTCTTGCGCCTCTGTCTACACCATCACGCGAGGAAAATACCGTACTCTATAAAACCCTTTCATTCTGGTTGAGCAAGTAATTTTAAAGAGTAATATGTAGAGGCATAATTTATTCATTATTTGATATCTTTATGATAGGGGAAGGCATTATCCACTTACACATTCAAACCCGTATTATGTTTTTGGTTGTTGCTTGAAATTAAAGTGTATAAATGTGAATTTATTGGGTTTGAAAGAATTATTTCTCTACCGGTATAAGCTACCACCGCCTATTTCTTGCGTGCGTGTTATTACTTTGTTCACATATCGCTGTAATATATTCACATTTGCACCACTTCCACATATTGTTTATATTTGATTCAAATTCACGTTTTCATGAATCATCGTACCTTAAAAGTAAAAACCAATTTAGGGTTTTATGTTCCAAACGCCTTTTTTGTTTTATTATTTGTTATTTACCTGTATCTTGAAATACTTCGCCGTTGGAATGAAGCTCTATTCTAATACCTATGGCCATTTAAAAGCAGTTCATTGCATACCTAATTAAAAAATCAAAATATCTTTTAATATCACATTTATTAACTTTTCAGATTGATCAAGTAAATATGAGTAATTATTATTTCGTGTTAATTGTAATCGTTGCGAGTGAATTTATCTTAAAATTTTGTCACTTCAGTGCGTATAATATAAAGGATTAAAATAATCGTACCTAGGCAAGCCCTATTAATACAACTTTATCATATGAAATAATTTTACAAAAATAAGTTAATGCTTATTATTTCATACTTTTAGTAAATCGATATTTAAGTTGCGTTTGTTATTAGTATGTATTAGTCTCAATGCAGATCAGGAGATATCATAAAAAGAAATGCACTATATTATATTATGCACTATAAAATTCTTAGATAAACGATTAAATTGTGCCCGAGATTGTTTTGTATCGTAAACAGAATACAGATCAGCCAAAGGAATAGCTACATACATGTTGACCAACATACGTGTGACACAACGACATTACGACTATTGATTTAGGACCATTACCATTCTGATCATCCGTCTAACTAAACGGTCTACTTACTCCAAATCGAAACCCAGGATGAGCTCTGTTGCAAAATAGCGCAATGGTTTCTAATTTAGTGGCATTTTTATTGTTGTATCGACAAAAAACTATTCATTTTTATTTAGAAAATATATTGTCAAAATTATATAAAAAAAAATATCACCAACAGTAATGTGATCTTGGTTAAAAGTAATTTTACAGCACTTTTGTGCCCCTCCGCGTATTGCGATCTTCGTTTCTTTCAATGCACGGCTTAAATATTCGCCTGTGATTGTTTCAGTCGGTTTATATTTACAGTGCTTTTTGAGTTTGATGCGATTGATGCGTTCAATTCAGCATACATAACTAGCTGTTTTCCCGCGACTTGCCCACGTAAATTGTACCTATATCAGCTTCTATGGATATTTAAAATAGTTCCAATTGTTTTGGAGCTTATTCATATACAAACAAATCAACAATTTATTGTTGACATAATTTTGCAGTTTGCATGAAAATTTAAGAAACGATTATATATATTTTTTTGTTTTTTATGAACTCAATATCACTGCAAAATGAATGTAACCCGTGACATGAAAAGTCTACGCTAGACATTACCGTTTCAACAAACTTGCCATATCGTCATGGCAACTTGTTTGCTTTTATTTCATTTCTTAGTTGTGTACGTGCCTGGCTAAAATGAACAATGATCCTATTATATCTCTTTCTCGCGATGATGTATAGCCTTATTACTATTCTAGAGGACACTGTTTTGACTTGCGTTAAACCATTTATGTGCCGTTTATTCCCTAAATGGTCGCTAAGGATTTAAAAAGGACATATTTACATGGACGGGGTTACATTTGCTTTGTAAAGCCGACTGTACAGAGTATTTTGTGAGACGTCGTGATGAAGTATCCCTAAGGGTGGGTGAGCTATTAGGGTGCGACCGCTAGGTGTGGTAGCGAAGCCTTCGTCAGTGCTGTGATGTGATGTTTTTACGAGTGGGGTGCGACCGGCGCAGCACGGGCGCGCCTGCTAATTTTGATAAAAGCATCGTCCGGCCACACCCGCTCCGCTACCACTGTGACCAATAAATAAATACACATTTATATCTATCCTCCTTAAACATCTCTTCGATAAAATACAACCGTGTGCCTTAATTCATTTGTAATCTACACAGGTAATATTCTATAATCAGTGTTTAATATAGTATTCATTACAGTTTATCATATTTATGTACACATCTCCTTTTTTAACCTACTAATATAGGACATAAAGGAAATTTCATGTCTGGTACGTATATATTATGATAATAGGGGTTAAAGTATGAAATTGCCGTTTTGTACTGAAAATCAAAATTGTTTATTTTTAACAAATTTATTTAATCGAAATAGTTACCATCCCCAAGGCAGAACAACGAGCGACACTGCGACATTGTCGCAGACAGCCGAGTAGGTCTGCAGACAGTTCGGCAGTCTTACATAAATAAAAAAATTACACTAGCAGAAACAGAATTTTATTTTCAGGTTTTCATAATCTGTCGCAGACAGATCAAAACCCTTCTGCTATGGGGGTTACCATTATTATTAATACATTGCTGCGGAAGTTCATTTATGCCTTTGCGATAGAACTCTGAGGATCTAGACTGCAAAAACTATGAAAACATTTTGTACTACTTCCTGGGAAGAAAACTTTTCACGTAGATAATTGTCCAAATCAAAAAAAAAAAAAAGAAATGGTAGTCCATTGGAGCAAGGTCTGGAGAATAAGGAGGATGACGAATGGTTTCTATCTGCAGTTCCTGAAGGGTCAAAACGGTTTCACGTGCTGTATGAGGTCTCGCGTTATCATGGACCAATAATGGTGAAGATCAATTCACAAGTCGGGGCTGTTTTACTGCTAGTTTTGCTAATATTGCTCGGAATAGAAATCTACTATTATTGCTTGACCAGATCGCAGGAAACAAGCTGAGATCACCAAACAGTTACCATTACCTTTTTATTGGTAAGTTTTGATTTAGGACACTGTTGTGGCGTTTGACCTGGGGTCAGCCATTGCATTTTTCTTTTACGGTTATCATAAAGAATCCACTTTTAATCATATGTCACAATTCGATCCGATATTCCTTCATCTCTATACCGATTCAACAAGGCAACACAAGTTTCAACACGCGTTTCTATCTGCAGATCAGTCAAATCATGAAGCACCTACTTTTCACATTTTTTATTTTATTGATTTGACGCAAATAAGTCAATATTGTAAGGTAAGGTAACGTTAAACCATGCCGTTAATTCCTGGGTAGTTTGACTAGGATCGGCTTCCACCATCTCTTAATTCATCGTTATTCACATGTGCGGGCGGTCTTCCTCGTGGCTCGTTCTTCAAGTAAAAGTTTCCGTCACGTGAAAGCGTTTAAACCAAAATCGCACGGTGCATTCATTAGCAGACCACTCTCCAGACGCAACATTGATATTGCGGGCTGTTTCTGCCGCTTTATTTCCGGGACGGAACTTGTATTCACAATTGTTTTTGTTATTCAACTTAGACAATCTTTTTTGTCTAAGTTGAATAACAAAAACAATTGAAAGTCAATATTTAAATGTCCCACATTTTTTAAAAGAAGAACATCATAGAAACCATGTGAAAAAAGTTTCTTTCGAAATCATCAAACCATGAAAATTGTATGACAATACAAAGGATCTATTTCAATAAAACGGTCCTAATATTTTTCAAATATATTCGTAGTAAGTGAAATATCAATATAGAATTATGAATGCAAAAGCACTTATGAAATAGTCGTCATAGTTTGCGAGTAATTAAATAAAAAACCCCCGCTTAGTAAAATTATAACTCTAAAATCTAAGAACAGGTGATAATTATCATAATTGTGTCTAACATTTCGATTTTAAAGACCCATTATAAATCTTACATTTTTACATTACAGTCACAAACATATAAACCTTTTTTGTAATAATGTTGTAAAATAATTTAATTGAAAACTATTTTTTTTTTGTTTTATCACAATGATATCGATGTTAGCACAAAATCTAAGTCAAAATTACGGCAGGGCGTGGATAAGGCGGGCGTGGCCTCGCTCCGCCCAGCCAGACCCGCCCTCGCCCTTTGCCTCCTTTCGCTGAAAATCTAAAGACACTTTGTACTTTTAGGTTTCAATCAACAATTAATTTCAAAGTAGCAACTTTATTTTAATTTAGAAATCTCATAAAATAAAAATATTACCTACTCTTATCGAATTCACGTTATTTAAATGCGTTATACATTTTTTCTTTATAAATGTTCGCGAAAAAGTTATATGTATTTTTATGTTATAAAGTTCTCAAGCAATGTTTATTGTTTCCGGTAAAACTTTATTACGTTTGGTAGTTAATAAAGAAAGCGATGAGCATCAGCCACAAGCCGCAGGGCAGATAAACTCGTTAGAGCAAGATACGCCAACCACGAGCGGGGCGGCTAAGCACGCGACAACGCTGGTTATCCCCATAATCTCGTTGTGACTCCCGGCCCTGTCGATTCCGATTTTACCAAATTATCTTTATACTCTTCGATAGACAATCTAATTCGTTACCATCTAAAATGTTCTCTTCAATTTGCTGAACTCCATCCTATTTGAGAAATAACACTTTAAAGGGACATAAAGCTTTGGTTTACAAGAAGCACGTAGCACCCCGTCGTAGTCACTAAAAGCTTCTTGTTGACGTAGCATTCGATCAAAGTGCTACGACTACATTCTGTTCTCATAATTGATTGCTTTGTCCCGTAATTTGTTTGTCGACGACGGGTGAAGTGTTGTGATCCTCGCGAGAGTATTTCGCCGTTTGTCTTCCCATCATTTTCTTCGTAAATAATAAATACACCAGCTGATAGGACGACGCCGCATCGCTTCGCGGCTGCGCTGTGCGCTATGTCCAACTACTACTCACCTGCTCCGTGACTCGGCAACTATATGCCGTTGTAACTGTTGATGGATTGTACTGCAATATCGCCCGACTAAGGTATTATCTACCTTATATTAAGAAAAATGTCAGTACAGCATTTATATCTCTATATTGTATCCGCCAATGGCTTCGCCTGTGTGGTCCTGCATCCTTTAAATCTTCCTCTTGAATATTTGTTGTTGAAAATCGCATCAAAACTCGTAGTGTGGCTTAAAAAGATCTCAGCTTACAGATAGAGGGAAGCGACTTTGTATTATACTTTCTACAGGTATTAAAGTATTATTAATAATTTCAATTGAACTTCGTGACTTCTAAGGATCCGTAATCTATTAAAATTGTGTATAAATAATAATTTAAATTAGAATAATAATCGAATAACAATGACCATCATTCAATTTGCGTTAAAAAAAAGAAAATAGGTAATGTATGAAATAGGGATCAGGTAAATGATCACGTCTAATAGAGCTGAGCCACACGTAGCGTCTCACTAATAACCTCGTAATTGGTATCGAAGCTCGCCGCTGCCGGATTACTGAGCGTCTAATTGAATGCGAGACGATTCCTCCGCCGCATCTTCCAGCTCAGCCACACGGGTGACTTAATTCTGCTGCGGTCAAATTGCTCTGTTTTGCGCACGTGCACCGACCGCACCCCAACACAAGTTCAACATTACACGAGCTCGATGAATTAAATTGCCTTCCGGGCAAGCGCGACTCGATCTGAGATCAAACGCGAGATCCCACTAGGCGAGACTTCAGATTTATCCCAACGCCGAAGTTATGACATTAGATAATCATTTTGTGTCAATTAGCTAATGAAAAATAAAATAGACCCGGGGAATGCTGGCGTGTTGTAATTAAAATTATGATGATGGTGGTCTGGTATCTGTTTTAAGCTTTTCTGCGTGCAATAATAATTCATTTTTCATTAAATAATCATATTTTTTCAAACGATTATGTATTAAAAAAAGAATAGTAGATTGTGCCAAAATCGTGATTGTCATTTTAGTTAGAAAATGTATTTATTTAAAAAATTTATTAAAGTGAGTGTTAGTTTCACTAATGTTAATCTGGTAACCGGGTGTGTACAACGTATTATAAATGTTGGTAAAGTTGCTAGGTAACTGAAGAATTAGTGTAAAAATATGCAGACTCATTTGTTAGCAAAAATAAACAAGCGGGAGCTTACACGTAGGTAATTTGGTTTGTGATGAATCAGTGAGTGTTGGATCTGCGCACAGGTGTTAGCAATAGACGCAACGGCACGAACGGCGTTGGTGGCCTGTTTCATGATGTTTACAGATCTCGCACACTCCGCTCTGGAGCGGCGCCAAATAGTTCCAACAGGTAGAGTCCGCTACTAATGACATCACACGCCATCGAATAAAGCTGATTCACTTCATTCAAAATACTTGAGACGCCCGGTCGCGAGTAACGAAAGTATTTCGGCTATTATTACATAATATCCTAATGTTGTTTGTATCTTCACATCATTATCTAAATATACATATGTCATTTACAATGCCAAATACCTGTTTGTGTCTAATGTTGTTTGGTAAATAAATAAAAGTTATATTTTAACTTTATTTCCTTAAAGTTAAAATTTTTTTTTCCTTGTTTTCCTTAAACAATTTTAAGGGTTCCTTAAAATTGTTTAAGGAAAACAAATACACTAGTGCTGTTTTAACATAAAACCAATATTCATTTTATCTGTTTATAAACGGATATTGCATTTATGCTGTCGGTAGTAGCAGATGCGGCAGACAGCGAGCGGGCTTGTTATTAACTTTTTAAACGAGTACGTTAATTAGTGGCCTGTATGGGAATCGCCTCGAGTAACGCCGGCAATTGCTGACCAAAAACAATAAATAACACATTCATTCTCTATTAATTAAATCGATATATGACTCCTGGTCTTCATGTCGTAATATTTGATTATATCTAAAATTGGGAGGAAAGTGTAAATGTGTATCCGTAATATTACAATGAAAAAGAAATCCACAGTTAAAAAATCTTATCCTTGTTCCAGCAATTGTTCCGGTCACAGCAAGCGGCGGCAGCGGGCGGTCAAGCGGCAGCGGCACAATTACAATTACTACAGCAGCAACAACAACAACAATTTCAAATACAACAGCAGCTAGCTGCTCAACAAGCTTTCACTCAAGCTCCGTATGTTATAAATGCAGGCCAAGAAGGCGCACCATACGTAAGCGCGCTGATAGCGGGTGTACCCCCGTACTATGGAGTGGCAGCGCCTTGGGGCGTCTATCCTGGGCTAGTTGCCCAACCAGCCCAGCAACAAGCGCAACAGCCAAGAAGGCCGCTGACTCCCCAGCAGGGGGAGCAGCAGGTGAACGGTCAAGGACAATATGTGATACCGTACTATGATCCCGGTTCTCTGGTAATGGGCGGTCGCAATGGTACACCGCTGCGGTTGGTGTCGCCAGGCGGCGTTCTCGCCCCACGTCAGTATCAACCGGCGCCTGCACATCCAGCCGCCACAGCCGCACCGCCCGCCGGCGCGCAACCGCAGCCGCAACAACCTCAACCTGGTGAGTCACCGCTATCTCCCTTTCCTATTAAACATTACTAGCTCACAGTCATGCTCACTGCATCGAACACTAATAAATTAAATAGATAAAATATCACATTTTGCTATATCGTTCACCATAAAAATAAAAGAGTCCGTTTATTAATCATGAAAGCATAAAATATAACATATTTCGCTAATCGTAAAAGTTTTATCCCATTTTATGCGATGTCCTAATTTTTTGTAGTACATTTTAATTAGAAAATTCGCAATTAGTATTAAATGCTGAAGACGAAAGGAGATAAACCATGAGGCATCTCATGTGACAGTGACATATTACGATAAGTAGATAATGTAAAATCAGTAATCTGCTACATATTATCGATTTTAATTTTTTTACTAAAATAACTGAATGTCGTATAAGTGTGTTTTTAGGGTTCCGTACTCAAAGGGTAAATCGGGAACCTAATTAACTAAGACTTCGCTCTCGGTATCTTATGAACCGTGAAAGTTATACACCTGAAATTTCCACAGATTATATATTTTTGTTTGCCTATGTAACAACAAAAACAAAAAAAATAAAATAATCGTGTGCGATTCTGACTCGCACTTAGCCGGTTTTATACAATA
Source organism: Diatraea saccharalis (assembly GCA_918026875.4). Taxonomy (NCBI): domain Eukaryota; kingdom Metazoa; phylum Arthropoda; class Insecta; order Lepidoptera; family Crambidae; genus Diatraea; species Diatraea saccharalis. The sequence goes on along the minus strand of OU893341.1, from coordinate 6,000,352 downwards.
GGCAATAGGTAATAAAATATATATAATACAATAGGTACTCTGATATTTAATTATAATTAATTCAAAATTAATTTAATCGATATGTTGTTTCTGTTGACAAGCTGTTTAGTGACATGTTTTATGTACTCTTTTGTATACTAAGTATTTTTAAGCTTACGATTAATTACGTTGTTATCAATGTTAAAAGTGACTAGTTGGATATTTTTCAATGCGATAAATGCGATAAATTATATCCTACAAGTGAAAACACAGGTGTCCTATTATATGTTCGGAAAATACGGACCATTTCAACTTAGAAATATTTAATAAAATAAATTTTATGACAATAATTTGGAAAATATTACACTTTGAAAACTTGAAAACAGTAGGGAAAATATACTACAGAACTTTGCTATAATATGTATGGCATTAAATTAATTACACAAATCTTTACAAATTTTATTATAACAGCTATATTCATAAACACACAAATAACAAAGATATTACAAAGATTGCCCAGACCAGACAGACACCCATACGTTTTTCACGTCGTGGCACTGTGTATGCACCTAATGATTTGTACAGAGCGTTTTCGACCGACTAGAAGCAGTTCCACAAACATAGTACTATATCTTCGAAAGTATAAATCGCTGACATGCTGTTACTTGTATATCATTTGTCAGATATTAATAAACTATTTATTTATAAAATACAAAAAAAATGTTAATTATGAAGCATTGCTATATATTATTCATGGTATGTAACGGTCTAATGTATATATTTGATAAAGTACTTAATATCAATATATACTATTTTAATTTTAAAAAAGTACCTTTTTCATCATGTTAAATATAAAAAATACCGTTTGTTAGTACATACGACTGCACGTCTGGTTATCACAATATTTCACTTCTGCAATGGATTTTGACCCTTAATGTATTAAGGTATGAAACCGAGTGGGGAAATTTGACAATTCTGTATAGTGCAGTGTACGCGCAGTTGACTGTACAATGTAATTCAAATTTCAAAGAATTTTTATCTCTTATTTTGTACTAAAGAATATTACCTGAAAAAGACATCAACGCATGAATTACATTTTCATGTATAAGAGTCGAAGCAGTTTCCGATACCTATATCATTTATTCGATTGACAACTTTTATTACGATAGAAACCGAACAATTTTTTAACAAATTTCAATTGCCGATTTCATAAAAAAAATATTCAAACAAAATATGTAAATTCAAAAGAATGATAAAGATAGGTATTATTGAAAAGTAATCTGTTGATCAGGGATGCATTACAAATTATTTCGCCAAATGTTTTATAAGCATATATTGAAATATATTGTTATGTCTTTACATACAACTGATTTGTATACTTTTCGTCGTGAAATAAATGGCAACGTCGTTTTCAAAGTTCTTTTTATAAAAAAAAAAATCCTTTGGTTAACACGCTACTCAATGGTGTCGTAACTATATTAGTTTTCGTAATTTGTAAACTTCAGGAAATCTGGTTGTTAAATTATTTGTATGTAAGTTAAGCCAGTTTTAACTTTTTTGTTAACAATAATCCGGGCACACACTATCCCTTTGCAACTGTTTAAATTTTTTCTTCAAACGACAACGAAAATGCATTTGGATTTAATTTATTACTAGCACATAGCAAAAAGAGCAGCTCTCCGCTATAATTTTCCATAATTCACGGTAAAATGAATCACTATGTCATTAGATTGATCAATGAATGACTCAGAAAAGTAATCAAAAAAATGTTTAAACGATACACCGGCCAAATGAAATAGTCGCTTTACGCAAACGCTGCTCTTTGGATGACCTTTTAGTTTAATCAGGTTGCGATAAGCAGTGCATCTCAAAACCGTAACACATGCATGAATTCTACACACACATACAAATATATAATGATAGTTATTGTTTTACTCGATCTAAACTACAGGCCACCGAACCTCGTTTCATATCAAACGAACAAAATACAGCGGCTTTATTATATTTAATATTATTCTAATTTTTCATAAACTTATTTCTTCGTATTATTTCATTTCTACAAACAACAGTTTCGTGAAAACATTCATGTTGTACACAGGTGTTTTTAATTACCCCTAAGACTTTACTTACATATTAATTTCACTCGTTATCGCACTATAGTGAGCATCTTGTTTTATTACAACTGCATAGTTATTTACGATTTTACTTTCAATTTAAATGCATTGAATATCCGTAAGAAAATTGAATCGAGAAACTCAAAAATTGTCGTGAAGATGAAAAAATATTTTTTATTATATAAAAAGGAATAACTACATCAGATAATTTTAGGATAAACTTAATCGGTAATGAATTGTTGTTTTGATATATTGAAAAATTATAAATAACAACACAAAGTTATTAGTATACGATTAAAACGACACCTCTACGAAGCTAACGCATAGGTCATCAATGTATGTTTTTATACTTTTATAGGTATACTTTTATATTATCACCTAATTCTATTTCTTTTGTATAAGTAATTTCATAAGAACTTTTTTTTTTCTGTTGATAGAACAAAATGCTTTATATCTGGTTTTAATAATAATCCTAAAGTAGTTAGTAAAATATTAAAGAATCCGTTAAAGTAACTTGTAAATATTTTTACTGTACATTTATAAAAGCCACATTAGAAATTTGTATATATGGTGCGGCGCATGCGTCATGTGTTTTTTTTTTTCAAATATCATAACAAAACAAACTATTGATGAGACTCACACCCCAAAGATGTTGGTTGAAGCATTTTCATTAATATATTTCTAGCAATTAATATTCTACAATATAAAATTTTCATCCGAGTAAATATAATATGCCCGTAAAAATTTAACTGCAACTGCTAATAAAACATCGCTAAATTCACAAATATTCACTGATCGTTGTCAAGGTATTTTTTTTAATTTTGTGTTTTTAAACCAACTTCTTATTATTCAACTAATCAGTCATATATAATTTTCAAAAATAAATGGCGCAAACATGGCACCTGAAAAACAATGGCAAAACATTTTTGATTCATCATATAGATTGTTTTGTTACGTCTTGCATAATATTCTAAATCAACTGCATAATCACATTACGCATCTAAATATATACTTACGACCGCAAGTATGTAATTTTATGTAGTGTATAAAAATATTTACGTACTTCTATAATTTTGTACATAGACGAAAAATACTAATTATGCAAGGTTGGTCGTGTACAGAAGGTAGAGAGTACGTGAGGGGATTGAGAGTACGGAGCTCGGTCTCGGGAGTGGAGTGTGCATAGAGCGGAGTGTGGAGCGCAGAGGTATGTCATGTTGCAGGCGCTGGTGGTGCGCGACGAGACTCTCTGGAGTTTGGCGGCGGTGGGCCGGCGGCGGCGCTGCAGGAGTATGCCCGCAAATGGGGACCCTCGCCGCTGTCGCCGCCCCTCGGCGCCGCGCTCGGGCCCGTTGGCCTCCGACCCGTCTCCGCCGCACCCGGTGCAGAAACTGCCAAGTACAGGTGCACCAACGCAACCAAATACTCACTAGCGACAACGACGTTCCCACACTGCCTCTATTTAAATACTGTACGCCCGGTTAGAATAGTCCCAACCACCTCCGTGATTAGTCGCTACTAATTACGTATTTTTTTATTCATACTAACTCGTGAAAACCAGTTCACCTTAAAAGGGCCAAAGCTTGTTTTGAAACCACTAAGTTATGTATATGGCAATTTATTATTATTCTGATTTCACCGATTTATTTACACAAAATCTTGTGTGACAACTTTGGTAGTTCAAACGATATTAATCTGTAAACATTTAAATATGCATGAAAATATTCTTTATGTGGGAATGATGTCGTCAGCACTGAGTAATCATGATCCGTTTGTATATTGTAAATATTTAGTAAATTATAGCTATGTATAATGAAGTTTTATTAATATTGTACAGTATGAATAATTTAGTGTTAGCATGTTTTATTCTCTTCCACAATATCACTTGGAAAAACTTCAAATCATCTTATCTAGAACTTTTACTATGAACGTTTCAGAGCTGTAAGCAGTTTAGCCCAAGGGCTTACAAGCAATGGAATGTTCGGCTCCTCATCCTCATTACTCAGCAAACTAAGCGGAGTGGGCACAATCTCAGGTGAGAGATGCAGTTTTTGTAGAAATCATTGGTTTCGGAGTTGTAAATTTAATAATCACTTAACTTCATATAAATCTTGCATATTAACCCTTACATTATTTATCATTTAATAATCATATTTGTCAGTCGTTTCTGATTATGTAAAAGTTACTTGTTATTATTATTATAATTAATAATGTTTATATCTCCTACTTGTTTATAATGAGATTTTTGGTCTTTTTGTCATTTTTTTTGGGGGGTTACAGTTTTTTCGTATTATTTTGGCTTCAATAGTGTCACCGATGAAATCATTGTGTTTTTCTTGTAATTACTATTACAAAAATCCGGAATCGCTATTGGATGTACAAAAGTTGTATTTAACGATTCTTTTAATTTCTAATAAATTAAGTACATTTTGTTTGATGTATAAGTGCAGCACCTTATGATGCAGTATAAAATCTATCTTATTATTATCTAAACTAGCTTTCTGCCAGCGGCTTCGCCCGTGTGGCCATGTATAATACATATAAAACCTTCCTCTTGGATCACTGTATATTGCTGATACCACATTAAAATACGTTGTGTACTTTAAAAGATCTCCGAGTACAAACAGCGGCAAGCGACTTTGTTTTATAATAATTTATTCATACATTAGATTAGTCCATGGAGATTATTTAAAACCATAACGCTATAGGTGTTACTTCTATATTTAAATTGATATACGCCAATAAACGCACCCCTACCAATTAACCATCTGGCGGGGCGGGTCGACAGATAGTCATTTGTTTTTGGTTCGCGGCCAGACGGCGCACATCGGTCAATTTAACCGGCCAAAATACAAATTTTAAAAGAGGCTCGAGTATATAAAAATCTATCATAGGAATAGAGGACAGTACCAGTAACAATAATATGGCGTTCAACGTCTTCAAACTGTCAAGAAGATAAAACTTGATCGACACACTAATTGAAACAACTTTTAAACTATGCTTTAAAAGTCCTAAACAAAATGAATTGTGTGTTGTCTTCTCGGTCTTTTAAAGGTTTTATTATCTAAAATAAATTAATTAAGGGGGGCTCTCGTACAACAAACTTCTTTGTTTTGTGTTTTTCATAGGTAATGGTACGGAACTCTACGTGCGAGTCCGACGTGGTACTTTTTCTTAGTGAATACTTATATCATGTCAAAAAATTTTATTTTTAAATATATCTCTAATGCTACCTCTTTTTTTATCATTATTCGTTGAATTATTTGTTTCTTTTTATCGATTTGTCACTTTTTGGCATGTAAACATCTAAATTTCACTAAACTCAACAAATTTTATTAGAATATATGTGCGCTGGATCGATAGACGAAAGTAGCGATCAAAATTATTTTTTGCACTTGAAGTGGTAGGATTGACATGATAGTTTTGTATATTTAAAATGATTATCAATGAAAAATATAATTTTTATATATTTTGAAATCTGACAGAGCAGACTACACATTTGAATAATATGTCCCTTTCGTTTCAATAAATTTCATGCAGAAGAAATGGTTTAACTGACATTAAGATATAATTTCTAGTGCAAAATTACTTAATATTCTATATAATGTATAGATTTGAGGTGCAATCTAAAACCGTCTAACGCCCCACAGTACGTACTCAATTGATGACAGGAAAAACAGTTTTATATAAATTAAAAAACATTGTCTGTTTGATTTGAATTTAATACAAATTAAAAAGTATTATCGGTATGAAGTTCACTAATTTTTTTTTACAAAACTTGTACAGTATTGCTCAATATGGGTTGGGATGTTCCTTAATACATTTTGCCCGTGAACCCTTAATGTGTTTTCCAAACAACAAGACAAAATACAAGTAGAAAACAAGATTAATTAAAAGCGCCTGTGCGCGTCAATATGACTGACTTATTTGGTATCAATTGCCAACACAATTGCGAGACGACTCCCGTAGACGAGTGGTTTTCACGCTGATTTCATTGATTCGGTTTTGATTCTCGGTCGGGTCAATGTAGATAATAGACTTTTGTATATTGTTTCGGGTTTGGGTGTTCTGGTTCTTTCGTTGCCTCAGATACTCCATAACATTGGCATTGTCTAATATTAATGTAGTGCTATTTATATTATACTTTTAACTAATACATCAAACTTGCATATTTATCAATTTTAACGGTAACTTGGTGATTTTTTCTATCGAGAAAATTTTATAATTCCCCGTTTTTACTGTGACAAAATCTTTATTCATATGATCTTATGTTTTCATTTTTCGTTATTAAATTTTGGACGTTATTTTTTTCTATAATACTAATTTAATAGTTATTGTGTATTTTGTACTTTTCTATTAGTTATTTTTAAAATACTTAACAATTCTATATATTGTTTACTCAGCCAGAGATTTTCTCAAAATAATAGCTTATATTCTATTGTAGCTATTGTATTCACCATACTATAAAATTCAAACGTATTTGTATTTAAAGAAACATCAATTCGTTCGAGGAACTGCAGATTTCTTGTAGGATTTTTATGGATATCTACCGTAGAAAGACCTATTTTTTTTCAGAACCCAAGAAATGTTAAACTAAAACTTATTATTACAAAATATGTGACTAGTTGTTTACTGCGACTTATATTCGAGTGGCGAAATTTGACAGATTTTTTTTTTGTCTAACGTTCAGTTAGCTGAGCGTTTCTATTTATTTACAGAAAGTTAAAACTCCATTGTAGAATAAAAATGCCATACGATAGCGTCGATTTTCTCACAAAAAAGGCATCATTAGTTACGTATTTATAGTGATTTTGGTAAGCATATTATTATCTTGAGTGGTCGTCGATTCTTACAACATGTGCAGTGTATATCAAACACATAAGAAATCTATAGTGGCTAGAAATCCTAAGACTGCTTTCACATATAAGCACTTTAATAGGGAATATGCGTCTGATTAAAAATAGGGTTAAATATATTTTATTACAATCGTTATTGCTTTAGAATAAAGTCTATCTAAATATTTTTCAACATTAGTTCGTTTTCGTCTTGAAAATAATTATTAAAAAGTGCAAAATAATTGCGGTAACTTCAAAATATTTAAACGCCATGCTTCTTGTCAGAGCGGATGTGACGAAAATGTACACGTATAGGGATGTCGTTGGTACAAAAAGTTAACATCGACGCAATAACATCAATGTATTATGTCGCAAAATAAACAACTGATTAGAATTTAAATTATGGTTTAGGCTTTTATTTTTATTTCACCAATTTGGTAAATTAAATGATTTATTGAAAAAAGTCTTTAAAAAAATCGATTAGTTGTTAATCGATTTGGGTAGTTGAACAATAATCAATCACTCGAAATCCATATAAATTTAAAATGTCATATCTCTAGTCGTGTGCTTTGACGTCACGACGAGCGCGCCAATAATTCCGGTGTTTAAACTGCTCGTAGCTATTACTTATTTTCATCAATATTTATTGCCGGGTATTTTTTTACAGTTATATATCGATGTAAATTATCATATAAAAACATTTTCCAAAAATGTGCATATTCCCTATTAAAACAAGTATTTTGGTGATTTTTAGCCTGATTCACTAAAATCATTAATTTAATATGCTCTTACAAAACAAAACACAAAGCGTTAATGTTGCCAAAATGCATTACTTGATTATTACTTATTTAATGTAACAAAAATGGCTAGGTTAGGTTAGAACTGCCTACAAAACTCGGAACCTGATCCTACCTTGGTTTAGGGGTAGTGTTTTCAATACTAAAATTTAAAGCCTGAATCCAATAATGTGTATTTCTTTCTCATCTTTTTAATACTTTTTCATTACTCTAATACATCTCAGGTAATCTCAGTTCAATCTCAGGTAATACACATATATTATGAAAAATTTATAATATTGTCAATACAGTTTATTTGTTATGCACAATTTGTAGGATTATTTATAATAATTAATAATAATATTGACTTAAACATAATCATTGTCAGCCTTACGACTATAGCGCAATTAACCATGTGACTATTAAAAAGCCCAAATATTAGAGCGCTTATATAGTCACAAATGGTCAACTAACTACAGGTGATTGATAATCTATAGGTATAGGTACGTTCGCCCTAGTTTTTTAATGCGCGCATGCACATTACTGTGAAATATACCAACTACAAGAGAATAGAATAACTGGTCATATGGATGACTAAATTTGTAAATAATTATTTAATTAAATATCATAATTTGGTCTTTGGTGTTTGCAACTGTAGATTTTAGGGGGCGGCCATGGTATGGCAAATAAATAATGTTTGCTCCTATTTATTCGAACCTTAACAATGCCCTCTAAAAACAGTTTTTCCCTTTGAACATAAACTCATGTCCGCAGTATTCAAAAGTAAAAGTAGTGTTTTTCTTAGGGTAGCAAGTTGCATTGAGTCTGCGCGCCTATTATTGGCTATACTTAAATGTGTATACGCTGTTGTCCTAAAATATAATCCATGTTTTTATGTAGTTCGTTTTAATTGCCCTTTAAACTGCTAGGTACAATGTACAGTCATAGCATATAGCTATAACATTTATCTTTTTGATTTTATATCTTAAATATTTGAGAAGAGAGCTCAAAATCAACTGCGGGAAATTTAAGTTAGCCCAAACTAACGTGACGTGCTGCTGTGTATACAACCGAGGAACACGTCGCGGCGTATACATCTCGCCGTGTTCTTGAGATTTTCTTACGCACTCTATTAATGAAAATACTTCTTACATATTGCTTCATAGTGCTAAGATTGTTAAAAGAATCACACGCAAAGAAGAGCCGCAAGTTCCTCAATTGTATACAGGAAAAATACCGTTACTAATTTTGCTTCACAGAACTGGTGGGTGGCGGTGTGAGCGCAGTGGGCGGGGTGAGCGTGGGCGTGGGTGGCGGCGTGGGTGGGGTGGGCGTCCTGGTGGGTGACAAGCCAGCTGCGGGACGCTCGCGCCTGCTCGAAGACTTCCGCAACAACCGCTTCCCCAACTTACAACTACGTGACCTAGCTAACCACATAGTCGAGTTCTCGCAGGACCAACACGGCTCTAGGTAAATTTCTCATATTTTGCGACCCGCATCATATTATAAACCTTTGTCAGCTGAAATGATATCTTGATTCATAACAATAAGACGCTGGTCATTATAATTGCACTGATTGACAAAATGATAAAAATTACTCGACGTCGAATACTTTGTTACGATGGTCCTATGTTATCTGGTTTATCTATCTCGAATTACAGGGAAATTCCATGCTAAAAATAAATATTTATTTAAGTGTACAAAATCCTAAAATTATATAAAGAATCTTATGTTAGGGTGTGCTATCCTAAAATCAAGTAAAATGTTCAAGAAATACACTGCAACTTAAGTCTGAGCAATATTGTATTTTTATAGATTTTTTTGAAGTCGAAAAATAATAGAGTGTTTAGAAACTAGGGTTCGCTGATAAATATCTGCGGATATATATCATGATATACATATATCGATTGACATATATTTATAATATTTATTGTTGGTTTGAGTATTGAGTCTCAGATAAAAAAATAACCTATCCAATGTGACGCTGGCAGCATTGGTCCGAAGTCTTCCCAAAGCAATTACACTAGAAATTTTGGGTTTTCCCCGTAATATGAAGTATTTTTTTATTAGAATTTAATGCTTCACAATAAAATCGAATCTTTATTTTAATCTTTTGATTTAAATAATCAAATACTAAATTAAACCACTAGCAGCTTTAATATCGCAGCTTTTCTTAAATATATTATTTTGGATAAATATCGGATATTTTGATATTTATTATAAATACCGGATTTTTGCGAACCCTGTTATGAACAAAGTAATCAAACTTTTAGGAACATTATATTTTTTAAATTAATGACTTTCCTTTTTAAAATAAAGGATTATTATTATTATTAACCTGTATTTGAACATGTTTGTAAATTACTAGCTCTGCTATTTGTCACTGTCTGTGCGCCGCTTACCAAATCACTATAGCTATTGAGCTAAGTCCGGGATATGATGTGTTTCATCAAAATTTAATAATTTAATTTTTGCGTGAAGATACAGAAACTTGCACAAATATTCTTCAATTAGTCTTATTAGAAATACAATACAAACAAATTTTATAGGTATGTTATATAAATGTAAATCATTAATTTATTTTTTGTTTTAGGTTTATTCAACAAAAATTAGAAAGAGCCACAATACAAGAGAAACAAATGGTATTCAACGAAATAATCGGGGCCGCCTATAGTCTAATGACAGATGTTTTTGGAAATTATGTGATACAAAAATTTTTCGAGTTTGGTACTACAGAACAGAAAACTACGTTAGCACAAAAGGTAAGCAAAAATACGTTAAGTGTAACCGTTCGTCACGTGTATTTAACCAGCTTTATGATTATAACATAAACATGTTGAACGTGTAAAACGAGTAAAAGAGGAGTGTTCTATTTGTTATGGAAAACTTGTTTTCATTCAACAAAGTATCATATGCCTATAATATATATGCCTAGGTCATAACATCTACCTGCATGCCTAATTTCAGCCCGATCCGTCCAATGGTTCGGAGCTCAAAGATGTGTTGACTATGCTCAGTCGGCCACCTGTTGAGTTATATCTCATATATATATATGTATAACTCAAAGGTGGCCGACTGACATAGTCAACACACAGCCCAAACCATTGGACGGATCGGGCTGAAATTTGGCATGCAGGTAGATGTTATGACCTAGGCATCCGCCTAGAAAGTATTTTGATCAATTCTACCCCGAAGGGGTTTATAATAGGGGATGAAAGTTTGCATGAAACTTTGTCAATTTTAAACCGATCGGGCTGAGACTCCGCATGCATAAAGCTACTATGACGCAGGCATCTCCTAAGAAAGGATTTTGATAAAATCCATCACTAAGGGGATAAAATAGGGGATGAAACATTATTTCAGGTATTTTACACGTTATAATGAATAAATATTCGTTAGAAATGTTGCTGAAGTCGCGGGCAAAAGCTAGTAATTTATATGGGTGTGTATATGTGCCAAACAATGTATATCTACACTGTTGTTGACATCATTCTTTTATTATGTCTCGCGTATTGTACTGTCGGAAAAATTATAAACAGCAACAAATAATTTTAACGCATAATTTTCCGTCAGTTTATATTTCTATCTATTCTATCCATTATAAAGAACCAATATGATATAAAATAAACATGATAAAGACGCAAGCGCTTGCGCGCTTAGTCACTCTCAGAAGTCGAGAGCGTCCACAAGTTGAAAATCTCTTGCTCACATTTTAGACAATATATATTCACAAACAACTGATAAGTAGTAAGTAGATTGTTAACTTAATTTTAAGTGATTACCATCCAGTTTCTGAATATTTAACGTCACTCTAAACAGGTTTTTGTTTATTATTTTATGGGAAGTTGATAAATTATTTTTCTTAATTCAGAAACCGGCCGTGAGTATAGTTAAAATTAACCGGTTAAGTTAAAATTTAGTTGATTATGTTTGGTTTGGCCAGGAATGATATAAGTTATATACCTGTATGTCGGGTTTTTGGCGCGAATCTGTGAGAGTTGAATGAAAGTTTTGTTTTTTATTTTTTTCATAAGGGTGATTTCTGTTGAATATCTAATTTTTTTGTCCAATTTTCGTTGGTAGTGGGCAAAGTATGATAAGTGATTTATTGTTTGAAAGGCTATATTCTCGAGGAGTCTCATTAAATTTATGTCATTTTCGAATCGGTAGTTTTATTTTTATATAAAAATACTGGTAGAATATCGGCTCGTACATGCTTCGTTATGCGTCATGCTCGTGAACGGTTTCTGCCAGTAGGGATGCGATTACTTACTTTTGTAATTTTTTCTTTATTATTAACATCATCATCAGCCCTTTTACGTCCCCACTGCAGGGGCTCAGGCCTTATAGACGGTTGAGCAGGATGAGCTATGACCTTTCCACGTTGGCCCAATGCGGATTGGATGGTATGAAATATTACAAATGCAGCCGGGACCAACGGCTTCACGTGCCTTCCGAAGCGCGGAGTAGCTCGTGATTATTTTTTGTAGCAACAACAACGATCGCGGACAGCGGCGCTTATCCACAACGCCACCAAGCTAATTTTGCTATTAAAATAATTTGTGTAATGTACATTAATTTATCAGAGCGTATGTATGGCACCGTCGTATTCATTAATTAATGAATTAAATATCTGTTTTGTTATTTTATCCCCTAATTCGTCATCAATAACAAATCTTGGTACAGAATTTGCGATTTCTTTGCGTTGTTGTTCGTCCATTTTGAGTGAACTTAACTACAATTTAACATCTACTTAAATCTAAGTCACTTAAAATTAAGTAAAAAGAAATACTTCCTACTTATTTACGTGTAAAACATACACAATAATATTAAAAGTGACTTTATTGCTAAGCAAGGCAGACGAGCATCTGTTTCAGCATTATTATTTCAAAGCCAGCTGACGCTTAGTATATATACTAAGTGCCGGTGGTTGCAAGAAGTATATGAGTGCATATGTCGGTGTTTGCAGGTGCGCGGGCACGTGTTGGCGTTGGCGTTGCAGATGTACGGATGTCGCGTGATACAGAAGGCGCTCGAGTCCATCCCCGCCGAGCAGCAGCAAGAGGTGGTGCGCGAGCTCGACGGACACGTGCTCAAGTGCGTCAAGGATCAGAACGGCAATCATGTGGTGCGTTTTGCTCATATATTACCCAATGGACATTACATACATAGCTCAGATCCCTAGTCGGCCGGATTGCGTCGTGGGTTCGACTCCCATCTCAGAGTACCTGTCACACAAAGCATTTTTCATTTATTCAAGCATTGTGTGTGCAAAATTTATCATATATATATAGAACAAATTTTCATCTTATTCGAAAGTTTTAAATATTTGTTAAAATATCTCTTTCGTCTGTTTGGGTGGATCGCCTAACCATTGATGTAGTAGCGATAAAGTAAAAAGGGCTTGAAAGATTCGGCAGTCTGTAAAGTAACTCAGTGGTTAGAGCAGTTGCCCGCCGAAAGTTCATGGATTCGAGTCTCATTTCAGAGTACCTGGGCAAAGTAGATTTTTTGAGCATTTTTCATTAAGAATATCTCTCCTGAGTCATATTCTCGAAGCGCTTGTAATACGGAAATTTGAAACAAAACTGTGATGGTTCCTGATATTTTTTATTTTATTTTATCAATCTATTATTACGAGCGGTCTTCTATCCGATATATTATGATAAGGACTATTTATAGAATTCTGAATTGTTGATATTTTATAAATTTATTATATTTAAAAATGCACTTTATTGCAGGTACAAAAGTGCATAGAGTGCGTGGAGCCGACGGCGCTACAGTTCATAATAAACGCGTTCGCCGGTCAAGTGTACGCGCTGTCGACGCACCCGTACGGATGCCGCGTCATACAACGCATCCTCGAACACTGCACGCCCGACCAGACCGCGCCCGTACTCAGTGAACTGCACGCGCACACAGATCAACTCATACAGGTACACAAGACACTATAGTCCGTTTCACATAGGACGGGCACGGTGACGTTTGTTAACAAATCCATTTCACGCAATTTGTATTTCCAAATGATTAAATATCATCCTTATAAAAATAGTTTGAGTTTCTATTAGATGTTTATTTAGTTTTGCATATTAAAACACAGTTAAATTTTTAATATCCATAATTACTGAAATATAATCCACTAAATTTGAAAACATCAATACTTGAGATGTTAAATGATATGGTTTTTTTAAGGATTGAATCAATTAAATTGTTTTCATCATTATAAATATTCGGTAATCATTGACATTTTTTAACTATTGTCGCCATTATAATTTGATTAACTATAATAAAGTTTTAATAACGTTTATGTTTTATTAAATAATATAGTAATTGATTATAATATTTAGTTACTTATAAATAGCAACACTTAAAAACACAACCGATTTTTTATCTATTCAAACAACTTCAATATGTGTGCAAATGATTATGATCAGTATTGAAGATAGATAAGATGTTCCGATTTCAAATCCCAAACGTCATCATACCCATGCTATGTGAAAGAAACACTATACACTATAATCTGACCAACACCGCGCGCACGGCGGTTGTAGTGTTGTTATCTGTTCCGAGCTGTCTATGTCAGACGCACATGAGAAGGAATATCTAGAGATGGGTCGTGCTTTTATCTCGAGATGTCAAGGCTGTCGTTTTCAAAGTGGCCTTTATTCGCCAGTCAATATAGATGACATATTAATTTCACTTTTACTGGATTTTTATTTTTATTATTTCATTATAATAATAATTGGATATAATATGTTTACAGCGTCAAAAGATTGTACTTTGATATTTTAAGATCTATCAGACAGTATGAATCTCTTGTGATTCCATGATCTTTCTTGCTCACACTCCACCTCTCTTACACTACATATTAAGGACAATTTTTATTATTTCTTTTCATTGGAGATTCAACTTGACTCTCACTTTTATCACCATTGAGAACACAAAAGTTGACATTTGTGGACGTATATTCATACCAAATGTAGAGCGTGTTGCCGTCGACTGTAATGTATTGTCATTTCGCTTGACTTATAGTTGTTATAAGTTGTTGGCTATCAGAGTTTGACGAGCTTTGGCTGGTCCGGTAGTCGGGGAACCTCAGACTGCACGGCTATCTAGTCCAACAGTCGTGTAAGTGTAAAGGCCAGTTGCCTTTGATAAAAATTACTTATTCAGTTCTACCATGTGTGATATAATTGACATCGGATTGAATTAAAATACACTCGACGTTTCAATATTGTTTTGCAAAATTGATTGAATCCATTACCGCCACAATCTCGAAATGTTAAGTGTTGTGTATATGTGTGTGATGTGTGCGCTTGCGGTGCAGGACCAGTACGGCAACTACGTGGTGCAGCACGTGCTGGAGCACGGCGCGGCGGAGGACCGCGCGCGCCTGGTGGCGGCGGTGCGCGGGAAGGTGCTGCAGCTGTCGCAGCACAAGTTCGCCTCCAACGTGGTGGAGAAGTGCGTCACGCACGCCACGCGCAACGAGCGGGCGCTGCTCATCGACGAGCTGTGCGGGTTCAATGACAAGTCTGTACCATATATACCGCCATATTATGCTATGTGCTGATGGACCAGAATCAGAGTAGATTTAGTCTAGCTCGTGCCACAGTGTTGAAACCATTGTTACTATTTCCGTCCTCTGCCTTATTACAACAGTAGTTATGATTTTTTTTTACATCTCCAGAGGAATTAATAAAATTTAATATATTTAAGGCCCTAAATATTTTTTTTTATATAACTAAGGCCTTTAATTACCATATAGTGATAAAAAGATCCGTAATAGTTACTGTTTTTAGAACAAATCAGTGATAAAATTACGGCCTATTTGGTGTTCACAACATTATGTTTAAAACTGTATTAGCACGCTTTTAAACGTTCTTGGAGCTTTTATAGTGCCGAATGTTGCTACTTGGCAATAAATCGATTTTGATCGGTCGGCCCGTCGGTCTGTAAAATTGAGCGTAGTCGTGCATTTTTCAGTGCCCTCCACGTGATGATGAAGGACCAGTACGCGAACTACGTGGTCCAGAAGATGATCGACGTGGCGGAGCCGACGCAGCGCAAGGTGCTGATGCACAAGATCCGGCCGCACATCGGATCGCTGCGCAAGTACACGTACGGCAAGCACATAATAGCGAAGCTGGAGAAGTTCTTCATGAAGACGCCCGAGCTCGGGCCCATCGGCCCGCCGCCGCCCAACCCGGTCCTGTAGTCTGTGTAAAGTATTAACGTGCGCGGGTCTAGCGGGCTGATGCGACGGCGCGGGTATCCCCCCCGCCTATTATAAATTTTGTGAATATTTGCGATTGTACATTTGTAACTATAGAGCTCGTCGCTTCGTCCGGCAGCGCCTGTACATACGTAGCGGCAGACTGATGTACAGAACGATACGATATACTGTATACTGTAACAATAGTTGTACAGCGTCGACGCCGACTCCGGTGCTCGGCCGTCGCGTCACCGCGGCGTAGCGTTTATTGCGTTTCTAGCTCGTAAGTGTTCTAGTATTATTCGTTGTTCGTATGAATCTATGTATAAATATTTGAACGTCTCTCATTCTCGTGTAATTTATGAATCGATGGAATGCAAAGCTGTCTAAGGGACACGTGCGATTCCTTAATTTAGCTCGTTGTAGATTTACTATTAGCTGGGCTAGGGGACCTTGAATCTTCTAAAGTGATGAAGAAATGCCACAGGCAGTTCTGGACAATCGGCACTATAGTCGTGATAATATTATTATTTTGTTACTATTCTTCAAGTCAAGCTCTCGTTTAAGTTATAAAACCGGCTTTAAAATCGTACATAGTTTATCGAATATTTAGCGCCGGAGTGTATAGTTCGTCGATTATAATTTTGTGAAAATGATATTTTTGTATATTTTTATGTAATTAAGTTATTTAGTTAATGATGACTCCGACGGAGTTCGGAGCGAGCGCTAATCGAGTGGGCGATGCTTATGTTGTAGCGTAGGTCACCGTAGGTTATAGTGATGATTGTAAAGTCCTGTACTGATAGTTGTAGTCCCGAGGTCTACCTTGCCGGTTGCACGTCACAAGCGTAGCTGCTCCTCATTCCCCCTGTGTAATTAATTATTATAGGAAGCGTAGTTTCCTACGACACCTCAAATTTTTTACGTCTAGATGTAATTGAAAATAAAATTATTGTATATGGCTGTACAAAAACGTTAACAAAATGATTTGTAAAACCTGTATGTGATGGAATAAGGCGAGGCGTCAAGGGTGGCGAGGTCTGACTCGGCGCTGCTCCGGCCGCCCCGTCTTGTAGGTTGTACTAGATAACATTTATATGATCCATCTATTTAGACATTAATTATAATAAAGCATTTCTGTAATAATATTACAAAGAATCTGTTGTTTTATTCCAAACACACCTTTAAAACACAAGTGCTGTAGCATCACTACCCTCTTGTATTTTGAAACGAATTTAACAAGCTTTATGTTTATTTAACAAATCCATAAAGAAAATATTTCGGAATAATAAATACGTTTTCTTTCCTTAAAATTAAGTCAAAATTTAAACTTATTATAACCGCGAAACCGCTGTCGGTTATATTCATGACGTCATTGTGCAATGTACACAAAACATGCACAGAGTAAGACCATTAAAAGATCAATAAAACAAGAACAATGCCATCTAACGATTGATTAACAAATAAAAAGATAAGCTAAGAACAGCGCCATCTAGGAATTTTATAATTGATTGGTATATATTTATGACTAGGCTAACAGTTGTCACAAAATGGTGGGATGTGTCACTTGGCACACACAAAAAACGCTACTTAATTTTAAGGCTCGAAATTGGAAGCTACGTTTGTAGGTGTTTTAATTTGCAGGTAAGACCTAGGTCTTTCCTGAGATCTAACTCAACCTAAAACACTGAAAAAGCACGGATTGTTGATAAGTTGCAGATAAATGAGTTTGTGATAAAGACAAAATTAATTCAATTGGAGATATGGGAAATAGTATGTATACCAGCTCTTCCTACCAATCGGTGGACTGAGAATAACCCTAAGAAAGGATCAAAGGAAAAACTTTGGCGTTTCCGTAAGAGACAGTAATAACATTGGTAACACTG
Organism: Diatraea saccharalis; assembly: GCA_918026875.4. NCBI lineage: Eukaryota > Metazoa > Arthropoda > Insecta > Lepidoptera > Crambidae > Diatraea > Diatraea saccharalis. The sequence continues at coordinate 5,982,547 of OU893341.1, read as the reverse complement.
ACACGTCAATGTGAGCTTGACAAGCTCGGTGATAATCACTGCCAGCTGTCAAAATAAGTTAGCGAATAGGCCATCTGATCATTAATTTCGGTTTTGTTTGTTCTTGTATTTCATTTCTAAGATAATGGCACAAAGTACTTTATTATATGATAATGGGGATTTGTGAACTTTATCAACAACTTTTTTCCACAAATCCCCATCATGAGTGATTAGTGGGCAAAAAGTTCACAAATCAACATTGATGGGGATTAGTGGAATAACCCATAAAATGACACTGTTGGTAAAAAGTAGTTCGTGAAGGGTATACTTAATATTTTCTTTTAAGAGTGTCATTTGCGTCCACTAATTTGATGATGTCCAATTTATATTTATTTGCTTTTACGTCCAATATTACGAAAAAATTTACATTATCATACTATCCTTAAGACTTGGGTTCGTATTCACCGTTCTTTTCGGAATTTGACAACTAATAAAATACCGCTCGAAAGCGCAATTAGATGTCATTCAATACTGGTATCATCGATTAGGTTGAATTTTTAGGTAGAAATATGAACATTCATTAGAAAAATGGTGAAGTATCTACTCTTACTTTGATGCGGTTCGACATTACGTTGATTAATCCTAAGAGAACTATTGAAATGAAACAAATAAATTTTACTTATACACTATTTTATTTTTACTCGTATAGTACAGTTTAAAAGAGAACATGCAACACTCCGTACGAGTGAACATAGGTTTCTAGTTTTCTTCATCCTTTTCCTTTTTTTCTTTAGATTTAGGCTTGACACTGCGTTCACGATCACGTGAACGTTCACGTTCGCGGGAACGATCGCGTTCTCGAGTCTCTCGTTCGCGGGAACGATCACGGTCGCGAGTGCGTTCACGCTCGCGGAGCTGCGGCGATCGCGACCGGGACTTGTGACGTCGCGAACGAGATCGTGACCGCTCTCTTCTGTACGACCTGCGGAACAACTCGAGATTAGCTAAAAATAAGGAGATAAAACGAAAAAGTAATTTACCGCATTTAAAGTAAAATATTGCACATACTAGACGTATTATAGGTACACATAGCTGCACGTCAGGCTACCACGATTGTCAATTTTAAACTCGACCTACAATGTAATAAGGTTTAAAATTAATTTGGTGAAACTTGAGAGTGTTGTATAGCGTGACGTGCTGACTGTACATAACTGAGTCACCAAATTAATTACGTTTGTATATTTAAATCTTTCATGGTCTATAATATTAAATCAGTAACTTACTTGCGTCTTCTATAATAGAAAAATAAATGCATAAAATTTAGGGTTATCATAGTTTAGTTAGTAAAATTATTCGATATTAAAATTACAATTAGTTAAATGGGTCTTACTTTTCTCTTATCCTTTCTGGTTTGATGGAACGCGAACGTTCCCGCTCCCGGTCTCGATCCCGTTCTCTGTCTCTTTCCCTCTCTCGCTCTTCCTATAAAAGTAAAATCATTGTAATTCTAAATAGAAAATAACCATTTGTTACCATCTCTGAGATCCCAAGTTCGAGTCAACATAGAAAATTAACTTTTCTATAACGTCGCGGTAACGTGGTAATTTTATTATTTCAGATTGCCGTAATACAAGTGTTTTAGCTACTCAATTTGGTAGTTGAGCGGTGTATGTTGGCGGCGCGTTTGGCAAAGGTCAAACGATTGACTAAAACTACTATCTCAAAGGGCAAACTGAATGACATATTAATTCGTAAGAATTATAGGTAACGTGACCAGACGTTCGACATTATTTAATACGATTGATTAGATGAATACACTTTGAAGATAATCCGATAGAACTACTTTAAAATAGGCTTATTCATAGAAGTGAATAGGAAAATTCGTTCAACCACTAAAACGCTGCGATATACTTTTGTTACATGAATTGGACTACAGTCTCGTCGCCTTCCCCGTCACAGCTATCAATTCTAAATTATTTCATTCGGTTTCCAATTACTTTGAGGTACCCAGCAAATAAGTATTAGGCATGTCTCATTATTACTGGTGTCTTTGCTTATCGCACTATACCGGTAAAGGTAGAATAAAAAAGTTAAAATCTATTTAAATTCATGATCCCCCCCCCCACAATTCTTAAAAATAAAAGCAATATTCCGCTTTTATCAACAAAAAATGGTCACGTTAGATAAAAGTAAGTGTCATACATCGTCCCTGCGCTCGCGGCGGTCGTCTCGCTCCCGCATGCGGTCGCGGTCGAGGGGGTGCAGGGCGTGCGGATGCGGGTGCGGGGGCGGCAGGTGGCGGTAGGCGGGCGGGTACGCGTGCGGCGCGCCCAGCACCGGGGGCGGGCCCATGCCGCCCCCCGCGGCGCCCGCCCCCGCCCCCGCCCCCGGCCCGCCCGGGCCCGGCGTCAGCTCCTTTATGTCCGACGGCGCCCACCCGCTCGGCTGCTGCGGAGCTGTCGGATAAACCTTATTTATACAAAAATATATAGGGGGGGTTCGGGAGACTTGCCCAGATGGGAGAGTTGAACCACTTCTCAAAATTTAACGTAAATTGCATGCTAATGAAATATTAATACAGCCGTAGATCATGTACGGAAAACTAATAATATGTGTCACTATTGTTCAAAATGCCTGGTTTGTTTAGCTTTAAAGTTGGGTAAGTGTTTTGGTCACTACAAAATAAATTTTAAATAATTAGTAGTTCTAAGATTACGGCCGCGTTTATCGACGTAAGTATTGTGTATTATTTTATCGTGTTTGCTGATTATTCTAGTTTGAAGTACGTTAATTTTTTTAACAGTAATTGAATACCTTTTCTGCAATGAAATTTTTATGTCGAAGTGATGTATGCGGGAGAGTTGAACCACTGTTCTTGTTGAAGACATCAGTGGTTAATTATACCCTCTGTGGTGATGATTCGTATCTCATAATACTGGCTTGCATTCAATTCAATATTATAAATAATAATAAAACAAGCCAGTCAATGAAACAGAAGGCAAATAACATTTAGAATAGTTTTTAAAATTTTTGAGAATAACGATTAGCATCAATTTCAAATATTAAATATATGAAAGCAAAACTACGCAAAAGACTAATAGAAAGAAGACTGAAAAAATAAACAGAAACTACTAAAACTCTTGATAATGAGTTTCCTCGGACTTTTGATCATATGTCCCTCATAGTGGGGAGAGTTGATGCATTTCCCATTTTTAGTTCAAATCGGCTAAGTTATTTATAGTATTAAAATATTGAAAAAGTAATGATGCAAAAACAAACCTATATAAATTACATATGAGTTAAAATTATAATCTAGTCTCTAGGACAAATCTATAAGAAAATATAATAATTCAAGTAAAAAGAGGTTCAAGTCTCCCGGACTTCCCTTAAATTGAATTGAAAAAAATAAATAAATAAATAAATTGAATTGAAATTTGATCAATTTTGCATTTACAACGCTATACTGAAATATATTCTCAATGATTTACTCTGAGATAGGACACAAACCCGAGTCCCCGCAATGCGGTTTTAAATTTAAAGTTGTTCTAATGATTATATTTTTATATTATTATATTTATACCTACAGCCAGAGGCGGACCGTGAATTTGTGGGGCCCTGGGCTTAATACTAATCAGCCTCCTTGGTCTCGTACGCAATTGCGACCGATCGACTTTGTAATTGTGCCGCTCCGCAGTCTTGACTTGTTTGCTAGCATACGCTAGCGCTAATGTCGATCAATAAGGGGACATGGACCTATTAATTACTGAAGTAATTGTAGTTTTGTTAAGAAACTGTTCAATAGTACCTAAAGTAAATGTACCGTATCGTATATTATTTTTGTTGTAAGTTGAGGGCCCTATGTAACCACGGGGCCCTGTGCTTCCACCTTTTTATTATTATTGGCGTCGCCTGCGTGGTCGCTAGGGAACTTCTTATTTGGATATTCATTTCATAAAATGACATGTATTATAATTACAATTACAAATAGTGAACAATGATTACTATGGTAACGTTTTAAGTCCCCATACAAACTCCCATTTTCATCCCTTTATTTGCCGTTTTTTTCGGAATAAAATATAGCCTATATTCACCGCACACGATGTAGCATCCCGGTGACAGAATTTTTAAAATGGGACCAGTAGTTTTGTAGCCTATTCGATGCAAGCAATCAAACTAATATTTCCTCTCAATAATAGAAGTATAGATTAGCCCTCCATAGACAACTTCGCCCGCGATTTCTAGTTTTCATATTGCCATCTCCAGAAATGAAAAAGAAACATTATTTCACCGTCAGACGACTGTTTTCCGATTATTTATCTTGAAGTACTGTAAGTAGTTGTTAAATGGTAATTGTAATAGATAAAACTCACGCCAGGGCTCCTCGTAGGATGGATGGGGCGGGTAGTAATGTTCGGGCGGCGGCGGCGTGAAGTACTCGCCCGGGGGCGGCATCTCGCGCACGTGACCGCGCCCGTACTCGCGACGCTCCGCTGTCATCACCTATTTATTAACACAATGAGGATGTATTTAAAGAAACTACAAAATTCTATGACACTAGATGGAAGCACAAATTGTAGGATATAAATGTCCATTCATGACGTTAGACCAAAGAGAATTGTCTGTGTTGTTATCGATGTGATAACCAGTGGTCGGAATTAGGTAGTTATTCATATACTTACACTGATTTCATACAGCGAAAGAATAAAGTGGATATGCCTCAAATCCCGAGATTTTTTAAATAAATAGTTATTTACTTTCACACAATTTTAACTACTGCACGCACGACGTTGCCAAACTTACATCAATGAAAGAAAAAAATAAAGAAATAAGAAATAAAGAAATCCCGGGAAGGTCCACATTAATATCAACATTTCGATGCAAGTACATAAATAACTCTACCTAATTCCGACCTCTGGTGATAACTCGGTTTAATAACGAGTTGAAATTCAATTGGAGTCACGCAAACGGAACTCGATTAATACGAATGAATCTTTGAATAAATTACTTTTTAGATAGAAAACAGAAGACTAAGCTGTAGGTATGAGTTAAGATACGTTTGTCTTAAATGCAAATATTAAAATAAATTATGAAATATGTTGGAAATTATAAATAGGTAAAAATGTTGTTTTAAAATACGTTATAAATACATTTAATAACTGCAAAATAAAATCTGTGGATCACAGGAATCGAAACGCGGCCGGCCATGGCGGAGCGTCGTGTGACGTCATATCTCGATAAGCTTTAGTTGATGACATTTACGTTACGTCTTTTTGCAACCAGTACTTATGTTTACTAAACGTCACAGTTCGTAATGACGCGACCGATTATTTTAATTTAAATTAATTAATAAAATTGTTTTCTTATATTTAATAACACTTTTTGGAGAAAAAATAAATCTGACCGTGCTTTATATGATGATGAGAGTTTAAAAATACTATTCCTAAAATAGTCAAATAGGCAATTATTACTAAAAGAGTCAGACAGAGCATATTTTTTTCTATTCTAATCTTTATCATTCAGGGTTTCTGATAACATATTATGAATTTTGATTCAGGAAAAGGGCAGTTGTTCACGTTTTATTTTTCCTTTGCATTGTAAGTTGTCATTTTCTTGATATTTCTTATGTATGATCACAAAAGTTATACATATGCATAAGCGGTGTCAAACTAAAGTCAAAATAAGTAATATCTATAAAACACACTTTGAAAAAAATAATTATATGAATGTAAATAGATAAAATTATGAATACATTTATTCATTAATTTTAATTCTTTACATTCGTAAATTATTTTTTTTAGAATAAGAATAATTTATTTCAGATTCAATCTTAAGCTACAATCTAATACTCATACAAAAGCTATTTTAAACTCTTAAATATAGTACAATTAAACATCTAAATTTTACAATAAATTATTTTAAATAGCTGATACTGATGATACCTATTATATTGATGTTTGCTATATTATGAGTCATAGCATGTTATGATTAGTTACCTATGTAGGTCAGTATCAATTATACTTAAACTCATTAAATTATTTTACGTGTTTCTTTTGTATGTTTCTACCCTGGTTGGCAACAATTGTCAACCCTGGCTTATTGCTGCCCCGGGCCTCCGATGAGGTAGTCCGCCACTGGTTTCTTGAAATGCTGTGACCGATACATCCAAAGTGTACATACGTGAATTCGGGGTCACGGCAAAACTTCGTTTTTTTTATAAATGGACAATGACGACTAGGATGCTCGTATAAATACATCTTGCATTACATATATTTTTTCTTATTTCATGATCTCCGAATATATTTTTTGTTGTTGTCTCTTTACGTGTAAAGGCCACTCATGTGTCATTGACAGAATTGTGTAAACGCAAATATGTCGTACATAAAAAAAGAAGAGGAACTCAAATCAAATCAATCATAAGTCTTTAATCTTTTTCATGTCATTCTTTCTCTCAGTACTTATAATAATATCAAAAATAGCTTTTTGGTATTTGCAATTCCACATTTGAGGAAGTTCCAATTTTTAGGCTTGATAATATTCTTGGCCAGTTTTTATAGTATTCTCACTAGAGATTATTTTGTCCTTAGGGTAAATATCAATCTTGATAGTGCTAGTGAAGGTATGATGGTCATCCCTTTTTTAATACCTCAGCAAAAGAACAGCCGCTTTGTTGGGGTATATTATTTGAGCAATCACCCCCTCTATAAGTTTTTGGAGCCGACTTGAGATTTCGCTTTTTTCTGAATAATGCTGAATTATGGAGTAGGCTGAGATGTATTTCTGCCTTAGTGCCTGTATTCAACGGCCATTTGCGATGCTGTATTAGAAACGTATCGGCAGGTGTTGCTTTTTTCAGTTTTTGCTCACTGTTTTGTTTCTCTTCGCCAGAAATAATACAGATCCATTTAATTATTAATATATAAAAATAATACTTATCTTAAAAGCGGTTTTTTTTTAAGAAACGTTGAAATCAGGCTGAGGTTTTCTGTAGTTAATTAAATATTAATCACCCAACTTCAATGTTTCTTAAAAAAAAAATTACTGCTTCTCAGATAATTATTTTTTTTCACTTTTTTAAATTTGGAAGTCAGTTCCATTTTTTTAAGTTTTTATTTCATGCATTTTAGTGATAGTTTGAGGTATAGGGTATAACTTCATGCAAATTTTAGTCTTATATAGTTTTCCCATCCCATATATGCCATTTTCCCATAGATGCCATTGTTAGATATGGACCGCATGGCAAGCCCTAGCTTTCAAATAAAGAAAGAATCATCAAAATCTTTCTACCCAGTAAAAAGTTGTGAGGTAACAAACAGAAAAAAAATACAGTTTAATTGAGAACTTCCTCCTTTTTTAAGTCGGTTATAAAGAGCCATTTCTGGATACCGGCCGTCCAAATTGCTTCTACCGTTTTTGTTCTGAGTGCAATTTCTTTCTCCCCCTGACGTCTGGCAGGTGGTGGGCTTCTTTAAGTTTTATAACTTCTATCCTAAGGACTATCTTATTTAATAATGGAGATTATTTTTAATTCATTTCGATTACGCATTACCTGTACCAATCCATTAGTACCAGTAAAAGCGCTGACACTAGTTTGAGACACTACAATTTCATTTATGTGCACATGATATAAATATTTTTATATTTGTTATATAACTTATTTGGTGGCCAGGGGGAGACCCAATATTTTTTTTCATATATACCCCTACGACACAGAAAAGCTGACAGTTTCAAAAATCGTCATACGAAATAATTATATAGCTTCCTATATAAAAATCATCGTAAAAGTGCATTTGAACTAAGGGGTCATTTAACTATTATGTAATAAGAACTTACCTGAATAGTATTTTCTCTAGCTTGATAATTATTTGTAATAACTGGTGGAGGACCCTCATCATTTCTCATCATACCTGAAAAACAATTTTATATTAAACATCTCATTACTCAAGTCATACAATAAATAGCTAAGGCCCACACGTTAATGAAATATCAATGACGAAGGTATAATTACACCCAAACCAGAGACAATATTTGACTGAAAATAAACCTCCGTAGCCGAGTGGTTCGCAAGCCGGTTTCAAGGTGTCCCCATCTCTGAGGTCCCGGGTTCGATTCCCGGTCGGGTCAATGTAGAAAATGAACTTTTCTATATTGACTCGGATCTGGGTGTTGTGGTACCTTCGTTGTCTCAGATACTCCATAATACGGGGGCTTTAGCTACTCATCTTGGAATCTGAACAATGTATGTGATGTTGTTAAATATTTATTTATATTTATTTTATATTCGGTTTGTCCAGGGGCGATTATACACACAAAAACAACGAGGAAGTATTTTAAGAAAAAAAAGAAAGCACTAAAATAGCACCTCACTAGATGGCGACTCAAGCAAAAGTAGATTTTTGCAGGAAACGCATGGACCAAAAATAGTAATTTCCGTTCCTTATAACTAACATATTAAAAAATGGAAAATTGCAAAGTTTGAAACTTAGATATCAATACAAATAGAATACGAGTTGTTTATTGAGTTTTGAAAATTAATTTACTTTTATACATGAAAGAAAACCAGAAGGGTTGTCATGGAGAATCAAGAAAGTACCGTAGCGACATCTAGTTGGATTTCGGGAACTAATGTTTATTTTTTAACACTTCCTCATTATAATTGTTTTTATTATAACTAGTAGTCACCCAATTATTGAAATTAATTACAAAAGTGAATTTTATTGTTAAAGTGAAATTTTTTGGCTTTGGTATTTTAAATCACACTTATGTGTAATATTTCATACTATAACAAACACTCTTTACTCTAAACTTTAAATTCTAGTGATATAGTAATAATTCATATAATTTATGTAAATTTTGTTAATCTGTAAAAGATGTTTTAAATTGGTAACATGTTCATTGTTTTAATTTCGATTTTTTTTTATTTGTTTTACTTATAATATTTAAATTAAGGATAAGTGTTTCATGTTTTTAAATCTTTAACCCAATTTTATGTCTAGCATTCTACACCTTTTTCCATGTGAACTTTAAAAGTGACGTGTGTTGTCAATTAAATAAATATTTAAATCTCAAATGTTTATACGCATACAAACGAACAATCAAATGTTTCCTGTGTATAATATAGGTATAGATTACCCGGAGGGCGGCGCATGTCTGGCGCCGGCGCGCGCGGCGGAGGCCCGACGTGCATGCCCACGCCCGCCTCCGACACGCGCATACGCCTCTGACGCTCGCAGTACGCACTCCAAGTCACCTCGTTAAAACCGTAATTGAAATAATCTAAACATACAATATATACTATTAACATTTCAACTCATAGTTAGGACTGATTAAAATGCGTAGAGTATGTTTAATTTTTTTTTACATTGGAAAAGGAGTCGTAATAGTTTTGGTACTCAAAATTTTCGATAAGTTTCTTGGAATCTGCAATCGCAGATAGCATATTCTAACTACAGAGTTTATTTTAAAAAGCTGGTTGCAATATTTGTTGGTTGCGAATTAAAAGGCGAAAAAAGGAAATGCGGCTGGACGAACTGTTACATTTTACTAGAGAAATTATCGTATACATGCATTTTAAGCGAAAATAAATAAACATGTGTCACGAAACAAGCTGCGTCATCAATGGCAAAAACAGTGATCGATGTCGAGAGAATAATGCAACGGTTACCATATCAAATATTAAATAAAATTACTGAGAACTTATTTTTTCGTATTGATAATATTTCTAATAAATAAGCCTGTGTATGTTTTTGGGATTTTATTCTCTATTGCCATAATGATTATAAGAATAAATTTGAAATTAAAAATTTATAATGCAGTACTTTTATTTAAAAACATGTTTATCATTCTAAGACATAAATTGAGTCTCGTTCTTGTATTTCTTGCAGACAATTATACACCAAATTATCAAAATACCAATTTATTTTAAAGAGAATATTATGTACCCCTGATAATATTTTTATTTAGGCACCACCAGATAATAACACCTGCCATTTTAGAGCAGCAATATTTTGCCGGTTTGCATTAATGGGCGTATAGGTTATTTCGCAACACAAAAATGACAGTATAAATACTAAGAAAAGTGTTTTATTCTATAATAACTGAAATTATGAAATGAGTTTACATATTAAGCTTTTTACATCTCCAAAAAATTAAGCCATAACCAATTATTTACTTTTATGTTTGTTTGTGGCTAGAAAGCGATGTTGTGTGTGATTGTTAAGAATCCAGTTTTTATAATCAATTTGTTCATTCTTTAACTGAAACACAAAATCGGCATTATTAACGACATTACAGTCATAAATGATTGTCTGCAATATATATGAAATGCTTTATTCGATTAAGTTTGTTTATTAATTATTTCTTACTAACTAAAATTTACTGATTATTGCATTTGAGACAGGAAATAAAAAAATCCGACACTTTAGATTTGCCGAATAGAATCTAAAGTAATTATGATGTTACATTGAAATCGTTATTTCTTTACTTTATCATCGTACTGCTATTTCACATTTCAGAGTCCCAACGTCATTGTAACCGCTAGCAGGCGCCGTCATCGCGCACTCAGTGAATACATGAAAAACCCACCTTTAATACACCACAATATATTTATATAATGAAAGGTAATAAGATTTTTTAATACTAGACTTGGGGATTTCCAGGAATAACTAAAGGTTATTTATTAATTGCACAATTACAGTCAATTATCATACATTCTTCGCTCTTTTATTCCAGAATTTGAAGTATGTCCTTGACCTTCTTGCTAACTTTAAAGTAGCTTTGTGTTTTTAATATAGAAAATCCTATAAGTATGACAACTAAAAATCAAACATCAGTTGTAACCATGTTTATTAAAAATTGTATCACTCTCGACTTTCAAAAGTGCTTGTGTAAAACAGCCTAGAGTGTATAAATAATTTTTTTTTTTTTTTTTTATCAGCCATTATTTTAAAGAACTTTAGATTTGAACAGCTCATGATTTTTTTTTCATTCTGTTTCCACTTACGTACCTGAAATATCTGCTCCTGGTTTATTCCATGGTTTGTCTTCAATGGTGTCAATGTTGAACTCAAGTGCTGGCACTCCATTGATGCTACCTGAACCTTCCAGGTCTTCTAATGTGACTTTGCCACCAGCTGTAACACCAGGTCTAGGTTTCTCAGCACCTGCTGCTACTAGACCAACACCTCTCTGAAATGTAAAAATACTGTCATACTTTTTGAATAAAAATGATATGATTTTGTTTGACAACTTGTGGAAAATAAGACCCAAACATAGTAATGACATATCATTATATGGTAAAATAATAATTAACCAGGCCTCTGATACTGCTTACTTATTCTACTCTACTATACTATATTATAATGGGTATTTAAAAGCAATCAGCAATTAAAACAAAATAATTAGTAATATAATTATTAGAACAAATTTTTATCTTAATCGCAAGTTTAAATATATGTAAAAATATTTATTTTGGCTGTTTGGGTGGATTGGCTATCTATCTGGAGTTGCATTATAGCTAAATATATAAGTATTTATGTATAATATTGATTTGAAGGTAGCTATTAATTGATTTTAATTATTATAAAACAACAACTCAGTTGATACATCTGAAAAATGATATCATTTTTCAAAAGTACATGTGATAAAACTTAAGTAATGCATGTGAAAATAAAAGAAACAAGGTAAATAACCTACATTAAATATAGCTGTAAGTTAGTGTCTTTTTAAGAGATATTTTAATTAAATATAACAATAAATCAACTGCTAATTGAATTGACTTTTATTCATTCTAGTATCCGAATTGCCTTCAAAAGCAGCATCAACTCAACCTTGAATTGGTAATAACATTTCGTGGCATATGTGAAATGAGTTTTGAAATCAGATAGGAATAAAATATCTAAGACACATATGAATCAATCAATCTTGTTTGCTATTTTTATACAAAAAAGGAATCGATAGAATTTCTACATTCAATGAGCTGAATTTTCTTATTTCCAAATTCAGATTAAAATTACCCACATCAGAGTGATCTCTGATGTAGGTAATTTTTTTTTTTGTAGGAAAAGCACGGGAAAATTCAGTGTAAAATAATTATAATGGATTGCTCCTAAAATAATTTTAGGGGTAATTTATTTGTGTTTGAATAATAAAAGAGTGTATGATAACTCATTTTTTCAATGAAACATACCTTTGTTTACCTCTCAAATGACATCACATCCTCAAGAGTTAATTTTAAACAGAAAACTAGTTTTGGGTACTTAATAAGTACTTATTTATGTGTCAATTTTTAGGATTTGCATTAGCCTTTGAACACCCATGGCCATGTTCATGACATTATGTAGTAGTAATAAATTAAAATTAGGTACTCGCCTTTATGTTCAAGCTACCATAGCCTTGAGGTCCTGATTTTATTTCACCGATAGTGACTTTCACGTCGTCACTATCATCCGAATCCGAGTCCGCATTATCTTGACTGTCTGCATCTCCATTGGCCTGGTCTTGGTCATCTCGTGCCACGTCTGCAAAATGTTCGTCGTTGAAATGTGAATCATCATTGCTTGGCTCGTTATCATCTTGTTCTTTATCCTCAGCCTCCTAAAAGACCAATAATCACATTAGCTTAACAACATTTTTTTTGGAACGAGGTTATAAACAGCCGCTGCTGTCATCCGAAACTCGCCTCTGACTCTATATGTTGCTGTTTATCACTGATTTCGGCATCTTGGTTTTCAATCTGCTCATTAGCTGAATCCCCGTAAAGCCAACTATCATCATTTTCATCACCGGGGGCTGTTTCTACAGCAGTATCAGCCATATCACTAACTTTAAAATATTCGATAAATCAGTGGTAAAGATAAGAAAAAAAACAACTACAATAATAACATTCTAATATAAAGGTAATAAAATTATGGAATTCTATACATGAAATACTGAAAAATCCAAAAAAGCTTCAGACGAGGATCTCACGAAAATGACAGCCACAGATGACAGCACAAACCACAGGCACAAACTACGGCACAGACCAAGAAGAAGATACAACTTTTGGATACAGCAACCGCTTAAGAGCGCTTGTGCACTACACTGAATTTTCAGAACCGGCGGTACGATTTTTCCGGTCCGATTTGTTAGGCCATATGTACGTAATGCTAGCGTGTGCACTGTCAAGAATTTTATTTATGCTGGATCAGTTTTGTTTGTCTCCTTACTAGTGTAATCCCATAGATCTTCGTAGACAAGTGCCGTTTCAATTTGCACTTTCCACGTCGCATAATTTGAACTGACCTCTAGTTTCGCCATTGTTGGCATGCTTAAACCACTATGACTTGCCATGTTTGATGCTTGTCTTGACTTCTACCAGGGTCTAAATTTTCAACACCCTGTGCGATGTTCACGTAATACGTGCACAGGCCCCATAACCTATTGGTGCACCCCAATTCTGGTCCACCAATGTTTCAATTGGATTTAAAGTGGATACTATGCATATGCACGATTATATAAAGATTTTACAAATTTTATTTATGTTTTGCAAGAACACCAAAATAGAAGTGAAGTAAAAAAACAATTTGTATATTTTTGACAACAAAAGAATGGAGTTTTTGAAAAGTTTAAAGAATTTAAAACTAACGCTGATAATGAAGATCAAGATACTGAGATCGGACAACGGTACAGAGTATGTCAACAAGAAGATGGATGACTTCCTGAAAGTGAACAGGATTCGTCATCAACTGACTGTTGACTACACGCCAGAACAAAATGGAGTCGCGGAGAGATCTAATCGCACAATTTGTGAGAAGGCAAGGATGTGAGTAGCTCGGTGGCGTAGTGGATAAGCGCCGCGACCACGATCGTAGTCGTTAAGCAACTTTCGCAAGGGTCGGTCACCGGATGGGTGACCAAAAAATTTCATCATGATCATCTGAAGTAGAGTTTATGATGTTTCCTGATAATAAGCAAAGAAATGGAATTATCTATTTGCACACGCCTCCAGAACCAGATGCCAACGCAGATCACAATAGGATGTGGAAGTGATAGAGTTTGAGAAAACCCGACATCTGAAGGAGATTGTGGTGACCCAATATCTGAAATAGAGGAACGTGATGTAACAGATATTGAACCAATTATCCTGGAACCAGAACCTGAAGTTGCAGGACCAGATGCTGAAATATATGAAGACTGCGAATCAGTTGACGTTCCTGAAAATGTTCAACAGGAAAATGAAAGGAGATATCCACTGAGGAATAAAAAACAAAAAGAGATCCCTGACTACATCCTATATCAAGCCGAGGTGGAACGAGATCCATTGACAGTGCGCGAGGCACTATCAAGATCAGACAGCGAAAAATGGAAACGAGCAATTCAGGAAGAGCTTGATGCGCTGAAGAAAACTGGGACATGAACTCTCGTAAAGCCGCAAAAGTCGTCCAACGTCGTTGATTCTAAATGACTACATAGAATCAAAGAAGAGGCGGAAAATAGACACAGATATAAAACACAACTTGTTGCAAGAGGATTTAGTCAACGATATGGAGTAGATTATGATGAAAACTTCGCACCAGTAGCGAGGCACAGTTCTCTACGAGTACTTATTGCTCAGGCTGTGAAACAAGGTTTGCACATTGATCAAATGGACGTGAAGACAACGTTTCTAAATGGGGAACTTGATGAAACTGTCTACTTGAAACAACCGGCAGGATTCGAAGAAAAAGGAAAGGAAGAGATCATGTTTGTCTACTGAAACGGTCATTGTATGGATTGAAACAATCTCCAAGAGCGTGGAATACTAAACTCAATCACGAGTTATTAAAGTTGGGATTCAGGAGATCGAAAAATGAACCTTGCGTGTACACTAGATCTAAAGGAAATGTTAAGATTATATCAGAGGTTTATGAAGATGACCTACGCAAAGTTAAGAAGGATCTTATGTCAAAGTTTGACATGAAGGACTTGGGCAAATCGGAACTGATCCTGGGAATGCAGATTACTCAAAGCAATTTAGGGATCAAAATGGACCAATCAAAGTATATCAACAAGGCGTTGAAGAACTTTGGGATGGAAGACTGCAAGTCAGCTGCTACACCTGCAGTTATAGGTTTGAATCTAAGCAAGCCTGGACCAGAACATAGACCTGATCCTGACGTGCTCTATCGGAATTTGATAGGCTCATTGATGTATTTAGCTGTATGTCCAAGACCAGATATAGCATAAGCTGTAAATTATTTAAGCCACTTTAACAGCCATTATGCTGAAGAACACTGAATGACTGCGAAACGTGTGTTAAGATATCTTCAAGAAACCATACACTATGGACTTACGTATAAGATAAGTGAATCAGACGAAATACATTGTTATGCGGATGCAAGTCATGCTTCCTACTATGATAAGAAGTCATATTCAGGAGCAGTATTTATGCATATAGGCAGTGGCGTAGCTTAGTAATCTAGGGCCCTGGGGCAAATAAAAAAATGGTGCCCATTGCTATCAAAACTGGTAAGGTTTTTTGAAGTAAAATCATTAAATAGCTTTAAAAATGCTTAGCAACTTATCATCAGTTTTGTTTCGTGCATGGGCAGGTAATAAAACTATTAAACACTAACAACATAAATTACAATTATTTTTATACTTGGTGTAGGTAGTGGGCAATAAAACGAAATAGAAAAGATTCAAGAGTTTATTATATATTTATTTATTCATAGAAACGTTGCACCAGCTTACTGTTATTAACCTATCGCCATGCAAGCTATTTACAAAAATTATCAATAGAAATATTTTGTCCAGAAGTACTTGCAGAAGGCTGACTAAAAAACTTGTCAATTTTGGGCAATTTTTGTTTACTTTCTCCTCTTTCTTGGCGTTGTTTGCGTTTAAATGTACCACTGGGTTTCTTTTTTTTTGTCCATAATATTAGTTTTCTAATTTATTTATGCAATATTTATGTAAGATTGTACTCAAGTAGTACTCACTATTCAACGTTGTCAGTGAAGTACTCACTATTCACTGACAACGTTACAAGTAAATGGAAAGCGAAACGTAATGATACTATACAAGACGTCGTTGGGGAATCCCCGGCAAACATTTTATCGCCGCCTGTGTTACCACATTTGACGGTTTAAAAAATGACAAAAAATCATCATGTAATCATTGGACGGCCCCCTACCGTATGTGACTTGTATTTTTCACGGTAATTTGAGTTATATAGTGAGTAGCCGAAATCTATAGATTTCTTTACGTAACTATGTATACGTACTACAATCAAATATTATTGAACCTTTTTATGGACCAGTACAAAAAATTTATTGACATACGCTTACTTACTCCTGATACTTTAACTTTTTAACCATTATCGAAAAAAAATCTTGACTCGAAGTTCACTATCGCGAATCACAAAAACGCATTTCGATAAATAATAATATGCAGATATTGATATCCAACAAATTGCTGAAAACATTAATAACACTGTCAACCCACACAAATAATTTAGGGGAAGTTCCTTTTTATAACTTTGGTATTTTTCACAACTGAGTTTTCATGATTAAACTCGATTTGTCACCTGTCTCCAAAATGGGAGAAATTTTCAAAAGTTGAGTTCGATTGAGATTCCTGGTAAAGATGCGAGGGCCCCCTGAGCTTGAGGGCCCCGGGGCACTGCCCCGCCTAGCCCCTTGGTAGCTACGCCACTGCATATGGGAGCTGCTGTCAACTGGGACTTTGACTAAACCTTTGTTGAAAAGTAAGTTTGAGTGGTGTATGGGTGTTGTATGAATGTCGTATGGGTATGATATGAGTGTTGTATGAATACGTATGGAAAAGAAGAGATAAAATGGAGGAGTAGTGTTAGAGCACGGAGTTTTTACTCGTCTATAAAATACTTTTTTATAGAACAATTTTACTCTTCTTATATATTTTTTGACACAATGTTTTTGTGATTAGCTCTCCATGCCTATTTTTTTTTACTTCACTTCTATTTTGGTGTTCTTGCAAAACATAAATAAAATTATTCAAATCTTTATTTAATTGTGTTTGCATATGCATAGTTTCCACTTTAACTCTAATTGAAACATTGGTGGACCAGAATTGGGGTTCACCAATACGATATTTATTGTACAGTATATAATTCGATATTTTGGATGATGATTTAACATAGTTAGTAAATAATACTGTATACACTGCTGCAAGCAATTATCGACGTTCCAAAAATCTTATCGTACCTAGCGTAAGTGACGTGTAGATTTAAAGAGAGCTGCCCTACACTCCGATCAGGAAAAAAACGGACAAGTGCACAAGCTAGTCATCCGGGTTTTTCATGTCATGCCGGACCGGAAAAATTTACCATCGGGTATCAGTAATACAACTACTGATACCCGATGGTAAAAATGGTATAGAGAAAGGGAACTTTTAGATCACATGAGTTTATTTACCACCAAATATATACTTTATAAAATATAAACAGCACCGACAATAGCTTTAGGAAGAGTTACTTTCAATATAATATAACTATAGACACGCATGTGCAGAACAGATTGCCTAAATGTCAATATTTAAATTTAATTAATAAGACCTTAAACCAAGAAGGTCTCCCTCAACAACTACGGGTTCCAGTATAATATTGTAATCTTTGAACTTGTGGCGACTGATACATAGCGACATCTAATTCATCGCAATAACATCGCCACAACAATCGATAGCGAGAAGACTAGCATTGTCACAGCCATTGATAGCAAGATGAACTGCAAGAAGTTTCGACACCAATTAACGAGATGGCGCTGTACCAATACGAACATCATAAATTAATAACTACAAGACATTTAGAACAAAGAAACCTACATCGCACAGAATAAGTTTCATTACCAATTAACATAAATAGAACGTACAACCTACAACGGTTGGTCCGCGGTCCCCGGGCTAACCACACCTAGCTCTGAGGGAGACAATTATCCTATAGTCTCCCTGACCAGGGGGCCAATTCTACTAATTTACAACGATCGATCATCAATAGCGTTTCTGTAACGGTTACGTTTCGATTTTTGCTGTAAATTTGCATTCTGCTAACGTCAATTATCAAACGAACGTTTACTAAATTGAAACGTAATCGTAGCCGAACCAAACAGCTGTCATTAGTGTTACCAGAATAAAATAAATGAAATTATTAGTTAAACGGGAGACGATTAATGATTATTCATTTTTTTATCACTATATAATGAATGTAGGTATTACATTTGTATTCGATCGTTTTAAAATAAGGACGAAACAACCGAATATTAGCTACATTAAGAAAGTGCATACCTAAGTGTTAAGCTACAAGGGAAAATACCCGAAACGCGAATTTATAATTAATATTTTTATCATTATGGGTATTTGACACTATAAAAATAAGTTGCGTATTATTATCATCATGTTAGATAATAATCTAATAAAAGTTTATTTCTTATAATCTGTAGATTTTAAAATTATATTCATCGAAAATAGAACAGATTCTCATGTAATATATTGACAGTGTGTTTATAATGTATCAAACAACTATTTTAATTAATTAGTTTTCAGAAAAGCGTCATATACCCAATTCTATTATTAAGCACTCAACTTTAAACATGCTTAATATTTAAAGCATAAATCCGATATAATTAAGTCTTTTAATTAACAAAAAAAGTCAGATGAAATACTATAAATCCTGGCGTCAACTAAAGATAACGTCAAGCTTAAAGAGTTAAGTTTCAAAATTCAAATGGTGTTGGTTTATTTTATTGTTTATACCGAGTTTTAATTCGCAAAATAAATGTTATTATGTGAGATAAAGTAGCATGAAAGTGAATAATATGATTCCGTAAAATAAAACGGTACCTACATGGGTAGGTCGTGAACAGAAAAGTTTTGACTCATTTTCAGTCACTAACAAACTGTAAGAAGTGAGGTATGCAATCAGTCCAAGACTAAGACGAGCATTAATCCAGAGGTGTATACTTTACTTTAAACAACTCCGTTTCAAAAGAATGTACAACAAAAATAATCATTAAATTTATACATTTGTTTGTACTAAAAATTAAATGTTAAAGTTAAATGATGATTGCATATGACTTTAGTAACTTCAATCCATTTAAACAGAATTCATTAAACTTCATTGAATATCATCAGACTTCATCAAACTACATGGACTTAGTTGAACTTCATAGTTCATATTGTGACTTTATGGGACTTCATTAGGTTTTCATATAACATTTCCAATCACGGGCATTGGAAATTACATAATAATAATAATATATATATCGCACTCCCGGTGCGACACTGTCACTTCTGCAAAAATTTAGTTTTTCAGGAGAAGAGTTTTAAACTCTGCCACCTCACAAAACAATGACTTTAGAAGATACAGATGAGTTTGTTCATTGTATAATGTACATATGTACAAAAGTAACATTATCGCACCAAGTAAAGGGGGCTTTAGGACAATTATTACATATTTAACTAATTTTTGTATTTTTTGCAAAAGTGACAGTGTCGCACCGGGGGTGCGATATTTATTTATTTGGGCGTTGTTGAATCAACAACCGTAGTAGTCCGTAAAACTTAGGTAAAATGCAAAATTGCACCAAAATTAGCTAAAAGTATATTAAAGTTTTTTTTATTCAATATGATAACGAATGAATTAATCGATTATTTTCCAATCGATGTTTGATTTTCATATTGCAACACCAATTCACTTTTTGTCAATACAAACCACAATGATACAGACAATGTTTTAATTAATCTTTCATTCATTACTTTTTCATTTTACATGTAGAAATTAATTTATTCACTTGACTTTGGCTGAATTGTGTGAAATGCGCAGATATACCATTAATAAAAGAAGAATGAAATTGACAAAATTGAATTGTAAATGACAATTTAATATGGGATATCTACTAAAACAATCCCCATATGTGTATTTTTTTGTAATATTAAACTGTAATAGGAAGTGAAACATTATACTGGAAAATATTATTTACAAAATTAATTTTATAAAATAATTCATACCATGTATTGGCTACGCACGTGAAATTGGCAGAATTATGCGAAAGCCCTTAATAAAAGAAGAAGTTTTCGATTGAAAATAAATATTCATACGTATCAATAACTTAGTGAAGAAGATAAACGATAGTCGATTCAAAGTAGACATTTAAGAGAGAATTATTGATGATGAAATGAATCCAATATCTTTCGAAATCTGGCTATACCTACATCTGTACACCGAATCAAGCAAGGCAACATAATATATACTGTGGAAAATCTATTCAAGATTAAATTTAAAACAATGTTTGTTATAGAAACCCATTAGAAATGTCATTATTGACTAGATATTATAAGTAAGATCAGAGAAAATTATTAATGATTTGACATATCTTTCACATTAAGTTGTATACAAATTAAATTCTTGTAGTTGCATGGATCTGCTCGCAGCTGTCATCCATGCTGACTATGAGCAAATTAAGTATAAGTTTCAACTGATATAAAAGAACTTACACATATAAATTCCTGCCAAATTGAACAAGAGCTCCTGATTCACAGGCTTATTTTTTTTTTGTTCTAAATTGTAACCGATCATAGTGTATGACAGTTTTCTTTGGAATATTGGTGGTTGATTTTAACTTTGTGTCAAAAACAGTAGAATATGTATTTTTCATGTAGCTAATACTAATTAGGCTGAACATTTATCTTGCACGCAACTTAATATATGGTTACAGAAAGCCTCATGTTATTTCAAATGTTACATAAAACTGAGCTGAGGCTAAGATCATTTTATTTTATTTTTAAAATTAAAAATAATTCAGAATAAAATCTTATAAACAGTATATTTACCTGTTTAACAATCCTTTAAACATGATGATGATATGATGAAATAATCCTTTATAATATTATAATCTCCAAATAAAAAAGTGAGTAATACTTTGTCAGAAAAAAAATATTCATAATTATAATTTTTTAATTAAGATTATTATTTGATCATATTTTCTTTTTAATGTTATTGATAACATTTACACCCCTGTCTTCATAAATTGTTGTCTCTCTCTCTCCATCCCATGGTTGCCTGGAAGAAATCGCTTTAAGCAATAATGCCGCCAATTGTTATTTTATTTTATTTTATTTTACCTATATAACTTGTGTAATGTTAACAATAAAGAATTTTCTATTCTATTCTCTATAATGGTATTATTAATATAGTTTTGGTGAACTTC
Organism: Diatraea saccharalis; assembly: GCA_918026875.4. NCBI lineage: Eukaryota > Metazoa > Arthropoda > Insecta > Lepidoptera > Crambidae > Diatraea > Diatraea saccharalis. The sequence continues at coordinate 5,961,371 of OU893341.1, read as the reverse complement.
CTAAACATAAATGAGCATATGCTCACTAGTAATGCAGGTAATTCTTAAATTCACAAAACCTGCTGGTTATCTGGTAGTTAAATTGGTTTTAGCAGAAGCCCAGACTGTGAGTGTTTATGGGTTTAAATCCCACCTCAAGCACTAATTGCTTGAAGTGGGTTTTTTAATTATTTTCCTTTAAGATAAATATCAATATAGTATTGCAAATGCAAGTGATCAGAAAAAATAATGATAAATTAATTAATTTTTAAACAAGGACTTTTTCAGTGCCATTTTTATTGGAATTCCACACATGCTTGTAAATACACACTTTTAAGTTTTCCTGTAAAAATACTACAATAGTTTACTTTTTTCAATACAAAATATTCAAAAATTCATGTTTTTATAATCATAGATAAGTTTACTTAAAGCCAATAGCCCCTACAATATAATAATGATTTTTACAATGTTCCTATTTACAATGATTGTTTATAATTATGTAAAGTTTTAACAGAAATATAATTATTGATTTTAATTTACATTACATGCCTCAACTAGGTGGACCTTATTTATGTTAAGAATCTACATAATATGAATTTAACATTTCAAATTGATAGAGAAATGAAAACCTATTAATTTATCTATAAAATTTAAGTTTTTAATAAAAAATAATAATTTAAGATTAATAATCAAGATATAATTTATTTTATTTTTTAAAGTCTGCCAACATTTTTACATATCAATAAGCAACCACAAAATTACAGAACTATCTATAACAAATAGATGAAATGGTGTACATAAAAAGTTTATTAAACATATGCATGCACTATCACACTTGTTGATCTAGCTCCATAGTTTTCGATTTCATTTTTTTTCTAGTCATTTTACATAATTTATATCATATGGATTGCTATGTTCTCATGAGGTAGATGAGGAATCTGGTGTTTGATACCCAGATTTTGTATATTTACTTCAGACGTCAGGGTGCTCATTGAAAGTATCCTTGTATCTTTGTGAAATAAATAATATTGGATAGAAAATTTTATATGCTTGAAGTGCTAGACAGTTAAAGATTAAAATTTTTTGGTACCTTAATATAAGGTATTTTTATAAATAATTAATGATAAAGCAAACATATCAATGGATTTACACAATTTATTATGTTCTTTACAGTCTATTGATAACTCACTCACAAACTCTTAAAATGTAGGAATTAAGAGTCACAGTGGATTGGAGTATTTAATGTATTTCACATTGTAAATACATAAAAGTCAGATGAGAGTAAAGAAGAGAGTGACATAAAAAACAAAAAACAATGTATAAAATACTAATTCAAAAAGGTATATGAAAAGATGCCAGTGTCTGATTAATATAGAAAAAGGTTTTATCTACACCTCCCTGTCATCAGGACACTTATGTACACCCTTTATATCAACACACTGTATGTACAAAAACACTATATCAAAGGTACCTTAACACTGATGCCCTAACCTAATTAACCTAATAACACAAAACAAATAACACTAAACTAATCCTAAATTAGTTAGGCACATATAGTGTCTCAGCTTAGGCAGTGGCTTTGTGAGAATGTCTGCTGTTTGGTGAGCTGATGGTATGAATGACACATTGACTTGTTTAGTGGATATAGACTCACGAACAAAATGATGTCTAATATCAATATGTTTTGTGCGGGCGTGATGAATGTTGTTTTTTGTTAATTTAATGGCACTTTGATTGTCACAATTAATGGTGATGGGTGACGAAAAGCAAAAGATGTCGCTTAGTAATGAGCGAATGTAGATGGCTTCCTTACAGGCTTCACTTAGAGCCATGTACTCAGCTTCTGTTGTTGATGTTGCAACGGTTCTCTGTTTACGTGATTCCCATGACACTGCTGAACCACACATTTGGAAAACATATCCTGTATAGGATCGTCTGTCCACCAGATTACCACCATAATCGGCATCAGCAAATCCGATTAGATCACCACTATTGTTATAGGTCAGTTTCCTATTTTTTATAGCTTTCAGGTACCGAAGAACAGGTTTCACAGCTCTCCAATGTACCGAGATAAAAACTTTTTCTATACAAACACTACAAATATGTTTGCCGAAGTTACTTTTGTAGGGCAAAATGTTTTTAATTATCAATACTGAAGATGGATCAAGGTATTTTATTTCACTCAGCAATTGGGGGTACCTAATTGCACCTCTTAAGATTTTAAATAATATAAATTGTTTCACATCTATCATTAAACGCTAACTATCGATCATGAAAAAGTAGAAATTTGCAACTTTTTAGAAATCGTTAATTTTGACAGATGAAACGTTCGGATTTAGTAACGTTTCAGTAGCGTTTCGATCCAACGAAGTGTCAAAATTTTAGTGGAATAAGGGCCGACGGGCCGACGATCGACTCAAGTATATGGACGTAGTTATGCAAACCAGCCACATGATGTCAGTTTTGAGAAAAATGGGTTTCTTGTTCTTAGTTATAATTTATTGTAGAATATATTTTATTTTATTTATTTATCAAGAAGTTTTGTGAATTTACAACATGTGAGTTTAATTGCAACACTTTTAGGCTTCTCTACACATAACTCGATTTTGACAGATTTGTGGGTTGGTTCCGGTTTACATAACTACATCTATATAGTTCTATGTTCGATTGAGCGAGTAGAATACCGTTTACAGTTTCTGTCGATCGATAGTTAACTAAACTAAAATAGAACCGGAACTGTATCGTTTGACGCCATTTTGATACCGAGTAGAATAGGAAAACCACTAAAAGTTGTAGTTTCGTTCGGTTTCGTTCCGTTTTCGATTCGATTTAAACAAAATTTATTTAGTAGAATTGGCCCCCAGTTGTCTCCATTATCAAGTAAGGAACCTACACATGCAACCTTACGGTTCCTAAAAACTATAAATACACCAAAGAATGCTTTTCATATACTAACTTATATTCACTACGGTTTAGTTACAGTAAGTCCCTTTAAAACGATTTATATTCTTCTTCTTTTTTAATTTATGGCCTATTTGCATTTACGCAATTTCGCCAATGTCACGTTTGTGGTCTATACACGTAATGAAACTATAATAAAATAGGTATGTCAATTTTGAATTTTGGGGTAATAGATAAAAGAATTTTAAAAAAATATGTGCGCGTCTATCTGATAACATAGTTAAAGATAATATATATGGAGAAAAAAAAATATTTATAAATTGAGACTAATATTGATTGCATCTATTGTATCGTAAATACTGGCAGATACCATAGAGTAACCTTTTTTTTATTATTGGTATTATCCATTAGGATTTTGTAACAATCCGGTGACTTTCATAATTTGTTTTATTTTTTTCTTCCATACATTCTACCCGTATGAATTAACATGACACTTGCTGTTAAACCCTTGATATTTGAAGCTAGGATAGTTTCATAACTATTAACTATCAATATTCCCATTGTTGTTATTATCATTTAGTAACCTTTTGACATACTAAGTTCACTTATCAATTTGTTAACAAACAGGCATCTGTTTTCCTATGGGAAACAATAATATTATGATTACATATTTTAAAAAGGGCCATCTGTTCTTAAACCCATTTCGAGGTAAACTATCTTAATTACTCTTTTACTAATATTTACAACAGACACCCTTTGTGCTCCCGCGACGTCACCATATGCCCTTGTGCTCCCACGACGTCACCATATGCCTGATTGTACTGAATATAAATAGGACGCTGTAAAATTATTAGTTAGTTCTTACTCAACCACCAACTACGAAAGATGTAGCTAGGTTTATTATTATAAATACATTTTTAAAAAGTCTTCCCGTCGTCTAAATTGTAACAGTGGCGCAGTCGGTAGGATAGCTAGGAAGTGACTTCAGGCTCATCGCGAGAAGAAGCCAGCCCCATCAGCGTACCCGTAAAGTTGCTGCATACAACCAAGGGAGCGGAAAAAATGAAAGCTGTGGTCCTGCTAATGTAAGTCCTCACATATTTCATTCCGTTAACTGATTGGGTATAACCTTCCTTGTCTTCCCATTTTTATATATTTTGTGTTTTGTTCGCGATCCTTATATTCTTATTAAAATTGAATTAAGATCGGGAAAAATGGCAACGGGAAAAGACGATAAAATTGAAATTAAAGTTGAACCCCTAATTGCAACGGGTCCATTATTAAATATAATACCAAAATTTAGTGAAAACACTAAAAATTTAAATTGTTTTATTTCGAACTGTAAAACTGCGCAAAAACTTGCCAGTCCAGTTCAAGCGCAAATATTATTACCACACGCTATAGCCCAGCTAGAGGGAAAAGCGGCGGCTTTTGCTAATAGTCGATCTTTCGACAATTTAACACATTTCTTAGATGAACTAAGTCAACACTTTAAAAAAAAACGCAACATTAGCGAATTATTATTAGCGTCTCAATATACTAGACAAAAGGGATCTATGAGTCGTTACGTTGATTCATTCAACGAAATTAGAGATGAATTGTTATCAAATGAAACTATATTGAATGATAGATATGGAGTTTTGAAAAGCGAATATGACAAAATTCTTTTGAATAATTTCCTTGTAGGTTTAGAACCTAATTATTATAATAAAATTAGATTAGAGAAACCCAGGAGCACCGAAGAAGCATTTAACTTAGCTCTTGAGGAAGAACGTTCATTGAATTACTATAATAATGTTTTAAATAAATTTTCTGAGCTAAAGGTAAATAAAAATGAAACTCAAAGCTCTAAACCGAGGCTTTCTCAGCCTTCCACCAGCGGAATAAATAACAATCGCAACAACTTCAACCGTAATAATCGTTTTTGTAGTTTTTGTAAAATTCCTGGCCATACACAAGAATATTGTAGAAAAAAGAATGCACCTGATGCATCAACATCACGCGAAAATTTTGATAATAGACGTCGCGTAAATAATTTAAAACGATGTGACGGAAGTCGAGGCCGAGCAGACGACTTCCGGCGACGAAGCGGAAGCCCTGTTGAACCTGCTCGAGTACTCATAAATAACGTAATTTTACCAAAGCGTAATAAGTTGCTTTTTATTAGATATGAAATTGATCAAATAGAAATAAAATTATTGATTGACACAGGCGCTGCAATCTCTACAATAAATTCAACTATTTCAAATTCCTTAACAAATATAAAACTTCATAAAGAAAACATTAGTATAAAAGGAATAGGAAACGAAAAATTTACTTGTTCCGAATATATAGAGTTACCTATACCTTCAGGAAAATATAAACACAAATTTTATGTTATAGACCTTCAAACTCCTTATGACGGAATCTTAGGGTTAGATTTTCTAAAACGATTTAAAGCCAAAATCAATACAGAAAATAATGAAGTTCAATTATTAAAGCCTACTGAAAATCAAATAGAAAATAAAGAAAATTATTCGGGAAAACGGATCATATTATCGGGTCGAACTGAACAAATAATACCGATCCATATAAAAAATGTCGCTGAAGGCGAATACTTACTGGAATCAAGCAAAATAAATGATAAAATTATTTTACCAAACGCACTTATAAATGTTAAAAATCACATCGCATATGTGTCGTGTATAAATACCGTTTGTCGGAACACGGAAATGGATATTCCTGTTCTTAACGCAAATCGTATTAATTTAAATGAAATTCAAATAAATTCAATATTAAATAACTCGTTCGAACGGCGTGAAAAAATATCGAGCCTTCTAAGAACTGAGCATATGAACAATGAAGAAAGAAAAAGTATCTTAAAAATTTGCAAAGAATTTAATGACGTGTTTCACCTGGAAGGAGATCGTTTTACTTTTAGTAACGCAGTGAAACATCGTATTGACACTGGGGACTCTCCGCCAGTTTACACGAAAAATTACAGATATCCACAAATTCATAAAGAGGAAGTGAAAACACAAACGAAAAACCTCTTAGCACAAAGAGTAATAAGACCTAGCCATAGCCCTTATAATTCACCTATTTGGATAGTGCCTAAGAAGGTGGACGCAAGCGGTAAGACTAAATGGCGAATGGTTATAGATTATAGGAAATTGAATGAAGTTACCAAAGCGTATGATAAGTTAAAACCAATAATATTAGAATTATATAATATAGAGATAGCACAATATACTAAAAATCATACTGTTCATTTTAAACCTTTAATAAAGACATTAAGTTTAGACATAGAATCAAAGCTTCATAGTTTACCTAGTTATAATCATGATAATAATAATAATAATAGAGTTAAGCGTGGTCTTATTAACCCTCTTGGGTCAGTATTAAAAACTTTGTTTGGAACAATGGACAACGAAGACCGAACAAAATATTCTAACTTAATAAAACAAATACAAAATAATCAGATTAAAACGCAGTCTATAATTAAACAACAAATGCACGTAACTATGTCAATTATGGGATCTTTTAATAAAACTCTTCAAGATTTAATGTTAAATGATAAAATAATAAAATATAACATGCTTCTCATTAAAGATTACATTCTGAAGAATGCTGTCAAAATCGCTGATTTAGAATTAAAACAAAAAGTTTTTGAACTTCATGAATACATTCTCGACAATTTGATTGTAATAAATAGCAAATTAGATGAACTTATGAACGCCATAGATTCCTCTTACTCCGGTATATTACCTTCTAATATATTAAGTAATATAAATTTGGTTCATGAATTAAATAAAAGTCCAAATGCTGGAAAATTCATAGAGAGACCTAGCATTAATAATGTTCATAGTATAATAAAAACTAGTAAATATAAAGCCTATTTAGAAAATTTTATGTTTGTGTCTATCATGGAAATTCCTTTAGTCGACGAAGAACCTTTTCTTTCATATCAGATATTATCCCTTCCTGAAAAAGACCCCAATTCCTCTCTTTATCATACCCTTTTGGTGCGGAATAAGTATGTAGGGATTACTACAGACCGAAGATTCTACACTACGCTTGACGACCTCACCAACTGTGAAGCCTTCGGAGACGAGAAACTCATCTGTCGAGCACTCTTGATACATGATCAAAATGCCGAGCCTATTTGTGAAACTAGTCTCCTGCAACAAAATAAAGAAAATTACAGGGAATACTGTAACATATTAACTACGAATGGACAATTTAAAACCATTCAATACCTAAAGAAAAACACCTGGCTTATATTATTCTCAGACTCTATTGACATTGTTGAAGATTGTCATAGAAATATTACAACCACGAAGTTCAAAGGAGCAGGGATCCTGACTGTACCAGCGCACTGCACTGCAACATTACAAGCAACAAAGCTTAAAGGCGAAAGCGAACTTGAAACTCACCTGCAGTTACCTGAAATAAAAATAGATATTATAGAAGAAATTTACAATCATCCGTTAATAAAAAAATTACCTGAAATAAAATTGAATCAAGTGAAATATAATCAAGTGAAATTAGATAACCTATACACAGAAATGCAACAAATGAAAAATATAAAACAAGAATTAGATAAGATGAAAGCCACACCTGGAAATTTCCAACAGACAGATACATTATTATTATATTTAGTAGCAATCATAATAATAAGCTACATTATATACAGAAGCTGTTGTCAAGAAAGGATGGCTCGAATCTCTGGACACTGTCATTCCTTAAGATGTCCTGGAAGACGGCGAAACACGGAAGACGTTGAACTGCAAGCTGTAAGCGGAAATGCATCCCGACGTCATCTGGAAGACCCAATCTACGCCTCAGTGGACCAACGAACACCTAGAAATAGACATACTGAAGACGAAGATTAGAAATTAGGCATATTTACATATTATTTTAATTTAGTTTTAAAGTTAATATATAATAATTAGATATTAATAACTTCCCTTGTCGTATATTGTAATAGTTTATTTTAAATTTAAATATTGTTTTATATCAAGTGTTTCTGTCAGTTATTCAGTTTGAAAAATACTCTTGTCTTTTTGAGTATAATTTTCAATCTAGGGCGGGGGGTGTTAAACCCTTGATATTTGAAGCTAGGATAGTTTCATAACTATTAACTATCAATATTCCCATTGTTGTTATTATCATTTAGTAACCTTTTGACATACTAAGTTCACTTATCAATTTGTTAACAAACAGGCATCTGTTTTCCTATGGGAAACAATAATATTATGATTACATATTTTAAAAAGGGCCATCTGTTCTTAAACCCATTTCGAGGTAAACTATCTTAATTACTCTTTTACTAATATTTACAACAGACACCCTTTGTGCTCTCGCGACGTCACCATATGCCCTTGTGCTCCCACGACGTCACCATATGCCTGATTGTACTGAATATAAATAGGACGCTGTAAAATTATTAGTTAGTTCTTACTCAACCACCAACTACGAAAGATGTAGCTAGGTTTATTATTATAAATACATTTTTAAAAAGTCTTCCCGTCGTCTAAATTGTAACATTGCTTGACGGCCTAATCCATCTCTACGAAAACAAAATTTCATCAATTTTCGAAATGCTAATACGGCTCTAAAGAAACGCAAATTCCGATAACGCTACCACCTGATGCACCGATAATTTTAATAAAACTATAAGAACGACTTGAAATTTTCCAAATTTTCTTTCAAAGACAAATAGAATAGAGTGTCACGTAAAAATGACACTTCTAAGGTGGTACTTATTTCAAATGAACGCGACCTTTCCAAAATTAAATGACTATTTATCTGTTTGTATGTAAATTATAGCATTGCATTGTATTTTCCTACATTTTTCAAATTAACTCTTTATAATGTTATTGATTGTAAGAGGTAGCTCTGTGCGCTCTGATATATGTAGTCTGTGACAGAGGCAGTATATACTCTGGGACGAGCCGGATATCATGGCGTTTTGGTTATAACATATTATATTGGAGAATAAATATCTAAAAGCATCGAGCTGGCGTCTTATTATCAAGAACCCTCACATGGCGCTGCGGACCTACGGACTGCATTATAAATAAAGGTACGATAAATAATTACTACGATATAGAAGATGGAATTATTACAACCTCCTCCGCCATTATCGCTTGAAAATTGTAACAAACAGAGAAGCTTTCAAAATTGGAAGCAGAAGTTTGACTTGTACTTTTTGGCAAGTGGAGCAGATCAACGCTTGACCGACGAACAGAAAAAGGCTCTTTTATTACATTGCATAGGAGATGAAGGCTTACAAATTTATAATAGCTTCGAAGATAAAAATGAAATAAATTATAGGGAGGTACTTTTGAGATTAGAAACACATTGTAGTCCACCGTCCAACGAAACTTATAACCGTTACCTATTTTTTTCGAGAAAACAAAAATGTAACGAGGAAATTGAAGAATATCTTACTTGTTTAAAACACCTAAGCTTGGATTGTAATTTTCAAACATTGAAAGACAGTCTAATTAAAGATCAAATTATACTAGGAATAAATGATGACAATATAAGAGAAAAACTGCTGAGAATACCAGATTTAACTTTGAATAAATGTGTAACGTTATGTAAAGCGGCACAGGTAGCACAAAGTCAACTGAAGAATCTAAATAATAGTCATAATTCAAGTGAAATCGGAGCAGTTAATAGGGATCATCGTACGCGAACACCGAGCCGAGAGATGACAGCCAGGGGTCGCAGTAGAACTCCTAGTCGAGCTAAAACAGGAGGGACTAAGTGGCAGTCAAGCAGTAGCAGACAGCTTAGTAATCAACACAGATCTTCAAAGGAGAAACCGGGTGAGAACTTTAGACGTGATATGAGTACATCAAGACCGTGTAGAAAATGCAACAAGTCTCATGCGTATGCACAGTGTCCGGCTTATGGTAAACAATGTATGAAGTGTAATAAATTTAACCACTTTGCAGCATGTTGTACATATAGGTGTTCAGTAGTAAACAAACGAGAAATACAACAATGTAAAATTGATACAGTGTATAAAGTAAATTCAGTAAATAAAGAATGGTATATAAATTTGAAATTAAACAACAAGGACATAAAATTTAAGATTGATACGGGTTCTCATGTAGATATATTAAATAAAAATACTGTGAAACAATTGAAACTAAAATTATATAATTCTAAAAATATAAGATTGACAAATTTTGATGGTTCTGATATTAAAATTACAGGAGCTTGTGATGCAAATATTAGATATAAAGATAATAATTTTATGTGTAAATTCTTTATAGTAGATTTTGATACACCTTGTATATTAAGTTACTCTACTACAGTAAAGCTAGGTATTATAAATAATATATGCACAGTAAACAAAAATGACATTGTAAGTCAATATGATCATTTGTTTTCGGGTTTAGGTAAAATTAATTATGAATATGAGATTAAATTGAAAGAAAATTGTGTGCCTATAGTAGAGAAACCTAGGAAAATTCCTTTTAAATTAGAAGAACAAATAAAATGTGAATTAGATAAACTAGAAAGTTTAGGTGTCATTAGAAAGGTTAATGAACCTACTGAATGGGTTAATTCCATGGTTGTGACAAAAAAAAGTGATGGTACTATCAGATTATGTTTGGATCCACAAAATCTAAATAAATGTATTATAAGAGAAAGATTTAAAATGAGTACTTTTGAAGAATTAGTTGCTAGAATGCCTAATGCTAAGTATTTTTCAGTTCTTGATGCATCTAAAAGTTTTTATATGATTAAATTATCAAAAAAGAGTGAATTATATACTACATTCAATGCTGGTGAGTTTGGTAGATATTGTTATAAAAGGTTACCCTTTGGTTTGAACTCAGCTCCTGAAGTTTTTAGTAAATGTTTTCATGATATATTTAGTAACATAGAAGGGGTAGAACAGTATGTAGATGAATTACTAGTATGGGGCTCATCACAGGATTCACATGACCATAGATTAAGACAAGTTTTAAATAGAGCTCAAGAAGCAGGTGTGAAATTTAATATAAATAAATGTCAGTTTGGTGTTACAGAGGTCAAATATGTAGGTCACATCTTGAGTAGTACAGGTGTACGACCTGACCCAGAGAAAATAAGAGCAATAGTTAATATGAAGGAACCAACTAATAAAAAAGAATTGCAAACTTTTTTGGGGATTTTAACCTATGTATCTAAATTTATACCTAATTTATCAGATATTACAAACTCATTAAGGGAATTAGTGAAAAAAGATTCTGTATTCATTTGGGGAGAGAAACAACAACATGATTTTAATAAATTAAAACAAATTCTAATTACAGAACCAGTTCTTAAATTTTTTGAAATAAATAGTCCTATAACTTTGTCAGTAGATAGTAGTAGCACAGGTTTAGGAGCAGTATTACTGCAACAAGATGCACCAGTAGCTTATGCTTCCAAAGCATTAACTGAGTCACAAAAATCATGGGCTCAGATTGAGAAGGAACTATTGGCAATTGTCTATGCTTGTGAGAAATTCCATCAGTACATATATGGCAAACAAATTAATGTAGAAACGGATCACAAACCATTAGAGCAAATATTTAAAAAATCTATGAATGAAACTCCTTTAAGATTACAAAAGTTAAGAATGCGTATACAGGGTTATGATTTGAATATTAAATATAGACCAGGTAAAGAACTTTTAGTAGCAGATGCATTGTCTAGATCTTATGTACAAGATAATATTTGTAATCAGGATATTGATGAAAAAATTGAAATGCATGTATGTATGATAATAGAAAATTTAAGTATAAGAGATCAAAAATTAAAATTATTTCAGGAAGAAACATCTAAAGATGAAAATTTTGTATTGTTAATGAACTATATTCAAAATGATTGGCCTAAATATTCTGAAATTCCATTCCAGTTGAAATTTTATCATTCTATTAAGGAAAGTCTATCTGTAGCTAATGGTTTAATATTTAAGGATTCTGCTGTACTAGTACCTAAATCTCTACGTTCAGATATGTTGAAACAAATTCACTATAATCACATGGGTTATGAAAAATGTAAAAATAGAATCAAAGGTTTATTATATTGGCCACATATGAATAAAGAAATAGAGGACATGATTAAAAATTGTAATATTTGTTTAGAGCAACAAAAAAGTCATAACTATGAACCTCTTAAGTTAAGAGAAGTACCTTGTAAACCATGGAGCACAATAGGTGCTGATATGTTTTTCTTTAATAATAAAATATTTTTGTTAATAGTGGATTATCTAACAAAATATATAGAATTATATGAATTAAAAAACCAATCAGCTGAGGAACATATAAGAATTCTTAAGATAACTTTTGCTAGATGGGGGATACCTGATTTATTGTATACTGATGATGGTTCTCAGTATAGAAGTTTTGTATTTAGAGACTTTTGTGAACAATATGATTTTAAACACAAGACTTCCACACCTTATTATGCCAGATCAAACGGTATGGTGGAACGTCACATACAAACAATTAAAAGAATGTTAAAAAAATGTTTAAAAGATGGTAAAGATATTAATTTGGCTATATTGGAATACAGAAACACACCAATAGATAATACATTAAAGTCACCTAATGAGTTAATGATAGGTAGACAAGTGTCTTCTTTTTTACCAATAAATAGAAATTATAATGAACATAAATATAGGAAAATACAAAAGTATGTGCAAAGTAAAAATGAGAAATATAAAATGTTTCATGATAGAAAACATAAGGGTAAAGAATTAAAATTTTACAATGAACAAAATGTGTTTATAAGAGATAGGAATAAGAAAAACTTGATTCCGGGTAAAATTATTAAAAAAGGGGGCGAAGATAGAACCTATGAAGTACTATTAGAGAACGGTCAGAAAGTTATAAGAAATAGATACAATATATTTAGAGGATCAAAGTATAAGAAGTTTAGGTCTAAAAATACATATGATTATGATGATGAGGATTTAGAATGTATATTGGAGAAAAATATGAATGTAAACAGGAATATAATTAATGAAAATGTTAATTGTAATAATGATAATTATAATGTAAATGTCGACTGTAATAATGATAGCGACATATCAAGTAATAATACTAATGAGAATAATTACATTAATTTTGAGTATGTTAATTGTGATGAAACTGATAATTTTATAGATTGTACAGAGTTTGAAAACTCTAATATAGAAAATGATTGTATTGGAAGTGCTAATAATGAAAAAGTTAAATGCAGTAGTAAACCTAAGAAAACTGTAACTTTCAATTTAGATAATCTGGATAGTGAAATTCGTAAAACTAGATGTGGTAGACCTGTAAGAAAACCTAATTACTTGCATGATAATTATGTTGATTAATTAAGAAAAGAAAAGGGATGTAAGAGGTAGCTCTGTGCGCTCTGATATATGTAGTCTGTGACAGAGGCAGTATATACTCTGGGACGAGCCGGATATCATGGCGTTTTGGTTATAACATATTATATTGGAGAATAAATATCTAAAAGCATCGAGCTGGCGTCTTATTATCAAGAACCCTCACATTGATTTAACTTTTGTGTCCCATGTATGTATATCTAGTACAAAATATCACTGTCACATTGTTTTCTTTTATGTTGGTGGAACCATTTTAACTTTAACTCAACATTTAACCAAAATTCGATAACAATAATTTTTCTATGTATTACCAAAACGCGAGGGGTTTGCGCACTAAATCACATGCTTTTCTTGAAAACGTTTTGAGTCACAATTTCGACGCTATTTGTATCACTGAGACGTGGTTAAATCGTAATTTTCACGATTCGGAATATGTTGATAGTCGATATGATCTATTCCGATGCGATCGTAACACGGCTGCAAGTGGTCATGAACGAGGTGGCGGAGTATTGATAGCGGTGCATCGCGACTTGTGTCCGCGACACCGAATTGACATGAGTGCGTCACCGCCGGCCGAAGAGGTATGGGTATCAGTGCCCCTGCGCACCCGCGCGACTCACGGTCGATTTCCCTCCGCCTCTTCCTCACCTAACAGCGTTCGACAAAATTTGCATATTATATCAACGTATATCGCTCACGGTCATAATCACGACATGTTATTATCTTCCTTTTATGACAGGGTAAGCGAATTTGTTATTCAAAACCCTGATGATATATTTCTAATATTGGGTGATTTTAATGTCTCTAATGCACATTGGTCTTATAATATATGCACAAATTCCATGCATATACAAGCTAACAATGACAATTTAGCTTGTCTTACCGCTGATTTCATGGCTTTGTCTTTTTTATCACAATATAATAATCAATTTAATAAAAATAATAAACTTTTAGAATTAATATTTTGTAACGAATATTGTCAAGTTTCCCTATGCAATGAGTCATTGGTATCGGATGATCCTCATCACCCTGCAATACAAATATATTTGAAATTATCAACTCCTGTACCACTCAAACCTGCCAGTTGTACAAAGAAGCAGTTTTTTAAGGCTGACTTTGACTCGATTAGGACAGCTTTAAATGCCATAGACTGGGAAAATGAATTGCTCTCTATGGGCGATGTAGATTCGATGACAAACTATTTCTATAATATTATTGATAATTTAATAGACAAATATGTGCCAAGCTGTAATATAAAAACAAAAGAAAAATATCCACCATGGTATACGAAACCGTTAATTAAACTATCAAATGAAAAATGTAAGTCTCATAGAAAGTGGAAGCGTTATGGTAATATGTGTGACTATCAAACATTTTCAATACTTAGAAACCGATTTAAAAAAATGTCAGCAGATTGTTACAAGCAATTTATAAAACATTCTGAAGATAACATCAAAAGGAATCCGAAGTGGTTTTGGTCATTTGTTAAATCAAAAAAAAATAAACATGATATTCCAGCTCAGGTGTTTCATAAAAATAAAACTTTTTCTTGTGGCAATGAGATTTGTGAGCAATTTAATAGATACTTCCATTCCGTTTTCATTTCGTCATCGAGCCTCTCATCAGAAACCACTATCCGCAAAGATAGTATCTCAATTGTTGATATGAATTCTGTAAATGTAAACTTCGACATAGTTTTGAAAGAGCTTAAATGTACTAACATCAACAAAGGGGCTGGTTTTGATGGTATTCATCCAATTCTCATTTCCAATTGTGCTAAAGAGCTAGCGAAACCTGTTACCATATTGTTTTATGCTTCTTTGGAGAAAGGAGTTTTTCCTGCGAAATGGAAATATTCTTTGATAGCTCCTATTCCAAAAAATAGTAGTAGAGATATTTTAACAGAGTATAGGCCAATATCCAAGCTGTGTGTTTTGGGTAAAATTTTAGAAAAAATAGTAACGTCCCAGATCGCTGTTGCGGTTCGTAATTATATATCTCCTCAACAACACGGGTTTTTTAAACTTAGAAGTGTTGAAACCAATCTGGCGACATTTACTGACTATTTACTACAAGCAATGGATGATAATTCACAGGTTGATGTCGTGTATACCGACTTTTCTAAGGCTTTCGATAAAATTAATCATTGTCTGCTCATTGACAAGCTAGCAAGAGCCGGTATACACGGCAATCTACTTAGATGGGTTGAGTCTTACATAAAAAATAGGTTTCAGGCAGTTTGTGTCAAAGGGTATACTTCACAATTTCTTCCGGTACCATCCGGCGTTCCTCAAGGTTCGCATTTAGGCCCATTGCTTTTTTCTTTATATATTAACGATATAGGACATGCAATAAATAGTCAACACTTACTTTATGCTGATGACGCAAAATTATTTAGAGTTATAAAGTCCCATGACGATTGTAAAATGCTTCAAGAAGACTTGGATTCGTTGAAGGAATATTGTTCATCAAATCAACTATTCTTGATTATAAAGAAGTGTTTCATAATGACATATACACGTAAAAAGCATCAGTTTGACTTTCAATACACATTGGAAGGTACCGTAATCAAACGTGTGACTAAAATTAGAGACCTAGGAGTAATTATGGACTCCAACTTATCCTTTAATTTACATATAGACCACATATTGAATTCTGCTTTTCGAAGTCTAGGATTCATACTTAGACTAAGTAAACCATTCTGCAAAACTATTACTCTAAAAATTTTGTATTTCTCTTTCGTTCGATCTCTTTTAGACTTTTGTAGCATCATCTGGAATCCATATTACCAAAAACATATCAACAGACTTGAAAGAATTCAAAAAAAGTTCATTAAAACTCTGAATTTCCGCAATAACATACAAAATGAATCATATAACGATGCCTTGACCAGATACAAACTACTAAGCCTTTCTAATAGGCGCAAAATGTTTGATATTATTTTCCTTTTCAAAATTCTCAACTCACAAATTGATTCATCTTTTCTTCTTAGTAAAGTCTCCTTTTTGGCACGCATTCGTCTTCCAGTGCGCTCCTCACGTAAATTATCATTCTTTGTTCCTCCAAAATTGCATAAAAATTATACACGAAACTCTTACTTTTATCGTTCCACCAACATTTATAATAAAGAATTCTCCGAGCTTGATCTCTTTAATTTGTCAATTTCTGTATTAAAGACAAAGTTAAAAGATATGCTATGTAATTAGATAGTTTTCTTAAGAGCGATGTAAGTATATAATTGTACAAAGTCATTCTTTTGCCGAATGTTTTTGTTTTATATGTATGCGTGTCTTATCATGTAAATTCTCTTATGTATTTGATTCAAAAAATGTAACTTTTAGGTACTATTGGTCTGTAATTTAAAGCATATTTAATCATACACACTTTGTTATGTAAATGACTGTTTGATACCAAAATAAATGAAAAAAAAAAAAATGTTAATTTGTACGAGTAGTAATATGTATTCCTAGCATGACAAGGGTAGCGGGTGCGCTCATCTCATAATCTCACTCTCGATCCGAGAAAGTGACATTTAGGTGTAGACAAAATTTTCGTCATGCTACGCGTGCTGGCAAGTCCAATTTTATTTATTTATTTTTGAATTTATTCACTTGACACGGCAGAATTGTGCGAAATGCGCAAATAAGCCATTATTAATAAAAAAAAGAAGTCAAACTTTTGGTCTGCCATTTTTGCCGCTTGTTTTTGAATTTCGGTAGGAACACCGTCATCTTTCAATAATTTCATTTTTATTTTACATGTAATGATTTATTTATATTCATCATCATTTCAGCCGAGAGACGCCCACTGCTGGGCATAGGGCTCCCCTAATTGATATTGATCGAAGATATTACCTTAACTTAAGTAATTTTATCATTTGACATTGGCAGAATTGTGAGAATCACTTAGATAAGCCATTAATAAAGCAAGAAGAAGGCATTGTTTGGTGATTTAGTGTATTCCAAATTGTTATTTAACTTAAGATTGTTTTTGTAATAGGTAATAAAATCTAATCGAAAATTAACCGTTTGATACTTTTGAAGAAAATGTTACCAAAAATAAGTATAAGGAAAGTGCAGCCGGCCGTGCACGAAGGGAATGAAATTTTTCTATCAAAACGCAAATAAAGCACGAATGTTAAGAGCCCACGAAAATGTATAATTTATTCTGTTTTTCAATAAAACAGTAATCCTTAACCTGTGATTTCAACTGTCAAACTTTCACAATATATTTGTTTTATTAATATTTGGGAAACTAACATTATTTTTACACAATTAAATACAATGTCACAAATCAATTAAGTTTCCAAAGCATGAAACGTGTTAATAGCTAAAAATAATTTAAAAAAAGGGACCAGCCGTTGGAAAATATCAGATTAGAAATTTGAATCCTCACTACATGAAATATTAATATTTTTATGGTAAAAAGTTGAAATAGTTTCAAAACCTCAATAAAATTTTTAAATTGTAATTTCACGAAGTTTTTATCGTCAGATTTTCGTAGCTTAACTTCAAACTCAGGAAACCATGAGGCAAGTGATCTTCCATTTGACCAAATACCTCGTAGTTTCCAGAATGCGTTGAAACCTCAAGAGCAAGATCACATTCAGAGACTCCTGAAATAATTTAACTATTTTTCATATATAATTTTTTTCATATTGACATTTATAACACAACATGCTTTATGATGCGATGTTTTTTTTTTTCAAAAAAATTAAGAAGTCCATGCAACTGTTTTGAAATTCTGCCTAAAATTCTTTTAAGGGTCTAATTCCAGTTTCTTCTCAACAAGACAGTCATAGAAAAGATATAATAAAACCAATTTAATAAGTAATTCTTATAATCCATAATATGATAATCAGCCTTTACTCAAATTAAAGATATGTCTATACATCCACTCTCTAAAACAGGAATTGAACAGTGCTCAGGAGATGCCTGCTTCTGCAGTGAAATAGTTAACATTAATTACCTTATAATAATTTCATATGCTATAAGTGTTGCAGTCAATCTGTGAGTTCTCAGTCTATTCAAATATAAATAATCAGAGTATATTAGTGATGCAGATAATGTTGGCTATGAACAGAGCATAACAGGGGTTTTAAATGATGCTAGGTTATCTATTGGAGCTTAATATTTAATTATAAATAATTATTGTCCTTAAATAATTTCTGAATATTCAGTTCCATCTGATGTATTCTCATTTTGTATATTATTTGTAAAATTAGGTATTTGTTTTTTTCTTCTAGAACAAAATTTTTTTAAATGTGCTATTTATCTATTTTTAAATTTGATAAATTGTATGAAACGTTGCCATGCTTCATCAGAAACAAAATCTTCTCTCGAGACATAAGATGATGGACGTTGTCTGTTCATAAACCAAAACTTTTCCTTCCGTAGAGCACTCTCTTTAGTTCTAGATTGTTTTCTGAAAAGAATTAATTTAATAATATCAGTGTTAATCCAAATATCGCTAATCCGATCCCATATTACCCACTGTAAATATTAGTTGACATTTTAAAATTCACACTATTCTTGTGAGGAAATGAGAGATCTAATCCGATCCCATATTACCCATGTAAATATTGCAAACAGTTGATGCTTTCTTATTAGCTTTTTCTTCATGTATTCCAAGAGCTTCTACCCATTTCTGCTTCAGCTCACTATTTGCAGGAAACCTACAGTTGAATGAAATATAAAATTTAATTCAATTTCATTAACAATGAAACTTGAATAAAATTTTACTGTTTACTATAAATACTCATCAGAATACACTATTTAGATAATTCTTACTTGTGAAAACTGCGAGTGCCATCGCCAGGGATAGGCTGTTTTTTACAAATTACACAATTTTTGAGGCAGAGCAAGGCAATTCAGTTCATCAAATAGTATACAATTATACGTCGAATCGCATATTCGACGAATACAATTCAATTCAGTTCGGATTTTAATACGAACGAATATTTCTTGCGCCATAGTGTCTTATAGTTTAGTTGCGGCGACACAAGATTTACGTTTACTGCGCAACAATTAGATATATATTGCTCCGTCAAATGGATATCAGGAAATTCTCTGAAAGAGGCGAGCGAGTCAAAACCAGTGGCGGACTAAGGGGGGGCGGAGGGGTCGGTCCGCCCCAGGCCTCTTATCCTGGGGGGCCTCCAAATGGCTGAAAGTTCCCTTAATCAAATCATAAATTGGGGTTGTACTGCCTTATCTTTCTTAGTTTCGTAGTTTTAGCAGGCGTCTTAGCAGGGGAGGCGGTGTAAACACAAAATCAAGTTTCTGCACCAGTTGTAGGTACGGACCTAATGCCGCCCCAGGCCCCCGACAGGGTTAGTCTGCCACTGGTCAAAACAAAACACATATCATATGAACCTAATATGATTATTTGATTTTCAACACACTTGCTCATAAAGTGGTTGTAATTTCACTGCAATTAGACTAATAATGACACCTATAATCAAACTGTGACTTTTTCATTGCTATTATTCACAAGTGAGTTATAGGTTTTTTTAATTTTATCTACTTAATATACCATAATGTACTTTTTTTTAAAGGGGCTCTCTTGTAATGTAAGTTCTTTACCATATCACTTACAATATTTAAAGTTATTAATTACAGGACGTGGTTTTGTTATAATTGTAAGGGTAATTTTGTGTATCCATTTTTTAGGAACAACACGCGAAAACAGAAAAAAAATATCGGGAAGTAGCAGTGGAAGCGACGAAAATGACAACCATGATAAAACTACTCATGTAATGAGTACCAAGATCATTGCATGCTAACATTGGACAAGCGTCACATTCTCTAGCAGAACCTGTAAATATATCTGTTGCCGACTATTCTTCTTCATCGACATCCCAACAAACTTATGATATCAACGTCGATCCTGAAATTATAGTGGACGATGGCTATCATGAAAATGATCTGTGTCGTTATGTTGGGTTGGCTACCCAGCTATCGACGGAAAAGAAGAGGGAGTTGTTACAAAATCCTTGGATCCCGCCCAGAAATTACGATTTTGAAAGTGATGCAAGCCATTTGAGAAGAAAATTTTATTCTTGTTTTGTATTTTGCGGTACACATGATATGCCTCTTAGGGGAAAAAAAGCAGGTGAGGGTGTTTTATTAGATTTATTAAAGTTGAGAATCAATTCCGGGGACGACAAATTAAAGAGTCACCTGGAAAAGTGCCGTCGCAATGCAGTTTACACATCGCCAAAAATACAAAACGAATTGATAAATTTATGTGGCGAAGTTATTAAGGAGATGATGTCGCCGACGCGCGCACTCGACTGCGTATGAGTTTATTTGTAACTAGTGGCCGCCAGCGACTTCGTCCGCGTTTTCCATTTTTTCTTCGCTCCCAATAGTTGCAGCGTGATGTTATATAGCCTAAAGCCTTCCTCAATAAATGGTCTATTCAACACAAAAATAATTTTTCAATTCGTACCAGTAGTTCCTGAGATTAGCGCGTTCAAACAAACAAACTCTTCAGCTTTATAATATTAGTATAGATGGAATACTGGCCAGAACAATCCTTCTAGCATGATTCAGTATTCACGCGCGATGGCTTATTATTAGCGTATTTCATGTATAACTTTGGTGTTTCTATACCGATTTCCATGATTCTTTTTTATGGAATACTTAATACTGTTAACTTTTTTAATTAGGGAACTAAGTGTTATGAACGTAAGAGTAGACAATAGACAAATACAATCGGGAGTTACACGTGTTATTGTGAGTAAACCATATTTTTTCCCTTCACTGCTCTGCTCCTTTTGATTGTAGCGTGATGAAAAGTATACTATAACCAGCTCAGGAGTATGAAAAATAATTGTACCAAGTTTCGTTAAAATCCATCGAGTAGTTTTTGCTTCCGTAACGGTTATACAGACAGACAAAAATTTTACTGATTGCATTTTTGGCATCAGTATCGATCCCTAATCACCCCCTGATAGTTATTTTGGAAATATATTTTATGTACAGAATTGACCTCTCTACAGATTTATTATAAGTATAGATTAAAACAATTTAAGATTAAACAGGTACGGTCGGCCAAGAAAGTGGTCTACCAGTTTTGACAACATTTCCCGTGTCTTTCAAGCATCGCTAAAGGCGAATCTTAGAATTGCATACAAACAATAAAAGAGATGCACAATGCTGACGTGTTGTCGTAGAGCACAAATGTTATTTTGACCTTTGCAGCCTATGCATTAGATAATAATTTGCAACAACAAACAGTCTTCACAATATTTCATAAATATAAAATTTAAGTAGGTCACTTCAAAGTGGAAACTATTTTGTTACGAAAACTCTTTTACTGAAAAAGAATATATCACTTGACAATTCATGTCAAATATTTTCTCGGCATTTTCCGTAGGTATTTTCCGAGATCGCCATCTTTCATTCATTTCATTTTATATGTAGAAATTTATTCACATAAAAAAAAGAAGTAGGTATTTTCCTAATTAATTTATACTACAATGCCCCGAAATTTATCCATTAACGAAAGAGCACAAATAATCGCATTACACAATGATGGTTTGAATATTAGTGAGATTTCTAGAGAATTAAATGTGTCGGTAAGTATTATTATGTCTGACGTGAGTTTAATGTAAAATCTCAGACCAAGTCCGAGTGTAAATTTTTTTTATTATTTTTTCTGTTCATATTGTGGCGACTGATACATAGCGACATCTAACTCATCGCACTAACATCGCCACAACAATCGATAGCGAGAAGACTAGCATCGTCACAGCCATCGATAGCAAGACGAACTGCAATAAGTTTCAACAGCAAGTAACGAGATGGCGCTGTACCAATACAAGCAGCATAAATTAATAACTATAAGACATTTAGAACAAAGAAACCTACATCGCACAGAATAAGTTTCATTACCAATTAACATAAATAGAACGTCCAACCTACATCGGTTGGACCGCGGTCCCCGGGCTAACTACAACTAGCTCTGAGGGAGACAAATATCCTTTAGTCTCCCTGGCCAGTTGTCTCCATCACCACACTAGGGACCAACATTCAATCATACGGTTCCTAAAATATTTTATTTTTGATTATAGAGACAAGCTGTCCGTCTTTGGATAAGACGAGAAAGCGAGGAGGGGAATTTGAACGCTCGGAGTCGTAGCGGTCGTAGACCTGAAATATCAGATACCCAGCGATTCTTCATGAGACGGAGTTATGAGGAATCTGGCTTTATACCAACGCGTTATTTTGCCGACATATTTGACGTGACTCTCCAAATCATTAGAAACCATTTACATTACATGGGCTTACATCACAGGCGTTATGCAAAGAAAATTTATATGACTGACGCTCATAGAATGGCCAGATTAAATTTCGCCAAAGAATATTTGGATTTTGATTGGAGTAACACTGTTTTCGGTGACGAGAAAACTTTTAAATCCAGTCGCTATTCATTCCTGTTATCCGTTATCTCAGTATATTCAGACCTATAACACGCATAGCTTCTTACGCATAGCATTTCACTACCTACTGATTTTTTTTATTTGTATTAAAATATAATTAATCTACATTCTAATGTAGGATATTTGTAGACTATAAGACTTTATTTACGATATTCTAACTCTAAAGTATTTAAACATACAAACAGACAGACAGAAAAAAAATATTTTTGGCTTCTATTAGTCTTATGAAGGCCGTCCATATATTTTTTTTCCAAAATATCTTACAAATGTAACCTTGTTACATTTTTATTATAGGTATAGATAATTACTGTCAAAGGTTACGTCAAAATGATGAAGATAGCAATAATGACGTGTACTTGACGTGTCAAAAAATTAATGCTACGGAAAATTAACTTTGTTGTTAGTTGACGTAACACGCGAAATTCAACTTAGGGTGGTAGACCACTTTCTTGGCCGACTGTACATACCTAGAGGCAGTGTTCTAATCACTCTTTCAGCTCTCACTTGTCAACCTTACCTACACTTCACCTCCACAAGTCCAGGGTGTCGATATGCCGGCCACCGCGTAAAACACACATCTCCTTTCGACTCGACACAGACCGTGTTACTCTCGACGTAAAATAGTGATGACGACTGGTTTAAAAAAATGCAATTCTATTTAGTCCGTCAGTCAGGTAATATAAAAATATTAGATACGTATTTTTTTACTTCAACAGGCATTAAAGTTGAGGAGTGGGGCCTCGCTACGTCACAGTTTAGTAGAAAACGTACCATAATGTGACGTCATGCGAAATTTCAACTCTATGTAACGCCGCAATTTTATGATTAGGAAAAAAATACGTGTTTAATAGTTTCTAACACTCTACCTGACGGACAAACAAACAAAAATTTGTCGTCATCCCTATCATAACATCCTCTGTCTGTGGAATAGGTGTTCGGCCGGCCTTCCTTTGGCACACTATGGAATGAACCAGTTGTATGTAACCGATTCACAAGTGCCACGAAGCACCGGTAAGAAGGAAGACGTTGAGGGTTTTCAGATCTTCCTGATACGTGACGTTCGTCATAAAGCCGCCGAGCCGCAGCAAGATTACAGTCACAAGCATCAACACACAATATCATCTCGTAATATTCGGCATGAGTACGAACACATTGCACTGACCGCACACAAACACAACACACAGGTAAACAGAATGAGTATGAAAAACAAACCAAAAGTTCCGAAAGAACGAAAACGTAAGTTGACCTTCTAAATTTTGAAAACTCACAAGTACACCGATGATAACCTCGGACGCGACTGAAGCGATGACCAAAACTACATAGGTAATTATTGCAAATCGAACACCAATGTACCTAAATCAAAAGTGCACCGATTTAGGGTTCCGCGTCATCAAATTCTGTGTTAGGTACCTACCTAACACAAAATTGTTATTTTATTATTTAATTAAACAATGAAATTTCCAAGTAACTTATTATACCAGCTTTTTACTGACGAAATTGATAATTAGGCTGTTAACTAATTATTACAATTTTATTTACGCTTTAGTAATAGCGAGATATTTAGATTATTAATATCACTGTATAAATCCGTATTTTATTGTTTCGTGAAAAAAGCACTGCTTTGTGAAATAAATAACAAAACTTCAAATAGATTAATCTACAGAACCTTACCGACACATCAGAAACCCGAGTTTCTCAATACACGTACAATTTCGTAGTCTGTCGCTCCTTCTTGCATAGACTAATGTTAGCAATATTGCAGACATCTAACTTCATTCAAAGTATTTTGCAATTTCTTTTTTATTTTGACTGTATTATTCGAGAAGTTTTCTTAATAATAGTTTTTGAAACACCGTTAATCACAAGATTGGTGTTCTTTTACGGTTAAAGTCATTTACTACTAACTTTTTCTTTGTTTTTGACACAAAAAAATACTCTCGGATGCACAATTATTCTAGGCATTTATCTTTAGATCTATTTAACTTCTGTTATTTTTTAACACATGGAGTCGGTGACCAAATACAACACAACAGCTGTTCTTAGGGTTATCAGCGTACAGTTTTACTTCGAAGAAAAAAGCTAAATATCTAGGTCATGTGCTGGGTTTCAGACTTAGGGATATTTGTTCTGGGTTCTATTCATCATACTGTATATACCATATTCGGGATTATACAGGTATTGCCAAAGATGCTGTATAACACGTACTTTAATTTAAGCGTATTTAATCAATAAATTACAGCTATATACAATGATAGTTAAAATGTCACATACCATAGCATCTTCATATATTTTCTATATAGTCGTGACGTAGCGAGCCCTCCCTTCTTGACTTCAATGCTTATTACCTAAGTGATTTCTTGTTTAATTGAAGCAAAACAAATCTGATAAATTTTACTAGTATACTCTACTTTTTCATCATCCTCATTATGGAAATTTAACTTGGTCAAAAATGTTTTGTTTTGGAGAAATAATAACCTTCAGGCGTCATATTAATTTGTACTAGTAGTAAACTGATGCCATTAGTAAGGATTATAAATAATACTAAAAGCTGCACTGAAAATTTTATTTTATTTAATAATAAATAATAATAATAACTTTTGAATAAGATTTCACAAATCCTGTATAAATAAATTGTAATAGCTGGAGCAAATGCTCATGTGTTAAGCTTGAAAATTGAGTATAAATTAATCCAATCCATTTCTTCTTTTAGGAAAAATTTTTTCCTCAGCTAGTTCAACCTTTTGTGCAACTTCAGCTAGTTGTTCTGATGCATGTGAAGCTGCAGCTCCACAAGTTTCAGCTAATTCTTGTACACCGTGAGAGACCTGTACAGAATTTTGTATTCATTTTAAGGACACTTAAGTTTAATATAACAAATTATTTCATTAAGTACGTATGTTGGCAAAAAATTTTGCCTAAGGGAGTCTACACTTCTTATGTACATGAACCAACACGACAACCTCCGTAGCCGAGCCGTTCGCACGCCAGTTTCAAGGTGTTGCAATCTCCGAGATTTGATTCCCAGTCTGGTCAATGTAGAAAATTAACTTTTCTATATTGTCTCGGGTCCAGTTGTTGTGGTACCTTTGTTGTCTCAGATACTCCATAATTTACACAGGGGCTTTAGCTTCTCATGTTGAAATCTGAGCAATGTATGTGACACTGTCTTATATTTATTTTTTTAACACAACAATATGCCCTTGAGTGATAGGTGTTAAAATTGTAGCATTAACATATAATGTTATATGAAATAAATTGAATTACTATTGTTTTATACAGCCATTTAGTCATTACCTCTCAAAAGCCCAGAGGTTCCAAAACAATTTTTTCTCGTAGATCATTAAAAAAAATACTGGTTTCGGTGGACGCCTTACTGCTATATTTTTACCATATTCCTAAAATTCGCCCAAACTGTGAAGAAGGTCTAACGATGGAAATTGGCGTCGCGGGTGAGTTCCAACCCTAAATTCGGAGTGGTAAAAAAAAAAAAATTTCTTGCGATCTATTTATTGAAATAATAATGATAACAGACTTACAGCCAGTTGCACCAACGTCCATTAAATTTTTCATTAGTTTAAAGTATAAATTAATAAAAAATTTAATGGACCCATATAAATTTGAGATTCATTAAAGCTTAAAGGTGTAATTAAACCTTAATGGACGTTTGTGCAACGGACCGTTAATAGAATTAAAATGAAAGACTAATAATGTTACGTAACTTCAACAATGCAAATCTATAATAAAAAAAAATACCCATAATTTTAATGGGATGGATGTACTTGATGGATAGACAGCAAATTATCAATATTTGGCTTTAGTCTCCCCGTTCTGTAATGTTTTATCTGCTCCTTTTATTTTTGTTAATAGGTTTGTAACGATACTAAAACTTTTGTGACAAGGTATGGAACGAGGGAAACGCTATCAAAAATTTTCTCGCAATTTCCCACAGCCCTGGATATTTTTCAGGTATTTCTGCCTGCAGCCAAAATTTTTGATAGCCTTTTTTCAATCGCACATTCAGCTCTTCATTGGTGCTGAGCTCGAGTAGTTCCTCTTGTAATACCATAACCGCCACTTCCGTTTCATCAACGGATTTATGATCCATGTTTTTGAACTCTGTATGTCTAAATATCTTCATCAAGACATGCTGTATGTGACAAGTTTGGAAACTGTGAGAATACGCGCCGACTAATATTTTGCTTATGATGGCTTATAAATCCACGATAACGTCCGACCATGGCGGGAGCTCCATCTGTTGCCACCGAAATGATGTTTGTAAATGGAATCGATTTTTTCTGAAAAAGGTCACCCAGTAGCTTAAATATTGATTCGCCTTTAGTGTCCGACTCTAAAGTTTTCGCGAATAGAAGCTCTTCATGGATTTCTTCGTCTGTAATAAATTGAACATATGCCACTAATAATGCTTCATTACCAAGTAAAGTTGACTCGTCCAGTTGAATAGAAAAATGAGTTGTTTGTAGATAATTACACAAGAAACTTTCAATATCAGAGCTCATTTCATCAATACGTCTTTGTACAGTGTTGTTAGTTAAAGGAATTCTTTTAAGTCTTCAACAGTGGGTAAAATTAAATTTTCTCCGATGGTGTGCGGTTTCCCAGATTTCGCAATAAGCAATGAGATATTGTAAGATGCCCGCAAGCCATTATTGTTACTTTGAGTTGTTGAAGCAAACATACTGTGGGTCTCTTTTCATATTTTTCCTTCAATGTTTGAAAATAGTTTAAATCTTTATCTATTTTATCAGGATGACACCTTCTTAGATGGTCTTCGAGCTTCGATAGTTTCATGGAGTCATTGCTCAAATTTTTGTTGCATAAAAGGCATGTCGGAAATCGTTTATCTGCCTTTGATGGAAGAAAACCAAATTTCAAATAATCAATACTGTAATACCAACATTTTTTCTTAGATTCAGCCCTGTTTCGTATCAGTTACGTACCTAAAAAAATTATCAAGTGTATAGTATAGTATAGCTAGAATAATTTACTTTCTGCCAAGATCTGAATGAAAACAAAAAATGAAATAAGTATATAATTACAAACATGCAGGTCAATCATATATCCCTGCTTTAGTGAATAACTAACTACAGCCGGGTAAATAAATAATTGTATAATAAAAAGTTCAAAATAAATCTAATAATGGACCTGTTCAGTATTTAATTTTTATTAGGTACATACCTACTATACGCAAACATAACAAATATAATATTATTAAAATCAAATAGGCAGGGAGATACTTACTTTTCCGGAACCGGCAAACACTGACATAGATTCACTCACACTTTTCTCTTCAAAATTCCAGAAACAAATGCGTAATGTTTGTCATTGGCATTCATATTTATATCGGTGAAGAATCAAACAAGTTCATACAAGATTGTGAGCACAGCAGAAGTGGTATTTCATAGCTGTGCAGGTCTGAACAAGTATCGCGTGCGGGCGGGCGACGGTGGCGCATTACAAGTATCGACACTGGTTGTACTGAATATTGAAGAGCAAGTTTTTACAAGTAACACATATTGACCTTCTTACAATATTATTACCTACCTGCACATTAATATGTAAGTAAGACCAAGCTAACATTTTTGTTCATTACTATCGAAACCAGATAATTTTAATATTAGACTAACAATAAATTTTCATAGAACCCAACAACTTGTGAACCACTATTTTTATTTCACGCCAACATAGTTTGAATTTTTTTGTTCTTTTGAATTTTACAATCAATTTTATGTAAATAGACTTGGGGATTGTGTAATTTTTAAATATTTTCTTAAAGATAATCATTATTTTTAATTATCAACATTACAAATGTTTTTGTACTGATCTTCAATAACAAAACTATATAAAATATCCATTAAATTATTAATAACTTGTAATTAGGTTGAATTAGATAAAAAAGTGTATATAAGTTTATTGAAAAATAATTTATAATTTTTAAACTACATTTACCATGTCAGCTTCTGCCTTAACTTCAGCTGCAGCAGTGTGCATGCGGTCTACAGCCTCTTGCATTTGAGGAACTTGCAAGATCGCCTCAGATTCCAGCACTGGTGCAGTCTACAAATATTTCATCCATTTAAATATTTATTTAGATGACACTAATTAGACCATTTAATAATATTATTCTTTTTCTTAAGGTAGTACCTGTTTACATCGTTGCATACAATGACAATGATGTTTAATTATAGGCTCTGCAGCAACTACTTCTCTCATGCGCATATCATTTTGTTGTATCTGATAAAACAATCAAAATTAAAATAAAATAATTTAAGTCTTGTTAACGACACCATTACAAAATTATTATGATATATGTCCCATACATA
The DNA here is from genome assembly GCA_918026875.4 of Diatraea saccharalis. Taxonomy (NCBI): domain Eukaryota; kingdom Metazoa; phylum Arthropoda; class Insecta; order Lepidoptera; family Crambidae; genus Diatraea; species Diatraea saccharalis. Next base: position 5,932,351 of record OU893341.1, on the reverse strand, counting down.
CGTTTTCAAGTAAATTTGGATCTGTATAATTGTTCAACTCAGTTGCTCTTTGCATAGCCTCGGGCAATTTTTCATAGCCTGCAACTGCATTGTTGATTGACTGTGAAGTATTTAGAAGATTCGCAGTTATGGTATCCCCTTGCTGGTTGTCCACTGGGGTAGTGGAAGTTAAACCTAGTTTAGCTTCAAGTTGTTCAATTCTGCTTTGTAAAACAGCTATAGTATCCATTTTATGGCTGAAATAAAATATTAGAGTAGAAAACTACCGCTATAGAACAGGAAAACAACAACCTATATTAAATAAAATAAATGACTGTCGATAAAAAAAGAACTTTCAATTCAAGTTTTCAATACAAATGTACGTAGAATACACAGACTTAGTAGGTATCAGACGACCAACTTCCTAACAAAAAATTTCTTCGTAGAACGTGATTGGGAGCCAGTGATACATGACAGCTTCATTCGTTTTAAATATATAGATCTACTATCGGCAAAGGCATTTAGCTATACAGCCCTGTTTTGGGTAGGTACCTAGCCGTCTTCCTAGTTTCCACATTATTTTTACTTTAATTTAAATTCCTTTTTTGTTTTAATACAACAATAACAATAAAGCAGACTGATAAGTCTAGCTTATTATTATTGTTGTATTAAAACAAAAAAGGAAAAACGAACACGTAAATGAAACACACATTTTTCCAATATTATTTATTGAATAATTTATTTTTTAACTTATTATATTTTTCACAGCTTTCTTCTGCATTCTCGGCAATTCTTAGCTACGTTTTTTTAGTGGCACAACCTTATGAAACTTTTCAAGGTAATCACATTTTTTTTTATGAGGGCACTGATATTTGCATACCTTTTTATACACATATTTAAGTTTTTCTAAAATTTCAATTGCCTTTGGCCAGAAAGAATGATGCTCTTTTCCTTTATGCTTTTTTTGTTTATCGATGCTCCATTGACACTATCAAATAATTGGTCAAAGAATGAAACAACTTCAGCTGTATTTCTTAATGTTGTGCTGACGGGCCTGCCATCCACATAAGTTGCTGCAAATTAAAATATTCATACAATAATTGTATGAAACTTGATTCAAAACTATTAACTGTTAGTAAATTTCATCTAATACTCACAGAAATTTGCAGTGTAAGACAAAGCTGCAGACATATTTTTACACAATTTTTTACCTGCAAAAAGAGATATCATATTTAAAATTATCTTCATTAGAGAATCATTATTGTAATTTAAGTGTAAACTATATTAACTACTTGTTACATAATTAAAAATACAGGTCATTGAATCAACACTTGCTCTGATAGAGAATATAGAAGCTGAATACAAATTATTTCTTTTATTTATACTAATTTAAGTTATACTAATATAATAACCAATGCATTACCTTCATCATTTTAATTTTATCAGGTATAACTCATTGGTCATTTAATTTATGACGTAGCCCAGCTTCAGTGTGTTGACAGTCTGTCTCATAGACATAAATAATATCATGCCATTTTGCAAGTTTACTATCCAATATTAAATTTTTTGTTAAAAAATTGTTCCTGATGCATTTTATCAAGTGTGTAGAATCATAATGTTCAAATCCACCCCACATATTTTAAGAATGCCAACTGAAACAAAAATTTAAGAACTTCTTAAAACATAGATAACAATATAAAAATAAGAACCTTCACTACTTTCATTAAATCTATTAGTTTTCTTTCATATAAATATAATTCTCTGTACCAACCTGTGATTTCAATTTAAAATTTGATCACACTAAGTGTCTTCTTTTAGATTTTTGAGTGCTGATTGGAAAGCTGAGCCTTGGTCATATATTATTGCGATGGGATTAAGGTCCAATTCAACAACTTTTTCTACTACTAACTTTAAAATATTCTTGATGTACAGTAGATGTCGCTCCTTGACAGAAATACTAACATAAAGGCTGTTGCCACTTGTAAACAGCACCAACATAAATACAAGAGTATGATCTGCAAAATCCACTTTCTTTTCTTGGTGTTCTACAAATCCATTAATGTTATCTTTAATCCTTATTACTTTTATTATACGAAAGTGCTGTTTCTAATGACATCTCATCAAATATAATGGAGCATATTTTTTGGAGTTTCATTTGTCCACCTGAAAAAATAAATTCAAATAGGTAGGTACATATTATTATTTGGTAGTAATACAAAAAATTATAAAAGTAGTATGAAAAACCTTATATGGAATATATTTACCTCTTACATGAAGCCTGGTTCTATGATCGATTTTCTAATCATAGTATTCAGTGTAGTTTTGGATGATAAAATAAAAAATTTTGCTTAAAAATCAATAACACTTTGGACTCTGCTTTGATATTGATAAAGCAATTATCTTTTCTTCGGTAGTGAATCACCTCTCATGTTTATTTTTAGAGCACATGCTCACTTGCATTTCAAAAACATTTTTTGCAACTGTGTTCATTTTTTGTCGGAACTTTTCAAATGATAACTTTTTACAAAACTTAAAGGTATTTAAGTATTCTTAACTTTATTATGAAAGTTCAACTACGTCTTTGGCTTGTTATATTCTTCATAAATTCTCTGGTATAAAGGTGACAATTGGCTTTATTTGGTAATAAGCCTTTTCCTTTTTGTTTGGGTACATTTCACAGGGTCTGTAACATCAAAAGTATTCAGTGAATTTCTCTATTAGAACTACTATTTGATTGAAATAAAGATACACTAAAGAAAGAGACAGGTCTTACCAGATAATTTAGTTTGTGTCATATTTTAATCTCCAGAGCAAGCAACTAATTGAGTAAACTCAGTGGCTGCAGACACGGGAGTCTCAATTTGTTCTTTTAAAATTACACCACCTATGAAATCAATATTGATTATGTGTGTAAGATTAAAAAACAGGATATAATCTTAGATGATATTAGAAATATGTTATTTATATTATCAATTTATTCTCTGATCAAAATCACTTCTAGCGTGCCCGCTAGAATTAAGTAACTTAATGTCATTTTTCTTTATGTGTGTAAGAAAGAGAGATCTACTAGACTTTTTTAAAGCAAAAATCTATATTAAAATACACCAAAACTGCAGCATGAACTTTGTTATCTAAATAAAATAAATTAAAAACAAACCTCTGTTCAGTTCCACTTTCTAATATGTGTGGTCAACATGACTTTTTCTTGCATAGCTGTGTTCCCAAGTGAATATAATTTCTGTAATAAAAAAAAATCTAATGAAGAATAGCGGTATTCCAAAACACAACATAAAGTGAAGATACATATCATTTTAATTACATTATCTAAAGGTAATAGCAGATTAAACCAGCCTTACCAGTATTGCTTGAAGAGGGTAGGCTGATTGAGAGCCCATCATCAATAAACAATGACGGATATGCATCACCCAAGAGTCATGATTTTGGAGTGATGAATCTTGGTACAACGTGTTTGCTACAAATGACACTTCTGCCTGGATTAAAATTTTCAGTACCACACACAGCACTAAGACATTGTAACCACTTGGAGAATCTTTTCTCGTTCACTAGAATCTTATAAAGAATAGCGTCCTGTTCGTACTTTAACAATGCGTGTAACACAACCATAACACAACACACCAATTTCTTAGGCATCTTCTACAAATAAAAATACTTCGAAAAATGGAGAGTTTATATTACAAATAAAGCGAAGACGGTAAGCACAAAAGAAACTTTACTCAATCACTTGTAATTCCCTGATATGTAGGTACATACTTTAGTCTTCTTCTTCTTTTATTAATGGCATATCTGCGCATTTCACACAATTTTGCCAATGTGAAATGAATAAATTAATTCCAACATGTAAAATGAATTAAAGATTGATTAAAACATTACTATCTTTACTCTTTGTTGTAATGACAGTTTCTGTCAGGTGTCATGTCTCCATCTACTGACAGGGGTGAGGGGCGTGAGGAAATGTCATACATCACTGGACCCCTACGCGATTGGTTTATTGTACGGAGTTGACGGGCCGTGTAGAATAATAGAGTATAAATAATTTTAGTAAAGAGTAAACTAAAGCATGTGCCAGACATGTAAACAAATACCCAAAAGCCGAAGTGTGGCACATACGCGGGCAAACACTTTTGGAGATTGTCGTCATCTGTCTGTTATTGCGCTAACATTACTTAAATACACCAAAGTAAACAAACTTCAAAGTTGGTGTTGCCTGCCAGGCGTGAGGCGTGAGCAAAGCGTGAGGTGTTGTGTTTGATAGTGTGGAAAAATCTAACGGAAAATCAGGAAATTTTAATATGTAGAAGGCAGCAAAAAGAATAAAGATTTATTGATACTTGTAATATTTTAAATATAATAAACACTTTTCAACAACTGCCTCATAGCATTGAACGTAATCCTGACTTCCTTCCTATTCGGCAAATTTTGACATAGATTAGCCATATGCGTCGGACATCGGACATAAATCTGTTCACTCTTATATTACCAACATCTAATATTTTGACACACGAATAAATAAAAGAAGCATAACTTTATGCGTTTCTTTATTGCTAATCCATTTATATTGCAACTGCTGTTATGCTTAAACTGTTGAGGGAGACCTTCTTGGTTCAAGATCTTTTTAATTAATTTAAATGTTGACATTTTGACAATCTGTTCTGCACATGCGCGTCTATTGTTATTATATATCGAAAATAACTCTTCGTAAAGCTATTGTCGGTACTGTTTGTATTTTATAAAATATATATTTTTGGTGGTAAATATCCTCATGTGATCTAAAAGCTCCCTGGTCTTTCTCTATACCCTTTTTACCATCGGGTATCATAAACATCTAAATCAAATATGCTTTATTTTAGTAACTTCTTTTCACGGTTCCTATTTTTATGCGTTATGCTTTATTTTAGTGTAGAAAAATGTCTTCATATGTTCTCTTTCAGTAATAATTCGTTTTAATTGTAGTAGCGCCAACGAATATTTACGAATTAATATGGTATTTGACGCTGAAAACTATTTTAAATGTTTGTTTGAAACATCATAGACCATTATATTTCATATCATAGATCATTCAGATCATAGATCATTATATTATATGAGAATCTGTTCTATTTACGATGAAAATAATTATTAAAATATATAAAATCGCACAAAAAACGCTGCTCTATGTAATGGCGTTGATCACGTGGTATTTGTGACGGCACATGCCGGCAAATATGTCAAGGGTACATAACCTTTTTATCAACTATTCATTTACGAAGTAAACAAATAAAATTACTGAAGAGAAATTGAAGTAAAATTTCATGTTTTGTATTTTTATCTACTCTGATTATTAAGATAAAATGAGCTACAAATTGTATGTATAAATAGAAATTTTTCATATCTTTAATAACACTGTTTTGACATGATAACTTCATGTTTACTTGTCACGTCACATGGTTGTAAATAGAAACTTTTATTGGTTATAACGATAACCGACAGGGCGTTTTCGTCGTTCATTAAAATTCCTAAAAATATTGTATTTTTTTTACGTTTTTTTACTAAAGCTAAACATATTTTGTCTGCAGATTCTAAGAAAAAACTTTATTAGATTATTATCAAACAGGATGAACATAATACGCAACTTATTTTAATGAGGAAGTATTTAAAAAAAAAAATCTTGAAATCAGACTAGATGTCACTAGCAATGTTTGGATCTTGTTTATGATATTCTTTCAAATTTTGTTTCCGATGTAATAATAGTAAATTGAGTATCGAGTATTAATAAATATGACATCGTTTCGTGTTTCTTATAATATCTAACTTTCAAATTTATTATATTTTATTTGAATCCTAAGTTTAAGTTATTTATTATGTTACGTGTAAAGGAACGATGTTGGGGTTATATGTCAACATTAGCAATGAGTCAAGTTATTGGTTGCTCGTAATTTCAATTGACTCGATTGATCCGAATTAAGGTTTGGAATCAAAAAATAAAAAGCGGAGCGCTGAATTCAGCTTGATTTTTATGTGCCATATTTTCATATATGCCATTATGCATCTACACGTCAAATTATATTGATATAAATATTAAAATCAATTTTGTGAAAGTCGAAAATTTTGCCAACTGTTCGCAAAACTAAGGCGGGAGATCTTGTACTGAGAAGAACCGGCAAGAAACTCAGCAAGGCTTTCTCCTCCCTGTTTTATTTCACACAGAGAAGTCTTATTGGAATGTGATTTAATTAGACTATGAAGTCACTTTCCATTATAATATCAGAAATCCTACATACTCATAGACAAATCAATATATAATATTTATAATAAAAGAAAATGGGCAAAATTAAGTAGTCTCGTGCAGACTCACCCCCACTGGCACCCGTTGACGAGCTTAACACATGAGTCAGCCTTCGCTTCGCTCATCTATATTTGAGGGAACGTAACGACCCGACGCACACGATATCACCACAGAGATTATTAAGAGAGTATTTTATTTATTTTATTTTATTAGGAAAACAAACAGTGATAATAAATCTAGTACATAATACTTGAACGATAACTGTTCACCAATTACATGCTTTCACTTATAAAATTATTGTTTTATAACGCTTTAGTAATGTGAAGAATTCTATACAAAAGAAAAAAAAAAAAATAATACAATTATTAACTTCGTAAATAACTCAATTTTTCTTTTTATTGTGAGGGAACCGACTCTAGCCAAAAGTCTAATACGGCCTTTCTGAAAGCAGCTGAATTTGAACAGAAAATGTCCACATCTGAAAAGCCAGTCAGCCGATTGAAAGCTTTTGCCGACCTAATAAAATATGAGTTTTGTCTATAATTTGTACCACTGCGTGCAATGGTAAATGTTGGTTGAAGTCTTATTGACTTATTGGGGACTCGCAATTGAAGTTTAGAAAGAAGGTACGGGGAATCTATTTTTGATTGGGCAATTTTGCCTAAGAGAACTATGTCTGAGGTTGTCCTTCTTGTTTGTAATGGCAATATGTGGTGTTTTCTACATCTTGTCTCATAGTTGACGTCAAACACTTTGCATTTGTAGTGTAGAAATTTCATGAATTTTCGCTGTATGGGCTCAAGTCTATTTGTGTGAACATCGTAAAGTGGATTCCAGATCTGGGAACCATACTCCAGTATACTGCGGACGTATGAACAGAACCTTTAATACTTTTATACTTGTAAACTGAGAACATGATCTGAGAACGAAACCCAACATTTTGTATGCCCTTTTGGCTATATAATCTATGTGAGCAGCATAACAATTTTATTGTAAGAATCAAAAAAGCACATATCCACCATACGAATTAACATAACACCTGGCTCGACGTCCGCCATCGACATACAAGTTCAGTAGCGATAGTATAATAACTGTACGTGTCTTTGTGATTTTGAAATTTAAAGTTTAAACCTTGTTGTTTGTTTCGAAAGGACGTTTCGAAAGATGATTTAATAATGAATATAAGATTTAATAAATTATCATAGTTTTTTAAATTCTTAATTTCGAGAGGAAAACTCATTTGCACGTTATACTTAATTTTATATTTGATACATAAAGGGTAAGTATATAGTTATTAAACGGATTTTTTTATTTCAATGAGGAAGTATTTAAAAAAAAATAAAGAAACTACAAAAAATTATGTTACTAGATGGCAGCACAAATTGTTGGATCTAAACGTCAATTCATGACGTTAAACCAAAGAGAATAGATTTGTTAGTGTTGTTATGGATCTGATAAATTGGATTAATATCGAGTTGAAATTTAACTAGTTCGAGTTATGCAATCGCAACTCGATTAATACAAAGTAATCTTTGAATAAATTTATTTTTTATTTGTATAGAGGAAAATGGAAACTAACATAATGGAAGTGAGCACAGAGGCTTTTTAAATTTATGGAAATCAATTGAATGCTGTGATATAATTAAAAGTGGCATCTAACTACGGTATACAATAATATTACGTTTTATAAATAAAATAGGTACTTATGTCATAGTAGGTCTAGGAATTTTCATTTTAATATTCAACAAAAGTTCTGAAAAAATAACAACTAGGTAAGTTAGTTTTATTGCTATTAGTTGTTTGTTGAACTTACAACAACAAAACTACATCAATTCTCAATATTTTTTTTTTTATATTATGTATGGTGAATGAATGAATAGGGTTTATTAATCAACAACAAAAGTCATAAAAACAATATTTTTTAAGAAAAATCCGTTTATTATCTATAAACTTACCCGATATGTATCAAACATACTATATATTCGTACAAAATAACATAACTGCTGGCTAAAATGACGTTTGTGCAAAGTGTAACGTGCAAATAACTTGTGCTTTCGAAATTAAGACTTTATAAAACTATTATCAGTTATTAAATCTTATATTCATAATTAAATCATCTTAATAAACATTCAGCAATTAACAAGAAACGTCTGCTCTAAACGAACAGCAAGATTGTAACTTTAAATTTCAAATGTCAAAGACACAAAAAGAACAAACCCGCCGTACGAATTAACTTAACACATGGCTCGACGTCCGCCGTCGACATGCAAGATCAGTAGCAATATACGACGGCGGACGTCGAGCCATGTGTTAAGTTAATTCGTACGGTGGGTTTGTTCTTTTTGGTTCTTACAATAATATTGTTAGAGTCTGGCAAGCGAAACGTGTCACAAGAAAAGGGCGGCAATTTCAAAAATTCTTAAGCAGTAAACACTGAATGTAGTACTGCAAAATAATTTTGATACTTTTATTAATTATATTTAATCTTAACATTTAGATATCAATTAAAATTATTTGTTTTGGAACATTTGACTAAAGCGTGACTGTTCTTAATTGTACAGTTAACAGCATATCAGTAGGCCTATTCACTAACTCAACTGACAACCAAGAATCGTCATCACCGTAAAAAATAGACACTTTGATTGTGTCAAAATCACTATTTCGTATTCTCTATCAATGATGAGCAATTTCGAAATGTCAATATCGGCATTCTCCACTGGACTCCATTTTGACACTTGATTTCGTATCGATAAACTGTATTAAAGTAACATTGTTGCAAAGCATATTTGAAGTCGTCGCATAGTACCTCTTAAGCCATTTGTTGTTAAATTAAAGCGAAAAAAAATACGTATCCAATATTTTTCTATTATCTGACTGACGGACTAAATCGAATCTTTTTTTTAACCCATTCGTTATACCTATTGGCTAACAGCACTTATAATATTAAAAATTCATATTTGTCATTAATTAAAAGGGTGTTTTTTGCAACGACTTCTTTGTTTTTTTGTAATGAATATGGGCGACTCTGGCCACATTTTTTTAATAAATGTGATGTTAGCCAATTTTGATTTCTGGCCCTTATATTTATAATGTGTTCATAACACATACATGTCTCCTAAGGGATTTTCATCACAACCTTTTGCTCTGATCCAGAACCACTATCTATCAAATTAAATTAGTCAATATAAACACCAGATTACAATAAAAAAAACATTTATTTTTGTTACAATTAAGTGCCATGGATAAATTACATAATACAGGTGTCACAAAATCATCATGTTAATCACAATAGAAAATTTAAGATAAGATTTTGACTATGAATCAGACTAAAAATACTTTAGTCTGATTCATAGTCAAAATCTGTTTCTAAATATTCTACACCTGATAACAATGACAAGGAATCATCAGAGTCACTCTCTTCACTACTGTCTGCACCAACAGATATAATAAATTTTTCAAGTTCGTTTTCAACAATGCCATCTTTTAATTTGTAATCATTTTCGACATTTAAAACATGATCAGTGTATTTCTTCCAGTCACTAGGGGTAATTAAGTTAAAACACTCTATTATTAAGTTTTCCATTTCCTTTCCTGGTATTCCAATGTTTCTGCTTGCAATTTTTCTTTTTGCTTGACTCCAAACCATCTCTATTGGGTTTAAGTCACAATGATACGGTGGCAGCAATAAAAGTTCATGATTATGTTCTTTTAAAATCTCTTCAGCTTCATATACAGGCAATGTTTTCTTATCATTAACCAAACACATTAACTCTGCCTTTGTCTGATATTCCTCAAAATGTATTCCATTATTTACAAGCCATTTACGGATATCTGCTTTGGTATTAGACATTATAGGCGGTTTATTGATTTGTTTTATATGGTAGCTGGCATTATCCATAACAATTACACTGGGCTTACTTAAATTTGGTATTAATTTTTCTCTGACCCATTTCATAAAGTTCGATGAGTTCATATCATCATGATAATCAGCAGATTTGGATTTACTACTGAACACTAATAATGCACCAGGCACAAAACCTTCCTCAGATCCAGCATGCACAACAATATGCCGTTTTCCAGAGGATATCTTTGTAGTGACACCAGTTGTTGAAGGTCCTTGCCAAGACTTTTTAACTTTATAATTCTGATGTACATAAGTTTCATCAAGGTACACAATTTGCTTTCCTTCGTTTCGTTTTATATTTATTTCTCTCAAATACTTGTGCCTCCATGCAGAAATCTGGTATTTTTCTATAAGCATAGAACGTTCATTTTCATTGCTTTTAAAAGAAAATCCATTCTTAAGCATAATTTTTCGTAAAGTCTCACGGCTACCACTGAATCCTATTGCATCTTTTAATTCATTGTGAAGGCTTCTTAATGTTGGAACAATTTTTTTCACACAGTAAAATTCATTTACTTTATTCCGAATTGCACTTAAATCAAAATTATCTAAAGCAGACACTGTTGGTTGATGAGGTCGTTTTTTCCCAGGAGTGTCCCATTTTCCTTTATTAATTAATGCTTCATTTTTTATCCTTCTTAGTGTCCTTATACTTACATCTATAAAAGATTAAACACTTTGAAACAAAGATATGTTAAATGTATTTAAAAGCAAATAATGATAGACACATACATCAAAATAATTTAAATACCTATTCAACTATGAATGCAATTTATGTTTAATTTAGTTAAGTTTATGTGCATATTTAGCATGTATAACAATTACATGGTTTGATTAGTTTCATGAATTCTGTGAATTTCCTTGTTAAACAAAACATTCTTATGACATCATTGGATGTCAACAATAAAAACCAATACATCATAAAAAACCTATGTAAATATTATAGGAATACTATCAATCTATCTTAAATCAAAACAAGAAAAGAGACCTGTCATTGAAGAAATTTTTTGTAAGTACTGCGTTTCCGAATTCAGCATTTCTTGTTTTTCTAAAGTTTTTATTGCATTTATCTCCTCCATTATTGGTTGAATATCACCATCACAGTTATCTGAAATAGAGCAATATTTTATAAAAAATATCTGTTTAGTTAATTACAGAAAATTAAAACGAAAGTATCAAAATTATAATACAAAACTAACCTAAAAAAGATACAACTTTATCTAATCGTTGTAATTTCTCCATGAAATTTTTATTTAATTCAGTTTTCACTTCAGTAAACTTGTCAATCATGATGGAAAGAAGTTTCCTCGATGAACTTTTTATCGGCTTCGACATAATTTTTAACCAAAAACACAAGTTCAAATTCGCAAAAACAACAAAATTCAATATTCTTGAATTGTCTAACGTAGTGTCAAACTGACAGTTCTATGTTGTTGCCATATGAAAACGGAAAAATAGGTGGTGTCACGTTTCGCTTGCCAAACTCTAATAATAATTTGAATTCCTACACAACCTACTCTAGAAATCCGTTTTATTGAAATATATTATTTACTAAGTACTTAGAGTTGTTATGGTCTCTTAAAATCTCTGCGGTGGTATCGTGTGCGTTAGGTGGTTACGATCCCTCAAATATAGTATAGTTGAGTTGTTTAGTTGAAATTAAAAAAGCAGCCCTTGCTGAGTTTCTTGCCGTTTCTTGTCAATAAGAGATCTCCCGCCTTAGTTTTGCGAACCATTGGTAAAGTTTTCGACTTTCACAAGTACTATATAACAGTCTAGATTGAATTGATTTTGATATTTATATTAATATCATTCGTTTTGTGGATGCATAATGACACTTCATCTTCATCATCATTTTTGTTCTCCATTCCAAACCTGAATTCGACGAAAGTTACGAGCAACCAATAAGTTGGCTCATCACTAATGTTGACGTATCAACCAAACATCGTTCCTTTACACGTAACATAATAAACAACTTAAACTCACAATTAAAATAAATTAAAATTAGTTTGAAAGTGAGACATTATAAGAAACACAAAACGATGTCATATTTATTAATCGAAAATACTCAATTTACATTTATTACGTCAGAAATAAAATTTGAATGAATATCATAAACAAAATCCAAAACTCGCGAGTGACATCTAGTATGATTTCAAGAACTAATTTTTATTTTTTAAATACTTCCTCATTATCGTTTTTATGACTTTTGTTGCTGATTAATAAACCCATTCATTCACCACACATAATATAAAAATATGATTGAGACTTGATTTAGTTTTATGGCTATAAGTTCAACAAACAACTAATAGCAACAAAACTAATTTACCTAGTTGTTATTGCTCACAGGACTTTTGTTAAATATTATAATGAAAAATTCCTAGACCTACTATAACATAAGTATTTTATTTATAAAAACTACTTCACGGTAATATTATTGTATACCGTAGCTAAATGCCACTTTTTATAATTTCAAAGCATTATTTCCATTGATTTCCATAACTTAAAAAAAAACCATCTCTATGCTCACTTCCATTATGTTAGTTTCCATTTTCCTTTGCGTTGCGAGTTACGTTTTGCGTTTCAAGTTGCGTTATGTAACTCGAACTAATTGAATTTAACTCGATATTAATCAAGGTTATCAGATCCATAACAACCGTAGACAGAGAAAGCAATAGACTAATGGTATGTTCTATCTCATTCATCGGGAAATGAAATGACTTATTACAATTTTCATTAGTTAAAGTGAGATAAAAACATTATTAGTTGTCCTTATCGATGTGGCCGGTTTTTTTGTTTGGCACCAGGCTTGTTTGGCACCAAAAGGTCAAAATTTTAGGCATAGAAATTGTTGAACTCAAATAATATAGAAAAAAGTTGGAAATAAGTGTGTTTAAACAATATTTTATATGATGTATAGAGTTTATAATTAAGAAACGTTACTTGCAAATTAAAATAATGGTTAAGTGCAGTGTTGTATCTTGCAAAAATAGATCCGAAAGGAATATTGTACGTGTATCATATTTCAGGTAAGTTAGAAGCATTTTGTTTATATCTTCGTCAAGGTAAAATTTCTCAATGCCATAACCGATGTGAATTTTATTAAATACGACATATAACAAGCTAAAAATATTATTAAATAAGTTGAATAAGAATATAACCTCAAATCATTAAGGCTGACATTTAAGTGCTTAAAATCTCCCCTCAAAGTGCTTTAAAATTAAATTATCAATATTCTGTTAAACAAATATCAAAATGTTTGAAACTCAACTATTTTGTAAGTACATAGAACTACAAAATGCGATTTAAAAAACAATTGGGCAGTTTTTAAACTTTTGACTAAAATAAATCCAAGTTAACCTAAAATATATTAGCATTTAAAGCCTCTCAGTAAAGTTTTGCATGATTATATTAAAATACCGCTTAATTTACTGTAATGTGATGTTAAATTACATCTTCTAGACTTAATTAAATATGATTTCTGTAATTGGAATCACTAAAAAATGTGCTATGTATTTGGTTAGAAATGTTTGAGTTTATAGTAGATAATATAACTATTTTTATCAATAAATCTCGGCCAAATATGTTTTTTCTTCATAAAATATTGTTATTCCATATGACAATCATATTATTATCATAATGATGACCTCAATTTTCCAAATTAAAATATGAAATTAAAAAAAAAGTGTTATAGTAATTGTGTTTATATTTTAGATTTTCATCACATGAACATGAACTTCAAAATTGATTGATAAATGAAACTGAACTTCAAAATTGGATTGAAGCTTGCAGAAGACCAAATTGTAAGCCTTCAAGACATGCCAGGGTGTGTTCAATGCATTTTGAAAAACATTTATTTTTAAATGTAGGAAGACAGACAACATTGAGTACATAATAAGGATTTTACTAAATAGATATAATAGTTAAATACTTATTATACAAGTAAGGTATTTATTACTTAACAAGTCCACTTTTTATAATACCTTCCTCAAAGGGATATACACAATGTAACAATAAGAATGGTAAGTATAGAAAAGTCTGAAACTATAAGATATTGTATGTTAGTAGTAAGCAGTTAATACTTTGAAACACAATGCCTAAAATATATAAAATGCATTATCTTCAATATCTTTTCAATTATTTAGTTCGTTTCATACAATATTAATTAACCGTGTAAAACCTTTTTAGTTTGAGAATCTAAACTGGACATTTTGAAAAATAAAATATACATAATTTATACTAGATACTGGTAGTCTAACTTTTAAACTTTTAATGTTATTATTAAAAAGGAATTGCCTTCATTAAAAATTAATCCTATATCTCTATACTTGCTAGGAAATGTTAAATATTACTACGTCAGTTTAAATATTTGATTTGTTCTTGGAATTATAGTTTTTTTGCACTTGTTAAGTAATGTTTATTTACCATGCCATAATTATTCTTCATAAATATCAAAACTTATTTGTGCCATAATCTAATCTTCAAGTATAATCTGTGCTATTCTTTTAGAAACACACTGATTATGATTTGTTTGTTTTCTCTTAATAAAGAAATGCTAGAAAATATATTTAATGATTAAACGAACTTACCAAGTGAAGTTCTATCATAATTATACGAAGCGCCTCGTTCGAAGAGATTAGTATTTATTTGATTAGATTATATTACTAGTAGTATCGCATATGTGTCACTACTCCGGCACTATAGTTGAGATTTCTTTGCATTTGCTTTTTTTTTTTTTTTTTTTTATTTCGAGGGTAGTTCTCATCTTCTTAGTCGATACCGTTCCCTGCCATCTTCATTAAGTTTAGAGATAGATCTGGTTTATTGATGTATTTCCGGAGAGCTTAGTATTGGGAATAATGTTCACAGGGTTGGGCGGGTTTACTAATCTCTTCGAACGAGGCGCTTCGTATAATTATGATAGAACTTCACTTGGTAAGTTCGTTTAATCATTAATTATACTTCGCGCCTCGTTCTCGAGATTAGTATTTATTTGATTAGATTATATTACTAGTAGACTTTGAGAGTGTTGAAAAATAGATTTAGGAAATATCATCAATAAATGACGATAACTTGCTTTTTATATATATAAGTATTTATTAATTATTAACAAAAAAGAACATAAAGAGAATTGTTCAATTTTGGCTTTTGGTGGACAAGCTAATAAGTAAAAAATATGTAAACAGTAAATTATTATTAAAACTGAAAGAAAAATTATTTTTAATACTCTCGTCATGGGAAACTAAACATTAAAAATATCACATAAAAAAGTATTTTTTGGATTCGGATGTGTTTTGTTAACATATTTCACTGTGTTTCCATATCAATAAATGTTATTGAAGTACTATTACTAATAGTATCGATTAATCGATAAGTTTTAACTTTAATAAAAATAAAAGTAATTAAAGTATTTATATATTAATACATATACATTAGGTAATCTTTTGCAATATCATGTATCATATATATTAAAAACATAAGAAATAATCCTTTTCGGTTAGATATATAAGTTAATTTACACAAACCATCGATTACTTTTTAAACGATTAATAATTTTTATAGGGCAGCACCATTTCACTTTTGTCAACAAAAAGACATTTGAGTGATAATGATAATTCTTATGTTTTGATTTTGTTGTTATTTTCGACCAATTTATTTATTAACCTCTCGAAATGATGACCCGGCTATACCTATGGACACCAAACCAAGCACAAGTAGAGGACATCGTCGGCAGCTTTGTATAAATTGTGAAAGATCTATATTACGTACTAGATCACATCTGCAAAAAATATCCGTCAAAGAAACACATTAGTAATATAATTATTAATTGGATATCCCCACGACAGGTAGGATTATAGTTATTTTTATTTATTTTGATAATTTTACCATAATTAAGCTTCCTTTATGACAAGTAAAACATTAATATATCGCTGCCATATCGTTTAAGTAACCTTTTGTTGACAAATAATTTAATATTATATTATACTCTTTAGGTGTATGGCAGATCCATATCGCGTCTGTCATCTATATTAGCAGCAAGCAGATATAATATTCCGGAACCTATATAGATCATTACCGGATTATAAAAGAGCACCTGATTCTCAAGTATATTGTTTTGTTCCTGGTTGCGACTCACCACAGCGACTGACCATTCCCACATGGTATCAGGTAAAATTGTTTATTATTTTTGCCTTATTATTGTAAAAATAGTGAAACTAGTTTGTGAGCTTTGTGCCTCTTATCCTTACTTATATTATAAACTAGAAAAATTTGATTGTTAGTTGAGCTTGTTAACAAACTTCGAAACTACAAGACTGATGTAAAAAAATCCTTTTACTTAAGGGAAGCTACATCTTTCATCAGGATGATATAGGCTACTATTTACATGTGCGAAGGCGTGGGAATACTGTACCTGTAGTTCAACATTTAATGTTAATTTATTTTTTAATAGTAATGTACAAATGTACTGGATAGGTGTTTTAAAATAGTTCTTTCTGTTAATAGACGCAGATGTAAATGTGAGTCTACAGCCACTCCAAGGCGAAAAGTTATTCTCGAGGGTGAGCACAAATTAGGAGAATAGTTGTGTTTGACTGCAAGCACACGTCATGAGAGGCCATGGAAGATTTAACGATAAGGACATCATGTGACCAACTTATATAAATGTAGCTGCTTTTTTGACCACCCGAATGCCAGCCTCCAGCTGAAGACAAACTGTATGAGCAGTGTAACTTATTTATTAAGTGATCATGTAAAGTCTATTCTTATAAATAAGTGTATTTAGAAGTACTGTCTTTTGCTTGTAGAATTGTATTGTCAAATTAAAGGTAAATATGTGTAAATCTACAATTTTTTTATTTAACCATCTCTGCTTCTTATTTCTAACCTTAAGATATGAAATATTGAAAAATAATGTTTTTTATAACTGTAGATAATGTCCACTCAAAGCCTAAGTGCCCATACAAACTGAACAATTCCTTTTGACATTTATTTCCATTCTAAATTATAGTATAGGTAGTAATTACGAAATTTTGATACACTGATTTATTTACTTAATGGTCAATAATTGATTGGGCTAATGATGTACAACCATGATTATGAATAGGCCTGTTGTAAAATCGTGCGAACACGGTAGAGTTGCCCCTCCAGCCCGCAGTATTACGGATCGCACTGACGGCTTTTTAGTACCTATAAACAGAGCATCAGATTTTCTTAAGGGAGTTTGTCTCATTAATATAACATAGTAGTGTTTTTGCTGGACACACATTTGGCCTACTGTTGAAAAATGGTAGATAAAGTATTGGTTGCTGACGACCTGGTTTTGAAGTATTAATAATTTGTGGTATTTTAATAACAACCTGACTGAGATATGTGTATGTTTTTGATTTCGATTTTTGACAACGTTTGCATTCTATGTGCTGTAGTTAATGCCAGTAAGGTTAATGTCTTTTTAGTCAATTGCTCTAACATTAGGTCCTCATTTGGGAACCATTGGCTTATCTGATCTAAAACGCAATTCGTATCCCATGTAAAGTTATACTTTGGAAGGGGTGGTTGAAGACGAAACACACCCTTAAGAATCTCTGAACTCTGTCATCTTTACCTATGTGTGATCCTAATAAAAAAGATAAGGCAGATCTGCATGAATTCAATGTACCGAATTGACCACCATCGTTAAACAACACAGTAAGGAAGTAAATAACGGTAGGGACTGAAGCTGTAAATAAGTCAATGGAATTATTATTGCAAAAGGTCCACCATATTTTTTTTTTTTTTTTTAAGAATACGTCATATTGACTGAGTGCATTAAGGATAATGATGCTAACATTATATCCAAGGAGGAAGTTGGTAAGCTCCTTCTTGATAACGCGTTCCTGGTAAGGTTGCTGCCACCAGGGTAATCGATTCGTGAATCCTTCGGGAATGTATTCAGTAGCGACGTCGTCCCTGTGTTTGAGACGGTGGCGGGCGGCGGTGGTGGCGGCGGCAGCGGTTGCGGACGCGGCCACTGCCTTGGGGAGGTAATCTGCGCGGAAATGCAGGCTCGCGACTCCTCTGCGATGGGCCTGGTTGCCTGTACGCCGGCCCGGGAGCTTTCCGGTTTAACTGATTCTGATTAGATATTTTTTGCCGTTTACTTATATTTTTTGTAGAAGGGTCAGCCTTTAATTCGATTCCAGACTTGTTTATTGATTTTACTGTCATAAGAGTTTCAGTCAATGTTTCGCCGAATAAAAATGAATCGATCTTTTTTAATGAAAACATTATAAAGTTTCTTCTAGTAACTGAATCGCTATGTTGAATATCGCACAGTAAACGACTGCGGTCCATTAGCTAAAGCAGTTATTCTTTATCCTTTTCCTTAGAGTTAAGATGAGCAATAATTATTTCTCCAAGACAAGCAATAGCACTGGCCATTTGCGTTTGTTTACCCTCTATGCCTTTGTCCCTCTTAAAGAGTATTTTCAAGTATGCCAGCCTTGATTTCAGGGTTAAGTTTTGGAGCACTAATAAGAGAGCAATTAGCAGCAATTGGGTACTTCGCTATCAGCTCCTTACGGATAACCTTATTAAGCCCCTCTATGGTAATATGAGTTAGTTGACAAGCGAGTTATGTCGGATATCATTACCGAGCTTCTCTAAGTGCGAATCCAGGTGTCCAGATCATTTTCGTTATGGACCCCTTCTTGGGGCCGTAACTCTGACTCGATAGGTGGTTCGTTAACGGTCGTCGCGTCGACACAGTCATCCTCAGTGTATAGTATAAGTTTTGAATGTCACTGATACCAATCATGGATTGTGGATCATCGTCATAATGAGGTTGTTCTAATAACCAATCACTCGGCACCATAGGTGGGGTGGCAGAAAGATAAGAAAATCGTTTGAGATTTTCATTCATATTATAACTATGACGATCATAGTCATCCATAAAAGTATGCGACGAATCAACCCCAACGGCAGTTCAGGTGCATACTTTTTGTTTTAACGTAAATACGTTATAGTCTGATAGGTACGATATGTACAATAGCAGTTTTAGATAACGATAGTTATCTTGTCAAAGTTAGGTAGATCCCCAATGGATTGAACGCTAACTGATTTACTGAATGCGTTGAATAAGCCCCAATGACTTTTCTGATTGCATTCCGTACCCATAAATTCGGGCACAAGTCACTAACTGAACTTTCCTTATCACATATTTTTTGTTCTAATTTACGCATTTTCTTTTGAGGATGTTTTAACTCTTCTTCACATGTTCTAACTTTCATACGTTTCGGCATTTTAACGATCTGTTATACACGTTATTGGGAATACGACCGGAGCAGTCGGGCACTATAAAGCGAATGAAGATGGCAGGGAACGGTATCGACTAAGAAGATGAGAACTACCCTCGAAATAAAAAAAAAAAAAAAAAAAGCAAATGCAAAGAAATCTCAACTATAGTGCCGGAGTAGTGACACATATGCGATACTACTAGTAATATAATCTAATCAAATAAATACTAATCTCGAGAACGAGGCGCGAAGTATAATGTGAAATAATATCGGCTATGTTTCTTTTTTTTTTAAGAATTCTTGTCTATGATTTAAGAGTATTGTTAGCTAACCAAAATATGTTTTTTTTTTTATTTTGTATTAAAATATAATAGTTACGTATCATATCATATATAATATTATAAAAATTAAAGGTTTTATTGTTTATTTTTTACATCGAATAGGCTCCGAAACCACTGGACCGATTATTATATTTGATTAATCTCAAACTACCAGGGACAAAGTGGTTTTTTAAGCATTTTTATTAAGATTACTGAACCGATTTTAAAAACTCTTTCACATACGGGTAGTACACCATACGTAGTTGACATAGGCTACAGTTTACACAAACGAAGTCGCGTGAAAATAGCGAGTTTATAGATATTCTAGTTTGAGATAAGAAATCTTCTGGGACTGGTATTAGAATTCGAGCGAAGTATCTTGGTGGACTAACGACAACCGTCAAGTCTCTTTATGAAATCGACCAGGATAACGGATACGACGGCAGTGGTGTACAAACGCCCATACCTCGAAAACACTAATACGTGCTCTGCTAATACTGTCTTGAAGTAATGAAATCCAGAATCTGAGTAATTACTGATCAAAGTCAAAATAGGCTTACATATTTGTTTTCGAATAATAATTATTAAGATTCTGGATATCTATTTATTAGTATTTCGTCACTAAATATGAGACTATTAGTCAGATTCGATTGTATTAGTCAGAATGATAAAATACTTTGTGGTTACTAAGATCTACGAAATATCAACATGTGTCAATAGTTTCAACGATTTATTTCATTCTAAAATGACCTAAGGTTTTAAAAAATGGTCTTTCTAACAGCTATTGAGTAAACATACAGTGGCGCTGCTGGACTGACGTTAGCCCAACATCATCACAATGTTTCTTATTTGCCTTTCTAAACATAATTTTATCATTGAATAGGTACGTTATTCTCCTATAAACGGTTTTCTTTATTGTCTATATAATTTTTTTTTTTAATTTTGGTTGAATTAAATTTTCAAAATAGTTTTGTTTGTCTAAATTGGACTTTTTTGTGCATATTCTAATTTAGTCAAACTTAATTTTATTTAGAAAACTTCAGTAACGAAGCCCATTGATTCAATGTGCTAGTTAATTTAAGATGAAAGATAGTGTATCAATATTTCTACAATAAAAAAATGATCCTCTATTACTAATTCTTTCATCCATGGGAAGTTACATCATATGTGGTTGACTACAGCTATAATTTGGTGAAATCGCAGAAAAGTAGATAGTTTCTGAACATTTCTACAAATTATGTTGACCAAATTATTCCTCCTTTGCTAATAACAAAATATCTCCCCATAATCGAGGAACATTTAACTACCTAGTAACACTGATGATTTATTTGTTGTCCCTTACGGTGGCACGCCTAATAGCCCTCTATAAGTACTTACTCTAAGATAACAACACTGACAATTGTATTCTCTTTGGTTTAATTGACATTAGTTGTCATGAATTGACATTTAGATCAAACATAGAGATAAGGTAGAGTGGAAATATTTTCTATGGTTATATAGATATCATGCAGTCTGAAGTTGACATCGAAAACATCATGTCTTTTTTTAACAAATAAGAAGTTTCTTTAGTAAACAAAGATCGCTCTAGTGTGACAGTACAAAATTTTTTACGTGGCGTCATGACATAGCTATCGTACCACCTGTCCGCCATTTGCAAAGTTGCAGTGCGTATTCTCGGAAGTAGTTCAGCTGTCAGTGCTATAAGTTTTGTGGTTATTTTCATTTATAACTTTAATTTATATAACTTTCATGGCAGAAAATTGTAAATTATTTATGCAAAACAATGCCTAGGTGCAGTGGAATTGGTTGTGCGTCATCGATATCCCGCAAACCGAGCAATATTACGTTTCACCGGTAAGTTAAACACTTTCTTAGAAAACAGTATTTAAAACGTAAGTAAGTTATTCTGAAAATGATTGCGTGTATAAATCGATACATATCGTATTTTGGCGTGTTCTATTTATGTTATATTGCTCTTTTCGTTTATATTTTTATAATATTTCGGTCCGTAAATAATGTTGTTTACATGGCTGGTGTTGTTACTTTAACATTTGGTTTATATCGATATTTTATTATTTAAAAATATATTCATTATTTTAGATTACCAAAAGATGAAACAAAAAAAGGAATATGGCTGGGTTCCATTGGAGCAGAAAATATTAAATAAAATGAAAAAGTTACTTTTATCTGCTCACTTCATTTTAGGGAAAGTTGTTTGGATCGAACTTTAAATATAATAAAATTACGAGATGATGCATTGCCAATCAAATACGCTGGTAAGAATTTTTGACAATTGCTTTTAACTTAATTTTACAATTTTTTTGTCTATTACACTTATTTAATTTGCATTTGATTTTACTGATTTATATAGTCATTTTGTTATTCTATAAATGTACCTTATTTTTAGTCTTGCGGTCATATGACATCTATTTTAGTTGAAAAAAATCAGAATGCAATATATAATAATATTAAAATATAAAAATTCTGATCATAATATACTCCCAGTAAAATTACAATAAAATGAGTTAAATAAATTTAATAAAAATTTAAAGGTTTTCTTTGTTGTTCAATAGTATAATCTTAATACCCAAATAATTATTTTGCGGCGTGGCTGTTTATTTTGCTGATGCATCATAAAATACGCTACCTTTTTGTATTTGATTTGCTGACCGTTATCATGATTGTTCACAGAACATGAATTGCAGACAGTTTTAGTGCTGAGAAAATATTTGTATGCTTGCCCATTGATTTATCGTCTGTTTTCTTTTGCTAACCAAATTTTTAAATAAAATGCCAATTGTTACTTTTTTAATAAATTATATCACTTTTTCATCTACCAACTTTGTTTTCTTTATTTTCTCTTGTTTATTCATCAAAGTTTGTTAAGAATAAATGAGAATATCTATTGAATTCGAATAAAATATTTACTGACTGAAGAAAACATAACAGAAACTCTTCTTATAAAATAACAACAAGTTACTAAGCAACTAAAACATGTTAAGAACTTAGAACTAGGAACAAGTATCTTCATATACTTGTCTTTGGTATGTATATACTTAGAGTTTGGCAAGCGAAACGTGACACCACCTATTTTTCCGTTTTCATATGGCAACAACATAGAACTGTCAGTTTGACACTACGTTAGACAATTCAAGAATATTGAATTTTGTTGTTTTTGCGAATTTGAACTTGTGTTTTTGGTTAAAAATTATATCGAAGCCGATAAAAAGTTCATCGAGGAAACTTCTTTCCATCATGATTGACAAGTTTACTGAAGTGAAAACTGAATTAAATAAAAATTTCATGGAGAAATTACAACGATTAGATAAAGTTGTATCTTTTTTAGGTTAGTTTTGTATTATAATTTTGATACTTTCGTTTTAATTTTCTGTAATTAACTAAACAGATATTTTTTATAAAATATTGCTCTATTTCAGATAACTGTGATGGTGATATTCAACCAATAATGGAGGAGATAAATGCAATAAAAACTTTAGAAAAACAAGAAATGCTGAATTCGGAAACGCAGTACTTACAAAAAATTTCTTCAATGACAGGTCTCTTTTCTTGTTTTGATTTAAGATAGATTGATAGTATTCCTATAATATTTACATAGGTTTTTTATGATGTATTGGTTTTTATTGTTGACATCCAATGATGTCATAAGAATGTTTTGTTTAACAAGGAAATTCACAGAATTCATGAAACTAATCAAACCATGTAATTGTTATACATGCTAAATATGCACATAAACTTAACTAAATTAAACATAAATTGCATTCATAGTTGAATAGGTATTTAAATTATTTTGATGTATGTGTCTATCATTATTTGCTTTTAAATACATTTAACATATCTTTGTTTCAAAGTGTTTAATCTTTTATAGATGTAAGTATAAGGACACTAAGAAGGATAAAAAATGAAGCATTAATTAATAAAGGAAAATGGGACACTCCTGGGAAAAAACGACCTCATCAACCAACAGTGTCTGCTTTAGATAATTTTGATTTAAGTGCAATTCGGAATAAAGTAAATGAATTTTACTGTGTGAAAAAAATTGTTCCAACATTAAGAAGCCTTCACAATGAATTAAAAGATGCAATAGGATTCAGTGGTAGCCGTGAGACTTTACGAAAAATTATGCTTAAGAATGGATTTTCTTTTAAAAGCAATGAAAATGAACGTTCTATGCTTATAGAAAAATACCAGATTTCTGCATGGAGGCACAAGTATTTGAGAGAAATAAATATAAAACGAAACGAAGGAAAGCAAATTGTGTACCTTGATGAAACTTATGTACATCAGAATTATAAAGTTAAAAAGTCTTGGCAAGGACCTTCAACAACTGGTGTCACTACAAAGATATCCTCTGGAAAACGGCATATTGTTGTGCATGCTGGATCTGAGGAAGGTTTTGTGCCTGGTGCATTATTAGTGTTCAGTAGTAAATCCAAATCTGCTGATTATCATGATGATATGAACTCATCGAACTTTATGAAATGGGTCAGAGAAAAATTAATACCAAATTTAAGTAAGCCCAGTGTAATTGTTATGGATAATGCCAGCTACCATATAAAACAAATCAATAAACCGCCTATAATGTCTAATACCAAAGCAGATATCCGTAAATGGCTTGTAAATAATGGAATACATTTTGAGGAATATCAGACAAAGGCAGAGTTAATGTGTTTGGTTAATGATAAGAAAACATTGCCTGTATATGAAGCTGAAGAGATTTTAAAAGAACATAATCATGAACTTTTATTGCTGCCACCGTATCATTGTGACTTAAACCCAATAGAGATGGTTTGGAGTCAAGCAAAAAGAAAAATTGCAAGCAGAAACATTGGAATACCAGGAAAGGAAATGGAAAACTTAATAATAGAGTGTTTTAACTTAATTACCCCTAGTGACTGGAAGAAATACACTGATCATGTTTTAAATGTCGAAAATGATTACAAATTAAAAGATAGCATTGTTGAAAACGAACTTGAAAAATTTATTATATCTGTTGGTGCAGACAGTAGTGAAGAGAGTGACTCTGATGATTCCTTGTCATTGTTATCAGGTGTAGAATATTTAGAAACAGATTTTGACTATGAATCAGACTAAAGTATTTTTAGTCTGATTCATAGTCAAAATCTTATCTTAAATTTTCTATTGTGATTAACATGATGATTTTGTGACACCTGTATTATGTAATTTATCCATGGCACTTAATTGTAACAAAAATAAATGTTTTTTTTATTGTAATCTGGTGTTTATATTGACTAATTTAATTTGATAGATAGTGGTTCTGGATCAGAGCAAAAGGTTGTGATGAAAATCCCTTAGGAGACATGTATGTGTTATGAACACATTATAAATATAAGGGCCAGAAATCAAAATTGGCTAACATCACATTTATTAAAAAAATGTGGCCAGAGTCGCCCATATTCATTACAAAAAAACAAAGAAGTCGTTGCAAAAAACACCCTTTTAATTAATGACAAATATGAATTTTTAATATTATAAGTGCTGTTAGCCAATAGGTATAACGAATGGGTTAAAAAAAAGATTCGATTTAGTCCGTCAGTCAGATAATAGAAAAATATTGGATACGTATTTTTTTTCGCTTTAATTTAACAACAAATGGCTTAAGAGGTACTATGCGACGACTTCAAATATGCTTTGCAACAATGTTACTTTAATACAGTTTATCGATACGAAATCAAGTGTCAAAATGGAGTCCAGTGGAGAATGCCGATATTGACATTTCGAAATTGCTCATCATTGATAGAGAATACGAAATAGTGATTTTGACACAATCAAAGTGTCTATTTTTTACGGTGATGACGATTCTTGGTTGTCAGTTGAGTTAGTGAATAGGCCTACTGATATGCTGTTAACTGTACAATTAAGAACAGTCACGCTTTAGTCAAATGTTCCAAAACAAATAATTTTAATTGATATCTAAATGTTAAGATTAAATATAATTAATAAAAGTATCAAAATTATTTTGCAGTACTACATTCAGTGTTTACTGCTTAAGAATTTTTGAAATTGCCGCCCTTTTCTTGTGACACGTTTCGCTTGCCAGACTCTAACATCCTCCGTTTTTTTTTTTTAGATGTTAGACATCTAAATTTCTCAGCCCAATCCGTCTGCTTAACTCCTGCAACCTTGGGCCAAATAGAGGCTTCGTGAACATGTCAGCTAGCTGTAGCTCTGAGGTCACTTGTTTGACCATAAACTCTTCATTGCACACACACTCTCGAATAAAGAAGTGTTTCAACTTTATATGTTTCGTACGCTTATGATACTCATATTGCGGATTGTGTGCAAGTTTTATAGCTGACTCATTGTCTAAGTTTAGCACAGGTTTGTCTGCTTGAATTAGACCATTTAGTAAGCGATTAAGCCACAATATTTCTTGCGCTGTTTCACTGGCTGCTATGATTTCCGCTTCTGTTGAAGAAATCGATACAGTGGATTGCTTTTGGCTTTTCCAACTAATCGCTGCTCCAGAAAATAAACACAATGAGCCAGACGTTGACCTTCCATCTGTTTGGTCTCCAGCGTAGTTTGCATCACTGTAACAGACTAAGTATGACGGTGATTTGGGTGTATAAATAAGACCATAATTCTGTGTGCCTTTTAAATAGCGAAAGATACGCTTGACGCGCAGTATATCTGATTTTTTAGGTGACTCCAAATTACGAGATACTACACCCACAGCATATGAAATATCGGGTCTTGTACCTACTGCTAAATATGCTAAGGAGCCCACGGCTTGCCTATATGGGAAGTTTGCATTTACGTGCTCTTCTTCTCCCATCTCATTTTCTTTGATAATCGGCGTTGGTACTGATTTACAATTAGACATGCCGTATTTTTGTAAAACTTTCTTTGTGTAAGCCTTTTGACATAAGATAATTCCTTTGTCTTTGCGCACATTTATTTCCATTCCAAGAAAGTAAGAAACAGGTTTAGTTGTTATCTTGAATCTCGTTGTTAATTCTTTAATAAATTCTTCTCCTGCTACTTTTGTGTTGTATGCCACAAGTCCATCATCGACATAAAGGCCAAGAAACACTTTGGATTCTCCTCTAACTCTCGTATAAAGACATGGATCAGCTTGACTGTGTTGGAACCCAGATTTCTTTAAAAAATCGGTTATACATGTATTCCAACATCGAGGTGCTTGCTTTAGTCCGTAAAGACTACGTTTCAACTTGCAAACTCGTTTTGTACCATCTTGATAACCTTCAGGTTGTTTCATGTAAAGCTCTTCCTGAACTTCACCATAAAGGAACGCAGTCGACACATCAAACTGGTGTAACTTTAAGTTTTCTCGAGCGCTAATTGCTAACAACGTTCGTACTGTACTCAGACGTACCACTGGGCTAAAAGTTTTATCGTAATCCACTCCAAGTTGTTGTGAATAACCCTTAATAACCATTCTGGCTTTATATCGTTCTACGGAACCGTCAGGATTCATTTTTACTTTAAACACCCACTTGCAAGGCAGGGCTTTTCGTCCCTTAGGTAAATCCATCAGTTCCCAGGTTTGGTTGTCATTTAGTGAATTAATTTCACTGAGCATGGCTTCTTGCCATTTATCTCTATCTGGAGATTCCATGGCTTCTTTAAATGTGGTAGGTTCTTTAGGCTTATGAAGATTTTCTATTTCTTCAGCTGCAGCCATTATAAAATCATCAAAGCGTTTAGGAACATTGATTGCAGATCTGTCTCTCAAGGATCTTGATTCATCGTTTTGCACAGTGTCTACAACGTTATCGATTTGTACTTGTGCATCATCGTTATCATTGTCATCGTCATCATTAATATAACCAGAAAGTGATTCATCACTGCTAGACGCGTGATCATAATCATCAAATGATATATCCACTTGTTTGTGCGTATTTTTAATCTCTTTGTTTTTTAAATCATTGAGAAGAATTGACAATTCGTTTTTATTATCATGTTCATTGTAGTACATTGTTTTCATAACTCTAATGTCTTTTGAAATAAGAACAATGTTTTTAGAAGGAATAAAAATTCTGAAAGCTTTTGATGTTTCAGAGTAACCTACAAACATTCCTGGAATCGCTTTAGGTGCAAATTTATTATTATTAGAACCCTTTCGTAGCACGTAAGTCTTCAAACCAAATGCATACAAATGATTAATGCACGGGTGTCTCCCAACCCACTGTTTAAAAGGCGTTTCATTTCCAATAGCGCTATTAATACTTCTATTTGATAAGTAATTTGCTGTTGTTATTGCTTCGCCCCAAAGTCTAAATGGTGCGTTTGCATCAATCATCATTGCTCTCGCTTTCTCCACGAGTGTACGGTTCTTACGTTCGGCAATTCCGTTCTGATTCGGAGTATAGGGTGCGGTTAACCTACGCTGTATCCCACAACGTTTGAGATAAGAATCAAATTCTTTATTTACATACTCTTTACCGTTATCAGACTGAATGAACTTGATTTTATTTCCAGTATGCGTTTCAGCCAACTCTTTAAATTCTTTAAAATAATGGAGAACTTCGTCCTTGTTTTTCATTAGATAAACTCTAGAGTATCGAGTATAGTCGTCGATGAAGGTAACAAAGTATTTGTTTCCACGTACCGATGCCGTTCGAAATGGTCCACAGACGTCAGAATGAATTATTTCTAGGCAGGCTTTTGTTCGCTGATTCACTGTAACTGGCGCAGGTACCCGATGTAACTTGGCTTGAATGCAGGCTTCACATTCATTTAATGATTCAGATTTATCAAAATTTAAGCCAATCAAGTACTCTTTATTCAGTGCAAATTTCATATCTTTAACATTCATATGGCCTAATTTTCTGTGCCAATCATTTATGTTCGATGAATTTATTTTGCGCACGTTAGGAACGATAACAAGTTTATCATTGGCCATATTGTTACGCTCAAGTTTGTAGGGATTAATATAGTAAAGGCCATCTTGTTGTTTAAATGCAGTGAGAGTGATTCGTTTTTTGTGATTATTGACAGTCGCTTTATTTTTAGAAAAATGAACAGTACAGCCAGCGTCTGTCATTTTGCTGACTGACATTAGATTCGTATGCAAACTAGGAACATAAAGAGTGTTTTGAAGATGCGTAATAGCTCTTTTATCACCATTTTTAGTTTGAAAAGTGACTGTACCCTTTCCTTTAATATCTGCAGTAAAATCTTCAGTTGCAAAGTTTAATTTTCTTGATGTATTCTCTAAAGCTTTAAATAAATCTCGTTGATAGGTCATATGAGATGTGCAACCACTGTCTAACACCCAATTGTTGTTATCAGACTTCCCGTTACGTATAAGGAGGCATTGAGTGGCGAAGTGATTCTTCAATGAGTTGTCGTACCTCTTGTTGAGCTTTTCTTTGTTTTTATTTATTTGGAAACAATTTGTACAAATTTTATGATATTTGCGTTTGAAGATGTTACCTCTTCGTTTGCAAACTCTACAAGATGCATACAGTGCATCCTCTTGTTGTGAGAAATCAGGTTCTTCATTATTAACTAAGTTTCTGTTGTGACGCGCATCAGATTCTTCAATAATTTTTGTCTTAAGCTCCTCTGGCTTAGGAAGAACGTCTCGTGATTCAATAGCCACTCTGAAATTGTCGTATTCAGCAGAAAGACTATAAAGCAACATTATTGTCAGCAAATCTTCATTGATATGTACGTCCATATCCGATAGTTTGTCAACAATGTCCATGAAGTTATTCAGATGTGTTCGAACATCTTTTTCTTCGAGTTTTGTTAGGATTAATTGCTTCAGTAAGGATGCTTTACGCGCAGGTCCCTTACTTGCATAAATGGACTTCAACTTGTCCCAGACCTGTTTTGCTGTATTGCATTGCTTAATTTGTTTGAGTTCTGACGGAGCGATAATAAGTATCAATTCTGATTTCGCTTGTTTGTCTCCATCTTTCTCAGATTCACTAGCATCAGGACTTAAAGTATTTTCAATATATTTCCACAGTTTGTGGCGTATAAGCACTGCTTCAGCCTGAATGACCCAAGTATCATAGTTGTCTTTTGTTAATGGGTCGATCCTTATATTCGACATTTTTCTAGATATTCTAGACTAGATATTCTAGTTTTCTTATATTTTTAAATATAATTTACTTACTCATTTAAACGCTCTGCTACCATGTTAAGAATAAATGAGAATATCTATTGAATTCGAATAAAATATTTACTGACTGAAGAAAACATAACAGAAACTCTTCTTATAAAATAACAACAAGTTACTAAGCAACTAAAACATGTTAAGAACTTAGAACTAGGAACAAGTATCTTCATATACTTGTCTTTGGTATGTATATACTTAACAAAGTTTACAGTATTTTTATGTTCTTTTACAAATAATATAATACAAAGATTATGTAGGTGTTTCGAGTTTTCTGTTTACTACTAAACAAGATGCTCTGAACTAAAATTGTGACACAGTACGCACGGTATCTCACTTAATGATTAGTAAGCGAAATTTATTCAGTCAATACAATTTATTGAATAAATTTATAAACAAGTTGGCTTACTAGTTACAAGCATATAAGAAAGTCGAAAATCTGTGCTAATAGTTCGTAAATTTATTACGGGAAACCTTCTACCGAGAAAAGAAGAAGGGGAACCGGTAAGAAACTGCAAGTGCTGCTTTTGCACCCTGTTTAATTTCGTACTGAAAAATAAAAAATGACTTCATAGCACCAAAATGTCACTTTCCACTATAACAATAAAAATATATATAACAGACAAAAAAAAACACAATAATTCATTCGTCAATCGACTCATTTAAAGCTTATTATAGTTACCGTGGCAGTTATCTTGGACAGTGGTCACACTTCCTGTGGATGCAAAATTAAACTTATGTTAAAAAAAAACTATTTAATGATAGTTGCAAAATATCAATTTTACAATATATATGGAAATAATTATAAAACACGATTGATATTATTGTTCAACTTTTACCGGTGGGAAGCGCCATCATACGCTGGTAACATAGGTTATAATTACTATACTGACGCAACGGAGTCGCAAGAACAATGAGACTTTTAGATGACTACAAAACACGAGCAAAGGATTGCTTAAAGATTTATAAATAATTGATAAATTCACGCCACTTTAAACAAAATATTATATTCTTAAAACTGGCGTGAATTTATCTATTTAATTAATAATAATCATAAATAGGATTGGTACGTAAGTGTGAAACGAATAGAAGTATAATAGGTAATAGTTTAGCCATGCCCCTAACAATGGAAATTATATTACTTTATTTAATAAGTAGTCGTTTTGTAGCAGTTTCACGAAATACTAGAGTTTGGCAAGCGAAACGTGACACCACCTATTTTTCCGTTTTCATATGGCAACAACATAGAACTGTCAGTTTGACACTACGTTAGACAATTCAAGAATATTGAATTTTGTTGTTTTTGCGAATTTGAACTTGTGTTTTTGGTTAAAAATTATGTCGAAGCCGATAAAAAGTTCATCGAGGAAACTTCTTTCCATCATGATTGACAAGTTTACTGAAGTGAAAACTGAATTAAATAAAAATTTCATGGAGAAATTACAACGATTAGATAAAGTTGTATCTTTTTTAGGTTAGTTTTGTATTATAATTTTGATACTTTCGTTTTAATTTTCTGTAATTAACTAAACAGATATTTTTTATAAAATATTGCTCTATTTCAGATAACTGTGATGGTGATATTCAACCAATAATGGAGGAGATAAATGCAATAAAAACTTTAGAAAAACAAGAAATGCTGAATTCGGAAACGCAGTACTTACAAAAAATTTCTTCAATGACAGGTCTCTTTTCTTGTTTTGATTTAAGATAGATTGATAGTATTCCTATAATATTTACATAGGTTTTTTATGATGTATTGGTTTTTATTGTTGACATCCAATGATGTCATAAGAATGTTTTGTTTAACAAGGAAATTCACAGAATTCATGAAACTAATCAAACCATGTAATTGTTATACATGCTAAATATGCACATAAACTTAACTAAATTAAACATAAATTGCATTCATAGTTGAATAGGTATTTAAATTATTTTGATGTATGTGTCTATCATTATTTGCTTTTAAATACATTTAACATATCTTTGTTTCAAAGTGTTTAATCTTTTATAGATGTAAGTATAAGGACACTAAGAAGGATAAAAAATGAAGCATTAATTAATAAAGGAAAATGGGACACTCCTGGGAAAAAACGACCTCATCAACCAACAGTGTCTGCTTTAGATAATTTTGATTTAAGTGCAATTCGGAATAAAGTAAATGAATTTTACTGTGTGAAAAAAATTGTTCCAACATTAAGAAGCCTTCACAATGAATTAAAAGATGCAATAGGATTCAGTGGTAGCCGTGAGACTTTACGAAAAATTATGCTTAAGAATGGATTTTCTTTTAAAAGCAATGAAAATGAACGTTCTATGCTTATAGAAAAATACCAGATTTCTGCATGGAGGCACAAGTATTTGAGAGAAATAAATATAAAACGAAACGAAGGAAAGCAAATTGTGTACCTTGATGAAACTTATGTACATCAGAATTATAAAGTTAAAAAGTCTTGGCAAGGACCTTCAACAACTGGTGTCACTACAAAGATATCCTCTGGAAAACGGCATATTTTTGTGCATGCTGGATCTGAGGAAGGTTTTGTGCCTGGTGCATTATTAGTGTTCAGTAGTAAATCCAAATCTGCTGATTATCATGATGATATGAACTCATCGAACTTTATGAAATGGGTCAGAGAAAAATTAATACCAAATTTAAGTAAGCCCAGTGTAATTGTTATGGATAATGCCAGCTACCATATAAAACAAATCAATAAACCGCCTATAATGTCTAATACCAAAGCAGATATCCGTAAATGGCTTGTAAATAATGGAATACATTTTGAGGAATATCAGACAAAGGCAGAGTTAATGTGTTTGGTTAATGATAAGAAAACATTGCCTGTATATGAAGCTGAAGAGATTTTAAAAGAACATAATCATGAACTTTTATTGCTGCCACCGTATCATTGTGACTTAAACCCAATAGAGATGGTTTGGAGTCAAGCAAAAAGAAAAATTGCAAGCAGAAACATTGGAATACCAGGAAAGGAAATGGAAAACTTAATAATAGAGTGTTTTAACTTAATTACCCCTAGTGACTGGAAGAAATACACTGATCATGTTTTAAATGTCGAAAATGATTACAAATTAAAAGATGGCATTGTTGAAAACGAACTTGAAAAATTTATTATATCTGTTGGTGCAGACAGTAGTGAAGAGAGTGACTCTGATGATTCCTTGTCATTGTTATCAGGTGTAGAATATTTAGAAACAGATTTTGACTATGAATCAGACTAAAGTATTTTTAGTCTGATTCATAGTCAAAATCTTATCTTAAATTTTCTATTGTGATTAACATGATGATTTTGTGACACCTGTATTATGTAATTTATCCATGGCACTTAATTGTAACAAAAATAAATGTTTTTTTTATTGTAATCTGGTGTTTATATTGACTAATTTAATTTGATAGATAGTGGTTCTGGATCAGAGCAAAAGGTTGTGATGAAAATCCCTTAGGAGACATGTATGTGTTATGAACACATTATAAATATAAGGGCCAGAAATCAAAATTGGCTAACATCACATTTATTAAAAAAATGTGGCCAGAGTCGCCCATATTCATTACAAAAAAACAAAGAAGTCGTTGCAAAAAACACCCTTTTAATTAATGACAAATATGAATTTTTAATATTATAAGTGCTGTTAGCCAATAGGTATAACGAATGGGTTAAAAAAAAGATTCGATTTAGTCCGTCAGTCAGATAATAGAAAAATATTGGATACGTATTTTTTTTCGCTTTAATTTAACAACAAATGGCTTAAGAGGTACTATGCGACGACTTCAAATATGCTTTGCAACAATGTTACTTTAATACAGTTTATCGATACGAAATCAAGTGTCAAAATGGAGTCCAGTGGAGAATGCCGATATTGACATTTCGAAATTGCTCATCATTGATAGAGAATACGAAATAGTGATTTTGACACAATCAAAGTGTCTATTTTTTACGGTGATGACGATTCTTGGTTGTCAGTTGAGTTAGTGAATAGGCCTACTGATATGCTGTTAACTGTACAATTAAGAACAGTCACGCTTTAGTCAAATGTTCCAAAACAAATAATTTTAATTGATATCTAAATGTTAAGATTAAATATAATTAATAAAAGTATCAAAATTATTTTGCAGTACTACATTCAGTGTTTACTGCTTAAGAATTTTTGAAATTGCCGCCCTTTTCTTGTGACACGTTTCGCTTGCCAGACTCTAACTTTTATTTAATATGACTTCAATGTCGATACAATATCGATAACATGGGTCGCGCCCTATGACAGTCCGCCATCGAAGAATTTGCATTTCAAGTTTAGGCATATACGCTTTTTTCGTAGGTATGGCCCAAAGAGTAGTATTATATTAGGGGTATGGCCCTCTTCTTTTATGTCTATGAGATCAAACAGTTTTTGCTGCCATCTAGTGAAATATTTTTTTGTAGTTTATAATTTTTTTTAAAAAACTTTCTCATTAGGATCAAATAGGTACTCTATTAAAAAAAATAGTAACAAGACACGTCATTGTTAGTTAACGGTCAATTCATAAACACACTTTAAAATCAAAATTTTGGTTTATCTTCAACTTCTTTTCACATGCTATAAACTAGGGTCACAGCGTCTAGAGTCTGGCAAGCGAAACGTGTCACAAGAAAAGGGCGGCAATTTCAAAAATTCTTAAGCAGTAAACACTGAATGTAGTACTGCAAAATAATTTTGATACTTTTATTAATTATATTTAATCTTAACATTTAGATATCAATTAAAATTATTTGTTTTGGAACATTTGACTAAAGCGTGACTGTTCTTAATTGTACAGTTAACAGCATATCAGTAGGCCTATTCACTAACTCAACTGACAACCAAGAATCGTCATCACCGTAAAAAATAGACACTTTGATTGTGTCAAAATCACTATTTCGTATTCTCTATCAATGATGAGCAATTTCGAAATGTCAATATCGGCATTCTCCACTGGACTCCATTTTGACACTTGATTTCGTATCGATAAACTGTATTAAAGTAACATTGTTGCAAAGCATATTTGAAGTCGTCGCATAGTACCTCTTAAGCCATTTGTTGTTAAATTAAAGCGAAAAAAAATACGTATCCAATATTTTTCTATTATCTGACTGACGGACTAAATCGAATCTTTTTTTTAACCCATTCGTTATACCTATTGGCTAACAGCACTTATAATATTAAAAATTCATATTTGTCATTAATTAAAAGGGTGTTTTTTGCAACGACTTCTTTGTTTTTTTGTAATGAATATGGGCGACTCTGGCCACATTTTTTTAATAAATGTGATGTTAGCCAATTTTGATTTCTGGCCCTTATATTTATAATGTGTTCATAACACATACATGTCTCCTAAGGGATTTTCATCACAACCTTTTGCTCTGATCCAGAACCACTATCTATCAAATTAAATTAGTCAATATAAACACCAGATTACAATAAAAAAAACATTTATTTTTGTTACAATTAAGTGCCATGGATAAATTACATAATACAGGTGTCACAAAATCATCATGTTAATCACAATAGAAAATTTAAGATAAGATTTTGACTATGAATCAGACTAAAAATACTTTAGTCTGATTCATAGTCAAAATCTGTTTCTAAATATTCTACACCTGATAACAATGACAAGGAATCATCAGAGTCACTCTCTTCACTACTGTCTGCACCAACAGATATAATAAATTTTTCAAGTTCGTTTTCAACAATGCCATCTTTTAATTTGTAATCATTTTCGACATTTAAAACATGATCAGTGTATTTCTTCCAGTCACTAGGGGTAATTAAGTTAAAACACTCTATTATTAATTTTTCCATTTCCTTTCCTGGTATTCCAATGTTTCTGCTTGCAATTTTTCTTTTTGCTTGACTCCAAACCATCTCTATTGGGTTTAAGTCACAATGATACGGTGGCAGCAATAAAAGTTCATCATTATGTTCTTTTAAAATCTCTTCAGCTTCATATACAGGCAATGTTTTCTTATCATTAACCAAACACATTAACTCTGCCTTTGTCTGATATTCCTCAAAATGTATTCCATTATTTACAAGCCATTTACGGATATCTGCTTTGGTATTAGACATTATAGGCGGTTTATTGATTTGTTTTATATGGTAGCTGGCATTATCCATAACAATTACACTGGGCTTACTTAAATTTGGTATTAATTTTTCTCTGACCCATTTCATAAAGTTCGATGAGTTCATATCATCATGATAATCAGCAGATTTGGATTTACTACTGAACACTAATAATGCACCAGGCACAAAACCTTCCTCAGATCCAGCATGCACAACAATATGCCGTTTTCCAGAGGATATCTTTGTAGTGACACCAGTTGTTGAAGGTCCTTGCCAAGACTTTTTAACTTTATAATTCTGATGTACATAAGTTTCATCAAGGTACACAATTTGCTTTCCTTCGTTTCGTTTTATATTTATTTCTCTCAAATACTTGTGCCTCCATGCAGAAATCTGGTATTTTTCTATAAGCATAGAACGTTCATTTTCATTGCTTTTAAAAGAAAATCCATTCTTAAGCATAATTTTTCGTAAAGTCTCACGGCTACCACTGAATCCTATTGCATCTTTTAATTCATTGTGAAGGCTTCTTAATGTTGGAACAATTTTTTTCACACAGTAAAATTCATTTACTTTATTCCGAATTGCACTTAAATCAAAATTATCTAAAGCAGACACTGTTGGTTGATGAGGTCGTTTTTTCCCAGGAGTGTCCCATTTTCCTTTATTAATTAATGCTTCATTTTTTATCCTTCTTAGTGTCCTTATACTTACATCTATAAAAGATTAAACACTTTGAAACAAAGATATGTTATCTGACAGTTCTATGTTGTTGCCATATGAAAACGGAAAAATAGGTGGTGTCACGTTTCGCTTGCCAAACTCTAGATATAGTGTCAGAGCGCCTCTAAATATATGGTCTAACTGTTACACCCTGTCCACTAGATGGCGACTCTCGCAAAAGTTGATTTTTGCATAAAACGAATGGACGAAAGACACTCATTTCCGTTCCTTTTAACTAACATATCAAAAAACTGAAATTTGCAAAGTTCGAAACTTAGATATCAATACAAATACGAAAAATTACAAAGAGAGATATTTCTCAGGTTTCGAAAAGAAAACAAACCTTTATCTAAATAATTTGTTATTTCGCCTTTTGGTACAGTGACATTGCACAGAACTGATTAAGCGTAATCACGATTGACACGATAGCGCGCACGCGTTCCCTCTGAGATATCTGGCGCGGTGGCGCGCGTGAGCCATTCGTTAAGTTGCCTGTGCGATTGAACCATTTCGAAACCGGGCTGGCAACCGCCCGCAAAGAAACTCTAGTAGGTAGATGTACCTTCCGGGTTGCTATACACTCCCCCTCTAGTTCAGGAGTACGCCCTCGTTCCTGGACTAGTATTCTTACCTTAGCAGGACGTCCACGATTCCTCTTAGGAATGACCGGTTCCGAAGGGGAATTAATTGAACCATTGTAAATAGTTAAATCACGCACATGGTACTTGCCTAAGGTCTCGTCAGGCTTATCGACTGGAGAAACTGTATAGGTTGTAGGACTAACCTCTTATTAATACGATAAGGTCCATCTCTTTTAGGAACAAATTTAGAAGTAACCTCTTTTGAACCTTTACTAAGTACGTGAGATTTTATTAGGACTAGATCTCCTACTTCAAATTTGTCTGCAGGTCGTCGGGAAAGGTCTGCATACTTATTGTTTTTATCTTGTTGGCTTTCGACGCGTTCTCGGACTTCTGACAGAAGAGACAAGATAAGGAGTTACATGTGGAAAATAAATTTCTTTTTCAAGAATGGCGCGAATGTCTAAATATACTTCATTCGGAGATCTCATTTCTCTAGTGAACATGAGGTATGCTGGTGTTGCACCGGTAGATCGGCAAACAGCGCTGTTCATAGCATACCGAATCACCGGGAGCTTCTCGGGTCAACTTGGATGTTCGTTTCCAACGAGTTGTCCCAGGAGAACCTTAAGGTCTCGGTTCTTCCGCTCAGCAGGGTTAGCTTCTGGATGGTAAAGCGGAATGAAGTTTTGTTTAATACCCAGGACATGCATGCATTGTTTCATAACTGCTCCGATAAATTGTGCGCCGTTATCTGATATTATTCGTCGGGTTATTCCGTACCTGAGAAAATACTATTCAATAAGTGTATGGCCATAGGCTTCAGCAGTTGCTTCTCGAAGGGCAAAAAATTCTACCCAACACGTTGCTGTGTCCTCAACTAGAAGGAACCATCGCTCACCGTTCTCACCTTCAGGTAATGGGCCAAATAGATCTACCTCGCTACGCTGGTTTAACACTGGCGTCTGGAGGAGGCCTGGTGGTTTTGCATTCGCCGTTTTATATCGTTGACAATCTATACACGATTTAACATAGTCTGTTATAATTCTACGCATACCTGGAAAATAATATAATTGAGCTGCCTTGAGGTACGTCCTGTCGATTCCAGGGTGTCCTGCAAGAACTGAGTCGTGACATTCTGTTAAAATACTTGAATCTCAGACTACCCTGGCAACCCTGGAATACTCTCACGAACAAATAGGTAACTTTACTCTTTGGTTGAGGAACTCCTGATGATTGAATGAACGGATCTCAGTTGTATTTTAACAAATACAAATTAACCGTTATTTACTAAATGCACATGTGATGCACATGTATAGTATACACGGTACATACCTATACCAAAATAATATTTTTTACATTTATGTCTGTCTGTTCTGGCTAAACTCTGGAACGGTTAGACCAATTTTGTCGTGACTTTCACTGGTAGATAGCTTATATAATAAGGAATTACTTAGGCTACTTTCCACACGGACGAAATCGTGGGTACAGCTAGTTTAATTCTATAAATTTAGCATGCTGGTATAGTAAACACTCTCTTAAAATTGATTTTTAACTATTTTTCATTAACTTGGATAGCTTTAAAATACGATGGAATTAATATAAAATCATTAATAAATTTATGGGGTAAAAATATTTAATAATCGTTGACATGATTCGATTATTATTGATTATTAATCTATTATGAATATTACTATAATCGATGTGTATAATAATCGAATCGGCACATCATTAGTTGCAATAAAACACTCACGAAGGAAGAAAGGAAGTAATTCAATTATGTATTTGAGAAATCATCAAATAATATAGTTGAATATTTACCTTATCAAGTAGCAGGCTAATTTCAGAAAAAATGGACGAAGAGTTAGGTGGATTTACTTTGGATGAATTAACTATTCCACCCGTAAAATATGAATGTAAGTCAATTGCTAAGTAAAATATGTTTTTATAATCTCATAAAATGGGGTTTTTAAATACATATTCTAAGTTAATAGATAGATTTGTCTTTTGTTGTACCAGATTTCCGTCAGCGGTTTCGTCCGCATGGTCTGTATTACACAAACCTTCCCATTGAATCACTTAGAAAATAAACAAAACCGCATCTTAATCCGTTGTGTAGTTTAAATTTTCATCATAGTCTACAGACGGCAGGAAGCAACTTTGTCTTATACTGTTTTTAAATTAGGTATAATGGGTAGGTATTACTTAAAATTAAAAGACCATTTATAATATTCTCATGTAAATATTATTATCTTTAATGTAAAAACTAAAAAATATTATTCATAATTACATTTAAAAAAATATTTTTTTACAGATTTGGATCATACTGCAGATGTTCAGTTAGTATCTTTCACAATTTCTTTTGCAAATCTATTTATAAAAGGTCTATATTTGAAATATTATGCTGTTTTAAAGAATCTTGTATATAACTTTTGTTTCTAAATAAGCTGTTCTGTTGCTTTTCTTAGAGCCAATTAAAACTTTGAAAATTGTTTAGCATTTTCAACATTGAACTTGAAATTACTTCTTGATTCTCAAGCACTTCTTTATGGTTGAGTCAATCATACTTCATACACATTTTGTTGTTTTGTGTTTTCTGAAGTAATTTAATAATGGACATTTTATTTCAGATTACATGCTTGGGGAGATAGCCTTAAGGAAGCATTTGAGCAATGCGGTATGGCAATGTTTGGCTATATGACTGAATTAAATTATGTACAAATAAAAGAAGTCCATACTATCGAAACCAATGCTGATGACATGATGGGTCTCTTGTATCACTTCCTTGATGAATTGCTATTTCTGTTTTCTGTTGAACCATTTTTAATATGCAAAAAATTAGTTATTACGGAATTTAACACTGAGGAATTTAGAATAGTCTGCAAGTGTTATGGAGAAGAGTTTCAAATAGGCAAGCATCCACAAGGTACTGAAGTAAAAGCGATTACTTATTCTGCAATGCAAATCATAGATGATCCCAAGGATAATAAGTATGAAGTATTTGTGATAATTGACATATGAAATATATTGTTACTTCTGTTTTATAGTTTGTAAAATATTGTAATATAATATTTCTATTTTATTATTGTTTTAAAATTACATCCAGTCATTATGTTTATTGAATGTTGCATTTAAACTATTTACAAAGATGTGTCTATCGGTTGTTTATAACAGCTGATCGTATAGGCTGAACTAGTCAAATATCTGGGCGTTAATTTGGTCAGATGATTACATCATTTATATCTGGTTTTACCTATACAAAACTAAAATGGCACCAATTGTCTGTGCAGAACCTGTTCTTGCCTGTTTTTTAGAGCCTGTTTTTAAGAAAACAGAATAAATATGTCTTATCGTTTAAGCAGGAAGCTAAAAATATGCACCCATGGAGTTACATATGTGCCCAGGGAACTGTTTAAATAAATAAAAAGTTTATCCAGGCTTATCTATGTACCAAATTCCATCAAAATACTAATAGTAGTAATAGTAGGTAGTCTTTGCATGAAGAAGCAAGGAACATCCAAACTTATGAAAATTCGCATTTATAATGTTAATATAAGTATAGGCTTAATTTTATTTCTGTGGACAGGACATATTACAGAGAAACTACTCCATTGTACTCCATTCATTATAACATTAGAAAAAAGAGGGTGATAGAAGCAGCAGTAGAGAACATATTTTTATTTTAAAGATGAATTTAAAATATATGTATTATAGTTTTGTTGAAACTTTAAATGTTAGGTATTTAGGAGCTGGGCAAATTTTCATTTTTTACGATACCTCGGGGTTGAGATGAGGCCAGCATTTTCTTAATTCATCTTTCACTCTCAAGCCAACATGGAACTAAAACAAACTATCTGTTTTTTTGATCAATTCTAATTGTAAGTGCATATAATTAGTATAGAATTTAGTTATA
The DNA here is from genome assembly GCA_918026875.4 of Diatraea saccharalis. Classification (NCBI taxonomy): domain Eukaryota; kingdom Metazoa; phylum Arthropoda; class Insecta; order Lepidoptera; family Crambidae; genus Diatraea; species Diatraea saccharalis. The sequence goes on along the minus strand of OU893341.1, from coordinate 5,891,148 downwards.
TCTATGCCCAGGAAAGAAAGGTAGACAAAATGAATTTGTTATTATAACATTTATTCAGACATTACTTAGACTATAGATAAAGATATTAGAAAAACTTCCTGAAATGTCAAAGGTTGAAGGTAGGTATGGGGGATTAAAGCTTAACCCTTCACCGCATGGATTTTCAGATTTGCCCAAAATTAATTGATATGAATCTAGGGCGTAAAAGGTACTGTAGAAAATTTTATTTAAATTTTTATATAATTAGAAAGCGAAATAATTGACCCGTTTCTCAAAATCTCATATCTGACACAACATGCAGTCAAGGTAACAATTCACATGTGATACAACAAGCATTTAACCCTTAATAAGGCGCGAGTCCCTGTGAAAGTTAGGGTAAAATTGGGGGTGGAATTAGGGTAAATGGATACCGTAGATTTCACAAAAACACTCAAAAAGGGGGAGAGGAGTAGATTACGGGGTTTTTTTATGGTGGGTAATTATTTCCCCTTGCCTGATTATGCAATGTTCATTGGGTGGGAAGTGGGAAAACTGTTCCCCTTGCCTTATTAGGTAACGTACTTTTACAGAGTACATGTATACTAACTATTGCCTGCGGATTCCATTTCGTCTAGGCCATTTTCATTGTTCTCAACTTCCTATGCAATTAGAGGCTATCTATTATAATGTTCCTTCAAGTCAGTGAGCTCGCTCCATCCATAGTAGATCTCATCTTTATTTATTTAACCCTTAATTATTATATAGATATATATTATACACACCTGTTCAATTTTCGAAAATCGCATTTACATCATCAAGGTGTGTAAAATTATTAACCGACCTTGTACGTAATGACTTACAATCTGTCTGTAAACTCATGACACAGAACTAATTTACTTTGTTTTTTTGTACATACAGCTTTTTTACATGTTGATAGCTTTATACAAAGTTGCGCCCCCATTTTTGTCATGACTTTATAGACAGACTGTATATTACAACCTCGCCTACAAAAATTGATTGTAATTAAAAAAGTAGGTAAGATGTCATTGATTTATTTTAAAAAAATCTTAGATCTATTCCTGAGGAGAAGCTTCATGAAACGATTTGAAACAGTTCTTGGCACATAGTGAAACATTACAAGTGGAGCACAGTATTTGAGTTCGCTTTTTAAGGAGTCAGGTTTTTTAATAAAATAAAAAATAACTAATGTATGTACAGTTATTTATTGCAAAACCATATGAAATTCTTTAAAACAATTACGGTCTCTGTTTAAACAAAAAAAAAACATTAGCATTTACTGCAGTAAACGTGCGACAGGCGTGAGCAATTTTTGCATGTCTGCCGTTTGTCTTCCCAGTTGGGCCAATGGCCGATCCCGTCGTATACTACTTCTTGCGGAGGAAGTTCAATGCGTCGTTTCCTTTTCTTTATTTCTGATTGTTATAAAGCAGGACGCCCTCTTGCTCGGGTAGTTGGCTGTCTCGGCTACGCCCATGATCTTTACCCTTACGCCAAACAGGTCATCATTTATAAATATATAAATAATATTTCTTCTACCCACATTGCACGCTGTATCATATTTGATCGAGCACTGATGCAAACTTTATTGCATGTAGTCTCATATTTGAAAACGAGAAACTGACATAACTGCATACAGTATCATTTCAGATACAAAGTTCTAATCTATTTTTCATCAAGAAGTAATTGTTATTACTTACATGTTTTTCCGTAAAACTTCTTGGGATCCATTTTACTCACACGCCAAACACAAAAAATATTTTAGTTCTAGGAAAAAAAATAAAATAACGACTACTTGTTAGAGCAAGGAGTTTTTACTCATGTATAAAATACTTTTTTAGAACAATTTTACTCTTCTGATTTATTTGACACAATATTTATTTTTGTGATTAGCTGTCCATGCCTATTGTTTTTCTTACTTCTATTTTGATGTTCTTGCAAACTATAAATAAAATTCTTAAAATCTTTATTTAACGTGTTTGCATATGCATAGTATCCACTTTAAATATATTTGAAACATTGGCGGCCCAATATTGGGGTTCACCAATAGGTTATAAGGCCTGTGCACGTATTATGTGAACATCACGGAGGGTGTTGAAAATTTAGACCCTGGTAGAAGTCAAGACAAGCATCAAAAATGGCAAGTCATAGTGGTTTAAGCATGCCACCAATGGCGAGACTAGAGGGCAGTTCAAATTATGCGACGTGGAAAGTGCAAATTGAAATGGCACTTGTCTACGAAGATCTATGGGACTACACTAGTAAGGAGCCAATCAAAACTGATGCAGCAGCTGTAAAGGCAGATAGAAAAGCTAGAGCCAAGAAAGGTATGATATTGCAACCTGAATGTCTTGTGCACATACGCTCTGCGAAGACAGCTAAAGAAGCTTGAGAGAATCTAAGCAAGACGTTTGAAGATAAAGGCGTGAACAATCGCTGCCGCCTACTATCAAGACTGGTCAGTCTAAAATTGGAACAATTTTCGACGGTACGGGCGTACGTCACAGGTGTGTTGACAATAGCCCAGGAGCTAAGAGATATAGGAAAAGAAGTGGACGATGAGCTTTTAGCTGCCCTTCTCCTACAAGGCCTTACGCCTGAGTTCCAGCCTTTGAAAATTACGATTGAGAATAGTCAGACTGCACTAACGTCAGATTATGTAAAGAATAAACTGTATCAAATGGAGGATACGTACAATGACTCAACAAGTGGAAGTCAAACGTCAACATCAGCATTACTAACAAAGAAGAAAGGAAACAGAAATAGCAAGGACAATACTAGCAAGCCAGATAAGAAACAATTGAAATGCTACATCTGTGAAGGCCCTCACAAATATTATCAGTGTCCAAACAAGGAAAATTCAAAGAGGGAAGCTCATCAAGCGTTTGCCTTCCGAACAACATTGAAGTCTGAACTTGGAGAAGATTGGGTGATCGATTCAGGAGCTTCGACGCACATGACGAAGAACAAAGCTTGGATGAAAGATATATCGAAGACTGCTAGACCTTTGAAAGTTATGTGTGCGGATGGAAATGAGGTGCTGGGTGAAAGTGTCGGTAAGGTTGTGACTGATAAGATGACGGTAAGCGATGTTACTTATATTCCAAATTCAGCTTCAAACTTGTTGAGTGTGAATGCTTTAACTAAGAAAGGCTATGTTTTAATGTTTACAGAGAAAGGATGTGACATTTTTAAAAGTAATGGATGTGAAGTCTATGGTGAATATGTTGGATCAGGTGTAGAAGAACGAGGTATTTACAAAATCAAAGACTTTATACGGTTCTGCACTAGCAACAACGGAAGGTGAGTAGAACAATCAGATTTTATGGCACAGAAGAATGGGACATCTAGGCGAAAGAAATTTAAAATTACCGAGGGACAAGATGGCAATTGGGGTGAGTTTTCCAAATTGTAATTGTAAACTTGAATGTGTTTCTTGTATAATGGGAAAACTGATATCACCAGTAGGTGATATTAAATTGTAGATACTAAGTAATAAAATAATAAAATCAGTATTGTTGTACAGTTAATGTATTTTGTGAAGAGAAAACAAAAGCAAGTAAAAAATATGAATGCTGCGTCAAATTGATTTACTCTTTATACCATAGACCAGACACCATCCAACCTAGGATCCAACACTCCTCCTTAAATCAACTAACGCACAACTACTCATATTAATTTCATCAACCTCTTTCATGCACACAAACATTCCTCACATCAGAAAAACTTACTTTAAGTTCACACTACGTACGCAGAACATATGTTTAGATTTAGGTAAGCCTTTAGTTAAAAAATTGGCTGGCATATGTTCACCTTTCAGAAAGAACAACTGAATAATACCTTTTTCTAAGATATCATTCACAAAACGAATTCTGACGTCAACGTGTTTGATACGTGCATGATAATGACTTGCGTTTGCAATAGCAATTGCTGATTGACTATCACAGTGGATTGGTATGGGAGTACACTCAGATGAATTCAATTCCTCCACCAATCTCTTCAAGTACACCGCTTCTCTTGTTGCATTTGACAATGCAATATATTCCGCTTCGGCACTTGAGAGAGCTACAACTCTTTGTTTTTTGCTTTCCCAACTAATTGCGGAATTTGCATATTTGAAGATATACCCTGAATACGACTTCCTATCGACAAGATCACCCCCGTGGTCAGCATCAACATAGCCTTCTATGCCCTTTTGTGTTTTGGTAAATGTTAACCCAAAATGTTTTGTACCGCTTAGGTACCTAAGTACACGTTTTGCTGCTTGATAATGTTCTTCTGTGAAGCAATTGTTGAACTGGCTTAAATAACTTACAGCATAAGAAATATCCACTCTTGTAGATACTGCTAGAAACATTAACGAACTAATTAGTTCCTGATAAGGAACATTCGGTGACACATGATTTTCACTTGATGGTTTGGTTAATCTTTGGCCAGCAACTAAGGGAGTGGCTACTGGCTTACAGTCTTGCATTCCCCATTTCTTTAATAATTTCTCCACGTATTCTTGTTGATCTAATTTGAAGCCATTATCAGCTTGATGTAACCTCATACTTAATATCAAAGCAGCTTTTCCTAAATCTCTCATCTCAAAGAGATTCATCAGCTGTTTCTTAAGTTGTAACATCTCAGCTTTGTTATTCCACAAAATTAACAAATCGTCAACATAAACAGCAATAATAATCAATCTATGATTTGAACTTCTTATATAAATACAGGGTTCGTTCTCTAACGAAACAAACTTAATGTGTTTCAAGGCAATGTCTAGTTTTTTGTTCCACTGTCTCGGTGCCTGTTTCAAACCATACAGTGATTTCTGAAGTAAACAGACATACCCTTCTTTATATTCTAAGCCTTCTGGTTGCTTCATATAGATTTTTTCTTCTAAATCACCATTTAGAAATGCGGTCTTAAAATCAATATGATCGATGTTCAGATTTTTCTCAGCACTTAATCCTAGTAACAATCTTAAAGAACTATACCTAACTACGGGCGAATATGTATTCGTAAAATCGATTCCTTCTCTCTGTCGAAATCCTCGAGCTACAAGCCTCGCTTTATAACGTATTCTGTCACTACCATTCCCCGCCTCCTTTTTGATTCTCAGTACCCACTTAGAATCAATAATGTTAGCATTCTCTGGAGTTTTTACTAGAATCCACGTTTTATTTTTCTCCAAAGAGTGTAATTCATCGTCAATAGCTTCTTTCCATTTTTGTCTATCAGGACCAGACAAAGCTTCCCGAACTGACTCTGGTTCATCCATTTCAGTATAAGCCTCAGCTTGATAGAGAACGTAGTCATCAAAACTTTTTAACTTCCTCTCTCTTGTAGGATATCTGTATTCCACGATACCCTCAAATCTCTCCTCTTCGACTTTTTCGGTAGAAGTATCTTTAGGAAGATCTTGCGTTACTAACTCCTCCTGCAATCCATCTGCACAAGGATAATCCATCTGCTCCTGGGTCTGAACTTCATTCTCTATATTAGCAATTTCTTCAACAGGTGACACCTCCATGTCCTGCATAGAAATTGTTTTCTCATTAGAACTCTGCAAAGGGACAGCTTTCTCAACAATCTTATTTTGTGCAGTACTATTATGAGAACAGTTTTGGTTCTCAAAGAAGACCACGTCTCTCGCTATGTAAAGCCTTTTCGTAACAGGATCTATTAGCCTGTATCCCTTTGACTGTTCACTATAACCAGTCAAGATCAATTCCTTACTCTTAGGATCGAACTTCTTCCTCTTTTGATCTGGGATATGCATGAATGCTCTACACCCAAAAATTCTGATTCTACTCAGATCAATCTTTTGTCCTGACCAAGCCTCTTCAGGCGTCGCACCTTTAACAGCTAATGTAGGGGATCTATTCTTTAGATAGACAGCAGTATTCACTGCTTCAGCCCACCACCTCTGGGACAGGCCAGCATCTTGTAACATACTCCTAGCTTTCTCATTGATCGTACGGTTTGCACGCTCAGCAACACCATTTTGCTCAGGCGTATAGTTTACTGTGAACTGATGAATAATTCCGTGACTCTTCACAAATTCTTTCATCTTGCTATTCACATATTCAGTTCCATTGTCTGTCCTTAATTTCTTCAACTTCTTTCCAGTTTGTGTCTCCGCCATATTTTTAAAATTTCGTATACATTCAAACACTTCATCTTTCTTTTTCAGTAAATATACGAAAGTTTTTCTCGTATAGTCATCTATTAGCGTAAGAAAATATCTGCATCCTGTAAAAGACGCTTCTGGCATAGGACCACAAATATCTGAATGTACCAACTCAAGTACATCTGTTGCTCTCGTTGAAGAATTCCTATAAGGCTGTTTAGTTTGCTTACCCATTAGACATGGAACGCAGTCAAGTTTGTCTAGTTTGTCAGAAAAACTTATTCCAGCTGCCAATTTATCACTAAGTAGTCGCAGGTTCTTCACTCCTAAGTGTGCCATCCTCCGATGCCACAGGCGCAAATCATCAGTGACGTCGTTGTTCTCTGAAGTAGCATAAGCTTTTCAATCGTAATGTGAATTGTTAGTAAGTTTGTATACACCATTCACAGAAAAACATTCACCCATAAGACCACTCTTCGTCATAAGTGAATTTTTAAATATTTTACAACCTTCATTCGAAAACAATACAGTACGACCTCTTTTCACTAATGTATCTACGCTCATTAAATTTGCTTTCAAACCTGGGACATACAAAACTCCAATCACTTTCATATCATCTTTAATTACATCACCTGTTCCTTCACCGTACACCCGTTCACCGTTCGCACAAACAATCTCTACCCTTTCATGCGGAATATAGTTTTTTAACCAATCTCTTCGATTTGTCATATGTTTCGAAGCTCCCGAATCGAGAATCCACGTATCGCTATGGCTGCAACCTCCTGTTGATAGTGCAGACAAATAAACACTATTCTTATTTTTATTTGGATTCTTCGGACATTCCTTGGCCTTGTGACAGCCATTACATATGAAACACTTCAGTTTCTTTTGAGTATATCGGTTCATTGATTTTCCTCCTTTGTTGGAGTACAACGCTATATCACCAGGTGCATGTGAACTCGAACTATTTCTATGATCATCTATTTGCAAGAGTTTGGTCTTGACATAATCTGACGTTAAAGTAATATTAGAATTCTCAATTGCTAGCTTCATTGGCTCAAATTCTGGAGTTAGACCTTGTAGCATCAGTGCTGCTAGCATCTCATCATCTACTTCTTTGCCTATGTCTCTCAGACATTGCGCAGCTGTCATCACCTCTGTGACGTAATCACGGATATATCGAAACTGATCTAATCTGAGGCTAACTAGCTTCCCAAGCAGTCTACATCTATTATTTACGCCGTTATCTTCAAAGGCAGTTCTTAAGGCAGTCCAAGCTTCGGTTGATGTCTTCGATTGTCTAACGTGTATTAAACATTCAGGTTTAATCATAAGACATATCTTTGCACGGGCCTTTTGATCGCGTCTCTTATTTACTGCATGATTAGGATTACTAGTACCTTCGGTTACGACGTCCCACAGATCTTCGTGTATAAGGTATAATTCCATCTGGAATTTCCATGTCGCATAATTAGATCTACCTTCTAGTTTCGGAATCGAGGGCAAACCACCACTGCTGCTCCCGCATCCATCTGAGATTGCACTTGACTGTCTCTCTCCGTTTCCAACATTTCCGATCTCACCAGATAAAGGCATTATTCCAAAACTTATATATCTTCAATATAGCCCATAACCTGATATCACCAGTAGGTGATATTAAATTGTAGATACTAAGTAATAAAATAATAAAATCAGTATTGTTGTACAGTTAATGTATTTTGTGAAGAGAAAACAAAAGCAAGTAAAAAATATGAATGCTGCGTCAAATTGATTTACTCTTTATACCAGACACCATCCAACCTAGGATCCAACAAAAACAAACGCGGCAAACTTTCTCTAAAAACGGTTCGAGGGCAACTGAAGTTTTAGGGATAGTACACTCGGACGTGTGCGGTCCTATGCGTGTACCCTCTGTTAGTAAGAACTTTTATTTTGTAACGTTTATTGACGATTTTACGCGCAAGACTTTTGTATGTTTTTTACAACAAAAGAGTGAAGTTTTTGAAAAGTTTAAAGAAATCAAAACTTACGCTGAAAATGAAACGGGCAAGAAGATCAAGATACTGAGATCGGACAACGGTACAGAGTATGTCAACAAGAAGATGGATGACTTCCTGAAAGTGAACGGGATTCATCATCAACTGACTGTTGACTACACGCCAGAACAAAATGGAGTCGCGGAGAGGTCTAATCGCACAATTTGTGAGAAGGCAAGGAGCATGTTGCATGATTCCGGACTACCACAGCGGTTTTGGGCGGAAGCTGTCCATCATGCAGTATACCTGAAAAACAGATCACCGACCATTGCGGTGAAGAATATGACACCAGAAGAAAAATGGAGTGGGAAGAAGTGTGATCTGAGCAAGATTAGGATCTTCGGATGCAAAACATTTATGCATATTCCGAAACAGAAGCGGACCAAATGGGATGCAAAGAGTATAGAATTGATTCATACTGGCTTCTGTGACAACGCAAAAGCATACCGCCTTATAGAACCTGCAACAGGGAAGCAATTCAAGGCTAGAGATGTAGTTTTCCTGGAAAACTGTAAATATACAGACTCAGAACCATCAGGAGCATCTGAAGTGGAGTTTATGATGTTTCCTGAAAATGAGCAAAGAAATGAAATTGTCGATTTACACACGCCTCCAGAACCAGATGCCAACGGAGATCACAATAGAAACTTGGATGTGGAAGTGATAGAGTTTGAATCAGAAAACCCGACATCTGAAGGAGATTGTGGTGGCTCAATATCTGAAATAGAGGAACGTGATGTAACAGATATTGAACCAATTATCCTGGAACCAGAACCTGAAGTCGCAGGACCAGATGCTGAAATATTTGCAGACTGCGAATCAGTTGACGTTCCTGATAATGTTCAACAGGAAAATGAAAGGAGATATCCACTGAGGGATAGAAAACAAAAGGAGTTCCCTGACTACATCTTATATCAAGCTGAAGTGGAACGAGATCCATTGACAGTGCGCGAGGCACTATCAAGATCATACAGCGAAAAATGGAAACAAGCAATTCAGGAGGAGCTTGATGCGCTGAAGAAAACTGGGACATGGACTCTCGTAAAGCCGCAAAAGTCGTCCAACGTCGTTGATTCTAAATGGCTATTCAGAATCAAAGAAGAGGCGGGAAATAGACACAGATATAAAGCACGACTTGTTGCAAGAGGATTTAGTCAACGATATGGAGTAGATTATGATGAAACCTTCGCACCAGTAGTGAGACACAGTTCTCTACGAGTACTTATTGCTCAGGCTGTGAAACAAGGTTTAAGCATTGATCAAATGGACGTGAAGACAGCATTTCTAAATGGGGAACTTGATGAAACTGTCTACATGAAACAACCGGAAGGATTCGAAGAAAAAGGAAAGGAAGATCATGTTTGTCTACTGAAACGTTCATTATACGGATTAAAACAAGCTCCAAGAGCGTGGAATACTAAACTCAATCATGAGTTATTAAAGTTCAGGAGATCTAAAAATGAACCTTGCGTGTACACTAGATCTAAAGGAAACGTTGTGATCATATTAGCGGTTTATGTCGATGATATGTTAATTTTTTGGAATGATGAAGATGAACTACGCAAAGTTAAGAGGGATCTTATATCAAAGTTTGACATGAAGGACTTGGGCAAAGCGGAACTGATCCTGGGAATGCAGATTACTCAAAGTGATTTAGGGATCAAAGTGGATCAATCAAAGTATATCAACAAGGTGTTGAAGAACTTTGGAATGGAAGACTGCAAGCCAGCTGCTACACCTGCGGTTACAGGTTTAAATCTAAGCAAGCCTGGACCGGAACATAGACCTGATCCTGACGTGCCCTATCGGAATGTGATAGGCTCATTAATGTATTTGGCTGTATGTACAAGACCAGATATAGCATACGCTGTAAATTATTTAAGCCAGTTTAATAGCCATTATGCTGAAGAACACTGGGTGGCTGCAAAACGTGTGCTAAGATATCTTCAAGGAACCAAATACTATGGGCTTATGTATAAGAGAAGTGTATCAGATGAAATACATTGTTATGCGGATGCAAGTCATGCTTCCTGCTATGATAAGAAGTCATATTCAGGAGCAGTATTTATGCATATGGGAGCTGCTGTCAGCTGGGAAAGCAAAAAGCAGAAGACCGTTGCATTATTAACAGCTGAAGCGGAATACATTGCAATGTCTGAAGCCGCTAGAGAGGCAATTTTACAAAAAGATTTGTGGCTGAAATAATTGGTAAGGAGGAGATGCCAATTAAGATATTCAGTGACAGTCAATCAGCCATTGCAATCGCGCACAATCCTGTGCATCATCAGCGTACAAAACACATTGCAGTACGTCATCACTTTATAAGGGAAGCAGTTGAGCATGGGCATATTGAGTTAGAATATGTACAAACTGAACGCATGGTTGCTGACTCTTTGACTAAACCTTTGTTGAAAGGTAAGTTTGAGTGGTGTACGTCAAGTATGGGTGTTGTATGAATGTTGTATGGGTATGATATGAGTGTTGTATGAATAGGTATGGAATAAAAGAGATAAAATTGAGGAGGAGTGTTAGAGCAAGGAGTTTTTACTCATGTATAAAATACTTTTTTAGAACAATTTTACTCTTCTGATTTATTTGACACAATATTTATTTTTGTGATTAGCTGTCCATGCCTATTGTTTTTCTTGCTTCTATTTTGATGTTCTTGCAAACTATAAATAAAATTCTTAAAATCTTTATTTAACGTGTTTGCATATGCATAGTATCCACTTTAAATATATTTGAAACATTGGCGGCCCAGTATTGGGGTTCACCAATACTACTTTAGTTCACGAACGACGCTCACTGACATAAATGGCGGTTTCATATTTTCTATGACAGATTGAACAAACCATAGGCAACGTGGCAACCTGCAAATATTTTTTTCATGTTCGGATACAATCAAGGTTCAAATATCAGCCATCAAGAGACGCCTAAAGGACTCAATATTTTTTTATCTGTGAAAATTCTTAATGTATCATATATGATACCATATGCGGTAAAGGGTTAATAGGGATGACGACTGGGTAAAAAAAATGCAATTCTATTTAGTCCGTCAGTCAGATAATAGACAAATATTAGATACGTATTTTTTTTTTACTTCAATTTAACAAGAAATATCTTAGATAACAGGCATTAAAGTTGAGGAGTGGGGGCTCGCTACGTCACAGTTTAGTAGAAAACGTACCATAACGTGACGTCATGCGAAATTTCAACTCAATGTAACGCCGTAATTTTATGATTACGAAAGAAATAAAAAAATACGTGTTTAATATTTTTTAACACTCTACCTGACGGACAAACAAACAAAAATTAGTCGTCATCCCTATTGTTGTAGGCCACTCGGACCTACACCGGCATCGTCGATATTTAACAAAACTTAACAACAAAAACAAAACTATAACAAAATAAAAATAAAACAATAACAACTTAATCACGGAAACGGCAAAACAACAAGAAAGGCAGTAGCATTTATTTTTTTGCCGAAGCTCGTCCAATGTCGTAATGGGTTTTTCATAGATTTTGTCTTTGAGACAAACCCAATAGAAAAAGTCCAGGGGGTTTAGGTCGGGTGATCGGGGTGGCCATAAGATAGGACCAAGTCGCCCAATCCAACGCCCGGAATACTCTTGGTCCAAGTATTGTCTCACAGGACGAGCGTAGTGAGCTGGGCAACCATCATTTTGAAACCACATATTTTGTAGATCTCTTAAGGGGACGTCTTCAAGCAATTCTGGCAAATCATTTTGTAAAAAGTTCAAATAACTGTCACCATCCAAGTTTCCTTGTAGTTCAAAAGGCCCGATCACTTTTCCATTTAATATGCCCGTCCATAGGTTAACCTTAAACTGATATTGGGATTTTTCCTGTCTCATTAGCGACCTTATATATATGCCTCGAAACCTGTATTCCAGGAACCCGAGTACCTGCTAGGTATTCTCTCCATAATAGGGTATTTGACACTTTTCTGAAAACTAGTTTAACTCGTTGTTTGCTACATTATAAACACACTGTCTTAATATTTCATTGGAATCTTTTCTATTTTTGGTGAAAATAATTGTTAAAATTTAAATAGCCAAAAACGCGCGAAAAACGCTGCTCTTACTGGCCTGTGACGTCACAGGCCAGTAAATATGGCAAATCGATAAGTAACAACTGTATTTAGAGTAAATTGAAATAATAATTTAGAAGAGAAATTGAAGTCGTAATAAATAAATAAAAAAATAAATAAAAAAGTCGTAGTGCGTATTTTTTACGTTTTTTATTTTCCTGTGCTCTGGTTTTATTTTAAAAAATGAGCTACAAGTGGTGCGTAGTGCCACAATGTACTAATACTTCTATAAATAACAAACAAACTTCGATTCTAGAAGAAAATAGATTCACAATAGTATAGTAGCTATATAGAGTAGAGATGGGTGATAAAATTAGGTAAGGATTCGCTAAAAGTATTGAAACTTTTTTATTTCATATCGATACACTTGAAGGTTTTATTTTTGTTTTTTTTTTCTTTGTCATAAACATTTTACGACTCATTTATAATTGTTGACAGGGCCTGCACTTTACAGCCTGTCGACCTAGAGATGGATGAGACATTAGTACGAAAAAGAATGTTCTATTTTTTATACATGCATGTAGTATGTCTGTCCACTAAATGCATGGCATTTGATAATTTTTTTAAAATTAGTTTTTAACTTGGAGAACAGTATATATCATCAAAATCGACTTTGTAATTTTGAATTATTATATTAAAGTTCAAGCAATGAGAAAACATGTAAGTTGCTCTTTTTTTTAATTGCTGGCGTTTTCCCTATTTCTTTGATTTTTTAAAACGCTTAGTAAATGATTCTCTTTTTCTGTATTTCTTTTTGGTAGTTCTTATCAGTAGAAGCGACAAAGTATTCTGTTATCAGTAAATTTCTATAAAGTACTCGATACCTACAGGTATCGATATTTTATGTATCTTTCTAACCACAGAAATAAATATCTAGTTTTCTAACACTACTTTGACATGACAGCTGATGACGTCACAGGCCAGTAAACAGAATCGTGATTGGTTGTGACGACGACCAATTATAGAACGTTTTTGTCGTTGAATTGATTCCTAAAAATATTGCATTTTCTTAACTTTATTTTACTAAATCTAAACATGTTTTTTCTGCAGATGTTAAGAAATAAGCTGTATTAGATTATTATTTATCAGGATGACAACAAAATGCAACTTATTTCCGATAGTGTCAAATACCCTATTTTGGAGTGTACCTGTGTGCTAGACATGCTTTAAGTGGAGGAACCAGAATCCTTGTCACTGCCTCCTTGGCCCATTGTAGGAGCGCTAAAAAGTTTTCATCTGGCCCAGCAGCCTTAAACGGCTGGAAGCTGTCGATAGCCCATATTACCTTATACGTAGACATCGTTCTCTGTGCGGTATCCCAGGATTGTTCAGTAGGGGTCCAATCTGTTACCTCCCAGTTTTGCGACGTCTGTATTATACAGCCCGAAAAGTTTCCAGTAGAACCTTGTTCGCATCTTCTTGTGTATTGCCCTGTTGAATAGTCGTCTAACCTCTTTTCTAAGTCGTTGTAGTTCAGAATGGTCATCAGAAGGGTCTGATGACGGTAGGTTGAGCGGGCAGCTGGCATAGTAGGCTGTTTACCTAAGTATTTCTTCAGCTGTCTCGTCTATCGTGTCTTTCAAACTTTTGTCTTTTATCAGATTTAATGAAGGATTTACCTGCTTTAGATATAGTCTTTTGTTTGTCTTCCTTGGTAAGCGTCTCAGTTCAACTGTATTGGTTTGTATTGCGATAATGAATACCTGAGCCATCTATGGTCGGAACAAGAGGCTTCTGACGATACTTGCCAGTCAGAAATCAGTGCTGCTGCTTCCTTGATCGTTAATTTAAGGTCAAGTATGCTGTTAGCTCTTCTGTTACATAAGTAGGTTTAGAGCCTTTGTTAAGAAGGCTGAGATTAGTTGTAAAAAAATAATCAACCAGTTCCTCACCTCGTTTGTTACTTTAGTTCATGCCCCATAATTGATGGTGTGCATTGGAGTCTGTGCTGATGATCAGTGCCTTATTTGTTTGTTCACAGTGTCGTACCAGTTCATCCAGATCCCTTGGCGGTGTTTCCGCTCCTTCCGGCATGTAGGCAGAGGCCACCACTAGATTCGGTACACTTAGATTTTGTTGCTGTTTTATTATTATTATTGTTAGATCGCTGGAACAAAATTGTGTCATTATTTGAGCCTGTATATGTTAGGAGCAAACAATACAGGGTCCGCGGTGCGCAATTATCTGGGTTGTAGAATGTCTTACCACTTACTAGTGGTAGGAATAACATCATCTGTGGCCAATCCACGGCTACCACATATACCGAGTATCCACAAGTATCCACATATACCGAGCCCATCAGGTAACACAGTCTTCTCCCTCTTGCCAAAATTTTCTCTGCCACGTCCCTGGTGGTGCTGAAGATAAAGAACGTGTTGTCGTCACCTTCTATGGCCTTATGCAGTATACATCTATCTACGTCGGCAAATTTGTTTTGGTGGCGTAACAGCTTCGCGGTCATGTGTGGAGCTCTCGTTCCGGGCACGAGTAGACCACATACCACCCTCTTAGGTCTGTCAATTTGTCTTTGTACTGTCAGATCGTCCAATCCTGGGATTTTCATATTGGCCACAGTCTTCTTCACCCAATCCAGTGTTTTGGGTGTCTGACGGTGTTGGGTGTTGACTGAGAAACTCGTCCCCAATAGTTGGCTTCCCCTTAAGGTTTGGTCCTTCCTCTGTCGACGGCCCTGCTTCTAGAGTTTCCATCACTACGGCTTCTTCTAGGGCTTCAAGCACCTGTGATGCTTGAGCTATGGTCAGATGTCCGGTCTTCTTTCTGGTGATAATTCACCAGTAGGTCTGCTGTGGCCGCATCGGTGAATGAAATTTTGGCTGGTGTTGGACGCGGTTCTTCCGCTCTAGGTTTTTTATGCTCTCCCCTTGGGGAGACCGTATCGTCCAGTCTTGGCCTCTTCGACGTTGGCTGTTTGTTGGTCTGTTCTTCCTGTCTACTCTGTTTGTCTTTGGTATTATCCTCGTGACCCGTTACAGTTGGCTTACTAGCTGTTTCTTAAGCCCTTTTTCTGTTACGAGCCTTCCTAGCCCTTTGTCCGAGTTTGGTCCTTCTTTGTCGTGGTTCATCGTTCTGAGTCTTATTCCTGTCCTCACCCTGCCAATGTTTACGTCGGTTGGTAACCTGCTGCCAGGAGTCAAGGTCATCGTCCCATGATTGTTGTTTGTCACTGGGTTGCCACTTCACCAGGTCTTTCTTCGCTAGGTCTTTATCATGGGGTCTTTGGCTTTCTATGTCCACATAAGTTGTTGTTTTCATCCTCGTCAGTCTCACCCGCCACGGAGTCACAATTGGATTGCTGATATTAAAAATATATAGGGACGCAAAGTTTTCCTCCTAGCGCGACATTGGGAGCTGCAGTTACAAGGGTGATAGTCTATCAGTAGTTCCCTGCAACTTTACTCCTTCAGCATGGCTGGATTTCGTCACTGAGATGTTAAGTGACCTCCACGGCCCTCGCCGGCGACCCAGAGACGGAAGACGCCAAGACCGTTGCCACGTAGCTGGTGGACTACGTGGTTGCCGTCTAGCTGGAAATCCAGGCCAAAGTGCTGTATTGCATCCGGGGTGCCACAGCTACCTTTTCCGCTCAAACACCAGGACCCCTTCATCCCCGCGTACGGCTCCGCTGTGTAAGTCATAGCACAGGAGAGGCTCACATACCACTTCGCCACCTCCCTTAACAAATTGGACTTGAAAGTTGCCTAATTGGGAACGACAGGGAGTGTGATGGGAATTAAGGATGAGGATAGGATAGGGGTTGTAAGAATTTGGGTAGGGTAGCGCCTAACTGTTTTAGTTACGTCTGTTTCTTAAAATATCACAATGACTCAACTAAATACACTTAAAATATATTATTAGAACGTAAGGGGATTACGCACTAAAAGCCATGATTTTTTAGCTAATGTGTTACTTAACAATTACGCTTTGATTGTTCTGACCGAGATCTGGTTAACACCCGATTTTAGTGATTCCGAGTGTTCCTACACGAATTACGATGTTTATCGACGTGACCGGGTGGGTGCCGACGGCATACGCGGTGGAGGTGTTGTATTTGTAATGCGCGTGCGCCGTCGCGTTGACTGGAGTTCCACTGATTATTCAGAGGAGATATGGCTTACCTTAGAACTAGATTCCTCGTTGCACTGCTCGCACGCTTCCTCCCCCCCGGCCTATGTACACATTGTCTATGGATACCATCAAAATATATTGTATATAACTCAAAGGTGACTGACTGACATAGTGATCTATCAACGCCCAGCCCAAACCACTGGAACGATGGGGCTGAAATTTGGCATACAGGTAGATGTTATAACGTAGGCATCCGCTAAGAAAGGATTTTGATCAATTCTACCCCCAAGGGGATTAAAATAAGGGATGGAAGTTTGTATGAAACTTTGTCAATTTTAAACCGATCGGGCTGAGATTTTGCATGCATACAGCAACTATGACGTAGGCATCCTCTAAGAAAGGATTTTGATAAAACTTTATTTCAGTTATTTTACTAGATATAATGAATATCAATCACTGACCGACACTTACATAGGCGCTGCGCGCCGCGCTGTAAATTCAAATGTACTTACACCTAATTGTAGTGATTTAGAGATCGTTTCTTCTTAAGTACGAGCGCCCGGATGGCTATGTCAAAAGGAACAATTACTCACCTATGACAGACGCACAAGTACTGCGCCACGCCGCCGCGCGCCCATTACAAATGAACTTACACTTTATTGATTTATGCTGGCCACACACCATTCTTCCTATCGTCCAAACGGTATGACGATTCAGGCTTGATCCAATTCGCGGTTCGTTCATATTTACACGATCAGTTTAAACTTTTCAATCAGCAGCGACGTTCAGTTGAAGCCATGGCGTCACCAATGATGTAACAGACGATGATGATTTTAACTTTTTTTCTATTTCTTCACCACGAGTGCTCTATCAACGCCTATCAACGTCTATTTCTGTGGTGAAGAAATAGAAAAAAAGTTAAAATCCATCACAGTGACGCAAAAACTAGTTATTGAAAAGAAAACAGTTTACTCATGTAAATTTATTAAAAGAATTAGGATTACGCCGGAAGATTATCGTAATGAATGAAGAAACTTACATAAAACTTCTATGTTAGTGACTCCTCTAATTGAAAAGCAAGACACTATTATGAGAAACGATATCTCTGCACACAAGAGGCTAACAGTGACTTTACGATTTCTAACAACAGGGAAAACATACAAGTGCCTAAAATTTTCGGTCTTGATATCGCCTCAATCTTTAGGGCAAATTATACCAGAAACCTGTAATGCTATTTCAAAGTTCTCAAAAAAGATTATATACCGGTAAAACTGCGGTTTTTTATATAAGTATTTATAAACTTATATCTAATGCTGATGCGTCTTCCAACTCGATGATGACACCTACCGTAATAAAAAGTATCTATCCACTTGATCTATTTATTTACCAAATTTCATCCACACTGTGTCGTTGAGACTTAAAAGCAGATATATCCAGTATAGGAATTTTTATTAAATTTGTCTTTTTCAGTTACCCGATACTTCCGCTAAATGGAAAGAAATTGCGAACCTCTTTGAAGAAAGGTGGAATTTTCATCATTGCCTGGGAGCAATAGACGGAAAACGCATTGATATAATCCCACCTGCTGACAGCGGTTCTTATTACTACAACTGCAAAGGAGGAGTATTACAAAACACCAAGCTAATAAAAATATTCCAAATCCTGATAACATCGAAGGTAGCTCAAGATATCTGCCGTATGTGTTTGTTGCTGACGATGGGTTTCCGTCCGACCATCCAATCCCCTCCCACTAATTTTACTATGTCGTCATTCCAACGAGCTCTAGGTCTGCCTTGCTGTCTTTTGCCTCTCCGACCGTGCCATTTGGTGACGCGGTTTGGTAATTTGTCTCTAGAATAGCGGGCTATATGTCCGGCCCATCTCCACTTCAGATGTCATGTATGTTGTAATGCATCTATTACTTGGGTTTTTTGTCTTATCTTATTGCTATTTTGTTTATCTGTGATCTTAATACTAAACATGCTTCTCTCCATACTGGCTGCTGGCACGAACGAATTTGTGACATTGTTTTATGATTGAATATCCAGATTTGGGCTCCATACGATAGGCAGGGTAGTAGACTTGAATCCATAACTTTTTTCTTAAGGGAAACTGAAAGTTTGGATTTCATTATTTCTTCGAAGGTCCAGTATTTTTTCCAAGTTATTTTAATTCGTCTATCTAGTTCATCTATATGTCTTGAACTTTTGAAAGATATTTGTTTTCCTAGATAATTACAGCTGTCCACGTACTCAACAGCCTTCTGATTTTTTAGGATGGGGATTTTCTTGCCATTAATACATACCTTTGTTTGTTAAGTAGTAAGACAATGTATGCTCTAGTGTTTGTGAGATAAAGTCGAACGCTTTAGCGTAATCAACAAAGGCGAGGTAAAGTTCTTTCTTCTATTCTTCATATTTCTCTATTATTTGCTCTACTGCGTGTATTTAATTTTTTTTATACTTTATAGGTTAACGCTTGACTACGATCCCACCTGATGGTAAGTGGTGATGAAGCCTTGGGTGGTATAGCGCATTAACCTAGTAACAGCCTATTCACTCTTGATTTGAAGACATTCTCATTATAATCGGACGGAAATACAGACGCAGGCAATTTATTCCAGTCCTTGGCGGTAAGTATTATGAATGACGAATCGAATCGCCCCGTTCTTACCGGAAGGATGTTGACGACGAAAGGACGGATACCGGCCGTGCATCGAAACGTTCGATGGTAGTAGACGGGGAGGGGGGAATTAGGTCGTGCAATTCCTGTGCACACTCTACAAAATGTATCCTGTAGAATACCGAGAGGCTAGCAACTCTGCGCCTGTGCTGAAGGCTATGCAGATTGGTTTCAACTAATTTCGAGTCACCAATAAGTCTTCTCGCAGGCCCTCCATTGAATCCAATGCCGAAAGCTGGCATTTTGCGGTACCAGCCCAAATGTGACAGCAGTACTCCACACACGACCAAACCTGCGCTTGTGAAGTACCGCCGGACCTTCGCTAGGATATCTAGCTTTCTAGCTGCCGTTTTAGCTTTGGACTCAATGAACCGCCCAAAGTTAAGGTTAGAGGATATCTCTACTCCCAATAACTGAAGGCGGTCGGTGTATTCTAAGGAGACATTTCGGAGAGTAGGAGCCAAGGTGAACGTTTGGCGGCGAATAGACACGCTTGTATTTTGGTGGCGTTGAATCTCACAAGGTTGGAATCGCCCCATTCGGAGACTGCCTGAAGTGTGAGACTCATATGCGCTACCATGGCCTCCCTTTCAGACTGTATTTGGTCTTTACTGGCCCGGGCGTCAGGCAGGTATCTCTCCACGACTGTGCTGTCATCTGCGTACCCATAGATACCGGGTATGAGCAGATCATTAATGTGCAACAGGAAGAGAGTTGCGGAGAGAACAGACCCCTGAGGAACTCCAGCATTAGTTTTTTTTTAAATGCCCGGCCTCACATATTTGGCCGAGCTTCCTAGCTGCTCCTCACTTTTTAGCAGGCCGTTTTTGATCTAAATTCTCTTTCATTCCTGTTTGTGGCTACACCACCAGTAAGACAGTAATAAGACTACATCAGTTAATGGAAAATTTATTTGTGTATCCGCCAATGAAATAAGGAGCTCTTAAAAGAACTATTTCAACGTCACTGTCCGTATGAAACAAAGAAGAAAGCAACGCAACAAGTGCGTGTCAACAGCTGCGCGCCACATGTCAACCTTCCGCAGCGTAGTCACCCGCACGCTCACCCGACGCCTGGCAAAAGGGATCTCGTTAACTCTATGCCAGCCTTTATACGCTACGTCATACGCTCCCTCGCCCCGCGTCTCAGTCCCTTTCCCTTTCCTCTCGGCACTTTCCCCTTCCATTGTAAATATTGTAGCTTTCTCACAATTGGTTTAAAATGTACATTTCTCATTGGTTAAGTTTGTATTTATAATTTTAAGGAATTTTAATTGGTAAATATTATATTACGTTTTAGTATAAGTAGCTGTAAGATTTGTAAATAAAACATTCCATCCTTCCACCTTCTACGGAGTTTTACTACCCAACGACAAGCAAGCCTACGACCCGACTAGAGTTGCCAAAGTGATTAGAGTTGCCAAAGTGATTAGAGTTGCCAAAGTGGTGACCCCGACGTGATCTTCAACCGACGTGATCATCAGCAACCTTCAGCATCACAACGCAGCCATCACTCTTCATCAACAGCCTCTCACCCTTCATCATCAGCCTCGCATCCCTCACCAGCACAGCCACTTCAGCAGCAAGCCAGCCAACACCAAGGTCCATCACAGCAGCATCGACGACGCTTCCTGGATACTTGGTACCACTCGACGGCATCATCCCGACTTGGTCCTCGTAGTCCACGACCGGACCTCAGTTCACTCACAACTCACCGGCGTGGCAGCCCTGCACACCAGCAGCTTCGGTCCCGACGTCACAACCATGGCACTTGCAAAGCTCTGAAGCACTGACTGCATACCACCTACTATCAACATGGATCGACCTTCGGTCTAGGGGGAAAGTACTGTGGCGACTGATACATAGCGACATCTAACTCATCGCACTAACATCGCCACAACAATCGATAGCGAGAAGACTAGCATCGTCACAGCCATCGATAGCAAGACGAACTGCAATAAGTTTCAACAGCAAGTAACGAGATGGCGCTGTACCAATACAAGCAGCATAAATTAAGAACTACAAGACATTTAGAACAAAGAAACCTACATCGCACAGAATAAGTTTCATTACCAATTAACATAAATAGAACGTCCAACCTACATCGGTTGGACCGCGGTCCCCGGGTTAACAACACCTAGCTCGGAGGGAGACAATTATCCTTTAGTCTCCCTGGCCAGTTGTCTCCATCACCACACGAAGGACCAACATTCAATCATACGGTTCCTAAAAGTTCTATCATTTTCACATCCTTCCATTCCGCATTCTATATCTTTCTTTTGTTCTTCCCATCCATACTTCGAGCAACAGGGTTTGGTTGCATCTATCACTACCTATTTCCTATGCTGTTTTATTCTTTATTTATTTATATAATCGTTGGTAATAAGCTGATTGGTTGGTAGTTATTGATGTCTGCTGGGTCTCCCTTTCTGTAAATAAGGATTATTCGTGACTTTGTCCACGTAGAAGGTACTTCCTGTTTTTCAAGTATTTTATTGAAAACAGTAGTGATTAGGTCTATTAATGTTTTCTTTCCTATTATTAAAGCTTCATTTGAAGTTGTCTTCGACTGGGCCGTTTTCCATTTTTAGTTTCTGGATTTTTTCCATAATTTCGTCACCATCATAGAGTTGGCTTGCTGTGTTCGTGCCTGTCGATTCTAAAGTTTTTTGTAGCAGTTGCTTTTTATTTGTCTATCTTCATATAATTTCTCATAGAATTCAGAAGCAATTTTAACCAAATCTTTTCCTGTATGTTTCCGTCCCGATTTTTTGGAATTGAGCGTAGGGATCCATGCTTTTTGTTTTTAACTGTTTATTTGTTCTCTTTTGACTTCCCGTATTCATTAGATGCTTTTGAATTATTCTCATTCTATGTTTTTCGTAGTCTCTTTTTAGTAATATGTTTGTGATCTTGTAAAGTGCTGAGAGTTCCTTTTTATCTTTTGAGGGTTTGTATTGTAGAGAATTGCGCTTCATAATTAGGTTTTTAGTTCCTTCAGATATTATTTCTTTCTTTGTTTTTATAGATGTTGATTTCTTTAGACTTTAATAATAAACTTTATTTGCATTTCCAACAACACAATCTAATTTATAACTGTTTAAGATTAAACTAAAACAAATAAATCAGAAAGCAACAGAAATAAAATGGAAACCAAGAAATATGTCGGGTTGTGTGCTGCAGCAATGCAAAAGGGTTTAGGCTCAGGATACTATTTGCCTACAAGGAGGCAAGTCTCTGATATTCTGCCATAACCCCGAGGAGCATGAGACGCCAAAGCACCGTATATTAAAAATAATTTCGCATTAGAAAAATAAAAGAATAAAAAAATACATAAATATACAGTACCGTATAAAAAAATGCATATAAACATACCTCTTTTATATTTTGTAACACGAAATAAACAAAAAGGCACGAAATTTGAAAATGAAATAGATTAACATATATTAAAATAAATATATACTTGTGCTTTTCTGAAAGAAATTCTTTGAAATGTTTTATACCCTTATTTAACTTTAAGTTTTATTTAACTTTTCAAGTAGATATACCCAGAGGTGGTGGTAAGTTGTTCCACTATTTGGTTGCTAGGTAACGGAAACTACCAATGAAAGCAACTGTCTTGTGAAGGTGTTGGGACGACGAAATCAAAGCTTAGCAAAAAGATAAGTTGGCTTCTGGAATTTCATAATGTCGAATGGCAAGGTGCAGATGTCTACGCAAAGTCATATTTAACACCGAAGCCTTATTTAAATAGGATGTAATGTGACTTCTAGGTGGGAGGTATTGTAAAACAGAAAAGACAACAGGCATTCTGCACTCGCTGAACAAGACTACGAGTCCCTAAAAGCAGGCATGGACCATACATTAGATCTCCATAATTAAGTTTTGACAGTATCAATGATTCACATATATTTATACGAACTATTTGTCTAGAAGATTGCAAATCTTATAAAGCACATTCAGTCGATAAAAACTTTCTTGTATGGCAAATTCAATCTTAGTATAATAGGACTCTATATAGTCGTTTTTTCCCAGACTACGTGCATTTCGCATTTAGTATACTCAAATTAAATCGACGATTGTAAATATTGGACATGCCCCACGATTTTATTTTAGTCTAATCAATGCATAATATGTTTAAAATGTGTATATTTCAAAAACGTCGTCTTTTATTATACATTAATCTATACATACATTGCATTGTCAGGATTTTATGTGAACACAGATATCTCCACAAAATGAGTAGTTAATAGGTTACTTTATTTTGAAAATGTAACAATGTATACATATTGGTACCCATGACTGTATCCATTCATTATTTTTTTAGCTTTTAGTACATTTATTTGCAACATTTTTCTGTTTACAATAAAACCGTTTAACTTAAAAAGTTTTTTTTATTTTGAGGTTTTTAATTTTTATTTCTTTTTAATCTATTTAATTCGTTGAGTGCCTCATTATTGCAAGGTTTCTTGCCCGTTAGTTTATTGTAGTCCAACTGGTCGATAATCCCTCCAAAGATCTCACTCTACTAAGGGCCACGTACATAGGCTTGACCTTCCTCAAATAGTTTCGCGCCTAAGTATACGACTGCGTGATCTACAATGCTGCCCTGCATTTTATGCACAATGAAAGCCGATGACAATATTAAGGGCAATATTCGTTTTTCAGCCGTTTCGTAATTAAACTGGGCTGGAAACTGTATGGCTTTCGGGTGTATAAGTTGTACGCCATCTCTTTCAAAGTCAATTTGAACCGAAGGTACATCTGTTGCGTACATGTGAGTTCGACGAAATAGGGGTCAAACGATTTCGTTGATGTATCCTATAGCGCCATTTACTAACCCCTTCGAAACGTCAATATTGGACCGCAACATGTCATAAGACATCTTGACTTGGGTGGGAGATTCTATTTGTGATTTTGTAAAATGCAATGTATTATACTTATTAAGCCCTTTAATTTGATACCCATTTTGATGGAATTGAATATTATCTGCCATTTTGTTGCGGCGGCCATCTTTGATTTCAATTTTGTATAGTGCATTGTGTTCACTTAACAAGCCCTTTCACTTGATACCCATATTGATGAGTGGGTTTGAAGAAAAAAACTACATTATCCGCCTTTTTGTAGCGGCGGCCATCTTGAATTTTGATTTTGTATAATGAACTTAATATGCTCTTTCATTTGATATCTATATCAATAGGATTAAAAACAAAGTTGTCCGCTATTTTGTAGCGGCGGCCATCTTGGATTCACAATAATATTGAATGTAAATAATTGTATTGTCTTCAGAATCAAAGGCGTATACCAAATTTCAGATTGATCAGTTGACAAAAAGAAGGTGAAATTTCAATTACTAAATTTGACCCACCACGAACGAAACAAACGGGGTAAGATAAAAAAAACCGTTAAAAAAAAGAAATTCATGATTTTTAAACTTAATTCAATATTGAAACTTAATTCATTATTAAAAACTATTTACAATATTTGTACTGTATGGATTTGCTATACGATAATAGCAAATAATAAATACAGGAATAATTTAAAACCACTGCGAAAATTTTGTGAAAATAAACTTTAAGTAATTTAAACAAACACGTATTTTTTATTTTGATATGTTCTAATACTAAAAAATAAAGTTATCGCTTATCAAAGATCGAGATTTTAAAACTTAATTTATGGACACCGCGCGCCGTGCGTCAGCTGAGCGCTCGCTCGACGCCGTAAGTGTATACTCGTAGGTACCTATCTACACGGGTCACTGGCCGCTCATTTTGTTAGATTCGAACTAGATTTTATGCCATGATCTGAGGTGATTCCTAAGAGTAATTCCAATTTTCCCTTCATACTTTTATGGTTAAGGCCATCACAATGCAAAAAAATAAAAGAGAAACAAATTCGTTACCTAGAAAAAAATATTAACGTTATGCCGAAGTTACATAGGTACTTCTGCGTTAAGGCGTATTTAAAAAAATTAGAATCAACTACGTATTTACAATAATGTTGAATCAAAACAAATACCCTAACTAATTACTTACCATGTATTTTAATATTTGTTCAAAATGAAGTCCACGTCTGTCCAGACATAAACGTGCACATTTCATTAAATTGTCATTTAATTTGTTTAAAACACTAGTGTCACTTTTCACTTCACTGAAAGCGTTATTATTTTTTATTGTTAGGTCTTCTAGACTTTGTGCCTCCTCTACATCTCGGCGTTTGACTTCTTCCCATAAGAAACAGTCCCTCACGTGTGAACAATGCCTCATCCGTCCACAAGATGTTTGCATCGCGGTGATGTAGAAGCCACTCACATAAGGCTCGACGTGGTACTGGGTCTAGGTCATGGAACTGTTGAACCGGCTGAAAGTGGTACGGATGGAGTCCGGCTGTTTTTAGCAGCTTCAATACCGCAGGCTGGCTCACACCAAAGAGACATGCCGCATCGTGGGTACTGACTCTGGGACTTCGTCTGTTAAAATGGTTCGAAGCATTAGGGACCGCGGGGTTACGGATCCCAAAGGCCCGCATACGAGGTATGCTCTTCGTCGCATACTTTCTCCGAATTGCGCTTATGTAGGTTCTCACCACTCAGAAGATAAACTCGTACCATCTCGTAAAACTCACGACGGCGGGCGCGTCGCGTGCGCGGGAACGCGAGGGCACGTCACATCGCGTGTGCGTATGAGTCTCACTGCCGCGCGCGTCGCTCGGTCCCGGCGGGGCGGTGGGGGCTGTGGCGGGGGGCTACCGGGCGCGGCGGGGATGCACGGTGGTATACGCAAGAGAAGACGTTTTCATTGAAGTTTTATTTTAAAAAATGTGTCCATATTCTACCGTTTCGATAGGGATAAAAATATTTTAAAAAATTTTTTTAACTAATTATGGAAATGTGTTCTATTACTGATACTGAACCACCAAAAAAAAATTTATGCCCTGGAAAAAAAATATTCTTGTATATAAATAATTCTTATTTAAATCACACCAAATTATTCCACCCAAACTAGGAACCTTAATAAATGAAATTTTCTGATATAATATGACCGTGAATACAATGTTGCACTTAGTTTAGCCAGTGCGTCACCTCAATGTACTCCGTGAAAGTGCATTTAAATCAAGAAAACAAAGAGCTAGAAATCATGCTCTGTGGAGTTAGAGCTCTTGTTCTAGCTCTTTCAAGAGCACTTTTTTTTGTTTTTTTGTGTAAACGAAAATTCGTTTTAAGTGTTTACACCAAAAATATCATCGAAAAAGTCGTATAATTCTTCTCGAATAAAGAGCAATCATTCTGCACAATGTTAAAGGTGCATTTAAACCGAACGTAACAAGGAGCTAGAGCAAGAACATGAGCGTTATTTGTTGTTTTTCTATTTTAAACGCAAATTCGTTATAAGCGTTTACACCAAAAGAATATCAACAAGCGAGAATTCTCATTCCTCTCGAACCAAGAACTATTCTGCACAACGTTTAAACCTCACGAATGCTCTTGTAATTGATAGCCATATGTACTCAATTGCGATGATCAACACTCCAATGACCGATAGACCTAGAAGCAATACCGAACGCTCAAGAACGCTCTAAGCAACTGTACGCTCGCTCTAGTCCCTTTTACACCAAACGAACGAGCAATAGGGTATTTGACACTTTTCTGAAAACAATTTTAAATCGTTGTTTGTTACATTATAAACACACTGTCATAATATTTCATTGCAATCTTTTCTATTTTTGGTGAAAATAATTGTTAAAATTTAAATAGCCAAAAGCGCGCCAAAAACGCTGCTCTATGTAATGGCGCTAATCGTGACGTCACAGGCCAGTAAATATGTCAAATCGATAAGTAACAACTGTCTTTAGAGTAAATTGAAATAATAATTGAGAAGAGAAATTGAAGTCGTAGTGCGTATTTTTTACGTTTTTTATTTTCGTCTGCTCTGGTTTTCTTTAAAAAATGAGCTACAAGTAGTGTGTAGTGCCACAATGTACTAATACTTCTATATATAACAAACAAACTTCGAGTCTAGAAGAAAATAGATTCACAATCACAATAGTATATATAGAGTAGAGATGGGTGATAAAATTAGGTAAGGATTCGCTAAAAGTATTGAAACTTTTTTATTTCGAACCGATACATTTAAAGGTTTTCTTTTTGGTTTTTTTCTTTGTCATAAACATTTTACGACTCATTTATATTTGTTGACAGGGCTCGCACTTTACAGCCTGTCGACCTACAGATGGATGAGACATTATTACGATAAAGAATGTTCTATTTTTTTATACATGCATGTAGTATGTCTGTCCACTATATCAAATTACGATGATTTTTTTAAAATTTTAACTTGGAGAACAGTATTATATCATCAAAATCGACTTTGTAATTTTGAATTAATATATTAAAGTTCAAGAAATGAGAAAAACATGTAAGTTGCTCTTTTTTTTAATTGCTGGCGTTTTCCCTATTTCTTGGATTTTTTAAAAAGCTTAGTAAACGATTCTTTCTTTTTGTATTTCTTTTTGGCAGTTCTTATCAGTAGAAGCGGCAAAGGATTCTGTTATCAGTAAATTACTATAACGGACTCGATACCTACATGCATCGATATTTTATGTATCTTTCTAACACTACTTTGACATGACAGCTGATGACGTCATAGGCCAGTAAACAGAATCGTGATTGGTTGTGACGACGACCCATAAAGATAAGGTAGAGTGGAAATATTTTCTATGGTTATATAAATATCATGCAATCTGAAGTTGACATCGAAAACATCATGTTGTCTTTTTTTAACTAATAAGAAGTTTCTTTAGTAAACAAAGATCGCTCTAGTGTGACAGTTCAGATTTTTTTACGTGACGTCATGACATATAGCTATCGTACCACCTGTCCGCCATTTGCAAAGTTGCAGTGCGTATTCTCGGAAGTAGTTCAGCTGTCAATGTTTTAAGTTTTGTGGTTATTTTCGGGTATGTTCCGATATACACTGCGAGCACTGCGCAGTGGTCTTACTGCTGAAAAATCCGTTCCGTTATTGACTGCCAGTACACTGCTACAGTACCCTAGGGAAATTTATGACGTCATAAATTGCCGCCATATTTGTACTGTGAGCACTGGAGATTTCGAGGTAAGGTGCTCGCAGTGCTTTTGATAACGTGATCAGTCGAAACAGAATTAGAAAATGACAAATTTCTAAATAAACAAAAAAAAATTACTTACGTTTATTATAAGATGGATTTAATTGATAAATAATTTTTTTATACACAATTTTATAATATTTTCTTTTGAAATCTTTATTTATATTCACCTTGCATTAACAAATTTGAAAATGGCGCCAAAAAATAGGATTAACAGTATACTGGACTGCGTTCCGTTTAAAAAAATCACCAGTATAACTAGCTATAAAGGAACGGGCTTCCATTATACTAAACTGACGTCATACTGTTCAGTGGTCGCAGTGTATATCGGAACATACCCTTCATTTATAACTTTAATTTATATTACTTTCATGGCAGAAACTTGTAAATTATATATGCAAAACAATGCCTAGGTGCAGTGTAATTGGTTGTGCGTCATCGATATCCCGCAAACCGAGCAATATTACGTTTCACCGGTAAGTTAAACACTTTCTTAGAAAAACAGTATTTAAACGTAAGTAAGTTATTCAGAAAATGATTGCGTGTATAAATCGATACATATCGTATTTTGGCGTGTTCTGTTTATGTTATATTGCTCTTTTCGTTTATATTTCTATAATATTTCGGTCCGTAAATAATGTTGTTTACATGGCTAGTGTTGTTACTTTAACATTTGGTTTATATCGATAATTTTATTATTTAAAAATATATTCATTATTTTAGATTACCAAAAGATGAAACAAAAAGAGGAATATGGCCGAGTTCCATTGGAGCAGAAAATATTAAATATAATGAAAAAGTTACTTTTATCTGCTCACTTCATTTTAGGGAAAGTTGTTTGAATCGAACTTTAAATATAATAAAATTACGAGATGATGCATTGCCAATCAAATACGCTGGTAAGAATTTTTGACAATTGCTTTTAACTTAATTTTACAATTTTTTTGTCTATTACACTTAGTTAATTTTCATTTGATTTTACTGATTTATTTATTTAGTTTTTTATATAGTCATTTTGTTATTATATAAATGTACCTTATTTTTAGTCTTGCGGTCATATGACAACTATTTTAATTGAAAAAAATCAGAATGCAATATATAATAATATTAAAATATAAAATTCTGATCATAATATACTCCCAGTAAAATTACAATAGAATGAGTTAAATAATTTTAATAAAAATTTAAAGGTTTTCTTTGCTGTTCAATAGTTTAATCTTAATACCCAAATAATTATTTTGCGGCGTGGCTGTTTATTTTGCTGGTGCATCATAAAATACGCTACCTTTTTGTATTTAAATTGCTGACCGTTATCATGATTGTTCACAGAACATGAATTGCAGACAGTTTTAGTGCTGTGAAAATATTTGTATGCTTGCCCATTGATTTATCGCTGTTTTCTTTTTGCTAACCAAATTTTTAAATAAAATGCCAATTGTTACTTTTTTAATAAATTATATCACTTTTTCATCTACCAACTTTGTTTTCTTTATTTTCTCTTGTTTATTCATCAAAGTTTACAGTATTTTTATGTTCTTTTACAAATAATATAATACAAAGATTATGTAGGTGTTTCAAGTTTTCTATGTTTACTACTAAACAAGATGCTCTGAACTAAAATTGTGACACAGTACGCACGGTATCTCACTTAATGATTAGTAAGCGAAATTTATTCAGTCAATACAATTTATTGAATAAATTTATAAACAAGTTGGCTTACTAGTTACAAGCATATAAGAAAGTCGAAACTCTGTGCTTATAGTTCGTAAATTGATTACGGGAAACCTTCTACCGAGAAAAGAAGAAGGGGAACCGGTAAGAAACTGCAAGTGCTGCTTTTGCACCCTGTTTAATTTCGTACTGAAAAATAAAAAATGACTTCATTGCACCAAAATGTCACTTTCCACTATAACAATAAAAAATATATAACAGACAAAAAAAACACAATAATTCATTCGTCAATCGACTCATTTAAAGCTTATTATAGTTACCGTGGCAGTTATATTGGACAGTGGTCACACTTCCCGTGGATGCAAAATTAAACTTATGTTAAAAAAAACTATTTAATGATAGTTGCAAAATATCAATTTTACAATATATATGGAAATAATTATAAAACACGATTGATATTATTGTTAAACTTTTAAGATATATATTTTGGTACTATAGTTCTTAAAATTACGTAAAATTGTCTGTATTAGAGAAAAAAGATACATATTTATCGAGGTACAATCACATTGTAAAAAATATTTATATAGTATAAATGTGAAAGTTTGTGAGGATGAATGTTGGTTACTCTCATGCAAAAACTACTGAACGGATTTTGATGATATTTGGAATACGAATAATCTTTTACCGGTGGGAAGCGCCATCATACGCTGGTAACATAGGTTATAATTACTATACTGACGCAACGGAGTCGCAAGAACAATGAGACTTTTAGATGTCCAACAAAACACGAGCAAAAGATTGCTTAAAGATTTACAAATAATTGATAAATTCACGCCACTTTAAACAAAATATTATTTCCTTAAAACTGGCGTGAATTTATCTATTTAATTAATAATAATCATAAATAGGATTGGTACGTAAGTGTGAAACGAATAGAAGTATAATAGGTAATAGTTTAGCCATGCCCCTAACAATGGAAATTATATTACTTTATTTAATAAGTAGTAGTTTTGTAGCAGTTTCACGAAATACTAACTTTTATTTAATATGACTTCAATGTCGATACAAATATCGATATCATGGGTCGCGCCCTATGACAGTCCGCCATCGAAGAATTTGCATTTCAAGTTTAGGCATATACGCTTTTTTCGTAGGTTTGGCCGGTCCTCTTCTTTTATGTCTATGCCACGACCAATTCTAGGACGTTTTCGTCGTTGAATAAATTCCTAATAATATTGCATTTTCTTTACGTTATTTTACTTAATCTAAACATGTTTTTTCTGCAGATGTTAAGAAATAAGCTTTATTAGATTATTATCTATCAGGATGATCACAAAATGCATCTTGTTTTCGTTAGTGTCAAATACCCTATTTTTTGTAAACGCAGATAGAAAAACGAGCGAATGCTGTAAGACTGCTTACACTAAAAGAATTTGATAGAGTGGGGATAGAATAAGCGTTCGCTTTTTTAGTTTAAGATACACTAAACTAAAAAAGCGAACATAGTAAAATAATATAGTAGAGATAGAATGCGCATTCGCTCGTTTAATAACAATCAATAACCGATTAATGAAAATAAGCACCCAGAAATCGTCCGCACTTGGTATGTGGGCCTATCGACCTATGAAAATGAACCTTTTAGATACATCAAATTATCTTTATGATATATATTTCAACTCAAAATATCACCGTTATTTATTAATAACTCGCGTTTATTCTATCTAACAGACAAAAAAAATAGCAACATCCTTATTATTATATAAAGTCGCGGGAAGGCAATTAGTATATAATAAATAAATCTATGTAACCCGTAATAAAATTACTACATGAAAAATCTTACCATGAAATGTTAATATCGCTCTATTGAAAGAGACAAATAGCCTCTGTATTTAATATCAAGTTCAGGATTGCTTTTCAGCTGCTGGTACTCAGTCCAGTTATATAGATACTACGTCCACAAGCAAAGCAGAACATTGTCTATGGAGGAAGTCAACAAATGTCTACTGGCACCTCTTTTTCGCGGTTTCAAATACTTCCGTATCCTGATGTATGCTGTATTTGGTATGGTAAGAAAAAATCAATAAGAAATAGGAAAATTTAAATCTAAAACGACATAACTTTCAATTCATAAGGTAATTTGAATGGTAAGTAACAAATATGAATTATATGATGACGTATCTTTTTAATGTAATGGTGAAACAATACACACTTGCTATTTATGTATATGTATTTTAAATTTACATTTTTTCTAGTTCCTTAGTGTGCTTGCGGTATGGTTTTTTCCATCCTCTTTAATAATAATCATCATAAATTAAGTTTAAAACTACTATGAATTCAAACGAAACCTTTCTCATGAAGTTTTTACCTACTATTTACTAATGATATTAACTTTTATTTATAAAACGTCATTTACCTCAGGTGTTAAAACTTGGTGAAAACTGCATGAAAATTTGTTAGGTATGTAGTTTTTGATTTTTAATTAAGAGCATTTAAATATCCTTTGATGTAATTCAGTTCGCAATTCGAATTTTAAAAAGTTCTCAGCTTCAACAATTTTATGGAATATTCTAAATTCTTACATCTTGTCAATTGATGTAGGTTTATTCAAATCGGGTCTCTGGTATTTATTTTATTATAATAATAAATGAATTGTTAATACATCTATAGACTGAAATATGCTGACGTAAGCTCGGGGTCATGGGCGTAATGAAAGAAATAAAATAATGACAGACATTCTTGGTATATACCATGAATATAAAAGTCGTCATCTTGTGTGCAGACTTTTAAATCATGCTATACTAACCTTCATACAAAAAAAGAATATATCTACAATAGTAACAATCAGATTTTGTTTATATGTTTATATCATTAAAACTTTTTAACACATATTAACCTAACGATCGCCAGCTTAAATTTTTCTAGTCTATCTAATTTTTCTACTTCAACTATTTTAACTACGGTAAAATTAACCATATGTATACTAAAATGTATTGCACAAATACACTTTAAACACTATGCTTATTTTCTTTTTAAATACTATATGAGCTTAATTGAAATATTTTTATTTAAGTTTTCGATTAAAACTAAATCACTATTCTTATGTTATTGAATCTAAACGCAAATACTAAGTGACATAACGTAAACTTAATATTTAATGGCTGCAGTACATTATTCAAATCTCTATTACACAATGACGCCGCATCGCTTTATTGAAACCGGTCGTACAACGAAAATTCAAAAATTCGTTATATTTTTTATGGCTTCTTGAATGAGGGGCGGATTTGGAGAGTAGCGTCCGCTAGGCTAGGGGATGATTGCTGGGTCGTCTCGCGCTTGCGCACGTAGTTCGCGCCACAGCTACGTCGCTTCATAGCCGCTCGCTTGCAAGCCAGATGTTCTGAAAAGCTTCCGTCGTCGTTTTGATGGCCGCTCTGCATTTGAACTAATTAGTTTCTATAAAATGTGCACTAGGACCATTTTATTATTTTGTTTATGCAGTTGAATAGTCAGTGAATAAAGTATCATGAGTGTTTTATAAACCGTGCGTTGTAACTAAAAATTATCGAGCGTTTCAATGTCCACGAGTTCACTCGGGACCAACAAAGCGGCGGACATTTTATTTTGAGTACTCGATAATGTAGCGTTTGCGTCGAAAACATTAATGTCGTTTTATGGTTATAAATTCTCATATCGTTCGCTTACACCTTTCGTAAGTATTACATTGATATCTTTTATAGTTTAAGCAGTATGACTATGTGTATTGAATAACTTGAAAAGCGGTTATGTCCTGGTATTACCGCTAGATTGACTATTTTTTTGAGAAATGTCGTTGAAAAAAGTGACGTAAGCGGTTCTGGGGAGTTGCAGGTTACCTTGTAATCTTAAAAATTTCATAAAATATTTGGATACGTGTTATCGACCCATAACGCTTCGGAGGCTTCTTGTCTACGATTTCCGCGCGCGCGGCTCCCCTAACCTCTTTACTAATTAAATTGTAGCATCTGCAACTGTTCGCAACAAATCTTTAGAATTAAATACAGATTTGAACGAATGTTAATCGTATTTCTGAACAGCGATGCCGAGGGGGGTGAAGCGAGGTCCGGTGGAGGGCGAGGCAGAGGTGGTAGTGCGCGCTGGGGCGTCTCCGTCGCAAACCAAGCTACTGGATGACAGCCCCAGTCAGCCCATTAGCTATCACCTTCTGGACCATGGGTATGGCGCCACACCACAGCACCAGATCAGACGGGAGGCGCCTTCCGCACCGCCAAAGACATCAGAAGTAAGCCATTTGGAATGACTTTATTTCAGATAAGACAGCACATCTATAGATCACATTTGAATTTATTATAAAATCAACTAAAACATATACTTACTTTTGGGTAAATTGTCCATTTGGATTCATATATAACCTATTCATTTTAGATTACTGATATGTACAAAATCAGCAAGACTGATGATTTTGTACATATCAGTAATGACTCAAATGATGAGTTTACATTTTTCAATAAGACCTATACATGATCTTTCATTGATGTTTTTACCTGATGCAATCATTCTTTTTCTTTTATTATATTTCCTTCTGTAATTTGTGTAGCAAAAAGAGTGTTAGCTGAGTTTGTGAATCTTATACAGCATCTTCTATTAGAGTTCAAAATCATGGTAGCCAAAGTATTTTAGTAATGTCTCAAAAATATTTTACCGTCTCTGGATAAAAATAGCATTTATTTGTATGTGATTCAGCAATAGTACAATTCATTCATAACCTCATAGACACAGCATAGTGAAAGTTGGTGATTTCCACTAGTTTTTAAATATAATTTCTTATAGGTGAAAAATGTAAAGAAACAAAGAGATGATTTATCACATCTTTAATTTACACCAGAATAATAAATATCTTTTTTAATTTCTACCGCTTCCTGCCCAGGCTGGAATTATAAATATTAGAAGGTTAAATTTTTTTATGTTCAATAGGATAAATGAAATATGATGATGCAATTTGGTAAGTTGTCAAGGAGATTTTGATAATTAAATAATAGGAAAATATTTGTTGATGTTATTTTTACAGTCGCTAGTCTATATGATATTGAAAATATTGTAAATTTTAGTCATAATATGTAACTTGTCATACAATATTTAATGTTTACATAATCTTTAAGTGTTCTTTAAGATACCATAACATTATAATTTGTTACATGTCACATATTGTCATTAGGGTCTGTAGTTGATTTTTGCAGTTATCAACTATTTAATATAGATAAATATTGGGGTCAGAGACCTACTAAAAGGTTATTGAACTGTAGCTCCACTTACAATATTATATTTTTTTTTACAAATACCATACTTTCAATGTTAGTAGATTTAAAAAATAAATCATTAGTTTCCTGTTATGCTTTTTGTAACTTCAGAGTCGGCTGTGATTATTTTACTGGTTGCTACTTGTGTTGTATGGTGTATGTATAATGTTGGACATAGGCTTCCTCCGGATCCTTCCATCCATACATGATTCTTGCTTCTGTTTCATCAAATTGGATAAATATATGTGTAAATTTACCTACATAATATTGATTTTAAACTTTTGATTGGTTGTTGAAGCTTTGATTAAATTATTTAAAATAGATTTCCAACTCTGGTTAATTGTACAGGTTATTAATACATTGAGGAACATTTGATTATAAGCAATTTTAAGGAAAATCAATATTCTTTTTAGAATATATTAGTGTAACTGTTGGGAGTGGATTAAGAGATTAGGGAGCCATTGGTGCCAATTCTGTTATACACTCTAAACTTGAGACGTTTGATGGCGTAGTAGTTAGCGCACTAGATCTGCGAAAAGGTTGTTAACCAACTTTCGCAATGGTCAGTCATAAGATGGGTGACAAAAAAAAATTGTCTCAAGCTTTTCTGTGCTTCTGAAGGCATGTTAAGACTATGGGGACATGGCCAATTCTCCCTATTTAATTTCATTGGATTCCACCCATTCTGAGTCCCAGTAGTGGGGATATTAATATTGACTCTCTGAATTTAATAATTTCTAATTTTAATTTAAGTTTGTTATGATTTGTTTTGTTTGTAGGTAAATACGAGTAGATACTGATAAAATAAAAGAGGAATAAATATTCGAGTTTATAGGTATCTTTCTAAGATAATGGAAGTGCTTTGTGTAGGGTTGCCAGCCGTCGGGATATTTTCCCTTATGCCATAGATTTGCAGGTGTCTAGTGGGGTCTTCTTCAGCAGTAGGCTGATATATATATTCGGGTTTAAACCTTAAAAAATTTGGAAATCTTTGTATTAAACTCTGCAAATTGAATAATGGTACATTCAGTATTCATTTTAACTGGATAGAAAGAGAGTAGGTAATCACTGACAATATTCAAAATTGTGTACGTTCTTTCAGATTTCGTGCTTTGGTTTTTGGGTCTATTTTGAATTGCTTAATCGATAATGTACTACGTTTGTTTATCGCTCAAAGGATGACTCATATCTACAGACTGTTCTACTCAGACAAGTAGCGGTATGGCCAAAATTGTATCTGTACGGCCGAAATTGTATCTGTACCAGTATGAATTTTCAATATCTTCGTCGTGTTTATATCTACCATACGATAGCGTAATGTGACGTCATTCCATGCTTCGCGTGTTGTGATGTATCAAAACAGTCAGAGACGCCTTGAAAAAAATTCTAACCCGAATCGATGCGCATATGCTCCAGCAGGTCTCTTTCTTTTTAAATTGGCGTGTGGTCGTGTGTGGGGAATATGCTGCGTATGAAGTGAATTTTTAGGTGACATCCTAAGAACACGCGTTAGTTAAATAAGATTTTAATATTGATTGAATTAACAATTAGTGGAATTGTAAAATTTAGGAAGTATAAATAACATGTTTATGAGACAATTTAGTACAATTTTTTTTTGCATTTTACATTTTTAAGTAAAATACCAAAAAAAGTCTTAGTTTTCGAATTTGTTGACCAATTTCCGAAACTTATTTCTTCGTCTGATTTGCGCCTGTTTTGTGTTCAAATAGTGTATGGTCGGATTCACACTAGCTTCACCAGCTCAATAACGAACTTCAAGAGGTTGATCACCTTCTGAAGGTTATCCGGCATACCAAGGGATGTTCTGTTTTTTATTTCAAACGTTCATTCTTTTAATTGCAGAAGTTTGTAATCTTACAGGGGATTTGCGGCTCTTTCATCTGCCTTTATGCAATCTATACAGAGGGCAGTCTATGCTATCTACATTGAATATGTGTATGTTTAGATAGCAATGGTTGGATATAGCACCCGTTTACTATACCAGTATAACACGAATTTATAAGGTATTATTTCAACGTTTTTCTTAAATTTGTCATTACGGAATAATTATAAATAATAATTTATATTCAGAGGGTTAGAGCCTTTGCCTTGGCTGCTAATATTTGCCAGTATGACTGATGTGGTTTGCCAAGTATTCAGCAAACTCAATCAAGGAGCTAGTTTATCGGTATGGGGATAATCAACTCTGAGTCTATTGTGCCACGTTCAAAAATCTATGTACCAGTTTGTTGGCTGCTCCATTATTTAATGACTGCCTTTTTCACTGCGTCTTTTTCCATTTGATAAGGAAATTAATCACTGTTGTTACCAGATTTAGGATTTGCTTTGGTGGTATTCCTATATTTAGTAGTTATTTGGAAATTAGTGAGAATAGAACAGTGGTAGTGACGTGATCAGGTGCTTCTACCCTGAATTTCACCTACTTAAAAAGCCTCTATTTGAAATGATACCTGCAAATTTTACTGGAATACAATAAATAAGTCTGGTTAACATAGTTTACTTTGAATATTTTTTGTACAGACATATAAATATGGTGTAATAAAATAATCTAGTAACATGAGATAGATAAGATTTTTATATTTCGTTGATGTACATTGTACATATATATTTCTTTAATCACATAGCATCTTACTATTGTGCTATGGATATGTTTTAAAAAATCAGTTTGACGCATGCACAGTTTTAACGTGTCCTCGACATAACATTGAATTTCACATAGACATAGAAATAGGTGGGCAGTAGTTTGGCTGGCATCGGCTTACAGATACTGTAATACTTTGTTGTTTGTATGTGCTGATACCCGTTAGCACGTACGTAAGTTATCTGTAGATATTATTTTTTCCTGCGTTCCTGCGTGCCTTAGATGGCACTAGCACTAATCGTTAATACTCAATACTGTGTGTGCTGTTATAGAAAACATTAGTAATATAGTTACCAATCAATATTATGCAGTATCTACAGATTGGATGTAATTAACTGAAATAATTCTTTGGTCTAATAGCTGCTTTATATTATTGGAGAGGTTTATTGATTCATATTTTTAATTACTTTCTTGACCATTCAAATTGTGGGCGAATAGAGAGAGGATTTTTTAAGAGTTTGGTGTTATTACGTTTATCCACGCACCGGTTAGATTCTCTATTGATTCAACGATAGATTTAGAAATGAATTTTCGACTGTATAAATTACTATACTACTTGCGTGCACTTAAGTATCCTTTACCACAATCTTTAGTAGTAGCTTCTTTCTTCTCCACCGGATCTAGCATACGAGTTCCATAATAGATTCCTAATTATATGAGAAATCAATTTAATCTCTTTGACATCGATCTGAAAACATTGCTGTATAAGCTAATGGTAACACTACCGTGTTTCTTTGAGGATACTCACACTAGTATCTATAGTCGAGAGTTATAATTACTTGAGAAAATTTCATAACTGAAGCAAATATGTTTTAGACGAGAATTTGAATGAATTAAGACTAACTAATAACAATAATATTCTAACTATTAGCAGTTTTTACTTCATTCAAATTCATAATCATTTGGTAAAAGTATCTGCTTAAGTTATGATATATTCTCATTTAATTACTTCTCTCGACTTTAGATACGAAGTTGAGAGTTTGGAACGCCCCATTCAATGACTCTTTTGATTGTTTAACCCAATTATTTTTTAAGATAAAATGTCAATATAGCACTTTGAATGCAAAATTTGACAAACTTAATTAGGCTGTGCTTTAATTACAGTGTCGTGATCTCCTTTATGTGTACATACATGAATGTTGGTCTGTGGCACTGGACATTAGTCGAGTGTGGGACACAGACTAAGGTTTCGAATGAGAGCATGGACGGAATTGTTTCTTCAATTGACACATGTTTACCAATTCAAGTGTATCCAAGTAGACATGCAGTAGTCTACGATTGCGGAGGTAGTGGTTCATTTTGTATCACGTATTCTATATTCGTGTCTGCATTCTTCTTAAATTGATTAATAAGGATTAGGGATGTGTTGACACGAGTGGGACTTTTTTCGGCTAACGCGTGCTTGTCTTCACAGAAACTGCGTATCAGTTATTCTATTGTAATCTAAAACAGTTATTAATAGTCGTTAAGGTTTAAAAAAGCACCCTTAAGGGGGTTAAATGGGCGGCGTAACCGTGTGAATATTACGTTATCTATCACAAAAATGTCTAATAGGTTTTTTTAAATGAAAAGAAAGTGTACGCATTGCACCTCGAAAAGCGTGCGTGAAGCGTTGTACGCATGCATACTACATTTCGTTGTCGTCTAGACTCCGCTTCACTGCTATATTTTTGGTATTTGATCTAAAGAATGATCGACACTAACTAAATGATCAAATAACTAAGTAGGTATTGTCTTATTCCGCAATCAATATATCAATAAGAAATGACTTACGGAACAAATAAGAAACACATAAATTGTTATGTTTTTATACAGGACATCGTTTCTGGTTAGTAAAAAAACGCATATTTATCTTTATGCTATATTAGCTGCTCTCCCGCTGCTTCGCCCGCGTAAATTATAGTATATATCTCCCTCATATAAAGTAGCTTCCTGTGAAAGAATGTTCATGATCGGATTAGTATTTCTGAAGATTACTTTTTAAAAATAAACAATGTTAAAAACTTTATCTATTTTTAATATTAGTAGGTATAGAGTGTAGACTTAACAGTGTCCACTAATTTTAAAAATTTTATATTATGTTAAAGTAGTAAATTTTGTTAAGTATCGTGCACACTTAGCCGCATGTGTTGGGTGTATGTGCCGGCCAAACGCGGGGTGCCGGCTGACGACATGTGGCACAATCGCCGTGGGGTCACAGGCCAGATACTTCCTGTCCGCTGTCTTAGCATCTATTCCCTTTAACGAAAATGTATAAAGACGCACCGTTTGATGTAGCCCCATTATCATACCGATGCCACTCACCCTATTTGGTTAAATTACCGTTAATTCAAAGAAGTAGAATCGCGTATTGTTCTCTTTCTAGATGCATTTACGAGCCCCGATTGCAAATCACGGAAGGGCCGAATCGATTATGTGAAACGCGAATCCCTCGCTGTCATCATAACGTATACAACTATTGGCGTTAGGGATAAGTTTTATCAGCTTATAAGTTAAATTAAAGGAACATCTGCTCTAATTTAGTCAAAGCTGCGGGGTTACAGACTCACACAAAGACGTGGCCCGCAACCCCGCAAATCAACAATAGTAAGTTTTATAATAATAATATAAACTTTAAGATAAGAAATTGCCATTCTTTTGCTAGAGGTCCCTTCCGAGAGTTGAGCGGCTTTTGTGCTGATTCTAATTTATGTCGTGTATTGTTGGTGCCGGGTACCCTCCCCACACACTTCCTTTAGGGGCTTCTGCCTCGCACTGGATGTCGAAATTGAATTTGTTGCAGCAAATTATTGGGACACCACGTGCATCTTTCAAGGCGCTCCTCAATTACTTTGATTTGGCGCTAAATCATTGAAATAGTTTTGATAGTGAGTGATTGTTTGTTTTTTTTGTAAATGCTGTGGTCTTCGGATGGTGTTCATTTTTCTTTATATATTTTATTTCTAATGTTATAAAGTGCCATCAAAGAGTTAAGCGATGATTTACGCAGTGTTAAGAGTAAGTGAATAATTTTACCGTGTTCGACTAGCTTTCCGCGTCATTTAGAGATGTTGCTGAATTTAAAAAAACTTAGATGTCTTAAGCCCCATCCCTCAAAATATCTCTATATCGAATTTAGTCACAATCGGTAAAGCGGTTAGGTTGTGGAAATGTGAAAGATTTCCTTTCTCATAATGAATATTTGTATGGATAAAATATTTTCTATGATAGTTTTGCTTATTCATAACAAATTGATAAGTTCCCAACTGATGTTCGGTTTGGTACTCTCTTTGGACTCGTAGAATAGATTTAATTTGTACCATTATAAGACTTTTTTTTTTATTTACGTAGGTATTATTATGTTGCTAACTTGGATAAGGATTATTATCTTGGTCGTAATTTAGTCAATTTAACGGAGACTTCGATGACAATAGTTAATTTGTAATAATTTGCCATTCGCTTATTATGTAAGATGATTAAGGGGAGGGGGTTCGATCGTGTCTGTTTTTCTTACAAGGAGAGGGAGGGCGTCTTGATATTTCTTTCATAATATCATAATATACCGCAAAGTTCAGATTATTAAGAATCTCGAGGAATCTCCATGTATTCCTTATCAAATATGAGCGAGTAGGTCAAACACGTCTTTCTTTTTCTTCAAATAAACAATTTCCGTAATAAATGAATGACGTATAAGAAACAACAAATGTATGTTTAGTTAAAAATGTAGATTTCGTCATTGTTAGTTTCTTGATTTTATAACAAACAATATAAGCCACACAAAAGCGATATCGCCATTGACGAAGCGTAGCAGTATCGTAACCAAAAGTCACGATATAGACTAGTCAAGCTCTTTCAGTCGTTTCATATTCTTAGGATTTGGAGACTGGCGTATTATTTATTGGTTGGTGTTGTCTCATTAGGATGTCATGGCAGCGGCGCCAGCCAATCCAAAAATGTTTAATTGAATTAAAGCGTAACTAATCCTACCTACAGTGCTATTAATAAACAAGTTTTAGCGTCAGAAAAATTTACGCTAAAATTGCAATTTTAGTTTTAGTCTATATGCATATTATACAGAGAATAAGCAAAAAATAAGAGAATTTCCTTCTAGGTGTAAATATTACTCCCGTAGAACCTCGTACTAGGTTAACCTTTGCCAAGTCTCTTAAATAATCTGAATTTAGACTAATACTTAGTTCATTCTCAACGTAAATTTATTCCAACGCTAAACCTTCTTTATTTTAATAACATTACTATGGACTATATGACCAATTGAAACACTGGTGTTTGGTGTAGACAAAGCGTTTCTCGAGTTTGTCATGCCACGAGTGCTGTGTGCGACTCAATCGTCACACTAGTCCTGTCTGGC
Source organism: Diatraea saccharalis (assembly GCA_918026875.4). NCBI lineage: Eukaryota > Metazoa > Arthropoda > Insecta > Lepidoptera > Crambidae > Diatraea > Diatraea saccharalis. Next base: position 5,849,021 of record OU893341.1, on the reverse strand, counting down.
ATCCGCTTTGGCATTTTATTTTGTTGTTTTACGGACGACAATGTATGTAGCCACGTAAACGTCGCAGGCATGTAATGATATACGCAGCTAAGTAAGAATATCCAAGTAAATCGACCAATATACATTTTTATATAAATTTTTTGGCTACATTGTTGTCGCCATAGCGTTTTAATTAAATATCGATATATCTTTTTAGATTCCACTACACCAGACCAATTTCGTTTACGAGTTTTGTTATGTACTCCGTTACTTCTGATTTTATTTTTTCCTAGATGAAATCTGTTGAGATCCCTTATAGTTTTTTCTAGCAAGCATCCGCTTATGAGGTTTCATTCCCACACACACACAGGTAAACAACATTTTAGAATCCTCTACCTGGTCCATTTTATCTTTGAAACATTCCTTAATCAGTACTGAACTATAAACTATAACAGTACGTGTAATAGTTGCTTTATTCTGTTTGATAAAAAAATCCAATTTGAATTTAATTTTGTTATGTTTTGCGGCAAAGTAAGATTTTGAGTAAAAAAACGTTAGGAATCTTCTGTAGGTATCTTTTATCCGTGTGCATTTTTTTTGATCTTATATATTATTTATTTTATACGATTTACTATGTTAAAATTAATTATAACTTTTTAATGTAGTAGTTTTCATGTCATAGCTTAAATAATGGATGGAATTATTTAAATCCAATTTAATTTTTATAAAATTTGTGATCACAGTTCCAACATAACCTTACTGAAAGATAACCAAATGGAAAAATAAGTGATATACGAAAAAATAATTTTGACAAAAATATTCCAAGCCTTTTTGCCTTTTTTCACTTTCCCGTTACATCGACTATTTATTATGAACTCTTTACGAACATTTTTACAATGAATGGAATTTTAACCTATTTTACGTTGCGTTATCATAAATTACAACAGATAATGATAAAATTAATACGATCATATATATTACGACTAAATTGCCACGACCAATATTATCACCGTCAGAGTTAAGAGTTACCTATTAATGAAATAAAAAACTAGGGTTCGTAATAATCAAGATTTTTTTTTTGATAATTATGCGATAAATATCTGTAAATTAACCATACTTATTCGCAATAATTTTTAAATATAGAAAGGCATCCACAATTGAATAAATTTTCATATTTGTTATTTTAAATTTATACTAACAAAATAAACAAAATTAATAATTAAAAATTCACATAAAAAAAGCGAAATGAAAATATAATTAAATAAGAACAAACTTTCTTTCTTTCAGTTTTTTGTTTTTGGTGTCCATCCTAGACAATTTTCTTTATCAGAACAACTATATTTGATAGATGTTTAAAGATGATTCCCCTTTAATAAAAAGTCTTAAAGTACAATACAAATTTGTGTAGTTTTTATAATTATCACTCCGAACCCCGATAAAAACGAATAAACTTGTGATTCTTCGATTTTTTTATGTCTGTCCGACTGCCTTGTTCAATCAAACTATTTGGCATGATCCTTTCTTAAATCAGACTAGATAATACATTCTCATAAAAAAAACGTTCACGTGGTAAAAATATAAAAACCAGTTCAATGAATTACATGTTTGTGTTTATACAATAAAAACGTATTCTAGGTACATAATCTAAAATTTACGAAACAGACTTTTTTTTCACGTAATACTGCATTTTTTTCTGTCAATAGTAACACCAGATACCGTTAATATCAATTCATAGAATAATTATTTCTGATTTCAAAAGTAAATAGTTTAGCGATTTTTTTTGTGAATTGGTGTGTTGTCGACGTGAGCAAATTCTTATATTAATTATAGATTATAAAACGTGATAATACATATTATTCTGGCAATGATATGATTTATGTAAATGTCATTACTTATGATAAAGAGCTCTAAGTTTCTTTCCGATGGCCGTTGGGTTGGAAAGATTCTAGAATTACGATCACGCCCAAGACAACGCTCTGTGGTGAGGCCCCCACCAGGCGGGCCTACGATCTTATAAAGGTTGCGGGGAGCCACTGTATACCGGTCGAGCAGGACTGATCGGTGAATATCGTACGGCTATTGATGATGATGATGGTTCTTATGTATTAATCAGAGAAAATATGAAAAGAAAAACAAATAATAGATACGTCGCTATCTGTCAGGGTTCCCAGAGGGGGATACTGAATGTTTCGAAAGGAGAGGAAGCAAAACAATTTATAAGTGATCCCAGCGATTTCAGGTAGACAACGGTCCAGAAGGACCTTAAATAGAAATCATTAGACGCAGCGACAGAAACGGACAAGGGGAGCCAACTTCAGATGATGGGTTCAGGAATAAGAAGATAGTGCACATTAAAATTATTATAATACGGGAAATAAAGATAAAGTCGTATAATGTAAATTGTAACATGGCGGCCTGTTTTTGGGGATGAATTAAGAAATAATGTTTTGGAAAATTATATTGTGTCGTATTTATTATTATTATTGTGACTAATATAATAAAAATGAAATATTTGGTTATTTGTTTGTTTGTTCGCATCAAATAAGCTCCGAAACTACCGAATCTAATTTAAAAATACTTTCATCTACAGAAGCTACATCGGCTATAATTTACGCGGATGAGTCGCGGGAAGCTATTATTTAATATTTTATTAAAATATCAACTGGTGCAGAAAATTTATAACATGTCCTTTTGCGATCACATTAAGAACTGCTTTTTCTTACACATTCGTATATTGGAACGCTTTCAGGTTTTAGAAAACAAAATATGAATCAAATTCCTTTTATTTATGAACATTAGGCAGCATAATGGTTGTTTTTATTTTTGTAATATAAACAGATATTTTATAAAGGATTCATGAATTGTTACATTATTAATCACAATCTATTTGGAACTTTATTGTGAAGGAAAATTGATGCTTAAAATTCACAGCTATTAACAGTACGTAACTTCTTTTATTTAATTTTGAATGGTGACTGGAATTTTGTTGCGAAAGATCTTTTGAGTGTCAGCAAAATTATTGTACCCCAATGACAATACATAATTATGTTTTATTAACTACTTTTATGTCAATGTTTATAATTTATACAGTGCTTTAAATACTTTAATATTATGATCAAGTGCTTTATGAATACAGTGGCATGAACTGGCATGTAAAAATACATTTTAGTTCTTGTTGGTACACATATTGTATATAGATCGTTAGCAGTACGAAGCCCACTAATGACCTACTGCTTGGGTCTCCACTATAATCAGATAAGCTACATCCCGCAACCTTTGATTGTATTTATTTTATACATATTACTAGCTTTCCGTCAGCGGCTTCGCCCGCGTGGTCCCAAGGGAACGGTTTTTATAAGTTTCGCCGTATTAATTTATTTGGATATAATAGGGATGATGTGTCTGGGTTAAAAAAAATGACATTCTTTTTGGTTCGTCAGTTAGATAGTAGAAAAGTATTAGATACGTATTTTTTTGGCTTCAATTTAAGAAGAAATGATAATAAGCATTAAAGTTGAGGAATGGGGGCTCTCTACGTCACAGTTCTGTAGAAGATGTATAAAAGCGTGACGTTATGCGACATTTCGACTCAATATATCGCCGTAATTTATTGATTATGCAAAAAATTAAAAATACGTGTTTATTATTTTTCAATAATCTACCTGACGGAGGAACAAATAAAATGGTTACTATGGTAACGTTTTAATTCCCTGTACAAACTTGCACTCCCATTTTCGTCCCTTTATTTGCTGTTTTAGGGATAAAATATAGCCTATGTACACCGCACACGACGTAGCTTCCCTTGGGTGAAATTTTAAATATTCGTATACAATTGTTACGTGAAATTGAATCAGATTTTCTATCCTTTCCTTCGCAGGCGGTTAAAAGAAGACTGAACCTGAGTGAGAGTAGTTCTGGTAGCCAAGGGCACGTGGTGCCTATGAAGGCAGACTTCAAGACGCCCAAACAGAAACGAGTCAAAGTGCTCGTCCCGTACAGCCGACCGTCCAGTTCTATGAATAAAAAGTACACCGAACGTTCCAGGTACATTACTTGATCAAAGGTAATTGATTCTACCATTTCAGAACATCATTATAATATAATAATCATTCATTATTTAACTGATAAACAAACATTACTTAAGTCTGAATAACGTTCGTCAAAAGTCCGTATCTCCTAACTGGAACAAACGCGTTCCTCAGGATTCCAAAATTTCTTTTTAAAAATCACGCCTCTATTTGCATTACGTTGTTTTAAAGGTGTAATAAAGCATCCCACCTTTGTTATTATTTTTCATTCAAAGCGTATTCAATTCGATGTAATCCAAAATAGTTTTTTATTTGTGTCTTAGTGATGTTCAACAGAATGGGGGTGTAGACAACTTTTTTATATTTTTATTTTATAGATATTTATAAAACACATCTAAAAAAATATCATTCATATCAAATTTCCCGCGAAAATGCCACTACACTCTGAAACGAATATCCTTCTATTTATGATTAAGGTTAAATTCTCTAAGTTCTGATACGAGTATGAAAGGGTGTGTAAAAAGGGTGGCGTTACGCGGTGTTTGCTGTCGCGTGATAACGAGCACATAATATGTCTTTGTTTTTTCAGAATTTTAAATAAGCACAAAAGTGTGATAATCGGTAATGGTATATACACTACCAGAAATATATTAATATGTATTTATTTTCGTTTATTGTCTACACCCGTATTAAATCATACATAAGCATACAAACTATCAGAAATCCCCATTAAATATTTTGTTAAGAATGCTTGTGTGGACGTTTACGTTAAGTCGATCGGAGCTTTCGGTAGCACGAAAATAATACCAATCTGGAAGGAGGTGACGATTTGATCTCAAGTAAAATTATTCAAACGACGGCTTCTGTATTCCCGTTATTGCAGAGTTTTATATTGATTGTTTTTTAACCTTGTTTCAGGTTTGACACATCATTAGGTTTACTTACTAAAAAATTTGTCGAGCTACTTAAGACATCGCCCAACGGCGTGCTCGATTTAAACATAGCGGCGGAGCATCTGTCGGTTCAAAAACGTCGTATTTACGATATCACTAATGTTTTAGAAGGTATAGGAATATTAGAAAAGAGATCGAAGAATAATATACAATGGAAATATGGTGAGTGAATTGTGCATATATTTAACACAAATTATTTGTAAAATTAATAATATTTTTATTGTTAATAAGAATTGAACAATTGTATATATTCACTAAAGGAAACTCGATAGTTTGACAAGTAGTACTTGAATAAGATTATTTCTTAAGTGGTTCATTTTAAGATAGATTCTGTTTACAATTTTCGTTAAATAAGATTTCATAGAGAAAAGATGCGTAGATCAAACGAATTACTACTATTACTGCAATACTCTGATGAACTAATATAACACCAGAGTTGCGAACGCCTCTCTCTAGTCATAAGTTTAGCCATATGATGCGTCAGTTAAGAAATGGCTAGAAAGTTAATTAAAATGTATGTATTTAAATTGTAAACGTTTATTTTTACTACTTTGACGTGCATTTTAATCACGACGAACGAATGATAAGAATGATGATTATGAATTTGACAGCAGTATTATCAACTTAGTGGTATATCCATTGAAAGACCAATTACAGACATGTCAAAGTAGTATATTAAAACCAAATATCACCATAATATTTGCTGAATAAATGACGCTTGAGAACTTCTATTCTCTTAAAACAAAATTTAGTCTATTTTCGAAATGCTAATCATTTTCATCGTTAAAAATATCGACTCCAAAGAAACGTATATCGATAATTTATGATGCAACTGAGGTAGGATCTGACACTGCCTCTGATGCAAAGATAATCTTCACGGATATGATTTTAACAAAATTATGAGAACGATTCGAAATTTTCCGAACTCACGTATTAGGACAAACAGAATAGGCCCTCAGTCGTTAATTGGTACGAGATATTATTATTATTATTATTTATTTATTTATTTTCACGGGTAAACAAACAGTGATACAATTTACATAATTAAATATGACATATAATTGTACACGAACGCCGTTCACCAGATCAAAACAAACTAGCTTAAAAGTGGTCGCACATTAAGTTTTCTAAAATCCATAGGAGAGCTTTTAACTAGAATTACAAATCTTACAATTTGCCAGTATATTTGAGATTACTTTGCAAAGGCACATAACACATGTTTATTAAACTATGTATTTATAAGGTACAAACAACATAGAAACAAACAAAAAACAGATATCAAAAATTATAATTTTTTGACAATATATTCATTCATATTCTATCTATCTATCCTCTATCTATATTGACCTTCAATATTACAGGAAAATACTTGTGTGTGGAGTCTGTTTCACGACAAAACCCGCGCCATGACTCATTGCCTAGTAATAAAGGCGAAAACGTTGTTTATTTATTTACCAACATCTTATACATTTATACAGTATACAGAAAAAAAATCTTATAAACTAACTTAGTAAATGCAAAGACAATTATAGGTAAACACTGCATGCAATCCAACAACTCAATCTATATAAAAGTGAGGGGGCGTCCATACATTACGTGAGGTGTTTTTTAAATTTTCTGTCCCTCCCTCCCCCCCTGGTGAGATGTCGTGAGATTTTATTCAACCCCCTCCCCCATCTCCCAATCTCACGTGAGATTTTTCAAAATGCAATTTGATGAGTACTTGCGAGTATTTGCCTTGTTGTAGTATCGAGTATCGCTTTTGGAAGTATCGATACCTACTCGGTATCGAAAGTATCGTTCGAACCCTACAAATATGGTGGTTTGACATTCAGTAGATGTATAGCGTCGAAGTATGAATGAAATTATTTTCTTTTGAACGAATTAGTGAATGATCTTAATCGTATACGATTACGCTTAAATCTTAAATCTTAAGCATGTACAATCTGGATTAAATGGACTAAAATAGTTTTTTTTTTTGTTTCAATCAGAAAAAAAAATTGCGTGATATTTGCCGAGACCCCCCCTCTCTCCAACGTAAGATTAGATGAGATTTGCCTCGACCCCTTCCCCTCCTTAAACATCTCACGTAATTTATGGACGCCCCCTAACAGAAACAGTATATCAACTACATTATACTTATTCCTAATTATTAAAATAATTATACAGTATTTTTTTTTATTTATTCTTTGACAACCAATTGAAAACCAGTTGTGATCTGAGGGACTTGTTTAGTGAGACGTACTCTTATGTCAGGCGTGGGTGGCGCAGCGGGCCTGGGCGCGTGGCGGGGGGACATGGACGAGTGGCGAGCGCGCCGGCTCCGACGGGAAGTGCGAGCGCTCGCCGCGCACGAGGCGAGGGTGGCGCGCGCCGTGCAACTGGCCGAGACAGCGCTGTCCCGCCTGTCCGCCGACCACGGCGCGAGGGCTTACATCACGTACGCCGACCTCCGGTCCATACGCGACTTCAGGAATCAGACGGTTATACCAATCAAGGCGCCACCTGATACCAGGCTCAGCGTGAGTTTTGATTTCTTTTGTGTTGCCTGATGATAACTGACTTAGGTTGATGCCCCCATTGTTTGCAATCTGAGAAACTATGCTGAGCTGACCCAATGTAACAAGATTGTTCCACTTTAGCTTTTAATTTTTTTATCTGTCTCATCCTCATCACCAGCCTATTAACGTCCCTGCCGGGGCTCAGGACTCTATGGATGGAATCGAATTGAATAGGGGGTGTGGATTATGACCCACCACGCGCCCCAGCGCGCATTGGTGGGTATTAACGACTGCAGATGCAAACACGAAGGAGTTCGAGATAATAGATTTGTGGTCACCCATCCTATGACCGGCCATTGCGAAAGTATCGCAGGCCTAGCGCGCTAGCTACTGCGCTATCGAGTGATAATTTATCAGTCTATTACATTACTATTGGGGATTTTTGTATAATATACAGGACAATACACATAGTCATAGCTTACGTGGACCCACTGCCCTATGTGGTGGAGGTAAATATTCGTAACTGGGATTGATAGCTTAATATGTCTTCCGAAGCAGGAGTTCGATATAATAGTGTTTGGACACCCATCTACTTTTAAACTCATTACTTTATCACAATCATAAATATTGAATTAATATTACAGGGAGGACCCCTGTAATATTAGTAATTACAGTATATAAAGTAATGAGTTTATTGAATGAGCAGCTGCATCTTCAATCAGCTGTCGATTAATATGTTGCCACTGCATTGAGAAGAGTGTCACACGCGTCAGAGCATTCCTTGTCGGTAACATTCAATTTTAGAACAAGAATTTCTATGGCAAATAATTTTCAATACATAGCAGGTATAAAGATTTATTTAATAGTAATTTGATACAAATTACATATTAGATAACTGATAGCAAGTTAATGGTGAAGTCGTCTTCCTTAGCAGGGTGACTCTCATGCTGATTGCAGCGTCGTCATTTCCGAAATTTGGATAGTATTACTGGTCAGGTCAATGTATTAAATAAGTTTTATATAATGCAAGGGCTACTTAATCTGTAACTAATGTTATAATATCAAAAATTGCAGTCTTCTTATTTGATATATAAATTTCTACACCGTGGTTGGTTTACAGGTGCCGCATCCTGACGAGAAAGGGTACATGATACATTTGAAGTCCATGACGGGTGAGATCGAAGTCTTCCTCTGTCCAAAAGAAAGGCCTCCTTCGCCGACACCCAGTAAGTGGATCCAGTTGCTGCTATATAACTTTCAGAATAGGCCCAATAAATTTCATAGAACTGAACAAAAAATTACACTAATTATAGATATTGTAATTATCATTAAAGTTTTGATTGCACTCACAATGAAATATGACATCTAGCATTTCCGCTTTCTGAAGTTCTAAACATCAATTTTTTACACTTCGATCCTGAAAAGTTACAGGCAGAACAAAGAACTAGAGAAGTGTTTTGAATTTAAAGTATCCAAATATTAGGGATGGGGCAGTGCAAATCGCCTTCAAAGATTTTATTGATTCCCGTCCGAATGGTTTTTTTAGTAAGGGTATCAATGAACTAGTTATGAGATGACAAAAGTGCATACATAACAATTTTGTCATCTTTGATTAAATAAATAGATTATATTAAAAATATTCGACTTTTTGTTCCTCCCATACCAAACACCAATTTCATATGTAAGGACATAATAATGTCTTCTTATTCTTTACATATTCTAAACTTCTTTCCTTGCGCCATAATTCGAATGTTATAGAATGGGTTTTTAATGAAATGGAATGATTCTAGGTCTGGTTCCCTTGGTTCAACCCTACACTTCGAAAGCCGGGGCTTTGATTCCACGCTTTTTGGTGTCTTTCTCACTTGCGATGCATCTCGATACTTTCAGGGCAGGACTCTCAACTCTGAATTTGCACTGATATGAACAACACATCATCATCATCATCATCATCATCATCATCAGCCCTTTTACATCCCCACTGCAGGGGCTCAGGCCTTCCTATATGAACAACACAGCAAACACAAATATACTCTCTCAATGTAAAATAAGAAAAAAGTAGTCGAGTGTGATGATTAATGAATACATATGTTTAAAAAAAAAACATAATGTATAACAAACCTGATAAAGTTATTTTTGTTGTCCTTTTCAGCATCAAGTCGAACTTCGGATCCGTTGCTAGAAGACAATAAGGTGCTATTGGAGTCGCTCAAAGCGCATCTACAGTCGCTGCCGTTTAGTTCTGTAACAGCAGAATTTGCGTAAGTTTCTGATACGCTTTGTATTCAGTTTTTATCCTTTAGAAATGGAGTCTGGTATGTATTATGAATACGATTCTGGTATGCAAGTTTGAAACTTTTATATTTCCTACAAGTTATATCATTAAGCGACATTTGAAACCTGTTATTCAATCGAAAAAGAATATTTACTTCAAAATATGCTGTGTTTACACGAACACTCTTCATCATCATCGTCATTATCATCATCATCGTTCATTATCACCATCATTTTCATTATCACCATCATCATTATCATCGCAATCACCAGCCCTTTTACGTCCCCATTGCAGGGGCTCAGGCCTTATGGATGGTTAAGGAGGAGGGTGCAATGACCCTCCACACTGGCCCTGGATTGGAGGGCATTAACGACTGCAAATGCGACCTCGACCAACGGCTTAACGTGCCTTCCGAATCACGGAGTAGCTTGTAATTATATTTTTTATGGTCAAAGTTACTTTAGAACTACGATAGCGGGCGGTTATCCACTACGCCACCGACTTACTCCATGCTACACATGAAAACTCTTCATTAAAGATATTTATCTAAATTCAAGTCGAAAAATTCGAATTACGAATTCAAAGACGGTTCTATAAATACGCACTTTATAAACGTATAAACATAAAATTAAAAATAAAACTCATTATAGTACCGCCAAGTGTATCATAAAACTCATTATAGTACCGCTATCTTTTTTTATTCATGAAACTAGTCTATGGTTTTAGGCTGAATATGAAAAAAATGGCGCACGCATCCGTAGTTAGAACTTCATTTCCCGCGCTTCCCATTTCTTTTATTTGCCGATCGTCTTTTTGTATTCGGGATTCCAAAATATGACTTCCTTGTAACCTACCTACTTTGTTTAATGTGTATGAAAGTGCATATAGCTTTGGTATTAAAACACTCGAGTCAACCTATATACAGACCGATAAACAGACTCGTGTTTTTATACCCCTTCTTATATGACAGTTGCATAAACTATTAATGTACATCGTTGTTTAGTACACCTGTGAAGCGAGAGCCTGAGGAAAGCAGTGAGAGTTCCCGCTTGTGTGTGACCGCGGGCGCGTCACGGACGCCGTGCGTTACCGATCCCACTCTACCGCTCGCCACTCCGCTCTCCGCTCCGCTCTCCGCTCCGCTTGTGCCGACCACGCCACCTGGACACAGCACACAACAACTAGCGGATCTCTCCACACTATCTACGCCCGACGGTTAGTATTTGAGTCAATAAATCGGTTTATGCCGAGTTTGATGATTATTGTAAAAGTTCTCCACTAAGACCTCTACTACAAAGTTGAAGAAAAGAACACTTTTTATATCTTAAGCAAGGTTAATTCAAGGGGTAACTAACTTTTTAACAATATAGAATTATAAATACAAGTTTTATTGTGGCAAAATTCTGAAACATATTTGGTTTTTTCATTTCCATATACCGCTTAGACTTCATTCCTTGGTACATAATCAATAAAAAATTGTGATTTACGCCCCCTCTTAACGGTAAAATTCTTCTTATAAATTAACAAATGCATCAGCGAATTTACGTCACAGATAAAAATTGTAAAAAGAAATAGCCTTTCCTTTGACCTACTGTCATAACTCTTAATCTGTTATTGGTCAATAAAGTATACAATAAATTGTATATTTAATAAATTTTGTATTTACAATGCTATACATTCTTCGCTAAGAGTATAATATAAATGTTGAATATTATCTGCACAGCGGACTGTATAGCGCGGGGTCGACTACGAAACGCTTTGATAGCGGACAGTGACGACTTCGCACCCATCGGTCGTTTCCAGCTCCAGACAGAAGACCAGGAATCAGGTAACACACGATTGACACATTGAGGATGTTGAAACATCTAATCCATTGACATAATTTTAAGTTTTTAATCGATATTTTATAGAAAACTTCATATTTCGATTTGGTGGCGGTTTCCATTAATTATCACATATTTTTTTGTTGAGTTGGTAAAATCGATTCATCACTCTAGTCAATAACTTGGGGGGTCAGTGTTAGTTTGAATAAGTACACTACACTTATCTAATCTTTGTAATGACATAGCAGATGATGCAACTTATGCATTTTTTGAGTTCTTTCTTTATAAAAAACGAAGTCTTATAGACTAAAAATTATCTATTTAAAAAATATAAAAATTTGTAATATCAGCTTGAATTGTTGGTTGATCGAAAATGTTTTATAATTATATGTTATTCATTTGGATCAATATGTTGGATATAGAATTACGTGTGTATTATAAACTTTTAAACTTTCGCGTTGCATTATATTAGATTGTATAAGACGGGTATTAACGCGATCAAATTTCCGATAGTTAGGTTTTTCACCTATATTTCCCGTTGTTACGACCAGGTTACACCGCCCGTGGTCACGGTTACACGGGTCGAAACGTCGGGAAATATAGGTAGGTGAAAAACCTAACTATCGGAAATTTGATCGCGTTAATACCCGTCTTATACAATCTAATATGTGTGTATTGATTGTATCAAAGTTTGATATTAAAAGAAGGTTCAGGCTTTCATTGCTTAAGGTCTTCCATTTGACAAATAATTGTGATAAAAGTAGTATCTAGCAGAAAAAATACAAACAAGTAATAAGTTCTGATGGATGCTGATTAATCAAAATATTCAAGTGTGACAAAATTTATGTCGTTCTGTTGCATATATTTAGAAAATTCTGAGACACCAATAGAGATAGAGGCTGAATTCAATGAAGCAGCTTTGTAAACAGTTCAGTCTAAATTAATTTTTGTTGAAAAATTTGAGTTATAAAGTTAAAGTCGGTATAAAGATGTGATTTTGGTATATGGACAAATAATTATAATTTAAATTTGAAACTGCCAATTTCTAATAATTTACAGAATATGTATTTTTTAATTCTTAATCACATTTCATCGGTGGTGGTGATGGTAAAAGACAGCTTATATGGTCTCGAAGTGTTTAATTTCTAACTTTACTATTCATTAGACTATTAATGTTAATTTAATACTAGTTCAGCAAGTGTACGCAAATGAGGACCACACGTTTCGTGGCTAGCACTCCGGCTGTGAATTGTGTTCACTGTCACATCACAGTCAGAGTTCTAGCTACGCGACGGGGTGAGGCATCCGGCAAGACTGAAGATGTTTACGCTATGACGTCATACTCTGTGTTACGTCATGTACGAAGTGCGTTTTAGTAGCAATCGTCTACACGTATCTGTAATTATATATTTGTTTTATCAAAATCGTAAATCTCAAGTTATACCAGTCGTTTTGTAATTTTTACATCATTAGACGTTTTTATTTAAGACTTATGTAGTTACTTCAAATTCCCATTGGAAGAAAGTTCCAATGCAAAATAGGCACAGTTTTAACGAAGCTAGACTGGTTCGTACATAAATCTACTAAAATATTTTGATTGTACTAGAATATTGCGGCATTGTGAAAGTAAAGTAAATTTTTGAGTATAATGAAAGTAAATTTTCATTTTGTAACTTGTTTATTAAAATTTTAATTTATTGTAAATCATCTTTTTGTTGGAAACTTGAAATAATAATATTATGTTACCTTAGACAGTATAACATGTAATTATCTTTGTTTTACGGCGTGATTTTGAGATAGATTCAACAAGTTATTTATTTGGATGGTACTAAAACGCACTTCACATTTTAATTGTATATGCATGCTTTATCATGATACCCGCAAATGTCATCACATCACGAACGGCTTCAATGATCACTAACAGTGACTAATTAATGTAATTGTTGTGCTTAACAGATTGTAAAACGCCATGCTCTACTTACTCGTGGTGCATGTTAATTTTGTAAATATCAGTTATATGTTGTGCTATGACAATTCGATATCAAATGTGTTGATTTTTGATACGTACGCGGTCTTGGTGTTATTGTTGTTCATATCAATTGTGAATATTGTCTGCTTCATGTATTGGAAATTACAATATCATGACCATACAGATTCATTAAAATAGAGGCTCGGTCTGATATATATAAGAGATCTAATCAATAGGCTCTTTAACATGAATAAATTGTGCTGGTTTAATAGGGATGGTGTTATAAATATGTGTACCGCTGTCCCACTTCAACAACTGAATTTGCTTATCGTTTAAGTGGGCGTGGTAAGTGAAAGTTTCGTCACATAGCTAATGGGGTGCTTTCATTTCAGTGGTGATGTATTAACATAACGCCCGTGGTGTGGCGACACATTATGATCTCACCGATTAATATGGACGTCTAGTCTTATTTTCTTCCTAAGCTAAATCAAGGGGTCAATGGATATATTTTTATCAGATTTCCAATATTCATTGTTCATATAGAGCAATTGAAATAACGCAAACCTTCATAGATTTATTGAAATAAAATAACAGTTATTGTGTTCAATTCACAATAAAGGATCTGTCAATATGTCAGATGCCGGAATTTAAGTTTGTAGAGAATGAGTACTGTCAATTGATTATAATTTTAAACTCATTTTCAAGCTTTGAGTTATTTCGATTATACAATTGCCTTATCAAATATAAAAATGTAGAAACCCATCGTTATTTTTCATGGTTAATCATGTTTTATATTGTTTTAATGATATCATTTCATTAACTATTAAAAACTAATACTTCTGTAGTGCGTTTCTTAACTTTCAAATACTAAACCTCGTAATTTGTAAAGCAATAACATAACAGTTGACTTTAATTCATAGTAATGTGCAAGCCATAATATGTTTTGTACATATTAATGGTGACGGCTGATAATTAGGAAGTTAATCTTGTTATCTAAAAACTGGTCTATTCTACAGTTCTTTATTTTGCTTGAAACATTGGTCTAGATCCGTTTAAAATCATCTAATTTCTTTAAATTAAAGTCAGCTTCACTGTTTTATAATGACTCTAAAGTTGAAAATTAAATGGGTATTAAGGTTTTATTTTCAATCATTTGTCACCCTATAACATCTCTAAATATTTGGGTTACCACTGTCATGATTCAGAAAATTTACACAGAATAAAATGAAATCAAAACAAACTAGCGAAAACGTTGATTAATTTATTATTTTTTGTAGTTGATTCTAGTCTTCAATACGGGCTATGTTAAAATTGTGAATTAATTACTAAAAAAAAAAATGCAGTTTGATCTTGAGATGAACTTTTACTAGTAAAAATGTCTAGTGGCATGATTCGCGCATATTCTTTCAATTAATAATCCTAGATGCAACATCACCTATATATTCGTACTCGAAAACGGTCCAATACTGACGTCATATAGAGACGTTGGTAGGCATTTATAAGAAAAACTTTATTATATCCAAAGGTAAACTGCTTAACCAAATCAACTTTAATATAATTGATTTACTACTCAGTTTCTGTAACTAATTTGATAGAATACGACTCATTGCGATGTGTCAACGTTTCGATGCGATGTATGTGCATTTACATTCATTGAAATAAAACTCCATACTTTTTTAATTTTACTATTATTTTGACATTCGTACATATTATGTATTAATAAGCATATGTTGTTAAGTATCTTAAGCATATGTTTACGAATAATAACAAATCTAATTTACTTTGGTACAACTATAGTGGTTTTGTTGTTAGTTTTGCTTATTACGCGTTTTGTTGCGTCTAGGGTATATTTTTGAATCGAAGTGCTTATTGCTCAAAATTTTATGAACTCAACTTTAGATTTGGTTGATTTAGTTCTCAAAGTACTCTTATTTGTTAGAATAGAATGTTGTTTCTTTTTGAAACCATTTTTTAATTAAGAGAAAAATATTTTAGTAAAGTAAAATAAATCGGAAACATACAATGTCGGAGATTTGAACGTTGGATCGTGCATCCAAGCTGTGTGATTTAGAGCGTACGCTACGGCCGCCACATGTAAATTTGTTTAGGGATCAAATGCTCCAGTCATTCAAATAATGGATCATAAATCGTGGATCATTTGGTGTGAACGGCTCCAGTTCTACACGACACGCGCACGAAGGGGTTAATAAGCAAAAAAATCACGTTTATATACAGTAAAATATTTATTTTATTCTGTTAGCGTTTGTTGTTGCAGCGGCAAAAGAAATACATCATCTTTGAAAATTTAAACATTCACGGTTCATGAGATTACACCCTGGTGATAAACCGGCAGCGAAGTCTTAGTAAAAGGATTCGAATGGCAGCTTAGATGTAATTTCCATATTACCCGCTCCTGTAGAGCGCGCTCTTGCCGCGCCCGATCCAGAGCGCATTTGAAATCTTTTATCAGCGCAAGACAACGTTTTCATGTATATATCTATATTAATATTACAAACATGAAAGATTCGATTGTTTGTTTGTCAGCAACGAATAGCCTCCAAAACTATTGGATCGCTTTTAAAGCTACACTACAAGCTGTGAACTTAAGCTATATTTAATCCTGAAAATTAAATAAAGGGATGAAAATAAGAGTGCAAGTTTGTATGGGGAATTAAAAAGTTGACATAGTAACCAATGCTTACTCAATTCGTCGTTGTAATTATATCGGTGTCATGAATTGACATGAATCGAAAGCTTAATGTATAATAAAATATAATACAGTCTTCTATTGTTTTCTAAAAGAAATGAAATTATAACGACTCACTGTAAATACCTAGTAGCATATTTAACAGGCGTTAGTAATAAGTAGCCGTTAATGAAGAGGGAGGGGAGGGGAGGGGAGGGGGGGGGGGTTCCTGGGAGGGGCAGGCGGCGGCCGCGAGTTGTGTCCCGTGCGGCTGCAGTGTGATACATGTGTGTAGCACCATGGGATTCAGCTCACGGCCCGCCGCCACTAACTCACCACTAACATTACACCGGCCGGACCATCTCTAACTACACTAACCACATCGAATCATGTGCGCTTCGGATAACGTGTACGTGTTCCAATCGTGTTGGTGCTCGACGCTTTACACTTTATTACACTTCATTTCGCTATCGATTCGTACCGTGGGTTGATATGTCGTCAGTAGCGGGCATTCACTGTGAATAGTGTCGCCTTATAAGCTGTACCGTCATTAACAAATTAGTTTAAAAAAAACCTTTTGAACTAGAGAACCTAAGTAATTTTTTTAAGATGCTTTAAGATGGAAACTTTCTTAAGATCCATTATAGTTACTATAATCGCTCTGGTACGATTCGAAAGCTAAAATGTAAGTTCTATGCGAGTTGTTAGGCTATGCGTTGTGTTGGGTCACGCTAGCATACTTTGAGTTGGAAATTCTAGTTTGCTTGAAGTTGTCATGCCCACTGTATATACAGTAGGGTTTACGAAAAGACTTGTTTGAGCTTTTGACAATTTCAACACAATGTATGTCGAAGTCCGTTTCCACATTGTAAAAATTAGTTTCTTAATTATCTTTGTGTTACTTTCCGCTTTCAAATCTGTCTTTGTGGAAGCGCACTTTCATTAAAACACCACTTTACAGTTTACTCATTGTAAAGCTGCGTGCAGATTGTGTGCAACATGTCACGTGACCTGAAAGCTTTAACATGTGTGCTGTTTTTGTGTTTCTGACAAGTGTGGGAAATGTTGCATTTTGTGTCGTTGCAAATAATCTGTGAGTAGTCTTAAATATATAAAGTTTATATTTCATGTTCAATATATAGTTTGTTTAAAAAAACAAACAAGTTCAATAAAGAGGTAGCGTGAGTCCAGGAAGTTTTGAATTCATCATTAGATTGTAAAGACGCTTAGCCATCAAAATATTCCAAAAAAAGTAATGTTGTGTTTGGTTTATCATTGAGAGAAAATGTATGTGGAAAAATGCGTTAAATGTATTTTCTTATGTTAATTAATCATTTCGTTGTCGATATGATGATGTGTGCTACTTCTTGACGAATCTTGATGAATTTAAAAAGAAAACTGTTCTCCATTAACGCGTCGAGTGCCGTATTCTAACTTTATGTTCAATGATGTACAATGTAAGAGTAATGTGACCGTTAATAGATTTATTTATTTGTCATATGTTAATCATTATATTTTTGGTACTTTGATTTCGCTTTGCGAATATATTTTTTTCTATAAGCCAATGTAGCACCATTCTGTCAAGTTTCTAGTTCTAAAACAACATGTTTGCAAATTATGCACCATATTTTGTATAATTTCTTAAAGCGTCCGTTTTATTTTGCCACATATTATACCTCCAGCACCTAGCATATTTTAAACGCGCAGACGTGCGTTTACTGCGCCGTAGATGTTGATTTTTGCGTTTTTTAAGTTTCGAATGCGCGTACAACGCGACATAAACGCCCTTCACATGCGCATATAGTTTAAAAAAGAAAGTGTAAAAGTAAAGCTGGTCAAGTGTTCCTTATTACAAAGTTACAATCTGATTAACCAAATTATTCAGATAGCAGATCAATCCGTGCGAAAGAAGGCGAACGTCGAGAATTTTCTTTACACTTATTATGACAAGAATTCTAATGATACGGTGACATAAGAATTCTAACAAAACCACCAGTACTGGTGAGCGGAGGTTCATATGTTGGCGTAATAACATTTCAATAATTGGCGACTTGACTACTTTGGGAAAGTATTTTAAAATTTTCGTATGGATTTTGTATGACATTACGTATGAATTTTTTTCTCTTATTTTCTTTCTTCCAAATTTTTCGTTTAGCCTTAACAGTGGGACTGAATCTAAAACACTGGCCTTGTCTACCTCATTGCGCCCGCAAACAAGACACATGAAGAACGGAAAATATCCGCACACCCTGCGAGGCCTATAGACCAATATGATTGAGCCATTAAGCTGCAAATTGACTGTCATAATACCAAACTTTTGTTCGATAAATATGTTTAAATCATTATCCGACCAAAACTTACTCGTGTCTCAATTTCACGTTTCCTCTTCTGGCATTGTCATTTTGCTTTAGGCAGCCAATGGTTTAAACCGATTACCAACCTTAATCTTCGTTTTTTTAAGATAAGATCGATTTAGTCTAATTTATGTTAGTGAATTGTTCGATAACACAAAAAACACCTAATACCCTCGTGTGGTTCCAGAGTCGCTGGAGTTGGAGCCTTTCCTCGCGCTGGAGCCGCCGATGTCCGCCACCGACTACGGTTTCTGCCTCGATCACGACGAGGGTCTCTCCGAGCTGTTCGACTTCGAGTTCTGAACCGGCGTGAAGTTCTTATTGACATTCTAATGATCGTTCGCGAGATGGTGGCAAAAGTTCCCGTTCACGTTCTTGCAATAATAATACGCAATTTATTTATTTTCAACGGTGACTTTCGTGGCTGGAATGTGTTTATTTTGACATAACATAGTTGAATACCAGCACTTTAATTTATGTATTTTAGTTTGTGTTCCAAGCGGTGAAATAACAGATTATTATTTACACTATTTTACTTTTCTGATGCAACTGGAATATACTAAAGGTCAATATATATTCACGACGAAATTTTAAGTGCCATCGGAAAACTTGATACGTTTTTAAAGATACTACTCTAACGTTTTGAAATGATGAATGATCACAAGAACCTGAAGGTATATTCGTGCGATCACCGTCTTCACGCAGCTTTCGTATATTGATGATAAATGTGAACTCTTATTATTTTTGGGTTAAATTTGCTTATATCATCGTCATGCTCCCGCCTCATGGCCTCGTGCTGAGTAAATTTGTATCTGATGAGTGTGACGTCTGCGTGATAGCTGAGTAATTGAATCTTTGTTACTTAGGAATGAGAAATCATATGTGGCGTCGTATATTGTAGGTAACCTAGCCCACAATTTTATAATTTCCGAGCATTGAACATTTTCAATAATTTAATTTCGAATTGAACATTTTCCGAGCACTACCAAAGGTAAGGTATATATATATATAAAACAATCGTTATTAATTTGTGTACCTGTGTATCATGTTGAAGTTTTGTCCATTCTTATAACTAACGCGTTAGTTAAGCAATTATTCGATTTGACAGGGATAACAATTGTACAAATATTGATATAAAAACTAAAAATGTCACATAAATATTAGTATGTAAGGTCATGTGTTACGTATGTTATTTTGTACGATTGTAATCATAAAAAATCTTCGAGTAACATTTAAAAAAATTATCAAATTACATGAAGTGCTTAAATTAAAACAGGCGGGAGAACAATCAGGTTCAAGATTAACATCTAATACCATAACTGCAATAAGACTTGACTCATTAAATATAGAAATAATAAAAACGCGGCTTTAATTTGGATGTTATTTATATTTATTAATTTATTGAAAATATCGAGAACAGATCAAGATCAGGACAGCGACCGATTAACGGTCTTAACAACGTCAAAGCGATATACTTCGACATGTACTTTAATGATGTATGAAAAACAATGATGTACATATTTGGTTTTGGCAGCAGTGTTATTAACTAAGTTGTTTATCCACCAAAGGACAGGTCAAATAGTAAAATTAAACGAAATATCGCCAAGATGTCGTATCTCTATAGGCAGTCGCATCCCATATCTAATATGTTACATAAAATGTTTATATCAATCTCGCCAATGTTTTAATCTACGCCCCTTTTCTTGAATTTCGTAATATAATTTTTAATCACCTATAAAGATGGGCAAAATTCAATCTAGATTTATGATTGTTTGGTAATCTTCATTATGAATGAAAGATTATACATTTTCTTCATGATTTTTAATTTCTCTTGAATAGACTGTGTATGGTGAATTCATAGATTTAAAAAAATTGTGTATACAACATGTTATCATGGATTTTGACCATCTCTTCACCGATGATCACTTTCTTGTTTGCTTTGTTTTTGTTTGATAAATTACTTATTTTCATTCGTATTGCGTATGTATGTAGTATGTTATTTAATTTGCTTTTGTTTTAACGTTTTGTAAGTTATTTGTATAGACGGCCATTGTAATATAAATTTAAAAGAATTTATACATGTAAATTAATTATATCAGTAACACTTACTGCTAATATCTATTGACTGAGGAGTTGTATCGTATTTGAAATAATTCATAGAGTGTAAAGTATAAACTTTGAGTGCCGGTCCTAAGGTTTCTTTTACAGTAAAACCGTTAAGGTACTCGATACTAAATGCTGGCCGTATAACGGTTAACATAGTATGCTTTGTAAAATTTATAAAATTATACTTTCTTAAACATGAATCATTTATTAAAACATATCTAGAACAGGTTCTAGAAGTGTATTTATTGTTATTTTAACTTAAAAGCTCTTTTGAACTTGTTTAAGAATATGTTTATATGTATTTTTTTTTGTTAAAATATGGAGCTCCGTCTCCAGTGAACGATCCATATAAATAAATGTTCCTTGATGGATGTGTGTGTGTGGTGTGTGTGGAATGAGGCCTACGAGAACTCAACGCGACAACGGCAAGATAAACTATTTATATGTTTCTTTATGATTTTTGTGTATTTCACGCGTTTGTAGAAAGGGTAGATTCTGAGTATCCGCTGTGAACTTTGATATTGGTAAGTTACTTTTAGAATGACTGAATTAAATATTAACCTTATGCTATTGTGTCGGGCTGAAAATATTACAAAATAGTTATAATTATTTATTTTTAGAAAAATTTGCAACTGGTCCAAAGTAAAGCATATAAACGTTGATCGTCCGCTAAATAAATATTGTTTATGTTATATTTTCAGTTTTATCTGTGTAGTGGTAAGGTTAAAATTTAAATTAAGTATTTGCTTAAATCCGCTCTATGTGAATAATTTATAACTGCGAGATTTAGTATCTACGACAATAGCAATGAAGTTTGTGTTTGTGGTTCTGTTCAGTTCTTTTTAGATCGTGTAGTTGGCTGTTTTTTAAAATGACTAATGCCATCAGATATTTTTGATTTATAGAAGACGTAATAGTTGTCATTTTTGGTTCGTATATCTATGCGGTTTCTTAGAATCTGAGCAATCTCTACAATATTGTCCAATAGATTGTACATCAAAAAAAGCGTATAAATATTACGTCGCGTTGTGTGTGGGCGGCGCGGGCGGATGTAAATATTATATAAAGTCGCTCAAACGGTGCCGACCGCGCCCGTGTACATATTAAGATGTAATGAACGGTGATATTTTAGCGGCCTTCGATTTTACTTGTAAACCTAGTTCTAGTACCGTAGTCGAGCGTTCGCGCGTATTATGATGTGGGAGGGCTATCGTTTTCGTTCGTAACTGATTTGCCAAATATTAAGACGATACCTGAATTCTTCTAACATGTTTGTTTGGTTGTTGTAGGTACGTTTAGTTGAACTTGTAAATAACCACCCACGGAGCGAAGCCGAGCGAATGTCAATGTATATTTTATTAGATATAAAGTCGTGTAAAAATCGTGAAACACGCACTCGGCAGTTAATGTTGAATTATTTAGAACTAACGTTCATGTATGATGATATGGCGTGTAACATTGAGCTTTATGTAAAAACTACTAATTTGTAATTTTTCGGAAACGCTGCCGTGTCGTATTTCGAGTGCATTACCTCTTTGATGTGCGTCCGCGCGGCTTCGTACTCCGTCGTATAGTGTACAGCACAAAATGTCACTGTAAAAACCTATTGATAAGAGCATATCAAAATAATTATAATGTTAGTATTAATTTGGAGGCATGCGGGAACATGTGTGTGAAAGAAACACGTGATGTGATTTGAGTGATGAGGTTTAATTCTTCGAGGTGCAATGCTATCACATAAACGTGCATTTAAAATGTAATGTGCTCAGTGTACTAATTAGAATTTTACCTCATTTGCGCTATAAACCCTTCAAGTAATTTTTATTCAAAATAAAATATTGAAACCTTGAATCGATATGTAAATGAAAGCGCGGATTCCATTGTTAAATTGTACACGCACAGAAATTTTACAAAATGAACATAATTTTATTTATATTTATGTTGCACGGGAATCCTTATCATGCTTGTACGTAGCGCGACTAACCGCCAAATCTCCGTTAAGAGTATTATTAAATTCAATTTTATTTATTATATTTTCGAACCTTTGCTATTGGGTGCTACCCAATATACACTAATAGTAATATTATACACCGCAATCAGTTGGAACTGTAGTAACAATGAAATTAAATCTTTATCCAATGAATTTATAGACGTAATTTTGTTTTGAGATATCGTTAAAAATTTTAATACTTTGATTTCATTGTATTTTATTATTTCGTTATTTTATTGTTCATAAAATCGCACTGACGAGCCGATTGTATTCCTGTCAAATTTGACAGTTATGTTGTCCAATTAAATTAAATAAACGCTGACGACCGTTTTATAATGTAGTCGCCTTGTGGTCACTGTAGACGTTGACTTGTTTGACTACCCGACTACAAAACAGCGTTTCTTTTATTTAGTTTTAAACGAAATGGTTTGTGACACAAATTCTGGGGCCAAAAGTACGAGAAATGGAAGTACAAATTAAACAAGATTTTTCTCGTAATTTAGTTTAAGGGTTTTACGCTACTTCCATCGTTGACAACGATCGATACATTGTAACATTTTATGAGTTCAGACAAAGGCTCGGTTTATATTGGTGCATAGTCGAAGCAGACAAACTAACGTTATTTAATTGCGAGTAAGTTTCAATGTTTTACTATAAAGTGACAATTAGCTTCGATTCTGCTCCGTCCTGAATTGATAATTAAGCGCGACTTAAGGTTCGTTTATCACTGAATGCGTCAGACACGTCGGCTCAGACAAAATAATATTCTTTTATAGAGTATCTATTAAAGTATTTATGTATATTAACGGATAGGACTGGTCAGTTTGTTTGCTCGGTTCATGTTTGTTAGCTGTCTGTGGTTATCAGTTAGAAAGCAAACGGAGTCTATTGGTGTCTCTCCCGCATGTGTCTGACGGTAGCGAGTTTATGCTAGCAGTTTGCTTCGAGTTGACCGTCGACGATCGTCAATGACGTCACAGGCACATCAATTGGTACCGTTGACAAAGAAAGAAGTTAAAGTCAAGTTGCGAGCTGTTATTATTTACGTAAAGCTGATTAAATTAACTTAAAGTAACTATATAACACAACATCAAAAATAATAAAACATAATGGCGACCGGCATGGACATACGCATGCGATGGCGTTGCTAACGGTACTCGAGGGTCTGCTAAGATGTGTGATGCGTTGCAGCAGGGTAGGAGGTACCACTCGAAGTAAACAGCTGGTAGGAATAAACGAGCCTATTATGTTGCCATCTTGTACCACCTACATTAGAGGTAGTATAAATTAATCAAAACACCAATGCACAATACTCATATCAGAGTTCTGAATACTTTCATATTTTTGTAACTTAAAAACAGCTGGGTATAAACCGTTAAAATTTTAATAAGGTTAAAGTAATTGCGTAAATTCGGATTTTAAGTGAACTCTTAGTTGCCGGAGTAGATTCCTTTCGGTTTTTTTTTATCTTTTTTTAGTTAAAAACTGCGATAAGCTTCATACGATGATATACACCAATACGGTAGTATTTGTAGTTCTTTGTATTATATTTCGTACATTGTTATGATATGAGTAAGAAAACTATAGTACGACATTTGGTATTTTTGCCATTCGCAATAACTTGTGCTCAATAGAAAATGGGCCTACTTGGAAGTTTGATTATCATAATATGTACTATGCTTCATATTATAATAATTATTATTTATTAAAAAAAATATGATTGCGTCAACTAAGGCAGGCCTATCTTTTAGTGAGGAGAGGTTGCTGGGAACCTACCTTACAATATCAGTTTGTAATTTTATTCGTATATTTTGTATTCTTTGGAATATTAAAAAATTGATCCTTAGATGAATTTCCAGAAATCTATTGTTATAACCACAGCGGTATAAATGAATCTGTATGATAACGGTCATGTACATATGTATGTTTTGTAATATAAATATTATTATTTCTTTGATCCAAACCGATTGTTTTGTTCGAATAATTGTACTTTAGCTAGCATATATAACAATTACAACGAGGTTTTTCCATTACGTCATTAGACGGTCCACAGGGTCCTAATGTAGTATTCAGACAATATTTGTTGAGGTGTTACGTCACGGTTTCATTGTTTTTGACTGTCAAATAGAGTTCAAATAAGAACATCGGCGCCATTTGTTGCCAGTAAAAAATAATGATACCGCGGTGTTCACTTTAACCCATTCGTGTGTCGGACCGACGTTCGCTGCGATATGTCTCACAGATGTGATGTTCTTTCTATTGAATTTTTATTGCGTCTAAACTTTGTACTTACTTTTATGTTATGTAATGTAACACACTGTCGCTTCTGCTGATGTGTATATATAATGCAAGCGGTGTCGATAAACGGACAGTATCCAGAAGACATAAATATGTTATGATGCATACAAACTGTCCTGTAACTAAATCAAGACTTTTTGACGGTATGTTTTTGTGTAATACTTTGTCTGAGTTTATTATATGAAAATTGAAGGTGCAATGTTACAATATATGTATGTATCTATGGAGTGCGAGTTTCGGTGTGCGGACACGCTTGTCTTGTCCCCCAGTTGTTGTTGGTGTGAGGCCTGTTCGATTTGTATTAATTTGTGTTGGAAGACTGAGGTTGATTATTCCAGTTTCGACGAACGTGCGAGTTATTTGTTGATTGAATTTAAATATAAAGTCATATATATAGTTAGGTTATATTTTTTAATAAATATAATATTGAGATATGTAATATATTCATGATTTTTATTTCATACACATTCCCTTATGTTATTGTACACTATCGACTAGTTTGGTTTATATACAAATATGGAGTGTCTATAATTGAACTTAATTAAATTTACAACTGGTATTTTTGGGCGGATAAATTTGAGGTTGCGTCAGTACAGTAGCCTCATACTCTTTGAT
Source organism: Diatraea saccharalis (assembly GCA_918026875.4). Classification (NCBI taxonomy): domain Eukaryota; kingdom Metazoa; phylum Arthropoda; class Insecta; order Lepidoptera; family Crambidae; genus Diatraea; species Diatraea saccharalis. Next base: position 5,823,444 of record OU893341.1, on the reverse strand, counting down.
TTTTAAAAAGATACTTGACTCATTCATTACATTAATCAGATTCAATTCAACTTTATTGATTCCATGTGGTTTACGTAAAGAAATGTTTCTATACATGAAAAGAGTAGAATAAAATGAATAAGATTTACAAACATAAAATTAAAATTATGAGTTGTCCCCTCTATAGCAAATCCAAGTATACCTACCTAATTTATGAGTGATAAATAGGGACGGATAATGTATATAAACAAGTTATTCTGCGCTGGTTACCGTAGATTTACTATCTATCTGTAGGTAGATGTGATTTTCTTACATATCTATTTCTTAGAGTAAAATTAAAAATATATATCATTTACTTGATGAATTTGTCAATGGGAAAGTTCTTGAAGGATTGACTCCAAATATCTGTGAAGGCGGTGCTTACTAGATCGTTGATCAAAGGTCGTATCACAGCGAAACCTGGTTTCCAGGTAAAATTGATGAGCCGGTCTAACATGCCTTCTGCAAAGAAGAAATTCTCTTTGTAAAGATTTCGGTTGCTCCGCACATAGTATCCATACCATAGAACATGTTTTGTAAACTATTTTGGTGCGTTTGCAATGATTACCCAAGATAACCCAAGACAAGACAAAACCGTTACATATTTGGTAAGACTATAGATGTATTACTTTTATTGACCTTGTCCAGAGTTACGTGAGTATAAGATGCGTTTCGTTATACATTGGTTGTTGGTAAGGTATAGTGTTACAAATAAATAAAACTATTGCAGTATTGAACTAGATATAACGTCAGAGTGCTTAGTGTAAGTTTTTTAGACGTTTACGTTCACTGTAGATCGTGAGCGCGTTAAGATTTTAGTATGGAATCCGGTACAGCGCCCCTAGCGATAACTACCAAGAACTACAAATCTCCATACAAAATCTTAACGCGCTCACTAGTGAACGCGTTAGCTTAAAACTTACGGTTACTACTCTGAATTCACCCACTTCTGGACGTGTCGACGCAGTGTCCGGCCGCTTTTCAAAATTAGCAAGGAATTGTTATGAGAATCGCGTGAATTCTGCATCGGGTGAGAAGGATAAATGGATATGTTGGAGCCTATTAATTTCAGGAGATTTATCCTATAAATCTGCACAAAAAAATCAAATTACACGTTATATTGCTATATAACGTGTAATTTTATTTTTTTGTGCGGCATTATACTGAAACCTTGCTATGGTAATAATATGGTATTCCAATAACGGAAGGCTGCATACTTTCTATGCAGCCTTCCGTTACTATTCCGGGGCTATAAAACAATTATTAAAAAGAAATAGTACCAAGTATGCCGTTGCCCCGAAGTAGATTGCTGACGTGTATCTCCATGTCTCCTATGTGGTCCACCTCGACGTTTACAGAGACCCCCTCGCCGTTCCGCTTGATTCGGGTAGTCTGCGAGTAGTCGCGTAGCGTTAAGTTCCAGCGTCCAGTTCGTATCGCGCCTAGTCCAAATGCGTCTCCCTTGAATCATAATTATATCTATTTTAAACCCAGAATACTTGGATAGTTAGATTGATAATAATGCAGTAAATTTTACATTGTTACTGACCTTAAATTCATAGTCTCCTTCCAGCCATTTTTCAGGGAAATATTGAGAGTATATAATTCTTTGGTTATCCCAGTCGGTTCTGAAAAAAAAAATACATTTTATTTTGTTATAAGTTATTGTCCTGCGAATTCATTCATTAATTTGCTCTCGCGCTTTTGTTATGAATGAAGTTTTACTTGTATTTGGTGACAGTAGATGTGGTCCAGCCCCTTTCATATACATCATGAAGGGTTAGTGTGTAGCCCATACCTAAGATAGCCCTTACTTGCTTCACTTCCTTAGCGTAGTGCGGATCGAACGGAGCCACACCCATCTCGGGTATACCTGAAAGAGACAGTTTGGTAATATTAAATGGCAGAAGAAATAGGTGTTAATTGTTAACTCCTTTGAATAGCGAGTTTACGCGTAAACGAATAGAACTTTACACCTACAACTGTTAAGAAAGTCATGAAAAATAATGAATTTAAAGGTTTTAGAGCTAAGTACTAGTACTATTTACACAAGATCGTGTGGCTGAAATTGGGTTTTGTTTGGTCTATGAATCATTAAGGCTGGGCGTAAAGACAAAATACTGCAGAACCTGGGCATTTGCCTAGGCTCTACCTGGATAGCAGTTCTATTAGATATTCATTATCACTGAAATTATTTAATGTATCATATGTGGTGCCAGTAGGTAGCAGATACAAACGGCTTGTAGGTAGGTAATGTTAGCTACAGCAAGAGTTATGAATAGTTAGGAACGTACCCACTTTGAAGTATGGTCGTATCTTGTTGAAAGCTCTCTTCATGCAGACGTCGAATTCTGTTGAACCCATATGACATGCTGAAAATATCCGTTCTGAAACCAAGAATAGCAACTATTGGACTGATTTTAAAATTAAAAGAAATTTTACGAAAAACAACAAAACCTACGAAAAACAGGAAAAGCGTATGAAAATCACACATTTTCCTAATTCGAATTCGGAGTTTATTTTCTTTCAGACTTTTTAATGATACCAAAACCAGCCAGAACCAGACAGATACAAATTGTATAGCCAGAAAGTTTTTATTACAAGTTTATGCATACTATATGCGAAACGACCTTTTCCCGACCTAACACAATTATTCGTTTTCACATTTGAATAAAGTCCGATGTTCGATGTCTAATGTGTGTGATACAACTTCGTGATTTTGAATTTCTAACTATTATGGAATATTTAAGAAATCATGTTAATTGCACTTCATTCTTTGTTACTACTAGTCTTTGTTTTAGGTGTTCTTGTTGTAAACAGATATGTGCTTATAGTTAAAACACGGCAAATCGCAAATAATTTGGAAGCAAACCTTGAACACACATACATACCGACGTGTTGCACCACGGCCTCCGTGAGAGATGGTTTGCAGTGCCCACCCAACTATTCGGTTTGCGCAATCTTTGTTCCGTTTGCGTAAATAATTTGAGTAAAAATAGTTTGGGCGTGACATAAACATATCATTTAAATTCTCGGTATTCAAGATATCGAAATAAAAGAAGAAAAAAAATACTTTGTATATTATATTTGTGTTGACTCCAAAAAGTTTAATAATAATTAAAATCTACTTAATATATTTATTACTACTTAATATAAGATTTTTGTTCGGCTAATTTTTTGCATGTATATTTTATTTAATCGTTTGAAATATTTTTGTATACATTACAATACAATGTACGACATGTCAATTTGCTGTGTTTCCAAAATTGAATATCATAAATATTATAATATAATGTCTTCTTCATCATATAGCACTATTTGTAAAAGTTCTTATATTAACCGTTTATTACAAGTATATAAAGAATATATTACAAGCTCTGTCTCACTAATAATAATCAAACAATTTAATAGGCGCGTCTTCTTATCTACGGTGCTTATGAATGGTTTTCCCCAGTTCGTCAATTTCAAATGCTAAACTTATTCTTGTGCATTATGAATGATCACATAAGAATAGAATCAGAACTTGAACTTGTTTCTGTTAGTAGTTCGTATAATTGCTCTCCTGAAAATTCTTATTTATACTTAAAAAATATATTAAATTCCCTAAAAGTTTTGCATGTTAATATAAGAAGCATCGGTAATACAGCTAACTTTGAAAATTTGTGTATACTAATGGATAAATTTCAATTTAAAATTGATATAATCATTTTGAGTGAGTGTTGGATAAGTAAATGTCCAAATTTACCAACAATGTCTGGGTATCTCACTTACAGTTCTGAATTTTATACTCAAAATGATGGGGTAGTGGTTTATTTGAGTGATACTATTAAAGCAACAGTCGAAGAACCCGTTATTAAAGATGCAAATTGCCTACTTTTAAAACTGTCTACTGATGTTGCTATTTTAGCGATATACCGCTCTCCGTCTAACAGGAACATTGATAACTTTGCCCTATCATTGGACTCTGTATTGGCTTCATTGCATTCTTTTAAAACTATAGCACTTGTAGGTGACATAAACATAAATATTGTTGCTGACAATAACGATACAAACTCTGATGCATATTTGAACTTAATGGCATCTCACGCTATGTTACCGGCACATCTTTTACCAACTCGAGACGAAAATTGTCTAGACCATGTGATATTAAAGTCGGACAAATCAGCTGTTGTTTTGGTGCTCGATTCTCTTTTTACTGATCATCATCCCGTACTCTTCTGTAATGATTATAAACGAAATGTAAATTATAAAAATCGCAATTGCTCGATGAAACACTTTGATATCCCTACCTCTGTAAAAGACATTGAAGAAGCTGATTTCTCTCCAGTTAACTGTAATATGTCGGCAGAAGGTGCTGCAAATCATTTAGTTGAGATAGTTTCCAACATTGTCAGGGCAAATACTAGAGTTATCATTATACCAAACAGAAAACGTATTCTTAAGCCCTGGATTACCCCTGGCTTGCTTCGATGTATCCGGCAAAGAGACAAACTTTTTCGTAAATATAAGCAAAATCCTTTCAATGAAATCATTAATGTAACTTATAAACGATATAAAAATTTCTGCAACAATCTTCTTAAAAAAATCAAACGTGAATACGAACAAGCACAATTCACTAAGTATAAAAATGATGTAAAAGAAACATGGAATATAATAAAGAAAATCTCAAATATTAACAAAAAAACAAAACCTGACAACCTTCTTTATCTATCTGATGATCCGCAAACATCTGTGAATTTTGTCAACGATTATTTTGTAAGTGTGGGGAGTAGATCAAGATCTGATACTCAGAGTGAGACATCTTTAACGGCTGCAGTAGAGGCAGTACCTATCATTAAGGAATCAATGGTATTATTTCCTACAGATGAATCTGAAATTGATTCTATTATCTTGAAACTTAAACGGGACTGTGCAGTTGGGTGGGATGGCATTCCTGCGGCTTTAGTTATCGCTGCTAGACATGTTTTGGTTCCGATACTGAATTACGTTTTCAACCTTTGTCTGTCGTCATGTACCTTCCCGGATGTTTTTAAGAAAGCCGTTGTTCACCCGATATTTAAGAATGGGGACGTAGACAGTGTGACTAATTACAGACCCATTTCTGTACTTACAGTTTTCTCAAAAATTTTGGAAAAAATAATAAATAAAAGACTGGTTAGTTATTTAGAATCTAAAAATATTATTTCTTCAAAACAATTCGGTTTTAGGTCACAAAAATCAACAGAAGATGCAATACTTGAACTTACAAGCTCAATAGTCAAGAACTTAAACTATAATCAGAAATCTTTATGCCTTTTCCTTGACATATCGAAAGCTTTCGACACTGTCTCCGTGCCTCTCTTGTTGGACAAACTGCAGCGATTGGGCATACGAGGTTTGGTCCTTGAAATGTTCCGGAGTTATCTGAGTAATAGATGTCAAAGTGTTTTCATTGGCAATACTATAAGCAACGATAAGTTTATAACATCTGGCGTTCCTCAGGGTAGTGTCCTTGGACCTACCCTATTTTTGCTATATATTAATGATTTATGCCAACTGCCTCTTTCAAACTGTAAAATTGTGACATATGCTGATGACACAGCCATTCTCGTGCAGGGTCATGACTGGGAGGAAACTCGTGTCCGTGCTGAGCTAGCTTTAAGTGTAGTCAAGGAGTGGCTAGCAAATAACCTCCTTACACTTAATGCTAAAAAATCTTGCTTTGTCACATTTGCTCCAAGATTGCAGTATCAGCCGGGACAATCTTTCAACATTCGAGCTCACCTACGTACATGCATAGATTCTTCTGATCAGGCATGCAATTGTGAAACAATTTCTCGAGTCTCCTCTGTAAAATACTTGGGGGTGACTGTTGATAGTGTGATGTCATGGAGAGAGCATATAAAATCCGTGACCTCTAAGATTAGGAAACTAATTTTTGTTTTCTGTAAACTTAGGGGTAGTGCTAACGGGGCTACTCTAAAAACTGTTTACTTTTCTTTAGCCCAGTCGATTTTGACCTACTGTATAACTCTTTGGGGTTCTGCTAGAAAGACACATTTATTGCAGTTGGAACGAGCACAAAGGGCTGTACTAAAAGTTATGGCTTTTAAACCTGTCCGATTCCCTACCAAAGATCTACACGAATTATGGAAAGTACTCTCCGTTCGTAAATTGTTTGTGTTTCATCTATTACTGCGTAAACACAGAAGTTGTCCCTATGATCCAAATTTTGTTTTAAACACTAGACGGTCAGACAGAGTTTGTACCATAGAAAGGTGTCGAATTAAATTAATAAAATACCATTACTACTATTTCAGCTCCATTTTATATAATAAGGTTAATTATAAATTAAATATATATAGTCTTCCACTTCGAGTTTGTAAACAAATTTTAAATGAATGGTTACTAGAACTAGATTATTATGACGTGGAATCTCTCATTATTTAAGTGCATTGTATAATTTTTTGTCGTTCTTATTTTTGTATTTTCCTTTATTTGTGGCTTTTGTTTGTTATCTGTTCGAGGTGGGCGCTAATATCTGCAACACAGTCTTGGACTAATGCAGCTATTAACGTGCAATTGATTTTGTACCTATTTTACTGCACCAAATAAAGATTTATTATTTATATGTATGGAACTCTCGGTCCGCAAATCTGACTCGCTTTCGATCGTTTTTTTAAACCTAATATCTAAAAAACTAATGTTCTTAATGATTGACATTAGAGGCTAAAGCATACGTAATATGTTTTTCTGGTGTTAGGCGTAAAAAGTAAACGTGGAAAACGTTTTTCTGGGTATTATTTGCTCAGCTCGCCTTATTACTGCTAATCATATACAATATGCAATGCAAATAATGCAATAGCAAAATTACACTTCAAAATAAAATATGCTACATATACTTATGTCTAATAGTGTTATTTATTAACTAGTGGACGCCCGCGACTTCGTCCGCGTGGAAGTCGGTATCCCGTGGGAGTGAGAAGTTTTCCCAGTAAAAAGTACCCTATGTGTTATTCTGATGTATAACCTATATTGCTGTAAAGTTTTATCCAAATCCGTCCAGTAGTTTTTTCGTGAAAGAGTAACAAACATCCATACATCCATACTTACAAACTTTCGCCTTTATAATATTAATAGGATAAACAAGGTTTAGCGTTGGAGTAAATTAACGCTGACACTGCACTTAGTAATAGTCAAAATTCATATTATTAAACAGAGATTTACCAAAAGTCAATCTAGTACGAGGTTCTACGGAATTAATATTCACTCTTAGAAGTTAGTAGGTTTACTTACTCTGTATAATATGAATTTGGACTAATACTAAAATTGCAATTTTAGCGTAAACTTACTCTGACGCTAAACCTTGTTTATTAATAGCACTGTATTAGCACCCTTGGATTCATGATTTCATATAGATGATAATACAGATAAAACATTAAAAAACCTAATAACAAAATTGAGAATTGCCGTACTACATTAACATTATTGTTTAAAAGGTTCAAATTTAAAAAAAAAGTTGTGTTGCCAAAAAATATGTATATTTTTTGTACTGTCAATGTGTCCAATAATCTTCGGTTGAAGGTAGTTATACTCTTAAATAAAAAGACAATCAACACCTTGACTCTTATGTAAACACGGCACCTGTAAAGGTCCGAAACGCTATTAAAGCTAAATACAAACTAAATAAAAACGATGAACTCGTTGTTTCATTTATTAGATAGATTTTTTACAATGACAAATTAGAAAGTAAACAATGGTTGTTATAGTAATATTTTGATTCCCCACAAATACTTACACTCCTGTTTTCATCCCTATAAGTGCTGGTTTTCGAAATAAAATATATCCTATTACATTCCCAGGATCCTGAGCTACTCAAATCGTCAACCGTAATATGAATTAATGTAACCGCCAAATGGCTACTTTACAGGAGAGCCAAAAAACAAAATTGAAATTACAAAAACAGTTATAACTTTTTATGTACTAATCCGATTTAAATACTGTTTTAACTGTTTCTGTAAAATGTTTAGATCTATTAATATAAATAAACCATATGAAGCCTAGTTTTATAGTTTCCAAGATGACATGGTGGTTACATCAATTTTTTCAAAAAAATATCGAGTTACCTTGATTTTTGTAGAAAGAAATATAAACAGCTTTAAAGTAACTCACATTGCATTTCTCCAAATTTAACGTATAGTACTAAAAATATAAAAATCGTTAACGTATATCACTCTATTTTTAGTGTATGGATATACGTTATAGTAGGATGATTCATGAATTTTCATTCCTATTCTCTTATGTTAAGGTCTAAAATAGAATAATCTTTACATTTACTGCTAGTTTGTGAAAAAGGGTTTCAGTATGAAAAAGCCACACTAGAAAAACAGTTTTATTGCTTTCAATTAATAACATCGTAATTATTTTTGAGATCAAAGTTACAAAACAAATCGGTCTCCGAATGCAATAATTATTACCGAATGCAACACCTATTTGTTTCATTTTCCTTATTCAAATAGTACCTAAGTACTTACAATGGCTATAAATTTAAAAAAAATCTACTGAAAGATCAATCATTTTAGCTACGAATTAACCCCCTTACTTATAAACCTTGTTTAGCTTCAGCTTAACTTAGATATTGTTTAAAGTGATGCTGTGACTTTTATGTCAATATTTCTTTAACAGGACAGCATCACTTTTAAATACTGTTTAAGTTAAATAGGGTTTATTAGTAAGGGGTTCTTGAATAACTACTACTTTTATAATAATTAATAAACGATTTTAAAAAAGTTAACAAACTAAACCAATTTCGGAAATCTAAAAAAAATATCGAAATAGCATTAGATTAGATTAGTAAAAGTTTAGTTTTAGATGTCCATAAACTAAAACTTTAATCTGAAGAAGCATAGTTTAGGCCAAATAAAAACATTATTTTTTTCATAAATTGGAAATAAACTAACGGCAATAGAATTATTCTAAATCTAAATTGAAAAATCGTGTGCAAGTAGACAAAGTTTTAGTAATGATATAAAAAGAAAACTTTTCCAATTAACAAGTATCGAAACATAATTATTCATGACAATAACAACAAAATAAAATAATCCAACATAATTGTTTTCATTAACAAAATAAGTACCTACTTTATCTTTGAAATGATTAATTATTTTTCTCTATTTTACTTCACCACTTTTTTTCTTTTGTATTTGTTTAACGCTTCCCGTTCTCTTTCGTAATGTTATTTTTACTGCCTTTTCTTCCTTTTTCTCCTTTGCAGTCTTTTTCACCTTTAGTGCCTTTTCTTCCTTTTGCTCCTTTTTTTCAATTGCTGTGGGTTGTACATCTGAATTTCTTAAATTACGACATAGTATTTTTGAGCACGAAACTCTTGTATCTAGCTTATCTGTTTTTTTATTTATTTTATTTGGTTTTTCAATTTTTATACTATGTTCCTTAGTTTCTTCATCACTAGTCACGTTCTCTTCGTCCTCTTATTAAGTACCTATGTCATCTAAGAAATCAGTTTTCATAGTGTAGGGTAACTGTAAATAATCTTGAATATACTGTTTAGGTATAACTTTGTCATCGCACAATTTTTTAGATCCATGTATTTTTCGTAGAAATTGGTAATCGTGCCCGGTACAGTTTCTGTAAATCATTATGAGTTTTATTATCGACCAAACTCCTTTCATTAGGCTCCAGTTTCTTTGCTGTTGTTCGTTTTCTTTTGCCCTGACGAAATTTTAGTTCCTTGACCCATGGGAAATCGGAAAGTTTCTGCGTCTTCTTTCATAGTGTATTTTATCTCATTATTTAAATACGATTTTTAAAAGTAGCAATTCCAATATCTTTCATTCTAAAATTCAGTTTTTTACACATGACCTTTACATTGTTGATATTGTCAATCATTGAGTAGTTACGTTAAAAATATTTTCTTATTCTGCCCTTACATTAAATTACAGTTTATCTATTTTTATAAATTGCATCATACGTCACAAAAGTTAATATAAATGAAAAAATCTACTTAAAATTTTATTAAGGTACTCGACATTTTTTTCAAGATATCGAGATTTTAAATACACCAATCGATAGAGCGGAAAATTTGCAGTCGAACTGTATATATAACTCAATATCGCCATTTTGGCGGTTACATTAATTCATATTACGGTTGACGATACCAATTTTCATCTATATAGGTACAAAAACAAAGAAGTTTCATAAAAAACGTTTTCACCCTTTCAAGGGGGTTAACCCTTCGGGATGGAATTTCCAAAAATCCGTTCTTAGTAAATAATGTATTACCTTCCAAATTTCAAGTCTACGACCAGCCGTTTAGGCTGTGCATTGTCTGTCAGTCAGTATGTCCGGACATCTCTTTTGATATATGTATAGATAATGAAAGACTTCTAATAATATAGAGAATAAAGAGGTGGGTAAAGTTTCAAACTTTGTTTGTTTGTAGAGGGTAATCTTCGGAAATACTGATTCGACCATGAAAATTCTTTCATCTACGGAAAACTATATAATACGTGTTTAGGATTAATAATTAGAGTAGTAATTCTCTTAGCGTTTAGGTAACATAAGCTATAATTTACGAGTGCGAAGTCGTGACAAAACAGCTGGTCATAAAGATAAATGCAGCACTGAAAGTTTATTAATAAAGAAAGTAAACCATAATATATCGAAAAAAACATTGTTTTCTGGGCAATTAGGAGTGTTTATTTCGTTTTTTCCTTATTGTATTTTAGAAACTTTTTTAATTTATTTCGAATATGAGGCTGTATATTTTACTATTTAATCCACATATTTTTTCAATAAAAACATTTTGATTTTGACCATTCCAATTCGATGAACAATTAACTTTAACCTTAGGCGTAAAACTTCTTGATCTGTGATTAATGTTGAAGCAATAAAAGTGTGATGTGTTTACAAGTTTTGGTAATTTAGAAACAATTTCCATATATTTTCTTACGAAATATTATCTCGGGTCCTTGAGATGTTAGGAAATAATTATGTGTATCTTCTTCATTATTACATTTATAAACACCTAACATGTAAAATAATGATATTTTTCTACGAAATAGCGAATTTTACATTTGTACTTGGGTAGCATATTGAATTTTTGTTAACCGATGTTGGAAAGAAATATTTAGTAGCCCGTAGAATCAAAATTTTTCTGCATAGAAAAAAATACTACTTAAAAAGAAAATCTTTCTTCTGTGTTTATCGACTTCGGGTTACCATATATGTTCATAAGATTTTTAATATCGACGGAGAAAAGTGTTACTCAGAAAGAATGATTTAAGTTTTACTTGTAAATAAGAGTCTATAAAATATGCACTTAAGGTTTCAACATCGTAACGCGGTTAGTTTACAGCGTGAATGCGGTTTTAAAACATAACTACTCTTAGATATTTAAACTCGGAAATGGTTTTTTTTTACTGAAGGAATATCAGTGTTGAGTAGTTATGTAATAATAGTGTAGTAGTATTAGTGATGGGTTAAAGAAGTATAAAAAAAAAATATTTTTCATACCGTTGTACGTCAGTGTAAATCTGTTAAAATCTAAGTTCAAATGTAATTGTCTTAAGGCCCTCTATACCTCCGCTCACGTTCCCATATAAATATGCATCGAGAGTTAAAATGCGCTCGCCTAATTTCATACATTTTTAGTCACAGAAAAAAATTTGCAGATAATAAAACTATTTATGATTTATTTATTTTATTTTTTATTTAACACTTCATGTACATAATACATTGGCGGACTTAATGCCTTAGGCATTTTCTACCAGTCAACCAGATGGATGATGTGGAGATAAAAGGTGGTAGTGTGCACATTGTACAGGAGATATAAACAGAGGAAATAAGACCTATAACAAAATACATAAACAATACATATATACTTTCATAACTACATATACTAATATAATATATAATTTATATATATATATATATATATATATATATATATATATATATATATATATATATATATATATATATACAAATAAACATACATAATATAATGTAGACGACTAACGGTGTAACGAATTAGCCTGTTCCAATAGAAAGCTACGCAGCTTGTTTTTAAATGTAACTTTGCTGGTGGACATTCTGATGTCCAACGGAAGTTCATTCCACAACAGAATCGATTTAACAAAAAACGAAGAATGGATGGTATCGGAGTGATGCGATGGACACATGAGCCGCAGATTTGAGGAGGAGCGAAGGTTTTTGGTATGAGTGGTACATATGTACCGAAATTGCGACGTGAGATAAGACGGAGCATTCGAAGAGTTCAGTAAGGAAAACAGAGTTGTAAGAGCTCGCATACTTCTACGCTGTCGAATGGTCATCCATTTTAAGTGAGATCGGTATGCGGACACATGATCATATTTTTTAAGATTAAAAACGAATCGAATGCAGTTATTTAGAAGTCGGTCGAGTTTATTTAGTAGATCTGCATTCAGGTCGAGGTAGCACACATCACCATAGTCGATTATAGGAAATATCAAGGACTGCACAAGCATAGCTTTAATATTGACTGGCAAAAAGTTTTTAAGACGATAAAGTGCTCGCAGTATTCCAGTCACTTTTTGACAAACACTGCTTACTTGAGCTTGCCAGTTGAAGCTTGAGTCGAGATGTAATCCAAGATCTTTTACACTGGGGCTAAAAGGGATCGAACTACCATCGTACATAATGGAGCCATGATTACTGAAGTTAATCTTCTTCATGATTCGTTGCCCCCCCAATATTATAGCTTGGCATTTCGAAGGATTAACAGATTAGAAGGATTAATTAGATTATTTTAGATTATATCAAAACCTATTTATGTATATAATAAAGTTTATTTACATTTAACTTAAGTATTTTTGCCTCATCTTGTAGGAAAGGACATGATCTCATCGCTATAGAAATTTTGGCAGTCCTCGCGTGATATTAACCTAACATTGCCTTAAGAATTCTGAAGAGATCGAAACAGGTGGAAATCTGAAGGTTCAAGGTCAGGACGATAGGGCGGATGCCTCCCAGCCAAACTCTCTTTAATTTTTGCATAGTGGCAAATTTTTTGTGTGAGGTTCTAGCGTTTTCATGATGAAAAACCACACCAACGGATGAGATCGTCAGATGTTGGCAGTAGAGTTCAGAATCGATGGTCCTGCCTGGCGGTAACAGCTCATATTGAATAATGCCCTTCTAATCCCACCATACACACAGCATCACCTTATTGCGAGTTAACCTGGGTTTCGCCACAGTTTGTGAAGCCTGACCGATCTTTGACCACGACCTTTTCCCACGTTGTTGTCGTACGTGATCCACTTTTCCTCACCAGTTATCAGCTTCTTCAAAAATGGTTCGGATTCATTAGGCCGTAATAAAAAAAAACACAAATGAGTACACAATTCATTAGCTTTCTTTCAGTGAGTTCGTGAGGTACCCAAATATCCAACTTTTTTGTGTATCTTGCTTTTTGCAACTGCGCCAAAACTGTTTTGTGGTCAATCAATCCCCAGTTCTTAAGCCACATCGTAACTACTGACATGCCGATTTTACTCCACTTTTTAAATAGCATCCATTTTATCCGTAACAGGGCGACCGCCCTTTTGCTTTTTTGGAATAAAGATTTAAAATGTATCGAATTTCTTAATTAGATTCACTCAGTTTGACCGTAAGAAAAACAAACGAAAATCACACATTTGCCTAATTTGAATTCAGAGTTATCGTCTTCAAAATCTGAACTCTTTAATAATACCGACCAAGTAGCTCGGTGGCGTAGAGGATAAGCGCCGCGGCCCGCGATCGTTGTTGTTAAGCAACTTTCGCAAGGGTCGGTCACGGGATGGGTGACCAAAAAATTCTTGTCTCAAGTTACTTCGTGTGTCGGAAGGCACAACGGAAGGCACGTTAAGCCGTTGGTCCCGGTTGCATTTGCAGTCGTTATATACATATATACCCTCCAATCCGCATTGGGCCAGCGTGGAGGGAGAATGGGCCATGTCGTGCATCTTTGACATCAAATTTTCGGGACTAAAAACACACAGTGGGAATACCTATCGTTATACCTAAATAACCATAATAAACATTGTCCTATTTAGATAATCCTAAAATAATATTAATCAATCAATTTGACTTCCTTTCTAATTTGTGAAAGTTTTAAAGTTTTTGGCGCCATTTTGGTGTTCGAGTATTAAGCTTTACGAGACTCTGAAAAGTTCTGCTTCAAAACATTGAGAAGTGTTTCTTTGAAAAATTATATATGATCAAACGTTAATGAACTAGACAATGTGTACCAGTTGAAATTCACGCGTTTCGTCTTTAATTATGTTCTCATTTAGTTAGATTTATCAGTGCGTATATACCTAGGGTAAAAAAGGTAGAGCAAGTATCGGCTTATATATAAAGAATTTTATATAAAGAGTCTTAATGAAAAAAAAAGAATACATAAAAGTTACTTACCTATATCGGAAGCTTCATTTTCAGACTGAGTTAGATGTAAGTGGCACAAAACAATTGCACAAATACCAAAAAAAGGTCGCATCTTGCATTTATTACCACTGTAAACGTCTACTTGATAATCCAATCTTTTTGCTGCGTAAACGACCAAATTTGAATTGTCTAAATATTAAAAAAATGATCCTAATTCAAATATTGTTTGAGATCGCGCGTGATCACACTGGCTAGTGCTAATTATAATTTAACGATGGCGTTGCATACAGAGTTATTTAAGTTTGTACGTAACAGAATAAGTCCGATACCGGCGGAGTCGGTCAAGCTCTGGGCTGCCGAAGGTCTGCGAAAGTGCATACCCCTTCCAAGATAATTACGACAGAACTCCGATGCGAAATGATAATTGTATCTCGACATTCGGAACGGGCAGGTACAATTCAACTTATGTAATAGTATTATGTCCTGCTTTCTGACAGATAGGGGTCATAATATGAAATGGCGTTATGCCAGTCGTTTTGAACACGTACTTACTATGTATGACAACAAGAACTCATTATCATTAATTTTTAAATTAAAGTCCATGCCTAGTTTCTTAGCGATTCTTCTCAGTGAAAGGTGATCCGCAGTAGATAGATTTTATTTTCTTGAGGATTTGTGACAGCCTAAACTTTGAATTTGATAATTTTAAAAATTTGATACATTGGCCTAAACTTTGAATTTGATAATTTTAAGAATTTGTTACATTTGAGTTTCATAGAAGATCTTTCTTTTAATTCAAAGTCAAAGTCAAAATAATCTTTATTCAAATAGACTTTTTAAAAATACTTTTGAATCGTTCAACATTTTTTTCTCCACCACTCGTTCAGGACGTCTTTTGGCTGATAAATTAACCATTGGATGTTATCCAATATGTAGGTATTTCACACAGCGCGTTGTAACGTAGCGTCATAGAGCATTATTCATTCATAGATATAACACATAGATCTATAAATGTCACGACAGTACACTAAAATTTTTTAATTGATTTTAAATTGAGTTATAGCTTAACTCGTACCGGAAACCTGGTTGATTACGATGTTAGCTATATAGCCCTGCTCGCTGTATATATTTTTTCTAAAAATATGATTTGAGGTTTCTATTTTTTACTTTAGAACAGAGGCTGTTTTTAATTATTCACTTTAAATACACCTTTTTTTACGTCCAATATCCCCTTAAATATATAATCTTAATTATCATAGTATTTAAAATATTAAGGATACGTTTATAAAAATAATATTTCTAAACTGCCTCATATCATAATATCGTCTCGCTCTTTCCCTTACTAAATCAGTTGTAAAAAATCATCAGTAAGCACAAATATATTATTATAAGGTATATCAGCGTGTTGAATGTTGTTCTTTCTATTACAGTAAATTGATAGTGCTTAATTACGAAAGTCATTACTTAAATATAAGTTGTTTTTAGTTATCTAACCTCTTAGCGCAATTGCAACATGCATTTTTGCAATATTATAATATTTAATTACAAATACCACATATAACGTTGTAAATGATACGACCGCTTGTCTTTAGAACACTGACATTTAATTATTTTTATTTTATAATCTATTTCAATATGTACAAATATAGTATTCCAAAAAGTATAGTTATATAAAATCAAAGAGTATAATAAACCTGGTATCAAAAGCTATTTACATATTAGAGCACAGTTAGTCGTGAACATGGCCCCCGGCGGTGAAGACACCTAGTAATTTAGGAAACGACCAACTGTGCAAGTTTTCGGACTGGACGACGCAGGACCCCCCCTTTAGTGGACACATCTACTACTCGAACGATATTGTCCTTGCCAGGATACGTAGCTACTATACGTCCACGTGGCCAGCAACGTCTTGGTAAGGTCCCATCTACAACGCACACCAAATCTCCTATCTCCAGTTTCTGATATTTCTCTGATGAAGAGCGCCGTGGTACTAATGTTGGCAAGTATTCACGCACAAAGCGTTGCCAAAAATTATCGGCCAGATGTTGTGCCTTTCTCCATTGCGCTCGACTGGAAAGATCGGTATCGTCAAAACGTCGTGTCTGAAGGTCATTGGAAGTAGAGCCGATTAAAAACGAAAATGGCGTGAGAGCTTCTTCCGCATCACGGTCAACGGAGACATGAGTTAAAGGTCTTGAGTTGACAACTGCCTCCGCTTCCATTAGTAGAGTTTGGAAGACCTCTTCTCGTGGTGACCTGTCTTTCAACGTCGTAGCCAAAGCACACTTCACATTTTTTACCAATCTCTCCCAACATCCTCCCATGAATGGAGCCGATGGCGGAATAAATTTCCATCTAATCTGCTTGTTGGATGCAAACTCATAAACGTCGTTAATGATTTTGGAGGCCCCAACAAATGCTGTCCCGTTATCTGAATATATACATGACGGGCATCCCCGACGGGCAATAAAACGGCGCAGGCTCATAATAGCGGAATCCGAAGAAAGACTCTCCACTACCTCGAGGTGGACAGCTCTAATAGTTAGACAAGTATAGAGAGCCACCCATCTTTTCACATGTCTTCGGCCGATGGTAACACTGAGTGGGCCAAAATAATCCAAACCAACATAGGTAAATGGACGCTCATTGTAAGCCATCCGTACGTCAGGTAAGTCTCCAACTGGTGGTGTAATAGGCTTCGCTTTCTGGATCCTACAGACTTGACATCTAGTTGCAACGTGTTTGACAGCGGTTCTTAAGCCAATGATGTAAAATCTCTGGCGCAATTCGTTTACCACGAGTTCATTATTGGCGTGTGCGTATTTCATGTGGTATGAGTGAATTAACATCCTAGTGATGTGATGTTTTCCATCAAGGACAATGGGGCGGGACTCTACCGCATTCGAGGCGGAGGTGCGACCGGATAAACGGAGAAGACCGTCTTTATCCAAAAGCAAGGACAATTTCTTTAGCCTACTACTACGATTGGAAACGGAGTGTCCTGCGTGAATACAATTTATTTCATCTGCGAAAGAATCACGCTGAATAGATTTCAATAAATGGAGTTCCGCTGAATTTAGGTCGTCAACAGACAGTAAAAGAAAATTACGGTCGCAACGGAGTGTCGTATCAAAAGATTTCGAATTTTGAGGTAAGAGAGACCGAAACATTTTAGCTGACTGATGTGCTCGAGCTGTAGCTCTGAGCAGACGTACCCATCTGCTGAACCGACGATAGTCAGCTACCACTGGTGAAGTGGTAGACGGTTCCGCTGATGTACTAACTACACATCCAACTACTTTGGAAACAGTTTTGTATTCCTCCGCGGTCGGC
The DNA here is from genome assembly GCA_918026875.4 of Diatraea saccharalis. Lineage (NCBI taxonomy): Eukaryota > Metazoa > Arthropoda > Insecta > Lepidoptera > Crambidae > Diatraea > Diatraea saccharalis. The sequence goes on along the minus strand of OU893341.1, from coordinate 5,805,687 downwards.
GGTTTGTAAGTGGTTGGTTCACTGGGCCAGGAATCTTCCGGGAGAAGAAGAAAAGATGGTCCGGTAAACCAACGAGAACGAATAGAAAATTCTCTGGTTTCACGAGTAGCGTCATCTGCTACGTTTAGGCCAGTAGGAACGTACCTCCAGTTCTGTATATCGGTTAAATCGGAGATCTCAGCCACGCGAAAAGAAACAAAGGGCTTAAACATGCAGGCGTCGCTACGTAACCATTTAAGCACCGTTACCGAATCGGACCACAGAATATATTTGGAAGGCTTTCTCTTATGAGCCTCCAGAATATAAGAACCAAAGCGCGCTGCAATTAAAGCCGCTTGAAGTTCCATTCTTGGAATGGTTGCTGGTTTCAGGGGCGCCAGTCTAGCTTTACCGCCTATTAAAGCTAGCTTAATTGAACCGTCAGCCAAAGTAAAGCGCCAGTAGGCGACACAAGCATACGCTAATCCACTTGCGTCGGAAAAAATATGAAGTTGACTTTCTACAACAGGAAATCCTTCTGAATAACATCTAGGAATGACACCTCCAGACAGAGCATTAAGCTCCTGAAACCAAAACTTCCATTGTTGAATAAGAACTTCAGGCAACACATGGTCCCAATCTATACCTAGTTTCCAAGCTTTTTGGAAAAGAATCCGACCCTTAATTACCATGGGGGTAACTAGGCCCAATGGATCATAGATTGACATAAGTAAAGACAATACAGCCCGCTTAGTGTAGATTGCAGGTAGGCTGGGTATAGCTTTCAGGTAACACAAAGAATCATTAGTAACGAGCCAACTCAACCCCAGGACGCGTATTTGTGAAGGAGACGAGGGGCCTAACCCTACCTCAGATGCATCAACAGCGCGGAGGTCGGAGGGAATTAGAGACAAAGCGTCTTTATTATTTGATACCCAGGAACGCATTTCAAAACCAGCTGCTTTATGAACAGTTACGATGTCAAAGGCAAGGCGCGCTGCGGCCTCCACCTCATCCATGCTTCCAAGGTAGTCGTCCATATAGTGATCTTCTATGATGGATTTAGCCGCTTCTGGATAAGCGTGTTGAAAGTCTAACGCGTTTTTATTTTTTAAATAAAGAGCCGTACATGGGCTAGAAGTAGCTCCAAAAATCATAGAGGACATTCGATACTCTTGTAGAGGCTTTGAAGGGTCGTTCCTCCACAAAAATCGCTGCGCGTCACGATCCTGAGGTCGAATCTTGACCTGAGGGAACATTTCCCTTATGTCCGCCGTAAGGGCAACACAGCCTTCCCGAAATCTCATCACTATGGCTAGCAAGGGCTGCAATAAGTCGGGGCCCGATAAGAGCATAGAATTAAGACTTACTCCATTGCACTTTGCCGCTGCATCGTGCACTACACGTAATTTTTTCTTATGTGGGTGCACTACGCCAAAATGTGGGAGATACCATACTTTACTAGCTGTCGGTTGATCACTACAAATCTCCGCATTTCCCTTGTCGATCATACCTTGGATGTTTTGTGTGTATTTCATTGCGTATGATTTATCTTTGATCATTTTACTCTCAAGACTTGAAAACCTAGATAAGGCGAGAGGTTTACTGTTGGGAATTATTTGAATATCATTTCGCCATAAAAGTCCAGTCTCAAATCGGCCTGAAGGTAAGCGCACCGTGGTATCTTCCAAAATATCTAGAGCGCGTTTGTCACTGGGACTGCGGTGAAGTTTCTTTTCTATACCGATCGAATCCAATTTATAATACTGTTTTATTAAAACATCCAAATTATGATCTTGTTTCTCAAAATCGATGTGATTGACGTATTCTACAGTATCTTTTTTGCCACCAATAAAACCAAAAAGAACCCACCCTAAGGGAGTGAGTATAGCAGCAGGCTCTGCTCTAGTTCCAGTGCGAATGGATTGAGGCAATAGCAAATGCCAATTGTCAGTACCAATGAGACAAGTTGGTTTCGCATTATCGTAACTTAATACATCAGTCAGGTCATAAAGGTGATTGTGTTGTTTCAAGTCGTTGATGTTTATGGATTGTGGCTTTAGATTGAGATTCGGAATAGTACGAGCTCGTATTTCGTAACTCTCGGAATTATATCTACCTTTTACTTTAACATTAATTAAACTGGTATTACACAACTTAGAGAGCCCTCCTACACATTGAATACACAAAGGTTCTATAGGCCTTTCATCAACCAACATATCAGCCACAGACTTATCTAACAATGTAGCAGAACTACCATCATCTAAAAGTGCAAAAGTGTTAACGCTACCCTTTTTACCTGTCAGAGTAACAGGAATTATTTTTAATAGTGGCTGTCCCTTGGTAATTAATGGCACAGAACTATGCGCCACAATAGCAGTATGTTCGCTAGCTTGAGGCGTAGACGATAAATGTGCATCAGACCTCAGTTTGTGTAATAATGTGTGATGCCGTCGATTCGCTGTACAACCGTCTACTTCACATCTCTTTTTACAATTTTTATATTGATGCGAACCTTTGCGTAGACATTTACGGCAAACTTTGTTGTCTATTACCCACTGCCAACGATCATCTGAGCTAAGAGACTTGAAATCTACACAATCAACAACTTCATGAGAACTAGTCTGACAATACTTGCATCCTTCTGTAACTTTTGTTATACTAGGGGAATTCGACGAGATCGCGTTAGAAAAAATTTTGTCTTTGATAGGTTTGACAGGTAGACTTTGACATCTGACAAATGTCGACTCTGACGTAACAAGACCGAATTTAGTTTGTAAACATGCCTCGTTGTCTAGGAAATCGGCTAGATTTTCCAACTTGAATTTACCAGAGTCGGCTTTTGCAGCGGCAAAATCAATCCATCTAGACCTGAGGAGAGGAGTTAATTTACCAATTATAGAATTACAAATTTCAGGCGACGCGAGATACTCGGGTAGTTTAAGTAACCGGATAACTTCGATGCAATTTCTAATACGACAGGCAAATATATTGAGATCGCGAGTATTTTCATATAGGTTCAACTTAGGTAGAGTTCTTACTAGGGAAAGCTGATGAAGAACGATGACCTCTGGCTGCGCGAATCGATTCTCCAATGCCGCAATGATTTGATCTGGGTCGTCAGCGACCATTAAACGACCTGCTACAGCCTCTCTCGCAGACCCACTTAGCGCTGATGCGAGCCTTGCAATGTTTTCGCTGGGAGGGAAGTGAGTCTTGGACTGATCATAAGAATTTTTAAAAAGAAGCCAGTCCGAGACACGTCCATCAAATTTAGTAATATCACATACCTTTGTAGTCTTCTTTCCTAGGTTAGTAATAGCGTTGGCCAGCTGATCAAATTGTGTACCTACATTACTACCGATTTCTTTATTTTTGTTATAACAACAATCACTTTTTTTATTAAGTGTGCCTGTAGCGAGTGTATGTTGTGGAGTTGGTTCAGCTGGCGCAACTAATGTCGGGTGCAAGCGAGCAGGGATCGGGAGTTTTGTAGGGGCGTCTACAACCGCTGTGGCGGGTGGCGCCGATCGCGGCGATGGCTGCGATCTTATATATGAGAACAATGGTTCTATTTTCTCCTCCCTGTCAACCAACGAATGAACTTTACTATGATGAGCATTATTGATAGAATTAGCTAACCAATTGTTGACGCGCTGAGAATTGGAACCGCGCGATCCGCGAGATCCGCTTGTTCTTTGCGACGAAGCAGCTTCTATGGCAGCTAATTGTGCCTGAAGCTCCAAATCCGCAACAGCACGCTCTCGTTCTCGTTCGCGTTCCGCTAACGCACGTTCGCGTTCCGCTAACGCACGTTCGCGTTCCGTTTCGGCTTCAGCAAGACGGCGTGCATGTTCTGCCTTGGTTGCTAAAATTTGTGCTCTTAGTGTGCTGTTTTGCGAACGGGCAGTGTAACTACTTTTGGAATTAGTACCTGAACTTGTGCTTGGTGAAGATTCTCGGCGCTTAGTGGACGGACCCGCCTCCTCAAAGGCAGAATTAGTAGGGGCTCCATCCTCCGAAAAAATTTGCACTTGCTTCTCAGTGGGCTGTTGTACTGCCGCTGATGTGGCGAGCTTTTTTGATCTTGTTAGAGGCATTTTTCCTTTTTTATTACTGACACCAAAACTATGTAAATGATACGACCGCTTGTCTTTAGAACACTGACATTTAATTATTTTTATTTTATAATCTATTTCAATATGTACAAATATAGTATTCCAAAAAGTATAGTTATATAAAATCAAAGAGTATAATAAACCTGGTATCAAAAGCTATTTACATATTAGAGCACAGTTAGTCGTGAACAAACGTGTTATACATATGACACAATGATATTTTATAAGTATATATAATTTGATTATTTATAAAATAAGTGGCGTCCTATAATTATTGTACAGCTGTGGAGTGCTTTTGAGCTGACAAATAACGAAACGATAGGCACCATAAAAAATATTTATTAATTTAGAAATTATTAATGATTATGAATTGAAAAATCCGATCCAATATTTTTGAAAAAATACAAAATTTTTTCATAAATTAATTGCAACAATATTTTCTTATCTTTTATTGTATAGAATATACACTAAAGATGTTCCAAAAAATGTTGTAATTGGATCTGTAGTTTAAACATTATGCGTGACAAATGAAATGTTAGGGTATTAATTTTATTATGAATTGCACATAGTGTACTTAGACAACGTTTTTTGCTGATATATGCTCTGTTATGACTGGTTAATACGTAATTAAGTGGATAAGTTGATTTTTGACTTAATTTTAAGTGATTAAGCACACAGATTTATAATAAGTAGCAAATTAAAATTAAATTCTAATTAAGCTCATAAGTAGTTAAAGAAATTTTAGCTTGCTACTTATTTATTACTTGAGTGTTAACACGTTCTTAAATACTTAATATTAAGTTAAAAATCTACTTACTATTTATTCACGTGTAAACTAGCCACTAGTTTTTGCTTGGCGAAGCTTTTAATGATTACGTTTCCTGGTTTTTTCCGTAGGTACAAAAGTTATGTGACGAGTGTTTGCTGTTTACGTCATTTATTAATTAAAGATAGAACTTTACCCATCAGGACAAGATTCTTCCACTTATTTTGATGTCAAAGCAAAACTAGTGATTAGCCCTGCGATTCTCTAAAAATCCAAACTCGAATTCGAATCCACTCAGGAGTCTTCAATCTTAAATTGGTTATAACGTGTCGTGGCATAAGTGAGTTTCGAAACGGCATAGGGATAGAATGTCTGAGACACGTATGATCAATCAATTTTGTTTTGTATTTTTATATAAAAAATAGAATCAACGGAAGTTCTTTGTTCACTGAATGACGAGAATTCGGATACATGAGTGAATTCGAATTGGAGTTCAGATGCAGCAGGACGATTCTGTAAAAATAACGAAGCGTTATTTATTACCAATTCAAGATAGAGCAGATACCGCTTTTTGAAGTGAATCCGGACAGCTGAATAAATTCGAATTCGGTGGGAATTTTTTGCAGAATCGCAGTGTCATTCCAATGTTTTTTTATAAAATCACCTATCTCTTGTTTTTACAATGTAAGAAATGATTTTACGGAACTTTTGGCACGCCAGTCCAATTCGCTTTAGCTTGTTTTTTTTTCAGATGATTTCGAGTTGCGTTTGTGGAATTACCCGTATCATGGAACAATAATCCGTATGGACGTAAGTGACTACGACAAAAAAGCATGATTGTTTTAACAGTGATAAATTGAATGCGCAACAAACAAACTGATTTTTTAAAAGTGCCACATTAGATAAAGTAGGGTAAGGTGGGAACAGTGTTACAAGGGGCAAATTGTTACAATGCACATGAAGGTATGTGTCATTAATTTTTATTATGTTGGCATACAGCATTGACAAGCTTTTAGACGCCCATCTTGAAATATTTGGCATTACTTCAGTTTGTACAATTTACAGCCAGTTGCACAAACGTTCATTAAGGTTTAATGACGCTTTAAAACTCTAATCAATGTCAAATTTGTATGGGTAATGTCACTTTAAAGTAATGAAAATATTAATGGACGTTTGTGCAACTGGCTGTTAGTGAAGTAATTTAAAAAAAAAATGAATATGTGTGACCAAACGAAGAAAAATTCATGTCGATTTTTTTCATTTTATCCTGATATATTTATAAGGAAGACATTTTGGTAAGTGATTGCAATTTTCATGTATTACTGTTTATTTAGCTTCAAATATCGTTTAGCAATGTATATCTCGCAGCCAAATGGTATAATCAGCCAACCAGTTGGGCGGCTAGTCCTTTCATAGAATGGTGTCATACAATTTAATAGTAGGGCTAGCCGCCCAGTTGGTTGGCTGATTATACCATTTGACTGCGACATATACATAACATCGGTTACTCATTTGAATATTTTTGCTCGGCTGGTACATCTAGGGCACCGTGTTACACTGAAAACATGAGCTCCAATCAACATGTATTTTGTATTGTACCAAAGTTTTAAAATATTATGATAGGAAATCATAAAAGAAAAACAGATTATGTTCTTCATACTGAAAAAAGCCATTCTGATAGTCTAAAGTGAGATAAGTATTCGAAAGGAAATAATGATAATTTTATTACGAAATAAAGATATCTATAAAAAGGTAGAGTCCAACCTCGGACCTTGCGATTTGTATGAATTCCCGAAAATAAAAGAACTTTCCCTGTTAAAGAGTAAAGAGGATTGTAACAGTTTTATATCCGAGTCAGTTGCAAGTTGATTAAATCATAATTATCGTCATCGCATCGTCCTTTACTAAATCACCTTTCTTTTCAGAATAGACATATGAATATGAAACGAAAGACAGTCATAACATTGATAAGACTTCGTATTCTAGGGATGAAATCATGGCTAGGGAGTTAGGTGATCGTAAAAGTTTTTTTTTTAATTTAAATTAGGTACACTTACAGATAAAAGTCAACACATGACTTCGACAAATATATTAGATAATTTAGATTAGACAATAATCCAACATTTAGACAGCATGATTAACTAACAACAGAGGACAGTCCTACGACTTATAAAAAGGGATTATTTCGTAGGTGAAGATACCTGGTCTTTAAAGAAGTCAGTTATAATCTTTTTATATCTGGAGAATTTATGATCAAAGATGTTGATTGCAGCGTCTTTGCTGCTACGGGGAATCTCATTAAATGTGCGACACATACTTACTAGAGGGCTGTAAAAGGATGTGTTATTTTTGTAAACTTGCATTGCAAATATATTAGGATGGCGCGATTTGTGTCTCGTATTAAAACTTATGCGAGGAGAAGCATGCAATAACTTATGAAGGTAAAGTAGGTCGTATCTTCTACACCGGGTCTCCAAGAACATTACATCGAACTTCGATAACCTTAAGAGTAACTAATCAGGTTATGCTTTCATGAAATATATTTCAGTCACCTCCCCTGAACTCTCCAGACTATCCACGTGAACCTTATAATAAGAAGACCACATTAGAGAACAGTACTCTAAGACACTTCCTACTAACCTCCTTATGATATCTTCATAATGTGGACGGAAGCTGCTGCAACTGCTCATCAAAAATGACACTCAGATCCCTAACACTTGTTTTTCTTGATAAGATGATATTATTTAAGCGATACGACAATCTAGCCTATTACTCCTCCGAGTAAATGAAATACATAACACTTATCCACGTTAAGATACATATTATTAGATTGCCACCACTGCGTAACAATTTCAAGATCCTTTTGAAGTGTTATGCACTGAGTCAGGTCGGTAACATCAGCGAGTTCCTTAAGATCATCAGCATATAGAAGAGCCGGACAAGTTAAACGACTGATCAGATCATCTATGAAAACTACAAACATCATAGGCCCAAGGGTTACCTCTGGGGAACATCTGAAAATACCGAGATGGAGGTTGAGGAGTAGCTCTTGAGAGTAATACGCTTCAAACGGTTGTTTAGATATGGTTTTAACCACCTTAACAAACTCCCATGTATACCGTAATGGGCAAGTTTAAGACATAATAAGGAGTGATAAACGTGTCAAAGGCTTTGCTGAAATCAACTTGGCCCCCAGACGCGAAAACACAATATAGGTAATTTTTACATACTAGTAAGTTACTGAGCGTGGACATTTTTCTTAATAAATCCATATTCGTTACTCGATATAAATTTAATGACATGGTTTTAGAGATAAGCGCATACAAGAGCTTCAAAAAGCTTTTCCAGCAAGTTGAGAAGACACTAGTTGTTAAAGATTATTATTCATTCATTCATTTTTCTCATAAATTTTTTTAAAGCACAGTTAAGAACTGCCTGTAAAAACAAGTCAAGGGCGCGACGCTCATTAGAACATTACTGATTTAATACTCGCGCAACTATGGCTTTTGTTGTGGTTTGAAGGCAAGCAGATTCAATGCGGTTTTTTTTTGCTTCCACTCAAAATTCAATGTTATGTTTAACATTAGTTAATATTGACAACATCAATATACATACCTATATTATATTGGGTATTTTTAGGTGTTCGTACTAAAAAAGTAAAAACTTGTACATTTATACGTTTGGTTATTTGTCCGTTTCTCACAGCTGATTTTCTACGAAACTTGACTGTTTTGAACTTACTAATTTACGCTTGGGCAAATGGCGGCCCGCGGGCTAAATCCGGCCCGCGGTAGAATTTTGTCATTTATGTGAGACAAAAACTAATATAAATATTAGTTTTTGTCTAACATAAATGGTGCATTAAAAATTTTAGATAAAATATTAAGCAATACTTATTTATACACATTATCTGGGCCGGTGGGAGCCAAAATTTCCTCCCGGACAACAATTCCCGAAACAAACAACTCTTTTCAGCGCTTCCTATTCGAAAATACTTAAACTGATACTAATATGAACTATTGTATATTGTTTGGAGTCTGGGTGTTGCGATATCTTCGTTGTCTTAGATATCGCTAATACGAAGACTATACAATTCTACGTAATATCTACTTAAAGAAAACAAGATTATAAGCGCTATAGGAGTTACATAATCTTCGAATATAGTAAAGATTGCAGTCTGTTGTTTATATAACCACTTAAAGATATTTGCGTCCGAGGCTCATCAATCGCCGTGTTGCAATGCTTAACCTACCAGCTAAATGCGTATCCATACGAGATGTTTTGATATGCCATTAGTTAACACATGTACCAACATCATCATCTATTATTAGATTAACCTCAAGTCCATATCATGACTAATTAAGATATAGGTTCGTTTTGTCTTTTAAAAACTTTTCCCCAGCGTCATGTTTTTCGACTTAGCGCGCTATTTATTTATTTAATTCTTCATGCACAAAAAAGTACATTGGCGGACTTAATGCCTTAGGCTATGTGCTGCTGCTATTGTATTTTTTATATTTATTATAATATGATTGCGAGTGACTTGTGACATATCTAAATACGTATTGACTCTATATCTGTAGGTATGTTTTTTCGTATGACTGCTTCAAAACGTTAAAGCAGGGGTTGGATTTTGAAAATCAAATTTCGATATATCCTAAATCACAGCTTAGGTGATTCCTTAATAATAAGGCTGTATTCATAAATTCTATATATCGCAGACTGCTGCTTCATCGTCTGTCCTGGTGCGACTGCCTAGCATTCTACCTATAGCATACAACATATTAACAATATAATAGCGATACATCGTTTGATTTTATTACTCTTAAATGTCTTTTGGCGGATAAACGACATTTGGTAACACTGCCGTCAAATCTACAATCAACGTTCTTTAATAATAAAGTGTACGTCGAAGTAGTAAACAGGACAAGACACGATACAGTTCCCGATGTATCGCAATTCGATTTTATAAAACTTAAAAAAAAAACGGAATCGACTTCAAATTTAGAAAAGCGAAAAATAATACTTATCTAAAAGCGGTATTTTTTTTAAGAATATTTGAAGTTGGGCTGAGGTTTTCTGTAGTAAATGAAATACTAACCGTCCGACTTTAAAAAATTTAACCGCTTTTAAGATAAATATTATTTTACACATTTTAGATTTTTTTTTTATTTTAGTGATATTTTGTTTTGGTTTAACAAACATCATGCATATTTAACGCAAATTTAAGACTTATATGGTTTTCTCATAGATGCCATTGCCAGATCTGGCTATAATTGAAATGGGACCACACGGCAATCATTAGCTTTCAAATAAATAAATAATCGTTCAAAATCAAAATCGGTCCACCCAGTAAAAAGTTATGATGTAACAAACAGGAAAAAAATACAGTAGAATTGAGAACCTCCTCCTTTTTTAAAAATCGGCTTTTCCCTAAAAACTGGAGTCACCTAAATTATAATATGCATTATGCCGCGTCTTGCGCTAGGCGTTTGCGTAATGTGACAGATCACAGGTCTGTTAAGGAATAAAAACCCAATTTGTTTACATGCTAATGTTATTCCTACTACTAAGAATTAAGGTGTATTTCATTTCTCCGATGAAGGAATTTCCTCTATTTTTGAAATGAAAATACAATTTAAAAAAGAAACAATTTTCGATACTTTATGAGTGATGCAACGGAGGTAGGAATAACATTGCCTCTGATACACGTTACTATACAGATATAATTTTTAATAAAATCATAAGAACTATCCGAAATTTTCCGAATTTTCATTGGAAGACAAATAGAATAGACTCTCAGAAGTAATGTTCATACGTAAGTATTTAAATACTAAAGAGTATCATTGGCTGGGTATGATATAGGTTTTTAGAAGCATAATCGAATAACAACAAAAAAGTTTTTAATCACAAATTTAATGTTATATTTATACAACTTACATTACAATGTTAACTAAGACTAAAACCGTTTTATGAAACGGACGCTACGGAAAACTTATTGCATAATAGGTTCATCTAAATAAATAAATTAATAGCTAGTAAAAATGACATTTCTCTACCTAGAGCATTGATTATATTGGATCACTTACTTATTTCATATTCATCATATTATTTTGTTATTTAATAAATATTTGTTTTGTTAGTTTTGCATTATTCTGATTGACACAGGTAATTTGAAATTTATTTAAGAACTTCTATTACGTTGAAATTTAGAATACATTGCTATATTTCTTGTCAAAACTCGTGTATTACATAAAGTTATTTATAATATCTTTGTCAAATTTGTGCATTGATTAATATTACTGATTATGACTGTAAGAGATATTGGTGTTCAACAACACGCATTGGTAGCGATTCTGTTGCACAACCCTTAAGACTAAATATACTGCCTTTTTAAAGTAGCACAGAACATGTAAAGGGTCCGAAACGTTATGAAATCAAACATAAACGCGATATACACGTTGAAAATAGTTTTATTCAAAGAAAGTTATTTATAGTGTATACGAGTATATTTCTTATAATTAAATAATAAAAATTTGTAAGAGAGTGGTTACTTATAGCAGTATACGCACCACTAACTATGATTAGTCGCAATAATTTAGTAGGTATATCACCTTTTTGGAGAAATGTCTATTTAGAGTTTGATCGCCTTGGGTTCGTGCTACTTAAGTATTTTAAAATAGGCTGTTAAGTTTAGAACGCGGACGCGGACTATTCGGAATTACCGACTAATATGGTAATGCTCTACTTAGTGCGGAACAAGACTTAAATTGAATTGGTATATTAAGAAAAAATTAAGAAAATCATAATTTTCTAGGCATTGGTCACACATTTTATTTATTTATGTTTACTGCGTTTGAGATTTGTTTCGGGTAAGACGTCTTCAAACCTCCGTAATTCTAGAATTTTTCTTAGATACTAGTGAATTTAATCTACGATCCACTCATCGTACGGAATGTGCTGCAGGATCCTCTCGAGGAAGCGCGACATCTTGTCCGCGAGGTCTCGCTTCAACTCCGGCTTCATCTCCTTCAAGAGCTCTTGCGCGTTGCTGTTGATGAACAGATTCAATGCCGCCTCTGTTCAATTAAGTTAGTAAATTAATATTTGACAAATAAAGTAATTCACTTTTGGTGTATCATCAGCCCTTTTATGTACCCACTGCAGGGGCACGGTTTTCTTTATGGATGGTTAAGGAGGACGGGCCATGACTCTACGCTGGTTCAATGCAGATTGGAGGGTAGAAACGACTGCAAATACAGTCAAGACCAACGGCTTAACGTGCCTTCCGAAGCATGGAGTAGCTCGATATTATAATTTTTTGGACCCTTGCGAAAGCTGCTTAACAACAACAATCGCAGGACGCGGCGCATATCCACTACGCCGCGCCACCGAGCTACGTATGATACGTATTTTGGTTTAGTGTATGTGTCGTTAAATTGACCCGATCGAGATCTGCCTGGGATTATCGCGATACGCTACAATTTCTTGATTTGGCCAGGAAAAACACGAACTGTGTTATAAAATTTATCAGATCAACGTCAGGAACGTATTTGTCGATTTGCCTAACTAATAACTTGGGCACATCGTGACATGGCTGGGTGCATTGTAGTATAGTTCCGTTTCTCGTCACCGGAAGCGATGTAGAGCTACCCGCTGTATATTTACGTGTGAGAAAGATGGCGATGTTACAAGCATACGAAAAATGTGATATTAAAAATAATGATAGTGAGTTTTTATTTACTAGTCTTATAATTATTATTTAAATTTGAACGATACGGTGGATATGGCCAAATTAAGAAATGGCGGCATATCATTATATGCCAGTATCTGCCCTGCGATTCTGTAAATTTATGTCCAGACCCATTTCGAATTCACGTCATTTAGTGTAGAAATTCTATTGACTCCATTTTTTATATAAAAATATAAAACAAAATTGATTTAATATACGTGTCTCAGATATGCTTTTCCTATGTTATTTCCAAACTCCATTCACTTGTGCCATGAAACGTTATTACCAATTCAAAATTGAGCGAAAACCGCTTTTTGAAGTGACTTAGGACACCGAGTGAATTCGACTTCGGGCTTAGATTCGCCCGAATCTAAGTCCTATTAGATTTAGACAAAATCGAGAAACACTTTGTCTACACTCAAATGTCACTTTCTCGGGTCGAGAGTGAGATATCGTACTTTTGTGTGTAAAAGTGACAATTGGGAGTAGAAAAAACGTTCTCGAGTATGTCATGCTACGCGAGTTGATGTATTTTTACTTGAAGTCAGGGAAACCAAGCAAGGGATAACAATTACTTGATTAAGTTTAGTACGTTAATTATAGGAGTGTAGTGCGAAGGTGCGGTGGCAAAAGCTATTCTATAGTTGTATCGATATGTTGCACGATTATGATAAAGATAGCATTTTGATCTAGTTTCAGAGGCTGATAAAAATATATTGAAGGATATAAAAGTTTTTAAGATATGAACTAAACTAAATTTCCTATATAATTCACTACTGTAGGTCACGTGATAGGTTAAAAATTTAAGATTTTTATATTAAATTTCGAGGTTATTTTTTAGACCACAAAGTCAATCATAACAGTAATGTATAAATAAGCTATTTCAGCCAATTTAATTGTTTTTTGGATACCATGAAATACAAACATTTCATAAAATGGCCGGCCGGATCATGAAATGATCAATTCTACGATATGGCCACGACATGTATATCAGCATTTGTTTGTTTCTTTCTATTGTATAAAATTATCGACTTCAAGAATGATAAATCAACTCATAAAATGCATCTGGGGTCTCGCTTATCTCGCAGCCATAGGAAAACGGTGGGAGTATAAGTGGTAAAGCAGAATGTACTTTGTTAAAAGGTAAATATTGAGAGAAAACTTATTTACTTTTAAGTGTAAAATAGTGTACCAATCATAATAGGCAACAACCTCTCCTAAGACATGACATACATATCACCGCTGTAGTTATTAAACTTTCACAATTTGCTCATAATGATTTTTGTTCTACCTAATGTATGGCAGAGTGAATATATTCCCGAGAAAAGTACATATGTGAGTACTTTATTTTGGATTTTATACATGTAGTGAACAAAAATGATGCCACCGATCTGACGCCAGGAAACTTTTTCCAGGAATCACTTATAGATATGTTATTGCTTTGTTGTAACTGAACTTACGTAAGACTGCGTTGCTGTTGTGAAGATTCTCGACACCCATCTGAATGTCTCTCACGGAGAAGTCTAGCTTCAGTTGTTGAAGTTTCAAGTAAGTCCGTCCGTCTCTCTCGTATGGAACTCCACGGAAGTACACCTTCGCCTTAACTCCATCTGTCAACAGTATTTTTTTTGCTATAATGACAATCTAAATGCTAATGACAACTTATGGTTACTTAACTGATGCAATAATAGGACATTCTTCCGATGCCCAAGTTCCCATGCTTCGAAACGTATAGCATGTTTAGCTGTCTTGGATGCATCTGCAGTCGTGAATTCGTACTAATCCGCATTGGGTATTCTATTCTATTCCTATATTGGTATTCTATTCTATTAGGATGCTGCTAATGATCATTCACGCTCAAACAAAATAGTTACTTTTATGTAGTATATATTTTTTCTTATAAACACTTACACCCTTTTCACTAACCTAGAACAAGGCTTAGTTTAACTAGGAAACGCCTAATCTTAGAAATCACCTAAGTAGACAAGTTTAATTCTAAATAAACATTTTTTCTTTTATCCCTTGACACATTTGTGATTTGCCATATTACGTAAATGCTTTGCGCAAGACACCGCATAACGCATGTCATAACTTTAGACATATTTAAAGTGGTTAGGTGGTTCCTAGTTTTTGGTGAAATGCATTTTCACTTTAGGCGATTTCTAAATATTTAGGCGACTCCTATGTTTAGTGACGGACATTAGAAATATACTGAAGGATATACAAGAAAGAAAAAAACTGATTAATCTTGTTAGAATAACATAGTGGTAGCTTACCATATTCACCCCAGTAGTCGCCCCCGCCTGAGGCTCGTACGAGCAGCAGCACACCGGAGGAGCGGTACCGCGCGCGAGCACTTATGTGCGGTCCGAACATCGTCAGCTGGAACTGGTGCGTTTCCAGGTCAGACCTACAAATAAATAATGAATATTTAACAACATTCTTCGACACACGGTCGGGTTGATGTAGAAAATGGTCTTTTCTATATTCTCTCGAGTCTGAGTCTCGAGTTTGAAAAATTCGTCAGTCCTGTTGGGTCCTGGGTAGCTCAGTGGTTAGAGCAGACGCCCGGATAGAGAATGGTCGTGGGTTCGAGTCTCATCTCAGAGAATTTCCAGTATAGTGAATGTGAATGCAAAATTGATTAAATATCATAATTAGAAAAAAAAATCATCCTAATCGTAATTTTAAAAATATTTATGGTAGGTTGATTTCTATATTGACAGGAAGTTCGAGTTCAAACTCGAGACCTCAGAGATGGGGACGCCTTGTAATCTGCGTGCGAACCACTTGGTTACGGAGGTTGTCCTGCGTTGAATAGTAGTTTTAAAACGAGATAGTCCCCGTCGTTTATACCAATACTATATGAAGGAGAGGCTTCTTTGTTTGCATTGAATCGGCTTCCTGTACCTCATTTTCATTGGCTGTTGTCGCACACAGAAATCTCCTGCATGTAGCATGAGGGTTTTTAGCAATTTCGTAATCACATGTAATACAATACGAGCAATTAATTTATACTCTTGTAAATTTAGGTAATAATGAGTTAATATCTGTTATCTTAAATTAAATTTGTTATCTTGGATTGGTTAAAATTAAAAATCTCAAAGGAAAAAAAGCTTTTACTTTTCTATCATTCATGTCATAAAAACAAAGCAAACACATTCTCAAATAGTAGGTATATCTGGGTACAATAGTTGTGCTCCTTTTCAAGTAAAGTGTGTTTCACACGCTTGTAAACTAGTGTTCTAAAAAAACATCTTGATGGGTGCTTGTCTTCTAACCGCGGATAATGTCTGAAATTTCATTTATAAGTGCCATCAAGATGGCAATAAGCAAGGTTTGTTGGAATCTACGTAACGAGGCACTTAGGATAAAAGACTTAGGTAGTACCTAACATAAACTGTTTTCTTTAATCACTTATGTTTTGTTTAGTTCAGAAATGATTAAATAATCTGTTTTATGTCATTGCCCTGTTACGAGTACTCCAAATGCAAGGACACCTCTGTTAGAACGCAAGTTTGCAACTATATGTATCACGTTTAAGTTGCATATTGCTTTTGTATTCGAATGACGTTTTTGATGGTTCAATAAGAAGTATTTTTTTTTAATACATTTGTATGATATATTGTACACATAACATTTAAGAGTGGTACTCTTGCCGGTAGAGCAATTTCCATTGTTCCCTATCCTCGGCTGTGATTTTGACTCCTTGGTACGACACGACGTTTACTTTTTATTTTATTTGTTCAAAATAGCTGCAACTAGGGAAAAGAGGAGAGTGAAGAACTTTTCCCTATCTCTTTTTGTTAATGTCCACGTTTCACAATCGTATTATGTAAGATTAATGTAAGATTTATTGTAATTTTTCACTGGTGGTCCAAATAAATAAATAAATGTATTGCTCCAAATGCAAACAATCACGTGACCTCTGATAAATGCGTTTTTTGTTAATCTTAGCTTTAGTGAGATGTTTTTTGCTATTGAAAGTCCTATTAGATATTGTTATCCTTGAGATTATATCTGCAGTGCACCTGCAGTAATACATAATTAAATTCCTTAAATATCTAAATATATTTACCTATTGTATATTACGTTATTAAGTTTAACCTCATTTTTTATGATTGGCTTCTTTTTAGATGTCTTTATTTTTTTTTCTTTGCATTAATTGTCAGTCCAGCTTGTTCAAATACGTGAGTGATGCACTTCATTTATGATATCTTGTAATTGAATACCATCTACTGCAAATGCTGCTACATAGTCGGCAAATCTTATAAATTGTATTTTATTTCCATTAACTTTAAGCCGTCTTTACCTAAATCTAATAGTTGCTTTATTGCCTGGTCTATAAAGTTAATAAAAATTTGTGGTGAAAATGGCCATCCCTGTTTAACTCCTTGCCACGCCATGAATGCTATTAAGTATTTTCTCTTTATGGTATTCTATTCTATATATATATTGTAAGTAAGTAGGTATTTTTAAAAAACTTATCTGGCTTCAAAATAGGAGTTCATTTTGTATCTTCTAAATATATCTTTGTAGCAAAAAACACCATTGATGTCTCGACATTGAAAACAAATCGATTGTAATTGACGTGTAACAAAAGAATAGAAACAATTAAATTGTTTTGATATCGCAGGCGAAGAAAAAAATATAAATAGCAATACAAAGGCAAATCCAAACGCGGTGCTATAGGAATCTCGATATTAAACGTTATCGCGTGCTTAGTTCTTTACTCAGACATTTGAAGAATGAATAACTGTTGTGATGTCTCATCGCTGCGAAGCCTTTAACCCCGGTTCGTACAAAAGATACATTCTTTGTCAACAACGACGTGCATTGAATACATGAATATCCGATAAATATTATACCGTTAATAAAAAATATAAAAAGTTTATTGTTCGTTTGATGAAGCTTGATGTGTAATTTTGCAGTCATACACTATTGACGAAGATGTCGCGGAACTTTCATTAAACGAAACTACTCGTAATTAGGCATATTCTTTTGGTGAAATGAGATGTTTTTAACAGATCCTTTCGTTCAAGGCAGAAGGATCGGTGTCAATTTCAGTGCTATTAGTCTTCAATCAGTCAAAGTTGCTCCCTTCATTGCTGAAGGTTATGTCCTTCTTTAAAAAGTCTCGGTCCTTTTATATACCAGTTCTTCCTTTCTCAAATCGTTCATTTCAGTTCAACCATTTTTCGAGTACAACCAGATTTTTTATGTTGCTTGCCTCTTTACTAGCTATATGACCAACATAACTGAGTACTCTTTAGTAGAAGATAGTGGATAACTTGGTTCCGACATTCAGTTGATTAAGAAAAGATGCATTCTTTCTCTTGCCGTCTAAGGTATGTTAAGTACTCAAATAATATGCGTGGACTTTCTTGCATTCGCTCAATGGATCGTCCAGTATTCAGAGTCATAAAGGAACATTGAAAAGATCAGTGTTCTAAATATTTTCTTACACAGTGTAGATTTATTGAAAACCGAACGTATTTTTTTGTACGGAATATATGCAAATCTTTTAAAGCATATAATAAATTAATTGCTATGTGTATTAATTTTTTAGGACTTTACATTCTAAAGAGATTTTCTATCGTCCAAAATTTAGGAACCTGATGGCGCAGTATTTAGCACGTTCATTCTGCGATACGGTTGTTAAGCACCTTTCGCAAAGTCATAAGATGGGTGACCAAAAAAAATCAGTGCTTCGGAAGGCATGTGAAGTCGTTGGTCACGGCTGCATCTGTAGTGGTTAACACCCACAAATCGGCACAGGGCCACGTGGGTCACGGCCCATTCTCCCTATTCGATTTGACTGGATTCAATCATAGAGAAGGCCTAAGGCCCAGAAGTGGGGCAATAATAGGCTGACGATGATAATTATAAAAGTTTGCTATTACCTTACGTTGGTTATTGTCATGTTCGAAGCACCTGTAGTGTGAATGTCCTTGAAGGTAGCCCTGTAACCATCTGGGCCATTGCCCAGGGCAATAGATAGCTCGTCTATTACTATTGGTTCAGCCTGTAATCAGATATGTTTCATAAGACCGTTAAATTATTAAAGTCATACTATAGGTCAGTGGCACAGCGATGAGCGCGTTTAATCTGCGATGCGAGAGTAACTTTTGCAATGGTCAGTCAAAGGATGAGTGACCGAAAATTTATTATCTTGAGCTTCGGAAGGTACATTAAGCCGTTGGTTCTGGCTGCATCTACAGTCGTTAATAACTACCAATCCTCACGTGGTAGGTCACGGACTATTTTTCGATTTTCGATAGGGAAGCCTATAGATAGGGAAGCTCTGCTCCAGCAGCGGGATCATTAATAAGTTGGTGATGTGATAGCTAAGTGTTAAAGTTAATACACTTATAGCCTTAACTAAGCTGAGTGTTTTATCACAACTTTACAAAATTGCAAATGCAGATACAGGTTTTTCTAAAGTTTTAATTGGAATACATGATTCACGTTTCAATTATAGCGCAGTATGTTTCTAAAATTCATCAATTGAAGAGTCGTAAAAGAAAAATGTATATGAAGCCTTTCAAAAAGTGATTTTCAAGATAAATTGAAATTAAATCAAGGAGCAAACATGGATGTAATAGATATGTTATTCCGGATACGGTTAGATGAGAATTGTTATATCAGTTTCGGTTAAGGATATGATGTTTCGAATTATCCGGTAGTTTTAGATAGCATTGCATTCCCATTACCATAAATTAGTCTTAGGATCAGTACCGCATTGTGTATAGCGAGCTGCTCTTTCTGGCTGTAGGTTTTTGAAAGATTTAAGACTGACCTCTTCTATATCGAACTCTGGCGCTCCTCCTTTGAGGTATTCTAGTAGGGAGTTAAAACTGCGCAGCAAGCAGGCGTCCACGTTGGGATCCCGGCGCGAGCACCGACCCCCGAACATATCTGAAATCAAAGAAACTTATTTAAATATTTACTAATAACTTCGTAGCCGACTGGCTGGTACGCCGGTTTTAAGGTGTTGCTGCCATTCTTGGCACCCGCGAGTTGCGGCAGCCTAACTGTAACGATGACGCCAGCTATTAAATATGACGTTTTAGAAATATTGTGACAATATTTATAACGAATCACAAAAAGTCAATGTAGATAATGATTTTTTCTATATTGATTTGGATCTGGTCATTGATTTTGAATTTCAGATACTTTATTATTCGAGGACCTCGGCTTCTCTTCTTCTCGATTTTGGAATCTGAACACTCTTTGTGAGGTAGCCTAATATACTTATATATTAATCTATACTAATATTTATAAAGGAATTATTTGATTGATTGTTTGTTTACACTGAATTGGCTCAGAAACTACAGGGCCGATTTTAAAAAGTCTTTCATCTAAGGGGAGCTACATCACACGTAAGTGAAGAGGCTACATATACGGACAAAGTCGCGGGAAAACAGCTAGTTTTATATAGGTATCACGAACTTGAACGTGTTCAAAGATAATGTCACGTTTACTCTCGGTTTTATACACAAAAAAATAAACAATAACGACTCTTCGTTGTTACAGTGCGGAAGAAGGTTTTATAAACAACCACCCATTCGCATTTATCACCCGTCGTCAGCCTATCAGTGTCCCCATTTTCCCAGCATTGGGACTCAGGCCTTCCCTATGGATAGAATTTAATCAAATAGAATAGAGAGAAAGGGCCATGCATGACTCATTACGCAATGCATTACGATTTCCGAGGCACGGAGTAGATCCAGATGACAATTGTTGGCCACCTATCTTATAACCAGCCCTTGTGAAAGTTGCTTAACCTAAGCGCGCTAACCACTGCGTCGTCGAGCTCCTCCTTTCTAATAACTAGTAAATCGAAAACTATTAAATTAATCTAGCGCTCGATAAAAATAGAATAGTTGTGCTTGTTTAATTAATTCCATTTAGTCTATCAGTCAGATCACGTATTTGATTTTGCTTCATTTTAACAATAGGCATTAAAGTCCCCACTGTGGGGGCTCGCTACGTCACAGCTTTGTAGAAAATGCACGAAAGCATGTTGTTTCACGTCATGCGATATTTTAACTGTATCGCCGTAATTTATTGGTTACGTAAAATATGAATATAATAAAAAATATGTGTTTAATATTTTTTAATCTTTCTGACGGACGGACAAAAATCGGTCGCATCCCTAAATGAGTTACTCTGACAAGTATATATCGCACACCTAGATCTAAACTGAGACAACTCAAAAATTTAAGTGAGTTTTGACTTAGTACAATATTCAAATACTCGGAGATCATACGCATCTGTCCAACATAACAGATTCAATGAAGGTTCGGGAATGAGCCGCTAGATAACTTTAGCTTTCTTTTGTTGAATCAGTGGTCGCGCTCCTGCTTCGTAAACAAATGTATTGTCAGACCTCCACATTAGTTTTTTGAGTTGTCTTAGTTTAGATCTAGGTTTGCCGATATATTACTTATGGAAATAAAGTAACACTGTCGAAAGGCTCACTCTACACTTTATATATACAAAATTATCAATGGTTCTAAAATTGTGAATCCCGTATGATAAAAGCGGCGTTAATTATACCGGTTAGTAAATAATGATAACAAATAAAAGCAAAGGCAGAAAAATGTAGCGAATGTAGAGCCTTTATTTTCATTGGTTTAGAAAGTAATACTTTGTAAATTATGAAAGAAAAATGAAGTTAGCAATGATTTCATATAAAAATGTATATCTCCACAACAATTGAAATACACATCAGTGATTTAATCATGTAAAAGTCCGAATAACAATTTTATTAATACTCTTCATAAAACTAATAAGTAGCGTATAGCATACAGCTTATGCGATTGTTACCCATCCCGTTTTTCAAGGTTGATGGAGAAAGGAGTAACGTACCGGCTTAAGAACTATTCTTCGAAACGGGTTTTAAGGCTGTGCTAGTGTACACAAGTGTACACTATTACTACTATTTTAAAAGAAAATATATCGATATTTTAGTTTAGAAACAGTGGTTCGTGTCCTTGTTTCAGGGTGTCGCCTTCTCTGAGTTTCCGCGTTCGATTGCCGGTAGGGTCAACGTAGAAAATAAACTTCAGTTTTTGCGTGAAAGGTACTTTTACACAGTAAGCACGCATACATATAAAAATGAGAAGCTGTTTCTGCTAAATAAGCAAGTAGTGGCGGCGTTTGCTGAAAGTGCAGGAGTATCTTAGTTTAATAACAGAGGCTATTGCAAATAGATAGATAGATAGACGGACTTTTTATTGCACACATTTTCTAGTTAATGTGGGCTAAGGCGGTATTACCAGATAATTATTTTTAAGATAATGGAAAAAAATTTATAGGCAATTCCCACAAGCTCAATATATTATAATATAAGAAAGATTGAGCTGAAAAAGTAAAAAAAATATTAAGAGTTTTTTAAAACAAGTTTTTATAGGTATTGTATTTTACAAGTTAAGCTCGTCATGTTGGGTAGGTGTTCAGAAATGTGTACGCAGCCATTTTGAATTTATAATAATACCGATCAGATACAATTGTATTGTCATCAGAACTAAATGTTCATTTCGAATTCCAGCTCAAACGGAGATTGGAAAGTGGGTGAAATATAGCTTGCAAGATTTGATTACAGGAAGACAAACATCGAGACAGATGAAACTAAATAAAAGCTTGTAAAAAGAGTTGAGTTGCCCACTTCACTTTTAAACCAGGTAGGTATAGGTGTGTCAGAATCTGATAGCAAAGGAACAAAAGAAAAAAATCTCGTTTTTTATATGGCAATATAAAGTGACAACTGTCAAGTCAAAGTGTAAATTATTGTGAATATTTCTGAAAATATTAATTTATTTTGTGAAAATGCCCAAAAAGCCATTGATATCTCAAACGAGAAATATTGTTTTTTGTGAAGAGAAGCTGAAGATCGACGAAATTTTTGATTTTAAAGTGTGTTTATGAATTGACCCGTAACTAGCAATTACGGTCGTTATGTTAAATGCTGTGAAGCAGTTATTGAAAAGCGTTTATCAAATTAAAAATATTACAAGTATCAACACATATTTATCCCTTTTCCCCAATGTTGCCTTCTACAAATTAAAATTTCCCGCTTTGCCATCAGATTCTGGTACACATATATATACTTTCGCTACTACATCATCATTGTGTATGCTTGTCATATATCATAACGGTCGACGACATTGACACTGGTGAAAACAATGTGTGTACCTCCGCGGTGGCAACAACAATGGCTTCCTGGCGATTGGCCGACCTCCAATGCCTCGATTAATTGATAAACATTGTTGTTGTGCAAATATATGGGAAAAAGGATGATTTATATTCTCTTAAGAGACTCCTAATTTATGTAACGCATTAATTAACGGAGTTTAACAAAATTTATTAATTTGTATTGTATCATAATTAGGAAAGTTTGATTCGAGAAACGTTCTTCTGTAACTCCTTTATAAAATCTCGTTAAGTCGAGCAAAAAGTAAAAAGGGCATGACTGTACCATCTATTCTCGAAGCCATTCGGGCCATTTTTGACCCCCTGTAACTTCGTTGTGGAGTAACCTAGATATAACTTTCTTTAAGCACCTTGTCCACTAAAAATAGGATGTGGTACTAAAAAAATCGACCAAGTGCGAATTGGACTCGGGTACGAATGGTTCCTTAACATAATCTATGAAAAACGCAACAAAATCATGTTGTATGGAAGCCCCCATTTATTTATTTTATTCTGTTTTTAGTATTTGCTGTTATAGTGGCAACAGAAATACATCACCTGTAAAAATTTCAAATGCTTAGTTATCACGGTATCAGACAGACGGACGGACAGCGGAAGCTTAAGTAATGGGGTTTCGTTTTTACGATTTGGGTATGAGAACCTAAAAATCAAAGATAATAACCAAATACTAATAACAAGAAAAAAAAATCTTCCGAAATTCAGCAACCTAAAAATACGTTTGGCTTTTGTTTTTCCGAAGTCTTTTTATTTATCGAAAAGAAAAACATCTATTCCATTTTTGAATTCCCAACGGTATCTGACACCTTTAGCATTGTTTTAAAGGTAAAAAATATGCTGATGTTACTTTGTGGAGCTAAAAATAATTACAGTAGTTATGTAAGTAAGGTCGTTGATCCCAGACAAGACCTTGCCTGAGAGAGTCGATCTCGCAAAAAGTGTTTACTGTTAAAAACTTGCTCGGTACAGTTAATTTGATCCACTAAAATTTTTTTTTATATGTACCTTATTTTGTGGCACTCCATATGCTGTTTATTAATATAAAAAGTAGGTTTTTAGGTCCCTTAATTTATTTGTTTACAGTCGTTATAACGTTGTGAAGTACAGATGTTCTGTTTTGTTAAAACAGCTTCGAACCCTTGAGACAGTACTTCCATAAATTGAAGTAGGTTTTATTTAATTGATACTTGGTATTATAACAGCAGCAGACTGCAGTAGTGGTGTTAAAAGAATTAAGTTTGTTTCGTACCGGCTGTGATGTTCTCAGTTATTATTTTTAATTTTCATTTATTATTTTACGACGTAGATATTCAACTATTATTTATTTGACTGTTTTGGCGAAAGTATTTTGAAATTTTCATTGATCATATTAGACTGTTAGATTCATTCTTCTCCAAAAAGTGTATGTTTTTCCTTTCATTTATAGAAAGGAACAATATATTTTTTTCATAAATTTAAATTTTCCCGCTAAATCAATCAGTCATGTGATGCCGTGACAATGACAAAGTCAAAATAATCTTCATTCAAATAGGCTTATTAAAAGTACTTTTGAATCGTCTAACTTTTTTTCCCTATTACTCGTTCAGGACGTCTTTTGGCTAATAAGAAGAACGAGCAAGAAACCTACCAGCTCTAATAGGAGAAATGACATTCACAAAAACCATATCATTACCAGATCAAAACATTATAAATAGAGAGAAAAAAACTATAGTCTTATAATGATAACATAATAATTTAACAATAATGGAAACAAGATAAATTTTTGAGATATAATGAGTTAAGAAGAAATCACCTATCCAGTTGCTGGACTATCTTTAGTTCAAGCATTCTTATCTGTTATATAATCGGATACCTTATACTAAGTTTTTTAATAAGTATTTTTAATAGTAGATTTAAACTGCGTGATATAATAATTGTTGAATTTTGCTTGTGACCTTATTGTAGAAGCGCACACAAAGACCCCTGAATGAGTTATTAACTTTTAGCAGTCTAGTGACAGGCACCGTTACTTTATTTTATTTCTTGTATTAAAATTATGTACATCACTTTTTATAGAAAACAAACTAATATTTTTACGAACGTACATTAGGTTCTCGTATATGTATTGAGAAGCAACAGTCATTATGTCTATTTCCTATTGCATGCGGGTTCTTTTTAGGACGTTGGTGCTCACTAAGACAGAAAACGAAATTGGACTCATAAGGGAATAATTGGGGGATGAAAGTTTTTTATGGAATTTTCTGATTTCTGGACTTAAAACTAGATCACGCGTGCGAAGGCTAGTATATTATAAAAGACAAATTTGACTGACTTATATATCGACACATAGACGAAGCTTATTTCAAGTGTCTAGGTACAGACCTAGACAATTGAAATTCGGTACAGGGGTTCCTTCCACGCGGGCGAAGCCGCTGACGTAAAGCTAGTACTAAGTTATTGTTTACACATATAAGTTGTCATTTCCAACATGTTTTACAATTTATTGTTACAACTCAGCAAATTAGCATTCAAAGCATCTCAATTTCAGGTCAAGATACTGTGTACTATCATTGTTAAAGGTAGATTGAGTGTTGCGTGTTGATAAGTTGTAAATAGATTGCATTTTAATTATCAAATGCTGAAATGGTTTCTCAATAACTGTATTAACCTTCATTATTAGGCCAATGATAGAGTTCAGTGTACGTCACAAAAATTATAGAGATAACGCATTCACAGCCTTATAAATTCTATAAAATAAAGCCTACATCAAAAGGTAATAAAGGTTTTATTTAAGTGAATTTCTAATAGAGTAACATAGCAACAACGCTTTAAACGACGCGTAAATAGAAGGAAGGCATAAGACATATCTGTCACGATCAAATTGATTGCGTGTTGATAGAAGGTGATGTCAGGAGTCAGCGAACATGTAGGTTTATCCTTTAAATTTCGTTTCCTTATTAGAATTTTGTTAAAATAATATTCGTGAAGATTATCTGTGCATAAGAGACAGGGAGGGATCGTGAATTTGTTGGGCCCTGGCCTAATATTACTTAGGGTCCCATAAATTTATCGCTTTTGGCACTGTTGATTTTGACATTCTGTTAGGCATACTTCGTTCCCTCAACGTATCTCCGGCGGTGCTTAATTGGTTTCGCAGCTTTTTACATGGTCGCTGGCAGCGTATACGTGCTGAAAATTCGGCAAATCATATATTTGCTGTACCATTAAAATGTGGAACAGTCTCCCATCCCACATTTTTCCCATTAAATATAACCTTGGGTGCTTCAAAAGAGGTGTGAAAAGGCTACCAGGAGTAGTTTAGTTTTCTGACAGCTGCGACTATTATTAGACTGTAATATCACTTCCCACCAGGTATATTACAGTCACTTTGTAGTGCAACAATGAAAAAAAAAAGGTATCTACTTAGGCGTCTACGACTGCCGGTGTTCCTCAGGGCGGTGTGCTGTTTGCGCAAATATGATCATGTTTCTTAATTCCGTAGGCAACTTCAGTGGCTTCCCATACGTCGTCGTAGGGATATGAATATGCTCTCGCTTCTCTATTCTATACTGTTCAATCCCACGATGCCCCCATATCTCAAATCACGCTTTAAATTTCTTTCATATACGTATGATCTCTCTCTTCGCTCTTCTAATAACTTTCTATTATTCATCCCTCCCAATTCTATAGTCAATCCTTTACAGTACACGCTATAAATCTGTGGAACTCTCTACCTGAATCTATCAGATGTGTGAAATCGTTAAACTCCTTCAAATATCAATTAAGATCCCATTTCCTCTCAAACGTTGAGCCTGCTCTCCTATTTTCCCTTTACACTTCTCGCTTTCTGGTTGCCACTTGTGTTTGAGCATTTTGTATGTTTTTATGTACTTTATTTTTAATTGTGATACTTTGCTGTTGCAACCGTAATTAGTTTTGTTTTGTATGACTTAAATTGTTATTTGTTATATGCATAATCTGCCATCTAATGCTTGTTTTTTCCCATCCCATGCAAGATTGCTCTGGAAGAAATCGCTGGCTAGCGATAAGGTCGCGTTTTGTACGTAATATGTAAAGATTTATGTTTGTCTATGTAATTTTAAAATGGTTTCTGCAATAAAGAGTATTTATTATTATTTATAAATGGATCGTCATTTCGTTTAGAAACTGTTAATGTAACTAAAGAACCTAATGTAACAGTACCGTATCGTATGCTGTTTTTATTGGAGGTTGAGTGCACTTTGCATCCACGGGGCTCTGGGCCTAAGCCTGTCAAGCCCTAAGGTAAAACCGCCCCTAAACAGAGGATGTGTCAGGTCCCACCTACGTTGCATCATAAAATATCGAAAAATGCGTTACTTTAGAGTTGTGTTGGGTTGGGATTTCTAAAAAAGACGACATTTCGTTTCTGGGGAAATAAAATAGGCCTTCAGGTGTCATGTTATTCGAACAAGTAGTGATACTTATCATCATCTTCAGCCCTGTTATGTCCCCACAACAGGGGGTCAGGTCATCCTTGCGGACAGTTAATAAGGAAGGGCCATGACTCTCCACACTGACTCAATGCGAGTGTATTAACGACTTCAAATTCTGGTGGGACTTATGGTTTAACGTACCTTCCGAAGCACGAAATAGCTCGAGATAATAATGTTTTGGTCACCCATCCTGCGACCGATTCTTGTGAAAGTTGTTTAACAATAACTAGCGCGAGCCGCAGCGCTTATCTACTATGCCACCGAGCTACTTTAGTAATACTAAACATCCCGTTATACGAAAAACCAGCCAAGTGCGAGTTAAAAAAATCGAGAGCGTTTGTTGTTTGGGAGCCCCCTTAAATATTTATTTTATTCTGGTTTTTGTGGTTGAAGCGGCAAAAGAAATACATCATCTGTGAAAATTTCAACTGTTTAAATTTCACGGTTCATGAGAAACAACCTGGTGACAGACGGACAGGCAGCGAAGTCTTAATAATAGGGTCCCCGTTTTACCCTACGTATACGGAACCCTATAGATCACTGGTTGAATAGATATTGCGGCATATTATACCTCTGATGAATTCTAGAATGTGAAATGATTTAATTTTTATTTTTTCTATAAATACATAAATTTAAAAAACTTGTCACTTCCAAAATTACGGACAGGTCTTTGCGTGTATCTTATAATTTAATTATCAGTTATGAAGTATATATACACAGAACAGATAAAAAAGTATTTATATGATTAATTATATGCACTTCACATTACGTGGTATTGTTTTTATGCGGAAGTTTGAGACACTGAAGATGCTATTATTCTTTGAAACTGTCTGGTGCAGGGTTGTCACTTATACAATAAATATTCGTAGGTACAGAAGGTATTTTAAAATAAGACTCAAGCGCACTATGGTGATGCTAATTTTGTAGTAAACTAAACTTACAAATTTCATTTTAATTTAAGTTCGTTTTAACGTTGTTCCGTTTTTACATAATAAAAGATAGTTGTATAATTATATCCTGTATATTAAAGTATTACAAATTGAATTATTTAATTTATTTTCACAACCGAATACAAAGTTTGACAGGATTTTTTAAATGTCTTGTTTATGCAATAGAATTACTGTAGTTAACACAATTTTCAAAGTCTATCCAGTAGTTTCGGAGCCTATTCATTATAAAGAAGCAATAAAATAGATTCTCTTTGTTTATAGAATATTAGAGTAGATTGTCTGTTTGGCACCCCTAATATAGTTAGCTCACGAGCTAAGTCTAAATTATTTGCACCGTTACATATCTAATACTATTCCCACAGTTCCGCGTGTAATGTAACGCTATTATGTAATAAGTTTTTCGCGGTTAGAAGACGACATTTTTAACTTTTGTTACTTAAAATCTTTATCTAAATATATACAACTCAAAGGTGACTGAATGACATAGTGCGTTCTATCAACGCACAGCACAAACCACTGGACGGATCGGGTTGAAATTTGGCATGCAGGTAGATGTTATGACGTAGGCATCTGCTAAGAAAGGATTTTGATCAATTCTACCCCCAAGGGGGTAAAATAGGGGATGTAAATTTATATGAAACTTTGTCAATTTAAAACCGATCGTGCTGAGACTCCGCATGCATAAAGCTAATATGACGTAAGCATCATCTAAGAAAGGATTTTGATAAATTCAACACCTAAGGGGACAAAATAGGGGATGAAACTTTACGATATAATGAATAAATATTCGTTAGAAATGCTGCTCATAGTAACTTTACCACATACTTTACCTCAAAGTAACTTTAACAAATTCCATCAAAATCAGTTCGATAGTTTTTGCGTGAAGAAGTAACAGACATTCAAACTTTCGTCTTCAAAGGAACATTGTTTACTTCTGTGTAAAGAGCTTAAATAATTTTATAATTAATCGATTCATCTCATGACACGGACAAAAATTGATTATTAAACAATTAAACAATAGTTTTTATTCCATATCCAAACTTTCATTCCCATTTTCATCCCTTTATTTGCTGTTCTTTGCATATGATGTGTTCCCGTAGGTCAAAGAATTAAAAAAAAGAATTAAAAATAGGTTTAGTTGTATCGGAATTCATTTAAATCAATGAAATCTTTTCTCTTTTTAATATCAGTAAAGATATACTCTGATATTATAACTGTAGTTATAAGTACTAGTAGTAGTACTTAGGTATAATTGTGAACATTTATAACGAAAAACAGTTTTTTAATGCAATTATCTTAACTAAAAGCGAACTGTTATCTAAACGTATTATTTTCTATGGTCAAAATCATCCTTTGTATAATTCCGATGCGACGCAATGCTTATAAACACAGAGGTGTTAGTTATTATAAAATGACCAAATTTCATACACAAAACATCAATTTTTAGTGGTTTTTACGATTACAATTTGTATGAAGTTGAATATTAGAAGTACCTTATTTATGATTTTATCTGTAAAGAGAAAATTTGAAGAATTTTATAGGTACGTTACATATAATTACTATGTAATTTTATTATCTCCACAAAATTTAAGAAATTATCAATGTGATATAGTTTTCTTATCTATTCTTATATTATAAAGAAATAAAGTTTCTAACTTTGTTTGTTTATAAAAGGATTGCTTCGGTAAAACTAAGTCGATCAAGAATATTCTTTCATCTATCAGCTATATAAGCTACATTACATCATACGCGTGTGCTATTATTTACTACATAATAGGACAACTACATAATTGTAAGAAGATAATTATTTGTACTTCATATCCTTGTTCACAATCTATTTGAAATTAGCTTGCGTGTTATCTAAGGCGCGTATAGTAAAAACAATATTGGTACATGCAACAACATATTTTTTGTTGTTGGATCAACGCAAACTTGCGGTGCGAGAAAAATATTTTTAAGTCAGGTCCATGGTAAGTTTTATCTCATTACAATTTAAAAAATTTGTATAAAGTACTTAATTTATGACCGATTTTCTTATTGGTTTGCTATTAAGATGTATTAAAAGTTTCGTTTAATGTAGTAGTAGGAGCGTGCCTCAAGGCTCAGTATTAGGACCATTGTTTTTCCTATTTAAAGCTTCTATAAATTGCGTGGGGCAGTAATATTAGCATATGTCAGCTCATTAGTATTAAAGCCATATCTGATGTCCCGAGTCAATTCACTGTCTGGTCAATGTAGAAAATGAACTTGTCCTTATTGTATTAGATATAGGTATTGTGGTAACTTCGATCCTTTCGCAATGCTTATAATTATTTATATTTAAGTAAAACTTTAATTATATTGTCGTCTGCTCATATTAAATTTACATTAGAATTATAGTTTTCTCCGGGTTTGCTTCCATGTATCCCGTAGAAAATTATCATTCTTATTCGAAATTAAGTAATGAAGACGATGAGAAAACTAAGGATATGAGTTCTGAAAATGAAATTCATAACAAATGTTGACGTAGTATTTTTAATTATTATAGACTTTCACATTTGACAGTGGTTTCTCATTTTATTGTATAACTAATTAGTAATTTAATAAAACATTATAATGGGAAAAAAATGAATGTCATAATTGTTATGGCATATATTGTGGAGGTAAAGAAAGTCAAATCAGTGAGTGCTAACTGGTAAAACAGACTCGAACTAGGGATGCAACGATATATCGGAAAACCGATATACATATATCGATATATCAAAATATAAAATTAAATATCAAAATATATAGATGTTGAAATAACCAACACATCGTAAGTTAATATCAAATGTTTTAACATCCAACAACATTTATGATTAAGCGTATTTTATTTAATTAAGGTTTTTACAAACATTTTTTTTAAATATTCTTAATTAAAAATGCTTTAAAAATCCAGCCGCCCCACGAACTCTGCTCGAACTCACGACCTTTCACAATTCGGTCTCTAATCACTGAGCTACCCAGGTCTGGTGGATTTTTTAAGCAATTTTCATTAAGAATATTTCCCAGTAAAGATTGTGAATACAAAATTGATCAGATATAAGATTTTTGAATTTACTTAGGACCGATAAAATATATCGACGTATATCGATATTTTCATAAAAAGTGGAAATTTAATTAGAACTGTGTAGAGTTGTGAATATAGATTTCTTTCAGGTGTACAAATACCTTTGGACCAAGATTTAATATGCTCCACCTAAGTCTAGATAGATCAAGTATTTTTTGAAGCTCTGTGGACTACTTATGATGTTTCTAGCGACTACCAGTTGTCCAGGGAACACCGTTAAGAACCGCTGGTATAGAGGCTCAATCGAATAAGGAAAAAGTAATGTTTTGTTGGGCACAAATAACAATAGAATATTCTATATTAGATATAGAATCTTCTAATATAACTTAATTGAAAAGGTGATATAGGCTCAATTCATTGAAATTCTACGCCGTGACAGCAGTGTACTCGACATCGAGTTGGAGGCTGCTATGAAATAGAATGGCATAAATGAATGTTAAGTTATTTTTTTTATAATTAGGTACCTCGGATTAAAGTCTGTCAGTCAGTTAATGACGACAATAAGCTCTAATGAACGTTAGAACATTCATTTGAAAATTTGTATCGGTAATGTGGCTTTAAACTAATATCAATTTTAATGGACGTTTGTGCAACTGGCTGTGAGCCCGTAAGATTTTTAATATCTTACTAATATTATAAATGCGAAAGTTTGTGAGTATAGATGTAAAGTACTGTCGCCTACTAAAGCCCACGGTTTTCAACTGCTGGAGTGCTAAATAGTAACTAGCATATCCTAAAATTATAAATGTGAAAGTTTCTTTGTTTGGATGTTTGTCTGTCAATTATGCCGAAACTACTGAACGGATTTCAATGAAATTTGGT
Source organism: Diatraea saccharalis (assembly GCA_918026875.4). Taxonomy (NCBI): domain Eukaryota; kingdom Metazoa; phylum Arthropoda; class Insecta; order Lepidoptera; family Crambidae; genus Diatraea; species Diatraea saccharalis. The sequence continues at coordinate 5,773,563 of OU893341.1, read as the reverse complement.
ATACAGATAGGGTAATAGATGACTTAGATAATATGATACTTTTTATCCCACTAAACATTTCGCTAGGGGCCACGCAGGCAAAGCCGCTGGCGAAAGCTAGTGTTTTGATAACAGTCGCACATTGACATCTTTAAGAACAGTATAATGAAATTTGAAGCTGTATGAGATGGTTTTATAGCGATTTTGCGGTTAAAAGCACTTTATTTAATGTTTGTTACTTTTTCACGAAAACTAATGAACGGATTTTCATGATTTTTGGATAATCTAAACTTGAATTAACATATAAGTTGCTTTTTATTTCACTTTCCATAGTTCCATATCGACCCTACATTTTAGAAGTCGCTGGCGAAAAGCTAGTATTATCATAAATCAAAATAAAAGATACCGATAAATTTCATTGTTTTATTGATATCAAAATAGAAGTAGAAATTTGTAGTTTTATAATAATAAAATTAGTGGGATTTTCTAATATCTAAATACTACAGGGACACTTTTTTTTACACTAGTGTTATCCTCTAATGGAATAAAATAAAAATCTATTTAGCTACAATCAATTAACATGTATTTACTCTTGTAAAGGTAACTTGCCCTGACCTGCGCTAGATAAAGTCTTATAAGGAATATAATGTTTTTCAATATAAGACATGTATCGAGTGTATTGGGGGTAATTTAAAACAATTCAAGTAAATTATAATGAAGAAATAAAAATGAAGTTCAGAGAAATTAATTTTTAAGAATATTATAAATTAGCTATATATATAATAGCCTATGTCAACGGGGTACGATGTCGCATCCCGTAAGATTTTTCAAATTCCGTTCATTAATTTTAAATAATCAGATGTATTAATATAGTACTTAATAGTATTTGTATAGATAAACTCAACCTTTTACAAATGCATGGATACACTTTGATATATATAAAAAAAACCATATTATTCTTAGACTGTACTAAATAAAAGCAAAAGTTCAGTGGTCCGAATCGTACCGTAACAAGTGCACTTAGATCAGATGATGTATAAAGAATTTACTTATATTACCGTTACATACGTGCGAGGTGGTCCGGTAAAACAAGCTTTTATCTATCATAATATAGCGGCTCGCGGCTTCATATAGTATCGATGTTTTATACAGGACCCTAACGTTTTGAAAATATTCTATTACTTATGTATAATGTTGTAATAGTAAAAGAAATTAAATAATAAAAAAGAAAAACAATAAAGAAGCAAACAAACAATAAAAAATGTAGTATTTTTATTATTTAAAAATAAATAAAAAGGTTTCAAATCAAATAAAAACATTTGAAAAATATCAATCGATTTTTCAAATGTTTTCATTTGCTTTTTTTTTGGGTTTCGCAAATAGCTTTGGATTCCTTTATAGATAAGTCAAAAATACATTTAAATATTAAAATGGTAAAGTTTCATTTAAAAACTTGTGTTTGTTTTTAATCTTATACATTCTAAATAAAAAGACGAAATATATATAAACTTTACGACTCACGAAAAATATAAATCAATTAAAAAAAATGCCGTATCAAATTAAAAGAAAGGTAACAAATAAATGTGTGACACGGTGCGAGAAATGACACGAATGAGTTCACCTGTCCGTCTACTTTCTTTTAAAAGTTGTCACTTACTTGTATTCGAGGTACTGGACGCGATAGCTGCCGCGAAAATAAAAAAATATGCTTGGAATTTCTTCATGATTCCGAAAACTTAAAAAAAGAACACTTTCAAACTTTACAATATATATATTTTTTTTAATAGAGACGAAACTTTTTTTAGGTGCACGCGTCCGTAGCGGACGGCTTAAGCGACTGCAATGGTGTAAATAAGCTGTTGGAAACTGACACCTTTCCACCAGACAAAGCGACCGCAAATTTTTTTCCCTTCAAAACGCAATCTTATATCAGTAATGAGGATAAAATATAAACGGATAATAATAATAATAATAATAATGATTACATTTACATCTAGTTATTTATTATTATTAAGAAAGCCCCAATTCTTTCAATATTTAAAATACTTGTTTATTTATTTGCGTCCAATAGGCGCGAAAACTACTGGACCGATTTTAAAATAATTTTCACCTACTGGTCGCTGCATCATACGACATAGGCTATAATTTATGCGTGCGAAGTCGCGGGACAACAGCTCTGCCCTTCTTATTGCAAAGGCAGTAATTGCAAAATGGCGGTTTAAAGATAAACGCGGGAAACATATTTTTTGATCATTAAACAACAAGTAAGTAAGTAAGTAAGTAAGTATTTTTATTGACCTTCACATTACACTTTACAATTATAAACAAAAAATAAAATGAATAATAAAAAGTGATACAGAATATAGAAGACAGAAATACACATAATTCAATCCATCATGCACATGTGATGTGGTCAACCAGGACACTACCTCAGCTTGTGCTGTTGCAGTGAGAATCAGCTCACGCAACAGCGCTGATATTCTGGCAGAGCCTGTGGGTAGTGACATTTGATATAATTTTAAACAAAAAAATAATATATGTGCTTATAATACTAAGTGTCCGTTACATTCCTGAACGCGAATAACGAGTTGTCAGTATACAACACTTCACCCCGCGACCCAACCATCTGACAGAAAGTTTCGCCTTATTAGTCTGTGACCTAGAAAGTTTCGCCTTATTAGTCTGTGACCTTGAAAGTTCCACCATATATTGACGTAAGCAAGCCAACGAGTAAAAAAAAAAAATGAGAAATCCTACGTAATCAAGTTTATCCGATACACGTGACAATGCATTGCCACGTATACAAAGATGGAATAAAAAAAAAGAGCTATATTGGACGTCCCAAACTCACCGCCAGTTCTTATAAACAAGAAATGAACGTCATTGAATCTAATCGGCGCCGGCGTTTCTCCTACCCCTCCATAGCGCGTCGCGACTACCGAAATGTAAGTGCTTTTCTATTTATTTATCGATAACTGAAGTAGTAATAAGTGTTGTTTTAGATGTTTTTTAAACACACCTATTGTTTTAAGGTCACGCAATGGAGGAGGAAGGTCGTTCCAGCACCGTGAGGCAGCGAACTTGAAAGATCCACGGAATGCTCTAGTGTGATGCCTCGGCGTCAAGAAAATAATTTTGCAGGTTCTCATAGGATACCTATTGCAATCCCGAGCCCACGTGAGTTTATTGTACAAATAATCTGGTTTTTCTGATTTAATGACGCCAAAAAGCATAACAGCGAGGTGGAGTTTTCTGCGGGCCTCCATTTTTAATAAGTTGGCGTTATTAAGAAACGGTGTTACATGAGATCGAGGAGGCACACAGAAACAGAAGCGTGTACATGCATTCTGGACACGCTGTATGAGCTTGGCCGTCCTTGCCAGAAGACACGGACCATAAACAGTATCACAATAGTTGAACTTAGATAGAATAAGAGATTCGCATAAAGTAATTCGAAGTTGCTCACTTAGATAAGGTCGTATTTTGTAAAGGAGTTTGAGACGATAGAAACAACTGCGCACACAATTGGTGATATGGCTTTCAAAATTAAGTTGGCTATCCAGAGTTAACCCCAGATTCCTAGCCCTATTAACCTGGACTATGAGTTCATTATTTAATTGTATATTTAAGGGTCTGCTATCTAATCTCTGCAATTTCTTTTTTGATCCCAACAACATCAACTTAGATTTTTTTGGATTGATCACTAAACAGTTTGACTCACACCAAGCACTTATTTTAGATAGGTCACTATTGACTTTAGCAACAGCTTCTTCGTAGTTTTCAGGCCTGAATGAGATATATAATTGTAGGTCGTCAGCGTAGAGATGGTATTTGCAGTGCTGGATATTATAAGTCAGGTCTGCGCTGTATAATATGTAGAGGATCGGGCCGAGTATCGAACCCTGCGGAACTCCACAAGCAACGGGCAGCGGTGAGGAATAAGACTTGGTGCCGTTTATATTCTCAAGTACTACATACTGCTGTCTTTGCATTAAGTAACTTGCGAACCATTTTACAGCAGGTGTGTCCACACCATAATAGGAGAGTTTGGATAGCAGCAAAGATGTATTTAGAGTATCAAATGCACGTGAGAAGTCCAGGAATATGAGGATACTGACCAGGCCTTGGTCCTGAGCTGAGAGGATATTATCCATCACATCGGCCAGTGCAGTAGCTGCACCATGACCCTTGCGAAACCCCGACTGGAAACTTGGAAGGATCCTGTTATCCTCCAGGTACTGTGTTAGTTGGTCAGAAACCACCCTTTCCAGAACCTTAGAGAGACAGGGAAGGAGACTAATAGGTCGCAGATCTTGAAAAGATGAAGGTGGATTAACTTTGGGGAGGGGTTTGACCAGTGCTGTCTTCCAACTGACAGGGAATGTGCTTTCCACTATTGATCTGTTAATGATAGTTGTGATAGCCATTAAAGTATGTGGAAGAGTCAATAGTAACATTTCAAGTGAGATACTGTCACAACCCTGTGCATTGGATTTAAGCCCCTTAACAATCCTAATTATCATATCCTCACTCACAGGTTTCAGAGAAAATATGGCAGTTCCATATCTATGATGTTCAAAATATGTCAACTGTGAGATTGCAACAAAACCATGACCAGGCACACTGAGAAAATGACAATTGATGACATCGGGATTATCAAAGCAGGGGGGGAGTTCGGTTATGGAATTCTCACTTGTTAATACACTCCTTTTTAAATTTTTCCAAAGTTTCTTTGGGTTTCTTATATGGCAGTTAATATATTTATTAAAGAAACACTTTTTCTCCTCCTCAATGGCTTTAACTACCAAATGTTTCATAGTCAAATAACTGGCCCTGTGCGAGTCCGTCCTGTGCATCTTGTAAGACTGTAGATAATTCTCCCTGATACGTATCATAGACTTAACTGTGTCTGTGATCCAGGGGTGAGGAGGGTGTTTGAATTTATGTCGCTTGAATGGGGCATGTAAATCAAATATATTAGTTAAAAAAGACGTGAAATTATCTACTAAAATATTAATATTGTTTGTGTTGTTAAAATGGCTCCAGTCAATATTATTAAGGTCCCTTTGCCATTGGTCCAAAATGATGTCATTTAATGGCCTGTACTGCACCCATCGCGGAGTAATTCTCCCCTTCTTTATTTTAATTTGTAACGTCACCATTGCATGAGCACCTAGATCAGGACAATGCTTGACCGTGACCTTTTGTGTGCGTGTGTCAGTACAAATGATATCTATTAGACTCTGGCTGTGCTGAGTGAAGTGTGTTGGCTCAGTTACCACCTGATTTAGATTCATTGTTTGAATGAATTGTAGCAATGATCGTGACTTACTGCTACCAGGATTAAGGAGGTCAATGTTGAAATCTCCAAGCAAAATCAGACCGTCACACTTGGTGAAAGAAGTAATAGAGTCAGTGATAGCATCCAAGAAAGTACTAACATCCACCCATGCTGGCCTATAGGCGGTACCTATCATTATCTCTTGTCCTAGCAACCGTACCTTCAACCACATTTGTTCGACCGTTGATGTGATAGGGTGAGGGTGGGTGCGAGCATTAATGCCCTTACGAACATAAAACCCAACACCACCACCACGTCCATTTCGAATATGTACTGGCCGAGGTATATGCCTCAAACGATAACCAGCAAGAGTAGGAGCTCCATTCTCTTCTCCCTTTCTTAACCAGGTCTCATTGATAGCTAAGATATCTGGGTTCAACTCCTCCATGGCCACAATAAATTCCTCCTGCTTAGTTGATAGTGATCCTGCATTAAAAATGCCAACTATAAGATTTCTACAATTAATCATTTTTTATAACTCTATAGTACCTATTGATGTAAGATAAGTTGATTAGATTTATACATTCAGATTCAGAAATAGGTTTAAGAAAAATTAACAAGTCGATGTTATATAACATATAAATTGTTCCTAAAAAATAAGAAAACAGGCATGCTTTCTATCAACATATTTTTTCCTTAACTTAAACGGTATCTGCATGTAATCCCCAAAGTGTCGATTACTGCAATTGCAATTAGCAGGGCAGAGCTACTATATTAAAATTCAAGTTCAACAACAAAAACGTAAAATACATACGGATCTTTTAATTTCTCGTAATTTATCGCTAACGTCACCCGCGTGTGATGAATTTATAGTGGTTAATCTATACTAATAATTTGATTATTAACCACCATAAATATAAATTATAGTCACTCTAGTTACGAGTATTTCTCTAGTTTTGTTATAATTATAATATATTATTTATATATATATTATATATATTTCGTAGTAGGCTAAGCGCCGCGGCCCGCGATCGTTGTTGTTAAGCAACTTTCGCAAGGGTTGGTCACGGGATGGGTGACCGAAAAATTATTATCTCGAGCTACTCTGTGCTTTTGAAGGCACGTTAAGACGTAGGTCCCGGTTGCATTTACAGTCGTTAACCCATAAATTCGCATTAGGCCAGCGTGGAGGCTCATTTCCCATCCCCCTTTACCATCCATAAGGCGAGAGCCTCTGCAGTACGTAAAAGGGCTAATGATGATAATAATATATAAATATTCATTAAATATCTAAATTATGCTTTAATAATTATTATTTATAAAATATTATGAAAAGTATTTACAAAATCGACTTATCATAAAACGAAAAGATACTTCAGTATTTAGATACTTACCGATAATAAATCAACACGTCTCACGAATTTGTTTTATCTTGTGTTATTGTCAATTTTCTTTAATTAAACTTAATCTAATTAGGTCTCGTTTTTTAAGTGAGACTAAACTCGTTTTATAATAGGAATAACTGGCCACTGAAATGCATTTCTGTGACTTAGCAGTGTTGACCTATTTTTTTTTCACTTACCATTTTAAAGAACCAGTTTAAGAGGTTGTTTAGGAATATTTTGAGGTCAATGCTAATATAATAAAATATGTGTAATATAAAAGTTGACATCATTTATATTGAGACAAAATAAGTTTATGAAAATAATAAATTAAATGTATATAGAAGAAATAGGTAATAAAGGCATATAAGGGGGCGTCCATAAATTACGTGAGATGTTTAAGGGGGGGAGGGGGTCGAGGCAAATCTCATCTAATCTTACGTTGGAGAGAGAAGGGGTCTCGGCAAATATCACGCAATTTTTTTTCTGATTGAAACAAAAAAATATTCTATTTTGGTCCATTTCATCCAGATTGTACATGCTTAAGATTTAATCTTAAGCGTAATCGTATACGATTAAGATCATTCACTAATTCTTACAAAAGAAAATAATTTCATTCATACGTCGACGCTATACATTTACTGAATGTCAAACTACCATATTTGTAGGGCTCGAACGATACTTTCGATACCGAGTAGGTATTGACACTTTCAAAAAATCTCATGTGAGATTGGGGGATGGGGGAGGGGGTTGAATAAAATCTCACGACATCTCACCAGGGGGGGAGGGAGGGACAGAAAATTTAAAAAACACCTCACGTAATTTATGGACGCCCCCTAAGTCTTTCTATCTACTATTTTACTAAGAACTTTTTAATGATATAAACTAAAGTTTAGTCACAGACGAATAAGATAGTTTCAAAATTTATTACATGGATTTGGTTATTTATTGAAACCCAACGAACTGCTGTGTGTACCTACATAGATAAAATTTTATTGATTCAAAATACAGGGAATTCTTGTATTTTAATAGGGGAATACTGAAATAGCTGAAAATTATGATCCGACGAGTAATATTGATGTAATATTGTGCTCACTAAATAATTAAAAGCTAAAGATTTCGCTCCAGTCATAAGTTTCCTCTTGCGCTTTACAAACCTTCAAGCTAAATAGTTTGAAAACTTGTTCTTGCGTCTTATCCAACCTGGGCAACTCCTGTTTGATTTTTTCTTTTTTTTTTTATCTAATTCTTGTTTTTATTTATTGGAATTTCCGTTTGCGTAAAAACCAAATATCTCAATAAATTGGGTAAGATATTAAAAACTAATTCGATGACGCAGTCCAATGTTCCAGGTTTAAATGTAGGTATTTTTTGAGTGTCGTGTGGTTTGTCGAGATTCAGCTTCCCGCTCAAATATTCTATTCCCAAGAAAATGGTGCCAGCTTTTAACACTACATAGTTACTCGGGCAGGCAAGTTAGAGCTATTATACGACTCCTGTGAATGTCAATGAATGTCCATAGTTATCATAGTTAAAGTAAAATTGTTTTTATTCAAACAACCTTCTATAAAGTATTTTTGAATTTCATTTCATTTTCATTTCATTTCATTTCATTTCATTTCATTTCATTTCATTTCATTTCACCAGCTCTGTCGTTAGTTCCAGTAACGACATCCACAGAAAACATTTTATTATCAGATCAATACATTATAAATATATGAAGTTACTTTATATTACAACTAGCTTTTGCCCGCGACTTTGTCCGCGTGGTAAAGTTACTTTGAGCAGCATTTCTAACGAAGATTTATTCATTATATCAGGTAAAATACCTGAAATAAAAATTCATCCCCTATTTTATCCCCTTGGGGATAGAATTTAGCAAAATCCTTTCTTGGGTTATGCGTACGTCATAGTAACTTTATTCATGCAAAGTCTCAGGCCGGTCGGTTTAAAATTGACAAAGTTTCATCCCCTATTTTATCTCTTTGGGGGTAGAATTGATCAAAATCCTTTCTTAGCGGATGCCTACGTCATAACATCTACCTGCATGCCAAATTTCAGCCCGATCCGTCCAGTGGTTTGGGCTGTGCGTTGATAGATCACTATGTCAGTCGGCCACCTTTGAGCTATATATATTTAAATATTGACATCATAAAAAACTATGATCTTACAATGATAACGTAATAGGCAACACGATAATTTTCAGATATAATGAGTTAATGAATTGCTAATGAATTGCTGGAACACATTGTCCAGGCGTTGAACGTAAATAAACTTTTAAAAAAATATAGAATCGACTTCAAACTTTACAGTGTTAAATATTACTTATCTCAAGAGCGACTTATTCAAGAAAATAGCATTAATATCCTATCAATTAATTAATAACCTGCAGAAAACCTCCACCCGATTTTAAGAACATTTTCTTAAATATGTCACTCTTTCATTTAAGACATTTTTTTAAAGATTTAAGGTTTGAAGTAGGTTCTTTTTTATTTTTTTTTCATGCTTTTAAGTGATATTGCAGTTTTTTATTTAATAAGTAACGCTGAAAATATTAAATATCTATATAAATAAGAATATATAACATAGGGAAAGTATAAGAAAAGGAGATTTAATTTATTTGCTCGACATGATTGTTTCCAGTAATTCTATACTCATAATATAAAGTGGAAAGAATTGATTGTTTGTTTGTTTACATTGGATAGGCTGAAGAAGCTATTGGACCGATTTATAACTTTTTTATCTACTAGAAGCTACATAATACGCGGCGGACATAGGCTATAACTTACGCAGGCAAAGTCGAGGGGAAACAGCTAGTTAGAAGGAATCAATGGACATACATACTTTCATAAAGCATATACAAACTTTTTGAACATAGAAAATTATCCAATAATTTAGGTAAAAAGCGTATATTGTTTTATTATAGAAGGAAATCTACTGATCCGATTTCGATAAAATTTGAATGGGATCACCGCGTTTCATTAAGCTGTCGAATAATTGTGATAATCGATCAACAATTGGTAGAAATATTGCCGTCGAACGTATAACCTCCTCCTTTTGGATCTTGAAGTCGGCTCAAAATAGTTTTACCTCCGATTTTCGTAATACTGCACGGATTCGTCTCAAAATTTTGGAATTAAATTACCCTCCATTTCAAACCTAACTCAATCAGAAGTTACGCTTTTTGTTATTAAGGGGTAACTACCCCTTAATTTAACAAATTGAAATTAATACATTTTAAACCAGTAAAAAGGCTGTAATTATGTTCAGATAATATTAAATGTTTATTATTTATATGACTGACCTAGTATCTCGTTATTTTAGTATTAAAATTATACAACTTAATGTGTTTACGAAGTACATACATTAATTTCTTATATATGTATTGAGAAGCAACAGTCATTATGTCTATTTCTATAAATTATTTTATTAAAGAGTCCCTAATCCTAAGATTATAAATTGATCTAATAGCTCCCTTCGAAAGCACTAAAATCTTTTGTATATCAGCAATATTTCCACATCAAAATTCTGAGTAGCTGAAGTATACTAGTCTGGCAGTATCTAAATTAATTAACCAGCGAATCCTTATATCGGCATATCGCACACCTAGATCTAAACTAAGACAACTCAAAACGCTAATTTGGAGGTTTGACAATACATTTGTTTACATGGCAGGAGCGCGACCACTGTTGATTCAACAAAAGAAAGCTAAAGTTATCTAGCGGTTCATCCCCGAACCTTTATTGAATCTGTTATGTTGGATAGATGCGTATGATCACCAAGTATTTGAATATTGTACTAAGTCAAAACTCACTCAAATTTTTGAGTTGTCTCAGTTTAGATCTAGGTGTGCGATATGCTACAGAGCTATGTGTTTACAATCTAGTGTAATCCCTGAAAATACTGTAGTATCCACAAGGCTCTTTCTTTTTTTATATTCACATTAATATCTATTTCTTTAACATTAATAACATTATAAAGAGGATAGATTTTCTTGTTTGTTTTACATGAAATAAGCTTCAAACTACAGGACCGATTTTTAAAATTCTTTCACTTATTAGTAGCTTAATTATACACCAGTGACATAGGCTATAATATACGCTGGTGAAGTTGTGGGTAAACTAGTATTTGATTCGCGGGAAAACAGCTAGTATTTCATAAATTTTATTCTATCTGTTCACTCTTACAACTTAAGATTTAAAATCTAAGTATGTAAATATTTGGTATCGATGCCATATATTTGAAGACAATCTGTTTACCGAGTCTCAAATTATGCTGATGTTAAGGTTATTAATCGTATCTCAATGTCGTCTCCATTGCTTGCATTTTGAACTGAATTCCAATATATAAAACAAAGTCTTGTTAACAAACCAATGCCAATAGATACAAAACAAAAACTGTATCAAAATGTTTTAATTACGCTAACTTTACCAGTTCTAATGTCAGCACATGAGAATTAAAAAAAAAAAACACCTTGGGATTTCGTTTGACACAAGAAAACCTGATTGGTATTCAAATAAAGTCGTCCTTGCCATTAGCAATGAAAATATTGTTTGAGCCTTAACTAAGCTTTGTTGAGCAAATAAGAAAATATAGACCTGACTCTTGTATAACAGGAAAACTTTTTTTGTAAGCAGGTACTGAGTCGTGTAGCGCGTGTCGAGAACGACAAACAAGCGTTAATGCCATCTCGCTTACTATAATACGTAGAGAGAAATCCTCCTTGTCACAACTCACCTCTGTCACAACTCACCTTACATATCGGTAAACATAACAATTCGTATATAGAACATCAGGCTACCGATGGTTTTTATTATAAACTAGCCCGCCATTCTTCCGCGTGGAAATTAGCCTAAGGTACTCCTTAATATATAAGCAATCTGCCAGTCAAAGTTCTGTCAAAATCGGTCCAGCCGTTTCAGAGATTAGCCGGGACGTGGCATCATACGCGGGTAACATCAGCTATATTTATGCGGGTAGAGTCGTATGGAAACAGCTAAAACCACATTATCTCATATTAGAAAAAAAAATGTTCTACAAATATAGATATATCAAGAAGAAAACACACGATAATAAAAGCGGCAACAATATTACTTCGTAGTTATTTAATGTTATCCGGGTACATAATTCATCACTTCAGCCGAGAGACGCCCGCTGCTGGGCATAGGCCTCCCCCAAAGATCTCCAAAGCGATCGGTCCTGCGCCTCCCGCATCCATCGGCGGTACATAATTGCCGAAGCCGAAATAAGAAAAAAGTCGCGTTAAAATATAATATTTCCTTTCCAGTAACAAGAAACAAATTAAGTTACTAAAGCACTCGTATTTATAGTAATTTGAAACAAAGAAGGTCCACAACACGCATAACCTTATATTGGAAAAGGTTCAGAAGCATTTTTTTGTTGCTGTTATAGACAGATATAAGGTTATTATGACTTAATGTACAGAACTAAGTTCTTGCTGAGGATGTTGGTGATGAATTCGCTTGAGGTTAGAAGTGCTTGAATAGAGTTGTCAACTGCCATAGCAATTTTGGGAGAAGAAATGTGTAGAACAAAAGGAGGTTCTCAGATTGACCTTTATGTATGTATGTTAGTATATTTGTTTGTCCGTAATTATCTCGCGTTTGGCTGAACCGATTTTGATGCGGTTTTCAGAAAAGTATTTGTTACACTCAGGAGAAGGTTTAAGTATCTTAACTGAATTAAAAAATAAGGTTGAAACGATTTTTATGCAATTATCAGCATAGTATTTGTCACACTTAGGAAAAGATTTTTGGTATATTAACAGACTAAAAAACTGGTGGATCACATTTTAACGCGAGTTTGACGCTGTTTTCAGAAAATTGTTTTTGATGTTTGTTTTGATTATAGAAAAATATTAATATCACTAACAAGCATGAAATAAAAACTTTATTTTTTTTTTAAATATATATGTAAAAAAGTATCATTCATATAATTAGTTAAAATCTTAAAATAAATTTAATTATAAATATTTTTGTTTGCCAACTTCTTCTGGTTCTATGAATGCATAAGGTTTAATCCTCTTAATTCCGATATGATTAAGTGGGACATCACGCGTTGTTTGCGTTGACGTGACAAGGAGTATAAAATATATGATTTTCATAATTAATTAAAGTGTGATTATCGGTAACAGTTTATTGAATACTATCAGAAAAAATATAATACGTAGGTACTTATTTTCGTTCACTGTCTACACCCGTATTTAACTTATTGTCTTTGCGTGCGAATAACACTCGCTTTTGTTATTTATTAAAAATAAAAAGAAATCTGAAAACAATGGTGAATACGACCCCAAATTTTAAGGTTGGTTTTTTTCGTAATTTTGGACGAATTAATTAGACATCATCAAAGTATTGGCCGTAAACGACATTCCCAAATAAAATCGTAGGGCATAACATGAGCATATCATAAACGTAACTCTCTAGAACTAATTGACGAACTTGATATAACCTGTAGTCATTTTATGGGGCGTAAAAGACACACGTGCCTGACTTTGTGAGCCGTATTCACCTGCAAAATTTCAAATTATAGATACTATTTCCTAAAAAGTTTAGTTTTATTATTGTGTACCATAAAAATTATTTACTTTTGATGTAAGAATCATATTTATAGAATCAATAACAACAAAGTTGTGACAAATACAAAATTTAAATTTTTGGTTCTCCTGAAAAGTCGTGTTTTGGTGATTACGCTATTTTAGCCGCAAAGCACTGATATTTTTCTCCATTTCCAAGATTTCTTGTTTTTGCTGTTACTTATATTGATAGTGGTATTATGCAGGTAAAGAAAGTATATTGTGTAAATAAGACTTGACAACAAGCGACCTCTATAAAGATATTTGTTGATTTATGACTTTATCATGCAGATATATACAATAGCAGCAGCTTTTATGTTAGTAAGCATTATTAAAAGATTTCGTTTGATGGCGCTCGTAATATCGGTCGCAATTTATTTTTGCTTCACTGAGTAACAAAGTAATTTATGTAAATAGTACTAATTAACCCAAGACGAGAAGTAACATTATATATTTATTAAGAAAGAAAGAAAATAAAATTTATTGACCTACCTACGAACAAAAAAAAAAACCATTACGTAACAGAAAAAGAAGGAAAATAATTATCCATTCATTGAAAATATATATTTATAAAACCGAAAAAAAATCCTACAAAATATATAGATGCTAGGAAAAAATTTTGAGCATTTTGCTCCATCGTTAAAAGTATATCAAAAATTGTATAGGTAGATAAAAATTAATATACGAGTTATTATCTTATTTTTTACATTCAAACCAATAAAGCAGCGAAAATCTTAATATCATACGAACAACATAGATTTTCCCGATTTTCTCTCATCGCTCCTATATTATGCTAGTTCGCTAGGTTATTAGGTCACAATAATATTGCAATCCATAATAATCGAGAGATAAATGTGTTTTTCTATGTAAACTCTTGCAGTTTTCACTTGATCTTATAAATCTACATTGTCACGTCGTATCCCTTGCGGGGTAGACAATAATATCGAATATATGTAACCAAAATTGGCACGATAAAAATAATTTGCAGAACTATTTAAAGTAATGTGTTACTTGATTTGTTTATGTAATTAAAATTCATAATAAGATAGTTTATGTATCGGGCACAGGAGCAAACAGTCCATTAATGATAACAAATTAACTTTAAATGACGTATCCGGTCGCAGATAAACTGTGACCCCTGTTCCCAGATGTAGTGGCATTGTGAGCGAGCAATCATAAGAACGACATGTTTCTCAAAATAATTATCGTCATCTTTTGCATCTGTAAATTCGGATTTGGCCAAGGTAAGTACATATTTTAAATGTTACTTTAGTAAGGTTTCATATTTATGATGGATTTTGTAAAATTAGTACCTATGATTAGGGGGTGTAAAAAGTTTTATGTGGTTGGTCGTGTTTAATTTACTCGAATGTGAATGGTTGTGTATTTATGATGTATATCAAATTGTTATAAATTCTTATTTATAATAAGGTGAGTTTTTCAACAGTGATGATCGCTTTAATAAATTTATAAATACTTTATAACCTATAAATCAGAACTAAATACTAATTACGTGTAATTTAATTATTGCAAATATAAAGTGCATCGTATGCATGAATCTACTATAGTGTTTCTTATAATGTTAATTAGTTATACACAAGTATATAATCAATGTTTATATTTTCATAAGGTTATAAGGGCATATTTTCGATTTCCATAATAATTAAAAAATATGCTATGGAATCGTGTTTTGTATTCGAAAATATGTATGATTTTAGAATATTTTACATAATGAAATAAATTAAATCTATACGAATAAAAAGGTAAAACAAACTTTGTTCATATAAACTGGTCGGTATAAAGTTGGTCGGGTCAGCTAGTTAGCAAATACAATTTTAGCTAGGTTACGTTAGGGAGCTAAAAATTTTCTGACTTAGATGTTTTAATCTATTCATCGTGCGTGACAAAAATAAAAAAAAAAATTGCTATTGAGTTGTCCGAAAGAGTTGTGATATTTTTTTTTGTGAAAATATAACACTTCTAATATTTCGATATCATACCACTCAGGTGATATTTGACGTCTTGATTTAAATTAAAGGTTTTTCCGACTAAAAAAATTGCATAATAATTTTCGATTTGTCTTTGGACTTTACATCGTTTTCATAGATACTCGTATCACAAAATTTTCGCCTCGATTGAACTGCATTTAAGCCGTTAATGAAAACAGAATAAGCATTATTAATAGCTTTCCATTTTCTATCATCGATTCGATCTAACAAAAACTATTGCAAATAATCAATCTTTAACAATCAATTGTTACTATATAAATATTCTAATATTAAAAGACGACGATATGTTATTCGAAAGTAGACTTTGTAAATATAATATATTTTGTTGCTATGATTTATATTACACCCGATGTAAGATCTCAATTAAAATTTTCAGATGTCCAAGAAAATTTTGATAATAGCGATGAGAGTCTCATCAACGGGGAAAAGAAACTTAGCGACAATATTCTCGAGATCCTGGAGCACTTCAAACAGCCGAACCCAATCGGCATCCCCGGAGCCAGCATACCTGAACCATACCCCGTACCTGACATGAAACAGACACTCACGTTCGGAACAACACTGTACTTTAAAAACACAGCCGTCTATGGCATTAACAAGTTCCGGATACTGTACGTCAATGCTGAAATTGGTGCTCTCGAGGTAATCAATCAGCTACATAATTTTTTTATAATATAACAAAGCTATCTTCAAAGCTAAATACCATTCTGTTAATTATTGTAGAACCTAATTATTGCGATTAGTATTTATTTTGATTTGTTTTAAAATCCATTATTTTAACCAGGTTCAAGCTGTCATGGCCATTGAAAAAATACAGGCACGTGGAAACTACACCATGTCTACTTGGTTAAATAGAGCTCAAGGACCTTTCACGGTTGACGTCACCGGACTCCTAGTAAAAGCCCGAGCCAACTTAGGCGTTGAAAGAGATGGCAAAATTAGGGCGCAAAATATAAAAGTTGACCTATCATTTAACACTATTGCAGTTAACTTTGAAAATCTTGGATTTTTCGGAAGTATGTTCCAAGGTGTGATTAATTCCGTCGGCACATTCGTTTTTGACACTATTAAGCCTTATATTCTCAAAGAAGCTTACGTTAAAGCTCGAACAGTCATAAATACGAAACTAGATGAAGTGGCAGGCGATATGCAATTTCCAAACTCCATATCACCATTAGATATGGTAATAGCGGATACGAGAAAAATGATACGAGAAATGAAGTTTGATCCTTATAAAGTCGACGACTACAATAAGACAATGGGCATATTTTTAATAAAACTGTCGCATACTTGGGTGACTGGTTTATCATCATTCCAAAGAGTGGGCAATATAACTCTCAAACTGGAAAATAACACGATGATCGCTGACTTCAGCATCGGTACACAGAAACTGGAGGGTATGACGCAGTGGGAAATCACTGCTGTAAATGGACTTATGTCGAGAGCTGGTACTGCTTCCTTCTCAGTAGAATATGTGAGTGGGAGGTTGATTCTCGCTCAACCTCTTGACACTCGAAAAAAACCTGAATTTAGAGATTTAGATCTCGAAGTGGGCAACATACAGGTACGCTGTGATGGCGCTGGAACATTGGACTACGTCATCGAATTACTTGTTAACATCTTACCGAATCTTTTAAGATACCAAATAATGGACGCGTTGGAAAATCCCATTAAAGAAAAGATACAACAAGAATTAGATAAAATTAATGTAGAAGAACGAATCAAACAGGAGTTACCCAGGTTGGATGAGATGCAAGAACGTGGTTTCAAACTATCTAGCTTGAAGGTATCTGAAGCACAAGAGGCACCTTATGACGAGGATGAGTTCTTTAACTTTTGATTATCCGAGGAGCACAGTATTATATTAATATTGTGCTAGGCAATAGAGTAGGAATGCACCGGTACGTAAACGAAGTTGTCTCAAGACCAATTTTTCGTTTGAATTCGAAATTACGTAAAACAATACTTATTTGTGAGTTGTATGATTCTAACTCTTCAGAAATGTATAGAACCATTTCGAAAACAATTGTATAATATATGACAAAAACTAGGCTTCACCAAAATTTCGCCATAGCAAACGATCTTATGCGTTATTTTATTATACAGATATGTTATTTGTAAAGTGAACAAAGTTTGCTGTATAAATTTACAATTAATAGATATTATTTTTTAATATTATATATAACTTTATTCTATAAAAAGATAAGAAGAATACCAAGGTTTTTTTTTAGTAAAATAGTAAAGGTGTGTACTTCTAATGCTAATGCTATTTCTTTTACATCTATTTTCTGAAAGCTGAATAGAGGAAGCTCTCTTGTTTTATATGACACTAGGTGTTATCCCGCGACTTTGGACGCCTAAATATAGCCAAAGTTGACCCCGTATGATGTAGCTATCCGTAGGTGATTTTTTTTAAACTTAGTCCAGTAGTTCAAAGTTTATTCGATGCAAACAAATAAACAATAAAATCTTCTCTCTATATCATATTTGTATCTAGAATGTTTTACGGAACAAGTTTAATAGCAACTTCAGCCATTGAACTTGGTCCGTAAAACAGTAAGCGGTAATCATAAAATATATGAAAAATGTTAAACTTATGTCATAGTATCAATTTTGGAAATAATTATCTTAGTATGTTTTGATTCAAAATATTTATTTAACAATTAGGATTCCTGTTAATGTATTATGCAGACGACAAGGGTCGTTTATGTCATTGTTTAGTTTAAATATATTATTTTGAAATGATTTGTACACATTTTTAATGCATTTTTATTTATATATGTTAGCGTTGATATTCTTGAATCGCTCTTATCTTGAAGAGTAAGCAAGCTCAATGAAATTCTGAATTCATTTTGAATAAGTCATTGCCACAAGTTCACAATTATTTAGTTCTTAATCAGTGATGGTTTTGATAAACATGTCGTTCATATGATTGCTTGTTCATAATTATTTCTTTTTTATACTATTATTTGTTCCGTTGATGTATGTTACTAAATATACTCTTTATGTCACTACAATAAATAATGTTTATTTATTTATTTAAGGTTAACCAACGTTTGTGTTCAATATTACATACATTCTAGTTACAATAAATTTTATGTTAAATGACTAACTGTCACAATCACTTATAGGTAAACACAACATGCACTAGAACATAGAATAAGTAAGAAACTACACTTTTACACTAGACTATGAGAAAAGAAGTTACATTATTATTTATACCAATTAATTATTTGAAAAAGAAAAACAAGATCAGACTATTATATGTATGTAAAAAAAAATTAACTCCACAGTTCTAAAAAAGTCCTACGGATCTTTGAAAGTGAGTCGTGATAAATATCTATTGGGTTACTATATTTATTTACCAATTTACATATCCTACGTATTGGTGAATTAGAACCGAGAACAGTTCTACGCAGTGGAACGTTTATGTTTCAGGTTCTTGAAATAACTTCATTCTTATTTCAACTCTTTCTTCTTCCATTGATTTAATATTGTGTCAGTTGGCGATAATCAATTAACTATTACACAAGAAATTAGACAACATTGCTCCGATCCCAAATTGTTATGGAAATCTGAAACAATAAAAGTAACACGACACCCAGACCCTAGAAAATGTAGAAAAGTTCATGACTATGTTGATTCAACCGGAAACCGAACCCTCAGATAAGGAGACACCTTGAAACCAACGCGTGGACCGTATTACTAACTTTTTTTTTTTTTTTACAAATAATTATAGAAACTAAATCATATTTATAATGGAATTGGTTTGTCATAATATAATAGGAATTAAAAATAAAATTTTCTTGATAGTAAAAAATCACAAAGTTACCCCATAAATAAAAAAAAAATCGATTTCTTCTTTTAATTAAAATGAATCTTTAATCAAAATGACCAAACATGATTATTGATCACACAATAATAATTCCAAACGGCTATCGAGTAAGTAAGTAGAAAATGAGAAATTTCAGCGCCATCTAGTCAGATTGCATTGGAAAAGTTTGTAGGCCCGTATAGCCACACGCAAGCTTTAAATTTAACTAGTGTGGATTCATCGACGGTAATGATGTGTTTGTTTGACAATATCATAGATGGCGTTCGTTACTTGGTCAGTGTTAATTCATTAATTAGAAGATCGCCTACAATGAATCAAATACCTATTGCTAGCCTTCAATTACTACCAAAACATATCTTGTGTGATTGCAATACTATATAATAGCAAGCGCCTGGGGGCCAATTCTACTAAATAAATTTTGTTTAAATCGAAACGAAAACGGAACGAAACCGAACCAAACTACAACTTTTAGTGGTTTTCCTATTCTACTCGGTGCCAAAATGGCGTCAAACGATACAGTTCCAGTTCTATTTTAGTTTAGCTAACTATCGATCAACAGAAACTGTAAACGGTATTCTACTCGCTCAATCGAACTTAGATGTAGTTATGCAAACCGGAACCAACCCACAAATCAAATCTGTCAAAATCGAGTGATGTGCAGAGAAGCCTAAAAGTATTGCAATTAAACTCACATGTTGTAAATTCACAAAACTTCTTGATAAATAAATAAAATAAAATATATTCTACAATAAATTATAACTAAATACACCTTTTCTATTTTGAACTATTTTTCAAATAAATAACCATTTGTTTGTTAGCTGTGTCGGTCGTTTTAGGGCTTTTTCTATTTAAGGAAATAGGTAAACAGTACATAATAAAACATCTCATTCATTTTCATTTCATACAGCATTAAAATAGTGAATCCTATACTCTGATTCTAAAATTCAGTTGAATAGCCCACAGTAATAAAATTGATAATAAATTAAAATCCGTACCAAATGTTTACTTCTACCTGCGCGCGACACACAAACACGAACGATAATGTTTTGTTTCTTTCTCTCTCTCTCTTTCCCTCCCTCTCTATCTCTATCTTACGTCATAATACAATCGGGGGATAAAGTGAATTTGTTTTAGGGCTCGATTATTCTCAGTATTTAAATACCTAAACAATAAAAAATTTTTTAGGGGTTAAGCTAATGAAGTTATTTCTTAGCACCCGTTTTTAATAATTATTAATTGTTAGCAGTTTGATAAAACTAGGGCTTTTGACTAGTGAAATATAAAAAAAACTTCAATTATTGAGAATATCCAGTTGAGATTTTGTACTTTTCTCAATTCAGAAAGCGGCTCTTTATCAACATTTATCAACATTGAATAAACGTGTTCACAGTTATGAGTTTTACTTTCAGACTATTTGATGTTGAAGTGCCACTTACAAAAATACAAAATATCATAGATTACGTTGCCACAGAGTGGTCGACAAAGATTATAAAACAGATGTGCCACACTTTTAAGATACCTAAGTGTAGTGCATATCATTTACTCTAAGGTAGCAATCTGGTTGAAACCATAATCGGGAATGATCATATTCCCGATTAAGGTTCATATTCCATTTTAAGTCTGATCTTTTTATTGTAAAAATATTAGAAAAGAAATAAATTGACATTAAACGTGTACACAATTGAAATGTGTACACGAATATTGATCAATGTTTCAATTTATTCCCCGACTGTATCTGCGCTGACGTCATATTAGGTTTACTTTCGTTACAGAAGATTGTAGGTACGAGTACCAGGTTATCATGATTTAAAGACACGAGGTGCAAAAATTCTGTTTCAAAGATGAAGCAGCTACAGATAGACAAAGTTACCTGGAAGAGACTTAGTGATATACGTCTCCTACTTTCATAATATTGTAATTATTTTCATAAAAATGAAACTACCTATTATGAAAAAGAATTGTTTGTGCAGTAACGAATATTCTACTTATCTAGAGGTCACGATATTTCTTCTTCCTCTGCTTCTGTATTTGTTTAGATTAGATGAAATTGATTTTATGAGTACATTATTGAGTGACGTGTCGTACCATTAATTATAAAGATTATTATTTTCGAGGGGCCGTTCTACAGTTCGTAAAGAAATATTGTACGAGCATTACAGGCGAAAGTATTTAATCCAGAGCAGTGAACATAGTGTACTGTTTATTGTTTGTTTCCGTGTCTGATGTGTGCGTAGCACGGTCATAGTAATATGGCAAGGTATAATGGAAAGGGAGCTCTAATCTGAATAAAACGAATTTTGGAAAAAGTTTTAAATAATGTTTTCGTGTAATATTTTGCATGTTCGAATATTTGCGTATGTCCACATAACTAGAAAAAATATTTCGCTGTACTGTGACGTAGGCACTAAATACCAGTAGATATAACCAGTCTGGCAAAGTAATAGTCTTTGATTTAGAATTCAATGAACTGAAACAGCTGATCATAATGTCGGTGTGCTTCGATAAATGGTATCGAAAATTTTGCTAAACTTCGATATTGTTTTTTTCAATAAATACAATGGCTACGATATTAAGGACAACGTCCATTATCTCAGTTTTATGTATACTCAATGCCATTTTCGGGGTAACGGGTTTTTTTGTAACACGCGGTATTACCAAAATTGGCACGATAAAAATAATTTGCAGAACTATTTAAAGTAATGTGTTACTTGATTTGTTTATGTAATTAAAATTCATAATAAGATAGTTTATGTATCGGGCACAGGAGCAAACAGTCCATTAATGATAACAAATTAACTTTAAATGACGTATCCGGTCGCAGATAAACTGTGACCCCTGTTCCCAGATGTAGTGGCATTGTGAGCGAGCAATCATAAGAACGACATGTTTCTCAAAATAATTATCGTCATCTTTTGCATCTGTAAATTCGGATTTGGCCAAGGTAAGTACATATTTTAAATGTTACTTTAGTAAGGTTTCATATTTATGATGGATTTTGTAAAATTAGTACCTATGATTAGGGGGTGTAAAAAGTTTTATGTGGTTGGTCGTGTTTAATTTACTCGAATGTGAATGGTTGTGTATTTATGATGTATATCAAATTGTTATAAATTCTTATTTATAATAAGGTGAGTTTTTCAACAGTGATGATCGCTTTAATAAATTTATAAATACTTTATAACCTATAAATCAGAACTAAATACTAATTACGTGTAATTTAATTATTGCAAATATAAAGTGCATCGTATGCATGAATCTACTATAGTGTTTCTTATAATGTTAATTAGTTATACACAAGTATATAATCAATGTTTATATTTTCATAAGGTTATAAGGGCATATTTTCGATTTCCATAATAATTAAAAAATATGCTATGGAATCGTGTTTTGTATTCGAAAATATGTATGATTTTAGAATATTTTACATAATGAAATAAATTAAATCTATACGAATAAAAAGGTAAAACAAACTTTGTTCATATAAACTGGTCGGTATAAAGTTGGTCGGGTCAGCTAGTTAGCAAATACAATTTTAGCTAGGTTACGTTAGGGAGCTAAAAATTTTCTGACTTAGATGTTTTAATCTATTCATCGTGCGTGACAAAAATAAAAAAAAAAAATTGCTATTGAGTTGTCCGAAAGAGTTGTGATATTTTTTTTTGTGAAAATATAACACTTCTAATATTTCGATATCATACCACTCAGGTGATATTTGACGTCTTGATTTAAATTAAAGGTTTTTCCGACTAAAAAAATTGCATAATAATTTTCGATTTGTCTTTGGACTTTACATCGTTTTCATAGATACTCGTATCACAAAATTTTCGCCTCGATTGAACTGCATTTAAGCCGTTAATGAAAACAGAATAAGCATTATTAATAGCTTTCCATTTTCTATCATCGATTCGATCTAACAAAAACTATTGCAAATAATCAATCTTTAACAATCAATTGTTACTATATAAATATTCTAATATTAAAAGACGACGATATGTTATTCGAAAGTAGACTTTGTAAATATAATATATTTTGTTGCTATGATTTATATTACACCCGATGTAAGATCTCAATTAAAATTTTCAGATGTCCAAGAAAATTTTGATAATAGCGATGAGAGTCTCATCAACGGGGAAAAGAAACTTAGCGACAATATTCTCGAGATCCTGGAGCACTTCAAACAGCCGAACCCAATCGGCATCCCCGGAGCCAGCATACCTGAACCATACCCCGTACCTGACATGAAACAGACACTCACGTTCGGAACAACACTGTACTTTAAAAACACAGCCGTCTATGGCATTAACAAGTTCCGGATACTGTACGTCAATGCTGAAATTGGTGCTCTCGAGGTAATCAATCAGCTACATAATTTTTTTATAATATAACAAAGCTATCTTCAAAGCTAAATACCATTCTGTTAATTATTGTAGAACCTAATTATTGCGATTAGTATTTATTTTGATTTGTTTTAAAATCCATTATTTTAACCAGGTTCAAGCTGTCATGGCCATTGAAAAAATACAGGCACGTGGAAACTACACCATGTCTACTTGGTTAAATAGAGCTCAAGGACCTTTCACGGTTGACGTCACCGGACTCCTAGTAAAAGCCCGAGCCAACTTAGGCGTTGAAAGAGATGGCAAAATTAGGGCGCAAAATATAAAAGTTGACCTATCATTTAACACTATTGCAGTTAACTTTGAAAATCTTGGATTTTTCGGAAGTATGTTCCAAGGTGTGATTAATTCCGTCGGCACATTCGTTTTTGACACTATTAAGCCTTATATTCTCAAAGAAGCTTACGTTAAAGCTCGAACAGTCATAAATACGAAACTAGATGAAGTGGCAGGCGATATGCAATTTCCAAACTCCATATCACCATTAGATATGGTAATAGCGGATACGAGAAAAATGATACGAGAAATGAAGTTTGATCCTTATAAAGTCGACGACTACAATAAGACAATGGGCATATTTTTAATAAAACTGTCGCATACTTGGGTGACTGGTTTATCATCATTCCAAAGAGTGGGCAATATAACTCTCAAACTGGAAAATAACACGATGATCGCTGACTTCAGCATCGGTACACAGAAACTGGAGGGTATGACGCAGTGGGAAATCACTGCTGTAAATGGACTTATGTCGAGAGCTGGTACTGCTTCCTTCTCAGTAGAATATGTGAGTGGGAGGTTGATTCTCGCTCAACCTCTTGACACTCGAAAAAAACCTGAATTTAGAGATTTAGATCTCGAAGTGGGCAACATACAGGTACGCTGTGATGGCGCTGGAACATTGGACTACGTCATCGAATTACTTGTTAACATCTTACCGAATCTTTTAAGATACCAAATAATGGACGCGTTGGAAAATCCCATTAAAGAAAAGATACAACAAGAATTAGATAAAATTAATGTAGAAGAACGAATCAAACAGGAGTTACCCAGGTTGGATGAGATGCAAGAACGTGGTTTCAAACTATCTAGCTTGAAGGTATCTGAAGCACAAGAGGCACCTTATGACGAGGATGAGTTCTTTAACTTTTGATTATCCGAGGAGCACAGTATTATATTAATATTGTGCTAGGCAATAGAGTAGGAATGCACCGGTACGTAAACGAAGTTGTCTCAAGACCAATTTTTCGTTTGAATTCGAAATTACGTAAAACAATACTTATTTGTGAGTTGTATGATTCTAACTCTTCAGAAATGTATAGAACCATTTCGAAAACAATTGTATAATATATGACAAAAACTAGGCTTCACCAAAATTTCGCCATAGCAAACGATCTTATGCGTTATTTTATTATACAGATATGTTATTTGTAAAGTGAACAAAGTTTGCTGTATAAATTTACAATTAATAGATATTATTTTTTAATATTATATATAACTTTATTCTATAAAAAGATAAGAAGAATACCAAGGTTTTTTTTTAGTAAAATAGTAAAGGTGTGTACTTCTAATGCTAATGCTATTTCTTTTACATCTATTTTCTGAAAGCTGAATAGAGGAAGCTCTCTTGTTTTATATGACACTAGGTGTTATCCCGCGACTTTGGACGCCTAAATATAGCCAAAGTTGACCCCGTATGATGTAGCTATCCGTAGGTGATTTTTTTTAAACTTAGTCCAGTAGTTCAAAGTTTATTCGATGCAAACAAATAAACAATAAAATCTTCTCTCTATATCATATTTGTATCTAGAATGTTTTACGGAACAAGTTTAATAGCAACTTCAGCCATTGAACTTGGTCCGTAAAACAGTAAGCGGTAATCATAAAATATATGAAAAATGTTAAACTTATGTCATAGTATCAATTTTGGAAATAATTATCTTAGTATGTTTTGATTCAAAATATTTATTTAACAATTAGGATTCCTGTTAATGTATTATGCAGACGACAAGGGTCGTTTATGTCATTGTTTAGTTTAAATATATTATTTTGAAATGATTTGTACACATTTTTAATGCATTTTTATTTATATATGTTAGCGTTGATATTCTTGAATCGCTCTTATCTTGAAGAGTAAGCAAGCTCAATGAAATTCTGAATTCATTTTGAATAAGTCATTGCCACAAGTTCACAATTATTTAGTTCTTAATCAGTGATGGTTTTGATAAACATGTCGTTCATATGATTGCTTGTTCATAATTATTTCTTTTTTATACTATTATTTGTTCCGTTGATGTATGTTACTAAATATACTCTTTATGTCACTACAATAAATAATGTTTATTTATTTATTTAAGGTTAACCAACGTTTGTGTTCAATATTACATACATTCTAGTTACAATAAATTTTATGTTAAATGACTAACTGTCACAATCACTTATAGGTAAACACAACATGCACTAGAACATAGAATAAGTAAGAAACTACACTTTTACACTAGACTATGAGAAAAGAAGTTACATTATTATTTATACCAATTAATTATTTGAAAAAGAAAAACAAGATCAGACTATTATATGTATGTAAAAAAAAATTAACTCCACAGTTCTAAAAAAGTCCTACGGATCTTTGAAAGTGAGTCGTGATAAATATCTATTGGGTTACTATATTTATTTACCAATTTACATATCCTACGTATTGGTGAATTAGAACCGAGAACAGTTCTACGCAGTGGAACGTTTATGTTTCAGGTTCTTGAAATAACTTCATTCTTATTTCAACTCTTTCTTCTTCCATTGATTTAATATTGTGTCAGTTGGCGATAATCAATTAACTATTACACAAGAAATTAGACAACATTGCTCCGATCCCAAATTGTTATGGAAATCTGAAACAATAAAAGTAACACGACACCCAGACCCTAGAAAATGTAGAAAAGTTCATGACTATGTTGATTCAACCGGAAACCGAACCCTCAGATAAGGAGACACCTTGAAACCAACGCGTGGACCGTATTACTAACTTTTTTTTTTTTTTTACAAATAATTATAGAAACTAAATCATATTTATAATGGAATTGGTTTGTCATAATATAATAGGAATTAAAAATAAAATTTTCTTGATAGTAAAAAATCACAAAGTTACCCCATAAATAAAAAAAAAATCGATTTCTTCTTTTAATTAAAATGAATCTTTAATCAAAATGACCAAACATGATTATTGATCACACAATAATAATTCCAAACGGCTATCGAGTAAGTAAGTAGAAAATGAGAAATTTCAGCGCCATCTAGTCAGATTGCATTGGAAAAGTTTGTAGGCCCGTATAGCCACACGCAAGCTTTAAATTTAACTAGTGTGGATTCATCGACGGTAATGATGTGTTTGTTTGACAATATCATAGATGGCGTTCGTTACTTGGTCAGTGTTAATTCATTAATTAGAAGATCGCCTACAATGAATCAAATACCTATTGCTAGCCTTCAATTACTACCAAAACATATCTTGTGTGATTGCAATACTATATAATAGCAAGCGCCTGGGGGCCAATTCTACTAAATAAATTTTGTTTAAATCGAAACGAAAACGGAACGAAACCGAACCAAACTACAACTTTTAGTGGTTTTCCTATTCTACTCGGTGCCAAAATGGCGTCAAACGATACAGTTCCAGTTCTATTTTAGTTTAGCTAACTATCGATCAACAGAAACTGTAAACGGTATTCTACTCGCTCAATCGAACTTAGATGTAGTTATGCAAACCGGAACCAACCCACAAATCAAATCTGTCAAAATCGAGTGATGTGCAGAGAAGCCTAAAAGTATTGCAATTAAACTCACATGTTGTAAATTCACAAAACTTCTTGATAAATAAATAAAATAAAATATATTCTACAATAAATTATAACTAAATACACCTTTTCTATTTTGAACTATTTTTCAAATAAATAACCATTTGTTTGTTAGCTGTGTCGGTCGTTTTAGGGCTTTTTCTATTTAAGGAAATAGGTAAACAGTACATAATAAAACATCTCATTCATTTTCATTTCATACAGCATTAAAATAGTGAATCCTATACTCTGATTCTAAAATTCAGTTGAATAGCCCACAGTAATAAAATTGATAATAAATTAAAATCCGTACCAAATGTTTACTTCTACCTGCGCGCGACACACAAACACGAACGATAATGTTTTGTTTCTTTCTCTCTCTCTCTTTCCCTCCCTCTCTATCTCTATCTTACGTCATAATACAATCGGGGGAACTACACTGAATTTTCAGGTCCGACGGTCCGATTTTTTCCGGTCCGGAATGACATGAAAAACCCGGATGAGTAGCTTGTGCACTTGTCCGTTTTTTTCCTGATCGGAGCGGCGCAGTGTAGGGCAGCTCTCTTTGAAGCTACACGTCACTAACGCTAGGTACGATGAGATTTTTGGAACGTCGGTAATTCCGTTCGAAGACGTAGAAAAGTACCTAAATAATGATCTGATCGTTTTACATACCATAATAAATTATGGCAAGACGAAAGCATTTTTTTACTACTATCGGATGACTCAGATGTAAAAACTAATACCCTTACTAATTTAGGAACAGCATTAATCATATACAATAGCTAAAAATATCTGTGACATTAGAATAAAATGACTGATAATGATAATGGTCTAGTACTTGATGTTTAAACTTTTAAACGTGCTATTTTTTTTCGAAGTTTTGTAAAAACAATTTTCAGCGATTACAGAGATAGACCAATCGGTGGCGCCATTTCGTAAATAAATCGAAATTAGTGCCGTGTAAGCGGAGAATTATTATGCTAAATGAACTTGACGAAATCAGTTGACAGTATTATATATAGGCATAATTTTATACGCGTGGTGTAGTTTCTTTGAGCAGAAATATTATTCCCTTAGAATACTTCGTTTTTTTAAATTTATTAATGACACAAATATACATTTAAAATTTTATTAAATGCGAAATAGACATTGAGTGTCACTTAATTAATTTTGTTAATCTTCTGTTTATTCTTTATTATTACTTCTGTTGTCAAATATTTATCTATACTTATCAATTATCTAAAAAAATTGATAATGACAAATTTCCAGGCAAACTTTCATCCCCTATTTTTCGCGATAAAATGTAGCCTATGATCTTTCTTAAAGTTAAGTCTATTTACTATATTAATTTCCATTTGGATGGGTTCAGTTGTTTAGGCGTCTATGCGTAACTACACTTATTTATCTTACCTTAAGCTATCGATACTTTTAATACGATTCTAAAATCTAGCTAAGTATCGATACTAGAACCATACGCTGATCAAATTAGAACTATACCGAGTTTGCCAAAGCATATGCAGTGATATTTACCAACTATATTAAATCATATTTACCAACTATATTAAATCATAAAACATAGTATTTTATAATCAACTATAAATATCGATTATAAGTTTATTGGAAATTAACAATATTGCCGAAATAAATATCGATTCAAATCGATTATTTTTTCCCAAGCCTATTCCTTATGAATTTTCCGGATCTCGGACACAGCAGTGCACAAGCGTAAGCACGTTTTTCATTGCCGCCATCACGGACCTGAAAAAACCGGTCCGTAATAGAAAAAAGTAAAATTCCGGACGGTAAAATTCCTGACAGTGCACAAGCGCGCATCACCTACACATGGCCTGACATATCGGACCTGAAAAAATCGGACCGCCGGACATGAAAATTCAGTGTAGTGCACAAGCGCCCTTACTCTTACTGCATGTAAATTGTGTCAAGTAAAGTGGATTGCTACCTTAGAGTAAATGATATGCACTACACTTAGGTATCTTAAAAGTGTGGCACATCTGTTTTATAATCTTTGTCGACCACTCTGTGGCAACGTAATCTATGATATTTTGTATTTTGTAAGTGGCACTTCAACATCAAATAGTCTGAAAGTAAACTCATAACTGTGAACACGTTTATTCAATGTTGATAAATGTTGATAAAGAGCCGCTTTCTGAATTGAGAAAAGTACAAAATCTCAACTGGATATTCTCAATAATTGAAGTTTTTTTTATATTTCACTAGTCAAAAGCCCTAGTTTTATCAAACTGCTAACAATTAATAATTATAAAAACGGGTGCTAAGAAATAACTTCATTAGCTTAACCCCTAAAAAATTTTTTATTGTTTAGGTATTTAAATACTGAGAATAATCGAGCCTAAAACAAATTCACTTTATCCCCCGATTGTATTATGACGTAAGATAGAGATAGAGAGGGAGGGAAAGAGAGAGAGAGAAAGAAACAAAACATTATCGTTCGTGTTTGTGTGTCGCGCGCAGGTAGAAGTAAACATTTGGTACGGATTTTAATTTATTATCAATTTTATTACTGTGGGCTATTCAACTGAATTTTAGAATCAGAGTATAGGATTCACTATTTTAATGCTGTATGAAATGAAAATGAATGAGATGTTTTATTATGTACTGTTTACCTATTTCCTTAAATAGAAAAAGCCCTAAAACGACCGACACAGCTAACAAACAAATGGTTATTTATTTGAAAAATAGTTCAAAATAGAAAAGGTGTATTTAGTTATAATTTATTGTAGAATATATTTTATTTTATTTATTTATCAAGAAGTTTTGTGAATTTACAACATGTGAGTTTAATTGCAATACTTTTAGGCTTCTCTGCACATCACTCGATTTTGACAGATTTGATTTGTGGGTTGGTTCCGGTTTGCATAACTACATCTAAGTTCGATTGAGCGAGTAGAATACCGTTTACAGTTTCTGTTGATCGATAGTTAGCTAAACTAAAATAGAACTGGAACTGTATCGTTTGACGCCATTTTGGCACCGAGTAGAATAGGAAAACCACTAAAAGTTGTAGTTTGGTTCGGTTTCGTTCCGTTTTCGTTTCGATTTAAACAAAATTTATTTAGTAGAATTGGCCCCCAGGCGCTTGCTATTATATAGTATTGCAATCACACAAGATATGTTTTGGTAGTAATTGAAGGCTAGCAATAGGTATTTGATTCATTGTAGGCGATCTTCTAATTAATGAATTAACACTGACCAAGTAACGAACGCCATCTATGATATTGTCAAACAAACACATCATTACCGTCGATGAATCCACACTAGTTAAATTTAAAGCTTGCGTGTGGCTATACGGGCCTACAAACTTTTCCAATGCAATCTGACTAGATGGCGCTGAAATTTCTCATTTTCTACTTACTTACTCGATAGCCGTTTGGAATTATTATTGTGTGATCAATAATCATGTTTGGTCATTTTGATTAAAGATTCATTTTAATTAAAAGAAGAAATCGATTTTTTTTTTATTTATGGGGTAACTTTGTGATTTTTTACTATCAAGAAAATTTTATTTTTAATTCCTATTATATTATGACAAACCAATTCCATTATAAATATGATTTAGTTTCTATAATTATTTGTAAAAAAAAAAAAAAAGTTAGTAATACGGTCCACGCGTTGGTTTCAAGGTGTCTCCTTATCTGAGGGTTCGGTTTCCGGTTGAATCAACATAGTCATGAACTTTTCTACATTTTCTAGGGTCTGGGTGTCGTGTTACTTTTATTGTTTCAGATTTCCATAACAATTTGGGATCGGAGCAATGTTGTCTAATTTCTTGTGTAATAGTTAATTGATTATCGCCAACTGACACAATATTAAATCAATGGAAGAAGAAAGAGTTGAAATAAGAATGAAGTTATTTCAAGAACCTGAAACATAAACGTTCCACTGCGTAGAACTGTTCTCGGTTCTAATTCACCAATACGTAGGATATGTAAATTGGTAAATAAATATAGTAACCCAATAGATATTTATCACGACTCACTTTCAAAGATCCGTAGGACTTTTTTAGAACTGTGGAGTTAATTTTTTTTTACATACATATAATAGTCTGATCTTGTTTTTCTTTTTCAAATAATTAATTGGTATAAATAATAATGTAACTTCTTTTCTCATAGTCTAGTGTAAAAGTGTAGTTTCTTACTTATTCTATGTTCTAGTGCATGTTGTGTTTACCTATAAGTGATTGTGACAGTTAGTCATTTAACATAAAATTTATTGTAACTAGAATGTATGTAATATTGAACACAAACGTTGGTTAACCTTAAATAAATAAATAAACATTATTTATTGTAGTGACATAAAGAGTATATTTAGTAACATACATCAACGGAACAAATAATAGTATAAAAAAGAAATAATTATGAACAAGCAATCATATGAACGACATGTTTATCAAAACCATCACTGATTAAGAACTAAATAATTGTGAACTTGTGGCAATGACTTATTCAAAATGAATTCAGAATTTCATTGAGCTTGCTTACTCTTCAAGATAAGAGCGATTCAAGAATATCAACGCTAACATATATAAATAAAAATGCATTAAAAATGTGTACAAATCATTTCAAAATAATATATTTAAACTAAACAATGACATAAACGACCCTTGTCGTCTGCATAATACATTAACAGGAATCCTAATTGTTAAATAAATATTTTGAATCAAAACATACTAAGATAATTATTTCCAAAATTGATACTATGACATAAGTTTAACATTTTTCATATATTTTATGATTACCGCTTACTGTTTTACGGACCAAGTTCAATGGCTGAAGTTGCTATTAAACTTGTTCCGTAAAACATTCTAGATACAAATATGATATAGAGAGAAGATTTTATTGTTTATTTGTTTGCATCGAATAAACTTTGAACTACTGGACTAAGTTTAAAAAAAATCACCTACGGATAGCTACATCATACGGGGTCAACTTTGGCTATATTTAGGCGTCCAAAGTCGCGGGATAACACCTAGTGTCATATAAAACAAGAGAGCTTCCTCTATTCAGCTTTCAGAAAATAGATGTAAAAGAAATAGCATTAGCATTAGAAGTACACACCTTTACTATTTTACTAAAAAAAAACCTTGGTATTCTTCTTATCTTTTTATAGAATAAAGTTATATATAATATTAAAAAATAATATCTATTAATTGTAAATTTATACAGCAAACTTTGTTCACTTTACAAATAACATATCTGTATAATAAAATAACGCATAAGATCGTTTGCTATGGCGAAATTTTGGTGAAGCCTAGTTTTTGTCATATATTATACAATTGTTTTCGAAATGGTTCTATACATTTCTGAAGAGTTAGAATCATACAACTCACAAATAAGTATTGTTTTACGTAATTTCGAATTCAAACGAAAAATTGGTCTTGAGACAACTTCGTTTACGTACCGGTGCATTCCTACTCTATTGCCTAGCACAATATTAATATAATACTGTGCTCCTCGGATAATCAAAAGTTAAAGAACTCATCCTCGTCATAAGGTGCCTCTTGTGCTTCAGATACCTTCAAGCTAGATAGTTTGAAACCACGTTCTTGCATCTCATCCAACCTGGGTAACTCCTGTTTGATTCGTTCTTCTACATTAATTTTATCTAATTCTTGTTGTATCTTTTCTTTAATGGGATTTTCCAACGCGTCCATTATTTGGTATCTTAAAAGATTCGGTAAGATGTTAACAAGTAATTCGATGACGTAGTCCAATGTTCCAGCGCCATCACAGCGTACCTGTATGTTGCCCACTTCGAGATCTAAATCTCTAAATTCAGGTTTTTTTCGAGTGTCAAGAGGTTGAGCGAGAATCAACCTCCCACTCACATATTCTACTGAGAAGGAAGCAGTACCAGCTCTCGACATAAGTCCATTTACAGCAGTGATTTCCCACTGCGTCATACCCTCCAGTTTCTGTGTACCGATGCTGAAGTCAGCGATCATCGTGTTATTTTCCAGTTTGAGAGTTATATTGCCCACTCTTTGGAATGATGATAAACCAGTCACCCAAGTATGCGACAGTTTTATTAAAAATATGCCCATTGTCTTATTGTAGTCGTCGACTTTATAAGGAACTACACTGAATTTTCAGGTCCGGCGGTCCGATTTTTTCCGGTCCGGAATGACATGAAAAACTCGGATGAGTAGCTTGTGCACTTGTCCGTTTTTTTCCTGATCGGAGCGGCGCAGTGTAGGGCAGCTCTCTTTGAAGCTACACGTCACTTACGCTAGATACGATGAGATTTTTGGAACGTTGGTAATTCCGTTCGAAGACGTAGAAAGTTGCCTAAATAATGATCTGATCGTTTTACATAAACCATAATAAATTATGGCAAGACGAAAGCATTTTTTTTACTACTGTCGGATGACTACTATCAGATGTAAAAACTTATACCCTAACTAATTTAGGGACAGCATTATTCACATACAATAGCTAAAAATATCTGTGACATTAGAATAAAATTACTAATAATGGTCTAGTACCTGATGTTTAAATTTTTAAACGTGTTATTTTTTTTCGAATTTTTGTAAATACAACTTTCAGCGATTACAGAGATAGACCAATCGGTGGCGCCATTTCGTAAACAAATCGAAATTAGTGCCGTGTTAGCGGAGAATTATTATGCTAAATGAACTTTACGAGATCAGTTGACTGTATTATATATAGTCATAATTTTATACGCGTGGTGTAGTTACTTTGAGCAGAAATATAATCCCCTTAGAATACTTTTTTAATTTTATTTTATTAATGACACAAACATACATTTAAAATTTTATTAAATGCGAAAAAGACATCGAGTGTCACTTAATTACTTTTGTTAATCTTCTGTTTATTCTTTATTATTACTTCTGTTGTCAAATATTTATCTATACTTATCAATTGTCTAAAAAAAATTTGATAATGACAAATTTCCAGGCAAACTTTCATCCCCTATTTTTCGCGATAAAATGTAGCCTATGTTTTTTCTTAAAGTTAAGCGGACCGCCGGTCATGAAAATTCAGTGTAGTGCACAAGCGCCCTTTGGGTACGGAATCTTAAAAATCATGAAATGAGAACATCATTGTCATATTTTGATTAATTTTGCATTCACAATGCCATACTGAAAATTATTCTTAATACAAAATGTCGTTAATTAGTTAATAAAAGCAGTCGCCCGGATTGGGAGAGGTCGTGGGTTCGATTCCCATCTCGGGGTGCCAGGGACCGAATGGATTTGGTCATGTATTAAAGTTGCTTTTAATTTATTTATATGTTTTTAAATCATATTATTAAAATAACAGTTAAAACACTGAAACCTTCACGTTCCACCTTGATTATGGTTTGAAGATGCGAGTACCTAATCATGTTCGCATATTTTCATAATAATCCTAAACTAGCCTAAAATAGTTTTACAATGTTATGCTGTACAGATGTCGAAATACATGGGGCTAATTATCTAATTAAAAAATCTATCACAATCCGTTTCAGTTTGACATTTGACAGATATTCACACACTTCACGACATAACTATTTGAAATGTTGTCACATGCGGACGTGATCGCTAAGCTGTATTGAGAGATATTGAATGAACGATATCATTAAATGGACGTGTTAAGAAGACTGGCCACTCACCTCTAGTCACCTTATGAAATCTCACGCACGTATGGGGCCGTCCATAAATTACGTCACACTAAATTTAGGATTTTATCCCCCCCCCCCTCCTGTCACCTATTTATCCATATAAATTCTACTAAATATTGTTCTAAAGTCACAGTTCCCCCTCCTCCTAAAGTGTGACGTAATTTATGGATGATCCCCAATGAACGAAATATATTGTAAAAATTTAT
The DNA here is from genome assembly GCA_918026875.4 of Diatraea saccharalis. Lineage (NCBI taxonomy): Eukaryota > Metazoa > Arthropoda > Insecta > Lepidoptera > Crambidae > Diatraea > Diatraea saccharalis. The sequence continues at coordinate 5,738,387 of OU893341.1, read as the reverse complement.
CACATATGCAGTCGCATGTAACATGTTGTAAAGCGCAATGTCTTTAACTTTGTTTTTTTTGAAATAGGTGGTCATGCTTGTGGCGCCTCCTTGGTAATAAGCGGCAGGCTTAGGAACCAATTAAGAATAGGTGGCTAGATATAATGAAGTAATTAATTCCAAACAATTCAGAAACAGAATTGTGCTTATCATACTTTAGAAATTAAATTAAATATATTTTAATGCGAAAATTGCTTCACTACGAAACAGGACGTTAATTGGAATTGTCTAAGGAAAGCATTTGACGCAAACATTTTTGACGACTATTAAATATCAAACAAAAGAGTTGAATGCTATCTGCAATCTTTCGACGGGTTTAACTAATTTTATTATGTTACTTGATCATTAAAATATCATTCGTTCCAAAAAACGATTGTGCTTTAAATAGTTACATCATTCCATAAGTTGGTATTACAATCGTTATATATGCTATCCTTTGAAAGGTATTGCGATAGATTTAAGAATTAGATAATTAGCCCACAGATTGTATTTACGTGATATTGCTATAAAATATTTAGATAATATCGGAACTCCTAACGCTGCCGCTCGGGGTCGCCCGGTGGTTAACGCCGTTAGCACACCGAAGCAATCGCATGCGAAAGCGAAATATTTGCGAAATTCTATCAGTTTTATGGCAATATTTAGCATGTGCTTTGTCTCCCTCTATTATCAGCTCGATGAAATAGCTGCGTCTAATAACAAAGTTTCGCAGTGAACTGAGAAAAACCTCGTTACACAGACGCAGATATTTTGGATTCACGGTCCCGATTTCTGATGATCATCCGAATGTCACGAATTTTGTTTCAACCCTGTTCGAATTCGTATAGTTTCGCATCCGCAAGCTAATGCGTCGGTGTACTAACAGCGTAGTATTAACTACAGGTTATAGGTTAATAATTATTTACAGTTACACTTGGCTGACAACATATCTTAATCAATTCGTCAATATTATTTCAGTTTTGTTTAGACTATAAGGTTTGCCTATAATTTATTGCCAAAATAACCCACTTCTATATTTTCCAAGGCCTAGATTATAGAGATTTTTTTTTGCATCCTACTAAAATTATTTTCACACTATTTATTTAAGAAATATATATTTGAAAGATATATATTACAAGATATTACGAGAAATAGTTTGCAATTTTTTCAATTACTAATTTAATCGGTCGGTAGTCATGGCAAATAAACTGTGAACGGCCAGACAGATATGCTAGCGATCTTTAAAGTGTTCTTATATTTTCTTTCCAGTCAAATAATATTTCCACTTGGAGGATGTCGAAATTTTTTGAGTTTTCAAAATAACTGATAGCTTTTTAAAATACACTCAATCTTCCGTTGTGTCATGTGGGGAGAAAATGCGCATGTTCTGTTTAATCTTCGGAAAGTAGAAAACGATAAAAGAAATCAATGATATGTGAGTCAGTCGTACACACGTTGTGATACGACGACCTGTGTCCGAAAAGGTACTGAAGGATGTACAACAATTATATATCACGCAGTTTAAATCTACTATTAAAAACATGCATATTAAAAAAGCTTATTACAAGGTATCCAATTATATAACTGGTAAGAATTTCTTGGAATTAAGATGGTCCAGCAATTGGATAGATGATTTCTTCTAAACTCATTATATCTTCAAAATATCTTATTTGTTATTATTAAATTATTATGTTATCAATGATGATAACATAATAATTTTTATTTTTAGATCATAGTTTTTTTCTCTCTATTTATAATGTATTGATCTAGTAATGACATGGTTTTTGTGAATGTTATTACTACTATTGGAGCTGGTGAGTTTCTCGCTCGTTCTTCTTATCAGCCAAAAGACGTCCTGAACGAGTGGTAGGGAAAAAAATGTTGGTAATCCAAAAGTACTTTTAAGAAGTTTTTTTGAATAAAGATTATTTTGACTTTGACTTTAATGGAGTTGGTCGTCTTAATTTTTTTTTATAATTACTAACTAAGTGATCTTGCCGCTGCGATCACTCTAACACTCGTCTATAGTCGAGACAAGTAATCAACTGAAAATATGTCATAAATTAAGTAGATTATTTTACCAAATAAACAAGACTATAGTATTCTAATTATTAACAGTTCATAGTTTATTAAAATTCTCCGCTATTGGTTAAAAATTTTTACTTAAGTTTTACTAAATCTCAAGTTAGCCTAGCAGTTAGCAGGTGACTGAAAGATTGATTTTCCTGAAAGCTAACATTATAATCTTAATTTTAATTTATATTTTTGACATTGACGCAATTGACATTCTAAATTTATTTCATCGTATTATAATCTCATGTATATATTTAAATCTATTTAATATTAATTTGTTACTAACTTGACCTCTGTGTTATCTAATTTATCATTATTTATCTTACATTACATTAATAATATTTCTATCTTTTATTTTGGACATTTTTGAATTCTTCTTATTAATATGACATTGACTATAATCTGCCCCGCTCACTCTGGACTGGGTGACGGTTGAAAATCGGTGCTTCACCCATTCTTGGGTGATTTACGTGCACCGAGCCTTGACCCTTATCTTACTGTTGCACACAGGTATACCTATCACTTATATCATTACGTGTTCTGTTCTCAAATGTTATTTGTATTGTACAAGTTGTGATGTAGTTGTGTGTTGTTGTATGAATAAACTATTTATCTATCTATCTAGATACGTGTGCTGATATTTTATGTTAAAAATTTTAGAGGCAACGTCGGGTAAAACCGATTTGGTTGGTTAATCAATTCAAACTACAATCTAATGAGTGTAATAACCACTAATTGTCAACAAACGTCACATATGGATAAACAACGGAAAACATTATTTTCAAATCTGTTATCGAACCTATTGTGGTTAAGTAAAATTCTTAAAAACAATACCTTTCATCATGCGACATATTTTATTATTGTTTTCATTACGTTAAATGGTTAATAAATGACACTTAGTTTAATTGTACATCGTTATTAATATATTATACTTTTCTAATTTATTTGAAACTGTTGAGAGCAACCCAAATATTTACCTGAATCCGGTAAATTTTGGGTTTGGATTTGGTAATTTTTATTTTTGTAAGCAAATATCGGCTCTGTAGATAAGAAATAAATTCTATTAAACGTTTATGATGATTTTTGAGCTATATTGATTCTTATTCTTAATACAAAATGCTTAAAAAGTCCACTTGGTCCCTGGCACCCTGAGATGGGAATCGAACCCACGACCTTTCGCAATCCGGGCGACTGCTTTAACCACTGAGCTACCCAGGACCTAACAGGACTGACGAATCTTTCAAGCACTTGTGACTTTTCGCTACTACAGAGCGTATTCTCATCAATGTTCAGGCATTTACCCAAACTGCCGAAAGAAATATTGTTACAAATATTGAAACTTTCGATAAAGATGAGAATTTTATTCTAATAATTATATTTTATGATTAATTTTGCATTCACAATGCCATACTGGAAACTATGTATACAAAATGCTTTAAAAAAAATCACTTGGTCTCTGGCACCCTGAGATGGGAATCGAACCTAACATTAAGCGTTAAGGTTAAAAAGAGTAGTCATATCAACATCGTATAATATTGAACGCTGATTAAATTGATTTATATTATGTAAAAATGATAGCCTGTGGTGTCTATCACAGCCAATTCGTTTACGAAAATACTGGATCAATTGTAAAGAAATTTGGTGCACATATCGCACACCTAGATCTAAACTAAGACAACTCAAAAAACTAATTTGGAGGTCTTACAATACATTTGTTTACGTGGCAGGAGCGCGACCACTGTTGATTCAACAAAAGAAAGCTAAAACTATCTTGCGGCTCTTCCCTGAACTTTTTATTGAATCTGTTATGTTGGATAGATGCGTATGATCACCGAGCATTTGAATATTGTACTAAGTCAAAACTCACTCCAATTTTTGAGTTGTCTCAGTTTAGATCTAGGTGTGCGATATGTAAGTTGATGGACCAAGAACGGGTTGGAAACATGGCTCTTACGGGGAGTAAATTATAACATAAAAAACAGTTCTGCAGTATAATTATGTGGCATATCAAATGAAAGGGCTTATAGTTTATAGGCTTTTTAATAAAGTATATGTATTTTTTGAGTTATTTAAGAAAATAGACGAAAATTGTCCATTTGCGAAGCTAATAAACTTAAATAAAAAAAAGGTATATCAAGTTTGATGTTATTAAAATGTTATGTGGAACCCTCTACGCGAGATTGACTTTTATCAGGGGTTTCTCGAGAGCAATTTATGTAATTTTTGGTTTTTGTCACCATTAGGAACATACTGTTTTCTAAGGCTACCTTTATACTTTTTTTATTCTACTCAACTTCAAGCTGTTTTTACGAATGCAAACCATAATTATAATTACCAAGTGTGGTCTATTTTATTTGTGGTTCTGGGTATTTATTTTTATTACTAGCAGCAGACACATACATAAAAAGCCTAAAAATCTTATAGAGTATTTCGGTCTTGAACTCTGTATTCGTTTCGTAATACATCGCTCGTTAGAATAAAAAAATATTATGAATGCATAGAATACTTATTACAATGAACTTGTCAACAAACGTAATTAACACAACTCACCTGATATGACAGAAAATAGGTTCTTGGTGAGTGTAAGGTATTTATGAACAGTACCTCTAGTTATCTTTTGTTAAGAGTGCGCATTAAATTAATGAGAAAACATTATATTTGTATTTTCTTCTTGTTGGGATTTTGTAGATATCATTTAACTCCACTAAGGAATATAATGTGGTTTTCAATTAAAATTTAAGACGTCATTTGTTTCTTATACAATCAGTTAGATATTATAAAGATTATATATTAGATATTATATGCGTGTGCTCTTAAATAGAGTTGTGATTTTAGGGTTGCTCGATTATATTGAAAAAATTACCTAAAATAACCTGAGTTTAAATTAGTTGGACTAAACTGATATAAGATGGGTTGCTATGTTATCGAAAATAAAAAAAAAATGTGTTTTAGTCAATGTGTTAGGAAGTAATCCATGAATTGTGATCAGATATGAGGCTAATATCTGGTAATTATCCGGTATCCGACCAGATACCGGATAGTAATTCAGTATCCAGCCGGATACCGGATAATAATTGGCAGTTTAGGCTTCTAATTCTTCGGGCTATGGCGTTCACTTTGTGTCGTCTGTGAATCTTGTTATTTCTAATTCAATCTCGCAAAGAGATTCCGAGCTTAGCCCATTTCGAGTTTTTTTATTATTATTATTGTAATTCGTACCTATTATATTGGTAATGACATAATTAATGTACCTAAATGTAAACTTCTGATAAAGAGCTGGTAAGTTTCTTTCACTTGTTTTTCTTGTCAGTCAGACATCTTGAACGAGCGGTAGGTAGTATTTATATATAAGTATTATTCATTTTCAGTCTATTATCAAGCCAAAAGTTTGCGACCGTGTATCAGCGCCATAAGCATCATATGTAAGTTCAATTTCAAGTTAGCAAAATGTTTTAGCATTAATGAGCCATCACAAAGCTTCGTAACTAGAAATAACAGAAACATCAAAAATAAATGTGAAGTGAGAGTTCAATATAATATTTAATAATGCATCGTCCTCGACTCCATCGACAAAAAAATCTAGAGATCTATCTAGAAAAATCTAGAGGCCAAATTATGTATTCACTCGGGATATTCAAACTCATTTGTCTCGTAAATTTTTTTACTCACTGATCTAAAAAGTCGCAAGAATGCAATTTTTAGCTATTTCAGTTGGGATTTTAGGACTCGAGCGATCGAATACAGTGGGCCTTTTCAGGCGACTGTACCTGATGGTCTTTGTTAGGTAGAAGTTTTGTCCAAAGATAAAATGAGGAGCACATCTGATTTATACACATTTTTCATAATTATACTTTTTAAATGATAGACTTATAAATATATGAGTTCACTTTGGAGCCAATGACTATGTAACAGTTTTATAATAATCATAATAGTTTGTGAGAAATTGTGTAAAAGTAGTTTTATTACTTTTATATATCTGTCACTATATATCTATAAGAAAGACATTGTTGCACTAATAATATTGGACTTTAGGTAGATAATATAACGGTAAATACAAGTACTAATCGTAAGAGTTAACATGACACCTGACGACATATTCTATTTTTTCGATAACGAAATTTCATTAATTTTCAAAATGCTAATACGACTCCAAAGAAATGCAATTTCTGATAACTCATAACGGAACGGAGATAGGATCTGACGCTTCCTCTGATGCACCGACAATCTTCATGGATATGATTTAAAAAAAATATATATAAGAACGATTTGAAATTTTCTCAAAATTTCGTTCGACAACAAATAGAATAGGTGTCATGTTAATTCGTATTGGTAGTTTAGATTCTATTGATATGCTATTATAACGTAATCGTTAGCAGAATTGCATCTTAATAACCTAAAAATTTGGAAAAAACCGACGCCTGGCAAGTCTAGTTGAGATGCGTTAGAGGATGACAGCTGCTTGATACAAACCGTCGTTACGATATAAAAGCTATTGCATTCAGACATTGGCTGCGTCAGTGCGTTTGTGAGTCTATTTCAGTTAGGTATACCTAGATAGTATTAAAATTAAATAAAAATGATTTCACTGAAGTGTTCACTAGTATTATTATTTAATATTATATTACTATGTAATGGAGAGAAGAGAAAATTACGTAAGTAACTTTTTTGAGAATAAGGATAAGATATTTTTTTAGGATTTTGTGACATTCGTGGTACCTAATATTCATATATATTAGTTTTCTTGATAAAATTTATATTAAGTTTGCGATTATTATGTTTTTTATATTTGTTTTGGTAACAAAACAATTTTAGGTGTTGGTACAACAAAACTACATAAGAAAATATCTTTCTTGTTTTTAAAGTACTATAAAGAAATGCTTTACAATGTCGTAAAAAAAAGTTAACGACGTTCCGAGGCAGAGTGGCTTACACGCTGCTCAAGGTATCGCCTTTCTGTGATCCCGGGATTCCCGGTCTGGGGGCCAATTCTACTAAATAAATTTTGTTTAAATCGAATCGAAAACGGATCGATACCGAACGAAACTACAGTTATTAATGGTTTTTCTATTCTAATAAACAAATTCGATTTAAACAAAATTTATTTAGTAGAATTGGCCCCCTGGTCTATGTTGATGATGGTTGACGATGAAAATTAACTTTTCTATATTGTTTTGTGTCTGAGTGTTGTGTAACCTTCGTCGTTTCAGATAGCCATAATACAAGTGCTTTAAAAGAGGTTGTAAACATTTGTAATGGACTTTTTCTTTTAGATATAATAAATATCTGTACTAGAAATAGTCCGCTCTTCTATGGTTCATTTAATATTTAGTTTATTAAAATTGTTTCCATTTTTCACTTATTACATAGAACACTAGCCTCGTGACAAAAAGTGCTTTAGCTATTTGATTTGTGATCTAATGCATGTGGGGTTATCTAATATTATTTTGTCCATATAATAAACAGTGGGTATTGCTCTACCTTAATAAAATAATAGTTGTTATTTTCCAGATTTATTTTAGTATGATATAGGCGTATCAAAATAATCCTTTTTTATATTTTTTACAATGACTAACTTGCACAGCACAAATGAAACAGAAAAAAAATCTCTGAAAATTGTCACTTGATATTTTTTTAATATGCTGCGATCATCTACTATTTTTAAAGTAGCAATGGTTTCTAATTTGTAAAAGAATCGTGTGTTATATTTTTATGTGCTTGTTTTTAATCAGTCCAGTCGTGTCGGAGCATATTCAATAAAAACAAACAATCAAATCTTCCCTTTCCATAATCTTCGTGTAATTTGCAGATATTCATTGCGCAGTAACTTATATGTAAGTACTTTATAAAAAGTTAATTAAAAACCGTGTATGCATTTGTGTCCTGTCATTATGCTGAATAGACGAATAAGGCCGTGCGTAAGGTTTTATTACTTAATTAAGAGTTACGTGGTCATCATTCCACAAAAGATTATATAGTAGGGGAAAGGAGGGCAAGATGGAAGGGCTAACTTTGTGTAGGTACACTTAAGCCGAGCATATTAAAGCACATAAAAGGTAATTAAATAATGAAAACAAATTTCTAATTTTCAAAATCAATATTTAAGTCAAAAATTAGTTATAACTCGTAATATAGAACCCTCTAAATGAGGGCAAAATGGAAAGGTTAAAGGAAATTTGGAATATATAACAAAAATTTAAGTTATATAATTAATACGTAAAATACAATCACTTTATTGCTTATGCTATATTTTTTTACTTCTTTTATTTTGTCCTCAAGTTCACATTTACATCTTTCCCGTACGCTGGTATTATAAGTACATTATTATATCTATAACCTAACGAACATTTTGCTTTGGTTTGTAGTAGCTCTCAAAGTAAAATAGTCTTATTTCTTACTTATCTTAAGTAATCAAAGCAGAGAAATCTGATGATTTTGTAATATTTTCATATCAAATAAACACATAGCTTGTACATTTTATTGCGTGGTGTGAATCGAACTAAATATCTTTTTGTGTATTACAGCACCCGCGATAGATAACATATTTTGTTTATTATAAGTTTCCATTTTGCCCACGTCTTCCATTTTGCCTTCCTTCCCCTGTAAGATTATAGCACAAAATGGTAATCTTATAAGAATGTCCGATACCGAAATAGGTTTTTATGATAATATGTGTGTTCACTCATAGGCAAGTCCATTATTAAACACTTAAATATCAACCTTTTTTGTCTTCTCGCGCAATAGAAACAACTTAGAATTATGAAAATGCAACCTCTGTTGATGCCATTTTGTGAGTACAGCGTTTAAATGCCATAGAACTGTAATGCGTATGTACATACGTACCTACATGAATTATACTCCATTCATTATAGCATTAGACAGACATCAAATAAGGTTTTTTTTTATGGTATACTTTGTGACAAAATATTAACAATCGTGTTACTCTTAAGAATGACGGCTTATTTGCTACATATCCACTTAAATACCAGCTGCTATACTTAACAGTTGTCGTTTAAGCTAACTGTTAAACAAAATTATGAGTATTTGACTGACTTAAAAGATTTAATAACTTTTACAATAAAAAGTGTTCATCTTAAAGAATCTAGAGAAGCAGGGTTGGAAACTCTCGGCACGATTCTCATGTCACTATTACTCTACCAAATTTAAAACGTTGCTTAATTCCTTCAATCGTTTCCGTAGTACAGCTTTTTAATTTTGTCAGATTATGATGTATTCATAATAGTCAAAATACGTAATCTGAGATTCTCATTAATTGTGAATGTTATTGCCTTTCTTGTTGTTTTATCGTATTTCATGATTGAGTTGTTATTGTATTATAGTTGTTCTCTTATAGTTATGTTTTGCTAAATATGGACGATTCCGGTGCCGATTGCCCTATAATAATTGCCTCTGACATTTCTGGAAGTTTTTCCAATATCTTAATCAATAATCTAATAATATCTAAATAAATGTTACAAAAGTTATAATAAAAATTTCATTTTGTTTTTTTGTCTGGGCATAAATATAACTAAATTCTATTCTAATTATACACTTACAATTAGAATTTATCAACATAACAGATAGATAGTTATAGTTCCATATTGGCTTGGGAGTAAAAGATGAATTTAGAAAATTCAAGCCCAACTCTTTCAGACTACTTAACGTTCAAAGTTTTTATATAAAACTATTATATATATTTTTAAAATTAATCTTGAAAATAAAATGTTGTGCACTGCTGCTTCTGTGATCCTCTTTTTTCTAATGTTATAATGAATGGAGTATATAATTGTTTGTTTGCATTAAATTGGCTCCTAAACTAATACACCCATTTCTGAATAAATTTTGTATATCATATGCAGACGCGCGTGACATGTTACTGATGCCTATCTCCATCTCTATTTCAGCAAGCTACATCGAGGTGTGCAAGCGGGACCCAGCTACTATTAATGAATGTGTCCGTCACTCCATAGAGACTTTGAAGCCGCGTCTGTCAAAAGGGTTGCCTGAGCTCGGTGTTCCTGGCATCGAGCCCTTCTTTATTCCCGAGGTATCGACCGTTATCATAATTTACCTAATAAGTTGAAAATAAGATATCAGGTGTGCGACCACCTAACTTTCTAGTCATGCCGGCTGTGTCCTCTGTCCTTCAGAGACACAATGATCGCTGTGATCAAATAAAAAGTTATAAAACCTTGATTTACTGTTCTTTATTAATTTAATCACAAATAACATTATTTAACAAATGATTGCTTAGTGTCGTCTCAATAGAGAAGGAAGAAAGCAGTGTTACCATCGTTCAAAAAGGTTTTTTGAGATGCCATATAAAACATAGATAATACATAACACCGGGCTAGGCATAGAATACGACATCTCAGCTGTGATAGGGTGAACTTCGTTTCATTTTACTACTATGATATGTATTAATGACGAACGAATGATAAAGAATGATGATTAAGGATTTGACAGCAGTGTTACCAACTGTTGTTTAACCAATAAAAAGATACAACGTCGCTAAGATGTTGTATTCTATGACAAAATGTTATGCGACCCCCTAGCTATCTCGCTGTACTGCTAGATATCGCTATAATTTTTTTTTATTGATTTTAAAAATAATTATGTTAATACTCTTTATAACGATATTTTTATTAAAGCATTAGGATTATTCCTGTTTTCAAAATAGCTCTGTTCTAATCAATAAAAAGTTATTATACCTGTGAATAGAGTTAGAGCGAGAGAGTTGGGCATTCCATCTTCAGGTTTCAATTGCAATTCCGGTGAGCGGGATAGGTGTAATTATTATAGATATTTTATTTCTACCAGATTTCCTATTCTGTTAAAAATATAGCATGGAGTTCTTACAATTCTAACAATTTCCTTTTGAAGTCTGTTTCGGTACGTCGCTGTATTTTTAACGGAATAGGACCGCAGATTGCTAGTTGTAATTAAGTAATTCCAGTTAAATATTCCATATAACAATAAAACACTAATATGTAGGAATATTGACCTAGCATTTTCTGAAATGTTTACCTACTAACTAACAATATTCTAGCAATCATGTAGCATAGAATGGTAACAATAATGTTTTAGACAGGCGTTTGGTTGCGTTTAACAATTCTGAATAATTCATTCAGTCATACTGCCGGTTTTTGCCGGATTGAGAAAAATACAAAATCTCAACTGATAATTCTCAATAACTTAAGTTTTTTACGTTTCACAAGGCATAAAGTCCTAGTTTTATCAAACTACTATCAACTGATCATTAGAGTACCTAAAATCGGAAAGCTGTTTAAGTGAACTTTAAATATAGTTAGCGACGTGCTTAACTTTATATAGAAACTAGGTGTTAGTGGTGCTGTTAACAGCTAATAATAGTAACAATTCTGTTGCAAATCAGGCTAAATCTAGATAGGTTTACATTTAGCATTACCAATTGCATTTTCTGCGAAGGCCTATTCTATTTCACCGAAAACGAAATATCCAGGTTTAGAATTTAGTTTAATAATTCATTTAGATAAGGATTCATTACATAGTAATAGTAAACAACGGTTATTATGGTATTTTAATTCCCTATTCACTCCCACTTCCCTATACAATACCATTCCCATTTTCAACCCTTTATTTGCTGTTTTTCGGAATAAAACATAGTCAATATCCATTACATATTATGTTGTTTCTCGTAGGTAATTATAAGAATTTTTAAAAAAGTGTCTAGTAGTTTCGGTGCCTAATCGATGCAAAGAAACAAACAAACAACAAAATATTTCCTCTTTATAATAAATATCAGCATAGATAAATAGTAGGTCCTTACATATGAAATTGGCGTTTTGTCGTGTAAGTGGCCAGTAGGCCACTTTAATCACAAATTTCTCCTCCTTGGTTGGGAATTCCAAATTCAAATTTATACAGCCATTTACACATGTATTTGTGTTTCGTTAGGTGGCATTCATTTGTTTTTTTTTCTTCTGTTTGTCCTATTTACGTCACCCAGTATAAAAAATGTAAAACTTGAAATATCGTGTTATTTACGAATACGAGTTCCACCGTGGTACCAGCCCTGCGATTCTGTAAAACTCCAAACCCGAATTCGAATTCTATCAGGTGTCCGAATTGACTTCAAAAAGAGGCATACGCTCAACCTTGAATTGGTAATAACGTTTCGTAGCATAAGTGAAGTGAGTTTCGAAATGATATAGGAATAGAATATCTGAGACACGTGTATTCAATCAATTTTGTTTTGTATTTTTATAAAAAAAAAATGGAATCAGAATTTTTACACTACATGACGTGAATTCGGACACATGAGTGAATTCGAATTCGGGTCTGGATTTTTACAGAATCGCAGGGCTGTACTGCGGAGACTGCTCGAATGGTTAATGACGTGTGTTAATGCTGTGTATGGCGGTTGTATCGCAAAAGAAAAGACTGCGTTTTTGGTTCCAACGTTTTCGTTCTGGAAATTTCAATAAATGTATTATATTAAAAAAATTAAATATATTATATTCAAAAATATTTGACTTTTTGTTCTTCCCATACCAAACACCAATTTCATATGTAAGGACCTAATATGAATATTTTGTTGTTTTTACAGATTGCTTTAGTAAGTAGCAATGGTGGTCAGTTGCCACTCAATGCAGTCGGTAAGGACGTCCAAGTGTTTGGTGCATCAGAGTTCGCCATCAAGAGTTTGACGTGAGTTATTTTTAATAATAATATGCTCCTATTGGTATCTATAATAAAACTGTTAAAACAGCCTCGAACTCGACGTCGAGTGCGGCGCTGTGACACCATAGAGCTTCAATGAAATAAAATCTTTGTTACCTATTGAAGTAGATTTTATTGGATTGAACTTATATTTTGTGACAGTCGTCGAAGTTGAGTTCGAAGATGTTTTAACAATAGAATGGCACTGTCGGACTAGTGTGCATGGTAATATAATACATATTGTTTTGACGACCTCCTTGTCCGATGGGTTCGTACACCGGTTTCAAGTTGCCATCTCTGAGGTCCCGGATTCGATTCCCCGGGGGCTTTAGTAACTGATCTTGGAGTCTGAGCAATGTGTGCGATATTGTTTAATATTTGTGACAAGTACACATAATAATCTCCTAAAACTATTCAAATGGCCGGTATTAGGATGGGTGACCCAAATAATTGTTGTCTTTAACTCCTTCATGCTTCACAAGGTACCTTAAGCATTTAGTTCCGCCTACATTTACAATCATTATCATCCAGTAATCCGCATTTTATAGGGAAGGCCTGTGCCTCAGTAGTGGGCATTGGTGAGTTAATAGGTTCGATAATGATTGATCGATGAAAAGAAAAAACCGATGACAAGGTTTAACCTTTTTCCCATTGAATTTCGCGCATATTTTGTCCTTAGCGTGTCCTTCACAGAGTGATCGACCGTATATACTAGTAAAAAGTACGTAAAAGTAGTAAAAAGTACGTACTAGTAAAACGAAATTGTGTGTATACACCTAGTTTGTAGCTTCTTTCAACAAAATACTTATAACTGTCTTCCATAATTTAGGGTTCCTTATTAAACAAGGACCTTATACAAACAAACCCTTATAGTTTCGGTATGTCCTTTTTAATGTTACAATTAAGTAGCTTCTATAAGGTGTTAGTGTAAACATTTAAATCAATAATTGATCCATATTAGTTTCAATAATTATAAAATATCAACTTATAGAAAAAAAGAAAACTACAAACGTGCTTTTCTTTCTTTTTTTAATGGATAATGTGCGGAACCCTTATTTATGAAAAAGCGTGAGTTCAACTTGCTCTTGGCCGGTTTTTTATTTTAATCAAAACAGTACTGCAGTTAACTGCATAGTCTATTTTAAAAACAGCGTTATATTAACTTATAGAAAAAAAGAAAACTACAAACGTGCTTTTCTTTCTTTTTTTAATGGATAATGTGCGGAACCCTTATTTATGAAAAAGCGTGAGTTCAACTTGCTCTTGGCCGGTTTTTTATTTTAATCAAAACAGTACTGCAGTTAACTGCATAGTCTATTTTAAAAACAGTGTTATATTAACTTATAGAAAAAAGAAAACTACAAACGTGCTTTTCTTTCTTTTTTTAATGGATAATGTGCGGAACCCTTATTTATTAAAAAGCGTGAGTTCAACTTGCTCTTGGCCGGTTTTTTTAATTTAATCAAAACAGTACTGCAGTTAACTGCATAGTCTATTTTAAAAACAGCGTTATATCCAAATTAGTTTGGACAGTAATATACCTATATGTACTTACATCCAGTTGATGTATGATTATTAACATCATTAATTTCAGGGTGGACCTAGACACGTTGGAAATACGGGCACGGGTTCAGTTCCCGCATTTGCACTTCGTAGGAAAGTACAGTGTTGATGGCCAGATCTTAGTCGTGCCTCTCAAGGGGAAGGGTACCATGACATCTGATGCTGGTAAGAGAAATAACAGAATTGGAATTAAACAGTAAACAATGCAGATATATTGCTAAAATGGCGTAGAGCATACGCGATTTATCTATCCCTAGTACCCTTAAGGGTTAGATTAAGCAGATGGTGTGTTCCACATACAAAGTAAAATAGAATCCCGAGTTTCTTCTCTCTTGATGAAGGGAATTCTCTCTAAGTGAAGAGCAAGACATGTAGGCCACGTATTTGGAATGAATTTCTTTCGTCAAACAAGGGGTTTAAATCTTGATTCGAGTACCTTTTTTTTTTTAAATTTACAATTAAAAAACATAATTGCATCTAATTTAAATGTCTGAAAATTTTGCTCTTCGGATCAAATTTTAATGAAGAAGTATAAAAAAATATTAGTTCCCGAAATTAAACTAGATGCCGTTACGGTACTTTCTTGATTTCTCCTTGACAACCCTTCCGGTTTTCTGTCATGTATAAAAGTAAATTAGTTTTCAAAACTCAATAAATAACTCATATTATTCTAGTTGAACTTTTTCGTATTTGTATTGATATCTAAGTTTCGAATTTTGCAAATTTCAGTTTTAGTTAAAAGGAACGGAAATGATTATCTTATGTCCATTAGTTTCCTGTAAAAATCAACTTTTGCTAGAGTCGCCATTTAGTGGAGGTGCTTTTTTGTTACTTTCTTTTTATTTTTAAATACTTCCTCATTGAAAATAAAATTTAACATGAACATGTTGTAACTACACATTTAAAGGGGCAGAAATTGATGTCTTCGTAATACACATCTATACATTCTTATTATATTTGTTTTAGTGAAAGCTAATGCTGAACTAGTGTTGAAAGCCAAAACGGAAAAGCGGGGCGGTGTCGAGTACATAAAATTCACCAGTTTGCAGACCAACATCAGCGTCAAGGACTATCATATACGGCTGGAAGGACTATTTAATGGAGACAAAGTTTTAGGTATGCATTACTTTTATTGACATGCTGTAGTATAGTGTATTCCGAGGAATTCCGCTAGATATTTTTCAAAACATTTTTTTTGCATCAAACTGCGGTGATAATATAAAATGGATTGAGAAGTTAAAAAAAAATCTTATCTGAGACGATTTTCATCAACATTATACAAATAATTTTCAATAACCATGATATTTTTGAAATATCTAGTGGTTGCTTACTTGTTTTTACTTGATTTATTAAATCAAAATTGTGCCGCCGATTGTACTGTTTATTGTTATTAATTGTTGTGTTGATTTTTCTTTTCAAGTATAATAAAGTGTTCACTCATTCAAAATAATAAAAAAGTATTTATTAAAAAAAAAAATTAAGCTTTAACCGTTTATATCTTCAAAACTACTGAACCGATTTTAATGTTTGTGGTATTTGCTAAGTTAAATCCCATCTACAGAGCACCAGGGACAAAGTGGATAGTTTAAGTATTTTTCATTAAGAATATTTCTCAATATAGCATGTTGAATGAAAAACTGATTAAATATAATAATTAAAATTAAATTAAAGCCTATGTCTAATTTGCGAAAAATACATGACAAAACATAAGGACACAAGTAGATAGATAAATATTTACAAAATTTATCACACGTGTTAGGATGCCCATATAGAGTAACAATGAGAACATTAAAAAAACAACTGGATAACCCCCTTTTTTTAAGTTATTTCAAAACAGTAACAGTATAAGCGCGCCCTTACCTTATATCTAGTATAGTTAAAAAATTTTGTTTTTTTTTTACAGGTGATGCAACTAACGAAGCTATCAACCAGAACAGAGGCGACTTCATGCGCGCAGCGAAACCTTATGTAGAAGATACTGTATCAAAACTATTTTTGGGCATGGCAAACAAAATAGTTGATGGTATACCGTTCAGCGATGTGTTTCCCGCGCCGTAATTCGTATGACACCATCACTAACAATAAGCCATTTAGTGTAATAACTGATTAATATGTCATAACACGAACACCAATGCCAATATTGACCGAATGTATATAAAAATTGTAAACATTATTGTTTTATTAACCCGAAAGTGTGAAATGCAACGCACCAGGTTTCACTCGATCGTGCTTGGCGCGGTTTAGTTAGGGGATGTAACTCGATGGCGTGCTACTTATATTTCTCTGATTAAAGATTCTATACATGTATAATCTCGCTTTTTGTGAGATCCCGTATATAGATATTATTAATATTTATGTCAAGTAAGTCAATGAACAATAAATGTAACTTCACTTTTATTTTAGTTTATTGAGAACGATCAAATTACACTTTTGACATCAAACTGATAAAAAAACAAAAATATTTGAAACGAAAACCCAAATTTGAACTTATGAACTTAATTATATACCTATAATCCGTTTACTGGGTTAGTTTTCATTTGTTTTTTTCGAAAAAAACTTAAAATATCCATAATGTCCTCTAAGTTGCCGCTATTACACCAACTTCATTTTGGCAGCCGAATATGGCAGCGAAAAATATATGCCCTGTGTATGCCGTTCCACACTATTCGTCGGTATTTATTTTAAAAATGTATGTGTAAATTTGTGTATAAAAATTAATTTCCTTTCAATAAATAATTCAAGTGTATTTAAAGTGAGTTTACGGAATCCCGCCATCGTGATCCTACAACAAGTGATACTGGAAGATGTATATCGAGATCCAAGTATTTCTGAATTGGAACTCCTAGGTAATTTTGATTCGAGATTTAGCCTTCTGAATAAGCATATTATTCGTGTTTTACTTAATTATGTCACCGTATAATTGTGAGTATTGTCAGTTTGTAATCCGGTTTCGTTAAATTATAAACTATCGCAGGTTTCGGATAAGTTATATTAGGCTGGGGAAAACTCTTTTCGCATATAGTATACATAATTTTGAAATAAATCTTTCTGGCTATACACTTTGAATCTGGCTGGTTACGGTATCATTAAAAAGTTTACATTTAAAAGAAGATAACTCTGAATTCAAATAAGGAAAATGCGTGAATCTAGCGCAGAAATTCGATACATTTTAAAAATTTATTATAGAAAAGGTAAAAATGCGACGCAAGCCGCGAAAAAAAAACTCGCAACAAGGTGACGCTATGTGTATAGTGAAATTGAAAGGGTATTATACATTATGAGCTGTTACCGCCAGGCATGACCATTAATTCTGAACTCTACTGCGAATGATGAGAATAAATCAAGAAGTTGACAGAAAGCGGTCAGAATTAATCAATAGAAGTGGTATGGTTTTTCATCTAGACAACGCTAGATCTTTTGCCACTCAGCAAAAATTAAGAGAGTTTGGCTGGGACGTGTTAATGCATCCGTCATACGGTGCCTTCAGATTTCCACCTTTTTCTTCAGAATACCAGACTAACCACTTGATTTTATTTGATCAGAAGCTCCAAAATTTCTACAGCAGTGGGATCATGTCCCTACCTACAAAATGACAAAAAGTTATCGACCAAAATGGTATCTACATACCTTCGTTTAATGTAAATAAACTTTATTAAAAAATAACTTGAATGTCATATGAAATGCAAAGAAACTTATTTCCCAACCTATTATAATAACTGTGGTAAGATTATAAATTGACGATGCTTAAAATTTTTGTTAAAAATCAGCGTCAAATAAAATCAAATGAAACCTTTATTACGTTTTAAAGTAAGTTTTCTCACCTCACCTCTATGCTGTGGCAGCGCTTAGTTTGCTGTTTTTATTACATAATTTATATTTTTTAATAGTATACTCGAATAAAGATTATTTTAAATATTTTTCTTTGACTTTGAATTTATATAATATATAAATAATTTTAAATATACTGTTAAATTAACTAATTTTATGCGTCTGATGTAATCTAGATTATGGTCCTACCATTTGATCACATTGAAAAAAGAAAATGAAAACGAAATTTTGTCCCTATTCGATTACATTCATAGGGAAGGATTGAGTTCCAGCATTTGGAACATTAGTAGTCTGGTGACGATGATGATGAAAAAAGAATGAAGTTTACGAAAATACTGTGACCTTGACTATGATAGTGATGCATTTTAAACGTCGCTCATGCCGCACTGACTGGAACTATCGCATGAATATGGCATCGTAAGTTGCTAAAACAATATTACATCCAATATAACTCGTGTTGTATTTTGAGGTATGCAATCCACTATAGAATTAGAACAGTAACTGCGATATAACGTAAAAATATTTTGGGGTCACTCAGAGGGTTGCCAACTCAAAACGTAAGATGCGTGCTAAATGACCCTTCATTATCCCACTAAACATTTCCCTAGAGTCGACGCGGGCGAAGCCGCTGGCGAGTCATCTTTCTATGCAAAAAAATAGTTCAAGAGAAAAATGCTATCAAATCGAAGTGATAGTTTACATTCTTCATTAAGACTGTTATATGGAATGTGAACGATATCTGTGAGCTCATTTCACTTATCGATAAATTAATAATAGCTAATGAAAATGTGACTGAATGTGGACCGTATCCACCAATGTGAATAAGCCAATTAGTTACCAACCTCTGCGCGCTCATCTCATTGGTCAATAAAATAATGACCCACCAATAAAAGTCAATGATAAATTAACGTTGACTGTTGATTTTTAGATATGATGCAGTTTTCATTTACGTGGCCATCATGTTGTCTCGTTCCTTGTCTTTGATAGTTTGTGCACTATCTCTCGCCATTTCGCTCTGTTGGCCGTTATTCTGGTGCACTCATGTAGTTGGCCACCCACAGCTGCTTTTATTTGGTCGGTCCATCGCATGGGAGATCTACCACGGGGTCTGGTACCCTCCACTCTGCCCTGCACTACAAGACGTTCAATGGAGTCACTTTCTTTCCTGGAGATGTGGCCAAAAAACTTCAAAATGCTGGTTTGAACGATAGCTGACAGTCTCTCCTCGATGCCAAGTTCCTCGAGTATGGAAACGTTCGTACGGAACTCAGTCCACGATACTCCGAGCATCTTTCTCCAGCACCACATCTCTAGGGCGTCGATCTTTTTCTTTTCTATCTCCCGCAGAGTCCATGTCTCGGCAGCATACAGGAAAATAGGGAAAACAAGAGTTCGAACTAATCGGGATTTCGTGGCCTTGGTGATATTTCTATTTCTCCATATCTTCTTAAGCCTGTCCATGGCACTCCTAGTTATAGCCATGCGTCGTTTGATTTCTTCGATGCATCCACCATTGTTCGTGATCAAAGTGCCAAGGTATATATATGACTGGACCACTTCACAGTTCGCAATATTAGTGACTTCTGGCGAGTTATTGTTGACGCGGTCCACAATCATCACTTTTGTCTTGCTGCGATTGACCTTTAATCCGAACTCCAGGCTAACATATTCCATCTTCTGGAGCAGTTCCTCTAAGCGCTGAGCGCTAGAGGCGAGCAGGGTTGTATCATCGGCGTAACGCAAATTTGCAATCTTGTAGCCGCCAACCGCGATACCATCCGTCCAATCCTCAAGGGTGATACGCATTATAAGTTCTGTGTAAGCGTTAAAGAGAAGTGGTGACATTATGCACCCCTGACGGACACCTGCACTAGGATGGAAGTTGTTCGATAGGATGTCGCCTGTTCGCACTGAGGCAGTTCCTTCTTCATATAATTGCCTCAAAAGATGTACTAGGTGCTTTGGTGTGCCCATTTCCAGTAAGGTTTTCCATAAGACTGGCCATTTAACAGAATCGAAGGCCTTGGAAAAATCTACAAAGCAGATATAAACGGGTTTATTAAACTCCCGTGCCTTCTCTATAACTTGGCGCACGATTAAAACTTGCTCCCTAGTTCCTTTGCCCTTCACAAATCCAGCTTGTTCTGGCGCAATCTCCTTTGACAAGAAGGACTTCAATCGCTCATTCAGGATATGAAGCAGGATTTTGCTTGCATGGGCTATGAGTGCAATAAGACGGTAATTTCCACATTTTTTCGTAGAGCCCTTTTTATGCAGAGGCGTAAAGACTGTATGCGTCCATTCTGTTGGCCATACTCCTGTCTGCCATATTCTGTTACAGATAGTATGAAATATACGGGTACCATATTCACCTAAGGCTTTTATGGTTTCAATAGGTATTCCATCTCTTCCTGTAGCCTTCCTATCTTTGAGGTGTTTGATGGCAGCCCGAACTTCAGACAGGAGTATATCCGGCTCCAGTTCTCCTTCATCGGGTGCTGTTGGTGAAAAATTGCGTGAGTGTTGATCTTGAAAAAGGGACTGACAGTAACTCCTCCATATCCCCGAGATCTTATCGAGTTCAGTAACCATTTCGCCATCACTGTCTTCAATGGCCCATGATTTTGAAGACAAAGATTTGGTGATGAATCGAATCTTATGGTATAAATCTTTGGACTCACATCTTCCAGCGTGAGTTTCGATTTCCATACAAATGTTATTTAGATAGGCATTATGGTCCCGTCTGCAGTGTGCTTGAATTTGGGCGGATATTCGATTCAAGTTTTTTACGTTGGAACCTGTAGCTTTCATCACACGCCTCTCATCTATTAGAGACAGCGTATGATCTGTCATCCAATCTGCGGGAGTAGTTTTGCGGCTCGCCTTGACCAATGTTGCCACATCGCGCCACTCGCCATGTCCGTAGGAAATGCTCACGAATTATGCGAGAATATCGTATCCTACCAGAATTAAAAGGTGTGTTAATACTTTAATACCTTCAAAGTTTAAGTGGATTTCCGATCACAATAATATGGACATGGGGAATCATGAGGTGAGATTTATATGTTCATCAACTTAGCCTTTCGTTAAATCCGTAATTATTAACGTTTTAGTCATTAGGGACCATTTTTAGGGTTCCATACTGAAAAGGTTAAAACTGAAGTCTATTACTAAGTTGTCGCTGTCCGTCCATTGGTCTGTCTGTCACCAGGCTGTATCTAATGACAGTTAAGCAGTTAAAATTTTCACAGATGATGCATTTATGTTGCTGCTATAACAACACATATTAAAAACAAAAAAAAATTCACGATATGACGTTCTAGTTTTAAAAAATGAGCAGCATTCTATTTTCGACTTTCAATTGTTTTTTTTTTTATTCAGCTTAAACGTTAAAAATCTGCCTAATCATTGAATAATATTTAAACTCCTTTGATCTGAGACGAAAATGGCGGATGCGGGAACCTAGGACAAAATAAACGGTGTGATACGACGCACCGTTGATATTGAACGATAAATTACAAAATATTCATATTTTTCATCATAATAAAAACTCATTATCTCTGTGAAACTAAACGTCTTTAACGAATGACACAATTTAAATAAAAAAAATACACCAAATCGAGGTCAATAACACACTGATTATAGAAAGAAAGGATTATTTGTTTCCATTAATAATTTTGACATATGAATTTAACAATATCTGTTGTCAATTTGATTTTACTTGGTTATTAAGATATTAAGTTTAAGAGATAGTATTTTGTAACCTTTTAATATAAACCAGGGTTTTTTTTTAAAGCCGATGGGTAGGGGACTGGAGATTGCACAGTCGCGCATCTCTAGTCCCTAGTCGTGCATCGCCTTCCATGCGAGGGACATCGCTGAGTTTTAGTGGGTAAACTCCTGTTTCTTGTCTAGCCCCTCCGGGGGTGGGGCCACAGGAGGAGTCCCACATAACCCGTGAAGCCTGCGCTGGGTGTAGCGGGTATGCGTAACGCATTTCTCAGCGTCAAAAAAAAAATAAATAGGAAATTTTAAAGCCACTAGCAGCTTAAAAATCGCAGCTTTTCATTTGCATCGGATAAATATCAGATATTTTGATATTAATTATGAATATCGGATTTTTGCAAACCCACATATTGAAAACATCGATGTACTCGTAAACTAATATTTAGTCAATAAATTAGAGGTCTATGATTAATCATTTTTTTTCATCATGAAGTGCTACCTTCACTGAAAAGCGCTGCCGGCCTTTGAGGGACGAATATGATCATAGGGAGGGAAGGGTTGAGGGGTAGAGGGAAGGGAATAGGGAGGGGTTGGGCCTCCGGTATCCTCATTCATACGACGAAACACAACGCAAGCGTTGCTTCACGTCGGTTCTGTGAGGTCGTGGTATCGCTCCGGTCGAGCCGTCCCATTCATGCCGAAGCGTGGCTCTCCCACAATTCCTTTTTTCGTGTCGTAATTGCAATACAATGCATGCGCATGCACTGTACCTGCCGGTTGACAGAAGTTCGGGTGTCGCCCGAAGGTTAAGCCAAGGCCTAGGCTAATTTTTTTTAGTTGAATCAATTTCAGCTCGGTCTTCTCGGGTGATCTAAAATTTACTATTCCGAGCTCCTCCGTGCTTTGGAAGGCACGTGAAGACGTTAGTTCTAGGTGCATCTGCAGTTGTTAATACCCACCTTTGGACCCGCGTGGTGGGTCATGGCCTTTTTCCATGTTCGATTTGTTCTATTCATAGGGAAGCCCCGGCTGTGGGAACATTAACAGGCTGGTGATGATAATAAATCAACGATGATAGATTCCACTGTTAATTTTTGGATATAGTGACAAGCACTGTTTCAATATAGCTGCTATTGCAGCGTTGACATACTTTAATTATAATAACATTAGCACATTTGAGGAAATATTACCTTATTTGTTTACATCATTCAACTCCCGAGATTACGTATGTCTGTTAGAGAATATGGGATATAGAACAAAAGCACCTTGACACAAATCATAAAGTAAAATTATTAAATCCTTCTTACATAGTCCGGTGGCCAGTTCCTAACATCTTACATTATAATAAATATCAAAATATCCGATATTATCATGCGTATGAAAAGCTTCGATTTTTGAGCTGCCAGTGACTTTATTTAATATTTGATCTTTTAAACCAAAAGTGTAAAGTAAAAAGAGTTTAAGTTATTTAATATTTGTTTATTTATTATGAAACAATAACAAGTATGTTAGCGAGGATTTGCAGTAACGTATAGGAGACTATTCGATATTTCTAGTAAATAACTAACCATCAATACTTAGGCCAACGTTGCTAGCGTCATATCGCGTTGTTTAATTTCTAGCTGAGACTGAATACTCAATTCTCAAACTAACAATAAATAATATAAATATCAATTGATATATATCAACATCAACGATATATATTATGATATATATCCGTTGATATTTATCAGCAAACCTTGCATTTAACTGTGATCTCGTAGAAGAAATAAATTAATTAAATAACTTAAAAATCCAGAAACTATTGTACCGTAAAACTTTTAGGAAAAACAATACATTTCACATGTCCATCTACTTCATAACAGAAACCCTCTTGTTAAACTTCTCTCGAAATTTACAGACCTGCCAACTGCTGGGTTGCTTGACAGTGACACTTTGACACTTTGGTATTTAAATAAATTGTATGATTCAAAGCAACTTTTATGTGATATAAACAAATAATTATTGTACCTTATTTATCTATATTAAAACTTAGATAAGCAATAATGTACCTTTGAATACTCCCTGTAGTCTTTTATGAAAATTAAATTAGTTATAAAATATGATTTCCTAAAAGTACAAACTTAATTAATCTCAAATCTATCTAATCTCAAGGGCTGTTTTTTCTCCCTGTTTTATTTCACACAGAGAAGTCTTATTGAAAAGTGACTTCATTAGAATATGAAGACACTTTCCATTACAATATTAGAAATAAAATACAATAAAGTTAAAATATCTAACACCATGCCTTTTTGTCATTTAGATATTCCTTATATAATATCCTTTACATTGTAACGGTGTGCCATGCCACCGTTTGTTTTCCTAGGTTTCAGTATGCAAACTTTTTGCTTTTGAAATTCAACATCATTTCATTTTACTATTCGTCTTTCGTAATTTAAAATTTTGACTAATCAATTTTACTCTTTATGGATGTCAGTTCGTAAGAAATTCTCCTATACACAAGATGAAATTATAATATAATACAATATTATTGGTATAAATTTTACTATGTAATTTTAATAATTCATATATTATGGTGATACAATAATATAACATATTTACTAAATTAAAACTGTATTTTGTACGATCCAAAAGTGTAACAAGAAGCCCGACAAGGGGTATGTATTCGTTTATTTGATAAGAATGTATTAGTTTAAGTAACTTACGAACTGTTTTTTAAATTTATTTTTGTTTGTTACAGTTTTTTATTATTACCCTTATTTCATCAATAAATTATACTCAAGCTGATCAGCCTATTTAATTGACCCAAGCACCGAACCCGTAACAACTTTATGGACAATTTTTAATATGACTTTTAAAATGATTTATTGGCAAATCTAATACATCACTGGGGATTTTGTTAAAGTATTGTATACCTTGACCCATGAAAGAATCTAATACCTTCTGTAACATGTAAGCAGGCATTACTAGCTTGTTTTTATTTCTAGTGTTAAGTTTGTGTACATCACTATGCTTGGTATACACATTAAAATTGTTCCGGACAAAAAGTATACAACTATATATAAATTTCTTAAAATTTCTCTCTAGGAGATATACGAGCCCAACTGATAGATAGCTCTTATTGCCCTTTTTTGTAAAACAAATATGACTGAATATCGGCTGCCGTTCCCCACAATATAATGCCATAGGACATGATACTGTGAAAATAACTAAACACTGTCCGGGCAGTTTCTGTATCGGTAATTTGTCTTATTTTTTGTACGGCATATGCAGCTAAATCTAGTGTTATGCCCAAAAATTTTGTTGAACTTACTAACTCTAAATTTTCGTTGTTGAGTTTAATTTCAGTTGGTTCTACTTTAACATTAGGTAAAGTGAATTTTATACATTTGGTTTTTTTAGCATTCAATTGAAGATTATTAACTGTGAACCAAGATAACACTCGTGAGAGAGCGTTGTTTACATCGTCAAAATTATATTTGTTTCTGTCAATGTTAAATATCAATGAAGTGTCATCTGCAAACAACACGATCTCACATAGGTTTTTAACAAAAAATGGTAAATCATTTATATATATTAAAAATAGAAATGGGCCTAAGATAGAACCTTGGAGAACGCCTATTTTTACCCCGACAACTTCGCACTGTTTATATCTACTGTTTGTGTTCTGGAACTAAGATACGACAGCCTTAGTTTTTGAGCGGCACCTTTAATACCTTAGTAATTCAGTTCAAACGACAGTGTCTGAAGCTCAACACAATCGAAGGCTTTGGACAGATCGCAAAAAACTCCAAGAGCGTTTTGCGATCCCTCCCATGCTTTAAATATATGCTTTAGTAGCGCAACACCCGCATCTGTTGTCGAACGACCCTTGGTAAAACCGTATTACTTAGTATGCAAAAGTTCGTTGGAATTAAAGTAGGATATTAGTTGTTCCAGAATAAGTTTTTCAAAAATCTTGCTCAGCGTCGGTAGAATTGAAATGAGTCTATAATTACTAGGATCCTGTTTATTACCAGCTTTAAAAAGAGGAATGACTTTACTAAATTTCATGAGATCGGGGAAAATACCCTCATCAATACAATGGTTGAAAAAATCAGCGAGATAGGGAGCAATTATATTAATTATACTCTTAATTATATTTACTGATATACACCACAAGTTACGAGTGATTTTTATTTTTATTGATCTGAAGCCTTTAATAACATCTAATGAATCAATATATTTGAACTTAATATATATACATACTATAAGGTATTACATTTTGGTACACATTTCCTAAGCATAGCCATTGCTGCCTCTGGCATCGTTTATTTCAATTGCAACTTATAATGATAATTATAACAAGAATAATAATGTTATTATTCTTGTTATAATTATCTAATAATGTTATAAGGATCAAATTATTATAATGCATTTTATGAATTATCACGAAACATTATTAAGTACTTTAAAAAAATATACCTATGACAAGAATAAGTCATAGGTACGCACGGCCACACTCTTATAGGGAAATTCTATGAAGCGCGGTCGGTACAAAGTGCACAAGTATAGTTTGACGTGCAGCCATGTGTACATACCTTGTATTAAAATAAAATATGTAATATTAAGAATAAAATGTTAAATATGGACATAGTAAATTATAAACAAAATGAGTGTAGTAAAAGGCTAAGTTTGAGTCTGACTCCTAGGGTTCCGTAGGTATGATCAGAAAAAAATTCTTAATATATTTGATCAATTTTGCATTCATAATGCTACACTGAAAAATATTCTTAATGAAAAATGCCTAAAATTCCAGGGACAAAGTGGATTTTTCATCATTATCTCTATAAATATAAAATTCTCGTGTCACAATTTTCGTTCCCGTACTCCTTCGAAACGGCTTGACCGATTTTCATGAAATTTTGTGAGCATATGGAGTAGGTCTGAGAATCGGCCTACATCTATATTTGATACCCCTTAGTGATAATAGGGGTTGTCCACCATTAAAAATTTTGGCTATTATTATTAGGCAAAACAACGTTTGCCGGGTCAGCTAGTTTTTGATAAATTTTGCATTTATAATGATATGCTGGAAAACTATAAAAAAAATCCATTAGCCTTATTATTTTGTCTCATCTCAGAGTACTTGGGGTTGGTGGAATTTTAAGGATTTTTTGTTAAGAATATAATGTCTTCTTTATATTATTATTTCGTTTTAGAAGTATTGTAAGTATCATAAGTTGTACTTTCTGATATACTGTTTTGTATCTTAAAGAATAAATTAGAAAAAAAAAATATTA
The DNA here is from genome assembly GCA_918026875.4 of Diatraea saccharalis. Classification (NCBI taxonomy): domain Eukaryota; kingdom Metazoa; phylum Arthropoda; class Insecta; order Lepidoptera; family Crambidae; genus Diatraea; species Diatraea saccharalis. Next base: position 5,711,199 of record OU893341.1, on the reverse strand, counting down.
GTGTCATGCGCTCTGTGAAAATAGTTATGTTATCAACAGTTCTAAAATTTTGAGTAGCCATTTATGGGAGAAATAAAAGACATTTTCATAAAACTTCTTCTATAAGAGGGTTCATGAATGAGAAATTCTGTTTTAGTAATGATAAATTCCATCTCATTATAAGGGCTTTGACGCAGTCAAACAGAATTTATTTTTCCTTTTCCTTTCAAAATTGATAATTATTTGAGTCACTTTGCAGCTGAGTCCTCTTTTGAGTACAAAAATAATAAGTGTTTTGAGTAATTATGTCTTTGTCCCTCTTTCTCTCATTGACGAGCACATTGAATTCGTCTCAATTTCTCTTTATTTTCATACCCAGCCTTACCAATACTGTAGAAACAAATTCTTATTTAAATTTTACGAACGGATTGACGGACGTATGTGCAGGACGAATAGATATCACAATAAAGATTGATTTAGACAGACCGTAATGCTGTTCTGTTATAAAATCAGCCTCGAACTTGACGTCAAGTGCAGCGCTGTTATACCATAGAGGTTCAATAATGATTTTATTTCCATGAAGCTCTATGGTGCCATAGCGCCACGCTCGACGTTTAAGTTTTGATAAGAATATTGACGAAAAATATTATGCCATAAGTTGATTCTGTAGATATACATACAGTTGTGTCATATTAATTTTAAATGCCATTTACAAATGTCTTTACTTCTATTAGAGCTGGTGAGTTTCTTTTGCTAGTTTTCTCATCAGTCAAAAAACGTCCTGAACGAATGGTAAGAAAAATATTTAACGATTCAAAAATACTTTATATAATTTTAATTGAACAAAGATATTTTGACTTTGAGTTTGATACTGTCGACACTATTTGCTTACGGAACCAAAGAGGTGAGTATTATTCAAATTATGTATTGGACTTCAGGAAACGCGTATGACCGGCGCTGTTAGTTTTCTTTTAATTACCGGCGGTAGGAAGTTCTACAGTCACGTGCGCACGGAAAATCTGGAACGAACATCCAGGAAAAAGGATATAAGAACAGTTTCCACTGCGCGTGCGCAACCGGCCGGAACCTATGTGTAATATCTTGGGACAATGCTGAATAAAAAGCAATGTGCCCCTTTGATAGCGCTTTAATCTTTATTAGTTCATGACCCTTTTATGAAGTGTTAGTGCAAGTTTAGTAGGATATGAAGTTATGTGACATTTCCTGAAGGAGATTATTAGTGTGGTGAATATCATAAGGTTCGTTTCAGATGTAAGATATACAGAGTGTAACATTAATCGGTCGGTAAGGGAAAATCCAAAACTATAAAATTTTCCAAACAGTGTCAACAACGCGTTAAGAGTTATTTTCGCACAATGAGTGATTTAAATCTTTGAGCGTAAGATATACAAATAATAGTTTTAGGCAGCAGGGAGGGGGGGGGGGGGGGGGGGGGTAAAAGTTCCAGTTTAATAACTGCAAAGATGTTATAATAAATGTGGTGTGTCATTGTTTCCAATATCAATTTATAAGGTGACTTAATTGTTATTATCCACTATGATCCATATGTTTTTAATTGGAATGATTCATTTGTAACGGGACTAGTATTACTCGCGTTTTCGCCTACGTATCAAATAGAAGTTTATTTTGTAGTAAAAAAAAAGATTTCAGGTTTATAACTAATAAATATGCAAGGAGTAGCTTGATGGGGTAGTGGATAAGCGCCGTGGCCTTTGATGGTTGTTGTTAAGAAACATTCGCAAGGGTTGGTCACGGGATGGATGACCAAAAAATATTTGTTGACCTATTTATTTACATTATGACATCTAGTTACTCAATACCTTTCTAATTTAAAACTGTTTATTTGTTTTTATAATAGGCAGAGGTGGATTTGTAAAACTTCGACCTTTATTCGCCGGGTAAATGCTTTAATTACAATCCCGTAAGGTTTACAATTTGCTGGGGAATGAGACTTGGGGGTGATCTAGTCGCCAGGATAATCCCCCACCGAGTCTTGATAGCCCTATATCATGTACTTTTGGTGTGCCTATGAAGTGTAGAATAGATAATAGTATTAGCTACATTGCACTTGGCGTAACAAACATTTGAGTAATAAGTAATAACAGTAGCGAAAAAGTTACAAGTCCTGTTAGGTCCTGGATAGCTCAGTGATAAGAGCAGTCGCCCGGATTGCGAAAGGTCATGGGTTAGAGTCCCATCTCAGAGTGCATGGGACAAAGTGGATTTTTTAAGCATTTTTCATTAAGAATATTTTTTATTATAGCATTGTGAATGCAAAATTGATCAAATATAATAAAAAAATTGTCAAAGTTGGTACAATATCATTAAAATTGGGACTACTCCGGAAAATTCGGGACGGCTGACAACCCTAAGAGAATGAAAATGACTTAGCATGAGTTCATAGGTTACAGGGTGGTAATACGGCAAAATGCCACGGGCCCCCACCTGGAAGGGGCCCCCGGTCAGAGGAGACTCCTTACTCCTGATATTTATTATTAATATATAGTAAAAAAATATATATATATCCGCTAAATTTGCCGCGGGTCTCAAACGCTATAGTTACGCCACTGCATGAGGTACAATACATTATTCCGAGGAACATTTTCTATACATCTTGTCTCTCTCGAGTCGTGAACGAATTATTGTACTTATATGGACACATATAAAAAAGTGACATTTGGATGTAAACAAAATGTTGCTCAAGTCCATCTAGGCACACAGCATTAGAGGTTCAATAAATTAAGAGTGACTTCAAAAAAGTAATATTTTTTTTTATTTTGTTAGGCTTATAATATCGCCAAATATCGTGTTTTCAAAAGAATATTGAAGTTGTATATATAAATTTATCATTATTTAATGTATATTGTACGAGATTTTATTGTAGTTAGACGTTAATATTGAACCGAATTTATATTTATAACTTTCTAGTCCATCTTTACGCACCGCCACAGAAATTATCTGTAGGATACAACTCTCTAGGGACTGGTAAGCATAAAGGTATTAAATCTGCCATTTGTAACAGTTCTACGTGCAATACAATTTAAATAAATAAATGAAGTGTATGAAAAATAATAAATATATCGTTATAACAATATTAAACAGGTTATTTATGGTAAAAAATAGAAGTACGGATTTTTTTTTAACTTAGTAAGTGAAGTCCTTTTTTAACTGACCTCAAAATCGATAAAGGAGGATGTGCGATTACCAATATGAGCGATATTTCCCAGAACTGTATAGCGATTTTCAAAATTCTTTTTTGTTCGTATGCCTGATGTGGTCCAAGATCATCAGACGTCATGTTTATGTCAGAAAATAAAATGATAGAGTAGTTTGTTATCTTAGGAAAATTAAAATTTTATTGACGTTTATTGACGTCGGGAAAAAAATCTCCGCACGACTTTAATAGAATTTTCATAATTAAAAGAACCGCTTTTCATTATTTCTTTCCTTTAATTTTTTTTCACGTTTTCAAAGTCAGTTATATGTTTTTCAAAAGCTTAATTCTAAATTTATTGAAATAAAAGTTTAGAAGACTGGCACGATTGTATGAATGTCTGACAAATAGAACACCGGATTCTTATCTTGTAACACTTAAATTATCTTGTTTATTAAGATTGGTGCTTATACTGATTGATCGATATTGCAATATGAGTGTATTTAAACGTGTTTATTTTAATAAGTAGTTAATTGTTTCAGCCTGCACAGGGCGGACATTCACGTCCTTAATACGTACCGCGGAGTGGTGGCAAACTCCAGGCAGTACCTACCTGGCCGACGCGCGCGACAGCCGCTCGACACCAACGCGGTCGCAGTTGCGACACCCTTGTGTTATTACAAAAATCAAACATGTTCACCGCAACTGTACTTCTCGTCGCGTTGCGTTTCGTCGCTGCCGATATACGTAAGTTGTGGCGCATCCCTATTCTGTTAGTTATTCAAACTTTTGAATTTGGAATTTTCTTAAGTTCTTTTTTTGTTTATAGACAGAAATTAACTAAAATTTGCTACCATGATAATAAAATTCTATAAGACTAATCGGATACCTGAAAAGTTGTGTAGAGTATTCTATAGATATAGAGCTATTACCATATATTTAAATTAATCTATGCTTACAAAATTAGACTAATAAAGTTACTAAATTTATTTATTTCTAAACTGATAAGGTTAAAAAGCTATAAATACACCAAGCAATCATCGGACCCAGCTTTGCATGTGTTATTACACGGAATCTTTCCTCCCGCATCGATATCAGTTGCAGCTTGGGCTCCGTTTAGGACATGTGCGCACGGGTGACTATTTGTCATTGAGACTTAATGTTTCTAATCACCATTTCCTTACTGATTCAATTGAAGTCACCTCATTATCAAGTATTCAAGTTTACGCTCCATCGCAAGAATACATAAGATCGATGACAGGAGACAGAATATTACGGTGGAAAAGTCACGCTTGCGCGCAAAGCCTATAGGAGTATAAAAAGAGGAATAAAAAAGCCTAAAGCTACGCGCACACTGGAGAAGTTTTGTTTTAGTCACTGTGCTTATGTGATTTGTACGGAAATCACTTTCTCAATCACGGTGACGAGGCATAAAAAGTCACGGTAATAGAGAGTAACCAGTGCGCATGTAGCCTTATAGGCATAGGAAAACTGGGGGCGTTACGTCGGTACGACTTCAATGAATATAATTATTAAATAATATTATGTAAATGTAGCGCAAGGCACGTAGGTTGAACCAAAATGGCGATTTTCCGCGCACGTTACAGTATACTGTGTTACTATGGTAACACGATGTCATCAGTATTGCACCTCGATTTAATCAAAAGAAAAAAAAAACAATAGATGCCGTCTAACGAAACACAAATACATGTGTAAATGGCTGTATTAATTTGAATTAGGAATTCCCAACCAAGGAGGAGAAATTTGTGATTAAAGTGGCCAGTACGACAATAAGCCAATTTCATATGTAAGGACCTATTTATTTTCATATGTATATCTGTTATCATTGATGAAATACGTTGCACTAACAATATAGGACTTCAGGTAGATAGTACACTGGCAAAATGCAAGTAACTGAGATTCTATTGGGATGCTTTAATTACATAAACATGAATCGAGGCCCTGACAATGGCGAATTTGGTTCAACTTTGGACCGCGCATTACTTCAACTGCTTAATAGTTTAATTTCTACAGAAATTATTAATAGTTATTATTTTTTGCGTGCGTTAGCACTTGAGTAGGCTTCGATTGATTTTTGATGTTTATAATGTATATTAAAATATTTAATATCTATCAAAATAAACTGTAAATAGTAATACAATTTCCATGAAATAATGAACAGAGAAAATATTCAGCCAAATGGAAATTCTGAAAAAATCTGTTTACTAACAGAAATTTATCGGGATGTCAACCAGTCAGTCACCTGCTACAGAAATAGAAAAAAGCATATTCAATATTTGTACCAAATAATAGTTAGTAATTCTGAACTAGTCGAACCGGTTTCTTCTAATATAAGGCGAAGGAGTCTATTTTTAACAGCCAGTATTTTTATCAATCATTAGAAGTGAATTATGCAATAATACCTTAATACATATGAATAAACTGGACATAACAAGAAATAAACATATCATTTTGTTTAATAGTTAAATATTTCATGACAACGATTGAAAGAAAAGATTTTTTTTTTATTTGTAGAAGAAGCGTTTAAAGATTTTTTTACCTAAGAAATAACAAATATATTATAAATACCTATATATGTATAGATAATAGCTAATTTCTCTGGATCCTTTTTACATAATAGTTAATTTGACTTTTTGGTTTAATATTGAGGAGCGGGAAGTGAGAAATAAGTTTCACCATTTATAAAACCCAAATAACAGTACCCGATGGATATATTACAACAAAAAAAAGTTTAAAATATTATTTACGTTTTCTTTGACAATAACGAATCGAATAATTTCAGTTGCTAATAAATTCTAGAGTAGGTACATAGACGTTTTGTTTTAAATGTACGTAGTATTTATATCTAAAGATACAAATAGATAAAAAACTAAGATCAGCGTCTGCGATATCGCCATAAAACCGGCATGTTGGATATGTCAAAATAGTTAAGACACTATTGCGACGCACGATTGCGATACGCGGCGATCCCACCACGCTAAGATTTGCGTTGCAACGCAATGCTGAATCCATCAACTTAGCATGGTGGCGTAGTCAAAGGGTATGTGTGAGACATTTTTCGCGGGAAATTGTCACAACGATCTCTATAGAAATATACCATTACAACGCGTGTGAAAGAACGAAGAGTAAACGCAGCATACTGGTTAAAAACAGACGTTCAAATATACGACTAGGGGTTAAAGCAGTTTAATTACACACCCTTCAATTGCATGTAGCCACTCGTTAAGCTATTTATTTGATTATAAACGACATTGGGCCATGTTCTTACTATTTAGGAAACAGTATAATTTATATGAACTAGCAAAATATCCGTGATTAAAGAATAAAATAACCTCGATGACAGATTTCATCATTTTTAAATTCCTTTGAATCACTCGTTCACAGTCCATTAGTTATCTATCTATAACTTTTAAATAAAACTGGTAGCTTATTTTGTCTTCTTTCACAATAAAAATATCGCCGATGAAGATCAAAAATACAGACGTATATCAGCTATTGACGACATTTTGGAAACAAAATCAGCCGTTCTATTGAAATGTTATGATGATTTAACTATAACCGTGAAATATGTTAACTATAACAGTGTGTATATTTCGCAGTCAATTGGTTCATTTGCATGAGTAGTTCATGAAAATGAACCAATTGACTGCGAAATATACATATATAGATACTAGCATGTTACTCATGACTACGCTCGCGTGGTGAAGTGTTTCGCGGTAAAAATATATCACTCTCCCCTCAAATATCTTTACATAAAAAAGGAAGCAGTACAAACAAGCACAAATTGATAAAACTGTCATATCATCCACAATAACAACTATTTGCTATATGATGTAAACTATTTACTGTATGAATCAGCGAGGAGATTGTACTATTGGGGAAATGGCGATGCCGTAGCGTCTTCCCAAGAGATATAAAACAGGAAAAGTAAGTAAATAACAGTCTTGGCCAAGAATTTTAAGTAAAGATAAATATAAAGATATCCAAACTTCTTGGTCTTGACTCTTGGTAGGTAGAGCAGTTTCTTCAACGCCAACTCGTGGTAATAACAAGTATTATTTAGTAGAGCTTAAGGGTGTACTTGAGTTGATGCTGTAATAGTTTTACCTAATCGATCGCCTGTTTCCTTTTTTGTACCTATTTCAATTGATTTGAGCTAGACGAAGGCAGAAATTACTAAGACGCCATCTGCGAAAAGCTTTGATCGGCCATCCCTATAAAATTGAAGAACGTTCTCTTCTATTTTTATTTTTTATATTCTCGCAGTTATGTTTTAAGTTTATGAATACCAAAAGCGGAATTACACCTGGTATATTTATTTTTTTAGAGCTAAAACTATAGACATTGTTTGGTTAAAAAATATAAAGATAATTGTCCTGAAACAACCTAACGGTATTTAAACTATAATAATATCTAGGAAGCAATAAGAGGAAAAAATATTCTTATTCACATTTGTTACCTATCGCATTTTCTTTCTAACATTACAATTCTTAGTTGACTTCTGATCTAATGAGTCAAAGTCAAGGTTAAACGGCAATGGAATACTATCCCTTCGTGTCGTTTGATGTGACGTAACTAACTAAACGCATGCGCCCCCGATTTCAACGTGGTCAAAACATTCTTGCGAGGCTATTACATGCGACTGCTACATTGCTCAAGTTGTTTTTAAATTTGTTTGTTTAATTAAAATAGTTAGGTATATTAATTATTTGCACCAAATGAGATATCTACAAAATTTAACATTGGATGTAATAAAAAATAAGAAAGCATACAAATATTCAATTGAAAAAAAAAGTAATTAATCATACGGGTTAATAATGCTATTCTGAATTATTAATTTGAACCCAGTACCCATAATCAAAGGATGATGAATAAATAACTTCATAAAATCTTGGGATTATCGGTCAGTTGCACAAACGTCTATTAGGGTTTAATGACGCCTTTAAGCTCTAATGAATGTCAAATTTGTATGGGTAATGTCGCTTTAAACTAATGACAATTTTAATGGTCGTTTGTGCAACAGGCTGTATAACAAATATATTTATTTAAAAATTTGATACATCACACTATAATGAAGAACGCGGTGTTTAAATTATCTTAAATTAAAAAATATATATATTTAAACTTAAACTGCATTGCACATTGACAAGCAATTTTTATTTATATTTTATCATTGTTATTGTTTCAGCGCCTTATATCAAAGTGTGTCAGCGAAACGACACCAACGTCAACAAATGCATCATGAATTCGATAGAAGAACTGCGACCGAAAATGATAAATGTGAGTTACAGTATGCTAAGGATTATGGAAAAAGTTAATAAATAAAAATATACAAGAACATAATCCAGCCAATTAACTTCTAAAATACTGTCACGTATCAAATCGATTTTCAAGAAATATATATATGTCCCTATCATTTAGATATACATATAAAAGGAAGTTGTGTTAGTTATACCATTTATAATGGCAGAACTAAAATTTGTGTTTTAAGAAATGTTTTAATTGAGGATTAAAATATTATACCTATTTTATCAATAAAGCCTCTGCCAGGTTATAATAATAATTCTTTATTTTCACAAAGAGCCAAGAATTCATTTTTATGAGCACCCTGACGTCTGAGGTAGGTATATAAAACCTGAGTTTCAGACACACAGTTTCTTCTACCATCTTAGAGAACATATCAATCCACGTGACATAATTTAAGAAAAAGAAAAAATGGATACAAAAAGAATGGAGTTAATAAATGAGTGTGTGTCTGTGTGTGTGCATGTATGTGTGTGTGTGTGTGTGTGTGTGTGAGAGAGAGAGAGAGAGAGAGTGTATGAGTGTTTGTATGTATGAATATTTGATAGTTATATATATATGTGCTTATAATTTATTCACTCTGATATATATTTATAGATATCTGAACTTATTGACTCTGACAGTTGCGTTTTATTATGATATGACACAAGAATTATTATAATAATAATATCTTTTTGTGACTATATTATTACTTATTAACAATGCCAGCTCATTCATTGACTGTTAAGCGGAAAAAACTTCGATGGCCGCTTCCACGACAAACAGAAATCCGAACTCATGATATATGGTGAAGATAAACGTCAAAAAACTCACTCTAACCCCTTAGAACCTTTTATAATATACTAGTTTTTGCCTGCGAATTAATTCATGTGGTAAAGTAACTTTGGGCATCTTTTCTAAAAACGCTACTATTCATATTTATTAATTATATCGTGTAAAATACCGGAATTTAAAGTTTCATGATGTTATATGTGATAATAGCGAATGTCCATATAAAATTTTATTTCTTATTTCAACCCTTTTATAACAAAAAAAAAGCAACCTGCGTCAGCTTATGCCCTATCTTAAGTCAACTCTGTTTAGTGGGTGTGAGAACGTAACATACAATATAATTCACAGACATACATACTTTTGCATGTACAATATTATTATGAAGTAATTAAACGATTCTCCTTATTGCTCTTTATATCTTATAATAAAAGATTACCAGACAGTTAACAAAATAAATAGCCTAAGAACAATATCACAATTGCTTGGTCGATTTTCAAACTCAGAACTGTTTCTTTTTGAGTTTAAATTAAGGGGATTTTGTGTGAATTAATAAAAAAAACACTGAAGCTAATAAATAGTGTATATGTCGTAGCAAATTCGGTATAACATCTGCCCAATTAGGCGGATAGCCCTATAATAGAATAGCGGCATTCATTTACACGGCTAAACGTCGATTAGCTGATTAACTATTACAACGTCCTTCTACAGTGTGGGTGTACTGTACAAAGGCCAAGGAACTGGTCAACTGTCAAGGATCACGATACGAAACACTATATTCTTAATAACTTCAAAGTAATTTTAATATGGTTTGTGCAATAAAGACTATTTATTATTATTAGTTTTATTCTATTATATTAGAAAAAAATTACTTTGAAATTAAACCTCGAAATCACTACAAGAAAAAGCTTTATTTATTTATTTAATGTACTTATACATATCATTACATTTTTTAAATATGGAAATAATCGTACAGGGCTTACATGATAGCCAATAACTGGTGTACACGACATTTTTTTTAATTATAACAAGCTATTTAAAATCTAAAATACTATCATTTAAATCAAGACAGAATAGAAAAAAAATAAAACATTAATCACACATTACACCGACTAATGTCCAATACGTTTCAGCACTTTAAGCTATTTAAAAAACAAATGGAACGAAAAACACAAATAAATCTAAAGTTTACACAAAACTTAATCGAAAACTGGAATCTACGCAAAATTCTTTGAACAATACGATAATGCATAGTATAGCAAACTTAAAGTTCCTACAAAATTTAGATATATAGAATCCTAACGCCATCTAGTATAGCTCAACATATATATATATATATATATATATATATATTATATATATATATATATATATATATATATATATATATATATATATATATATATATACTTTAATATTTTCAAAGATTTGTATTTAAAATAGGTATAATGTTTGTTATAAATTAATTACCAACTTTCATTACTCTGAATCTTTATAAATAATATTCGACAGATTTATTACAATAACATATTAAATAGTAAACAATGGTTGCTATGGTAACATTTTCATTCCCCTTAAAAATTTCCACTCCTATTTTCATCCCTTTAAGTGCTGGTTTTCGGGATAAAAAATAACCTATTACCTTCTCAGAGTCTTAAACTACTCAAGTAACAATTTTCGTCGATATAGGACTAAAAAGAAAGAAGTTTCATACAAACGTTTTCACCCTTTCAGGGTAAAATTTCCAAGAATCCGTCCTTAGTATACGTTCTCTACGTAATAAGAGGAATGCACCATCCAAATTTTTTGTGTCTACGACCAGCGGTTTAGGCGTTGTCTGTCAGTCAGTATGTCAGGACATCTCGTTGTATATATATATATTGTTATATTATGCATAATATAAATTATTTTATAAGAAATATAATTTATATAAATCTATCTTGTATCTTTAGTTAGATACAAGATAGATTTATATATAATTGTACACAAAGTTGATATTAAGTATTATATATGAAATGAAATTAATAGAAATATAACTGAAATTACGGGGATAAAAAATATTTTTCTGTTATTTAATAAAATAATTTTTAAATTAAGTGTAACCTTATATTGTTAAATAGAAAATATATTATTGGATAGACCAATCTAATTTTCAGTATATACTTGTGCACAAGGTTTTTTAGTCTTAAATATATATTTTTTTGTTATGAGTAATGTTATTAAATAATACATCATACTATTATGTCTTATAAATCACTAACCACTTTCAGCAGCTTTTTCAGCATTTGCTTTTTTTTCTGGTTCGTCTTTATCTGTATATGAAATATCACCTGGAGTTGACTCGGGGTTAGTAACAGTCTTACTGTCCTCATTTCCAAGTGAATCATCATATGTGACAACTGCTTTTGTAACTACAGGTAGAGTATATGATTCTGATTCTGACATAGCGTCTGCATTGTTGCCACTTGAGTTGCCATTTGCGTCATTTTTGCCATCTTCATTTTCTACATCTGCAATTGCTTCGGCTGGTGCGTCTTTACCTCCAGCTTCGGCTACAGCTGCATCGATATTGCTAGTTCCAGAAGTTGTAGTTATGACTTGTGTAGCTGTAGCTGCCACTGCATTAGCGTTATTACCGGTGGCTGAACTACTTGCCACTGAAGATACTGCATTACCATCTGCAGCTAATATTGCAGATGCTTCTGCCGTAGCTGTGTTGTTACCTTCTGAAACTGCTTCTGTTTCAGTTATAGTATCAGTTCTTATAAGTTTTGTCATCGTATCTGTAGCTGCTCCTACGTCGACGGTATTATCTTCATTTCCACTTGCTTTACCACTTGCGGATGTTTTGCCAGAATTTGCTGATGCTATCACTGTTGCTTGTGTGGCGTTGTCTCCCATTGCCATCGCTTCTGCTTGGCTTATGGTTTCAGTAACATTTTCTATTTTAATTACGTCAGTTATCACGCCTGCTTCAGCTACATCAACGCCATTTATCACCCCTGAATCAGCTTCAGTAGCCGTTATTGTTTGTGTGTCAGTGTTTATTGACCCTGTTTCAGCGTAAGCACTTGCAGAGCTGTATTGTTTATTTGAATTTCTTGTAAGACTATATTCAGGAGGTAAATTCTGCGGAGTATTTTCTGTTTTAGTATTGTTTTGAATTTTAACTGTAACAGAGAGGCCAGAAGATCCACCTAAGGGTACTTTTACAGTCACCGGTCTTGTGTATGTTTTGGAAGTAATTGGTTGGTCATTAGCATTTCTTCGGTCATTTTGTGTGTATGGATAAGGTTCAACAGAAGTGTATCTGACACTTCTTTGGACCCTTGAAGCTGGAGCATTGAAATTCCGGCATTGGCAATAGTTTAGCTGTAATAAAGAAACGAAGTATTTTATTGCTGATATACGATATTAGCGCACAGTAATATACATATCTTGCAACTATAACATTTATTTAACGAAACGTCATGTTTTGACATGGAGGTTAATTTTATGTGTTTGAGTTGGATAACAATAAAATATATATATATATATATATATATATATATATATATATATATATATATATATATATATATATATATATATATATATATATATATATATATATATATATATATATATAAATAACAATGGAAGTTTTATCATATTTATGTTTAAAATGACATGTATATCGTTGTATATTGTGAGATTAGTATAACAATAAGCAGAACTCATCGGGAACGATACAGAGTTCTTGTGTAACGATACATATCATATACTTTTAACGTTCACATAAGAAATTGGGTTGTATAACGTTTCTCCATTTCTCCCTCCATTATAATCGTCCTATACAAATTATTCCACAAAAATAACAAAATAAAAATAATTATATTTCAATATTATTAACATAAAACATTTTAATCTTGAAATCTTACAAAAACTATTAAGAGTTATCATTGTGTCAAAATCTACTAATCTATCTAAAATCCAAAACATGTCCTAAAAGTTTTCAAATAATTAATATTTTTATTGTTTACCTGGAACACGCTTAAGCAAACAGCAACCACTAACACTCTATACAAACCCATTATTAAGTATTCCTTGTTATTATTCCACACGAGTTTTTATACCAAAAGATAGAATTCCAATAACATTTGTCATAACTCTTTATTCGACGCTAGCCCAATACTGGTCATTGAAGCACGTACGACTTCAGTTATTACATCGTGGTGATAACGGATGCACCTGGTGTTATATATGTCATTAAGCATGTTTCTGCTATAATTGCTGGAAGTTTATCTCTTCAAATTTCTTTACTGCGTCGTTTACGACCTCCGTAGTCGAGTTGTTTGCGCGATGGTTTCAATCAGTGGTCAATCAGTGGCGGGGGGATATCCCGGAGACCCCGTATCATTGATACAGCTGTTTCAAATGTCGCTATTTCTGAGGTCATTGGTTCGATCGCTGTGTTGTGTTAGGTCTGGGTGTGTGTACCTTCATTGTCTCAGATTTCCATAATACAAGAATTTTAGCTACTTCCGATTTCAGCAATGTAATATATGTGATGTTATCTAATATTTATTTAATAGATTTAATATATTAGAGGCATTACGGCGTGAAGATATAGATAGATAGAGATATATTTTGTAAGATGTTGCTGAGTATAATATACTCTGGAGTGTACTCGTAGTTTCAACAGGTGTTACTAGATATATCAGCGTATAAAGATTGACAGCGTGAGAGTAGCTGAATATATTTATATTTGAATATTCCAGAGAAAAATACCTGAAAGTATTAAAAATGAAAAATAGATTCAAAAGAAGCCTTAGCAAAAAACTTGGCTTAACACATAACACAGTTTTTTAATTAAAGAATCAGATAAAAATTATATCTTTTCGATTCAAGTGAAATGTATGAATCGTATTCTAAGGGTATGACTCTTGAGAGGACAATCTAAATATATATATAACTCAAAGGTGACTGACTGACATAGTGATCTATCAACGCACAGCCCAAACTACTGGACGGATCGGGCTGAAATTTGGCATGCAGGTGGATGTTATAATGTAGGCATCCGCTAAGAAAAGATCAATTCTAATAGGAGATGAAAGTTTGTATAAATCTTTTTATATTTTCGACTGATTGAACCGAAATTAAAGATTGGAGCTACTATGATGAAGACGTCCGCTTAAATAGGGTTTTGAAAAATCCAACCGCCATGGGCATAACATAAAGGATGATGAAGGATGTAAATGTATAAGATATAATGAAAAAATATTCGTTAGAAATGCTGCTCAAAGTAACTTTACCACGCGGACGAAGTAAAAGCTAATATTTAATAAAAATAAACAAACATAAAAGACTATACCTCAAGCCCTAAAATTGCATGATCAGACAATTATTTTTGACAATAAATTTAAGCAATCATAGCACCAGCATTGAGATCGGAATTCGGTCAAAATTTCACATGCACAAGTCAAGTTCGGCCTTGGTTTCAACTGAGAGAAATTTCAACAAACCCATTATTTAGCCAACAATTATAGTTTTTATAATGTTCTGTTTTGAGAATAGCTTGGTGGTGTAGAGGATAAGCAGCGCGGCCCGTGATCGTTGTTGTTAAGCAACTTTCGCTGGGGTCGGTCACAGGATGGGTGACCAAAAAATTATTTTCTCGAGCTATTCCGTCGTTCGGAAGGCACGTAAAGCCGTTAGACCCGATTGTATTTGCAGTCGTAAATACCCTCCAATCCGTATAAGGCCAGCGTGGAACGTCATGGCCCATCTTCCTAAACCATTCATTAAATATATAAATATTTAACAAAGATTCAGCTCGAGATAGTAATTTTTTGGTCACCCATCCCGTGACCGACCCTTGCGAAAGTTGCTTAACGACTACGATCGCGGGCCGCGGCGCTTATCCACTACACCACCGAGCTACACCTAATGTTGAGATATAAGTATTTAATCAGTCATATTTAACGTTTTGATAGTTGGGAACTATTGGAGTGCATGATGCAATTTTCAGTGAAGGTTTGAATGGATGAAGTTATCCTTGGGCTCTAATTAGCTTGAACGGCTGCACCGGCGAGAGGAAAATATTAAATCATATTTCAAATAATGTACAAGCTTTAAAATTAACAGAACATTAGTATACATTGTATACTGATTTACTATTTAGGTTACTAATATGTAGACTCATCAACCAGAATAAAGCCGAGTATTTATCCAATCATGAGAGTTTTGATTACATCACGAATTTCAAAACGTAAACATAGAGAAGCTATTTTAACTTTTTGACGACAAGCTTAGACCTGATAGCCTGGTTCCCAGTAGTATTGATTTCAAAGGTTTCTTCTGTTGATGAATTACCGCTTCTGCAAACAGTTCTACACCAAATTTGGAAAATAATAGTTTGCAGTATTGACAACAAAGATGCAAAATTCAAATTTTACATCTTTGTTCCAAAAAATATAGAATTTGTTGTGACGTTATCATCTATGTGTTTTACATTTATTATACACATAAGCAACTTGCGCAGAATTTGACTGTTTCGTTGTTGAATACTTTAAGGGTAGATTTCTTGGTTTCTCCAGCTTTTTTATGTTTAAAGTTTTCAGTAAAATTTCTAGTTGGTTCTGATTTCTCCATGTCTGAAATTACCAGTAAAATTCCTGGTCTGTTAATACCTTCCTGAAGCGACTTTGGGTTGACACACATGCTTAAGAAAAAATTTCTTTTGTTATGCATATTGTATATATTAACAATGAATTTGTTTGAATCGACATGTGCATTGATTGACGAATGAATTATTATATTTCTAATATTGTGATAAAAAGTGACTTCATAGTCTCATTAAGATATTTTTCAATTCGACATAGTTGTGTGAAGTAAAATAAGGAGGAAAAAGCAGTCCTTGTTGAGTTTTTTGCCGGTTCTTCTCGGATTCTCGGTTCAATCTCCCGTCGTAGATATTTACGAATATATGGCATAGAGTTTTGACTTTCATAAGTTTTTGTAGCAACCTAGACTGAAAAAAAGATTTTATGAAACTCTGGTCTATTTGATGTACACTCCACACTCTCTAGACATCGTTCGTGTCCTCAACGTCTGTTAATCTTTTCATACATTTTACCGGTTTTTATAGATCTGATATAACCTTCCGTTAATATGCTATCAATCTGATCGTAGATGGTGAGTCGTGGCTTCTTCGGGTTTTTCAAATTCTTCCATTTTCGCGTTTAATTTCTTGTTCGTAAGTTTTTGCGTCCGATATTCTTTCTACATTTCCGAACCAACGGAGCATGCCTCTATTAATTTTTTTATGAATGAAATCATAATGTAACTATGAAGTATCTTTGCTAATAACTAAGTACATACACTTCATATTATTGCTGTAGGTTATTGATGAAAGAAACCACTAACACGATCATGCTAGTTGACTCCTTCCATGGTGATTGAACAATTAATAAAGAAACGTTTGTCATTTGGCATAAGTGATGTTGATGTTAGAAGGATTCATATTCATATGCAACGGTCGATTTGTCAAGCAAATATGTAATTAAACGCAAGGATTACGTACAAAATAGTTTGACCTTCATCGATAGCAATTAAAGGAGTGTAATGGTAATATTTGCTTCACAACAGATTGGAAAGTATGTCATTGTCAACAAAATGTCGACACATAGGGCAAGTATGTCAAGATGCTATCAACAAACTTATTTAAACTTACAACCAGAAAAACTACAATTAGCTTTTGAAAATACCTTTGACGGTTGAGGGCAAGGTCGACAGATATTGAAGAAATTATATAACCCTATCATATTGTTTATTTGATATTTATTCAGAGAGAGAGGTCATTACTAAATACACAGATAATAATTATTATATACTAGTGGCCGCCAGCGACTTCGTCCGCGTTTTCCATAATTTCTTCGCTTCTTATAGTTGCAGCATGATATTATATAGCCTAAAGCCTTCCTTGATAAATGGTCTATTCAACACAAAAATAATTTTTCAATTCGAACCAGTAGTTCCTGAGATTAGCGCGTTCAAACAAACACTTCAGCTTTATAATATTAGTATAGATATATCGGGTCCAGGATGATAAAATAGTAACAAAATGAAATTATTAACTTGACATTAACAAACCCTAGGTTCCTGTTTTTTTATAAGACATGTCTTTGTCATATGTTCGTCTTTGTAGCTACCTGAAGACCAATGTCATTAAACCAATGTGTTTCTCAAAAATCAATTTCGACTTATATATTTCTATACCGATGTTTATGATTCTTTTTTATGGAATACTGTTAACTTTTTTAATTAGGGATGACTGAGAGTGTAATTAACGTAAGAGTAGACAATAGACAAATACAATCAGAAAGCTTCGAACTGCTAAGCTATCGGGAGTTACACGTGTTATTGTGAGTTAACCATAAAAGATAGATATATATGCTGTCGTGGGATATTTTTTATATAATTTTAAGGATAACATTTCCGTCATACATGATTTCTGGGTAGCTTTAACCATTAAGGTTGCACACGCGATGGAAGCTTAAAAAATGGAGTAACTTCTCCCGTTTTCCAAACATTTCCCTTCACTGTTTTGCTCCTATGGATAAAAAGTATACTATAACCAGCTCAGGAGTATGAAAAATAATTGTACCACGTTTCGTTAAAATCCCTCGAGTAGTTTTTGTTTCTATAACGGTTATACAGACAGACAGACAGACAAAAATTTTACCGATTGCATTTTTGGCATCAGTATCGATCCCTAATCACCCCCTGATAGTTATTTTGGAAATATATTTCATGTACAGAATTGACCTCTCTACAGATTTATTATAAGTATAGATTAGATGATTGGTACTACATCAATTGCATTACAATTGGTTTTGTTGTTATCACTGAAAGGACGAACAAGTTTTGTAGATGAAACCGGGGAAGTCATGACTGAGTCACCAAGACAACCCTTCCGGAACCTACAGTTCCCTTCACAAATGGAGAGGCTACCCTGAGATGGAACCTTGTGGCTGGTGGTTTTAAAGCATGTTTCGTTAAAGAAATTTTAAGAAAATATTATTTTTTGTTTAGTTTCGTGTAGTAGATAATTTTTTGTATTAATGACATCCGTAGTTGCACCAGTATTTAGATACTCGACTTTTAACCATCACACCCTGATTTCAAAACCTTTTGCGAAAGATTGTGAGAATTCGAAGTCTGAATCAACATAAGTATAGATTTATACTTTTTATCACACTAAACGATTTCTAAATTAGGGATAAATGTACTGTCAAGACATCATACAACCAACGCGGGCGAAGCCGCTGTCGGAAAGCTAGTAGTATATAATGCATTAAACTTCACCAACAATTAGGATATCAAATGTAGAAGAGCTTTTAAAATCTAACAGGTATTTCCAGATATCAATTCTAGCAAGTAACCTAAACTCTGCAGCTATTAAGTAATGGATACTCGTAACGTTATATTCTCTTTACAGGGTATACCAGAGCTGGATGTGCCGGGTCTGGAGCCTCTGAGCTTGGGGCAGATCGCACTGGCCCGCGGACCGCAAGGAGCTAAGTTGACAGCTGTTGTCAACGATGTGAAAGTACGAGGGCCGAGCAATTTTATAATTGAAGAACTAACGTAAGCTTTTCTTCCGTATATTATCTTTGAATAATTTCTTTTATTCAAGTTCTCGCGAGTAACTCATTCATTCTGTCATAGTATGTCTTTCTTTCATCCACTCTGCAACGGTTAGGTTTACAGCTAAGATTGTATCTTTGGTCATCTTTGAGTTGGTGATGTTATCTGTAAATAAGCGATTTTATGTGCCGATTTTTAAAGTCTGAGACAAGTATGGACAAGAACATCTGCTGTGCGTATCTACGCGATTGGGTAGATAGAACACAGACGCACATCAGGTTAGTACAGAAGACTAAATTCATGTATTTATTAATTGTGAACTCTATCATTGACAAGTAAACACTTTAAGTTGACAGAAAAAGTTTGGTCTCTTATAGTAGAGACATGTAGGCAATCAGTCGCATGACTAGTAATTTTTAAAATTTCCAAAAACAAGAGTACGCCGATCTCATGTCTCATTATCTTTTGGCGCCAATACCTGTGGCCGGTACGAGGTATGCTGTTAACTGTACTAATACGGACAGAATTTTATGACAATATATTTCTTATTGAATATGCCGTCAACTAGGCCACATTTAATAATAATTGTTTAGTTGTTATGCGTACTTGGGATATAATGAATGTGGATTTTGACCTTGTTAGGATTGTGTCTTGCATTAATATATAAAGATCTGGATACGGCTGCCTGTTACGTGACAGAACTGTGAATCTGTTTCTATAGTTTATTAGCTATTTATCATTGAAATGGACAAGACAACGCAGGTTGTTATGTATCACTATTGAATAAATATATCAACATGACTCAAATTATTGTTAAATCATTATTTGACTGTTATGATAGAAGCTTAAAAACATATTTCGTAAATAAATATAAAAAAAATTGCAATGAAAAGACTTATTTCTCGTAAAGTATTTCGTTTCTGATTGTACTTTTTTGTTTTTTTTTAAATTTAGAGCTTCTGCATTTCAATTCATATGTTTAGCCTCTGATATGTCTTAACTTTGGAGTCACGGAATAACATTCAACAAATATATATATACAGTGGTTAAAACGATTTCTCGGATAAAAGTAGCTCACATCAACCAACAAAAAAAAAGTTACAGTCAAGTCATAAAATTTGTGTCTTAATTTCCAGGTCTGATTTAGACAAGAACCGATTCGATTTCAAATTGCTGTTGCCGAAGCTGGATTTCAATGGGAAATACAAGATGGACATCCAGGTTCTCTTGTTGCGGCTGCAGGGTCGAGGGAACATCACAGGAACCTTTAGTAAGTTATCAAGAAATCACCGGTTTTCCTCTTTAGAAATACGGTTTTAAAGAACTCAATGGTTCAGAGCTGATGAAAATAAGAAATTATATTTATTCCGTCAGGCAGATAATAGAAAATTATTAGATACGTATTTTTTTTGATTTAACAAGAAAGGGCTTAGATAATAGGCATAATTGAGGAGTGGGGACTCGCTACGTGACGAATACGTCAAATTGTACAAAGGCGTGACGTTATACGATATTTCAACTCAATATATCGGCGTAGATAGATAACATTTTATTGCAAACACCAAATAGAAAACATACAAAGAACAATAATATCTTCCAGACAACGTTTGAATGGAGAGACGAACTATCTTAAAAGTACGGGGGTGTATAGTAATCTTATGATTACAATAGATATTAAAAACATATACATTAAACAAATATAACTTCATATACTTATATAGGCGTATACATACTACACAAATAATTAAATATATATACATTGATAACGAAAAATAAAAAATACGTATTTAATATTCTTCAATAATCTATCTACCTGACAGACAGACAAAAAATAGTCATAGCCTGTATGGTGGAGATTCGCAATTTGTGCAAAAGCCAGCCATCAGATGAACGACCAGAAATATTTGATGTGTATATATTATCTCATACTTCTTTGTGTTTCGGACAGAATGTTAAAAGTTGGATTTTGACCCAATATCCCTATATGTTTATTTTCATGCGTTTGGCCGCATAATGCGTAATTTGCAAAATGGCCACCGGGTCTCGAAAGGACGACTTCGGAAAATGCCCACTTAGCTAAAGGACTACTTCGCGTAATGCCTAATTCGCTAAAAGACCAATTTGCATAATTAGCCAAAGGACTAATTCATGAAAGGAAGGAGAGTTGTGACAATTTTTACATAAGGGGCTCTATCTCGCTTAAGAAACATTCCACAGTTATGACTCATGTGAATTAGTTTAGCGCCATTCCTTCTGTTTTCAAAACCATCACTAAAATTAATTAAAGTATAATAGTTTCTGAAAAAAATAACAAAATTCAAGTCCACTCCCCTTGTCACAACTCTCCTACCACCGAGGTAAGTTGTGACAGGTACCGAGGTAAGTTGTGACATCATTGTATTTAAGCTATAAGATATAAAAATACCATTACATACGACATAAATAAATCAAGCACGTTTTTTTTTATCAAATCAGTACTTTAATCAGTACTATAATAATAAATTTGACTTGGAAAACACACACTGAACATGTTTGCAAAAAGTTGTCCCAGTATTCTTGTGCACTGTACAAACTTAGTAGGATCGCGAATCAGTGCACGGTCCTTACAGCTTATCACGCGTACGTAGTTTCTACTGTTCGATACGGTTATATGTTATGATTATATTTTGGGGATATTCGACTGATTCTGTAACTGCCTTTAAAGCCCAGAAAAAATGTGTTAGGAGCATATTTTATTAAACTAAATATTATGACCCTGCCATCAATCTATATATTCGAAGTTGGTATTTTTGTCAAACAGGATCAACAACTATTTGAAAATAAGACGAGATTGCGTCATCGAGACAAATTGTGTACGATACCCTCTAAGACAGCTCAGTTGAACAAAAGTATCTTTTGTATGGCTCCAAAAATTTTTGATAAAATTCCAAAAACAATACGTAATCTGGATAATTGTAATGTTTTTAAAAGAAAACTTTATAAATTATTAGTAGCTAAAACATATTATAGTGTAAACGAGTATCTAGCTGACAGTACTTTGTAAATGTATAAATACTTAATGAATTAGTTGAATTTTTGACATAACATGTTATTGATTAGATTAGTTGACAATTACTAACCTACAAATATTGTATGCTTTTTAGGCAGATCACGGTGTAACTATTCAGTCCTTGCATCCAATATCTTTATATAACCTGCGATCAACAATAAAGATTGATTTGATTTGATTAATCATCTTTTAATACCTACCAACTAAAACAACATAGTATTAATATTAATACTACAATAATATGATTGATCTCAAAGCGATACAATATTTAGTTAATGAAAATATTATAATTACTTGTTATGAGAATATTCTCATCAGTATAAAATCTTAATCTAATCAGATTCACATTTATGCCAAACGTAATGAAGTTCGTCCCCAGTACAATCTAACTGTGCCTAGCCTTTGCATTCCAGGCTTTGGACCCACTGATCATTCGATCTGCTGTCTGCATAGGCTTCAAGGCAAACCAAATAAAAGCAATTATTTTCTACATCTTCTTCATCACTTGTTCTATTCTTCTTATTAGTCTTCTTTGCTTTTTTAGGTTTCTTTTTTTTTCTTCGCTTAAGACACGCTTCTTAACATTCTTAGATTTTCAGTCTCTCGTGTATAGTTATTTGGTATTCTCAAAAAAATAAGTATGCGGTATGCCATTATACACCTTAAGTAGCTACTAACACACCAACAAACATCTAAAGTTAATAAAAAAAATGTAAAAATAGCCCAGCAGAAATTTGGAGTAAGTTAGGAGAGTTGTGACAGGCTGTCACAACTCTCCTAGGTGTTCAAAATGACGTCTTGGTCCGAATAATAATTCATATTTTCTAAACACGATGCGCATACAAAAAATCAGTGCCACGTATTGAGACTTAAATAACTACATAACTTAAGAAAAAATAACACATCAATGCACATATACTAAGATATGATATATATTCAAATAATATTTTGAAGAAAAACTTACTTTTCGTAATTTTTTGTACACTGACGATATATTTACGCAACTGTGCCACATGCACCGTCGACAGGTACTGAGTCGTGTAGCGCGTGTCGAGAACGACAAACAAGCGTTAATGCCATCTCGCTTACTATAATACGTAGAGAGAAATCCTCCTTGTCACAACTCACCTCTGTCACAACTCACCTATTAACCAAAAACATTTATTCCTACATAAAATGTAACTAAAAATATGTTTAACCCATAGTAATTTATAGATATTTTTCATATTTCTTATATTACAAATAATCCAATAATATATTTTTTATGGTTAAAATATGACTATGTTCCAGTAGTGGGAACATAATAGGCTGATGACGAAAATACTTCTAGTTAATGAATACATTTTCTACTAAGGCGCTCGGTCTGCGATACGGTTGTTACGCAAATTAAGCTGTTGTTTTTGTGTTGTTTAATACCCATCAATCCGCAATGGGCCCGCGTGGTTGGTCATGGCCCATTCTTTCTGTTCGATTTGATTCGATTCCGTCCATAGGGCAATGAGAACATTAATAGGCAGGACGATGACTGATATACACGATTAATTCTAGCGTTTCGTTTGCAGAGCGCGTAATGGCGTGGGGTAATTAATTAATTTATTTATTATCTTGGCTGATCAACAGCTAACAATACAAATTGATATTTTTTACAAAAACAGCCAATTACAGGTCTTCGCTTAAAGATAAAGTAATGTAAACTATAATTTGTTAAATTATATATTCATGATGCCGCTTCACGTTTCCTGCAACCTTAGCAGTGAAGTCAATAGTTTATAGCTGTCGTTAAATTCATCCCCTGAATTCTACAGTAAACGTTACGTTAAGTATACATATCTTAGTGGATAACCATTAAGTAACCGTAATAGGTCTAGGTAATAATAATCGTAATATTAAAAGTTAAAAGCCATCGTAAAACTACTTAATTTTCTTTATATAGTTATCAAAATAGATTTTATTGTCTCAGATTAGTGAATGAACAGGAATGTTGTGAGTCGTTCGTATAACGTGCGTAGGTAAGTATATTTACAAGCACTAATCAGTTGTATAATGTGAGTCACGTGTTTGAAGCAACTCGTATTGTTATATTCAGCCAACCGATTCGATAGTATCAAGTGTTTCGATATTGCGGTCACAACGTTACAAACTTTGCTGTTTCAATAATTTTTGAATTATGTTTAGCTGATTTCCATTGTTTTTTATGTAAATGCACATTAGTATTCTTCTTTATTATCTAAACTATTATTCATCTATACCTTTATACCTTTTCTGATATTTAATTTTAGATTTCCATAAAAACTATTTAAGTTTTTGTATTAATTTATATAAAGCATTTGATAAATTAGACACAGCAAGTTTTTTTTGTGTTTAATTAGTTCGAATCCATATTTTGGCTTCAGTGTCAATTATAATTGAATCAATGAAAGGTTCAAATGAAACTTACATATCCTGGGTTTCATATAAAAATCGTGACTTAAAGATGGTACTATGCTGTCGACATTGAGGTCAAACGTCGCGCTGGTGCAAATACTAGTTCAGCTGGGTTACCTGCCTCTACGTTTATGTAATCACTCGTGTATTACTCTTTACAAATACTTGCTGAGGATGTTTTTTGATTAGTTTCTGTTCACAATTTCTTTCATTACTTTGTTAATCTCGAATTGAATGAGCGTGTGAAACATTTAACTTTAGAGTAACGACATTTATCTTCATAAGTATTTTGTGCCAAGCATATCCAACGGGTTGATATTCTAAATATATCGAAGAGTTTTATAGTGCGTTCGGTCTGCAATTCAGAGGTTAAGGAAAAATCCAAGGCCCGATTGGCTAATAACATACCCCGAGTTCTTTTGTGCTTTGCTTTGAAGGCACTTTAAATGCCGTTCATAAATAAGGCCTGAGCAACAGCAATAGGGATGCCTAAGCCTGGAATAATTTTATCAAAAATGTGCCCAATTTTTTCAAAAAAATGTATGAGAATCCAATAATATGAACGGGCAATGAATCCATTGCGTGGATCCCGTAAAATGACTACAGCCGAGACCAATGGCTTAGCGTGCCTTCTGAAACACAGGGAGCTTGAGCTAATAAATTTAATGACGAGCCCTTGCGAATGTTGATTAAACTCCTCATCGCAGCCCGAACGGGCTATCCACTGCGCTACCGAGCTCCAATGAACCTGCAAAGGCAAATGGAAATGCAAAAATCTTATTACGGTCGGTAAATTTTTTACGAATGATTTTTACGTCGTTATATCATATTTGTTAAAAAAAAAGTCAAGTTACCGGGCTCGTTAATCCACTACACTAAAGTACATACTAAGTAACTGTGGTAGATATTGAAGCCTGGTTTCTCTGTGGTCCCCCTTTCCTTGTTAAGCTTGTAAATGTCAATGTCAAAAAATGTTTGTCTATGTTACCTCCACTCATCGATGTAATGATCTCTGATTCAATAATAATTAATTATATAAATGTTACCTCTTTTGTAATTTATAAAATTAAAGTTATCATAAATATTAGACTTTGTAACATTAATATATATATATATATTTTTTAATATTTCAGAGGACTACGCATGCAACGTCACCATGAAGGGACATAAAGAAATGCGCGGAGAAGACGAATACTTGCAGTTTGATCCGTTAAAAGTTAAATTACGCGTGGGCCAGTCATCCATCTACCTCACCAACCTGTTCGACGGCGACCCGGTACTAGGCCCCGCCACCAATCGCGTAATAAACGAGAACTCACAAGTTTTCCTACAAGAAATAAGTCCGGTCCTAGAACGCTCCCTTGGGGAACTCTTTAGAGAGATGGCTAACAAAATAACTTCTAAATTCACGTACAAAGAGTTATTCCCGTGATGTATTATATCAAAGTGGATTATTTGTGGTTACGAATGTTTCGTAAGAAATTGAAATATTTTATTATTAAGTGAAACTGATGATTGCGACCCGTCGAATCCTTATTTTTAACCGTCATCGGTATTTCTATTTCATTCTATACTTAATATAAACCGAATTTATCCCCTTAAATAAACAAATATTTAAATAAAAAATTCATATAATTTTGTTTTGCAGAAATGTTTCATAAAATTTTCGATCTTCTTATTTTTTTTTTTAATATTATTGTTTCAACGACCACACTTGAATGAAATATAAGATCTCATTATTCGAATTTACAAATTCATCAACAGTAGAATTGTTTTTGAACACATATTATTTGGTGTGATTTTCTGTTGTATCTTATTTCAACTAAAAATATAACATTTTGAAATCTATCTGCCATCAGAAACAAGCTCAATAGAATATTACGTTACGTTGGGTCCACGGAGAAAAGTCCCACATACTCCTTTAATCGAATGGGACAGTGCCAAAAGCATTTACTCGATGTTTAAAAAAGTTAAGTCTGCGTATTGTTCGAATGAAATATGCGAAACATTTTATGTGAAACGAAATTCTATGAACAAATGTCTGTGCTGTAATAAACAACTATAACCATGACTTAGAAAATCGGTCTGGTTATGTAGGATCCAATACATTTATTTATGCTTATTATATTTGGCAATTACAAATTATATTGTAAATTCTTAAAAGATACTGTGTTGTAATTTTCAAATGAGTGGTTTTGTACAAATCATTAGTTTCTCACATAAAACCTAACTGTCTATCGATGGGTCAAATCCATTAAAATGTGATAATAATTTTCTTTATTAGTTCTGTATTTTAAACACGAACGAATTGAGGCTTGATATTTGTAAAAAAAAACAAATATTTTTGATAATGGTTAGATTTAATATTAGGGTGTTTAGACAGTAGCTTACAGTTTAGTTTATTTTATATATAATATCAATTAATTATTGTATAATTGTACATAAAAAATAAAGAATAAGCATATTACATGCCCTTTTCATTTAGAATAAGTTTGCTCTTGCTTGTATATAATTATTAATGAACTTGGCTATGAGCTAAGTAAAATGTATTGAATGATTTTATGAAAGATTTTTAAATTACACATTATTCATAAGTATGGAAGCTTAAATGAAGAAATTGTAGAGCAATTCTACTAATTTGAGCGTAATTATGGAAAAGTAAAGATAAGAATCAATAGCACTTCAACTATAACACTTTATGATGCAGTTCTTGGTCCTAGATCAGAAAATAATATCATCATTGATGGAGTACGTTGCACTTACAATATTGGACTTCAGGTCTACCTGATGGTCTACTATCTATATTACGCTGGCAAATTGCAATTAGTTAAGACTCTATTGAGATGCGATTATTTCACGTTCACGTACATAATTAAGACTTCTTTTATTTAA
The DNA here is from genome assembly GCA_918026875.4 of Diatraea saccharalis. Classification (NCBI taxonomy): domain Eukaryota; kingdom Metazoa; phylum Arthropoda; class Insecta; order Lepidoptera; family Crambidae; genus Diatraea; species Diatraea saccharalis. Next base: position 5,683,957 of record OU893341.1, on the reverse strand, counting down.
CTAATATATTAATAACTCAGAATTCGCATACGATTAAAGAAAAATCGAGACGACATCGGGTAATGTCAGACATTGATATAGACATATAATGTTATATTGTACGGTTTTTTTTAAATTTATCACTCGCAACCTGATCCTTATCATACACTTCATCATCATCTCATTTTATAAATACGATACATACGAATATGGATAATGTTATTATGGTAACTTCAAATGTTGATTTACATATAGAATTGACTGCGTGGCGTGTGATAATTGGCAGTAATTCACTTTTAATGGCAATTCGAATGTCGTATACGAGTAGGTATTAAAAATATACGTATAATTGTGTTCATTTATTTAAGCCTTTACTAAATAAATCGCTTTATTAGCGACTATTTCCCAAGAGTTCGCCCGCGTAAATTATACCCTATGTTATTAGCGTAGGATGTAGCGTCCCGTTGGTGAAAGTATTTGTAAAATCGGACCGGTAGTATCAGGACCAATCTAATGCAAAATAACAATCTCAGTATATAATAATACTCGGTATTATTTCTATTATAAATAATAACGCTTTCACAGTAAAATTTCCTAGAAATATTACCCAACATCACATACATTTTACCTTATATTATGGGAATTTTAAGCAATGCAGGCACAAGTGGTGAGGAAAGAAACAATATAACAAAATTAAGTTTTGCTGTATTTATGCGATCGGAAACCGCCGAGCGAGCCATTCAGCTATAGAGGCAATAAAAGTTACAAGACATTTAGTCTTGTAACTTTGACGACAACAGATTGAAAATTGTGTCATTGTTTTTTCTTCCATCTATAATAAATAAAGGTCTCTCATCTCATCTCAGTAACTCTTAAAAAAATACTGATTCAATTTATGAAATTGCCGTTATTCATGAAATAAATTAAGCGTATATTTTTATTTCTATTAATCAAAGCAAACCAACGGATTGGTAGCTTATTGATGCCCTTCTTGAAGAAATTAGCTGAACGGGAGGAAACAAATTATTCAAAGGCATTTTGGTATGAAGTTATCCAAATTCTGGAAAATGTAGAAGTCTGTAGATGCAAGGTCTGGTGAGTACAGCGTATGACGGAGAACTTCCAACCTTGTAGCTTGGAGACCGTCTTTTGTGTACTACGAGGTCGCGCGTTGTCGTGCAGGAGCAGTGGAGCCGAACGATTGACCAAAGCTGGTTGGAGACGTGCGAGTTTCTCCATCACTGTGTTCAGTTCTTCACAGAACATCTGCAGTAATGCTCGTCCCGTTCGGTAAGAAGCTGTAATGAATTACACCTACGTTAGACTACCAAACAGTGACCATCACTTTTCTAGGGGTAAGGTTTCGTTTAGGGCATTGCTTGGGTGCTGAACCAGGGTCCAACCAACTGACTGAGCGCTTACGATTGTCGAACAGCATCCATTTCTCGTCACAAATGACAATGCAGTTCAGAATTCCTTCATTTGTATGCCTGTTAAGTGCAAGACACGCCTCGACTCGTACTTTGCGCTAGCGATCATTGAGTTCGTGGGGTACCCATTTGTCAAACTTTTTTACCTTGCCAATTTGACGCAAATGGACCAATATTGTTTTGATGCTAATGTCGAAAGCTGCTGCTAATTCAGCCGTAGATTGAGTTTCATCAGCTTCCACAATCGCCTTTAATTCGTCATTGTCGATTAAAGTTTTGGGACGACCACGGGTTCATTTTTCAGGTTAAAATTTTGTAGTGTTCGCTCCGTAAATGTCGTTGATATAACGTGCCGCTTGTGATGCTTTGCTGCCACAACGGTGCTCATACTCCATAATTACTTGAATTTTTAACTTATCCATGACGACAAAAAATGGTCGAATACGCTGAAAACAAAACTCTAACTATTAATGGCGTTTTAAGAAAAAAGAATTTAATGTTTTTAAAATAAAATAAAAGTCAAATAAATATTTAGATTTGAAATGTACGTACGTAAATGTAAGTACGGCAGAACGGCAATTTTATAGGTAAAGACTTATTAATATAAAAAAAGATCGTTAGTTACATCGCGATGCACGCATTATTTTGAATGGCAGAGGCGAGGCCGAGAGTTTTCATTTGCATTATCAAAAAACTTTTTTTTTTCATAAAACAATAATACCTAAATCTAGTTTTTATATTCATGAGGATCATAAGACTTTAATAGGCTTTATGATTACAGAAACAAAATAAAAAAACCCTGAAGCGAGAAATTCTCTTTTAATCTCGTTTTGGTACACTACAATGACGGATTTTGAGTGCAAAAGGAGTGAGAATGTATTTTAGTTGGATTTTTTACTAGTAAAATCGTTAATGGGATTTCTTAAAAAAGTGTCTGTTTGAAATATTTGTAGTGTTTTGTTCAATTGTCTTTGATATCCTTTCCGATTTTCTGTAAATTAAAACGAACTGAATTTCGAACACTAATAATGAGCGTCGTCTATTTTTAGACTTCGTCTTTATTTTAATATTAAGTTTCGAAAATAAGTGTTATTTTATATGTCTTATTCTTATTTTTTGCATTTAGATGTCATAGTTTCCGGACGAGAATTGACAGAAATATGTCAAATATAGTCGCCGTCTAGTGAGTTTTATTTTAGAATGTCTTCCAGTAGTGATAGCAAACTGTTCGTCAATTTACCATCTAATACTTTGCAGTGTTGGTTTTTTGTAGGAGTTTACATGGTTTATGTAGACTCCTACCGGAAAACTATCTTCCGTATACAGTTTAAATTATGTGCAGTAAGTTTTGGAAGAAAAATATAAAAGCATTTATTGCGCAAGTTTGGTAGCTTTCGTTAATGATACAAGTAATGTATATTTTTAAATTCTTTTTTGATAATAATAATCAAACCTGTTATTTAACATAAAAAGCACTAAAACCTTTTTAACCTTTTTAAACCTAAATTTTTATCTCTTAATTCGCTAACTGCATACAACAATCATATTTTTATAAGTAGGTATAAATAGAGTATATATATATGTAATTGTATAGTTATATTCCACTATATATTTATATTGTTTATAGTCGTTTTCTCATTTTAGTATTCATTCTGAGTCTATGTTATCTTCCTATTAACTCGTGATACCACGAAAGATTTTTATTAAACTACGGAACTCTTAATGGGTAAACAAAAAAAATACCATTCAAATTTAATAGAACTCTGATTAGTTCCACTACACCGTATCTAATAGTGTTATTTTTAAAAATTAAGCAAATGAGAACAAAACCTTTACGCAAAAACGTACACCCACAATTAAAATAAAAAGAAAAACATTTTTGTTAATTTCAATGTAAGAATACATTACTAGCACTAATGATTTACATATTTAATTTTTACTAATGATATCCCATCTGATTCTTCCGGGTTAGAGACCACAAGACTTCACGGTATTATTTGTTTATTCAGGTAATAAACAGTCACATACAAACAATTTTGAAGTTAGTTTAGTTATGTTGTTATAACAGCTTTGCTATTATAAGCCTTTTAATAGTTGATCTGTCGACCAGATCAGGTTTCACTTTGACAGATTAATCAGGGATTGAGTAATACAGTAGAGTCGCGGATATCTATGAATAAGAATCAAAAATTGCAAATGCAAAATTTTCATGTTAAATATATTGACAGATTTAACTATCCTATTTTCGGAATACAATAACATCGAATGATAGTAATATACCGAAAAAAAAAATACATCAATGTGAAAGATGAAAACTGTCCGTCAGTTTTAAAAAATCTAATTTAATCAAATAAGTTTGTTGTTTTTAACACAGGTATAGGAGATATAAAGCCTCTTATTCGATATTTAAAAAATATAATATAGTTTATTTTTAAATAACCCATAAAAGTGATACTACCCGCTATATACAACCTTGCAGAGCGCAGTCCGCACTCACTCTTCGTATATTAATTATCGTGTACAGACGTTTGCATTGAAGTAATAGCTGTCCTAAGTATTAATTTTACGCTATTTAAACTATTAAATGCAAGACATCAGAGTAGCTTTATAATATGAATCTGCTAGTAATTATCTGTTTTATCTTACCATTCCATACCTTTTAACTACAATAAGTTAATAAATATTCGTGTTCTTGGGTGATATTCTTTACTTATTGAAGTTATAAAATATTGAATGGTAATATAAAACAGATAATTTTTAGCAGATTCATATTATAAAGTTACTCTGATGTCTTGCAGTTGGCAAAAATAAGTTTACAGTACAATTCCTCCCATTACATGTACATGCATTAATACATACATGAATGCATTGAAAGGATTACATGGTCACAAAATTTTGCACCGCATTTCTTTTCTTTAATAATATATACTATGCTATTTAAATCAAAAACCTTCTCAGTTCAATAGAAATGAAGATTAGAATATTCTACGAGTCTAGGATCATTGTTTACATAAAATCTCATTTAAGGAGAAGCGATATTATATAATCTAAGGGGGAAGCCATTACTATGTTGTCAGAGTTCGTATCGGCAGCGCGCTAAGTATAATTTTTTTTTGACGTTTACGTTTACCATCGATCTTGAGTGCGTTAAAATATTAGCATGGAAATCAGCATAGCGTCTTTAGCGGTAACTACCGAGAACTACCAATCTCGTGAACGCAGAACTACCAATCTCTATACAAATTCTTAACGCGCTCACTAGGGAACGCGTTAACGTTAACATTACACTTGCCATTCTGATCTCCTTTAAAAATAGGTCTTAAGGGATAAATATATCTATGATAAAATACAAAGGAAAAAGTTTTTATTACTTATGTATAGGTACTAATATTATAAAAAGGAAAGATTTGATTGTTTCTTTGTATTAAATAGGCTCCAAAACTATTGGATCGATTTTAAAAATGTTTTATCTATGGAAAGTTACATCTGACACAATTACCGCAAGCGAGGTCGCGGGAAAAACATCTACCTTCAAGATTTTGTTCCATAACATAACTAACACAACGGCAATGTTAACATTGGAAGGAGTCAACTTGGTTCAGTCTGCTACGAGGAGATTGCGGAGAATAAGCAACTCTTGCAAGGGCTGGTCTTAGGATGGGTAACGGTTTCATTATCTCAAGTTTTCCGTGCTTCGAAATCGAAAGTCACGCTAAGCCTGATTTCTGCTTGGTTACGTTACAAACCTGCTCTCCTTATAAAATATTCTTGTGATTCTAACCGTTCCATTTGTAGGGAAGCCCTGTGCCCCATCTGGAGGGACGTTAATGGACTGATGATGCACATACTTAGTGCGTAAATGTCACTGATAGATAATGAAAGATGATGAAAGTGATATATATTTTCGATATGTAAATATAACGATAATATGATAGTCATACGATCAACATCTTTGTTATGTGATTTTTTTTATATGGCAGTGACCACGCAAGTTACAATGAGTTTAATTGTCAGTTGCACAAACGTCCATTAAGGTTTAATGTCGTTTTTAAGCTCTAATGAATGTCAAAATTGTATGGGTAATGTCACATAAACAAATGAAAATTTTAATGGACGTTTGTGCAACTGGCCGTAAAACTTTAAAAAAATTTATTCGCTTAATAGGTAAAAGTTATATTATGGAAATAAAAATTAAGCATTTTTCTTTCTGATAATACTAGATCACAGTACTTATACACATTGGTTGAATATTAGGGACATCTATACCAATATTATTAAGAGGAAAAACTTGATTATTTGTTTGTATCGAATATATGTCAAAACTACTGGACAGATTTTAAAAGTTTTTTTGTCTAAGGAAAGTTACATCATATGCACGTGGCATATGATGAAGCTTAGACAAAAAAACTTAGTTAAGGCTATGATTAACGCGGGCGCGGCCTCACAGAAAACCGACGTGAAGCAACGCTTGCGTTGTGTTTCGTCGTGTGAGTGAGGGTACCGGAGGCCCAACCCCTCCCTAATCCCTTCCCTCTACCCCTATGATCTATGATCATATTCGTCCCTCAAAGGCTGGCAGCGCGCTTGTAGCCCCTTTGGTGTTGCAGGTGTCCATGGGCGACGGTAATCACTTACCATCAGGTGATCCGTCTGCCCGTCTGCCCCCTATCCCATAAAAAAAATTACGAAAAAAGAGCTAATTAAACAATATTTCTCGACTCGAAAAAGGAAATATTTGAATATATTACACCTAATTTGAAGCTATGTTTCAATTTAAAATGACATCTGAGTAAACTTTACAGTAAGGCATCGCAAGCAGGTCGAGGCCGACTAGATACTACCTACCTAAAGTCTAATCTCTAAAGCATCAATTTACAAACGAAAAATTCACAAGTGTGTTTATTATAATGAAAAATATCTTGTGTCGTTCACGATTGCGTTTAAAAAATATTATTCATCATTTAACAGTTGGTAAAGAAAGGAAACTAATCTTTGGGTCATCAACATCAAAGTACGAAACTTTATGCATATGTTGTAAGTGAATTTTAACATCAATTATGGTGACATCGACATTAATATTTTGTAAAAATACACTGTCGAACGCAGCGTTGACCACAGCGCTATCCCGATTAACATTTCCAATAAAATACACTCTTTATTAACTTTTGAAATAGATTTTATTTATTATAACCTCCAATTCTACGAGAGCGCTGTATCTGCTCTGTATTTTTTTTAGAATAGCATTACAGGTTACTATTATACGCTGATGAATATCGGTGTATCATGAGTGTACTAAAACTTAATTCCAGTGTTTTTGATTTAATGTATGTACAAAACAAGATATTGACAGTCTTATCAGTGAGAGAAAGAGAAAGAGAGATTTATTAAGTTTGCACAAACTGTAACTATATTCACATAAAATAGACAAAAAGTTATGAGATAATATAACCCGAGATTATATAGGACTCGAGAGCAGTCATCCGAATTGCGAAAGTTCGTGGATTCGAGTTTCATCTCAGATTACATGGGGCTGGTGAATGTATTAAGCATTTTTCATTAAGAATAATTTCCAGTACAGCATTGTGAATGCAAAATTTATCAAATATATATATAAAAAAAATAATTGATAATTTTTTGATTTAATGTATCAAGGCCGGAACAAAAAACCCGACGGCAGTCGCGGCTTAGCATATTAGACTGCAATTGCAGCCGAAGATAACGTATTTTTGAAAACAATCGGCCACCCGATGAAAGTTGCTTAGATTCCATAGAAGAGTCCACCTCCACAATCACAGGTCGAACGTGATAATCACAACGTTATACTACACCGAATCTCAATTGACAAATTAGTCAAAAAATGTTTTGGTAAATATCAACATTTTAGTTTTTCAGGCTTTGATTTGGTCATCATCATCATATCAGCCGGAAAACATCCACTCAAATCCAGCAAGGAGTCCAAAGTTGATCCTCAGCGTAATGCGCTTCATATACTTATCTGCCAAACAAACCATTATCTTTCATGCATCTAACATTGAAACTATTATAAGATATTAAATCACCAAATCCATTTTAACTATGCAAATCTAAGTACCTATTATTTTCCAAGACAATACCCCAAAACGCATGCATGCATACGAATAATTGTTGTTTTGTCCGGATATTGCATTCTTATTGTAGTTTGTCCAATCATTACAGCTGTAGATATATGTTTGACATACTTAGTGCGTAAATGTCACTGATAGATCTATAAATGTTCGATGGCATTTGTCAGTTTAAGACTCCGTTGGTGCAACCAATATTTAAGACGAGCATGAGCTAATTGATGATAATTCTGATGGCTGGCACTAACGAGAAATCGTGTGAAACTGCATTACTCACTTGACTATTGTGTCACTGTCAAAAATAAATAGTCCTTATTAATTAGTGCAGCAAAGTTCCTCGACCTGTTACATAAAAATGTCGCGGAGCATGGGTGCGCGTGCTTACATAAACACTGCAACAGAATTATCTCATTTCGACCGCCAACAGATCGAGAGCTAATTGTGACGTAATACTAATCATAGCCGTAAAGTGCCGGTAATTATACGCCTGCAACTAGTGTTAACTGTAACAATATTGTTTACGTTTCCGCGTCACTCTCGATTTTGGGCAGAAATCTGTTCTATCGTATTGTAGAGAACTGTGTTTGCTAACATATTATCTGAATGATATAATATTATATCCGAAAACGCTTGAATATCAAGTATTATACACGATATTTAGTATGTTTGTGTTATGAAAAACTGTTCAAGAATATGCTGAACCAGAAAATCATGGGGTTTAGAGGAGTATATCTTGGGTTGAGACAACTCAAAAATTTGAGTGAGTTTTACTCAGTACAATATTCAAATACTCGGTCATCATACGCATCTATCCAACATAACAGATTCAAAAAAGTTTCGGGGGTGAGCCGCTAGACAACTTTAGCTTTTTTTTTTGCTGAATCAACAGTGGTTACGCTCGTGCCATGTAAACAAATGTATTGTCAGATCTCCACATTAGTTTTTTGAGTGTCTTAGTTTAGATCTAGGTGTGCGATATACTAAAAAAAATCACGACAAAAAGCTTGTAGGTAATAATATTATAACATCAAAAGTACATTTATAAATAGACCATTGTAAAGTCGAAACAATAATCAAATTTAACAATTAACTTGTGCGAGAGTAAAAGAATATGGAAGTAAATAGAATTGTAGAACTTATATTATGAAAGACAAAGATTCATAAGAGAAATATACGAAGATAAGAACAAATGAATACTCATCTTGTAGAATGAATACAATCCGCTGAGAAATGCATTCCGCATACCCGCTTTACCCTGCGCGAGCTCCACGGGTTATGTGGGACTCTCCCCTGCGGACCAACCCCAGAATGGGACTGGTCAAAGAGCAGAGGCCTACCCACTAAAACTCAGCGATGTCCCTCACTGCGGAGGATCAGCGCGCGGGTAACGGTCCCCAACGGGACCACTTCCCGCGCATGCCGTCCCCGCTCGACCCACCCCTTAACAGGGCGAGTCCCGTCTCGGGTTAGGGAAGGGCTCAGGAACATTCGAGTCCAACCCCAGACAGGACAAGGAGCGTGCAATGCCTGGCGAGCGCGCTAACCCGCCAGACTTGCCCCCTGTCAAAGGCAGGAGATGCGCAACTTGAGCATCTCCCACCCTTGCCCGTCTAAGAGAGGGAATTCACACGGGCTGAACCCTCGTGAATCCCTCACCCCGATAGCCCCGGATACCAATGTCCAGCCCAGCGTGCACCGAACCAGTCACCGGTATTCCGTTCCTTAGTCGCGCTCTGATAGTGGCCCCGCCGAGTCCATAAATATTTTGTGCAACTTCAGCACAGTTGCATTCAAACGAAGACTAGTTACAAGATTTCAATGAATATTTAATTAACTATTTCTACACGCTCGGTTAACTATTGGTAATAAGAAATATTTCACTAAGCATCGTTTTGATTATTCTGTATAATTTGATTCGTATACTTTCTGTTTTCAAAAAAGAGCCTTTCAATAACCATAAATAATTTTAAAACACTACATATTTTCCTTGACAATAAATGTACGAATTTACAAGAAATCGTGTGATATTTAAGATTCTTTTATAATTTCAGCTGGAATAACTGTGATAGCCAAAGGTATCGCTAAGCCGTTAGAAAAGGAAGGTGTAGAGTACCTACAGGCTGAGAAGGTGATCACAAGAGTTAAAATTGGTCACGGACAAGTGGCAATTGATGACACGGAACGGCCAGTTGCAGGTGATAATAGAAAAAAATTTAAGACATTGACAACTGCTTAAAAATATCCAAAACATTTCGGTATAGTCATTTTGAGCTCATCAGGTTAGGATTTATTCTCTCCTTCTAAAGTTTTCACAATCTTATATATTAAATGCTGAATGTCATTCCTTCCAGTGTACACTACGTTCAAATGTCATGTTCGAATAATTTCAAAATGCAACCACAAAGGCATAACTAAAATTATGATAATAAAAATATCTCATAATAAGAGCCCTGTTATTACAATTGATTGCAAAACAGTCTTGATTATTATCCAACGTCGTTTTTAAGAAAATTTATTCCGACCATGTCCGTAACTTCTTGCAATATTAGCCGTTACGCTTTGATAATAACTTCTCAACAACCATAAAAATTTATTAGATTTGCTAAGAGAGAAATGTAGTTCTTGGACATTTCATTAAAATATCTAAGATTGACAAACTATGATAATCGATACTGGCATGGTTGTGTTTTACTTTTTTATAAGAAATAATAATAATTAATAGGAAATGATAAAATAGTCAAAGGGAGAACTCGAGAGTTAGGGAGACATGTTACCAATTTATAGAATATTATTCCTAATATGGTATACTCAAATTACTTCCTAAATTATTTTTCATGAACAATCGAATCTGCAAGCAGATTTGCTGGACCTATTAACAATTTACAAATTTTTCCCACTTAGAAACAGATTAAGAAGGAATTTCGTTATTCCGTATTAGAGACACAATTTGATATTGGGTTACTTTCTTCTAATTGTAGGCATATCAATATAATTTTGTTGAGGAGTTTTTTGCTGACCATAGCTGTATGTATTTAATGTATATACATTAAGAAAATTATATGATTTGTTTTTTGCAGCCGTGTCAGCCGCAACATTCTTCAACGCTAGTCCAGGTGTCGTTTTGGATATCTTGAATCCTCTTATCGAGGAGACGAGTGCAGCTGTAATAAAAGCCTTCATCAACAAAGTTTTGGGAGCCATACCCCTAAAAGAAGTCCTAACTGACAAAAAGTAATAAAAAAAAGTATACCTAATATAGTTCCTTGTGAAATCCTAGTGTTATGTTCTGCACAAAGATGAACTATTGGTGTCATTTAAAGCTAAAGTGGTGTAATGTAAAATAAGTGTTTATAATAATTTTCTTTGTCAAGAAATATCTAGGTTGTGATATACTGCTACTTATAATATGTTTAATAAGTGGTACTTGGTAGACTTTTATGTAAACTTTCTTAAAATTAACGGATTGTTATTAAGTGATCTTCTTAAATATATATTAATAACATGCCGCTAATGTTGATGGGAACATAAAATCCATTTTCTTTTCCCTAAAATTAAACCTTATTTTAGAAAACTTCATGCATATTTTCATGTTATCTCGTTTAATTTGACATAAGCTCATTTGAAATCAATTGTTTTGTCACCAAAGATACTATATGTACCTGTTTTTCTATGCATATGTATATACTATATAAATTATTGTAAATTATAAGGTTTAGATATCATAAAATTTCATATACGTATCGGTCTTTCATTGATTTAACCTTTTATATAAGAATTTTCCATTAGTATTAATGTTGATTAAAAAGCCTAAAAAAAGTATCAGTCCCATCCCATCCCATCTCGGGCACTCGGGACTTATGATTAAGCATAATGCAAAATTGATCAAATAAAAATAACTCTCCATTTTTAAGCCTTAGAATAAGCAATAAAAATGGTTTTTCATATACGTAGAAGCTACTTAAATATACCGTGAATCGCGAATACGGGATGGCATTAAGTATAGAATAATAGGGGATACGTTCAAAAGTTCCTAAATATAAGCAATATGTATGTCAAAATATATAAAATTGAGGTAAGATTATTGAAGAAGTACCAATTAAAATCAATCCTTATTGTCAGCTTAAAATAAGTTTTTTTTTAATTTTATCAATTATCTTTATATCCAGTATTTAAAGATCTTTAATTTTAGATTCATAACTAAGTAATCGTAGCGTTTATAATGTAGCTTTTTTTTTAAGTATTTCATGAATGCTACAACGAAGCAAAAATTATAAGGCGTTGTAAAAGCCACCCTGACATATACCCGAAGTATTTAAAAGATGGCGATGCGTTAATAAACGACACTGAATTCCTTTATGTCACCGATTAAATCCGCGAATACGCAGATTTTAGCCGCGAGTACAGAAATTCGGGTACAAATTTTTCACCGACAAATAATGAAAACGCCAATAATGTAACCGTGAATAAGGAGCTTCTACTGTACATATTTGCATTGATAAAAAACTGACTACCCTGGAAGTTAACAAACATACACGCATAAGCGAGTATAAACATGACCTAAAATGTGTTTATTTATTGTTGAATAAGTCAGGGTTCCAACAATTATTACAACGGACATTACCAACTAGAGGTGAAACATTAACATTCCGAGTAATAATGTTTTTTATGTTGATATCTTGAACTTGGTGATTAAAAAGTCTTTATTATATAATAGTTAAATTATATATTAATTTTTATGATTGAACTAATCGGTTATTTTTTAAATAACATTGAATGTATGAACATTATACATAGTATATAAAGATTAATTATAAATGATTTAGCAGTACTGGCGTTATATATATAAATAATAATATAGATGCCCACTGTTTGCTTAGTAAGCTTTAGTTGTTATTTATATAGCATTTCGGCTTATCATATTAGCAATACGTTATTAGTAGCTTTGCTTTAATAAAGGTAATATATTTCATGAATCAATTTCATAAAAAGTATTAAAAGCCTTTAAAGGTGGCTCGGCTTTGGTCTATGAGGTTCCAGAAAACAAAACAATTGTGAATTTTTATAAATTATTATCTTACACAATATTATACAAAGCCTTTGATAAGTAGAGTCTTTCGTACTTTGCCATATTCAATTCTAGTTGTCCTATAACCAGCATAACCTCGCGGTTAAAATCCGCATATGGTGATGTTAACTACCTGTATAGACCTTTTATAAAGGCAAAATTCTTTATTTAACATCTTAGAACTAGTTATAACCTGAACCAAAGTAAGCAGTTTAGTAAAATGTGGAGTTTCATTAGCTTTTTATTTATTGGGATTTGTGTTGGTGACGCTTTTGGACGAAAACTTTCAAATAATTCTACGTATGGAGAAAGTAATGCAGGGGAGATAAGTAAGTATACTTCATTTTTAATGTCAGAAGATCTAATGACCGTGTTTTTGATCAATGAGATAAGTGAAATGAGTTTCATTTGAAAATTGTAGTTATTTATATATCATACAAAAGTTTAATACCACAAAACTTTTTAAAGATACCGAATTATATTCAGAGAAGTCATTATAAAGCATAATATTTAGTGGAAATCGAAAACAAATTCGTTTTCTCAAGGCTAATATATTGTGCCTCGTATTTGAATCACTAAATGAAAATCACTTAACTATTATTATGTAATAATAAAACTATATAATAATATATTAGAACAAATCATAAAAAATCAACAATTAATATATCTAATCATAAATGAAGCAACTTTTAAACGGTTTCATCATGGACCCTTTACCGGTTCCGTATTAATATAAGACTAAGGAGTTGATTGTCTTTTTAATTAAGAGATTGTTTTTATAAACCAGTATACTATGTGAAACATTCACAATACAACATTTTTATATTTCATGGCCACGTTGACATTTATTAAATTAAATAATTTTAAAAATAGATTTAACTTATTTATTTACCTCTGGCTGCAGGTACAGTTCCAAATTTGGGAGTCTTGTCTGAGAAGAACTGGCGAAACAAACTCAGATAAGAAAAGTGAATTGCTCCCTTTGATTTAATATTTACAGATTGAACTAACTGGATCTTTTGGTTTTGCAATGTGTGATCTGGATTGAGATTTTATTTTACTAATTACTGGATCGCAAGCCGGTGGTATATGCCAACCTTCATCTGTATTAAAATTCGGATATTTTTTTTATTTCAGTAGCCTCGCGATGAATTTTTGGTCAGCCGCAAGTATTTTTGGATTGTCAAATCTTATGTAATGCTAGGGTCCTCGTGTTCACACACTGCAGATTTATTTTCGCTCTTAAAAGTTTTCATTTATGGATAGTTCCAAATCAATATATAATCAGTTTTCCTGCATTGCATCGCCTAAGTACAATATTCTTAATTTAGATTGGTTATAGATTAGGTTAGGTTAGGTTAGATGGCTCCAATTTTCTACACATAGACGCTTTAGTTGGTCTATTGTACGTTAATTTTGTTTGTATTATTATGTAGCTTGGTAGTTTTAAAGATACGCAATGAATTATAAAAAAAATATACCAGGAATTTTTCATAGGTAAGCCAACGATATGTCACTACAGCGATCCTAATGTCGCTGATTGTATCCGCCGTATGGCTGAACAAGCGAAAAACGTGCTGGCGGCCGGGGTACCATCGTTAGGTGTGCAATCGTTGGAACCTTTGAGGGTGCCAAGCATAAGACTACGGCAACACAACATGCCGAGAAACAAGTTCAAATATGACGCTTGGCTGTCGGATTTGACGGTCAGAGGACTAACCAATTACAGCTTTAATAATTTAGAGTTAGTATGACTTTATTTTCTTAAAATATTAATGGAATTTTTCTGGGCACTTTATTACGCTCACAACATCGGTAATTCTTGAAAATAGCTATGCAAATACACTTCCTTTAATTCCTTCAGCCTATTTATGTGCTCACTGCTGGGGTACAGGCCTTCAGGCCGGCATGGAATGGAATCGAATAGGGAAAACGGGCCATGGCCCACCACAACAGTCCAGTTATCATTGATGGATGTTAACAGCTGCAGATGCAGCCAAAACCAATGGCTTAACATACCTTCCGAAGCACAGAAGAGCTCGAGATAATAAATTTTTGTTCATTCATTCTATGTTCTGTTCTTGCTTAAGTTATTTAACAACCTTATCAGAGACCGTGTGCCCTAACCACTGCGCTAATGAGCTCCTCCTCGTTGACGTCTATTAATAAATATCCCACCTAAAACATTTTCATGTAAAATGTTGCCAAGACCACATCATATGGCTCGCACTGTCAAAAAGTTTTCAGACCTTATGTAGGCCCAAGCTTCTCACATTATTTATTAAAATACAATAAAGATATGAATATTAAACAACCGCACATACATCGCTCAGATTCCAAGATGAGTAGCATACGGGGTAAGGTATCACAACACCCAGATCAGAGACAATATAGAAAAGTTCTTTTTAACGTTGACCCGACTAGGAACCCGGGACCTCATAGACGACGACAATTGGAAACCGGTGCAATACTTTTCTTTTACATATCTACTTATAACAGACTAATAGTTCTTGTAAATGGCCATGTCACTTCTTTTGAAGTGCCTTTACGAAACGTAACGAAACCTGCACAATAACAAAGGCTTGAAATTTTTCCTCAGCGTATTCCCAGAAGACCTGAAAGTGACCGGCAACATAAGCCTACCTCGGTTGGAAGTAACAGGCGAATACGTGGTCTTGGGGCAATTCCAGATGCTGCCAGTGGAATCCACTGGGAAACTTTCAGCCAATTTCAGTAAATATTTACTAAAACTAATTATGATGTAAAACGTGTAAATGACAAACTTGATACCATTAGATACCAGTCAACCGGTTTCTTATGTGAGAGAAAACAATAAAATTACGATTAATATAGATTGATACTAATAGGTAATATACTAAGGAAAACTGGAAAAATATATTAATTTGATCAACACATATGCTATAATGTATAATAATATTATAAAAAAAAAAGATTTGATTGTTTGTTTGTAATAATAAGGTACCGAAACTACTGGACTGATTTTTTAAACAATCACATACGGGAAGCTACATCATATGCGTTTGACATCGGCCAATTTACGCGGGCGAATTCGCGGGAAAACAGTTAGCATATTATAAATAGGTACAAAAATGCACATTTTAGCTTACTATAATGTACTTATATATCTAAAGACATATATGTATATAAGATTTTTAAATATTTAAATTAATTGTTTATATGCAAAGTTATTAACAATAGTTTCTCACATTCTATAGTATGCAAATATTTTTATTTTAAAATGGCATTACATGAAAACAGAGAATAATGTTTCAGTAAAGATGATGTCAATAATTAATAATTAACCATTCAACCATAGTAATCTATTTACAATTATATAATTACAAATGTCAAATTAAATCAGTGGGTTGCCAAATTATTAGGGACAGTCACATTTTTTTCAATTTGTTATTTTAAGTGCACTTGAATGCTGCTTGAAGAGTGCAAGTTATGTGGGAATGTATTTTTTTACGATTGGCATATTTCTATGTTTCAAATTATAAGTGTTTGTTGGGTGATAAGTGGTATAATTGGTTATTTTTAAAAATATTGATGACTGGAGGGACGCAGAGCGCTATAGACGCGAAACAGTGAAAGACGTATTCGAATATATTGAACCAAGTTATTTAAATATTTGTTGTGAAAAATATTAAAAATGTGAGTATTATGAATTGTTTGTTATTTTTATTAATAAATAACATTTTTTTTGGTGAAAAAAAAAATATTTTTAATATTTTCGGCTTCCAGTATGGGTCGCGGGTGCGATTTGTCTCCTAGAAAAAAATCCGAAGTCAAAACTTTACTCCAGCACACAAATCATTCACAAAGGAAGATAGCAACACTTGCTGGAGTTTCCAAGTCGGCAGTAAATAAAATTAAAAAAAAATTGGAACAAAATCAACCACTTTCGCCAAAACGTAAAGGTCATAGTGGAAGAAAAAGAATTACAACTCCGCGATCTGACAGGGTGATTCGGGATATTTGTCTGGGAAACAGAAAAAAAAGTGCTGGTCTTTTAACCCAGTTAGTTCAAGAGTCAGGAATACAAGTTTCCAAGAGAACGGTGCAGCGGAGATTGGCAGAAGAAGGATTGTTAGGTCATCGCCCCGTCAAAAAACCTCGCTTAACTGAAGCGATGAAAAAAAATCGTCTTGTCTGGGCTAAGGAACACCGACAAAAGACTATTGAGGACTGGAACAAGGTTGGTTTTGACTTTTACTGTAATTTCTCGATATGTAAAATAATATTTTTTGTCCAAAAAAATAAAAATCTTTCCTTACTTAGGTGTGTTTCTCTGACGAGTCGACGTTTGAGATTTTGGCTGACAAAAGCAGTTTTGTCAGGCGACGCCCAGGAGAAAAATACCATCCTGACTGTATCGTGGAGAAAGTGAAACACCCCGTCAAAATAATGGTGTGGTCTGTAATAAGTGCCAAAGGGGTTGGACGCCTCTATATTGTCCAGGGTACCATGAGACAAGACCAGTACAGACAAGTTTTACATACTCGCCTGTTGCCACAACTGGAAGAATGGTTCCCTAATGGAGAAGAATTCATGTTTATGCATGATTCAGCTCCATGTCATAAAGCTAGAAGCATTACCAAGTTTCTAGCAGACAATAATATCCCAGTTTTAGCCTGGCCTGGCAATTCTCCAGACATGAACCCCATTGAGAACTTGTGGGAGATTACCAAGGCGGAAATTGCCAAAGAAATTATTACTACCAAGGTAAAATTGATAAAAAAGTTAATAAATGTCTGGCACCACAATCCAAAAATAAAAGAAAGTGCCAAACAATGCATTGCAAGCATGCCTAAACGTATACAGGCACTCATTGACGCAAAAGGAAATGTCACCAAATACTAATAACTAAGAAATAACACAGGTTTTTTATTTATTTTGAATTTATTTTTATTTCTTTATTTTTTAATCAATTTGTGAATAGTTGTGAATTAATATTAAAATATATTTTTAAATTAAAACCTTATCACTCTATTTATTCCCAATTAAAACGGTACGAAAACGTAATTTTGTGATGCCACATGAATAGGACAAGTGCATTTTCCTTTGCTCTTTAAAATATGAATCAAAATAAATATCTAGAAATAAAAAGTATTTAAATCTTAAGACATGCCACGTTTAACTATGTTTACAGTATTGAACACCAAAAACACTCAACGAGGCGCTCGCAACAATTCCTATAGTCAATGTGTCGCGCCACTTGAATGTTCATGACCATTAAATAAAACATAATATATATTATTATCAAATTTTATTATTAACATTTTTTATTGATTAACTATCAATGCCTTTTCCATTCTTTTGAATTAAATATAAAATACGGGATGGTATTGAGTCGTATAGTTTTCTTATAAATGTAATTGGTAATTTGCTCCAACACTTAATTATACCTTCCTTGAGCTCGTGCTTGGTGTCATACTGTTTACTGTTCTTATAAACTTCACGTGACAGCCATCCTCACACATTTTCAATTATGTTCAGGTCGGGGGAGAGTGATGGCCGATCGAGAATATTTATATTATTTTGTAGAAACCACTCGCGAACGTTACGTGCACTATGAATACTAGCATTATCATGTTGAAAAATAAAACCTTCATTCCCTATTGCACTGCTAATTCTTATTCTGCAGAATGCTTATTCTGCAGAAGTTTGATGAAACTTTTAGAGCTTTGTCTACCTTCTATTACCACTAAACTAATCGGTCCATTATATGATATTGCACCCCAGATCATTACTGACCTTGGATATTTTCCAAAATTAAATCTTTTATTTCTCTTCTTTTATGAAAATTACAAGGAGAACACATGAAGTCATAAGCCGCACGCACTTTAATCCCAGACAAAAATCGCTATCTCGCCTTTCTTTCATCCGTCCTTCTATTTCCCATTTCATTGATTTGTTTAACATTCCAAATATAATTGTACTGAATAACTTTAATTGCACAGGAGTGCCGGAGTATGGGGTACCACCTTGTGAGCCTCTCATGGTGCCATCTTTGTCCGTTCAGCAGTCCACCGGACCCATAACTGTGACGTCATCGTACTCTGACGTCATTGTGCGAGGCCCCTCCACAATGGATGTCCGAGATGTACAGTAAGTCCTTAATATTTTATATTAGATAGGATTTTAGAAGATGAAGAAGAGTTATAAGAAATAAACTAGTTCGAGAGATTTTTAAGTTTTACCTCCATGGTCGAGTGGCTCTCACGCCGGTATCGACTTAAGAGAGGTTTTACTATACAGGTAATTTTAAATACAATTTAAATTTAAATAAAATTGTCATATTAGTATTATTTAAACACAAATCTCGTATGACTTATTATGGTTACTGATCAAGATAAAATTTGGGACGTATAATTGTATGCATATTTCCCTACAGATTAAATAGAGATTTCCAAGTCTATGCAGAAGTCACAGATATATTTAAAAAATGTATGTTATTAAAAAATGCATTTACATAAACTTTCAGTGTTATAGGAGCCACTATAATTAGACGCACATAAAAAAAAACATAATATTTAACATTCTACTCTGAAAACTGGTTTCAACAAGAGTATTCCTATGGAGGGGATCTGTCTTATCAAAATCTCCTCCTTCCACCGAAATAAATACTCTAGATGCAGAAGTTTCGCCCCTTTAATTTACACATTACATTAGACCTCGACGTGAAACGCCGATCTAGATTTATCTACACACTAAAACGAATCATCACAATTAAAAATAAAATACGAACACATAGAACTAAGAAAAAATATATATAACAAACTTTTATTTTTCAGTGTGGACGCTAAAAATCATAGGGTAGTAGCAAAGATATTTATTCCCAAACTGACGATGAAAGGCCATTACAACTTGGCCGGTCAGCTCCTGATGTTACCCATCGAAGGAGAAGGAAAATTCTCAGCTAAATATGGTAATATATTTTTACGATTTGATAGCAGAATCAAAGTTAATATTCAATCATAATTTCGCAACTTTTGTCATCTAAAAATAATTTATATGGAAATTTAAATTATTTCAACAGCTACATAGGATAGAGACCCGGCTTGACCAGGCATATATGACTTAAGGTGTAACTTATTTATTGCTTTACCGTTCACAGTTTTTTATATTTTGAATTGTTGCAAAGCTTATAAATTGCTGAGCTCGTAGGCTCGTAGGCGTAGTGGATAAGCGCCGCGGCCCGCGATCGTAATCGTTAAGCAACTTTCGCAAGGGTCGGTCACGGGATGGGTGACCAAAAATTATTATCTCGAGCTACTCCGTGCTTCGGAAGGCATGTTAAGCCGTTGGTCCCGGCTGCATTTGCAGTCGTTAAAAGGGCTGGTGGTGATGTGATGTTATAAATTGCTAACTGTGATGTATGAGAGTTCAGTTTTTCGTAACTCTTAAAATTGCCGTAATCAGGTCCTTATCTTAAAATGGCCAAGTATTTAGATTTGAGGAGAATCTCTATAAAAAAAATTAAGTTAAAGCTACATAGACATGCGATAGTCTTCATTATGCAATTTGCTTAGTATGCAATAATGCAAAGTACCGAAATTGTAATTATTTGACAACTGGCTATGTTTCCGTGACTTCACCCACGTAAACTATAGCCTATGTTACCCACATATGATGTAGCTTCTTGTAGGTGAAAGGATTTTAATGATCAGATCAGTATTTAAGAAGTATTATTAATGTACGATTTAAGGTGTTACCATCTCTGTGTGCCCGGCTTCGAATTTCATTCGGGTCAATGTAGAAAATGAACTGTTCTATATCGTCTCGGGTCTGGATGCTGTTGTACCTTGGTTGTCTCAGATACTCCATTATAAGGGGGCTTTGGAATCTGAGCAATGTATTTGATGTTGTCTAATATTTATTTATATATTTCCATTAGGTGACATTAATGTCAACGTAACCATCGGTCTGGGACGACATCCGCATCCTGATGGTGAAGACACCTTGACCTGCGAGCATCTAGACGTGAAATTCCAAGTCGGTTACGCATCCGTGGAGCTCGAGAATCTCTTTGGTGGAGAGAATGACTTGGGTGAGATTTTTGATATTATTTAATCATTTTGTAATGTTTTCCAATAATTTTAGTCCTTTACATTATAATTACACCATCCTTTACATCATATTTCGAAGATTCAAGACTACAAAATCCTAGTATCTAGTTTGGATTTGTTGGAAATATGCATTTAAGGATTATTTTTATTATATTATAGTGTATAAGTGAACAATTGCCCAGATATAAACTTAGGTTTTGTCTTATGGAAATCAAAAATAACTATGGTATTACAACTGTAGACCCGAAATGATATAAAAATAACTGTTTTCCACATTGACTAAGTTAGACTCTCGGTATACTTAACGAGAATAACTTAAAAACTCTTTCACTTCAGGTGCGGCAATGAACAAATACCTCAACGAGAACTGGCAAAAGCTAGCTGAGGAGCTGCAGACGCCCATGGAGGATGCTCTACACGACTTTTTGAAGCCACTAGCAGACCACGCCTTCGCCACACTCAAAGCCGATGATATACTATTACCGTGATATTTGTTATTTATAGTTAAGTTGCAAGAGTCGCACTAATATCAGAACATATAGTAAACATGGTTAGGCCATTGTAACCAACGAATGGTTTAAGGTCCAGTAAAAGGTTAAGTTAAATTGCTACAAAAAATTATATGAGGTCCTAAATTATTTTTTTATTTTATTTTGTATATAATTTAAAGTATTATGCATTTTATAAGCATGTAATTACATATAAGTTATTAATAAATGTATTATTTATTTATTCTTAATATTTGTTTACGTTATGCTTCAGAACTACAATACCCTGAACAAAACTTTTAAAGCAAATTGAGTAATATGTCTATAATTAAGTATATAATAAAAACACCACAGTCAATAAGAATTGTGTTTATTTTAAGTATTAACACAATATAATTAACTCAACTTTCCTTGACTTTGTTTCATATCATTATAGTCAATTAGGTTGTTATATATTTTACACACAACAATACACCTACAACATAATTATTAATTTTTAAACATAAACTTCCTTGAAGTTTATCATAAACCACATTTTTTACACTTCTAATAACTAAGCTTAAAATTAAAACTACGTATGATTTGTAAATTATACAAATAAATAAAGCTTAAACCATTTATAAAGTAGATTTTTGTATTTAAATTTTTATCTCACAAACATACATGACGCCTTAATTTTGCAGTACGTCAGTAAACGATTTAGAAGTACGCATAAGGTTGATGACAAAGCGAAACTGATTAAGATGGAGTCTATATTAAAATTAATTAGCAAAATAAACATGAGAAAGACTTTTTGGGTTTTACATAAAAATTGTGATTTTTTTAACTAATTCAATAAATGTTGCTTAAAGATTTAAAGTATCTTAACGCAGAAACTAAAAAGCATTACTAGTAATAATAAGTCTCAGAATCATACAATACCCCATTAAAAAAACGTATTTACCCATAATTTATTTACAGTCGAGTCAAAACAAGATATTAACTACTTGTCACGGGTTTCTTCTTTCTCACGGAATATCCATTTCCAAATACATATATTCGGCATAACCTTCGTTCGACAATTACTTATAAAAGTTTATGCCAAGTGTGTTATGGTATAAAAATTATACGTATTTTGCACATCAATTGGTAATTAATAATTAGCAATTGGCTGAACACTTGTATATTTAAATTTAAAATGATATACTATTAAATTATAGAATTTGTTTTGACATAATTTCGTTAAGCATCGTGTCCTGTGTTCAACGAGATAAACACAAAAACCTTTTTTTATTGAATTAAATAAAATCAAAAACATTGGTATTACAACTTCAGAAAAAAATTAAATGCTCAAAGCATACAGTTTTTGTCACTATCTCTAAGATTTCAATCACTTTAAAAAAGTCCAGTCCAACAGCAAAAGTCAATTCATCGAACTTGATGCTTTTCCAGAAGGCATACAAAATCCTTTTAACAATTATCTTGAGAAAGTGTAAAACAATGATGTATAAAGGAGAACATCTTATTCAAACGTCAGTACGAAACATAAGCACGAAATTCAGAAATAGGAAAAATTACGCATTTTTTTTATTTCTAGCTTTAAACCTATTCTCAAAATCTGATTTACCCGCATAATGACCTATGCACAAGGCAATGATGACTGTGTAATCCACAAGATCTAAAATTTTAAAGGGGGTAAAGTAGGTAGTCTCTTATCCAGGTTTTAAGGTTTTAGCCACACATCCATTGGGACGTTGGTGAAGGCGGCATTCACGAACGCTTGGAAATGTTTTGCGATAGCAATGGATGCAGCTGGTCGCATCTCGTCTATGATCTCTGCTGCATTGTTGTTCAAGAACTGGTTCATCGCTTCACCTGTAAATGAAATGTGTTGTAAAGGTATCATGAGGTCGAATAAGAGATACTGCAATAAGCTCAAATATATATTTCAAATATGAACTACATCAGTTCGTTATGAAAAAATGAATGACACTAAAAATGATCAGGGACATAAAGAAGGTTAACCTAGGAACAGTGGTAATTTACTCTATTTAAAAAGTACTTGTACATTTTTATTTAAAAAGCACCGAAAAAAATATTGACAAAAGATGTAGTCTTTGAATAAAAAATATTTTTTATAACCAAAACAAAACAGAAATCTTAAAGGATATCAATCAGACAAATAGCGTCATGTATACATGGCCACACTGTTAGCTGCACTGTTTGACTCATTACAACAAACAGACCCTTATTTGAGAGCGTCTGCAGAATATGTGTATTCGGTTTATTTTTAATCTTCGCAAATATGACCATGTGTCGCATTACCGCTCAAAACTTAACTGGCTCCCTATTCGCCGGCGCAGGGACTTACACACGCTTACGCTTCTTTATTCTGTTCTTTTCTTGCCCATGTCTCCACCCTACTTTAAAATTTTTTTTTCCTTTCGCAACTCCTCATCCAGATCACAGTGTATTCTGCGGTCTACCTCAAACCTGAAACTTGATATCCCTCCTCACTCCTCTGTCTTCCTATCCTATTCTTTTTCTGTTCAAGCTGTTCGGCTTTGGAACTCGTTACCAGAAAATATTAGGAAGGCTCGCACTTTGCGATCTTTCGTCGCAGAAGTAAAATGTCACTTTCTCTCCAACTTTTAACTCTCTCTCTTTCGTGTACATTATATATTTTTCTCTTTATGTATATCTATTTAATTCCTGTCGCTATTGCACCTACTCCCCGTCATCATTCATTACTGTTTATCTATGTTTTCTATGCTACCATTGGTTGCCTGGAAGAGATTGCTGTATAGCAATAAGGCCGCCTTTTATACTGTCTAATCTTTTTTCTTTCTTTGTATTAAACATGGGCTTAATAACATTAGTTTTGCAAGCTCAACATTCTCCTATTGTTGGCCAACTCTATCCATAATAATTTGAGGTAGATACATAAGATTGTCGGTATAATGCTACCGCTTTGAATAGGACTGTTGGAAGGCTGTATTACTTGGGAATTACGTACGTTAAGTTCGTTACGAAAATATTGTGTCATTGTTTACAGTCACCGGTAGATATTGCGAAGTCTATGATCGTTGGAAAGAGATAGGTTTACGGTTAATAAACCGATAAAGACAAATATTAGAGGCATCGTTGTTGAGATTCCAAACAAATAGTTAAAGCTTTTGTATTATGAAAATCTGATATAAAGGTATCAAACCTACATTATGGAAAAGTTTATTTTGTAGCCCTATAAAAGTTGCACACGATTTTGCTTACACTATAACAAACTGTTAGAAATCTTCTAATTAACAAAAAAAAATTTAAATAACAGAATATGCAATATAATTCCTAACCTGAAACATTTAATTCTTAAATAATTCTTAGTTGGTGAAAATTTGAAAAATTGACGATAAGTCTATTCGCATCGGTTTACTCTCTTGGCATATTTCAAAGTGTACCCAAATTTCTTTAAATAATAATTTTATTTAGAAAGTGATTTCAGTATTCCAATTGAGGTAGGTATATTATTCTAGTTTTGGTTACTTTCCTCTGACTAGAATATCGTCACTATTGAAGTACTATTGGAGTTTGATACTATCTGTATAATAAAATTTTAAGGCAAAATTCTGTACTATAATAAAATTTTATTTAGCAGTTTTATTTCTGAGAATCGACTCAGTCGATATGACAAACGACATTAACACTGATACTAAGACCAGAATAATATGATGATAGTATTGCTAAACTATCTTTGTCGGAACAATGCTGATAAAATAGAAAAGTATTCTTTAACCGACAGACGATTAATTAGCAGACACTTTTTTTTGCACAACTTTTTTTATCCAAGACCAATAAATATTATTATGTGTGAAAATATTATGTACGCAAGAAAACATTACGATTCCTTCTCAAAAAAAGTAGTGTTCATAATCTTAACACAAGAAATAAAAATAAACTTGCCGTTCCAAGCTTCAGACTTCAGAAAACCTTGACTTACCCATAAATAAATTTAAAATTCATGTAAAGATATACTTATGAGTAAAGGCTATTATAAAGTTGATGATTATTTTAAGGACGGCAATGCATGAAATTCAAAGCCTTCGCTTTGTTCTATAACGAATTACATGTACAACCTATAACCTATAAACTTTGAAAGTTATATTTATTATTTTGGTAATGCCATTATTTTGTAAATGTATTACTTATGATAAAGAGCTGGTGTGTTTCTTTCGCTTGTTCTTCTTGTCAGCTAAAAGACGTTCTGAACAAGTGGTAGGGGAAAAAAAATTGGACGATTCAAAAGTGTTTGTAACAAGCTTACTTGAATAAAATATTATTCATTTCATTTCATTATATAGGATTATCCATTATATTAAAAATCAGCGAAGAACATAATACATTAAGAATAATGCTATCATACCTAACTTTTGTGATGGTATAATTGCTGGGCCCTGTGACTGTGATGTTACTGAAAGCGGCTGTGACTCTGACGGGTCCCGCAGAATTCTCCATTACAAGCCGATCGATGAGTAGAGGTTCCACCGGTGGCACTCCGATGTCTGGTAGACCACGAGCTAAGTACGGTCGTAGTGGTTGAATGACGTCTTGATGCAAGTATCCAGCTGAGTGTCACTCCGCCTACATGGTAAGATGTACTCCGCTGAAACAAAAATTGGTTTTATGTGACTACTTTATTTTTAATAGCTATAAACGAATCCACAAATGTTGTATTTGGGAATAAAAAACGTATAGAGATAATTTGAAATTTGGGGAAGAACGTATTCTACAATTTACTTTTTTATGAATCTAATCGAACAAATTCAGTTTAACTATACTCTCAGTGAGGAACTCGATGGTGCGGTTAACGCGCTCGGTCTGCGGTACAGTTGTTAAGTAACTTTCGTAATGGCCATTCATAGGACGGGTGACCAAAAATTTATGTGAACTCCTTCGTGCTTGGAAAGGCTCGTTAACCGTCGGTCCCGGTTGTAACTGTAGTCGTTAATACCCACCAATCCGCACTGGGGCGGTCGATTGATTCTGTCCATAGAAGAGGCCTGAGCCCTAGCAATGGGGACATTAATAAGCTGGTGACAAATTGTAATTAATTTTTTAATGTACCTAAACAACTAAAATTAAATGTTTTCTTATTATTTACAAACTATTTTAAGTTTTTAAACAGGTTTATTGGAAAATTACTTGATTCAGATATTTTAATAAAAAGTTTTATAAAAAAGAGGTATTCTAATTCATTCGGTAAATGAATAGTCCAACCAAGGTTATATCGATTAACTTAAAAAAAACGTCTATAGTCAATACCCACAATCAAATCCAAAATTGGGTATGTATTTTATCAGACACTATTTCAGACGCTATCAAAAGTAATGTATTTTTCATCCAAATTTTAAATGCAGTCTATAATATCGTAAATCCGAACAACTGGCTCAATTTATAAATAAATATTATTATTTCATAGGCATTTGTTATTCATAAATTGTCTCTCAAAAGTAAATAATTCAAAATCACGATTTTAACATCTAATAATTATTGTCTTTTGTTTAATTTAATCAGAATGCCGGAGAATATATTATTTATCCATTCAACACAACTCTTAAATAAACATAATAAGCAAATACAAGACATGCGTGAATTTTAATTAACAAAGAGAAGTATTATTATCGTGGGTTCATTTAAATATACATAAAGTTAAACAAACGTTTAGTATATTTGATCACTTTTAATATTAAAAAGAAAATTGCGAGTCCTCAATTTTTCTTGTGTAATTTTGGGCGTCGTCCTAAGTAGCTACGATCGTACGAGCAAACGATGCGATTCGCATAAATATCTCAGATATCCTATTATTCATGTAAACCATTATTGGATTATGGATTCATGATTCATGTAAACCATTATTTAGGCAGCTTGGTTTGTTGCCATTACCATCTTTATATATATATATAATAAGCTTTATATATATTATAGATATGTAGTGTGTGTTTTCGTGAAGCCAAATCCTGATTTATTTTGCACAGCAATCGAATTGTACTCGTGTACGCGAACTCGTAGGAATGTTAATAGACTTATTTTAGATGAAATTTCGAAGTCGTAAAAATACAATAAGAATTATCTATATATGTGTGTAAGGCTGTATAATAAATTGCCGATTAACCTTAAACAATTAAGAGTAAAATTATTTAAGACATCGTTGTTTAGATGGCTGAATGAATATAATTTTTATAGTGTTAAGCAGTACTTGGATATGTAATAATGTTAATAATAATAATTGGTTTATTACATTTATACAAAAAAATATATAATATCATTTAATTAGTATTTTGTTTTGATTGTATTGTAATTAATTAATATATTTGCATGCTAATAAGAATAGCGAAACATGTTAAACTGCCTATTTTTGTAAAAATTTAAATACCATGTTTGACGCAAATAAAGATCTATTCTATTCTATTCTATAATAAGTGAAGTCAATCGTACTATAGGTTTGCTTGTGAGGTCGTGCTATCAGACACTCTGCTGTAACCGGTGTTTCCAGTTTGACTATATTTTATTTTTAAAGCTGTATTTAATTTTCAATAACTTAAATTTCAAAGTACAAGACTTTCAATCAGTAGTCAAGTTTAGTGAATTGAAAATATAAGAACAAAACAGATTAATTTTTCTGATTACAAACATCTATGAAGGAAATATGTTAGCTTACATAAAACGAAATTCCAATTGTATCCCAGTAAGGTAAAAATAATGTACAAATCATTCTTGAGTAATTAATAGTATTTTGATTCATTGTTTAATTATTTATTTATTTATTACAAACAAGTCTTAAAAGCTAACAGATGTTTCCATCCAAAACGCTTGCAAGATTAGATTATAAAAAAAATATAAATTAAATTTAAATAAAGAACATACAATAAGACATAATAACACTTAAATTATGATGATCAAATATTATTAACAATGCCAAAAAATATAAAATCAAATTACAATAAAAATCTAATAATAGAATTAAATGTCAGAATACAAAAATATGAAAAATTAAATTTCATTGTCAATCTACAAACTAATAATTGAATTTCCAACTATGTTAAAAAATAAAATATGAACAAAAAATAATGTTTCTTTATTTCAAGCACACTAACTGATTTCAGATTTAGAAAACCAATGTCAAATTAACCAAGCTGATGATCACCCAATGGTCAAAATTTGTCTAAAAGTAAAATCTATCAATACATTAATCGTTGGAAAGGAATAGCATTACATATTAATAAAGCGTTTGCAATAAAATAAGGTTTTTTTTTTATGTGAAGCTGGATTTGCAATTTTAGCATGGCTGTTAAAAAGAAACCTTAACCTTAACTTTTTAACCTCCTCAACCTCCAACCCCCTTGACCATCCTGAAAAGGTTGATGTTGATGATGTTAAAAAGATCACATAACGCTAGAAAATTAACTTAGATTATGAAATCATATAATATTCCCTAAACATATTAAACTGTGATCAGGTCAGATCTCTTAACTAACAAACTATTAGCATACAGACAATGTAAATTTACAAATATGAATACATAAAACGTGTCTTGAGCAATATAATAATTCCGGATTGTCAAATCCTTCATAAATTAATATGTTTTGCTTTGGTTAATGGTGATTGAACAAAAGATTAGGCAGGTGTAATTTACGAGATCTTGCTCAAATCACGTAAACCTAAAATAATCATGGAAATTTAAATCCCATCACTATCATTTCAAGTATTCGTAAACGGGATCATAAAATAGGAATTTGTATTTAGTGACGTGTACGTTGATTTAGAACTTAAGCATGAAGATTAATGTAAAGAGTTTAAATGTCAAGAAATCCAAAGAAGTGTATTCTAACACACCGTGCCCTGTGCCTATTACCTTGCAGGAGGTGAGAAGGTATAAAGACATAGATGAAGGTAATAGTCTCAGACACACTCAATTTATAACATGCGATGATAAAATGGATATTTGAAATTGTAATTGTACTTGTTTTTGTTATTGTTGATATCTACGGGTTAAGAAGAGCATAATCTTTAGGCTCTTCTTTCTATATGCAAATATATATATATTCAATTACGAAGACGTTGAACTCTTTACGAGCTTGGCATATCTTATCTTAAATACTTTTTTTAAATACACATATATATAAATAACAACGAAACATGATAAAATTGATATTGTTAGCTGTAAAAAATCTTAAGAAAACAGATATTGATCTCTTCTGTAGCCTCCCAATTCGAAGTTTAAATTATCCTGGCAGGCTATTCTTTTCGATCTTATACTCCCATCATATTTTCATTTTCCGCATTCTTGTATCCTTCACAACATCCGACGCTCTGCCTCCTGCATCCAGTTCAGTCTCCACTTCAAGATTGCCCCTCTGCTTCACCGTATTCATCGACAATCATATCGTTGATATCATATGACCGGTCCTCTTCAATTTTATTGTTATTATGATTTCGATTTCGTCTAAGTCAACGACTTTCATTCTCAAGTTTTATAGGTATCACATAGGAATGTGTGACCATTTTGTGGTTATTATTAGTATTAAAAACATTCTTCAATTTCAATATCATGATTATACAACTTATCATTGAATGAAATCTTAAATTGCATTTCTATAAATAAATGATAATTTTTGTAAAACAAAAATTTTCCGATGCTCTTTTGAGACAATTATAAAACAGTGTAAATATGAAGAATAGAATTAGTTTTCAGAAAAAATAAATTTCAGTAACACGCGTATATCTACACAAATAAGTTATAACTGAGATCAACCAAATTGTCGCGAAATTTTAAAGAGAATATCCAGTACAGGATTTTTCAATGAATTATAAGACACATTTATACAAAACATTTTCCATACAAAAATTTCAAATATATACTTCAAATTATACTAGAATATGATATAGTCTAATATATTTTCAAACTACTCTAAATATGGCGAGGCAACAGATCTGAAGGAGCGGTTTATTCATCACACTGTTCCAGTAAAATCTTTGGTTCTAAACTTCTTCATACTAAGACCTTGTCGAGAATTACGAGTATGTGTGAATTATACGAATTACCTTATACATTATTAGTTGGTAAGGAATAGCATTATATATTAATAGAGCGTTTGCAACATTGAACTAGTAATAATTTGGCTCTTCTACAAGTCAAATTATTATTGGGATACTGTTCGTAGGTGAGTTTAACCATTAATTTAATTGCAGCGATAATAATGCCAAGCTAGGGAATGCAATCTCGAGATAATTCAATAAATTAGGAAAAAAATAATAGAAATTATAGTAGAAATAAACATTTATTTTTACGGGTATCTTCAATAAAGTTTTATGTATTTAACATTCTTTGACGCATCTATATTTTTTTTTCTAATACTTTTAAATGAGCATATCCTGTATTAATCTGAACCTTTTAAACTACTCCAACGATTTTCATGAAATTTAGTATGCATAGGCTTTCAGGGGTGATAGATCGATTTAGTTAGATTTCATTTACCAAAAATTACGAAATGAAATAAGCAACCAGCCTTCTCTGCTAATATAAAATAAAAGTCTTTTAATAGTAAAACAGTTTTATAACAAAACAACATGAACTCAAAAACTAAAATAAAGCATATTACTTAAATAAGTTGATTTGACTATTAAACTAAGATATTAATATAAATTAAAGAAAACTATATGTACTCAAAATCTATTATAATTTAGAGAATAAATTAACAAAATATACGAATACGTGCTTCACACTTATTGTTGAATCATAAAAGAGTACTTGATATATATTTACTCTTCTCCTAAATAGGAGAATTAATTAAAAATTACCTATTGTCTTTTAAATTCATTATCTTGTATAGATTTTTTGTACAATTTTCGTTTTCTACCTCTCAGCGTATATTAATCTGGGGAAGAATACCATTAAAAAGACATGATTATACTTTTTTCATGATTTATCTTTTCTCTATAAGAAACGAAATAATTATTTGTGTGTGTCACCTTCGCCACCTTTACGTACAATAAAATCAAGTGGAGGGTACTTCTGAAAATCTGTTAAAAACATTATTACCGGATTACCCTCACGACTCAACTTAAATCAGAAGACGACACCCGCCAGTTCTCCAGTCTCCTCGTGACAGCTGCTGCAACGTAGCCGAAACGTCGAGGTTAATAAATAGTTTCAAAATAATGCACGAACAAGACCCGGTTACATATAATTATAAAATACTTTTTTGTAGTTCAGGAACCCATTCTCCAGACTGGAACAAGGACTAAACATATTCTGAGTGCATAATACTATCATTCTGGTAGCATGTATATTAATCAAGAACATACGACTAGCTCATTGCATGCAACCTGTATACTTCAAGGCGAGAATTAAGGGCGGTTCGTGAGACGAATACGCGTTTCACAAGTTGACGCAACGATCGCGCGATGTCAAGGCTCCGAAATGTCACGACGACGTCCGATGACAGCCACAGCCGTTGTTTCTTCTAATTAAAAGCAAAGGAGTCTAGCTCATACATCCTCTTTTGAAGGCTACTTAATTAAAACTTTCTAAAGCTTGGCGTGGAGCTCGGCAGTGTAGTCGTTAAAGCTTTGGTTCATCGATGAAGAAGTCAATAAACTATTGCAAGGGCTAAAAGCTAGGCTAAGCTTACATCAGTGAGAACATTGATAAATTGATTATGATGAGTAATCATGAGGAACACTTGAAATGTATAGAAGGTATTATTTACTCTAATGACATTTTACCTAAGCACTTGTAACTACTACAAAATAAAACATATGTACTATCAACAATAACAATACAATATTAATTGACGGATTCCTTATTAGCGTTTATGATTGGCACCAAGAATACAACACAATAGCCAATCTGCAAAAGAGAGACAGTTGTCATGGAAATTCGATCTAGCTAACAATTGTTTTGCCAATTTCCAATATCTATTTCCTAATTCTATCATCAACTTTACACAATTTTATTTCTACACGTTACATGACATTTACGCTGATGAATTATTAATTATCTTTTGTTGTGGAGGTTTTTAACCTCATTGAATTTATGTTACAATAATATATAAGTACTCTGACTTGAATATTTAAGCACTAGAGAACTCAAAATTATCCCTGATTTACAATTAATAGAATTTTAAGCTACCTTTTACAACGATATTGTCTATGTGTTAAAAGAGATGTTTTTACAGTTATTTTACTGAGCTACTAGGCTTTAAACTAATAGGGTGCCATTTTCAAAATTCTTATTTCTTACTAAATCCTATATCATAATAACGTTTGGTGTACAAACAATTGTTATTTCTTAGTGGAACTCTGACTCATGATAATGATTAGTGTACCGAATTTATAGTTATATGGCAGATCAGTCAGGCAAAGGTGATTGCATTTTATATAATATAGAATCAGACTATGATTACCCACAGATGTAAAACTAAAATTTAATATATTTATTTTGTTATTATAATTAATAAATTGTAAGCGTAACCTTCTTTTTTACTTATATAGATCATAAAACCTTTATCCTGTCCAAATCAGGACAGTCACCAGTCAATCAATCACAAGATTTCCTCCAAAGCTTGCTGAATCAGCGCCTAGTTCGCGTTCCCTACAATTGTCACGTCCTCTATCCATTGTTTTCGGAATTACTATTGCATTTACTGTATCAATCGAATTCTGCACACGTTTTACGCGGCCATTAATATACACTGGACTCTATAAACTGACACACAAGGCTGAAATTGCTCATCTTTTGCCCAATACGTATCTCTATGTACCATTTTAGTATACCTATCGTTGTTGATTTCAAGGATAAAGCGTATCTTTTCTTTAGCTTGCTCTATGGTCCATTGTGCTATTTTTAAACACATACATTTTGTCGTTTCAATTTTGTGATGTATTTACATACTACAAAGTATATGCAAACATTGTCATTGACAAACAGTCATCTTTTTACCACCACCTTGGGCATATTGTGATGTTAAACATTGCCTTCCGGTGAAAAATTATGTCTTAAAATTTTTAAAGACCGTTGCTGTTAATGTTTCAACTTAAAATTTTTATTGAAAATTTTAAATTTCGAATAAATATTGTTCGAATACGTAGTCCTCTTTTATTTTCGTTTGCGGCAATCACACTGTGCAGAGTGACTCCTTCAAACAAAATAAAAAAAAGGAACAATGTTTTTGAAGAATAGCTTTAGCAACTAACTCTTCCGCGACTGCGTCCACGTTATTCATAGCCTATGTTAACCGCATATGAAATAGGTTACCATGGGTGAATGAATTTTTAAAATAGGTCCACTTTATAATATTAGTTTTGACATAAACAAAAGTCATTTAATATCAAGTTAATCAATTGTGAATGACGAAGAATATGTAAAAGTTTCCTTTACCTTTACCACAATAAAACATAACTATTTGTACCTCACACTGACTGACATCAATTTGCTACAATAATCAAGCAAACTATATTTTATATTTAAACTAGCTTTCCACCAGCGTCTTTGCTCGCGTTGCCAGTTTATAAACCTTCCTTTTGAATCACTCTGTATATTGATGGGTACCGCATTAAAATCCATTGCGTAGCTTATAAGATTTCAGCATATAGAAAACAACTTAGTTTTATACTATGTATAGAAAAGAAGACTATATCCTTAATGAAAAATACTTAAAACCCCACTTTGTCCCTGGTAGTCTGAGATGGGATGGGAAGTGGATTTTTGAAGCATTTTTTATTAAGAATGTTTTCTAGTATAGAATTGTGAATCTAAAATGTATCTAATATAATAAAAAGAAGACTAACTGCCAGTTGCACAAACGTCAATTAAATTTTTCATTAGTTTAAAGCGCCATTACCCATACAAATTTGACATTCATTAGAGCTTAAAGGCGTCATTAAACCTTAATGGACGTTTGTGCAACTGACTGTAAGTTTATAAGTTTTTTTTTTATCTTCATATAAATATTGCATAGATATTTATTCTATATATCAATTATACACGTAAGAAATACTGTAAAGTATAGATCTCTATCTATTTAACGCATTTTAAAACTAACGCAACTATAAAGATTTTTAGTGATTTATTTGCGTGGATTTGAGCAATGTTTTATATAACAGCGTTGTTAATTGCGCTTCGTTGTATAATGGTGGATAACCAAACGATTATAAAGTACTCTACATTCGTACCGTTTTGCTATTTGGCTATTTAGATGATACGATTCTAAAGAGAAACTAGATCTAAAATGAAACATAACAGAGTCTGAAGATATATTAGAGGTATTAGAGACTAGCCGTGAAAATTGAAGTCTACTTTTCGCGATAAAACTATCCCATGCCCTAAGTTCGATGATACGATTTTAAAGAGAAACTAGATCTAAAATGAAACATAACAGAGTCTGAAGATATATTAGAGGTATTAGAGACTAGCCGTGGAAATTGAAGTCTATTTTTCGCGATAAAACTATCCCATGTCCTTTTCTAAGTTCTACTTCATCTGTATACTAAATTTTATTAAAATTGGTTCTATAGTTTGAGCGTGAAAACTTAAGTGACACACAAACGGAGTAACTTCCGCATTTATAATATTAGTACGGATTTATTATAACAAAATACTTTCTTTAAGATTTCTAAGTATGTAGGACCAAACAATTTATACAGAATTCATGCGTTCATTGTTATTTACAAAACCTAGACGGCTACGCTTGCTTACATAAAATTAATTGTTTTCTTCGGAGTAAAGAAAAATACGGTTATGATAATAAAAAAAAAATATTTGACCTCAAAACGTAAAAATTCATTTAAGTAAAGTTAACCTTTTTCAGTTAACCTTCAATAGGTTATTTCTCCAATATTGAACTGCATTTCATGAAACTTATGGCGTTTCTTAAGTTAGAAGCTAATTAATTAAACAAAAATAGAATCATTGCGAGAAACAAGTGGACAAATAGAAATGCGTATATTTATACGCTTGTTTAAATTATGTATATTTCTTTAGAAACCCTACATGACTATTGCGTCATTCCAACAAAATTACATACATGCAGGTCAAAGTGATAGCCTTCTTTTGTGAAGTCGGTTAATAACTTAACCTCACGTAAACAATGTGCACACGTAAATCATAACAACTTTTTATCGGGTACACTAGTTAACGCAATCGTAAGTTTGCCGATTATAATCGTAAGTTTGCCGATTATTATATACAGGCGAGAGTTGTTACAACCCTCGCCTGTGTGTCATACACTAACCCGAAAAGGATTTTTTTCCACGTGAATTAGTTTTAGGGTTCTGCACCAAAGGGGAAAAAATGGGACTTTATTACTCAGACTGTCACCAAGCTTATGAATCGTGTTAGTTAGGTAGTTGAAATTTTCACAGATGTATCAACAGGCGCTATAACAATAAAAAGTGAATAAAATAAATATTTAAGGGGTGCTACAATACAATAAACGTAGTCTTATGCGTTTTTTATATATAATGGTAAGGAACACTTCATTTGTGAATCCGACTCGCTCTTGATCGGTTTTTAATAAAGTCACTGGTAATTGTAACTGACTACTGTTTTCACAGATACATTTGTTGTAATGAGGAAGTATTTAAAAAAAAACATTAGTTCCCGAAATCAAACTAGATGTCGCTACGGTACATTCTTGATTTCTCCATGACAACCCTTCCGGTTTTCTTTAACGTTTAAAAGTAAATTAGTTTTCAAAACTCAATAAACAACTCATATTCTATTTGTACTTTTTCGTATTTGTATTGATATCTAAGATTCAAACATTTCAAATTTCATTTTTTTTATATGTTAGTTAAATGGATTTATATGTTTATTAGAACGTAAAAGGAACGGAAATGAGTGTCTTTGGTCCATTCGTTTCCTGCAAAAATCGACTAATGCTAGGGTCGCCATCTAGTTGAGGTACTTTTTTAATGCTTTCTTTTTTTTAACACTTCCTCATTGTACATTTGACAGTAATCTTGTATAAATTTTAAAAATGCAATACGATCAACTAATACTCGAAACTATTATTTTCGAATTCGATAGTGATTTTTTTGGATGAAAATGAAACGCAAAAGAAAATGGGATGATAATTTTACTATACGACGAGTAATTAGAAACGGAAAACAAAATATGAATCTCATACATAATTAACAACTTCCTACTGACTGCTGTTAAGGCGGTAAATAAAAATGTCCTTAACACGAATGAGTGTAACTTTGATGGTTTTATAAAGGAAGCTCGACCTAGATAATACGTAGGTAATTATAAATTTGCTGAAGATCAGTCCCCAAATGTGAGTGCAAATTTATAACCTTGCTGACCGACGGATGTAATTTAAAAATATTACCTACAATTTACCACCAAACATATGTGGTATGTCACGTAAAATAAGAAATTAAAACTATTATATTACATCCCGTATCTGTGTATTGTTATTAAAAGTATTATTGTGTGTTTTGTTTCATGCAATTCTTTTTGGTTAAGAAAAAATTTCTGCAACTAAAATTAAATTAAAAATACCAATTATCGATTAAGGTTTTGGTCGTATTTATGCACTCGATATGCACGAATCGACATTATTCTTTATGGAAATTATGATTCACATTGAAAAAAGCAAAGCTAATCGTAAACCGCTCGCGGATTTCCTGGACTTATTGGCAATTTATAAATTTTCCCGCATTTGGATAGTTTTAGTAGTAATATTATGGATTATATCCCATATTCGGCTTCTATCCTTTAATTATAATTACTAACTATCTTAATTTAATTGATTACAGTATAACCACATATTTCAGTGACGACTTTCAAAAATATATATGTATATTTATAAGAAAATCTTCATTTGTCAATTTGTTTATTAATAAAAGTAAAATTTGAATAAGTGTCATCAGCATTTACACAGCGTCACAACCCTGTCAATGTTCCCATAGCTGAATTTAATTTCCACACAAACATGTTTAGAACTTAGTTCGATATTATTACAAATACCATTTAACAATAGATAAAGGTTGTTAACAAAAGATTTTATAAATGAAACAACTTAGACCGGGGTTCGAAACGTCAATAAAACTAAGTACAAACGCGATGAAACCTTTTAAAAGTTGTTTCATTTATGGATAATGCGCGTCAAAATGTAATAAATCAAAAGATTTTATCTTCAATACTAAAATAGTAACTTTTAAAAATGTTAAGTTGCTAACAAAGACTTCAGTGACAAATAAAAATGATTATAGCTAGCTGCACACAATCTATCTAACACTAATCTAAGGCTGTTTCGACATGACTCCATTGCTTCATAGTTTCAACATAGAACTTCGCACTACTGCCTGATGTTCGGTTGTTACCCAATGACATCTTTTTTGAATACAATAAATATTGACTCAACATCACGGCTAGAGATCTTGACATTCAAATATTAGGTTATATGGCCAGAAGTAATAGGACGATGAAATCTGGGTTTTAATTTATGTTTTTTAATACCTAATGAACAACGACTCAATTACATAAAATAATAATTTTCAGATAATGGAAATAAGAAAAAATAATACTTAGAAGTCGCTATTATTTTTTGTAATTTTATTCACTTAAAAGTGCTACTTGAAAATTTATTAAAGTATGTTTTGTATTAATAATTACTCTATGCGACCATTCACGATTCATTGTATTTAAATATGTTATTATTAACTTTTAATTTATAATAAGGTTAGATTACTAAATAGTACTTACGTGTAGAAATTGTGTTTTCATTTTCCGCAGCCTCGCCGTTGCGACAGATGACGGCCAAACATAAAACCAAAAACGATCTAATTCCAGCCATTTTCATTGTCTTCTTTTAAATAAACTCAGTTACAATAATTATATAAGTTTAATACAGGTTGTATTGTTCTTTTACTTTCAAATAAAACAACAATGCATAATTTCTGTCACAGAATATTGAGCACGATTATTAAAAGAAATAATTATTTATAAATTGAATTTGGAATGAGAACAATTAGAATATTAATCCTTCGTTCGAAATTCAAATTTAACCGCGTCCGTAGCCCGGCAGATTCAGCAGTGGATAGGCGTAAGTTCGTTCGGCCTGACGACGACGGGCGCGCAATTCATTTCGTTTGAAGTGAAAGCAACCGCCGATGAGTTTTATTCTCGTGCCATTTTCGACATCCCTTGGCTCCCCACCTCGGTTCTATTTACTAACACCACGTGCTTAAGAGATGCCGTATGACAATGTTATAGTCCATCACATTCTATGGCGTTTGTGCTAATCTCTGGTTCATTATGTCATGTTTGTTACAAAAAATGCAATTGCCGGAACATTGGGCACGTCTTAGCTAACTAACAACTGCCTACCTGTTTTTTGCAATCACTAGGATAATTACTAACAAAGCGAACTTCGATATCTCCTAGCATAGCCCACTGGATTGACAATCAGTGTAGATAATTTCGTAATTAAATTTATCACTTCCAGTGACGTTTTTTGCTAGTTTAGTTCCGAGTAATGCATCATTTACTCGGAACTAAACTAGCAAAAAACGCTTTTAAAAGATGAATCAGATTTCAAAAATGCTTAATAAAACTAAAAAATAATTAAAAAGTCGTAAATTCAAGCCACGCGGCCAATAATAATTTCCTTAGAAACTCTAAGCTGATCTTCCGTAAGGAAGATAGGTAGATGGGATTCAAACCCATGACCTTTCGCAAACTCAGGGTGCCAGGGACTAAGTGGATTTTTTTAATAATTTTTCATTAAGAATATTTTTCAGTATGGCATTATTGTATGAATGCAAAATTAATCAAAATATAATAATTAGAACAAAATTCTCATCTTTATCGAAAGTTTAAATATTTGTAAAAATATTTCTTTCTACTGTTTCTACATTGATGAGAATACGCTCTGTAGTAGCGAAAAATTAACAAGAGCTTTAAAGTTTCGTCAGTCCTGTTAGATTCTGGGTAGCTCAATGGAGTCGCCCGGTTTGCGAAAGGTCATGGGTTCGAATCCCATCTCAGGGTGCCAGGGACCAAGTGGATTTTTAAGCATTAATCATTAAGAATATTTTTTAGTATAGCATTGTGAATGGGAAATTGATCAAATATTAAAATACTGTGACGGGTTTGATGCTTAGGCAAATGAATAAAAGGCTTGCTAAGCTCGAAAACTTGATTTATTAAACCCGCTTCTGGGTTTTCCCTAATAGATAGAACTTAGTAGATATTTCACGAAAATATACGTTCACATGTTTCTTATCTAAATTAAAACAACTTTATTATTATTAGCTTTATATGTTTAAAGTTATATGATTAAATTATCATGTTCTCACAAGATTTTTTTTCGAACTAACATTCATAAAGAGTATATTGGATTGCTCAAAATTCCAAATTATGAAAGGTTAATAATAAAATAAACGGTCGGTGACACGACGCGCCGTTACAATACTGACTTTGTTTAAAAGTGGTTTAAATAGACAAGAAACTGCAATTGAAGTCGTACGGAGGTTTTCTTTGGGTTATTAAATGATGACCTCTTTTATTGGAGTTTTGTATTTCTGATCATCATTGACATTATTTTTAAGTAGGTTAATATTTTTCATATTTACTTCAATGTTTTTGTTTGGTTCTTTTTTTTATCCTTAACAAATCCAATAGTTTGTAACTTCAAACCAATGAACCATTTTTTCGAAATTTATGCTGTCCTCTCCATTGAAAGTTGAGAAAATAAAACCTACATAAGTAACTAAATAGAATCATTGCGATCAGCAGGCGTTTCCGCTAACTTAACTGATAATCACCGAAAAAAGGGGGCAATTCCAATACGACAAAATCACTATTTCGTATTTTCTATCAATGGTTTGCAATTTTTAAATGTCAATATCGGCGATCTCAACTGAACTCCATTTTGACACTTGATTTTGTATCGATTAACTGTAAGCATTCGTGACCATAAAAGTGAACTTCGACGAGTGATTTCTGAAAAAATCATGCTGGATCAAATACAAACGTACTTTTACAAGAATAAGCTTATGAATCGACAACAATTTGGTTTTACAAGGGGTCGCTCGACAACCGAAGCCGGTGTCGAGTTAATACAAGAAATTTTTAATGCCTGGGAGGATTCACATGATGCGTTAGGTGTTTTCTGTGACCTATCTAAGGCATTTGATTGTGTTTTTCATGAAACATTGATTAGGAAACTGCATTTTATGGATTTAGAGATAACTCATTGGATTTTATTGTCTCATACTTGACTGACAGAGTACAGAGGGTTGATATCAATGGCAAAAGATCCCCTGGATCGAAAATTAAGATGGGCGTTCCGCAGGGCTCAATACTTGGTCCTTTCTTGTTTTTGATTTACATAAATGACTTGCCTTATTTCGTAAGGGATGATCACGAAATAGTTTTGTTTGCGGATGACACTTCACTCTTGTTTAAAATTAAAAGAGGGTTACCTCTAAATGACGATGTGAACAATTCTAATCCCCTTATAAGAAAAAAAAAAAGAAAGTTCGTTTCTGCACCAATCTTAAGGATATATTCAACTTCTTGGTTCTGTTATAAGTGCAGTTCTGTGTAATTTTTATAGTTCTCCATAAATTATAGAAATAGAAATCCACAATGAGGTTATAGTTCATCCTCGTTATCTATGGTTTAATAACCTTTTAAACGGCAGTTATATTTAGCCCAAGCCGCGTGGCGCTACGTTAGGTCCTAGTTTTCAGTGTTAGTTGCGCCAACTCAGTTTATTAATAACAAACATGTTAAATTACCGTATAAGCATTATAATAATGAGCTATCGTTTGTCAATGGTTGGATGGGTGGCGTCATAACTTTAACTGTAAACTAAAACCACCTAAGTTTCGCTGATTAATTTTATTGTTTTACGATGACTTGAAAGAGGTGTGCAACGCATTCCACAGTCAATGTTAAAGTCAGCGTGACAGATAATGTCAAATTTCACATAAACTTTAACTGCAAAACCCACGTGGGTCAGTGTGGGCTAAATATGTATAACCGCTATTTTAATCTGTGCCGAAATTTATAGACTATTGAATCGAAATTAAAAGTACAATTCAGAGCCAATATGTTGTTATAATATGTTTTTAGTGTAATTTAATAAAAAATGGATGTGATTAATCTAACATTTATGTTTATTTGTTAATGGCTGATTAAATGATGATTGTATTTTTATTCCATATCTGCTCAAACCCAAATAAACAAATGGTGTTTGTTCCTAAACTGGCAAAACTATAACTAAAATGAAACATTTTAAAATGTTTCTTCAAAGACCCATTTTGTAACATACATATATACGGCAATCAATACTGTGCTTTTAGATATTTATTTCTCACAAGAATTTACATAATTCGCTCACGTAAGGAATTGACAAAAAAAAATCCCAGTAACTAAGAAAAGCGTATACGATACAACACTTCTAAACTTAAAAACTGCGTACAGGAGGTACGGTATATTAGATTACAATATGAGGGTAACCAGCAAAAGGAAACGATCGGTAACAACACAAACAGAGTTAAGATTGTGAAGAATATTGTTTTTTTTTTATAAATATATTATATGCGTGAATGCGTCATATACCTACTGAGATTATTTACTTCTCGAATGTATTTCCACGGCGTTATCAAATCTTCATTTCTGGTTTGGAAACTATTGTGTCAAGGTGCTGGCTGCTGATTAGCTATCACATTTGAATGAATCTGGTAACTAGTAAATCATCATCAATCTAGTAATATTTTTGTCCCGGGTGGAAAAAGTTGTCGATTCAGACCTATTGCCGCGCGGGCCTCCGATGAGGGTAGTTCGCCACCTTAACGAGGGGCAGTTTGGACGGGTTAGCGCGCTTACCAGGCATTGCACGCCCATTGTCCTGTCTGGGGGATTAGTCTCGAATGTTCCTGAATCTTTCCCGTATCGTCATATCGTACGGGAAAGATTCAGGAACATTATCGTAAAAGAGGGGCCGAAACGGGGACCACATGCGCGAGAAGTGGTCCTTGGGACCGTTATCGCGCATCGTTACCCGTAGAGAGGGACACCGCTGAGTTTTAGTGGGCATGCCCTGCTTTATGACTAGCCTCCATTCTGGGTCCGCAGGGGAAAGTCCCGCATAACTAGTGGATTCCGCGCAGGGTGAAACGAATATACGTAACGCATTTCTCAGCGTAAAAAAGGTTAATTCGCCATGTAGCTGGATACATGCCTTCATTGTAGATAAAATTACAATGTGAAACCACAATCGTCATCATAATCATCCTATTAATATCCCTCAGGTCTTCCCTACGCATTAAGTCGAATAGAATAGGTAAGTAAATAGTTGTTAACAACAACAGAAGTGACGACCTCCGTAGGTGAGTGGTTCGCACGCCGTTTTCAATATGTTGCCCTCTCCGAGGTCCTGGGTTTGATTCTAGGTAGGGTCAAGGAAGGAAGTAGGAAAAGGAATTTTCTACATTGTTTCGGTTCCGAGCGTTGTGGTACTTTCGTTAACACAGATACTCCATAATACGTGGGGCTTTAGCTACTCATTTTGGAATCTGAGTATTGCATCGGATGTGTTTAATATTTATTTATTTTAAATGCTTAATATATGCCCTTGTGAAAGTTTGCTTAACATCCGTAATAATAGACCAAAAGCGCTAACCTCTACGCTATCTAGCTTCTCGACTAGACAAAATACTGTTTAAGCTTACAGTAAAACTCTTTTTTACCAACCCTTTATTTAATAATACCAGTTGCTGTCTGCGATTGCGTTGGCAGTATAAATAGATATTAACCTATTACATGTCGATGCTGTGAATTTTGTACTTTACTTTTATTCATAAAGTCACTCTTGTGCAACCCTTGCAGATCACTAGATTTAGCCGTCACATTCTAGTTTATGCCTATTTCTGTCTAATCGGAACTTTATAGTTTAAACATTCTACCTTAGTAAATTTTTGATACGTTTTATTTATTTAACCACTTGAAAAAATATATAATTGGTATAAATCATTAATTAGACTATATTATTTTACCTTATAAAAGTTCCCATTCGATAGGCAAATGAATATAATAAATTCGGTACATTACAATTTAATATTATAGGTTAAATATCGATTATCTTAACTACGTTACAACACCGATTAATTAGACTACTATGATACCTACTGGGTTAATAAATAGCAAAGAAAATTAAATATGCGCAAACTAGATAAGCATTTATCAATTACTTTTTTTGTAAATAAATACATAAATATTATGTGCATACAATTATAGTAATTAACAATGAACAAAGATTAAAAAAATAATTAGTATTTTATCTGTGCTTTATATATTTCAGTAGCGTTTATAACATTTAGCGGTCATTACTTCTCGGCTTCTTATTATATTTCTTGAACCCTCTCTGACATGTGCAAAAA
The DNA here is from genome assembly GCA_918026875.4 of Diatraea saccharalis. NCBI lineage: Eukaryota > Metazoa > Arthropoda > Insecta > Lepidoptera > Crambidae > Diatraea > Diatraea saccharalis. The sequence continues at coordinate 5,640,373 of OU893341.1, read as the reverse complement.
CAAGTGCCTCCATATCCATTCCATGTTGAGTTCTTATTAATGTCAGTAAGAGGGTAATTTAATATTCAATGGATATTAAAATTATATAGCACAGTATAAAGTCCAGTTTCGACAATCGGGATTGCTATCGCGTTGAAATGACGATCCAGAAAGTGTCAATTCAGTATCTCGTCCACCCTCAAAACATATACTCACATTTTAAACAGCCGGAATTAAGTTTTAAATTATTTTTATATCACAAATTATCAGTTTTAAAAAATATCGTCGGTGTCTTCATAATGACATAACAGTGATTATTTTCAGAAAAAGTTTCTAGTCAATTAATTTAGTTCTTTTTTTTTAATTAAAAAAAACGATAGCATTGAAAACTTTTTGGATTAAAAAGAAAGTGCTGTGATCTAGTTAAAATGAGTTGTATGGGTTTCACGGACAGGCAATGGTTAACAATTATAGTTATTTCAATAGCAGACTTCTGCAATGCCATTTGTGTGGCATTACAAGCACCATTTTACCCTCTAGAGGTAAGCAATAAAATTTACATTTATTATACAAAAAATCTATGGCATGGCATAGCACGAGAAACTATAATTTTGTTGATTTAAGATTTTTTCGCAGCAAGGTAACGTAGAAATCACAATTCCGTTTGTTTCAATTAGCTAATGAGAGTTGCGTTTTCAGTTATAAAATCAGTGGCGTGAATCATTATGCAATTTAGTCAGAAATTTGGCTGAGAAACAGGCTTTCATTAAGATCTAATAAAGTAGGGCCTGTTTCTTCCCTAAAAAGTTAGTAATCCAAGGACTGCTGGGTGCTGGCGGCTGACGCAATCAAAACCAATGACTTAACGTGTCGTCTGAAGCACGAAGGAACTCGGAAATGTTTTTTGATCACCCGTTTTTGACCGACCTTACGAATGGTGTCTAATTTCGGCATAGACCAAACACTCTTCGAGAAAGACTTCAGATGATCTGCTCTAGGTTTCCGAATAAATTCGTATAAAACCGGGAAATAATACTTAAAACTGTTTTCTTTAAGTTTTTAGTATTAAGTATTTTTTTTTAAATAATTTTCTTCGCGAATGCAATGAAATTTGAAGATAAGAGCAAAAAACTTGAAATTATTTTCTATCAAAAAACTCTCATAATAGGTATAAATGTCGTTTAAACAAATGTTATACATATACAAATATCATTGTTCTATTGAATTATACATATTTAATACCTACTTATCTTCATACAATATTTACCTTAAACACAATAATTCTATCGACACTCATATAAAGTACAGTTAAAAGCACGTCAGATTATACAAATCTGTCATATTTCTCCACTTGATTCTCAACTTTAACGCCTTGGGAATAGAATGTAAAATCAAGCTATTTCAGATATTGTGGTCCTACCTGACGTGCAGCCGTGTGTATGTAATTATTAATATTTATGTTTTAATAATCGACATACTACTGTTATGAATAAATAAACATTTAATTACTCAAAAACACCTACTATTTGTGTTAAAAATATATAAATTTTGGGAAGATGAAAGTGTTCCTTTTAAACGATATTAACACTCGTATTTACTCGTATCCAGGGAATTAATATTGTTTTAATTTATTTGAGTGTATGAAATGATATGGTTTGGTATATCTTAGTTTCAGACTGACCCATACTGGCTATTCTAAATGTCACACACGGTATATCTCTTATCGATACTAGACCATAGAATAAAAGTGCTATATTATTTTTATTATTTTTTGTAGGTATTATATTTTATTAATTTGAACTCAACATACAATATCTACAGACTTAGAACTATTCGTACTAGTACAATAGGGTTATTGGCACCAATCTACATCAGTGACTTGATAATTAAACCGTTAATGTTATTTATTGTCGTTTTTATTGTTTTCGCTTTAATAATTTTTCATTTAATAAAAACAACTTTAGAATGTGTTTGAATAGGTGCTTTATAGATTTTGTTAGACGTTTTGAATCTCTTGCAGTGCGTAATTTCTTAACCTAGTGACCTATCTCCTAACCCGTCTAGCTTTAACTCTAGCCATACATCTTAGCGATGTTATCACGATATTTCGTATCACGTTAATATTTTGACGTATACTTTAACAACGAAGACCGAATGATAAAGAATGATGCAAGTGGATTTGACAGCAATGTAGTCATTTAGTCCAAATTTATCCATCAAAAGAAATGTCAAAGTAGTAAAATGTAACGAAATAGTATAGTCATAAGTAATATTCGCTGAGATGTCGTATCCAATAGCTAGAGTTATATATCTAAGAAGTTCAGAGGTCGGACCTCTGACATGCGGGTCATCTTAATGATATTATATGGCTACAAAGATTGTGAAGGTTCCGAAGTGTCTAAAAATGTAATGTGATGAATTAAAATGTTAAAATCAAACCAATCCGCGGCCTGCAACTTATATGCTAATCTGGCACTGTCTATACGTAACTGACAACTTCATAATTGTCCTAAAGCGAAATTAAACCAAGGAAACCTATATTTTTCAAATATTTCTTGTCATGTTCTCCCAATTTCGAATTTCATGAATAAGATGTATGAAAACTAAATAAAAAAAGGTTATTAAAGTTCATTTTCTCACAGTGCTGTCCTCTGATTTAACTAGGCAATTTATTAATCTACAAGCTGATAACCCGCGCTTTCGTCCGGCCTATGTTATCCTCCTGGCTTATGTTATCCTCTTAAAATGTAGCTTCACGTTGTTTATGAATTTCCATGATCGGAGGCCCAATTATCTAATTTTAAAAGCTATCACAATACTTTCCAATTTGATATTTGAAAGACAATCATTAACTTCTCGCTGCTATTTGAAATGTGGTAGCGATTGCGACGGCGACGTTATTTTGAAAGATATTGAATGAAACATATAATTAATATGACTGATGATATATTTATCATACCGTATCTGATATTAAGTGTGCCATTGTATTGAATATTTAAGTCATGTAGTTGAATGGAGTTGTTCAATCAAAGAGCTATACGTAAAATTAATCGGTCATTTTAATTAGTTATCTGTTATGTTTCTCATCTTATATCCATGCTAATTTTATAAAGAATAAAGATTTGATTGCTTATTTGTTTGCATGAATAGGCTCCGAAACTACAGGACTGATTTTAAAATTCTTTCACCTACGGTAAGCTACATCATACGTAGTAAACATAGGCAGGCTTATTCTGGTAATGTTTATATAATAATCGCATCCCAATAGAATCTCAACAACATGCATTTTACCATTGTACCGTGACGGGTTCGGTGCTTGGGCCAATTAATGAAAGACTGACTAGCTTGAGAATGGATTTATTTATAGTATAAAGGATAAAGTAAACAAACTGTAACAAACAAAAAAAAATGAATATAAAAACAGTTCGTAAGTTACCTAAATATAAAATTAAGATTACCAAATAAAACGAATACATACCCATTTTTGGGTTAATTGATAAAAACTTGAATCGTCCAAGTCACAGAATACACTTTTATTATATAATTCATATTTTAATTACTCTTTCATCATTATTAACAATCATTAATAAAATTTTATGTTTCAATTTATATGATTTATAATATGTGTGATTTACATGTTTACAACAGATGATTTTTTTACGAACTGACATCCATAAATTATATTTGATTAGTCAAAATTTTAAATTACGACAGGTGAATAATAAATAGAAATGATGTTGAATATCAAAGACAAAAAGTTTGCAAACCTAGGACAAAATAAACGGGGATATGGCACACCGTTACAGTACTATCTACCTGAAGTCCAATTTTATTAGTGGCATGTCTTTCTTACACATCAATAGCAACAGATATATAATATCGGACTTCAGGTAATCTCTACTCCATGGGTAAAGTACAATAGCAAAATGCGTGTAGTTACATTATTAATCAGAATTCAGAATTGGCCTGCTGGTATAATTTACATACATATAATATATTATTAAAATACATATCAACGCAAATTTTATTGTATAATGTTATCAACGTCCCTCATTCTCGCGCAAATGAGACGCAAACAAAAGACAGATAACCTCTGAGCGAAACGTCTATCAATTACTATTGATTTCATTCGAGCCCTTCAAACTACAGTTTCTTATCAAGCGACCACCGCCAAACCATGTTACTGGCACGGAGGCGCCACGTTTTTTAACATTTCATTGTGCTTATTACATTAATTTTTAAGGTTCCATACCCAAAAAGTTAAAAACAGTAACCTAATACTAAGACACCGCTGTCCGGCCGTCTGTCACCAGACTTTATTTTATGAACTGATTGACACGACAATTTCTGATGATACGCAACCCTTATTTGGAATACTGAAACTTCAATTTATTTAGACATTATTTCTTAGTACAATTTTAATACAAAACCAGTTGAATGTTGATGATTTTGGGTGTACGCGCCCTTTTAATTTGGATTTGCTTTAGCATTACTAAAGGTTTATTTTGACATTATTCCGTAATAATGGCAATATAAAAGAAATATAATCATACTGGAAATGCTCGTAGGCTTCTGGGCACTTTACCTGTTGGCATTGATTTCGGGGAATATTTTTTCTCTGGTATAGTTTGAGACATACCTAGATAAGTAGTTTTAATATTCTTAATAAAAAATGCTTAATAAACCCACTTTGCCCATGGAAGTCGGGCGCCTATAAATTCATTAATAACCTACAGAATATCTCCGCCCGACTTAAATAGCATTTTCTTGAATAAGTCGCTTTTTAGATAAGTATTATTTTTCACTTTTTTTTTAATTTGAAATCGATTCTCTATTTTTTTCCAGCATTTGAAAGAGGAAAGATTTGATTGCTTGTTTGTTTGCATTGGATAGACCCCAAAACTATTGGATCGATTTAAGTCTTTTTTAATATTTAGGTGATGTCTATTGGAAAGCATATTTTGTTTTGTTATGAAAGGAAAACTACTTATTTGATTTCGATAAAATTTAAATGGGACCACATCCATCATACTGTCGAATAAAAAAAGAATTCAAAAAATCGGTCATAAGTATCGGTGAACATACATAAAGTAAAACATACATGGCCTTCGAATATATATCCTCGTCCTTTTCGATTTTAAATTCGATTAAAACCTTGTTACAGGCCGAGAAAAAAGGATGTACGGCGGCTGAATACGGGCTAGTATTTGGTATATTCGAGCTGGTGGTATTTTTGGTGAGCCCATTATATGGAGCACATCTCAATCGGCTCGGACCTAAGCTGATGTTCAACGGGGGCATCCTTACCACCGGTACTTGCGCCATACTCTTTGGGTAAGCTGACGTTAAAAAGCAAGCAAAATATTTATGCATCATATTTACCTCCAAGATATTATGTGGAGACTGAAAGATTAAACGCATGGATATAATGTATTGGTTCGCACTAGCCTACTGAAAACGAGAATTGAAATCTTTTGCTGTTTGCTATTATGAACTGTCTTCACTTTATGGGTAACAACTGTTCATTATCTATGAAAGTTAGCGATATTTTGTTCCCTCTACTACCTCCGCTTGTGTTCCCATACAAATACGTTTCGAGTTAAGATGAAGTACACGCCTGCTTGATTTCATGCATTTTAATCACGGAAAAAAAGAAATGCATTTATATATTTTTTATTTTTATACTCGTACTTTAGATTATTATATTAAAACCTATTTTTGTAAACATTTTTTTTAGTTAAGATGAAGTTAAGTTAAGTCGTAAAATCGACCCAAACAACGTTTCGACTAATGGAATTATTTGTTCTTCAGAACAATAATAATTAATTTTGTATTCTATTATTTTCAATACAAACACTAACAGATGACATGTTCTTATTTAAGCTATTGGCTTTCTTCTAGGAAAATTTCGGAAAATATTTTATTTATTCTAATAAAATTAATATTTCCGTTTCTGTCCATATTAAGCCTCTTTTTTCATTTTGTATTAAGAGCCCTATTATCGATTACTGTACGACTATTAAATACATATCGTTATCTTCTTTATTTTATTTTTTAGATCGGTAACTCAATCCAGCCCTGCGATTCTGTAAAAATCCAAACCCGAATACGAATTCAGTCAAGTGTCGTCAAATTCACGTACTTTAGTTTATAATTTGAGAATTCGAATTCGGGTCTGTATTTTTACAGAATAGGAGGGCTGGAGCTCAAAAAAGTGCCATCGTGTATTTTATTAAAATCTTTCTATGCAATATTGATTAGAATTTAAGGACAATTTACAAGAACCGAAGCGAAAGAACTATGCTAATAGTTATTTTACACTTATCAATAAGTCAATATTTATTTATTTATTTTTAATTGTTACACAAGACAGAATAACAACAATATATATAATCAAGCAACAAAAAAAAGTAAAGTAAGTAAAGTAGGTTGCAATTCCACACATATGTGTAAACAGCATGCATAATCATAGCAACAACATTAACAAACAAATGCGTTAAATTACAGTTTAAACAGCGCTCAACGTCGCTGTTTTTTTAAAAAGTACTTCCAACTACTAATAGATATTATTATCATATTTTTATTTATGATATCTAGAACGCCAATATTGATTATTTAACTCAAAAATTACAGTCGGAATGTAATAGGGCTCTTAATAAGTTTCTTGTTTTCAAACGTCTACGAAAGTACTGTAGTATGGTTATACAGAGAGCATTAAAAAAACTGCTGCATTATAATCGTATTGGCAAAAAGGTCTCCACAGGCATTCTGTATGGAGAAGAACACGGAAAATCTCTGCACAAGTCCAGTACGGATGGGTGAAATCAAACGACTATTCATACAACCGAGAACAAAACGCTTAACGAGCTTTCCGAACATGGAGAAGCTTGAGAAAATCTTATGGTCACCCATCTATTGATCGAGCTTTGTAAGCGTAGTTTATTACACTATACGGGCTGAACCGTCATCAAAAATTAAATGTTGTACAAGCGAACTCTGTGATTCAGGTTTTATAGAAAATGAACATATCTTTTGCTGTTTTCTTTTCCTTACACAACTTCGTTATTTCAGATTTCCCTAACACAAGTATTTAACTACTTGATTTGAGATCTGAGTAATGTATGTGATATTTTCTTATATTTATTTACGAACAGGCTCCTGGATAAAGTAGAAGGGCACATACCTTTCATCTCGCTGAGCTTCGTGATTCGAGTCATAGAGGCGATGGGTAACGCCGCCTTCCTCACAGCTTCCTTCGCTATCATCGCGAAGGAGTTCCCTAATAACGTCGCCACTATGTTTGTAAGTTACATACAATTAAATTAGTACCTAATAGACAATCAACAGGCCATCGTGTGGTACATAACCGTCATTTTTTACAATTAATTTATACTTAGTATATTGCAATTTGATATTTTGTAGTGACCCGATGCAGTGCTGTATGTTCAATACCTATATTTATTTATGACAAGTGAAACGTAATCAGTTTTTGTTTATTGATTTCTGTTTACTTAAAAGTTCCTTGGTGACCAAGTTTTGCTTATCCTTTTATTTCTTATCAAATCTTGATTTTCGTAAATTATATAGTGCTGATGAAATATGAATAATATTTTTCAATCTTATTGTTATTATATTTGATTAATTTTGCATTCACAATGTCAGTGTGTGCTAGAGACAAAGTGGATTTTTTAAGCATTTTCCATTATTAATTATTTAAATATAATTTACAAAAACGCTCTTTACCAAAAAACTACGACCAGAGCTCGGTCATCCAAAATGCAGACATTTTTCATTAAAAATATTTACTTGTTGATAAAATTGCTACAGATAACTTAGAATTTTCAAAATCCGTACGTAAATATTTAGGAATATTCATGACAAGCAGAAAAAAGTTTTCCCTCTCAAATATTATTACAAAAGAAGCATAAACAAACGATATTCCAACAGGCGTCTTTGGAAACCTTTTTCGGGCTGGGCCTGATTGTTGGTCCAACATTGGGCGGAGCACTGTACGGTCTAGGGGGGTACACGTTGCCATTCGCTGTACTCGGCTCAGCACTCTTCTGTGCTGCCATCATGAGCTGCTTCGTTCTTCCCAGAAGCCATGACGATGAAGACGTAAAGCCTACAGGACGTAAGTATTTTTTATGTAGTTAAAACTTGCGTATACCATCTGTAATGCTTTCCAGTTTACCGACCCCTTGGACCTAAGTTATCCTTTTTATGAAATTGGTAGTACCACCAAAGATGATCTATCGTTTCTGCTGAAACCCAAATTCTGAAATACAAAAAAATAAATTCAATGAGGAAGTATTATAAAAAAAAAACATTAGTTCCCGAAATCAAACTAGATGTCGCCACGGTAGGTTCTTGATTTCTCCATGACAACCCTTCCGGTTTTCTTTAATGTTTAAAAGTAAATTAGTTTTCAAAACTCAATAAACAACTCATATTCTATTTGTACTTTTTCGTATTTGTATTGATATCTAAGTTTCGATATTTTGAAATTTCAGTTTTTTTATATGTTAGTTACAAGGAACGGAAATGACTGTCTTTGATCCAAAATCAACTTTTGCTAGAGTCGCCAACTGGTGGTGCTTTTTAGTGCTTTCGTTTTGTTTTTTAAATACTTCCTTATTGAATCGCAATTGAACAGAATTTTCTTTGATATATCGCATTCGAGATTTCAAAATCAGTTTGTATCTATTGTATAATAGCAAACTTGAACTATAGCAATCATCAATTTTTTTCCTACTTAAATTTTTTATTACTATATTATAGTATATTTTATTGGATGTTTGATTCTTCTGACAGCGAATATGTTCACATTGCTTCAAATTCCTGGCGTATGTATAGCAGCAATAAGTATCATCTGCACCAGCATGAGCATAGGATTTCTACAGGCAACGCTCGAGCCACATTTGCGTCAGGTGATTACTTATCAATGAATAGTACCTAAAATCTTTAAAATAAATTAATTTAAAAAACTTAACCAAATAAACTATTAGGTTTTTGTTTTGAAAACATCTAATAGTCAAAATTATGTTTGTTTTAACATGTAGAAAATGAAGGATTGTTATTTTAGTTCAGTTTGGATAGTGAATTTTTTTAAGCTAGTTACTTGATTAGCTATTTTCTCAATTTTAACCTTAAATGAAGATTATATACGGACGGAGAGACAGAAAAATAAGCAGACATGATGAATCTTAAATCGAAAAATCTTTGCCAGTTGAGTGCTCTTAAGCTGTGTGTTATTAAAAGTGTGATACAGCTACTTATACCTAATCACCCAAAAAGAAAAACTAATTTTAACTATGAACAGTCATTTAGAAAAAAGTTTGAAAATTGTTTTTCCTTTAATATCTCTTTAGTCGTTCACTCTTGACAGAGTGGTCGTGGTTTCATGATGATGCCTATAATTTGGATAATACCGTCTTGGCCATCCGCCAACACTTGTGATCTTCAACGATAACATAACAGGTTTTTATTCACAATGTTTCAGTTTAAATTTACACCAGCAGTGCTGGGTTTGATGTTCGTTATCAACGGTGGGATTTACGCAATGTCAGCGCCGGCGTGGGGCTGGCTATGCGACCGGCCCAGTATCAAACCCAAGTACATCACGGCTATGGGCTGCGTTTTTGTAGCTGCTGGATTCCTCCTAGTCGGACCAGCTCCATTCTTTAATATGCCCACGTAAGTGACTCATAAGTGAGAGCATAAGCTAAACTAGCATCTGTACTTCCTTTGATTAACGTCGGTCTCCAGTTTTTCTAGCTTACGGTCGCACGAACGTCCAATAAGGTTTAATGGCGTCTTTAAGCTCTAATGAATGTCAAATTTGTATCAGTAGTGTCGCTTTAAACTAATGTCAATATTAATGTAAATTTGTGCAACTGGCTGTTAATTAGACAAAATAAACAATCCAGATTAACCAATCAATATTTAAGTTGTTTGAGGCGTTTCACTCTGCCTCACCTTAGGTATACCCACGAGTGGGGTAAATAATGAGGCAGCCTCATCTTTTATTATTAATACGCTGGTATTCTGACGTATTATCAAACGCATAAGGGTTAGTGCAAATCTGACGGAAGTATAAAACGTCAAGAGTTTCTGCCCAAGTTTGATCATATTATATCATACGAGTATATCACGTCTCATTAGAAGTGACAATTTTCTTCAAGCATTTGCCGACCCTAAATTCAAAAATGACCTAAGGAAATGGCTTTATTTAACACGTAACTTGAAGATCTACTCCTTCTTGATTATTGTGAACCTATATCTTTTTTGCAGTATAATTTGGGTGACCGTAGTTGGTTTAATACTACACGGGTTAGGGATTGGATGCCAGCTGGTCGCCTCTTTCAGCGATGCACTCAGCACGGCTATGTAAGTACGAAAATCTATTAATAATAATAATATTCTTTATTGCACGCTAGACAGGACATATTACAGAGATATTAGAAAAAAAGAGACAGAATACAAAGGGCGGTCTTATTGCTACGTAGCAATCTCTTCCAGGCCTGAATCCTGTAGGGTTGCCTGGAAAATATATTATTGAAAAGCTCAACAAAATATCAATGCAGACATTTCGTGGTTGAGGGGCTTGCAGACCGATTTATTACTTCTCATAACGAAGAATTTATTATAAATGTTGCCGCGATAATCAAGAAATTCGGGTTATTCGAAAGTGGCTAAAATTATAGATTTTATACTTAAGTGTAACAAAATGCCATAGATCTGACCAAGAATCACCAACTTTCATGAACAAATAAAGCTGTAATTTAAAATGTCAGAAATATATTATAATGTCTCAGGATACTGATTTGTTCAATATAAAAATTTATAGTATTTTCTCAACGAATAGGCAGAACAGACCATAACCTAAAACTTAGGCCCGCACTGGTCCTTAATAAATTATCTAACTACGAGTAGTATTTTTTTCTATATAGCGACCATGTTTCATAGATCGTATGTATCTGATTTAAGAAACTATTATTCCAGTGCAAGTGGACTACCAAACTCGATTGAAACTTACGGACTTGTGTCGGGCATGTGGACATCTACCTTCGCTTTAGGAGCTTTCATCGGCCCAACAGTATCTGGGGTACTTTTCGACTCCATCGGATTCCAAAACTCAACACTATTCATCTTTGTTCTCCATGTTTTGGTGGTAAGTTGTGTTCCTGCTTAAATTATACCCTATATCACCCGCTTATAATTTAGTAGATAAAATTCCCTAGATAAAAGAATTTTCATGATCGGACCAATATTTCCAAGGATTATCATTTACAAACAAACATACACAGTTGGAAACTTTACCTCTTTATGTTTTTAGTAAAGAAAACCCAGTTATACCTGCACATTACCACAATCAATACACATTGTTTAATTCAATATGTTTGACCGGAAACTGCGCGGCAATTCACCATTTTGGTTCAAGTCACATAAACCGGGCATTTTACTTTTTTTATAATTATATCATAAATACCATCTGGTGTATACATTTTAAGTCTTTAAATCGGAAACATTTATATTGTATATTTAATTATAGATGGTGATAGTCCTCCTGTATCTCTGGACTTACGATCGCGGTTACAAGATGGACGTATCCGTCTCTGCCGGTGATCTCCTGCAGTTGGACGGAACGTTAGACGAGAGCGTACTCGTAGGAGACAACTACATACCGCCCATAAGATCAAAAAGGTGAGAATTCATAACAATACTGCTTCTGGAATGTAACTCGAGCTCCTCCGTGCTTCGATGCACGTTAAGACGGTTGTCCCGACTTCATGCTCACTCTTAACCCCCGTGTTCAATCTTCCTATTATCCAATTCGATTCCATCCATAAGGAATGCCTATGCCTCAGCAATGGGGACATATTTACTGCAACATATACTCAGTAAAATCGTTACACATTTTTTTTGATAAACCTATAAATTTATTTATATATATAGTCAGGTATATCATCTATTAACAAACTAGATCTATATATTGGTATACAACCCCAAGAACAATAGTTTTAAGATATCTAAAAAGTAATCCGAATAGATTAGTTTTCAAGAGAAAAGCGCGTGAACACTATCTAAAAGGTAACAACTTTTCCTGACTTTCCAATCTGACACGTCGATGTTTATTTTACTGTATATGTATATATTTATTTATGTATATATGTATTTGTGTGTTTGTATGTAGGGTTGTATGTAGGTAGGGTATTAATATATATATGTATCTATATGTGTATGATTGTTAATTATATTCAGAATTCTCTATCACTGTCACTGCCTTACAAATTTTCTGCTTATCCTCTCCGGTTGACTGGTAGAGAATGCCTATGGCATAAAGTCCGCCGTTTGCATTAATATGGCAAAAAAGATTAAATAAATAAAAAAATAAATAATTAATAATTCGTTTACTTCAACATATACTGATTTATTCCCAGTCGCCATTGCGGTATCAGTATGGAGCAGTCCCGTCCTCCGGCTATGAACAGTCTGATTGCCTGCTCCAGCTACAAGAACCGCCGCAGCCCGTGGACCCAGCGCACGCCACGTTACAGGCCCACATACGGCAGCCTGGACCATAGATTCAGAGTCGCCCACGTCACATAATACAATATCTGTGCTAATGTCCTAATAATCGTAATTGAATTAATGAATTTTATTAAATATTGAATTAAATATAATCCAATAAACGTTGGATTTTCATTACATAAGTTATTTATTAATTGTATATTATGACAAAAAATAATAATTTCATTAATTTAGCTAACCGTTTTATACATTTTGCCTGCGCTACTACTCATTATTTTTTCTTAGAAATAGTATGTCAGAAACATTGTTTTAAGATGATTAAAATAGATATGTGCTAGCGTAGGTAACAAACTAATATATAAGATTAAAAATACACCATTTAAAAAAAAACATTGCAAATAAAATGATATTGAGTTTCAATTATTTAAAATAATATCCTTCCAACTCAAATTGATAAAATTTTATTAAGATCAAGATAGATTGGGAATAACTATCACATAATACCAGCTACACACGCCAGCTTTAGATTACCATAAAATATTTTTTTATGCAATCAATGGAACAAAAAAAGCAGCATGTTTTTTATACTGTTCAGTGTTAAATCAAAGGCATGAGCTGTAAATGCGTGTGCTCAGTGTGCACTAGAGTACAATGCGCTCTACGCTCTTCTTCAAACTTAACCATTGACATTACCAGTGATACTACCAACTTTAAACGAGCAAAACTATAATAACATACTGTCCTCATGTAATATTTCACATAACAGAACGAAAAAAAGGAAATTCAAATTAAATCATCTCTTCCAATGAAAATTCGAACATATGCTATTTATTTGTAGTAATTTCTCGGTTTGCATAGACATCTTCATCAATCATCGTCACGATCATGGATACTGGAACAAAGGGAAACCAGGGGCCTAATTGTCTAATTTAGAAATCTATTGCAATCCCTTACAATTTGAAAGGTATGCGCTAACTTAACGCTACAACTAATTGAGATGTGACAGCGATTGTGGTCTGTTAAGAAGACTGGCCACTCACCTCTTTTCTCCTTAGCCGGACCTGCACGTTCCCTCAGGACAACGGTCAAGGCGCTGAGTGACCACACGAAATTATCCTAGGTCACTGTTTCAATCTTCCTCCTTGTGTTTTTCACGCCGAAAACGCTTAGTAAAGCGGGAAATGTTCCTTTCAAATTTTATGAAATTCGACGCAAGTAATGAACGAAATTATTGTTAAGAAAAATCACATATGCAGCCGCACGTAACACGTTGAAAAGCGCAATGTCTTGAACTTCGTTTTGTTTGAAAAAAAGGGCGGTTATGCTTGTGGCGCCTCCCTGGTATTGAGCGGCGGACTTAGGAACTAATTAAGAATGAGTGGCCAGATATAATGAAGTAATCAATCCTAAATAATTTTGAAACGGAATTGTGCTTATCATACCAAAAAAAAAAGAAAAATAAACATATATTATATGCGAAAACTGCTTCACTACGGAACATGCCGCTCACCTTAAAAGAACCAGGTTCTTTTAGCGCAATAGCGACTTTCAACATTATCATCATCACATCATCACCAGCCCTTTTACGTCCCCACTGCAGGGGCTCAGGCCTTCCTGATGGATGGTTAAGGAGGATGGGCCATGACCCTCCACGCTGGCCCAATGCGGATTGGAGGGTATTAACGACTGCAAATGCAGCCGGGACCAACGGCTTAACGTGCCTTCCGAAGCACGGAGTAGCTCGAGATAATAATTTTTGGTCACCCATCCCGTGACCGACCCTTGCGAAAGTTGCTTAACGATTACGATCGCGGGCCGCGGCGCTTATCCACTACGCCACCGAGCTACTCAACATTATACCTATATTTATATAAATCGCTATATGATTCGTTATACTTTTAAAAGAGATTTGGAAATTAGATAATGAGTTCACAGTTCTCTACTCTGGACCGTACATAGTGTATAAGATATTATACACTGACCTGAATTACTCCGTTTGGACAGACAAATGAGACAGAGACAGCTTTTTATTGATGTTGTTTCGACAAGCTTATGCTATAACTGTATATTAATCAAGCAGTCTAACTTCAAATTGGAATCAGGATATTCAGAATATTTATAATAAATATAAAAACTTGATTGAATCTGCAATTTTAATTCAGACACACTATTACCTTAATCTAATTTATTTCGTTCAATATCTATAAATGAATCAAAAAATTGCAAACACAGTAACGTAAACAAACAAAACACCTTAGCAATTCAAATTATTACAAGTTCCAATTTCTAAATAGTTTGTCGTGTGCCTGGTTACGTCACAGCTTGTGATATTGAGAACGTTACGAAACCAATCTAGAATAAATCAGTCAGGTTGTAAAGTAAATACTGACAACCGCATAAACAATTTACACCGGTATACAAATATGGAAATCCCATCTACTGCCTTGTGCAACACTGCTTAGAATAGACTTGTCTATTTAATGTTCATATAAGAGAATGCAATGGAGCTCAAATGTATAGTTATCGAGTTGACACGTACTTTTTTGAAGCAAGGCCACTACAGTTCATTTCTTGATAATTTAGGACATTTTCTCTTTATACTAGAAGATATTTCACAACCCTGCAAAGCGATTTTCGTCATATTTTCTAAATGGAAAATTGTAAATCGTGCGCCATTTAGAGCGAGTTTAAATTTTAAGACAAACAAACCCGACCCATACAGCCTAGTCTTAGTAACCTAACGTTTAATTATAGTACCTCTTTTGTTACAAATTTTCATGGTCAAACTGTTTTATTATTTAAATAGAAATCTGAACACTTATGTGATAATTAGTCTAATATTATTATTATTATAAAATAATCTGTGCTGCTTACAGCTTATCATGGCCCAAAGTTGGCTACAAAATGTGCAATTTATTAAACAGTATTGCAAATTTTGTTGTTTTTGTCTGTAGCCGAGTTATTCGCATGCCGTTCTTAAGGTGTGGCCATTTCTGAAGTCGCGGGTTCGATTCCTGGTCGGGTCAATGTGGAAAATTAACTTTTCTATATCATATCGGGTCTGGGTGCTGTGGTACCTCCGTTGTCTCAGATACTCCATAATACGCGGGCTTTAGCTGCTCATCTTGAAATCTGAGCAATATATGTGATATAGTCTAATATTTATTTTATTTATTTACATTCTATCATTTTTAATGTATCTAGCTATATCTTCACCCCGTATCCGTTATGAGGTAGTAGGAGAGAACCAACCGCCACAACGTACGGCCCTTACATACATCTTTCGCCTCATCCACTTTCATTACTCTTTCCATACATACCTTCCGGTTTTGGCTTTTATGGCTATAACTTCCAATATGTATCATAAAATATTTATATGTATTCTAATTTTATCCCTACATCGGATTGTATTATTTCTTATGTCATTTTTATAATCAAGAAACACTAACACACACCCCAATATTACCACAGCAAAATTTTGCAAATAGTACAAAATTATGTTATAATTGTACATACAAATACATTGTAAAATTGAACTTTATATCTACAACTTAAAGTTTAATTACTTTTATCGACTCTTGATAAAGTAAATTGTATTATAAACATCGTAAAACAGTTGCGTCATTTCAAAAGCTTCCCACGCATGAGTTTATCGTGGCAATTCTAACCAAATAAAAATAATTAGTCAGAAAAAAATGTGGCATTATATTAATCGCAGCCTTTTTAAATGATTAAGTCCGAATCCCAAAAATGGAGGCATCCTTTTATGTGTAATCATTATGTGAATATAGACCTACTTTTAATGATTTGGTATGTTTGATTGTATCAGTTAATAACTTATTTGTTCAGACACTAGACACACTTGTACACTTTAAAACAAAGGAAATCATTTAAAGATCGTAATATAGACTACTATACTATTTAATGAAATGAAACCTTTATTACTTTTTGAAGTAGGTTTTAGTTGATTGAACCTCTATGCTGTGACAACGATGAACTCGACGACGAGTTGAACGTTGATTTTATAACACAAAAGAACTACTGATTTTAAGCGAACTACTTATAGGTACTCAATGTTTTCTTTATATTAGTTTTTAATTTTCTTAAATATATGGGCCTTATAATTGTAATGTATACTAAGCTTTAAATTAAGATTTTTCTGAGATTACAAGATTAAACGACTCCGCAAATGCCTATTTACAGATGAGTGACAGTTTTTAATTAAGAGAGCATGTGAACCAAATATCAATAGCTTTCTAATGGATTTATAACAAAGTAATAACGTCGAAATAAAATCTAATTTAAAAAAAATCTCCATCATAAGCCTGTAAAGTTTTATTTTATCATAGGCAAAATAAAAAAAAACATAAAACCTTGCTATTGAAAAAGTTATCTTTAAAATTCAACATATTTTCCGTCTATTCTATTAATTATGTTCTTTTTTACACAAAAAGAATATTAATATATGACAAAAAGAAGAGAATAGCAATCTCTTTTAGATCCTCTGATAACTTTAATGCACGTCCAATCAATCTGTATGCAAAGTATAGTCTTGGGTTTCTACATTATATCAGTATTTGAAAATTTACAGACCACATATTTTTAAATTCATCTTAAAGTCTGTTCTATTTCTTTGCAGATATCGGATCATTGATATCTACAACTAAACTGCTTGAATAATAATAAATAGGCTCGTCTATAAAGCCTATTATAAGTACCGGCGGAGGATTCACAGGGTCTGTATGCCAAGCGGACCCACGACCTTTAGACGATCACTCTTGGAATGTAACCTTTCCACAAATTGCTATACGCCTTTGGTCTTCCTTAGATATTGACATTAGATACATTTTCGATATATACCTATACAATTTTAAACTAACTATGACATGGTTTCTTTACATTGAATTCAGAAATCACTTCACAATTAAATTTAATATTATTTTTGTATATGTCTATTCAACGGTATCTACGTGAGAACTAAAAGCGACTTCTTTAAAATAAGACTAATTCAATCGGACGTTTTAAAACATGGCCATCAAATGAGGAGGTATTATATTTATTTAATAGATAAACAAATAATGGAATTAATAACATTAGTTGTTACTGGTTGTAACTATTGAGTGTACTTTTTTATAAATCAGCCAAAGACTAAAATATATAAATAAGCTTATTTAATTTTGACGTTGAGGCTATTCAATCATTCTTATATTAATTCGGTCATTCATTCATTAATTCATTCATATACCTACCGAATTATCCCCCAATATGCCCCATAAATGCCCCATATATTACCCTCGTTGTCTAGATCGTTTGAATACAATGATAATAATCCGCCGTAAACTATGATATGCAAAACCTTGACTTTTGTATCTACCAGTTAAAGATAAATTCAAACATAATTCAGATAATTTTTTGTTAGATTCCGGTACTTTAAATCAATAACAGTCTGACATTGGTAATGACGAAGCATCTACTTCTTCGATTGTCATGACATTGTGATGAAACACGACCCTGATGGTAAATACGATTCGCTTCCTAGCATATAATATTTCTTACAAGTCAATTCCAATGTAAGAACCCAATGCAGTACATAAACACACTAAAGATATAAATAAAAAACAAAACGGACTTCATAAAAGCACAAAACTAATATTTTTCTAAAAAGTTGTTAATATATTCCAAAAACTTTATAGAATTGTGACAAAATAACTTACCAAGACAGAGTTGATACAAATCACAAAACTTACGCATTCTTGCCGGGTACAGTAAGCCTACTCTGAAAACGAAATTTCTTATGTTTTCGAAATGCTAATATGACTTCAAAGACACCCTATTTTCAATTATTTATGAAGCAACGAAAGTAGGATCTGACACTACATCTGATGCAAAGATAATCTTCACAGAGATTTTAACAAAATTATAAGAACGCTACAAAATTTTCCGAATTTTTGTTCGTGGACAAACAAGCGCACCTAATCCCTTTATAGGTAGGAATCTACCGGAATTAATTAGAGTCATAAGCAGAGACTGTATCTTGACATCTATTAAAATATCAAATTTAACACACACAGTTACATTGCCCTAAATAACAGTTTATTTAACTATATATTTAGTCCATATCAGATGTTTGCAATACAAAGCCAACCATATGTAGTTACGTCATAACTGAGGCCGTGATTCAAAGATTCTCAAAAAAGCTGATTTGAATCATGCTTAATATAATGACGTATGCAAAAAAACTACATCTGAGTCAGACATCGTCCTTCTGCAAAGGATAATCCCGATCTAAACATCAGTAAAAACCACATGAATAAATGAATACACAAATAATCGAATTAATGTCTGCTTCAAATATCATTGTTAACGTCTGTTTATCAACCATTACATTTTTCAAAAGCATACTGTATTTACCTCTTAATTTATTTTGTTTAAATTAAATTCTTGCATTATTTGCGATATATGAGAGAGAAATTTTGGACAGGAGCAGATTTAAATTATGTGATTTATAAATTTATATTTTATATTCTCCAATTTCCAAAACTTTTTTAAGTTTCTCAAAGGCGGGAAAGACAAGTATGTGTTCATAAATCAAATAATTCGAAACTGCTCCTGTCGTGTTCTAAACTGCCCACTCTCCACTACACAGGTAAATAGAGTAATGTAATATTTAATCACAATTACTAAATTACCGTGAACACGTTTTACAAGAAACTAAATAGATACGTACGGTTTGCAAAAACTAGCTTAACACAATGATGAGTCTGGATCTTAAAATATCTTTAAACCACAATTATGGATATATTTTACAGTTTATTCTGAACACGAGAGTTATTTCGAGCTGATTAAAATTGAACTCACATCGATAATGAAATATTTGCACAGTGACAGCCCTGGAGGTAAGTAATCGAATGTAAACAATGATATCCTATGCAAAAAGATACACATTTATGCTCGATACAAATTCTATTCACTTTCAATCAATAGAAAAAAACAGTCAATTAATTATGCTCTTTCATAAGAGTCTTGATTCTGTTGTTTTGCTGACCGTCTATTGTACTGCGGTTGGTTATTTGTGCAGAACCCGTCCAACGAGCTCAGTCACGACCGGGCGGGTCAAATTTCGAATCACAGAGGTCCTGAGACGAACAAGGGGTATGACGAAGATCTGCTGACTTTCGAGACACGTTTTTATGATTTTTTTTTAAATTGCAATTGGAAATTTAGAGGAACGTGGTTAGTAAGTCTACAGCTTACTAACATATAAGGAATCTTTAGAGTGAATCGCAGAGACTCGTAAGATCGTATTTTTTTAATTGTTTTTGTGTACAAGTATAGCGTTTATTTTTCGTTTTAAAAATAAATGGTTTTAGTAATTTATTGAAAAAATATGATAAAACGAGGGTAAGTAACTGACGAGCAAGATATTTTTCAGTACCGTTCAGTTTGTCATATAAATAGAAGTTTTTTACAATTAACCGTATCGGTCTGTTTAGAGTTAAACGTTATTTATTAAGATTTTGAAAACTCAACCCCTATACGTTATGGCCATATATGCTTAGGGGTTGAACTACATCTTACAGCATGGCAGTAGCATGATTTAGCCCTTTCCGTCGCCCTGTCCGCTATATGATAGCGAGTTTATGCCGCCGATACAGCTATATCCGATACCACGCAGCGAATGGCGGCTCTGTTCGACATAAAAGGATAGGGCGTAAGATATAGTTCAACCCCTATGCTTAAATGGAATGTACGCATAGGAGTTGGATTGAAATAATTTCGCCAAAAACTGATGATGTTTTCTCTATAAAACTCTTTTGATTAATACTTAATAATGACTTAATCATTATGAAGAATGTTTTCATGTAAGTTATTTTTTTGTAGTTACTGATTTTATGAACTCGTGACCAACATTAACATTATAACCTTCATATTAATAAAAATGAATAGCAAAGATATTTTAAGTTCTTTTTTCTATTACAAACCTTCGTAGATGGTTGGCATCGCACGCCGGGTTCAAGGTATCGCCTTTGAAATCTGGTGTTCCATTCCCGATCGGTCATTTAAAAAAAAAAGAACAATATGCATAGAATATTAACAATATTAACAATATTGTGAAAACGAATAACATTAGCTTCTTGCGAATAGAGAAGTGTAGTGCAATCTTAAGACGCTTAAATGATTTTCCATAGAATATCACCGAATTCTAAACTTTTTATTATTAGTATTTATTTTTATTATTACTATTTCACGTGTACTCTTCTCGAGTATAATTTTAAAGAAACTAATACACATCTAAAAATACTTTTCGCTAACCATTTTTTAAGATTTTAAACACAAATATCTACTTGAATTTCTACATAGTTGATTCAAAATGCAACAATGTCGGTTCCATTTATCGTTGTTGTAAGTATGAAGATTATTAACAAGTATGAATAAACAATGTCTTTCAACTTGTTTATTATTCATAATTGTAATAGGAATGAAGACATTTTCTTTTGTCCGTCATTTAGATTGTTGAAAAATATAAAATTGTAAAAAAAATGTATTTTTCTATTATCTAACTGGCGGACTTAATAGATTTTTTTTCATAAAGTCTTTTTCATAAATTGATATGACTTCCGGAAAGATATAACTGAATTGTTGCATTATAAAAGATCATTAAAGCATCTTCCTTCTAATTAAATGTATCTTATCAATGATCACTATCAGTTGTAAAGAAGTTTTAAATCCTTGAATTATGAAAACGCATTGTTTTCCACAGTTTCATATACTATTATTTCTAAAGTGGAAAATTATTAACATAAATGTAACATTCATAATTGACAACTGAATTGTTTTAATTTGCCATGTAATTGTGTAGTTAATTTCCTAATTGCGAAACTAATCTGTCGCAGTATTTAATGTTTAGCCATAAAAACGTTGGTTTTAACATATTTTTATAATTTTATAACAATAAGCTTATTATAAATGAAACAACTTCTAAACGGTTTCATCGCGATTGTCGTTTTTAATTTTATTGACGTTTCAGACCCTTTACAGCTTCCGTGTTCACATAAGACTAAGGTGTTGATTGCATTTTTAATTAAGAGTATGGCCACCTTCAAATCAATATTTTTGGATATATTCACAAAACAAAAAAAAAACATATATTTTATGGAAACGTTTACAATTAATAAATTAAATTATTCCAAAAATACATTTGACTCATTTATTTACCTATGGGTAACGTAATCTACCACCAAATTTTAGATTACGTCCAAATTTGGGAATCTTATCTGAGAAGAACTGGCGAAACAAACTCCGACAAGAAAAATGAATTGCTCCGTTTGATTTAATATTTGCAGAATGTAATTATAATTAACTACCTAACTACTAATCTTTTGGTTTGCAATATGTGATATGGATTGAGATTTTATTTGACTAATTACTGGTATATTCCAAACTCGATCTTAAAATTCGTATGTTATTATTTTCAGTGCTGAAACTGCATAATGTTTTTATAAGTTTGGGTCTAATTTTGAACGAAGCAGTTTCAGAGTTATCTGCGTTGTTTGATGCACATTATTTATTTACTTATAATGTACATATAAGTAGAATAGTAGTTCACTACTTATAATGTTAATTTTTCCTGGTTCAAGGGTGCCCCGCACATTCCAACGTTCCGGCCGCTCTGCGCCAAGCAGAGGATAGGGAAGCAAATCATCAAGACTTCAGGGATGTCAACGTAACTTTCATAAGGGACATGACCTTCAGCAATGAAGACAGCGACCAAGAAGAAGACATTATAAGTAAATAAAAAAAATATTAAGTTAATTGAATTTGCCTTAAAACAAACTATTGTGTTCACAAACCTTTCATAAGAGCTTTGAACTCCTAAACCGAGTCACTACCGATGCACTGCAAACTTTATGCGCAAATCCACGTAAAAAAAAGAAGGGCTTTCAAAATATAGATTCTTTTTAGATCTAAAAAACATTAACAAGATTAAAATTGCTCTCCCTAAGAGCAAATCCTGGAACCGTGACTACCTAACAGATCGTCATCTATATTACATTATATGCTGGTGACATAGGCTATGATTTACGAGGATTACGTATTTAAAAAAAATAATATTTTCTAAACATATTTTCACCGATATTACTAAATGCCAATGAATCATTTGTACGTTTCTCGTGAGAACATTTCGGCACTTCAATTATCTCCCGTTTTGTTTCAAAACAGTTTTGGTTTCACAACTGCCTGGAGGACTTTTAGTTGATGTAAAATTCATGGACGTTATATGCACGCCATCTAGCGTATCATTTTATACTTTGCATGTCAAACGAACAATGTTAATTCTTTTGGAGATTATGATACTATTACAAGATAATACAAAAATAATATCCCACAAATATTATTTATGTGATCGATAATCAGTGCCTATAATCAAATCTTTCCTAATTACCACTTTTTTTAATATAAATTAAAAGGTAACAATAAATCGAAGAATAATATATGACGTCATATAATCATTTTCAATTGTTTCAAAAGACAAAATCATATGAAATAAAAACTCCACAGGATAGCAATCTGCTTTAAGCTTTAGCAGATCCTTTGAGGAACAAACATTAATCGAGGTATTGTACAAAAATAAACTTAAGTGGCTTTTAATAAAGACTCTTTCACTATGTACGGTAGCTTAATCGCTTTGGCCACATGAGTCATACTTGGCCGTGAAGATAGTCGATCAACCGTTGGGATTCACGAGGAGACGCCTTTTTTTTCTTCTTTTATTAATTCAAACGTAACACGAACGGTTCGCTGCTCATGGGTCTCATGACATGGATTTATTTTTAAACATGGAGCATTTTTGCGACATTACGCTAGATTTTAATTATACAATTTTAAATATAGCGAAATGGTCCCAATACAAGTATTTTATATTACTTACTGGGATAATTTCAAGGTTGTAAATGATGGAAATAATGTTAATAAAGAACATTTTTATTTTTTTTTATTATTATTTATAATTATTAGTTAGTTATCAAACTGTGGCCAATTATTGACAGTAATTGTTATAATTAGCAATGCTGTAAACATACGAGTATAAAACGCATTCAGAAATATTTTCTATAGTGGTGGTCGCTCAATTACGAGAATTACACCATAAATTTTTAATTTTATAGGTTTTTATCTTGGATGATATATAAATACTATTATATTTTCTATATTCTCTAAACCTCGATTTTCATTAATTACTGCTGACAACTGTCAAATCAAAGTGTAAATTGTTGTAAATATTGGTAAAAATATAAGTTTATATTATGAAAAGGCCCAAAAACCTATTGATATCTCAAGCGAAAAATATTTGTTTTAATGTTTATAGCACAATTTATGAAAAGAAACTGAAGGTCAAATATTTGTTTTAAAGTGTGTTTAAGAATTGACCGGTAACTTGCAATGACGTCTGAGTGAGTCTTGATACTTTAAAAAAAGAAGTAATTCGTAAATATTCTGTGGCTGTCGACTACTACAGTAAAACAAATTATAAGTGAAGGAGAATATGCAAGACATGGAGGAGATGCAAGACATTTTATTAAACCGGGTAAAAATAGGAACCGTCAAAATAAGAAAATCAACTAAAGCAGATTTGATTTAGAAAAATAACAGTAATTTTATTTGGGTTTTTTTCCGGCCCGGGTGCTGTCCCGTCAAAATATTAGATGTTGGTAATATAAAGTGTACAGGTAACTGTTTGTGTACTATATTAAATCCCACGTTGATAACTACTCTATGTCGGGATTTGCCGGGATAGGAATATGGTCAGGAGTACGTTCAAAGCTATGAGGCAGTTATTGAAAAGTATTTATTATATTAAAAATATTACAAGTATCAAGATATCTTAATCCTTTTTCCCAATGTTACCCTATACAAATTCAAATTTCCCGATTTGCCATCAGATTCTGGTACACCTAGTGTCTAGCCTGATCCAACCAACAAGTTTAGATATATATATTATAACAAGATAGATGTTTAATATATACCTATATTCGTATTTTTTTTTTTTTGGTATTATAAGAAACTCTGACATTTTTCTCATTAATAACAAGTTTTTGTCACACGTACTAATATGATATCCTATCCAAATATTTAATTCAAACACACAATTTTAGAAAGTGAGTCACTGTTCATTCATACATTTTTCTCTCATATGAAATATCTACCTACCTGTTTATTTATTATTTAAAATAAAATTCTATTCAAATTGAAATAAATAACATAACAAGGTGTATGTCATAAGACGAACATAAAATTAAAAATGAAAAACTACACCGAACATATACTTATATGTACTTATTAAATGAAACTAATCTTGAATATTTGTAAAATATTAATTAAATTTGAAATTTTTCGATATATTCAATTTCATCTCATAAACGTGAATGTAAGTGTGATTTTCAAATAATCTTTATACACTTTATTACGATATCGCGTGTCTCAATCTATCTCATTGATCGGCTCCATGATTTTATCTCATTTTATCTTCACCTTTATGCACTCACACACACATATGTATTGTATGAATAAACGTGATTCACCATTTATGAGTAGTTACATATTCTAGCATTTATTTGCATACATATTGTGCAAACAATTGTTGGCATTCCCTGAATACCTGTCTTGTTTACATCAAGGATGTAACATTTATTAAAAAGGATAATTTCACTTATTTGAGAAATATATCAAGACGAAAGCTTGTAGGTTTGTATTAAACTACTAAAATAATTTTGATTTAATGTATAACATACATAGGGTACCTACTATATCCCACTAAATAGCTCCTTAGGGATAAAAATACTATGACGTCATCGTGTATCCCACGAGGGCGAATCCACTGGCAGTCAACCGGTAATTAAATATTTGGTAATATACTCGTATATTTAGATCGCATATTTTAACTATTTATTATCATGGAAACAATTATCTATGGTTTTATAAAAAAAACTTTTTAACGTTTGTACCTACCGCGTAATTTGTAATTGTATATGTGTTGAACGTGTATTTTGTGAAGTAGGTTCAATAGCACGTCGGGTTATAATAATCTGTCAAATTTAAACTTTCAAGTTTTGAGGGTAGACTTTAAAATCAACTGGAGAAATTTAACATATTATAAGCCGTACACACTCACGCTGAGAAGCCCCGAGAACACCAGAGACTGTGATATGTTTCTCGCCTTCTTTTATATTTGACTCTTGACGAGACTTCCCAAAACTCTTCTCTGATTTAAGTGGATATACCCACCTGCTAACCTTTTCTAGAAAATGTGAGTCCGCCGCTCATTTAGACCGGATTTTAAGTTCAATGTTACAAATAAGACTTTGACAGCCGGTTTCTGAATTGAGAAAAGTACTAAATAACTAATAATTCTCATAAACTTGCATTTTTACGTTTCACAAGGCAAAAGTCTAGTTTTATCAGACTGCTATTAACTGAACATTAAAAAGCAAAATTCAGAAACGGAAACCTGTTTAACGCCCGGTTTCTGAATTGAGAATTTGAAGTTGAGCACGTCTCAAACCGTGCTTAAGCCATTTTAAACGTCAATTAAACAGGTTTTCATTACTGATTTATAAATTTTTTATTAACAATTGATAGCAATTTAACAAAATTAGGATCTTTTACCATATGAAACGTAAAAAATTCAAGTTATTGAGAATAATCAGTTGAGATTTTGTGCTTTTCTCAATTTAGAAACCGGCCGTAAGTCAGTTTGAGACGTGCTTAACTTTAAATCCTCAATTCAAAAACCGGGTGTGAGTCACAATTAGATACAATGATTTATCTTATTGTAACTCAAATCCCGTTTTCATTAACCTAGAACAATGCATAACTTAACTAAGAAACCCCTAATCTTACGAATCGCTTAAGCAGATTAGTTTAATTCCAAATAAACTTTTTTCTTTTATTTTATTTGTTAGTTAGTTCCTAGTCATTAGCGAAATGCATTTTTAACTTACTTGGCTCCTAAATATTTATAGATCTGAGCAACTCTTAAGATTAGTAAAAACGGACATCAAAGTCTAACCAAGGAATGATCAACATACAACGAAGCTCTCGCGTCTAGTTCTGGATTTATGTTACCAAACCAACACGTCCACAAAATATTATTTATGGAAAAAGTTTCATTTTATAGGTTTTTAAGACTCTCACGGTATAATTTTCTCAAGATCAGTGTAGAATTTTTTTTTCCGTGAGTTAACAATTTATTTTTAATATATTTTTATTGACAACCCTATATAGTTGTAGGCGAAGGACTCCCTCGCATCCTTTCATTCATAAAGCAGGTAGGCAGATAAGCAAAACCGTCGGAAATCATATGTCTTTCGTCTCATTGTTACACAGTAAAGGATCCAAATCCATAATATAGTAAGTACACTATAAACTTGTAGAATAAGATAATTTAAAATACAATAGCATTATTGTAATAGTGCATAAGACCCGGTATAAGCCACTGCTCTTTTTAGATCTTTTGACACTTCGAGACGTTTTAACAAACGCAAAATTATATTCCTTGTTTACAGTGAATTTAGAAATGTTGTAATAAGGCAAAATTAATATATCGTTAACAGCTACGATGGGCCTGAATTCATTTCCTTACAACTTTTAAAAAGGGTACTTTACGATTATTACAAGCTTTCCGCCAGCGGCTTCTTCCGTGCGACCCCTAGTAAGCTGATTGTTAATCCAGGCTTAGAATTATTTGTATACATAATTAATTAATGTAAGTCCACTGTATTCGTCTCTTGGGGCCGTTCATTTGCTGTTATTGCAGTGGTTAAAGTTGTGCTTGGTCATGGCAACAGCATTAGTGAATTAGATTTGAATCCAAGAAAAAATGTCGTAGAACTATGCTGTTATCATGCATGAAATAAGCTTATTAAAATAATAATAAATAATTTCATCAATATCAGTTCTGTAGTTTTTGATTCAAACATCCAAATTTACACCTCTATAATATCAATAAGATTTATACGAGTCAACAATTATGAACGATTGACAAAGTTTAAAAATTACAAACCTTAAATATAAAATCGCTATAATTACTTGCATGCTAACTTAATATGCGTAAAAGAAACATTAAATATCTATGTTCTATTGCATAAACATATTAATTTTTTTACAGCAGTCGACCATAACTAAACAACGATAGACAACGCAATTGACAGGATTAACGTTTGGTTTGTACAACAAACGAACTTGATGGCGCGATGGATAAGCGCGTTAGTTCTATGATACCGTTGTTAGTCAACTTTCGCAAGGGCCGTTCATAGGATGGGTGACCAAAAATTTACTGTCTCGAGCTCATCCGTACTTCGAAAGGCTTAGCGAGCCTTTGGTCCCGGCTGCATCTGTTGTCGTTAGGTCATGGCCCATTCTCCATATTTAGGGTTACCACCCGTACTTTATAATAAAGTATTGTACGTTATTTCAGGCAATTGTACTCTATACTATACGAGAACAATAAAGTACACGAAAATACTTTATTTCGCATGATTTGATTTGTTTGTGATTTTGAAGCTTAGTCGTCAGTATTTTTTCGTTAAACAAAATTTATCGATTCATGCTGAATCGATGTTGCCTGCCACTCATTTTTAGTTTTAATAATAAAGAAAAATAAAATAATACTTTTTTTGATTCTATGTACTTTTTTTCTGTATCTATAATAACTAATGTAGGTACTTTAATTGGAAAAAAAAGTGGCAACCCTATTTGATTCGATTCCATCTATAAGGAAGGCCTGAGCCACAGCATTGAGGATATAATAGGCTGCAGAAGAAGACGACAAGACCACCTACATCTTTTAACAATAATTGATATTATTGTTGAAAGATGTTGTAGGTAGGAATCTTAAATGATTTTAACAAATGGAAAGTTAAAGTAGAGAAAGGTCAAAGATATCGTAACTTTAGACATGTAGGGTGCATGATGGGAGGTGAAGCGAGACAACCGGCCGACATTTTACACCATGGGACGCGGAGACACGCTCAGCTGACTCGGGTAAGATGGACGAAATTACACCTTGAGTTCAGTTCTTTTACGTAAATCAAATCATTTATTCAGTCTAGGCTAGGGTTAGTATTACAAAGCATTTGTGAAAACTCTATACCGTCGCTTCGTAAGTCTCTATGGCAGGAGACCTTGTACCGAGAAGAACCGCCAAGAAACTCGGCAAGGGCTTTTTTTCTCTTTATTTTATTTCATACTATACTTTCAACTCAACCACCACTGTGAAATATAAGTCATATTTAACACCAAGAAGTTTTGCCATTTAAATATTCATTAACAGTATAATAACCTTTACTAAGTAGAGAATTTTTTAATTTCGGCAATGGTAATTTTAAAATTTCTATAGAAATTTTATTATAGTAGTGTATCTATACCTTGCCCGATAAATGTTGCTAGAACTTTCTTTAGCCTGCATGACGGCAAAATAAATTTATCTTCGTTACTAATATTAAACTATGTACATAACTATGAATTATATACGTAAGACCTCATTAGATTACGTTTACAAATCATCATGTGTTACTCCAAACAGGTAATAAGCTACAGTAAGGAAGACATATGTAAGTGAAAATGTTGCAGTAACCCCTCAGTGTATTAACTCTTCACATAATAAAAAACAGGCTTTTTAATAATAGAATCAAATCAATCTGAAAAACGAAAGCATATAGCGATTAAATATAATATGTTGCATTATAATCAAACAAATGGGATGCCGGAATATTCTCTTTCAGTCTTAAAGTCACGAGTCCTGGCTTACATACTCTAATAAAACCTCATTGCGTGACTTTCACTAAAAATATTTAAAAGGTTTCCATCAATGGGGATGACTTGCTACCATAGAAAGTAATCAATTTAATTGAAGGTTAATATAGACAAATTCTCTAAGTAACCTAGGGAAAAACACGACGAGAAATATTAACAAACAATTATTGATCGAAGCAATCAATACATAGTATAAAACAAAGTCGCTTTCCGTTTGTCTGTACCTATGTATGCTATCCCTATATATAGATTTTTAAAACTACTCAACGGATTTTGATGCGATTTATTTATTAGAAAGGGTAATTCAAAAGGATAGTTTTTATGTATAATACTCGTACAGGATCAAGCGCACGAAGCCGCTGGTTCATAGCTAGTAAGAAATATACAGTGTTTTGTTATAGTTTTATTTTGTTTATCACGTCAATAGTTTTTATAAAATAAAACAATATAAAATTAATCGTTCTAAAAAACTATAATTTTTAACAAAATCCACATGTATTAGGATAAAAGTATTAATCTCTATTTTCAACACAATTATTATCGAGAAATAATTGAATTTGTAATGAGCACATAATTAATTGTTGTATTGATAATTACTCGATGCGATAAGAGAAATAAAAAAATTGTCTGCGCAGTGGCTTATTTGCCTACTATTAGAAGCTCCAGACTTTTCCAAACTAAAACATTAACTAAAAAGCAATCTAATCAATACGAAATTGAATGCCAATAAAATTATAATTTAAGCCCATTATAATTTAAATATAAAACATATTATGTAAACACGGTTCCACTTCAGACTTCCATAAATATATCAAATTTCCTTAATGGAATTTTAAGTCTATCTACAATTAATTAAGGTCTAAAATCAAGTGGAGAAAACATTTCGTAAAGCATGATATGCTCTTGACTCTACTTACTTGCGGGTAATTCCCGTTTTATGCTGAGATAAAATTATTCATAAACCGATATTCACTACAAATATAGTATTGTGCAAAGTGATAAAAGAGTCTTATAACAATATCAAATATCTCAGACATTATGTAAAGAAATAAAGAGAGAGAAATAGAGTATATCTCACTCTTTCTTTTTATCCAGTTTATTGGCTGCATTACAAATATTGTTTTCTGGATAATATTTGCTGTTTTATTATATTAAAAATTGTCTTTGCTAAATAATACTATAGCTAACAACACAAATTGTGTTTCAATGATAGAATTAATTACATTTTGAACTAACATTAAGTATACATTATTATTTAATGATATAAATAATTTTCAAAATCACTCACGTGTAGTATAATTCTCAATCCCATTAAAATAAAATATATGCACTTATATAATAATCAAATTGGCATAAACCTACGTACCTATTTCCAGGGTAAGGGAGGTAACAAGTAAAAAAGTTTTTATTAAATCTGATAATAAAACTTTGTTCGTAAAACCTATCAGGGTTTATGAGATAACACTCGTTTAGATTGTGTACGTACAGTCTAAACGAGCTTAGCTGGCATTTTAAAATAGTTCCACTATCCGCAAATGTTCTGCAGACAAATTCGAAAGGTAAGCTCAAAACATTACCATTTCTTCGTAGTCTCGGTACCAATTTCATTCACGTAAACTGACATTGGTTTATTTTAACATAACATAAACTAAACAATGGTGGCATGTAATAACAAGAGACTTTTTGCTATATAAATGTAATTAATATGCATTGTGGAAGTAATAAATAAACACAAACAAATCAGTTAACTGAGTCTCACGAAACTTTTCGCGATCAATTCTTCTCAATTCTCTTTAATTGTGTTAAAAGCTATTAATACATTTCGAAAGTACAAGCCTTAAAACCGTTCACGAGTAAATTGACACTAATTTTCCGTGTTTCAAACAATCAAAGTGCTTTGTCCTTGCAATATTTTTAACTGACCGTTTCTAACGACTCGAAGGGAGAGTAAATTAAGAGCTTTAAGTGCCTTTAATTCGCATCAGAACTTATTTTTAACATATGTACTTGAACATTGTTGATCGAAGACTTGAATACAATTTTATAGCTTAGATATTATAAGGAGTCAAAAGTAAACGAATAATTAACTTGAAATTAGAAATAAAAAGAAAAACAAAACTGTCATCTTATTCTATTTTAAAGCCACAGTTTAAATATATATTATTTTATCATACCTATACTATATGTACTGTAACTTATTATTTTTAACGATGACGCACCTGTATGGTGTTCAAAAATCACTCCAGCGTGAAAAGGAAGAGCTTCCAACAGATGCCTAACATGATATCAACTTGCAAGGAACAAACGCCGGAAAGGGAAAAAACTGTTGACCGCCTTCTCAACTTGGCAGGGTAACAGGTGAGCGCGCTGTGATCGGGCGCACGTGAGGACCGCACTCGTGCGCGCGCCGCGGACGAAGCCGCTTCCTATTTTGAATCCGGAACGTTAACCGTTCTATTTTCAAATATTTAAAACAATCCATTCGCTTTTAAATAAACGTTCTCTTAAGTGTTAGTGGTACGAACTGTTTTGAGGATTAAGTGCCAGTGTATCTGTTGGATACTTCGTGCTCAGGTTAGTTAAGTTTGATTATGTGCTTTTTCGTTGATTTTTAATATTTACTGTGATGGGAAGGTACTAAATCAAGATTTCAGAATATTATCATTAATCTTTCGATGTAAAATCAAGCAGTATATAGATTTTACAAATTAATCAGCATAGTACAGAAGCTTTTAGCTGTTAAGGTTTGATACGTCTTAGAAAAGACTTCAACGACACATACGTCTCCAAGAAGACGTTAGACGTTAAAAAATCTCTTTATATAAAAAACCGTGTTATAAAATTAAAATATGCTCATGAGCTTATTAAATAGCCAATGGATAACCAAAATAGTTTATTTTAATGAAACAATTAATGCTTATAATTAAAACTACTTAGTAATATTTTATAACCTCTTTATCTTATTATTAGATAATAAATTAATTCTAATATTATTTCATATTTAATACTTTGAAATAAGCCACGTTTCATGACGTGACTTATCATGCTATAAATAATATTCGCAGGTGAGTTTCGTCGATTCATTGCATATTTATTTTAATACGAATATACTTTGATATGACGTTACTTTACATACTACCTATCGATTTCTTGTTAAATGATTAGGTAATTCATTAAAAATAAATTTCCATTTTTACTACCTAATTTACTTTCGTGAATTGAAAATCAAAATCAAAAATTATTCGCTAATTGATATTTAATTATTCAGCCTGAACAGTTATATAATTATATAAAAGTCACGTAACTCGCATAAGTACTTGTGAATGTAAAACTGTTACTTTTTTGTGGTTTCGCTGCACTTCACTTTTAATGAAATATTGATTCCAATGGCCATAGCTAGAAACCATCATTTGTATAAACGATGATATTATTTTTAACATCATAAATAATTTTAAAATGACAATGGTAGATCGTATAAAAGTTCTATAAGAATAATACAGTCACAAAAGTCTATATGTTCCGTTTGTTTTTAAAAAACAAAAAGTAAACCGTGGAAATAATCTAATGTCTTGACTTGTGTTTTACCGTTGCATTATTACGTCAAACATCTCATAAGAGTGTTTTAAAAGCTGCTAAATTTCTTTGAAAAATTTTATGTTTTGCACAAGGCCTTCACTATTTTTTACGCAACCTGCTTTAAATGTAATTATATCTTCATGCATTCTATTTTCTATAAGATAGATGTTTTTAAAATTAAAATATACTTATCAAAGTAACCTTATTAGAAACTCTTTCTAATCATCCAACATGTTTAACCTAGCACACGTTTGAGAGATTCGTTGACTGACAATAACAATTAATATATGAAACTTACCAGCTGTTAACAACTGTAAATATATGTCATATGCCTATTCAAATTTGCAATTCTATGATAATTGAAGAGATCTCTCTCTTTATAATTAGTCTCAAACATGGGTACACTATACCGTTGTCACAGTGCAATAAAATAAAACCTTTTTTCCTATTGAAGTAGGCTTTATTTGATTGAACCTGAATGAATAAATATGTGACAGTACTGTGCTCGTTTTCGAGTTTATCTCTGGTTTTAATAAAAATATCACTACAGGTATATAAACAATTTATTTCGCCATGGGGAAAAGTATGTCATAAAAATAATTGTTCTATTTTGGTTGAGTTTAAATTTTCAAAGGCTTTAGCAATCGCACTAAGATTTGTTGTATCAGTTGCTATGACTAATATCTCACACATATTTTACTCCACAACTAAATAATTGACAATGGTGACAAATATGTTATATGCAAACTAAACTTTAAAAAAAAGGATATTATTTTAATTTGACTATTTTGATAATATGCACGTGTAATTAAAAAATATAGTTATATTTATGTAGGTATACTCTAGGTTATATAAAAAATTGGCTTCTGTTACCATGTTGTTAACGAAAACAAAAACTCCATTTAATTTAGTTTGTGCTAAAGAATTGCTACCAATACCTGAGAAGGCAGTGGGTATTTGATCTAAATCGATTCACTGATTATAAATAAAAACTTTTACCATATTTTAAGAGCCTGTATTAGAACTTTAATACCATTGGTCAGTTGTATTACAACTTAC
Source organism: Diatraea saccharalis (assembly GCA_918026875.4). Taxonomy (NCBI): domain Eukaryota; kingdom Metazoa; phylum Arthropoda; class Insecta; order Lepidoptera; family Crambidae; genus Diatraea; species Diatraea saccharalis. The sequence continues at coordinate 5,606,416 of OU893341.1, read as the reverse complement.
TCATATAACTATTGATAACTCAACAATAAATAAATATAAATATACAGTTATTATGTTAAAAAGTAATACAGAAATCTCGTTAATTGCGTGACAACAGTTAGTTACATTTATAATTCCCTAACCAAGTTTGTACGTAAATCTTTGGCATGACCCTATCCCTCCTTTTGCGTCACCTGTGTGGACTTCCGTTATTGATAAAATTCATAAACGACATGCCATCACCAAGGAGATATTGAATAGAATACACAATTCAAATAATGACAAACAAACGCTTTGGTTAATTGTGCAAGTACAATAATGGACGTCTGTTACATTCCGCTATTTTTCATCAAGAATAATACCTATTCTAACTGAAGTTTTTTATAACATACGAGGATATCAAAATAAAGTGCAAGTAATTTCACTGCAGGAATGCCTGATTTCAAAGCTTAAACTGCCCATTTTAAGTTCTCTTAGACTGTTTTTTAATTGGATCAAAATACCAAATACATTGACAAGTTATTATTATTTAGATTGTTCAAGTAACTAAATAGTTACTCAGCATTGAACATTCAATTTTATACTGAATATCGTCTGGCTGGTTTAATACTGGTCTTTGTTTACATCACTGTACAATCGGCCCAATTCCTATAAACGGGAGGCTTTTGTCCGATTGTGCGAAAGAGACAGCGAAACGCTCACTGCGAAGGAGCTGCGCATGCGCAGGTTTCGGTGCAATGCTGGTGCAGTATCCGCTTTAAATACGCTGCAAGTTGTAGTGCAAGTAAAAAGATAAAGTTAAATACATACAATGAACAATTTAAATTTGGCAACAATGAATACATTAAACTATTGTCAGAAGAAAACTTTATTTGCTTATATTGTTCTTTGTTCTTCCCACACAGCATTTTTTAATATTCATGAAAGTATCTTGCGTTACACATATAAATAATAACAAGGAATAAAAAAATATTACGTTATCAAGAATATAAGAATTATTGTTAATTATAATGTTAATATAAATATTAAATGATATATAATAACACTCTGTTATAATAATATTTTTTAACACTCATGCGATGATCTAAGTTCAAATTAAAATTAATCAAAATGCATCTATTATTTTCTTATTAATCTCACAGACGGACTAAGACTTTAAGAATGTAAAATAATAAAGATTAAAGTTCTTAAAAAAAGAAACATCGCAATAAGACACAAAGCCAATGGCCTTTTAGCAACGGTATGTATGAGTCATTGTTACAAAGTTGCTGATTAACTAAATAAGCGACACTCATATGAATAATAAACTGTCAAAACTAATCGGCAATCGAGCGCAAGATCAAACCCTCTTTAATCAAAGTTCATCAAAAGGAACCACTAAGACAATAAGAATAAAGTCTTAAATAATGTTATCGACGTCACATCTGACTCGCAATGAATTCCCGGAATTCTCCGCTACCTCTCATGCCTCGATTCGAACGTTAGACAAAAGCATCGTTGGCTCGCCGGCCTTCGACCGACCGGTCTGAGCCACTTACTTTCGCATTGCATTTCTTACCAGAGCGGTACACAACCGCCATCACCCTTTTATCAACCTCCATAGAGTTCAAAATGATTTAACACTTCTGAATACACGATAACAACGGCACTCTTTTCTCTATCCGCAAAAGACTCATATTGCTCATGAAATAATCGAATAACACACCTCACTATTCGATTTAATTGCTAATATTTGCTTAACACCTGTATACACGCCGATTTCGCCGATTTTAGGGACATTTCGTTATAACCTATGTAGCAAGAGTTGGACTCTTGAATTATTTATTCGCGGTAATATTTTGAAATGTGTATTTCATTGCACTGAATTTATAATGCAGAAACTCGTTGAGTCCATGCGTAAGGTTGTGTTTCTGCATTATAAATTCCATTCCGATAAAAAAAATGCGAAAATATTATGAAATATCTCTTAAGTTTTCTTGCAGGATGGAATGATTTGCTATAACTTTTTTGTGACTGTAAGTTTTTTGCTGCCTGTTCAATAAATTTAACATAATTTGCCTTTTTTCGTTTATTCTCATTTCCCCTAAAAATTAGTTTTTTTAATCATGATTAATTGGGAAACTCTTTTTACATCCAGCTCCGATTAATATAAATTTATATTTTGTAGGGAATAAATCAATGAAATATAATTATTCCATTACTTTTAGCTAGTAATCATAATATTGACTGTTGAAGATTAAAATTAAATAGATATAATCTTTCTCATTAATTACATTTTCATGCATAAAAACAGATTGTAAGGTTTTAGTTTATAGCAGCTAGAAAACTTTATTTTATTATAGTCCTTAAATATAGTTAATTATAGTGAAGCTTTTGCAACAGCAAAAATACTTAAGTTACACCAGGAACTGATCAGTACCTATGATGTTCAGTATCACTTTTACCCTAACTTCATTTATCGAGTCCATCAGTATATAAAAATTACATTGAATCCTATAAATATCGGATGTATTTTTGTGTCTATCTACCGACACAAGTTTTGTGTGCAACGGAAGAAAATGTCCGTCGTATAACATGAATGAATGAATGAATAAAATCTTTATTGTACACCATAAATTATAGAGAAATTACAATTGATACAGTTTAGTTGTACAATCGGCGGCCTTATCGCTAAAGAGCAATTTCTGCCAGGCAACCGTAGGTTAGACTGGACTGTTACTAAATAGACGGGTAGTAGATGGTGTCTTACATTGCGAGAGAAACATACCTACATATATACATACAAATAACATATACATATAAATATAATATACTATATATAATATAATATAATATAATATAATATAATATAATATAATATAATATAATATAATATAATATAATATAATATAATATAATATAATATAATATAATATAATATAATATAATATAATATAATATAATATAATATAATATAATATAATATAATATAATATAATATAATATAATATAATATAATATAATATAATATAATATAATATAATATAATATAATATAATATAATATAATATAATAAACATATACAATATACATACAAACATTTAAAATAAAACAGTACCAAGATAAATATAACAGGATGATACGATAGCATTTCTTCCTAAAGTGATAGATAGTATTCCTTTAACATATTTTTAAAACACTTTAATGAAGGAGCGCGCAATTTTTCTTCAGGTAAGGCATTCCACAAGCGAACAGCTTGAACTGCAAATGATTTCTTGAAGGAATTTTGTGGAGTGCACAGGCACCTGCAGTTTTAGGTTCTCCGATGATCTCAAAACACGACAGTGCGTATCACTAAGGAACTTGAAACGTTCCTTAAGATAAGTTGGTGAGAGAGGATTGAACAGTATACTGTAAAGCAGGGAAACAATATGTGAATTCCGACGAAGTCGAATTGGCAACCACTTGAGCTTAGTGCGAAAATCAGATACATGATCATACTTGCGTAACCCAAATATGAATCTAATACAAAAATTTTGAAGTCTCTCAAGTTTATTCAGTTGCTCCTCAGTTAAGTCTAGATAGCTGACATCGGAGTAATCCAGTATTGGAAGAAGAAGGGATTGTGCGAGCGCAATTTTAGTGGCCACTGGTAAGAAGTTACGTAGCCTCTTCAAGGAACCAGCTGCAGCAAACATTTTCCGACTCGTCTGCTCGATCTGTGGTCCCCATGTCAAGTTTTTATCTATAACTATCCCCAGATTTCGTACGCTATCACTAGGGACTAAAGCAACACCATCGAACAAAATTGCAGGTAAACATGAGCGGTTGATTTTATTTGTCATTGCGGGACTGCCAACAATAATGACTTGGGTTTTCAGTGCATTTACTTTTATGCCATAGGACTTGCTCCAGTCACAAATTATTTCTAAGTCACGGTTCAGCGCATTAATCGCTAGAGACAGTTGATCAGGACAAGCTTGGGAATAAACTTGTAAATCATCTGCATAAAGGTGGTAAGATGAAACTAACTGGCGTGAGATGGAGTTGATAAATATAGCGAAAAGTAATGGAGATAAAACGCCACCCTGCGGTACACCAGCAGAAATATCACACCAAGTAGAAAAGGAATCCTCAATGCGTATTTGCTGTCGGCGCCCAGACAGGTAACTACGAAACCAGTCAATAACTGCCGGAGATATGTTAATAGAGCGCAATATGCCAAGCAAAATGTCAAAGTCAACGGTGTTAAATGCGTTACTGAAATCAAGTAGAGAGAGAACCGTAACTTTACCATGTTCCATTCCTGATCTTATATCTTCAGTTACATTCACCAGTGCAGTAGTAGTACTATGACCAGCGCGGAAACCTGATTGGTAGGAATTAAGGAGTTGATTTTTGAAAAAGAAACTGGACAACTGGTTGTGAATAAGGCGTTCCAGGACTTTGGAAGGAAATGGTAAAATGGAAATAGGCCTATAGTCTGTGAAGGATAGTGGTTTTGATTTTTTGGGTAACGGAATAACGTAAGCATCTTTCCAGACTGAAGGAAATATACCCGTGTTTATGGATTGATTAAGAATATGGGAGATAATAGGAAGGATTTCGTCAAGGATAAGGGTAATCATTTTCCTACTGATAGAGTCCACACCCACAGCACTGGAGGTTATTGACATAATGCTCTTCTTAACATCACAGTCAGAAAATTGATGAAATGAAAAACGTGGATAGTCTGGGCACGGAAGAGATGAAAGATAATCCAAAGTGTTAGACTTGCTTGCTCAAATCAAGGCCATGTGAAGACGAGAAGTGCCTATTAAGGGAATTAATATCTAAATTACTAGAGGTAGATTCTTGATGCTGTTTTCCTATGCTCCGAGATCTTAGAAATTTCCAGACTTTTGCTGGATCTTCGACTTCAACGGAGTTGTGAATAAATTGACGTTGTGCACTCCTACACACCTTATTGCATTGATTGCGAATTTCAACATACTTTTCCCAGTTGGAGAAAGAAGGTTTACGTTTGTACTTATTTTGTAGCAGCAGCCTTCCACTCTGACAAACGTTTAATATCATCGGTAAGCCATGGAGATGGTCGTTGCTTCATTTTCACTGGTCGAATAGGGGCGTGAACATCATACAACACTGTGAGCGCTGATATAAATAGATTCACTTTTTCATTTACAGAGTTACTGTCGAGAAGCTGTGACCAATCAATTTTAGCAGCATCCTCGCAAAGTTTCCTGTTGTTAATACCATTAAAATTACGCTGCAATAGAATTTTCGGCTTAGCTTTTGGTGGGCGGATCTTGCATCAGAGAAAAATCAGGTCATGATAAGAGAAGGCATCAGCTGGGAATTGACCATGTTTAGCGACATGTTGAGAAGATGAGACGATGATAAGGTCAAGAAGCGAGGGAGTGCAGTTGGGAAAATTATGGGTGGCATTCAAAGAAGGTAAGAATAAATTATTAGATTGGAGAATCGAATGAAAAGCTGCTGAACGGAAGTCATTTTTAAGAAGACAAGTGTTGAAGTCACCCTTGATAATAGTATGACTGTAAGAAGGACAAAGGGACTCCAATATATTATCAAGAGAAGAAAAATAGTTTATACGAGAAAAGGGACAGTAATACACACCGAGAAGAATGAATCTCCAAATGAATAAAGGGTAAATTATAGTATTTTCCCTTCATAAACAATAGATTTTACGTAACAACTGCTATGTTAAGCAATATGGCGCATGAATCTTGTAAATGTGCAGTTTAAGTCCACCGTCGACAATAATTATAAATGCATACCAAACAACCTATGACATCAGCAATAATTTTATATCTCTAATGTACCAGTCTATCCACTACCTACCTACTCTCACAACTTTTATAGAATTCACACGAACGATTGAATGACAACCTTACTGTGTATAAGTTAAAAATGGAAATATGATGACAGCTCATTAAGTTAATAGGTTTTTACATTCGCATCCGTGTTATAAATCCTATCACATAACAACTAACAGATCTAAGTTACTGCATCGTTAAATTATTTATTTTGAATTGCATACCACGCGCAATTGACATTTGTTATTTTAAATTGGATTTAAGTGATTTTCGAATGCAAAAATAACTTAAGAAATTGTAAATCAATTCGGCATTTCGCTTAATTATACATGCTGTGGATTTGTTTTTATGTGAATTACGAGTTTGGCTTTCAAAGCTTATTTTCATTAATATTTTATAAAGCAGTGTGTTTTTAACCGACTTTTAAAAAAAGAGGAGGTGCGACTGTTTTTTTTTCTGGTTTGTTACCTCATAACTTTTTATTCGTACTACATTCACATTTTTATTTTTAGTTTGGATATAGTACGAAGGCTGGGGAGTCACAAGGGTAATAATTACCGCTTAATTACTTTAGACTACACGACGGAAGCCCTGGATAATAGTTAGTTCATTAATACAGCACTATAATTACTCGATCATATATAAGCATGCAAATTGTTCTTAATCGAATTTAAATAAATTATAAAGTATAATCAATCTCTAGTCAAACAGAAAGGTAAGGTCAGCACAGCAACATATTGGGTCGTTAAAGCGGTCACTTATGACTGGTTTACATGGATCAAGTTGATAAGTAGCTAACTATTTCTTTTTTAACTGAATTTTAAGAGATAGGTGTGTGTTACACGTACTTAATCGCTTTAAATTAACTACTTATCAACTTAATACGTGTACACCAGTTATCATAAAATTAGTAATTCAAAATAAAGTTAACAACTCAGTTAACTACTTATCAAATTAATCCATGTAAACCATCCGTTATAGCGCGTATATACAAATCCGTGATATTTGGTGATATGTGTTCTGAACCTCTGATGTTTGTATTGACGCTTGCAATACTTGTTTAAGCTGTAAGAAACAGGGAAATCTGTCGAACAAATACATTTCTACAATCAACAGGTTACGTGCTGTTCGATTACATAAAATCGTTTTCGGTAATCGTTGACAGTGGGTCAACACGGCAACCGAGGACGCCCACTACTACTGTGACATTTATACAAAACCAGCACGCTCTAGGGCTGACATTCAACCACTTTTTTTTTAATTTAGTAAACTTAAAAATGATTTTAAGACTGTCTGGTACGTCTCAGTGTGCACTAGGCTGGTCAATAATGATTTTGAGTTTTTGTACGTCTTATATAAATAATATTCTCAATTAACCCAAATCTTTGAAGACTCTGGTTTCAATTTTATTAGTTAGGTATAAAGATTTCACTTAACTTAGTCAACAATACTGTTAAAAGCTAGTATCTTGTCGTTGAGACGAAACAGAAAGGGGTAACTATTTGTCGCGCATGTTCGTGTCAATTATATTTTTCAAATTATAATTTAACAAGGGGAGAAATATACGTATAACGCCATGAACATGCAAACCGTGACCTTTTCTTGAAAGCGAATATGAAGGGAACCTCTCTGTGTACACCAGATGAAGTACTTTTAAATTAAAGTTATAACTAAATTCCTTATTTATTTCAAAAGTCATTCTTTTTACTATTGTGATAGTTAAATTACATTATGCGCGATCTTGTCAACCCTATTTCAAATCGAGTACTTACAACATACGGACACACTCCTTTGGTATAAAGCTAAAATTTTAACTGATAATTGGAAAAATAAATTAATTGTCAATTTAAATTTCTATATAATCAGATTTTCGTAATAAATACCCGGCTGCAGTCGTTAACACCAGGATTTGTTCCTCACTAAGCCCACGTGGTGGGTCACGGCCCATTCTCTCTATTTAATTCGATTCCATCCGCAGGGATGGCCTTAGCCCCAGCAGTGGGGACTAATAGACTGGTGATGATTATGATTATCACACACTAGAATTATATAATATTATCCACAATTAAATACTTATTTACTGATAAGGTGTCCTTTTTGAATCGCCTCACAGATGTGTTGTGCGCAGTGGCAATATCACATTCAGTTTAGAAATACTCCCAAATTTCTCCCATCTATTTGAACCTTATTTTCGTTGAGTAGAGTTTAGAATCGATTGCGAAAATTTGATATTTTGTGGTAACTCTAGGTGCTATGTGTACCTACACACTAGTCTTCCGATTACCAGACCTACTTAATTATTATCATCATCAGCCCTTTTACATCCCCACTGCAGGAGATCAGGCCCCTTCCTTATGGATGGTTAAGAACGATGGGCCAAAACACTCCACTCTGGCCAAATGCGGATTGGAGGGAATTAACGAGTGCAAATGCAGCCGGGACCAATGGCTTAATGTGCCAACCGAAGCATGAAGAAACTTGAGAAAATTATTTTTGGTCACCCATGCCGTGACCGACCCTTGCGAAAGTTGATTAACAATAACGATTACAGACGGCGGCGCTTATTCACTACGCCGCCGAGCTTTTCTTTTTTACTATTTAGCTTTAATATTATTATCACCTAAATCTCTCAAACTTTCCTACGAATCATTCAAGTATAAAAGTATAAATTAGCCAAATTCGTCATGTTATTTGTATTCTAATAATTTCGAATTCAGTTGACATTTTAAATATTTTTGCAATATTGATCTGTGCCAATGTTATATAATATTTGAATGACCTAAGATTTGAGTTGTCCACTCATTTGGCTAGTGGGGCACGGCTTTTATGAATTTTAATATTGAGGTTGTAGCATCACCATATATTCCACAATACGAAATGCAACTAACCTCAAAAGCTAACAGTAGATAGCGCTAGGTATAATTATGATTAATATCAACTGTCATTGAGTTAATTTCTTTGTCAAAATAATTGAATATGTGAAAGTTAATAAGTAAATTATATGCTCAAATTTTAATAAAAAGCAAAATATGCTGACGTATTAGATATTAAATATCTTATTATTCTGTAAAATCTGCCTTTTTCTTATCTACTTTTGTTGATCTGTTATTTTATTTTACTTTTATTGTTCGACGATCCAACAAACATATTTGTTGATTATTTTTATATCAAAATTTAACAATATACGAACCACACACTTACTATGACTTTCATCCTAAATAACACCAATCCGTTTGATGTTTGACCTGCAAATACACTAGCGTCTCCTAGCGGGAGAAAAAACGGACATCGCTGTCGATGTGTTACGTTATCTTAGTTAAATATTCAATATTAAATTTATTATTTATATTTAAAACCTACAAAATCTCCTGGTTGCAGCCGGCTATTTTTGAGAACTCAACGATAAATGATAAAACAAATAATAACTATGTGGCATTATATCCATATCTATTAAATTTGACCAAATTTAAGCTTTAATATGTTAGCTGCTAAATTAGAAATCGTTTATGGAACGAATGTTATAACAATCTGATGTATTACTACGTCATACATGTTCACGAGACAAAGTATAAAGAATTGTTGACACACTGATTAGAAGCTTACGAGCACATGCATTTAGCACACCCACAGACGTTTAGGATCGGCGATAAGCGACTGATCACGATCGGTTCCCGTCACGAGGCGAGGTCGACTTGCACAATCGAATCGCTAAAAATTATATTAAATCGCAGAACGTTATGGTTTATGCAGTCCTTGTATCGATTTGGTGTTATCAAAAAACAAACAGATTTCTTATTGCACTGCTACTAAGTACGTTTTCGTCAGCTTAATGACCTTATGTATATATCACACCCCTTAAGGTTTTTTTTTCTAACATGATACTAAACATACAGAACTGTAATTACAAGTTTGGCACTAAAAACCAAAAATAATGGTTTTGATTATAATTAACAAGAAATATTACTTACTAAGAATATTTTTTCAGGCTTCTATATTTGCATATATGCGAAATAAGGTAGTATTATAAAGCCGCCTGTATTTGAAATGAAACAATAATAATTGAAGTAACAGTTTAAATTTGTCATATATGCCTATTGGCCAATCGTAACTGCAATGAAACTAATTCTAAACTGACGAATCTTCCGAATCTTTCAAAAATCTTTTACAAAAGCAAAAATTCCGAATCTTTTACAAAAGCTTCGAATACTGCCAAAATAGAATTTATCTTATTTCTCTCCACAAACAGGATCCTTAAACAGATAAATGGGAAATAAAACTATAATATATAGTCCTGTTATGAGGAGACTAGTGCCTGATGTGGGTTTTGTAAGAAACCTGTAGACACAGGTCATTAGGCCCCCCTCACAGAAACCACAAGAAGAATTGAATAGGTGGTTCCTTTTACATAGCATTTGAAAAAAACTTATTAATAGACACAAAAGAAAAATGAAATATGATTAAAACAGTATTTGCAAACTTATCCAAGAATTGTTAAATTGTTATTTTAAACTAATGTAAAAAATTTAACCGAAAAGTCTGTATCTATGAATGAAAGGACCTATTAGCGGTTTAAATGTAGAACTGAGAGGAAGCCATAGTGAATAAAATAAAATACACTTTTCCAAGTGTTAGGGTTAAAATTCTATACACAAACGTACACAGATCTATAACACAAATAATAAAATAGTTGGAGTTGCTAGTTTGTCAACATATTATGTGACCACACATAAAGCTACCAAACAGATTCTTTGTGTTAAACAGTGCCACTGTTAAACAATCGAATAATGGGAACTTCAACGCAAATATAGCGAAAGAAACTATTCTTGATCAACACAAAGGGTTTTCGAATGGCATTTGCTTCTTTCAAGCTATTGCGTAGCTATTAGATAGGTACTGTGCTAACCATAGACATGTCATTTACATTCCGATAATATTACAAATTTGACAAAATAGATTAAAAATAATTATTATTTTTTATTATTATCTATATAAAAAACTTTTTATAAAAATTAGAACTAACTTCAAACTTTAAAAAAGTGATAAATACTTATCTCAAAGGAACTTATTCAACAAAATACTATCGAAGCCGGGCGGAGGTTTTCTGTAGGTTATTGATTAAATGATAGGTACCCGAATTCAATAGAATTTTCTTAAATAAGTCGCTTTTGAGAAAAGTATTATAGATCACTTTTTAAATTTTGAAGTTTTTATTTCATGCTTTTTAGTGATATTGATGTTTTTTATATTATATAACATTATAAATATTAATGTAAATAAAAATATTAAACATAGTGAAAGGCTTAGAATAAATAGGAGATTTTGTTTATTTGCTAGACATCATTTTTTTTTCAATAATCTGTATTTATATTTTAATGAGGAAAGATTTCATTTCTAGTTTGTTTGCATTGGATAAGTTCCGAAACTATTGGACCGCTTTATAAAAGTCTTTCAGCTACATAATACGCGGCGGACGTTGGTTACAATTTACGCGGGAAAAGTCGCCGGGAAACAGCTACTTTGATAGAAATTGATTCTCAATTCAAGAAGGAATCGATGAACATATCAACCCCGATATATATATACTTTACTCATTGATACATACTATCTATGACTTTCATAAAAAATATACATCAAAGAGTAAAGTATATGTACATAGAAAATCTTCCTTTCAGATATTGAATGAATTCTAAATACGAAGTCTTTTGTTTTTCAGCTGAAATGGGCCATGTCATAACATATCATCTTAATATTTAAGTGGTATCTGTTGGAAAGCGTATTTTATTTTGTTATAAAAGAGAAACTACTCATTCGATTTCGATAAAATTTAAATGGGACCACCTCGATCCATCAAACTGTCGAATAAAATAAAGAAATTGAAAAGAAAGAAACAGTGTTTCCAACTTAATTATTTGTCCTAAAATTTACCCCTCAAAAGTCATGTTAAAGAAGTGAAATGAAACGAAATATAGTAGTAACATTCGCTGAGATGTTGTCAAGACTCAATAAAAGTAATTAAACACGTGTTTTTGCTATATAAATAATGGGGAGACTGAAGAGTAATATGGACTGTTATTTTACAATTTATTTAATTAACTTTTAATCACGTGGCCTGTCCGCTGGGGACAGTAACGACAAATCAATATAAATTAAAAACACAGCATTTTCCTTAACCTTTTTTATACTCACACCGTCTTATTATAAACGAACACTAACGTTAGTATGCGGCTTAATATAAACAAGTAGCCGCAAATCAAATTGACAATGACAGAAAAAAAATTGTCAAAAGGAGACGTGTTGACTTATTTTGATCAGTAATGGTTTAAACCTGGGGCTAAAGTTAAGTTTTCATTTTATAATAAGACGGATAATGTTTTTTAGAATCCTAATTGCTATTTGTTACGTAACAACCGACTGCTGATCACGAAAAGCGGACCAAAATGTAGCGTTCTAAGTAAATTGAAATTCTTTTAGCTCTAAAAATAATTTGTTAAAAGTTTCCTACCTACTTTTTCTGTACAAAATCTCAATTTTGTTTTTCAGCGAAAACAATTTACATATTACCTTACCTATACAAATTAGATAAATGCAATTTATAAGTATGCATAGCAGCATATCAAACTGAGCTGAACTTCATCAAAATAAAAAAAACAACTCTAATTGATCAGAAAACATTGTCAGTTTTATATAACATGATGTTCTGTTGACTGTACATCTCTGAATAAAAATAATAAAGTAAATTAAATCAACATCTCATCTAAACTGGTTTTGTAACAACGTCATAATTTAAAATATAAACAAGTTTCCATTTTACTGACATAAGCTTAAACAACTAAGTCCGTATTGAAACTTTATAGAAAATCCCAAACCCACCCGTTTAAATAATTAAAAAGTCACCTTCAACATAACTTAATTTACATTTATGTATATTTTTACAGGAACATCACTATATTAGTTAATAGTAATAAGCTTTTTTTATGAAAACAGTACGTTTGAAAAAAAAGCTATGTAAGAAAATCAATTCATTATGAATTAATTCGCTGACCCCCGTAACCGCAACGTACACCAATATAAGTAAACAGTATCGGAACATTCATGAATTAGTGAAAAATGTGTACATAAATACATTTTTCACGATACAAATTAGTTTTATTCGAATTCCAAATTAGATTCGGTATTTAAATTGTATCTAACTTTATCTAGAATTAATAAGATATAAAACTTAGACACAATTCAAAAACGAAGTGATTTTAATGATATCCGAATTTACAACCAGCCTAAACACATGTAAACTTTTTACAATTATTATATGTCTATATAAGAGACATGACATTGAAAAAATGATATAAATCCTTATCTCTATTTATAAATCACATCTGAAATTAAAATAAAATATGTTCCAATTTCAAATGTAAAGGAAAAGAAAACATTAATACTTTCTTTTGTTTCAGATAACGAAGCAGTTTCTTATCGACTACAACTTTGAGATGGAACAATCAATCGATCGATTTAATCACTAATCGAGATTGTTTTCTTTGGGGAGTGGTGTGCAACAGACTCGTGTTGTGATACCCAACTGATACCCAGACAATATTAATAAGTGTTGTGTTTATATCCTTCGGATTGAACAAGTTTCTTCAACTAGGCTGTATAGCCTTGGTGAGTTGATTTAAATTACTATTTTTTATTTAATTCCTCTGATATTATATTATGTTTTAATCAAGTAATATAACAAAACATAACGAATATATATTTTTCTGAAATATTAAAATTTAAACAATTTCACGGTTACTTGCAGACTTAATAAATAACTAATGTAGTTGTTTTGTAATAAACCGTAACGATAATTTTAAAAATAGATATTGAAAGTAAAGTAATTTACTGATAACTACTCAATTTATATTTATCAAAAAGTGCTTTGTAAGTTTGATGCCGTAATCCTGGGATTAATTACGTAATACTACTTTCTTATTAAAAGAAAAAAAGTAAGCTCGCGTGATTGTTAAATACCGGTTTATTATTATTATATTAGGTTATTTCGAAGAGACTTTTTAATATACACGTGCTTTCTGCACGTTTTACACGTTCTATAAAATCATATTGAAACCATAACATTTAACCTTGCTAATGCCATGATGCGAGTCTAATAATGTCAAATAGGCTATATCAAAACGCACAAACAAAAAATGCAATGTCATTTATTTTGTGACATAAAAAACTTATTACGTAAGTTTCCTCTTTCCTACTGATATAAATTAAAGTATTTATCGATACCGGATTTTATACACAACCATTCGTTCAAATTTATAATAAAAACAATAATATATACCTACTCAGATATTACTTACTTAGTTTCATGTAACACTTATAATATTAACGAAAATAATTCAAAAGATAAGCATATATTAAATATAAAAAACTGACACATCCAATTACTTCCTAAATTATCCGTACAAAAAAAAATTGTTCATAATCACGACCGTAATCACATCCCACACGAGAAGATCTTTTTTCGATTACATTCGATAAGATGAGCCTTCGAATGTAACTGTTAACAATTCGCAAAATTGTCGTCTCTACACATTAATTGCTTCATCTATTGTTTATACTATACGAAGCGTATCGTTTCCGTCACTAAAAATTATCTCTACACACAACAAATTAGCCTTTGATATGAGTGACTAATCGGAAAATAATTATGTCACAATTAAACACTACTGAAAAAATAAATTATGCCACATAAAAAAGCCACACCGATTACTATAAAATATACAAATATATTAAATAGTAGTTAGTAGTTTGAATATACGAAATCAAATAGTTTAATATTTTTCAAAAAGTATGTGTTAATTTAGCTAAAAATATAACGTTGTACTATGCTATAGCAGTCGATATTATTATATTCCGATAACATACATCACTAATTTCCCGCGCTCTATAATGGCGGCAAAATGGCGGCTTGTCATCATGATGGGGCTGTTCCGGCTTCAGCGGATGGTAATGTCGCCCTTGAACAACAATAGTCAAGGTCGTGATCATATGTGGTTGTATGAAGTTTGTATGATTTTCAATTATCCTATTAATATTATAAATGTGAAAGTTTCTTTGTTTGGATGTTTAGATGTTTGGATGTTTGGATGTTTGGATGTTTGTACGTCAATCACGCCGAAACTAATGAACGGATTTTGATGAAATTGGGTATACAGATAGAGTATTACCTGACTTAGATAATAGGATACTTTTTATCCCACCAAAAGGTTCCCTAGGGATAAAAGTACCTCCAACGGCGCCTATTTTTGTGAACGCTGCCTAAACGGTATGAGATATACTAATGCTTTCTTAGGAAAAGTTGGAGAGCCTTAAATTATCTATAAAAAAGTCCGCGATGTCATATATCTATATGCAAGGGTTTTGCCACAAAAATAAAAAGAACTTTATATAAGTCTATTTAAATTTTTCGTCCATCTTTAAACGTTTATTTGAGTAGGTGATATTAAATCCTTATCGAAATAAATATGTTTATCGTCGAAGAAATTTAATATACATGAAAATTGTCTTTTACACCATGTAGATTGGATAAGTAGTTTAGATTTTAATACGATGTTTTTGAGAAAATAAAACAACGTATATTGCCGATTTTCTAAACACTATTTTATGTACATGTATGTATTAAGATAAAACAGCATTTTTAATGTAATCGATAATATTAAGCCCAACAGATGGCATTGCCTGAATTCTACATTGCGATGTTGAATTACCGCAACTACTTGGATATAGATGACTGTGACTCTGCGGTGCGATTCAATAATCTCTTCGTTGTAAGTGATTTCTGCGTTGTCAATTGGTTCTATTTGTCGATTTGGCTATTCTAACGGACTTGACTTGACATTTTGTGTGATTTTCTCTCAAATAACTTCTATATTTTCTATCTATTTAGCAATTCTCTAACTTTACATATTTATATTAAGATCTGTATCTAGCTTTCTAAATCTACTTTTCAATTAACTCTTTGTTTATTTCTTGGGTCTACCTCTGAATCTTGCAAGTCAAGAAAACCCAACGTGCAACATTAGCAAAAGCAGCGACCGTGGTAAATTAATCGTGTAGGACGAGTGCACAATGTCGCACAAGCGCGTGGTTGAGGCTTTGAACCGGAGCCTGCAGGACATCCGCAGCAATGAGACGCTGATGGGAGGTGCTGCTGTTGTACTCACTGGAGATTTTCGGCAAACTCTTCCAGTTATTGAAAAGAGTACACCGGCAGATGAAATGAACGCGTGTCTCAAGGCTTCGTCATTTTGGTCCTACGTAGAAAAACTCCACCTTACTCGGAATATGCGTGCACAACCTTACAATGATACAGAGTCAGGTGCGTTTGCGAGTAAGCTGCTCGATATCGGAGATGGTAAGCTGAAAACCGATCCGGACGGCAAAATCATTTTCACCAATGAATTTTGTACTACTAAGGAAGAACTACTCGCCGATGTATTTCCCGATTTAAAAAACAAATTAAATAATAAGGAGTAAATGAATTAGTGAATAAAATAAACAACAATGTATTAGATGTAGTAGATGGCGCATCGAGGGTGTACACGTCCATAGACACGGTGATGGCAAGCGATGACAGCACTGCGTATCCCGTGGAATTTCTCAACTCATTAGAATTGACCTGCGTACCGCCCCACAAGCTGGAGCTGAAGGTTGGCGTCCCAGTTGATGCGTAATCTTGACGCTCCGCGATTATGCAACGGCACAAGATTACAAATCAGCGAATTGGGAAGAAACATTCTGCGAGCAACAATACTTACGGGACCAGCTAAAGGCGAGAGCGTGTTGATTCCCCGCATACCCATTATACCCCACAATTTGCCATTCCAGTTCAAAAGGCTGCAGTTCCCATTGAAATTGGCATTTGCTATGACCATCAATAAGTCCCAGGGACAAACCCTAAAAGTGGCCGGCATACATTTGGGCAGATTTACTTTACTCTGGATATACCTACAGAATTATTTCAATTATTTTTTATCTCACTAAACATTTCGTTAGGAACCACGCGGGCGAAGCCGCTGGCGAAAGCTAGTAGTTATATAACAAAAAAAAAAGAATCGTTTAAGCTATCCACAATTAACATAACTAATACATAAAACAGCTTCGCTACTGCCACTTAATATTGATAGAAATTAAATGAAATTAAAGAAAATACATACATATATTAATTTCTGTTTTTTATTATACAATAAAAAAGAAACACTAATGTGATGCTGCAACGAAAGTAACTGCATTGAACACAGTTTTGCAGTGTCATACAAAATAACATGCGTTCATTATTTATTTTCATTTTTCAAATCATTAAACATTAATATGAGCTCGAAATTCAAACCGCACGATCAAACCCATTTCAAATATCTGCTAATTTCCATATTTTTTTAAGAATCTCTTGATCCGAGAAACGAGTTGTAAATGCATTATGCAATTTCATTGCGCTGCAGCGACACCAAAAATTGGATGATAAGTTTCAATACAACGTTTAATTTTCGAGATTACATTTCGTAAGTAAGGTGAAATCAACAAATAAACTGTTTTTACTTTTAAGTTGCATGTCTGTGATGTCTACAAACTTGGCACAGGCAAGTAGGGTTGCTACATTAACTAAAATTATGCATGAAACATGCATGCTACATAAAAACGTGGTGTAGATTCTTTTTTTAAAGTACAATGTTTGTTTGAACCTAAAACCTCTAATGGATACCAACGATTATAACGTAACATTTATGATTGATTGGACAAATTACACAAATCACTTTGCTAATTTTCCGAAGTAACCTTTTTATCACATCGTACTTATAGGCATTATTACGTGAACGTTTTATGTTAATACTACTCTACTCAATTTACCTTTGACAATTGAATGATTTCGACTCAAAAAGCAAATGTAACTATCAATTTGAAGAAGAAAAAAAAAATATTAAACCTATTATAAATAATGAAAATATTCAAATACATTTATATACAACAGGAGCCGATCATACGTACTCCGTAGAGCCTTTAAATAAAATACTCGTAGGATTATCCGGTGGTATCTGCACCGGATAGCAGAAGTGAATACCTTATTATAGTTTGACTATTAGATGGGTTATGTAAATTTGACAACTAACAAATTGATGACGTTCGTTTTGTTACGTCATGACAGATGTCATGGTGCGTGCAAAGACAATATTAATATTGTAGAGGTTATGACATTAGTTATCGTGTGTCATAATATAATCAAAATCAAATAAATAAATAGAGGCCATACGTAACTCAACAGTACATTAACACATTCATGAATTCTAAGACGGTACAAAGTTCATGGGGTCAGTTTAAGAAACTGGTAAAGTAAAATAAAAATTAGAACCAAATCGGCTGCAATTATCGGACGGTCTTTTTTTTCTTTTTAATGTACGGAACCCAAAATTGCTAATATTCTGCTACCAGTACCTCGCGTGGGAGCCAGGGAAAGTGTTGTGAGGGCAGGTGTAACTGGTTCTGACCAATATGGAAACCCCGATACGACGGGAGATGTTGACTTATAATTCTTTACGAAGCACAACATATTTCAACAAGGATCATAAAGTATATAAAAATATCAAATGTCGAATATTTTATCCTATATTCAATATTTCATAAGCATCACAATGATTATTTACCTAATTAAGTGAATACACAAGTCATAGTAAACATCGATCTGCAACGTTATTCTGCTTAATTCTATTTCTTACCATTCTAATTACATTTCTAATAATGAATAAACTCTTATTGGTAATACGAAATAAAAATTTAAGCCGCAGAAAAGAAACTCTGCAAATTAATTATATTGTTCTTTAATGAATAAACTTCAAAGCAGACCAAGACTTGCGAATCCACTCTGCATACATATATTTGATAAACTCATTAGAAATACACCTTTTTTGTCATCATAAAATCTTTCAATAGATTAATCGAAAACAGGTTACCAATAGAATATTATTATAATAAATATTTAAAAACTTTACTTTGTTATTCTTTTAATAAATTTAATCACGACCAAAATATGTGACTTGTGACTCAAATATACACCGGCCATCTATTTTAAAATTAGCAGCATTTGTATTATTTCGTTGGCATGTTCATAGACTAGTTCAATAATTCCGCAAAAGCTTCATCATTCGTTGTGAACAAAGAACAACTGACTTTTGTAACATTCCAATAAGGGTTATTTCCCGGTGCGACGGCCACTAAGCCGGGGCTAAGGACCGCTCGACCGCGTTGGAAAGCTCGCCGACCCACTTCTATCCCGGTCAAACCTGTTGCTTTACATAATCGAACCAATCTCCCGCTGTTGCATTTTGTCACTCGTAAAGCTGCCTCTGTAACAGCAGCAATCATGTAGTATTTTATGCACACAAAGCTATTTCAATAATACGCAACCCTGATGGTTTGTAAGTTAGCGACTGACCACTAACAAATATTTATATTTAAAATCAATGAAAATTCTCCTTGTTTAAAATAGACTCAAGCGATGACTAAATACAGTAGTGACAAACAATCAAAAAACCTAACAAAAAAACACTTTATCGTCCGATACTAACTTGAAACTTTTGATTATACATACATGAAATTTCCATTGATTACTTTGGTATGGTAAATAGTCGCTTAGCGATGTATATTTTCCCAATAATCGTGTTCGTGATTAGCGTGTTATTCGGTTGTAAAAAACAGTTTTAAAATTCGTATTTGGTTTTTACAATATGTACGTAAGTACATCGCTTTTTACACAAGCTATTCTATACACGGATAATAATTCTAGCCTCCATAATGCACCACAAAAACTCTCTGTACATTGAAACTTGTTTCAAATATATTATAATAAGTACTAATAAACGCTACAATAACCTCTCTATATATAATCTTATATTTAAAACAAGTGCTTCCGTCAAGACTGTCTGTTTCAAAATTAAATGCAAAAACTACCAAACGAATCTCCAAACGGCTTTCTCCAATAAATAAAATAAGTCATGAAGAAGGTTTCTGTTTATATTTTATTGTGATTTCATGTAAATTACTCCAAAGATGACAATAATTGAATATCGGAAAAAATATAGCTGGAAACGTGTAAGCATTATTTTTTCTCATAAACATAATAAAAATATTTGAATTTTTTATTTCCTATAATACGCTCGTATTATGTCAATCCACCAATCTATTTATTTAAAAATAAATACACGTTAATAACAAATGCTATTGAATTTGCTAAAACGAAATAGGTGAATCAAGTCAAAAGCATGCCTTTGAAATGATTTCAGTAATTCTTTGGCGTCTATATAAATTCTTGTCCTCAGAATCAAAGATAATCACCTTAGGCAGAGCGGGAACCAACACCGTTAGTTGCTGTTGATCATATCGGTTGATTATTGAAAACTGTTTGTACCGCTACAGTCGGTTAGATGAGAATAATGCTGTTACTGCATGAAATATACCATTTGATGTTACGAATGCGCGAAATAATCTTATAACTGACGAAGAAAAGAGTATTGATGAAGCTTTTTTTTAATTCGTTAATTTAGAAGAAAAGTTCAATCAAAACGTTGTAACTGGTTAATTACTGCTTCACAAAACATTATTATTGTTAATAAGCTAAGGTATGTATTTTTTTTTTTATATATAAAGCTTAACATCATCAATTTTCATAGTTAGAGTACCACAAGGTTTAATTCTCGGGCCTTCACTGTTTCTTTTTTTTTAATTTGATTGATTTGATAAAATAATAGAAATCAAACTTATTTTAATCTTAATATTTCGTATTTATTATCAAACAAGGTGTGGTTGCCAGTATAACAGAAAGTATAGGTAATAAAAAGCGGTTGCACCCAAAATGGCGCGACAGCTTTCAACTCGTACGCAGACTCCGCGGCACGCAGCGCAAGACTCTGGATTAACTTTAATTACCATTCGATATACAGGTACACACGACCATTTCACTTTTTATATGACAGGTGCATTTTATACCAACACTAAAGACGCTTTGTTTTGATCAAAGTATGTTAAACAATTTGAGAAACTATTTTATGGATATATAAAATATTACAGAGTGTAAGCAATAATTTCGTTCTGAATAAATTTGTGTTGCCATTTTCTTATAAACCTTACTTATCACTGAGGGTACCATACCATAATGAGAAAACCATAAAATAATTAAAAATTATAAAAATAAACAAAACTATCACCCGAAATTTTATAAACTAATCAGTCACCGATAGTCAACAACTCCGCCAAGCAAATAAAAAATAATAATCACGACCACGTCATAAATGCATAAGCATACATTAATCTAACATCACTGACCCATCTTGTTTGCTGTAGTTCCTCAGAGAAATCGTAAACAAGACGTGGAGAATACTGAAAGTTCGTGAGACACTCATCAACTAAAATTAGGATTACAGCCACAGTGTACGTCATTTTATCCGGCCATCTCTTTCTAAAGCACTACATAGTGAGAGAGACGAACATACAAGATGGCTTCATGACATTACCATCTTTGATACCTTTTAGTGCCTCTCGCCACCTCAAATTAAGATGATATACCGAAGATGTACAGTCGTTATCAAAAGTGACGGGTGCAGAAGAGAAATAGATTGGTTAATGCTGTTCTAAACTGTGGTTATACAACTTTAACAATCGTTTTAAATGTTATGACATTGATTAACAATAGTACAAATGAGTAGTTAAATAACTAAATGACAACTATAAATCATTAGGAAACAAACAATAATAAATAATGTGATTGACATGCATCTCTAAAAAAAACATATTATATTGAAGTAATGACTAGTCATATAAATGTCACACTAATTGAATGTCTATTCACTTAATTCTCGCTACTCGTTGAATTAAATTGATACAACTTGTAATTACTAAGATCATTGAATGAAATGAAGATCTACGCAATATTTAATAACTACGCTGAATAGAAAATTGTATGTTTTTGTCTCACATCCTAACTTTATGTGAACCTACAATCCTACATATATTTTAGCGATTG
Organism: Diatraea saccharalis; assembly: GCA_918026875.4. Taxonomy (NCBI): domain Eukaryota; kingdom Metazoa; phylum Arthropoda; class Insecta; order Lepidoptera; family Crambidae; genus Diatraea; species Diatraea saccharalis. Next base: position 5,584,564 of record OU893341.1, on the reverse strand, counting down.
AAGCACACAATAACAATTTGAGAACTTACAAAAATACACTTCAATTATTTAATTTAATGAAAAACAAAACAAAGCACAGCAACAAGAACTACAAATACAACAACGTGTTAAAAAATTGGTGTATGAAATACATACTACATTTTGATTCATACAATAATCTTCCTATCTTAAGTAAATTATTATATTTTATAAATTTTGATATTTAATCGATTTTGCATTCATAATGCTATACTGGAAAACATACTTAATGAAAAATGCTTAAAAATCCACTTTGTCCCTTGTACTCCGATCTGGGAAATTGTTGCATTAAATAGAAAAACGGATCTTGTTCTCTTTCAGTGTAAATACTGAATCTGAAATAAGTAATGTAAATCAAGTTGAAAATACTTAGATGGCAAATATATATACGAGTATATCATCAAAAAAAACAATAGTTCGCGTATTTTGCTTCCATATGATTTTTATTCATCATCATCTTTAAATATCACCAAAAATGATAAAATAAAATTTGATAAAAACGACTTCGGAAACGCGAATACCCTTATCTTAAAAACGGTTCATATGTAGACGAAAATTATATTAAAGTCGAACCGTTAATATGAACAATTTACAAATATCTCCTCCCGACTTTAACAGTAGTTATTGTTTATTAAAAAAAAATTAATATGCGTACTTTAATTGAAAAGTGCTTACCGTATAGTTTGGGACTAAAGTGTTGTTTTGAAAGAGTATAGTGTTATCTGTGTGTGAAAGTGACGTTTAAGACATGCATATTATTATTGTATTTACACGATGTTGCTGTTTCATCTGACACATTCAGATTTCACTTACAGATTACGAGTTGTATAAGTCCACTTAAATTTATAATAAAACCAGTGGAATATATTCTCTACATTGATTTTGATATTTCTTCTCTTCATTCGTGTTTTCGAAGTAGAATAATTTTAAGGAAATCTACTATTAAACTTTGGGAACGTCAAGCAATCTAAAGTTTAATAAAGTAAATTTACCTACCAAAAATTAACTATATTTGATCAATAACATTAACAATGATATATTGAAATTTATCATAAGGAAATCTCCACCAAGACACGCCATGACCAAGACACCTGGTCTTCTCTTTCTTTCAAGATAAAACTTAATATTTTCTATGAGAACTTCTTCTGTATTCGAATATCAAATTTAAATTCTTTAGCGCCATTATAGCTTGTGACATCTATAATGCATCAAGAAGATAAATTGAATAAATGTAATGATTAACATGCGATAACCATATGCCATTCCATAAATCGATTGGGCTGACCGTGGGCAAGCGAAAGTCTACTCTCATATGCATTAGCAGATAAACTCACTTTTACTAGAATGATGCGAGTGTTTACAGCCACTCGATAATCGAATACGTAATCGTTTTACGGCTGACATGTGCAAGCTAGCAAATAGTTTTCATGTTTCAAATTATATAAATTTCCTTATCACCGACATTTTTCTTTGCCTTTGATTATAGGACCTTATAGATTTTAAAATTTATATTGCATTTGGCGAGTTTATCTTGTTCGACGACGATATGTTCAATTTACACTTAAGGACGATAGCGAGTTAACTTACCGTTTTGATGTCTTAATTATTTTTGTCATTAAAACGTAACGAAAAACTCACTAAAGAGGTAAGTAAACTCGCGACTGTGTTATATTTTATTTTTATTTAAACTTATCAAAATGTGAATTCCATAATTACTGTATATATTGATATGTAAATTAGGGTTATTAATAAAACATCCTGAGGTATACCAAGTGTAACCCAAATGCTACACTATTACTGTGAGTAATGAAAGTGATTTCATTTTTGAATTCACATAATAAATTTTGTATATGTATCCATACACATAATATTAAAATGTCATACACATGTCAAGAAAACATTAAGAGATCCGTTGGGATTAACACCAGCTTACTAAAAAAGAAAATAGAATCTAAGCTGTGCATTGAAAAATTTCACCACGGTTATGTCAGACAAAAGTGTTATAATTTAAGCATTAATAAACGAAACCAATCCGAATAAATTAGATCTTGTTTGTTTGACAGTTAAAAGGCCATTTTATTGCAAACGTTTATCCAAACGCCCGCTTTCTATACGTATTGTAAATTACACCAAATTGTAAATTATTACTTCTAATCTGCCAGCTGTATTTCCAGAATGTAATTGTTTCAATTTAAAATAATAAATGTGAAGCGTTCGCATTTTAAACATTGCCATTAGCGAGATAAATTCTTCAGTGCTAATCGAATTTATATCGAGCAGAAATATCATTTTTTCTGTATTGATTGATATATGTAGTAAAAAATGTACAGTTACCTACCCACTTGAAGTAAATAAGCAGTACTTGCAATAGCTTATAGTATATTTATATCATTTAGAATCGTTTCCTCCAAAGATATCTAATTGGACACCCACTCTGTAAGGTATCTATTTATACAGCCTACAAGTTTGTTAATCATATTTCATACTTATATATTTCTAGAAATTTGAAATCATCATACAGTGTATTTCACTATCAAACAAACTCCAATATATACATTTTAAAATGAAAAAAAAAATACATATTGTCTCATCTATTTCAAATACAAAAGACATCAACGATCATTAATGTGTTACTAGTTTTTTAATGTTGATATTTATTAATGTTTAACTATTTGGAGACTGTTTTCATGACATATTCTTGTAAAGCTGTTGAATAAATAAATAATAGACAATTCAAAAGTGTCTTCTATCAAATAGAGACTATTTTCATTTTTTATTCTCATTAACCAGATAAATGAAAGGATTATGTCATTGCATAAAATGAGAATAGTGAATCATAATTGATTGTATAAACGACAAGCACAAAACATCATGTCTCGCGTCTCGTGACGTAACATATGAGCGCCGTTAAGCTATGAAGTTCACAAGCTTTCGAACGAAAGCATTGATTGCATCAAATCACGCTCTGAACCGGTGAATTGTTTTAACTAGCTTTGTACCGCTAAGCGTATTTGAATTCTAAGAAGAGTTTCATTATTTTTGTAACCGGCAACCAGCTGGTACGAGTCGATGAAAAGAAAACAATGGCTATATAATAACAGACAATATTTTTTATAAATTTTTAAAGTTATAAGCAATGTGTACGTATGTTTATGCATAGATTATAAAAAAAAGATTATACATGCCTTGACAAACTTAGACTCTCAAAAAACTAAAACACAGGAGACAGTCCTCTGTATACTCATAGATATCTGACCCGTTGTAGGTCAAAGTAATTTAGATAGTTCACTTAGTTACGACGATGCACTCTAATGCTCCGATAATGTACGTCCCAATAATCTTTGTAATAACAGGTCTATGTATAAACAATATTTATGTACGAAGTAAGTAGTCGTGGTATTTTTGAAAAAAAAACTACATCACAATTACGTGGACCTAAGACAAAATGTTAAAGTACGTATAGTAATTTATCAGTTCAAATTTATACGGAAAATCGAGTTAATTATTTACGTGTTTATCATAACACCAGATATTGTTACTTATTTCATCATCATCAGGCCTTCCTTATGGATGGTTAAGGAGGATGGGCCATGACCCTCCACGCTGGCCCAATGCGGATTGGAGGGTATTAACGACTGCAAATGCAGCCGGGACCAACGGCTTAACGTGCCTTCCGAAGCTAGGAGTAGCTCGAGACAATTTTTTTTGGTCGCCCATCTCGTGACCAATCCTTGCGAAAGTTGTTTAACGACAACGATCGCGGGCTGCGGTGCTTATCCACTACGCCACCGAGCTACTTATTTAATAAAACCAAATTACTTGGGTACTGATGAAAACACAACCACGACAAGACGACAAACTTGCTTCGCAAAATTATTCTAGTCTAGAATTGATCTTTAAAGATGGTATATGTATTCGACATTTTAATCGGTTATTATTATTATTAACATATAATTTGTCCGCGTAAATTTTATAGTCTATGTTATCCGTGTAAATGCACACTTCAAATAATATTTTAGTTGTCACGTTTATTCTAATGAAGTATCATAACCGTGTCACACACAACACACAATGTTTTAAATTGAAAACTGTCACTGTTTTTACAACACCGTAAATCGAAGACAAAAACATTTAAAAAGGTTTTAGTTCAAGACACAGTTTCTGTATCCCATAAGTTTTACGTCCCATAAGTGTGATGATATATAAGAAATGTTAAATGTTAATTTGGATGAAAGTAATCTTATCAATAAAATAAGGAATATAGCTATTATTGTAGGGGTTGGAGTGGGGATGTTTGCTGTCCTCGTCGTTTCTTGGCAGAAGTAGATCCAAAGTTCCTTCCTCTGACTAGAAGACTGAATGCATTGTCCTGACGGGATGTCGACTTTGTGTAAACACCCGCTCCTCTTCTCTCTGACTTGAAGCCTGGATCTGCCATGTCCCAAGTTTCTATTTCTGTCGTATTGAAATTTCATAGAAAATTATTAGTTTCAACACTATATGATTTAAAGAATAACCGACAAAAATTACGTTAACACACTAACATATTTTGTCAAAATTATAATTGTTCGTACTTCATGGAAATACCTAAAAATTTTTGACTCAACTTGATTACATCACGCTTCACGACCATTTTAAAGACAAACGTCGGATAATGTCTTCATATTTTTCTTGCGTCAAATTACAGACTTCAATCACGATTCTCAGAGTAAAAGTGGATCCCGAAACATTACGAATCTTAGGTAATTCAGTCGAAGTATCTGCAATAAAACAAACTTCTATTATGAACAAACAAGCATTGTTCTCTCTGTGTCTCTTTATTGCCCAATCAAGATTAAAATAATTAAAATCCAAACAATTTTTAACTCTATCTCGTGGTGATAAGAAATAAAAAGTTTGCACTAAAAGTTTAAGTTATAACACGTCTGATTTCAAATAGCCAATATATACGTCGTTAACGTGAGCGAGCGTCGATTGTTCCAAATTGTCCGTATAAAGTCAGCATCATTTCCTAGACATTACAGGGTATTGACCCGTGGTAAGTTGAAGAGATGATTCTTCTTAACATTGTGATTCATTCAGATAAGATAAGCGGATACAATGACTATTTACTCTAGAAATTCTCACTGGCTACATAGTATGAAATTGTACGTACATAATAATTATATTTTTATAGACTGAGATGAGGTGTCGTCTATTATAACGTTATGATTATATGGACAGAGAATAATATAAAATGTGTTCTTCTTATATTAAAACAAAGAATGTCCTAGTTGGAACGTATTAATCTGAAAAAGTATATATCAAACATATTTTCGGATTTATGTCGGATAAATTGTCTTTGATTAGGTTATTTATTAAGGTTATATGTAAATCGGTTAAAGTGTTATCATTCGTATATAGATACAGACTGGGAGCTTAATGGATTTAGATAATTTGTCTATATGAAGCTACTGCATCTGCTAGTTTTATAGAAGGTTTAAATATCAACGAAAATTATTCTGTTTTAGTGTGATGGAGTGACAGACAAACCTATCAATATTATAAGATATGATATATGTGTATAGTTTATATAGTTTGTTATCTACATCTTAATATACTAGACCGAGAAATAAAGAACAACACTGGAATAAAAGGATCCTACTAATATTATAAATGCGAAAATTTGTGGGGATGGATGTATGTTTGTTACTCTTTCACGAAAAAACTACTGGACGGATTTTGATGAAATTTGGTTTACGGATACTTCTGAGCGAGGATTAACATGTAGGCTACTTTTTATCTCACTAAACAGTTCCACAGGGACCACGCGGGCGAAGCCACTGGCGAAATCTAGTATACAATAAAAGCATTTTGTTAATGAATCAAAGATCACTTATTCCCCACAGATACAAAAATAAATAATATAAAATTACTTAGTTTTCCTCATAACTATCATCTGTTTGAATGAATAGCCAATCAAACAATCTTTCCATCGATTTCCAATCAAATAATTATGAACGTATCAAAGCTCCAAATTAGGAAAATTCATCAGTCTTTTGTTTTGCCGCAGTTAGTATTTGATAGTGAGCTGTCAATTAACAATACCGATACAAAAGATTTCAACGGCTCGCGTTCATCCACAGGCGGCTGCGATATTTCTAATTAAACTCTTATCTTGCGTATTTAATATACAATGAGTTTCATATTATTTTATTAGACGGACAATGACATTGTAAACTTTCATGTTAGAAGTACAACGCTATTCTCAAGTGTATTGTGCTTATAGTTATATAAGTATGTATATGTGAATTTCTTTCGTCCGTACTGCAGGAACTCAGGCCTTCCTGATGGGTGGTTAAGAAAGATACGCCATGCCCCTCGCTGACTCTGACCTAATGCGGATTGGAGGGTATTAACGACTGCAAATGCAGCCGGGACCAATGGCTTAACGTGTCTTCTGAAGCAGTAACTCGAGATAATAATATTTTGGTCACTCATCCCGTGACCGACCCCTGCGAAAATCCTCTACGCCATCGAGCTACTCTTTGAAACACTTAACGGATATAAATGTATAGGGTATTATTCGAAACTTCTTGTTATAACCTTATTTATTTAATTAAGGAAGCATCACATATATGGCTTCCTCGCTAACCCAAAGTTAAACAATAGCAATTACAAGATAATGGTTTAAGATTAGGTAATAATCTAAGCGGAACTTGAGATCAAAACCAAGAGAACGGAGTGCCATATTAAAAAGATAAATTTTTTCGTTTAAATTGTAACGTCGAGTACTTGCGATAATAATTATGCTATATGTATACTCAAAACAAATGACTATTAATTGTAACACATAAATAAATTGATAATAATAAATATTAGACATCACCGCATAGGTACACATGGTGTGTACCACAGGTTACCACAATTTGTCAAATTTCCGCAATTAATTTTGTATTCTATACTCAATGCATTAAGGTTAAATATCAAATGGCAAAATTTGTCATTGTTGTATAATCTTACGTACAGTTGACTGTTGATTGCTCAGATTCTAAATTACGAAGCTAGTTTGGGATCTAAAATAACATAATAAGCAACGTTATAAGAATGTAGAAGTTACTAGATATCGATAGTTTCACAATTATTACAATACAGATATTTTAATAGAGGAGCTCGATGGCGCAATGGCTTGAGCGCTTGGTCTGCTATACGTTTGTTAAGCAACCTACGCAATGGCCGCTTAAAGGATGGGTGACCAAAAATTTATTATTTGGAGCTCCTGTGTTTCGGAAGGCACGTTGGACCTTTGGTCCAGACTGCATCTGCAAACGTTAACACCCACCAAGCCACACTGGGCCCGCGTGGTATATCATGACCCATTCTCCCTATTCAATTCCATCAATAGGGAAAGCCTGAGCCCCAGCAATTTTTTACATATAAAAAAAACATATAAAAAATACAATACATATAAAAAAAATTACATATAAAAAAAGCAATACTGACGTCTTCGTCGCTGAGAGTTAAAACGAGACTGCAACGTTCCACTGACACTAAACTTTTTAACGACCTTTAAACTAAACATTCTTAAGCAATACACTTAGACTTACTTTAATGAGTCAAGCGATTAGTACCATAATGTATTCTAATAATTACTTACTTAAGCAGATATAAGAAACAATACTATTTACCATTAGAATTTCTAAAAGAAAACAAAACAACACCTGCTCCAGATTCCTTGAAAGCAAAAACACTTTTGACTCTGAATGTACAGTAGTCAACCTTAGTTTAGTACGAGTATGTTTAATACGAGTTTACCTTGCAGCGGAACATTCCAAACTAAATACTGCATTGCAAGGTATTAATGGAAGTATATTTTATTAATAACGAGCCTTCCAACGTAAACTCCAGTTCACTTGATTGTTTTGGCGTTCATAATCTCATGACAAGATAATGCCATGTAGTCACTATATGTAGTCACTATAAGGATGAAGTCTGGACATAAAAAATATATTTAGTCCGTCGGTTAAATAATCGAAAAACATTAAATACTCGTACGTATTTTTTTGCTTTTTGTTAATTTAACAAGAAATGGGCGTCAACTCTATATGTATCGCCGTAATTTTTGATTACGTTAAAAAAATAAGCATTTAATATTATTTAATTGTCTACATACAAAAAAAATATTAGTCATAAATCCCATTCAATAAATTAACTTTTTGCGAGTAATTAATTTAAAAATAACTGCCATTCACCTTCTTCTGTCACTATCTATTTCATTGTCGAGCGAAAGGAGATATACAGGGATGGTTTTATGTCTTTTTGTCCGGTCTTAAATCCAATCTACACTTGAACTGGAGACGGGAGTGTATAATAATCTTATTGCCGTTTAAAACGAAGGCTTGAATATTAAAAAGAACTTAACTCGCCAGAGAAGCAAACTCTATTACTCACCACTGTATTTATTGACGTGTAACATCCAAACGATCGCAAAAAACCTATGAAGTCTACAGAATTTGTTTATTGCTGTTATTACTAATGTCTAATACCATTTTTAGACATATATGCACACTTATATGCACTCGGTGGCAATGAAATATTGCTTTTATGGGAGTTTTGAAATGATAAAGCAAAACCTAGTTTGCTCAATTCAATTGTAGATATGTATAATCAAAGTTGCTGCCGATAAAAATTAATTTAAGGCCACATACCAATTGCTTCCTCTGCTTTTTGCTCTGTACGGAAGGTCGACCGATATAAATAATGAAAACAAATAAAAATAGACAACAGCGAACAATACATGTTTATTTTTGTTCATTTGAGTGAATCATATTTAAATTGTTAAAAGAAAAAGTTATCGAAGAAGGTGAAGGTAATGAAAAGGAAAAATCACAATCTAAAGCCATGTAAAATAAATTGAATAGATTATTAGATAATACATATAAAATATCCTCAACTCAAAAAAATACACAAGAAATTGATTCCTTCACCGCAGCTTAGTATCAAACATTATAACAAACAAATTTCCAAAATATATCCATTTAAACATATATTGTCAAATTTTAAAAAGCATGGACTAGATATTTTACCACAATAAGTTTATTAAAATATAATCTTATATTGTTCCATAACGTGAGCTTGTGTGACAAAAGGCCTTGCATACATTAGCATTAGCTAGCTTTTATTGCAAAGGAATCGGGTTATGCTGCGGGAGTTCTTTCGTCAGACAAACTTTACTGTACCTTTTCACGGCACAGTTACACACTCTTTAATAATATATAAAAATAATTTAGTGACACTCAATGTATTTTTCGTATTTAAATCAATATTGTAATAAAATTTGAGATGACTGTTTGCATCATAAATAAATAAAAAAAAATTTTAATAAAATAATCTGTGACATTATTAATGGTTTGATTAAATTATATGCCTATCTTATCTCAAGCTAATGAAATGTTACGGCCGTTAAAAAATCAATTCAATTAAAAACAATTCTGAACATCTATTTAGTAAATAAATTTTTAACTTCATACAGATATTTGAGACAGACACGGCTTATGTTAAATTTCATCAATTTATTTTAAAATCTACCCTCCAAAGTATTCAAGTGGGAAAATTTGAGAGGTGCTCTATATTTGAATCATTCGTCTCGCGTTCAGCGCTCGTTTTCTGCCGATTTTTGTTCGACATAACAAATATGCCAGTTCTAATTCGCTCGACTGTAACATCACTAGGTATGAACCACTCTTCGTTTACCGAATTGTGTATGCTAGTGATAGAATAAATGTCAAAAAACATGAAATCAATAAATAGCGTTATGGCCGATTACATTCACACTTTTTTGTTTACATATATGACAAAAAATATTTTCCATGCAATACGAAGAACATAATTAACATTTTTAATTATGTTGGGTACCCTACAGACGAACGATTCAAACATACTAAAAAACGGCGTCATGCGACTTATAAGTCGAGCGTGACTTAGATCGTATACGGCAATGAGATTTTAAACGGGTAATTCAAAAATAGAGCTGCAGATTTCTGTAACTTGTCGTGCTGTTCACATATCTACTCATAAATATAATTATCATTTTTCATAGAAATAAAATTATTTATTCAATAACCATACAAGAAAAACAAAAAGGATATATTACTATTAATATAACACTGAAAAAGGCACTCAGGATGTATCGGATGTCTTAGACAGCCCGACTCTGACGTGGCGACCTTAAGTTCTTGAGAGCACCACTACGTCACGTTCATAATAAAAAAAATGCAATAAAAATATGTATAGTATGAATATCACAATACGTAATTATTAATACACATATATGTAATATATTTTATTTGTTAATCAACTTTAAGTCTATACCTCATTCATTTTGTCTATCTCTCTCAGTCTCTCTACTACACCAGTTTGCCTTTATTACTGAGCAAAAAGCTCTGATGGTTACAAATGAAGTAAGATTCGTCAAGGGGCGATAATAAGTTCGTAGAACGATTTCTTAGTGCCACGGGCGTTAACTCAGGGCCGTCTGGCTACCCACGGGGCCGACTCTCGATTTCATCTCGCATGCGTAACGTGGGCATACTTGTAAAAACTATATACACAACCATAACCAACGGTACATATCATGGAATTTAGATTAAAAGTAACTATCACTTTCATCTGATGATTCGATAAATTTTAATTGAACTTTTCAAAAAATATAGTATTAAAACCTTTTTAAAATTAAGTGACAATAGATTTTTGCTCTTTGATAATTCGAAATTATTTTGATTAAAAGATATACTGGAAATTTATCATAAGTAATAGAATAAACAGTTTACTGAGACCCTATCATATCCAGATTTCTATAAAATCCTAAGAAATTAGCGAATTCTGTAATTTTGCGATTCAAGCAAAATAATCAATTCAACCTTCGTGAAAAAAACACTGTTTATTATAAAAATAATAATATAACAACTATAGGCCACATCTATACTTATGTTTTTAATCAATCTTGAAAATTATTTCATCTACGGGAAGCTACATACGATTGACATAGCCTATAATTTACGCGAACGAAGTCGCAGCATACAGCTAGTATAACAGAAACTAATAAAAATAAGGAAATAACAAAAAGGCGAAAGGTATAAATAAGAGAGTTATCTTTTACGTGATAATCTCCATGAATTTATCAAAGAGATCCAATTTCGGTTAAGTAATTCCTTACCAAAAAGAGAATAAGAAAATGTATTTCGTATCGACCCGCTCACGTACTTGCGTCCGGCTGCGACGGAAGTAACGGTGGGGTCGCGTGCGCATACCGCTCGATACTGTAGATCGATATTATAGATATAATAATACTTTTAATATAAATCGATTACAAAGTCGATAGCCGAGGTCGTTCTGTAGGAAACGACCGTTGTCGAGCGAGAGCAACAATTTCCTTATAATTTTAAAATAGTGATGTCGTAAATAACATTGTATGTTTACGCTTACACTTTACTTGACTGTTGATAACTCATCTTAGATAGTTTTAAAGACAGCCTCGAAGTAGACGTCGAGCACAACGCTGCAGTGGCATAGAGCTTCAAAAAAACCCTTATTACCTATTACAGTAGATTTATTCGATCGAATGTGTATGCTACAATTAACGGCGAGTTCGAGAACAGAATAACACTCTAAATTTCACGTTAATGCCTAGTTACACTACCAGTTAACGAAATCTGGTAATTATCTCAATTAAAATAATTTACTTTAATAAATAAACTATAAAATTGTTGTATTGTGAATGTGTCCAATAGTATTATTCTAAAGGTATACTTTTAAAACGACAGTCAACTTCTAAGTCTTTTGTGAACACGGAACCTGTAAAGGATCCGAAACGTCAATAAAACTATATACAAACGCAATGAAACCGTTTAAAAGTTGTTTCATATATGGATAGTTCTTGTGAATATATAAGAAATCAATATTCAATTCATGATTCAAATTCATATATTAAAAGATGACCAATTCCAAGATATTCACTTTTCTTCACACTTATTCCAATATGCAAAAGACTCTTTAGAAAATTGAACACTTATATCTGTGGTAGGGAGTTATTTCGGGAATGATTTAGTTTGAAGATTCATTTTATTCTGTTGCAACCCGCTTATTACAAGACAATTGACGTGTTGTCGTCGCCATTTTGTCGCCATGTCAGATCGACATCGTTAGGGTTGATAATTCTGCTAATGTTATCAAAATTATAGCATGTTCATGGGCGTATATGACAACTATTTTTGTCAGTCCTTGTTACTTATCACAAATCAGTCACAATTGATTTAACGAGTTACTAACAATAAGTAGTTGTGTTCTTGCGACTTGTGTCCGTTTAAATTGCAGCCTACGCCACCCACCTAAGAGCTTCCCGTGGTGAAAGAAATCATAATTGCATCCGTATTTCCTTAGAGTATCCCCTACAAACAAACAATGATGGAAAATTTACTGCTTTATAACATTAGTATTTGATTGGACCCGAAGTTTATAATGCAATAGCGAAATACAAATTATTTAAAACGTATAAAGTTGAAATGACAACAAATCCTTTTATTATGACTGATGATTACACTCAGAAACCTTTGCTTTACGTGTAAATACTACCTTTCAACCCATCTACCAAAATATTCACTACCTTTTTATTTCATTTGTCCTTGATTTATCATACATATTTTGATAAATTTTGCGTTCACAATATAAAGATTGATGGGTATTAAGGACTGCAGATGCAGCCAGGACCAGTGGCTTAACGTGTCTTAGGAATGAGCTCGAGGTCGATGAATTATTGGTCACCCATCCGGTCATGACCGGTCAACTAATCAACTTTCGCAATGGGGTCATTGCGAAAGTTGATTAACAACCGACCGAACGCACTAACCACAACGCCATCGAGTTCCTGAAATAACACATGGAGGTATTCCGTCGAATTTTTCAAGTATTTGTTAATTTTGCTACTAGTAAATGTAGTTCCATCAATGTTTTGATAGTTCTTGTCTTGTTTTCGTGAAACATATTAATAAAGTAATTAGATGCCATTTATGACGTTTTATTTCTTAATTGAATAAAAATCTTTATAATAATAATGTTATGAATCATCAAGTTCTGTTTCCCTATTGTTATTAAAACAACAACTGTACGAACATAATTAATTCAGTTATTTTAAATACTTATTTAAATTGATGAATAATATTGCTTCTCTGTGAAAAGTAAATATTTAGACTCGTTTCCGTTTTGTATTCGACGAAAGAATAGCATATTTTTGTAGAACTGACTTTTTTAGATATTAATCGAAATTCCATTTTCAAAATGCAAAGAAAATATTACGAGTAGTTTACTGAGAGTATATGTATCTTTTTTTAAATGGAACCGATGACAGCCCTAGCAAGGGGCGTGTATGCCCGCGCCCAAATTCCTCAGCTCTTACTCGCTGCTCACACAGCTGTTGGATTCGATTCTTATGTAACCACAGCAGGTTCCAACTCTTCTTGAATTAACATTCCACTGAGACGCTCACTTGTCTTGCTAAAACAAACATTTTCTAAATTCAAATATTACTTATATGAAAAGTTAATTCAATGCAATTACATTTATTGCATGCTAGTTGTAAAAGTGGTCCGATAGAACGATAGACGAGTAGATATTGCACTTTTATATAGGTAGTGAATTGTATTTGTAATAACCAATGAAGATTAGACCTCTGTTTATTGTGCATTGTGTTGAATTAGAGTGAATGTTGGGAGGTAAACCAGCAGGGGTTGTATTCTAAAAACGAATTTCGATATTTCGTCAACTTGTTCCTGCTCTCTCCACTCTATGCCATTGAAAACACGTAAGTTTGAGCAGAACAGAGGAAAAAACAGTTCAGAATACATGAATTTTGATTTTAAGATTAAAATATTAATAAACTGTTGATATAGGTACATAAAACAGCTTAATAATTCATTTCGAGTAACACTAATAAATAAGTATAAAACAAAACTGTATGGTGACATTGCTATTTAATGCCGAAAAAGAAAGAAATGCGATTATAATTACTTAAACTGACAAGCCAGATAGCGGTGACCGTTGCAAAACAATTATTTATAGCATTATTTTGTAAAAAACGCGCATGTATGCAACCGTTTATTATACCGTAATCATTTCTCAACAAGCATGTGTAATTTAGGCGTTATTTTATCTCATTTCTTAAAGAGAAGGTGCTTGTTAATTTATTTGCAATCGCCGAAATACGGGTCCAACACGTAATTTCGACCGTTGAATACTCAACACTGATTTATATCTATGACTTTATTAAATCAAGTACCACATATATTTATTTCATTCTAATGCATTTTTGTTAATCTTCGACCGCCTACCCTGCCTGCCCCGCCTGTGATGTAACATCTCATAGATAAAATATATTTTTTAATCTATCCAGTATGTATCTATTCAATGTGTAAGTATATAATGGTAAATTTTCACATACCTTGTTCTGATCCAACCTAATAATTTATCTAAATTAAAAAGATACCACAACACCCAGACTTGAAACTATAGTAAAAAGTTCAATTTCTACATTGACCCGACCTGGAAATGAACAATGACCTCGGGGATGGAAACACCTCCAAACCAGCGTACGAGTCGTTTGACTATGGACATCGTCATAATGGTAAATTTCCTTAAACTATACATTCTACATATTTAACAGTTAAACACGCCACTTGCTACTGACAAATGTCATATATTAAGTTCATATAGTAGTCAATATTGTAACAACCGGCGATTGTTGCCTGTCACGATCGAGCCAGATTTTATTTTCATTAGTCAACACGACTTGACCTTGCTCCCAGAATGCGACAGACCGACTTTCAGATCACTCAACTTAGCCAAACTTAACTCAGAACAGAGTTACGCTTATGTTCCAAGCCGTTTCAATCACGCAGACTAAAACTGAGCTCTATAAAATGTCGAGAACTTTCAAAATCATATAATTACGCATACAAAACTATACTGAACAGGTTTTCGTGCGATTTTCCGAGAAAACTAAGTTTTAATTTAGGTATAAATTAATAACATTTTTTTTTAAATGCTGAATAATATTATATTTAAATGCTTTCAATATTACTAAAGTTATGTGGTTAAAGTGTGCGTAGCTGGTGAAAGTTCGCTCCGCTTGTAATTTTACAGAATTTATTCTATATTCTGAATAGAAACCCATCCTCAATACATCTTTGGACACAGAACGCGATGCCTAAGTCTCCTTAATAATCTAGCAAGCCTTCACATATTGACAAATTATTTCTCAATTAACAGAAAACATTAAATACAACTAATGAAGTCGAATAATTAGACCGATATCTCTATAATGGTAACACTTCCCTTTGCTATGAAACAAACACGTGTTTTATTTGTCCTTAGTTTTTACTTCGCACATAAGCAAATGAAATCAACAAGTGTTTTGTCAAGTATATTGACTAAGTGTGCCAGTTACTTGTCAAATATGATAATTACGCAAACGCGACAAATATGGGCATACGTTGCTTGCGTGTAGTCAAGTAAAGTGTCACCGTAAGATGCGACGTACCTTTATAAAAGCTTTTCTTTGTTGTCTCATGTTTGGGTGACGATAATACCGTTCTTATTTTAGACTTCCGCTACACTAGTACTTATATTAGCAATGTCACTCACCTTGATATTAGTGCAGAGTGTAAATTATCAAGTATTAGATAGTTCAAGATCATTTTAATAAACTTAATTTTTATATGGGTTTACTTATCAAGTAGTTGCGTATTGCGTTATATTGTGTTCCTAAATATAATAATATAGAAGTACCTACGATGTAAAAAAAGGTTTTACACAAACGTGTAAGGGGAATTTTTATTTCCATCTGATATGCAAGTTGTTTGATTGAAAAATATTGGCACCGTGACACATTCAATGCCAATGGTTTATGTAGTAATTGGAACACTGCCGGTTTTATATGTAATTACACATAACTTTGTTATTCATTATATTCGTTTCAATGTTTAAATGGCAATATCAACTTCGAGTTCCTGCGAAACAAACAAAACAATGTACAATTCCAGTTCAAGCCACGATTAATCACAGCTTATACTTTTAAGGAAGCAGTAAAACACTTAATGGAAATCATAACACAAAGAAACTTCAAACAAAGAGAATTCACGATAAAGAATAATTCACCAAAAAAATCGACAGCCTCTGGTGCCCTAGTAATTTTGTTAAGTAATTTTGTTTAACATTCTCAATGTAAAATATATCAAATATACAATAATATATTGAATTCCATCGAGTTCTTGAATGTCTGTACTGTTTTTATGTTGTCACTTCGAAGTGATTCCAATTCCCAAGCAATCGTAAACTTGGGGAGTATTGCAACCATTCAATAAAACATGATTGGTTCTGATCACGAAACGCCCACGCGTGGGTCGTTTACCTCCGGACTATACTCATTACAGACCCTGGCCGCTGACCACGTATACAGTTACCTTCCAAAAATGGCTTCAGGCAGATACACTCGACTGGTAATGAGTATAATCAATCTTCATTTCCGATGCCAAATGCGTGCAAAATATCCGATAAAGATTATAAAATAATTTAAATACGACTTGCCAAAAATAAAATTTTCTTCATAAATCTTATGTTGTCAACGTAAGTAATGACTCCTATATATTTTAAGTTGTCAAATACAATAAAATATCTACTAAATCTATTGATAAGAATTCGAAACGTTTAAAAATAGAACAATTTTTTTAAATTACTTTATATAAATACTGCGCACAATATAAAGAATAAGCAGTAACGCTTATGTATATTTTTATATACATATAAAATTCTCGTGTCAAAATTTTCGACCCCGTACTCCTCCGAAACGGCTTCACCGATTCTTATGTAAAATTGTGAGCATATTGAGTAGGTCTGAGAATCGGCTAACATCTATTTTTCATACCCCTTAGTGATAAGGGTTGCGGGAAACCGACTTCCACGCACTATTATAAAATAGTTCGTTGGCCAAACGATAGACAATCAAAATTACTACAAGAATACTTTTCAAACACGTATCCCAAATTAATCGATCTTATTCGTAGTCGATACAGTACGACGTGGGTAAAAAAAATAAACAGTTACTAATGAATTTCAAGGTGATTAAGATCATCATTCGGTTTATATACATCACGACTGTTATCACGACAATAGCGCTAAAATCCTGCATTGTCGATCAAATAAAACAAGTGTATCATTAGTTACCTATAACCTTTGCTGTCTTTGTTGCAATAATTTTACTCAGTGCTGCCAATTCCCGGGTAAAATACCTTAAAATCGGGTCTTTTTGTTACAGATAATTTGTGGGTAATTTTCTAGATAGCGTATATTTTCTTTTGAATTACTACTAATCACTATTGATAATTAGACATTAAAGTATATATTTATTTATATTTATAAATTAAAATCGTATACTGTCTTTTATCTAATCTTCACTCCCGGCTAGATCTCTTCTGGGGTAGACAGAGATAACTAGCGTCATAAGGCACTACCAATACATAGGTCTTACACTTTCATTATATTACTAATCTACTCGTACGAATTGACACGACACCTGAAGGCCAATTATATTTCTCGGAAAACAATTTCTTTTTCTATTTTCAAAATGCTAATACGCCTCCAAAAATATGTTTGTCGATAATTTCAGATGTATCTTTAGATGTAAGATTTTAACAAAATTATTGCATAAGAAAGATTCAAGATTTTCCGAATTTGTCGTTCATATAATATGATTATAATTAAAAAAAAAACTAGTATGTGTAAGAAAATTATTGAGTGGGTAAAACAAAGACTCCGATCTAGCAACACTGGTAATCGTCGTTACCTCTTCAGCGGCTTTAGAATTTAGATCCATGGGTGAAAAGGAGTGACGAGGTCATATTGCTTCGTGACAATACGGAGGCTGATTGCAAAATAAGCCTCATTGATGAAGTTGTTGACAAATCAGGGGTATTAAGAACACTATTAAGATACAATCAAGCTATTGAAATTTAATTTAATCTTTTTAATGATAACAAGCTAAGATTGAATTTTAATATGTGAAGTAACTATATTTATTTATCAATCCTTTATGCCAATAAGTTGTGGATAAAAACAATGTTTGATAAAAAGTTAATTGTTTTCATCCAATGAAACAAATTAACAAAGTTGCCAAACATTCAGATAAGAAACAGCAGGTACATTGAGAAACTTGAAATTATCAACAGTTTCTCAAAGCGTAACCCTTAAGAAAATCAATTGACAATTTAGTAAATAAGAAATAAAAGGAGAGTGAGTGATCACGTTCTTTTGGAGGAAGTGCTAAGAGGTCTATTTTCGATAATAAAGTAGTACTTATTCTCTATTATTATTTTGTATTTCGAATGCCATTACAAACTCTTCCGTTGAAAAACGTTTAGATACCTCTCTTGATCAACAAAATCCTGACTTCTAATTCTGATGTGTTAGCGCTAACCTGATACAGCTCTTAGTAGTCACAACGTGACTGTGTCGGGTTCTAAGCCGCTACTGTTTATTTAATGGACATTAACTTTATTTTACCCACAATGACTATGTGATTAAACTGAGCTCCTTTACTCCAATCTGGGCAATGTTTAATTAGTCTATACTAATTGTATAAAGAGGTATAGTTTCTAACTTTGGTTATTTATAGGGAGTAGTCTTCAAAAGTATTGACCCGATCATGAAAACTCTTTCACATCGCGAGCAAGGTCACGGGAATATAATTGATATGTCAAAGAAAATTACTTTTTTGTTATTATTTAACACAGATGTTTCAGCAATAAAAAAAAATGGAGGAGAAAAATTTTCCTTCTTTATTCAGTCCAAACGCAATTAACTCGGAAACTACACACATTTTCATGATGCTATCATCGATTCATAAAAAGATTTACGTGTAGGAAATATTTTTTTAAGTTTCAAAATTATAATTAATGCTAAGGTTATTAATTAAGGTTTTAAGGTAATTAGCGGAACATAATATACGTATATTTGTCGAAAATAACAAAAATTTTAACTGAGAGCTTTCCCTGCTGAATTAGATTGATTTCTTTTTTTTTAAACCACACCGGAAATTAGAATCTTAAAACGATATTGTGGACTAAGCGAAACCAGTAATCTAAGAGTCATATCACATTTCATCGGATAATAATGAAATATGTTAATTCAAAGTATCCATTCAAGGTCTGTTTAAGCAGGAGCTGGCTCGCTGAGTCAGCGCACACACACGCGAAGCTCGACCTTTGCTCATTGTTTAGAGATGCACCTTTCGCAACACAATCTCAACTATTTGGGACTTATCTTACGTCACAGTTACAGATGCGATCCCATTCTGTAACTTTCATTAAATACTTAAATAAGATGGTGATGAAAATTATTTCCAATATTTTCTCTCCTATCTGTCTCTGTTTTTGTTTGTCTGTAACTCGTTATCAGAGTTTTATATTTATTGCGACACGATAAAATTTTAATATTATTTAATTGAACCACAGAATATAAACGGCAAATATTACTGTCGACCTCACCGAATACTTACTGTGATTCAAATTGTGAACAATTAAGATTCTCATCCCACGCACAGTGGGTTTGAATATTTGCGAACCGACAATAGGTAAATATATTATTATCATGTAGTCTCCAAACAAATGCAATTCGACTTTATCTCAACAGGAGATGGTCTCTGATTTACATGGCCATAAAATAAATTAACTATTATGCCTATTACTACAAATATTTTTGTTATATCCGTCTCGCTCGATAGATAAAAATTACAAAGTTCCCTCTAAAATCAAATTTTGTTTAATTCTTTACATAGTTAATAATGTTATTTAATGGCAAAATTGATATATGTGGGTGTTTAATTGAGATTTTTTTAGTAATCACAATGTTTTGGGAGTTATCAATCAAAGAAACTCTTTGAATCCAAATGAAGCACTAATACGAATGAAAGATTTTTGTGGAGATTAAAAATAGAGCTTTATAAATAAGATACCTATCTACTAATTCCTCCACCACCTAGTTATCATAAATCTATAAACATTTTGTTCTTTTCTTTATATTCCCATGTGCATTTTCTTATATTGGATCTCTTTTCACAAAAAAATAATATCATATTTGGGTCCTTTTCCAAACTTCCAGCTCCAGGGTTAGCATTTAAGGTCTCTTGTATTGAGAATGCTATCACTTGCTATTCCTTTCACAAATATAGTTTTTATTCAGAATCACCTTGAGGACAAAACCAGAAGGTTGTGAGGAAAACCCTGCAATGAATCAGTAAACCGCTAAGTGTATCAATAAGTAAGAACTTAAGGTCGATCTTGTGAAAGATCCGGAAAATAAAATAGGTTTATTTTCCTGATCTTGAGAATGTTCATGCGTAATGAATCACAAACTGTATAGGGGACAATTGAAAGAAAAACTCGTCTAGCAGTGTCATCGCTTCAAAAACAAGGACAGTGTTATACATACAACCGGAGATCAAGTTCAAATCCACTTCGACGATCTGAACAGGTTGCACATCTTCTATTTTGCAAAAACATGCATGCCACAGCATGCTAAAGAAAAAAAAAACAGCCATTATCTAGTCGGAGTCGCGCAGAGGGTTCCGCAAATATATAACTTCTAATAGGTTTTGTGTATCTTAAAGTTTCTAAGTACTAATATTTTCTGTCTTTTTTTCATAATGTTAGGGGTACTTTTATTTCGGAATTCAGGGGAGCGGTCAATTTCTGCTATTTTCTTTAATAGTTTCAAAATTATTAACCTTGAATTTATACAAAAATATTATAATAGATTTAACAATCAGTTCTTTTGTTTGATGTGTCACAATATAGGTTGAGATTTCTTTCAAATTATGATTTATCCCAAAGAGACCTCTATGCTTAAATATATTATTTACATTATAGGACAACCTCTGGATCACCTATTTACATATTTCTACCAAGTTTCAACTCAATCGGTCTAGCAGTTTCGAAATAAAAACGGAAAGCTTACCCTGTTTCTTCGAAAACAAAATTTCATCTATTTTGGAAATGACTCCAAAGAAAGACAGTTTTCGATAATTTATGGTGCAACAATAATAAACTTCACGTATATGATTGTCTCAAAATTATAAAAAAGATTCGAAAGTTTCTGAATATTTTTCTTTAAATAAACTTTCACGCTTTCAGGCGTGTCAGACGGACAGCGGACGATGCGAACCCGAAAAACAGCAAAAATTATTTGTATGTTAATCGCATAACAAGACTTCAAAATATATTTGTATAAGAAAAATCGAATCTTTATCTCAATTTCTCAAAACAATTTTCTCTTTGAATGAAGTAATATTATAATGATTTCTACTCCTCCACCAGGATTCCATTCGATGGTAATACATTTCTGAAAAAAAATTAATAATAATTATTAAAATAAGCTTATCTGAAGCACTTTTGAGTGGTCCATATTTTTTACTTACCACCCCCGTTCAGAAGATCTTTTGGCTAACTATCGGTAAGATTTTTACGTTAATAATCTACATAGGGACATTTTATATCAATTTATATATTAACCTGTTGATTTATCAGGGTCGGTGCAAATCTGATGGACATTTGATAACTTGAATACTTAAGCAGTGGCACCACTCTTCTTATACATATAACACCTACAGACTTGCCCACAATGTCGCTATAAATTATACGGCCTCATTTTTCCAACAAAATGTCGATTTGTAATCTATAAGTGTCTCGTCAAGGACGCTAGGACCACATTAAAATGTGTCTTGAGTTTGAAATCATGCGAAAAATTCACAAACAGGTTAAGCTTGTACACATCGGAAATTTTACAACGGCCACAAGAGTGGCAACGTGGCAATTTATTTATTAGCTTTATTAGGCTTAAAAGGTCAAGAATTGAGAACCTTAAAGCAGAACAAAAAAACATAATAAGTATTAAATACTTAATTAAAAAACAAAATTTTATTTATTTTACAAAATACGCAGCTTTTCTCGATTTGATTATTAGTATTAATTTTGACTAAAACTAAAAATTGATTTGAAAGATCCAGTGGCAGGTCCTAGCGGTTGGAGAACACATATTTAAGCCATAAGCATATGTTCCCTGCGTAAGTATAAAGGGGAAAAATAAAGGTAGGGCCAATAAAAGTATCCGTTTAGTATTGTTCCTGATTTGAGTATTTAAAGTTAAGCACATCTCAAACTGTACTTAGGCGTCACTTTTCGTTTCTGATGTTATTTTTTTTTATGATTAGTTGATAGCAGTTTGATTAAAACTAGGACTTTTTGCCTTGTGAAAAGTAGAAAACTTAAGTTATTCAGAATAATCAGTTGAAATTTTGTAGATTTATCAAATCAGAAACAGGCCGTTAGTGTTAAAATATACATAATCCGACCAACTGGGTTTTATGCAAACAAACGTGTGAATAGCTTTATACCTGATCAAACATTCCTAGTTGCGCGCGTTGCAGCCTTCTTCTGCATTAGGTAATTCCAGTAAGGACCGGCTGGCTTGCGACACGAGACGGAATCTGCATATAATTGCATCCTCACTGTTGCACTCTAATGGGCAAACTAACTAGACACGCAGACAGTTTGTTTACGTGTACATAACTATACAAATTCTGGGTCACTATTATTTGCTACTCAATTTATTTGGATACCTTGGTATTTAACACTAAACAAGCTATAATTAGATATTTTGACGACCTCCGTAGCCGAGTGGTTCGCACGCCGGTTTCAAGGTGTCGCCATCTCTGAGGTCCCGGGTTCGATTCCCGGTCGGGTCAATGTATAAAATGAACTTTTCTATATTGACTCGAGTCTGGGTGTTGTGGTACCTTCGTTGTCTCAGATACTCCATAATACGGGGGCTTTAGCTACTCATCTTGGAATCTGAGCAATGTATGTGATGTTGTTAAATACATATAATTAGATATGATTTTAAGGAAAATCCGACATTATCAGGATCCCCAGATGGAATTCCAACTGCGACCTTTCGAAACTGCTTGAATTGATAAGAACATTCTCCCTGATGGCTCGAAAAATTATGAATCCAAATTGGCTGCCTGACACATTTTAAATCCTTGAGTACTTTTTAAATACTTTAAAAATTTGTTACCCCTTATACCCACAGTATTATGTGGTCATATAATGTTGTGCCCTCCAAGAAAACCCATTCATTGGTAAAGACCAATGAAAAAGAGTTCTGGCGTCCAATTGAAGACCAAAAGATAATCTATTAGTCCCGATTGCCTCCTTATCAGCCACAAGTATGCAATAATACTTGTGTAACTCCATTCATTAGAAAGGCATATAAAAAAGGCAAAGACAGTGAGGATATTAGACTGATGATGAATAGCTACCAAGGAAAATATCGAGGTTATTACCAATGTTTTTCTTTTTCTTAGAGTCCTCTCCAACTAATGAAGGTTGACCATCTGCTTCTTACAATTGACCCTACTCCCGCGAGGCGGAACCGTTCGACTGCTAAATTTGTTTAAATTTTATGTTTACACTTAAGCAATAAAGTGCAATTAGAACGTTACAGCTAAAAATTCATTCCTTTAATTTAAACAGATAACAACTAATACAAAACAAATAACCTGACGCAAAAAGGAATTTTCAATCTAGAAATAATCAACGTAAGATAGAGCAATCAGTCACCGTTCACTTTAGAAAGCACCTAGACTTCGTCGATAGATTTGAAGGCAGTAAGTCGTGTTTTTTAGTAAATGAAACCACGAAGCTATCCGGGCCTGTGTGGTGTGACCTCCAGCCTTTCACTGCAAACAATACAATTGGCAGATTCTTACTACGCCTCAGTAA
Organism: Diatraea saccharalis; assembly: GCA_918026875.4. Classification (NCBI taxonomy): domain Eukaryota; kingdom Metazoa; phylum Arthropoda; class Insecta; order Lepidoptera; family Crambidae; genus Diatraea; species Diatraea saccharalis. The sequence continues at coordinate 5,560,685 of OU893341.1, read as the reverse complement.
ACGAGAAAGATGCGCTTCACTGCCTCCGACATATGTTTTTAAAACAATTCAATTAAGCTTAAAACGGTTAAACTCTGTACCTGATTTAGATTTTTTGTTTACATTCATCTATAATCTGTGCGAGGAAAAGTGAACTCCTTAAACACTTACCCTTTTTAATGTAGAGTATCCTAAAACAGAGAGCATTATTTTCAAAATCATTTTCAATCCACGCTGTTAGCAAGCCAATGCAATGAGGTTTTTAGTAGTTCTTCTCAATACAAGGTCTTTTGGAGTAGATTTGAAAATTGATGGCAAATCTTATTTTGATAAGATTTTCCACCAGCATTCAAATCTATAAAATAAATAACTTGAAGAGTATAAAGTCGTGTTATCCAAATCCCAAGTTATCGCAACGTGATTGGTCCATACTCTCGCATTTAAGAATATAATACTTGGTAGTTTGTTTGATGAAAGTATCAAAAATGTCTTGACGATATTCTAATGAATTTATTGCATCATGCCATAACATTATTTTAAAGATTGGGTTCGTTTGAAAAGGTTAATGAATATAATTATAAATAGGTGTTAAGAATACAATTAAACTTAACGAATACACTGTTAATCCAAGAAACGTTATGCACGTGTAAACAATATAATAACAGTTGTAAGTAAACCGAAAACTGCGTCTTTAATTACTATTTAAGTAATTTATTAATCAATTAATTACTTTCACTTCTATGATTGTGACAATTATTCATGATATTTTTCGAGAAGCGAATCGCAATTAGTTCGCTCATCAAATTTCACAATTTATTATTAGATTTTCTGTTATTGCACGCTTTAAAATATTTGTTGTAAGACATTTTTTAAGTTTCAACGAAAACAAGTAGAAACGTTTCCATTTTGCAATAATGTAGGTGGTTGTAACCTTGTATATTGCTATGCTAGTTTTCTAGCTATTTCATTAAGTTTCTTAATCGTTAATTTTAGCGTTCTAACTATAAAATCAAGTCAGACTTTGATGTGGCGATGTATTTGTTGATTAAATATACTAACTGCAGATGCAGCCAAATCAACGGCTTTACATGCCTTTCGAAGCACGGATGACCTCGAGATAAAACATTTTTGGGCACCCATCCTATTACCAGCCTCGCTAATCACTGCATCATAGAGCTCCTCATGGTGCAAATACCTATAAACATTAAAAAAATGGGGTCATTTTGAAATTACACAGGACTATACTATTCATTGTAGATATAATACGAGTATTATGTTGATAATATTTCTGTCATAATGGCAATTTGTGAGGTTATGAAAGCAGTAGTATAGTTCTGAGTTGCACTTTCACAAGCATGCAACGTGAATAACTATAATTGGTTTCAGATATTCAAGCTCGGCTCTGTAGCTCGGAGCGTGAACAATTTTTAAATGGATAAAGAATAAGCAGTTTCGTCTCAATATGACTTGCGTTAGAACAGTAGTCTATCCTCATATGCTTCGCTCAATCCAAATTGGACCAAAGTTTTAAAACCAAAATTAAATATCAAATACTTTTCTGTTGTTTACTAAACATAAATTGAGAGAGAGAGAAAGAAACGCTCAGTGGGCAGGGCCTCTAGCAGATGGACCGATGATCTTACAAAAGTTACTGCTATCCACTGGATGCGAACAGCGCGGGACCGATCGTCGTGGAGATCAATGGAAGAGACCTATGCTCAGCAGTGGGAGTCGTAAGGCTGTTGATTATTGATGATGATGAAATAGAGTAAATAATTGAGCACAATAATGATTTTAGAACTTTATTATTGACGTATAAATGTACCATTATTCTCAAACAAAATCAGAAAAGGGAGATATCGTATGGATCGTACTCGAGAATAGCGACATTTAGATGTTGACAAAAGGTTCTCGAGTTCTTCATGCTACGCAAGCGCCAAAACTTCAGTAGAAAAACAATACTCCTAATAACTTTCCGGTTAGAATAAGCGCTTTAGATACCGAACTTTAAACAGCTGACGCTTTGGTTATTGTTTATGTTTTATTACATCGATTATGATATATAACCTTATCCTCTAACCACCGTTGATTAAAAAAAAGAAATAATCGTTGAGTAAACGTACTCATGACCTCACAATGCTGTTGAGATAGGTCATTGGATTTTCACGCTATTCGTTTCGAATATTTGTTATTGAAAACCATTATCTATGGTAATATTCATTTCATAGATGCTGATGATTTAAATTGTTATGTAATTTAATTAGTGTTACAACACAAAGTCTCTTTATTAGATTTTATCAATTTATACTGAATCAATGCTATACTGAAAAATATCTTAATTAAAAATGCTTTTAAGCAATTTTCTTTCAAATCTATTCAAATTAGTAGCATTAATATAACTCTTTTAGTTTATCTTGTTTCCTACGACTCATTAGGATTATTAGGAGTTTAAATTAAAAATAAGAGTGTATAATAGATATTTTAAAAATATTAAAAAATAATTGTCGCTTCAATATCAACATATATATTATATTACAAATATTTACGATATTAGTATAGGCGATTGTGAAATATATCATGTGTATATATAAAAATCAATTGCTGTTCGTTTGTCTCGCGAAACCTCGAGAACGGCTGGGAACGTTTAGCCGATTTTAAAGGGTGAGAGCGTGATACGAAACACACCAGGTTATCTAGTTAGTAATAAAATGACTGAAACAACTTAAGCGCAAACATTGTAAACTGCTGAACATCGGATATATCTACTTAAGTAATTTATTTTAACAGAAAACATTCAAGGAACTTGCAAAACTTAAAGCGATTTTCTCATCTTTATCGAAAGTTTCAATATCTGTAATAATATTTATTTGGGCTGTTTGGGTGGATTCCTGAACATTGATAAGAATACGCTCTGTAGTAGCGAAAAGTAACAAGTGCTTGAAAGATTCGTCAGTCCTGTTAGGTCCTGGGTAGCTCGCCCGGATTGCGAAAGATCGTGGGTCCGATTCCCATCTTAGGGTGCCAGGGACCAAGTGGATTTTTCAAGCATTTTGTATTAAGAATATTTTTCAGTATGGCATTGTGAATGTAAAATTAATCAAAATTCATTTATGGTGTTTTAACTTCACACTTTAGTTGTTTATTAACTGAATTCACTTAGAAATTTACATTAACCAAGTTTACCTCTCAAATAACTACTACGGAACAAAACGGTATGTTTCATTGCACAAATAGGAGCTTGCTGGTTTACAGTATTGCGATTATGAAATGCAACCAGACTAGTAACGGTAGCCGACAATTCACGGCTGCATATTTGGCATTCTTGCTGTATACGTAGACACGCCTATGATTAGTATTTGCAGGGCCGGCTCGTCCATGTAGGCAAATTAGGCAACCGCCTAGGGCGTCCGTATTTAGGGGTGACACGGCAAACAGATCTTGCATGCTCTAACTACATACCTAAGGAGTAGCCAATGAGTTTCTTTTGTCATTGGCAGAATGCACTCTTTAATCGGTGTGTCTACATTATTTTTTTGCATTTTTTATGGCGCTGACTAACAGACAAAATGATCTTGATGCCACCTTTTTTCAAAATAAAATATCATATCCTATCTATATTAGTTACTGATAATGAAGATTTTTGCTGTGATTTATTCACCAATTCGTACATAATAATCTAAAAAAGATTTTTTTTTTTAACTGATGCTAAAAATTAAATAAAAAAATCACTTTCATTAATACAAAAAATTATAACAAGTGTAGTAGTAAATTCATTTTTTAATTTAAAAATGAGTAATACATCTTCAGAGTCTTATTCTATTATTAGGACATGACAACCTATGACAAAAATCTATCGGTTCAGCTGGTATATTTAGACATAATTATATCTTTGACTTAAATGTATTCCAATTAGAACATGCTATCAGGAAGTTATTATTGAAATGTAAATAGTGTATAGTTTCTCCCGACGTTTTATAGCAACTATTGGTAATTTTGTTATGATAGTAATGATGAGCCATTATTGTTAATGTGTGCATGTACAGATAAACTGCGCCTATTCTTTGAATTATTATTCTTTTAGCATGAAATCATACCTGTTGAAAATACTCACATGTAAAGCGTGCTCTCTTTTCAATAACAATTAGAATAATTTCATCAAAAAGATAAACGAGGTCGTCATGAAATAAAAATAATATTTTAAATTTAAATTATTCCGCTTTTTATGATATATTTAAAAAATGTTATTAAAAACTTTTTTTGTAAATAAAATCAAACTGTAAAATATACTGAGTTACAATTGTTATATTTTTTTAACCTTTATTTTTTATATGTAATTTGTTAATTAACGTCATCATTAGATATAAATTATTTGCCTATTAAGGTATACCTTATTAAATATTGTAATCAATTTTACAATTAATAAAAAGTTTGAACGCCCCGCGCGTTCTTATATACCTATAGATATATGAAAAAAAATATGAAAAAATTACTGAAATATCGCTTCAAGTATACGGAAAAACACATCCTGTGCAGCTAATAGCGATGACAACAATATTATTGTTTACATGATTGTTTTCTTTGTCACCTGAATACGGAGTGAGCTGCCGGACTGTTCGAACGTTAGTGCGATCGTGACAATCTGACATTGTAACTAGCCCATAAGGAAGTATCTTGAGGTTTTTAAAAAAAAAGTGTCAGATGTCTTTCTCTAAACGGTGAAATGTGAGAGAGCAAGATGCCCGGTGGCGGGAATTTGGTGCGGCCCGAACGGTATAGGAAGAGAACGCGGACATCGCGGTCGGCGCATGCGCGGTATTATTATACAAGATCCCTGGTCCTAGAACAGCCACGGAAGGATGGCACGATAAGGACACTGAGGTAAAAGACCAAGAAGTTTAAATGTAATAGATATTCATTAGATTGAGGGATTTACAACATCGAAACCAAAATATTAACGGGTCACTATTCATTATGATTAGTAGATAATTTTGTGATACACTGTTATGATTGGAAATTACAGTTTGCATGCCTTATTAAAATGGATACATACTTAACTTTGTATCAACTTTAGAAGACTTCATCCAAGCAATTTTTATGTCACTGTTGGTTGATACGACAATTGCCTTAATATACAGTAATCCATCAATTTGTTCGCAAACAATGAATGAAGCTTCAATGAAATATAATGAAACAGCAATTTTAATATTAAGATACGGCAATTGTTCATTTATTTCCTACTAACTTACGAATCTGTTAGTATAATCTAGCATGATCATGTGTACTCTAGAATCGTAATTATTTTAATAACATTCAAAATAAAAAGTAAAAATATATGATAGAACTTAAGTAAAACGCAGAACCTTCTAAGTAGTGTAAACAAAGAAACGCAAATTATAAAAAAAAAGCTCTAAATATGTAAATACGTAAAAAAAACATACATCGCCGTCGAACATATAACCTCCTCCTTTTCGATTTTGAAATCGGGTAATTTAGTAAGCATTATAAAATTTCATGTCTTTAATTTGTTTGTAATACTTGATTACCAAAAGTTTACAGTAATAATAACCACTTCCAAGTGAATTATACAGAAGGAAAACATAGGAGTGGAAAACATGATTTATATCCCATCTTTATACGTATCAACTTAATTATTTAATAGAAATCACCATTCTATTCATATTAGTATATTTTTGTCTAATTAAAAGTACCACCTTAGAAGTTTTTGCTTATTATAATTGATGATTTCTGCACATTTTATTTATATTACCTACAAAAAACTATTCGTCTGATATAGTTGATTATTTTATATCTTTATATAATCTCTTGAGCTTGTTATTGACATGGTCTCTGACGCGCATTTCATAAATGTCGAATTTAAAATAACACGTTTACACTTACTCTTTTTTGCAAGGTGACTTTGAGACCTTGATGAGGTACCTTTATAGCCTAGGTACCTATATGGCCTAGGTACCTATATAGCCTAGGTACCTATATAGCCTAGGTACCTATATAGCCTAGGTACCTATATAGATAATATTTACTACTAATTTCCGTTGCAGCAAAATTTTCTCCCACAGTTGACACGTTTTGTGTAAATTACGATTCAATTAGCCCTCACTACATAGTATAAAACAAAGTCGCTTTCTCTGTCCTTATATCCCTATGTATGCTTATATCTTTAAAACTACACAACGGATTTTCATGCGGTTTTTTTCATAGATAGGGTGATTCAAAAGGAAGGTTTTTATGTATAATACAAGACCACGCAGGCGAAGACCGCTGGCGGAAAGCTAGTAAGTATTAAAAATAATATCTAATCTCGCCTCGCTTCGGAATATTTTTATGACTTTGCCAAAATATAATTGAATCTGCAGAATCTATATTTTGAATACCAAACTTATAGACATCACAGATTAGTGATTAATAATATTAGGACAATTGGCCTTGGGGTCACCTCACAAGGTACATGTTTGTCGGTGGTCCATATTATGTGGTCCGAGTAAAGTAAAAGGTTGCTCACCTCGTCACGACACTTCTACAAGGGGCTAAGGACGGCGACCATTAAATTAATGCTAACACAACTATGAACGCATTGTTTATAAATGTAAGTGGGAAATATCACACATTTTTTAGGAATTGAAATCGACATTATTAATTTTACTAATTTGTAACCACTCCAAAATATACTGGTACTGTTATTTTCTGTAATTCCTGTAATGATACATCAAAGATTAAATTAACGCCACAGCCAGAAGCAGCAAAAATATTTGTGATGTGATTCGTATAGATTACAAAGCGAAACAAGTCCTGAATGGTAGGAAATCTGATCTGTTCAAAAGAATTGCGTTTATATAGCAAATAAAAGTAAATAAAACTTTTAGATCGATTATTATATAATAAAAAGAAAAACTAATAGTGTACATAGAATTCATACTACGTGATTAAATCTTTCAGCCACCAGTTTGCACAATTGAGGCTTCTGAGAGCCTCAGTATCTGCATCTACAACAACTTAAACTTCTGATTAGATTAAAAAAAAAAAGTATATATGGAACTCCTTCTAGATATGCCCGATCCAATAAAAAAAAAATCAAATGCGATATATCTGCAAAACTTTCATTATAACTTATAAACATAAACGCACAAATAACAAAGATATTAAAAAGATTGCCCCTCATCTCCATACATTTTTCGCTACCGTAGCACTGTCACTTCGACGTCACTTAATGCCTTGAATTTGTAGGGAGCGTTTTCTGCCGACTAGCAGCAGTTCCAAAAAAATAGCACCATATCTTCGAACCTATTAATCGTAGACATACTGTTACTTATACATTATTTCTCAGAAATTAATGGATTATTTATTTATAAAATAAAATAAAAAAGTTCTCAACTAGCGTATTATCAATTTTAAAATGATACCCTTAGCTTATTCCGTAGATACTCAACGTAAACTTTTATTAATACCCTGTAAAATCTTTGAACTCTCAATCAATGGCGCAACTACGCCAAGGAAGGTTTAATTAGACACCTACCGACAAACTGAGGAATTTGTTACAACTTAATTAAACTCATTTATGTAATAACCGTTATATTTTGAAATCATTGTAACTAACATTACACGTTCTTAAACAAATACCTCTATTTATAACATGTATTATTATATTGTTGGTAACGTTTTTATGACCGTATCATACTCCAACAAATAATACCTAATGTTTCATGCGTGATAAATTAAATCTGCATTTTTATTAATAATATATGAAACAGTTTGTTTACTTTCTGTTTATACTTACGTAACAATATTAGCGACAAGGATGAAATTCATTCTCATAAATTATTATAGCTACCTTCGTAGCCGAATGGTTTGCACACCGGTTTCACCATCTCTGAGGTCTGTGGGTCCGATTCCCGGTCGGGTCAATGTAGAAAAAGGACTTTTCTGGTACATTTACAGACATTTACAGACTATTACAACACAGAAGAGAAAAGACAAAAATATAAAAAAAAACTTATTTTAAAACCAAAATCACTAATTTTCAGGCGGTGTTGTACGAAGATTAACGTCCAAATAAACTATAATCTTGCAGTTGGTGTGTGGAGGCCTTAAACAAGCATAGTTAGCCGCAGTAATGGACGAGACAGAACAGACGAAGTAAAACAAAATGACTAAAACATTGCCAACCGTGATAAATCCATTGGTGCCATATTAACTGGGCCAAGCCAAGACAGATTAACATGTCAGAGATTTTTCGTTTCACGTTCTTGAGTAAACCAAAAGTATTAAATGCTATACTTACACTTTTTGCTTTATCTAATAGAACTGCAGAAATAATAATGAAACGCTGGTGCAACTGATAACCTCACGATATAATAAAGATTTATATTTATATTCACGGAATGTGAAGCTTCCTGAAATGATGTGAAATATATGACCCGTAACATTCCATACCGCTCTGTGTGGGAAATTAAAAGTGTTATTTTTTATACTCTCAATCTTTCCACTTTTCTCTTTTTAAGAATTTCTTCATCGAACTTTAACATTATATTTAAAATCAAACTAGACTGATTGGTTATAGCCAATGACTTCTATATCTACTGCAGTTTTGCGATATATTCTTGCATAAAAAACCATTTTGTTATTACTCGAGCAACTCGGTGGCGTAGTGGATAAGCGCCGCGGCCCGCGATTATTGTTTTTAAGCAATTTTTGCAAGGGTCTGCCAGGGGATGGGTGACCAAAAAAAATATTATATCGAGCTGCTCAGTGCATTTGCAGTCATTAATATCCTCCAATCCGCATTGGGCTAGCATGGAGGGGTCATGGATTAATCCTCCTCAACCATCTATAAGGAAGGCCTGAGCCCAAGCAGTGGAACGTAATGATGATGAATACTACTACAGAAGAAAATTTATAATTCAATCATGCAACATCATCACCTAACCTATTCTCTTTCTTTTCAGATGTCAGTCCGCTCCAAAAGTAATGGATAGCCACAGTAGATCCGCGTCGCCGCGCGACCAGCCGCGGCCGCAGCACCGGCCCCCCTCACCACCCTCGCCCGCGGCCTTCGACAACCGAGCCTACACCCACGACGAAGCCGATCAGAACCACAACGACTCCTTCAATTCAAACGCCCCACAACAGAACGGTCACAGCAAAGAACCAAATGGCGACACCAAAACACTAGAAGCTGTTAACTTGGAGCTGATAAACCTTACGCCTAAAAATGGCAGTAAAAAGAAAGACGTCGAGGTGGACATGAACGCGACCAATCCTTACGATGAATATTTCGTTCCGGTTAATGAGCACAGAAAATATATGAGGTTAGTGCTTTTATTGTACGTTTTACGAGAAGCCAATTGTGGAATGAGTATGACCGTGAAAGATTTTTAACGCCGCCGCAGTTAGTTATTTAATTGGTCTCATTTTAGTTTGTCTTCCTGAATTATTTCCTTTGAATGCGTAGCGCAAGTAGTATAATCGTAATCCACAACGATTAGGCAATCGTCGTAAACAATAATAAATACATTTTATTTATTTATTTTATTCGGATGGCTAACTGCTTGAATTACAAAGTAACTTAAAAACTATTTGATAAGAGCAAATGACAAGCCTCCACAGATAGCGGTAAATTTAACAATAAACAAATATCTCTGACCTTAGTAAAGAACAATGTTATTTAAATACATTGAAGTGCAAAAAACATAAAGTCAAAATCACCAAACTAGAGAACATAAAACAATATAAATAATAAAAATCATATATAATAATATAAATAATAATAAAAATAGCACTATGGGTGTTGCCTATAATTGCGTTTATGTATGACCAGCTGTCCGAGAATATGTCAAGTGAACTATCTTGACCCTTGTTAGAATGTAAAAATCTATCCAAAGTGAGATAGTTTTTTCAGCTTTTAAAATAGCGTTCATGTCATTGAAAGTGTACAGTACTTTCAGTACATGAAAGCTCAGGATCCAATTGTCTCATTTAAAAATCTATGGCAATCCCTTTCACTTTGACATTTGAAATATATTCGCGAACTTTTGGTATGTAATAGCGACATATGTTACAGCGCTTGAGATAGCGACGTTTTTTTAAATATTGAATGAACGATACCGATTAGCCTCCAATCCGCATTGGGCCTGCGTGGAGGTTCATGGCCCATCCTCTTTAACCATCCATAAGGAAAACCTGAGCCCTGCAGTGGGGATGTAAAAGGGCTGATGATGATTGAACGATATCGTTATTATGAAACGTCATAATCCAATCCAATTAAAAAATTGGATTGTCTAAGCAAAGCGAAAAATGCTTTAAAGCTACTGAGAAACGTTAAACGAAAGAGATTTAACTCAACTCAAAATACGAAAATAAAATATTATGTCTTCACTATCTTTTATTGTTTCTTGATCGTTCGACTAAGTTTTATTGTTTCTTGATCATTCAAATCATCATTCGTCCCAAAAGCGATTAAAAGCTACATAATTCCACAAATCGCTAGTACAAGCGCTACATCTTGCTAAAAAGATTACGATGAGTTTAAAATTGGGACCATCAGCCCACAGGGGACCAATTCTACTTAATAAATTTTGTTTAAATCGAATCGAAAACGGATCGAAACCGAACGAAACTACAGTTTTAATGGTTTTTATATTCCACCAAGTGACATACGATACAATTACAGCTAAAATAGAACTAAACTATATGTCACATAGTAGAATATGAAAACCATTAAAAACTGTAGTTTCATTCGGTTTCGATCCGTTTTCGATTCGATTTAAACAAAATTTATTTAGTAGAATTGGCCCCCTGGTCAAAAATTATATGAGCAGAATTTCATTATATGAAAATATTTAAAAAAATCATGTCCATATTTACTCTAGCGTTTTACTTAATACACCTACTTCTTTAAACCGTAAACTTCGAACAATAGCGTGTCTACTTCACAGGATATTTTAATTAATTAATACGCTCATTTCAAACGGATGTTTTTTCTCACTTTATTAGAAATATAGTAACAAAATTTCCACTTCAGTGATATTTTTGATTGACATCAAACGGACCAGTGCGAACGTTGTCCTTGAGGCTTTTGCCCCGCAAAAAAACACAGAAAATATATTGTTTCTTATAAACATCCGTGAAGTTTAACTAAACTAGAAACTAATCAGATGAAACGAACTATGACGTCGACACTGCATAGTTAAAATTGTATAGTATCTAATGATAATACATTTGTCTATTTCAAGTAACATAAACTTAAAAAAAGATTACTAGGAAGTATTTTACATTTAAGACTATGTTAGCAATGATGTACCTTACGAACAATTTAAATTTTGAATGAAAAACGTTTAAATAATTCACCAACCCAACCCAAATAAGGAAAAACCAAGCTTGCTAAAAGAGTGGCGTAAAGTAACAAGTGCTTGAAAATTTCGTGGGTCTCGTGCAGTTCAATGGTTAGAACAATCGCCGGGGCTGGTATTATTTAAGCATTTTTCATTGAAGATATTTATATTACATTGACAAAATTAAAATAAATTAAATAATTTAATTAATTAATTTAATATTATTAAAATAAATTACTATTTTACGGTATAATTAAGTCTAATTGGTACTTACACCATATGGGTGCAGAAATCTGAAATAAAATATAATTGATATTTATCACCATGCCATATATACGGCTCAGCGACGCCCGATATTATGACAATAGCGTTACTTACAAACACGCGCTTCTTTCTAACGAAAGAAAATTGCATACATTGAAACCATGTATTTTGGCTTAGTTCATTCAAATTTAGAAGATGTTATTCATCTTAGACATAAACTCTTTTACCTAAGAGTTCCTATCTCTGCTACAATAAGTCCTGTATCTATGAATTTTCCCAATAAAAAAAAAGTATAAAATTGATAAAAATATGAAAACAAAGTTAATTTTAAGGGTAGGTAACTTTGGAATTTATTTCCACATGCAAATTATATAAATTCACGTTTTACTGTGTAATTAATTAATAATAATTAACAAAAGTAATCTTTACTTTATTACATATAGTATTCATTCGAACTTATGAGCGAATTCGAATTCGGGTTCGGATTTTAACAGGAAACCTTTTGTAGTAACACGATGTGCTGTTGAGTGTACATAAACTAGGTGAACCAGTTGTCTTTTCATTGCACACGAGGCAATATCTGGCCACATCGAGGTGGTCAATTTTACGCAACGACCTACCTATGCAGCCAGTGAACCACAATAATCGTACCAAAATAAACTGACACGTTCAACAACTTGAAATCTAAGAAATTTCCATGTAAATTATCGTGACCGTATTTCACGGAACTTGAAAAATATTCGACCAATTAAAAATTAGAAATATACAAGGTTCAACTCAGAGAATGATAGTTCGCCTTATGATGTATATAACTATATATCATAACATATTTCTTATATTTATTTAAATCCTGATTCTATTATCCTTTCCTAATTCCGCTCCTTCATTCTTTTCCTTGAAATGGTTTCCCTACCTTTTAAACTCCGTTGTGGCTAATGTATAAACCATGCAAGCCAAGAAAAAAAAATTTCGCCTTTTTTGTAGCTTCAGGGTTGTTTATAACCCAATACCAATAAATATTGAGTATTATATATTAATAAAATTACGTGGTCACACATTTTTTCTCTCCTCCCTTCGTTCGTCAAATAAAAGCTCCTTCTTGCCGAATTTGTTTTTTTTTACCTATTTATAACTAAAATTAAAAAAAAAAACTAAATTAATTATAATGCTTATAAAATACTTTCTATTCGATAACTTTTGAATTTTGGTGAAAGTAGTTGATTACATTATTTTGAATTATTATTTAACATAACTAAATATGCTGGCAGTTAGTTATGTTTCAAATTGAAACTGGTTTTATAAGATCGATCCGTCGAAAATAACGTCTCTAACAAATATCTAACAAATATGACATCTCTCACACTGCTCGCGATGATATTGACCTGTTAGTTTTTAGGTTTACATCCCCTCTTAAAGCAGTTTATTACAAACTATCTTAATTTATTATTAAACTATCTTAATTAAATATTATGCTTAACTTGCATCATTTTTAAATACTTGTTACTTTTTCACTACTACAGAGCGTATTTTCATTAATATTCAGGTAATCCACCTAAAAGTGGAAAAGTGGATTTTTGAGCATTTTACACTATACAATTCTGTTAAAAATAATGTTAGTAAAAATGATAATGACTATTGGTCACATCACGACATAAGGAAGTGACATAAGGAAACTCAAGGTCGCTCAGAGGGCAATGGAAAGGGCTATGCTCGGGGTTTCTTTGCGAGATCGAATCATAAATGATAAGATACGAAGCAGAAGAACGAAAGTCACCGACATAGTCCAAAGAATTGCGAACCTCAAGTGGCAGTGGGCAGGGCACATCGCTCGCAGGACTGACGGCCGTTGGGGCGGTAAGGTCCTGGAGTGGCGACCGCGTACCGGGAGACGCAGTGTTGACCGACGATCTGGTGAAGGTCGCGGGAAGCCACTGGATGCGGGAGGCGCAGAACCGTTCACATTGGAGATCTTTGGGGGAGGCCTATGCCCATCAGTGGGCGTCTCTTGGCTGAAATTATGATGATGATGACGACGACGTGACCGACCCTTACGAAAGTTAACAACAACGATTGCGGATCCCGACGCTTATCTACTACGTCACCGAGCTAAACAACTTACATAAGTGTATAAAATTTCAATCCAAACTGTCCCGATTCACTGCAGGAGAGTTTTCTGTAATGAAAACATCGACCAAATAAAGCCTACTTGTAAACGTAATAAAAGTTTTATTTCATTGAAGAGACAGCGCTGTGCTAAAAGTTGTATTTAGTGTTTTTTTTTTTACAGAAGAGCATAGCTATAGTTTCAGATAATATCCTATGTAACAGACAGTTTAAAGGCCGGTTTTCCTTGGGAAGAATCCCTAAAAAGTGTTAAAAAAAATCGATGATTCGCCTTGTTCAAATTTAGACAGTGTTCAAAATAACCGTCGTCGCCGACTGACGTAACTCCCCTCTTTAGCCGTAACTTACAAACCGTCAACGGGCCGACCTTGAAACATTAAATTCCAAATATCATCAACGGCCACTCGATCTCGGTAACGATGTTTTTGAATTGCAAATCGTTCGCAGTTTTCTTGCCGTAAAAAATATTGATATAGATAATTTGCCAAAAACGTCAATGCATTCACAATTCCAATTAATATTTAACTGTTAATTGATTTATGAATTAGTATTAGCTACATACGTAGATACCCTAATAAGCTACACGCTTAGATACCCTAAAATAACTTCTTTGTTACAAAATACTTGCATCTTATTTTTAGTATTTTTACGCTTTCAGCATCTCATTTAACTTAACAGAAATTTAATTTAACAGAACTTTTCTCTTATGGATTGCTGGTAATATTATGAATACACAGGTTGTTATTACTCGTTTAAAATCATAGGTCCAAAGCCGTCGATTACAACAAAGCCAACGATAAATTTCAAAAATATGTTAACAAATCATATGTCTAAAATACGTTTCCTAAATTCATTATTTGCTTGTATTTCCTTTTACCTAGAAAATTTCTTAATTGGTTAACATTACTTCACTTCACGCCGCCAAGCAATTATCCATTCATATTAATTAGATTCACACTTGCTAATTAAGTAGAGGATTACAAGCAATTAGCAACATTTAAAATCATCAGTGATTCGTAGAGGACCCTCGTTATTTCATTTACAAATACTAAACAATAGTGACACTTACTGTTCAGGCAGTAGTCCGAAAAAAACTTAATGTCACGTATTTTCCACTTTTATACTTGGGTCTTTAGATATTCATATAACTTTTTAGGTGACCGACAGTGAACACCACGAGATTGAAAAAGTTTTTTAAAATAATAAAAATTATAAACAACATGTTTATTATTTTACATCAGGAACATCTGCACTACTGTGATTTAAAATAATCCACTTAAGGCCAGTAGCAGAAACGTCCATTACAGCTTAATGTCGCCTTTAAGCTCTAATGAATGTCGAATTTGTATGGGTAACGTCATTTTAAACTAATGACAATTTAACTGGGCGTTTTTGCAACTAACGATTAGACTTATAATAAAATCAATTCCTATTTGAAACTTAAAAGCATGTTGCTGCTAAAAAAAGCGAAATCGGGTAGACAATTTTACTTAGACCTATTCAATTTCAGTCGTATATTGTTGCTAATTCTGTCTCTGTTTTAACAGACACTTTCACATTCGTAAAAACGCTAAATATTGAGACGACCGTCATTGTCACACGCGTTATGTTATGTGTCCGGAAATAAAGGAAGCTTCGGTCACGAGGTTCTTCATTATGATGCAACGCCGTTGTATAATCGAACACCACTGACACTCCTTTGATGATAGCGAAACGCTGCATCGATGATTTGATTTGCATAGTCTGGTCGCTGAACCGAAACGAACATTCAATCAATTTGTATGGCCAAGAACAGTAAACTATTTTGTCATCGCACTAAATATAACAGCTATCTGGGGTAATACTGACTGAAGAGAAGCATTCTCTTGAGGTTCTATGCCTTTAAATATAGTTTCAGTAAAAAAAAAGAGAACCTATACAAGTTACAATTGTTACAATATATTGAAATCCACTTCCTTGATTATCTCACATGTACACGCTTAATTTTTGCAGTTTGTTTTGTATTTTTATATAATTATGTGTAACGAGGAAAATATAATAAAAATATCCACCTAATAGATGTCAGTTGCTTACTAAATTAAAAAATATATCCTAAACAACATTCTTAGAAAAAACCTTGGAAACTTAAAATGCGCCGGCACTGTTGTTACATAGCCCATCGTCATGCATATACACCGCCTGCATTGTTTTGGATTTCTTTCAGGCATAGCCTTTGTTCAGCAGGCCCGTCAAATATGCGTCAGCTTTTTAAACCGAATTGTTAAGAAGTAACACGTACTATTTGTTGTTAATAATGCAGGTTGTTTGTCCTACTTTCTGCCGGATTTTGCTAAATACAAAACAATTATAGCTCAATGTCCTCTCTGCAATTAAGTTTGCTTAATCCGGGATCTTCCCAAACTTTCTGATTAATTTATTTTTAAAAGGATCCACTGCCAGAATATATAAAATATATGTCGCAACCAACTAGTTAAAATAGCCGTTCAATTGAACCTAACCTCGAATTAAATTTCGAGTTCTGACTAAACCTATAACATGACCTTAAGGACCAAAATAACTTCGTTGTTTATAATTTTATGTTGTTCTTAACTATTGTAGCACTTAATTTCGAAATCGTAATAAACATACTAAAATAATCGCAGTTAAATAAATCGCTTACTCTCATTTCAAGGGATGGTGTTGTGGTCATCTGAATCACAGTATACCTTGTCTTTGTATAATTTAATTAGTATTAAGAGTTTATTATGAAAGTTTAAGCTTAATCCACTTGCGTAATTTAATTGGTTGGCTGACTGTTGTTCAGCCGTATTCGGGAGCGTTGCAGTCACTGAAAGTCAGCCCGTTAATTGTATCGCGCTATTCAATTAAAGGGGTAGTCGCCCAATTGGTCGGCCGATTACACCACTTGGCTATGTGGCAGCCATACATACACCATGTTGTGATGAACTAATCTCAACAACTTTGCCCTTTTTGTCAAATGCCGCCTTGATACCTTGACGCCTCTAATAACATGTCACTCATGTTGCCATTGTAAAGTTGTGTAAGCCGAAATGACAGTGTGATATTTGGGTCCATTCATGGATCTCAATAGGTGATACCGTGCTTGCTCAATAGTATCGAACGATCATCTGGCATAATGTATGTCACCAGTTCTATTTAAATTTTCAGATGAAACGAAGCATAGCAAACAAATAAGACTAATGTTAATAGCAACCTATTATCTTAATAAGAAAACAACTTTTGAGTTTATGAAAATTTATTTCTGTGGTTTAATCGACGAAATTTATTCCAATAATGAAATTCTCCAATATTTGTTTTGAATACGTCACATTTTTCTCATAAGTAATTAGTTTATTTTACGCAAATTTCATTCTTGACGAAGGGCCAGCGTTTTTAGCAAGCCTTAAAAGTAAAACTTAAATTCTAAATGTAAGCTCACGTTCCTAGTTCACGTCATAGTCCTGAGGACCATAGCAAACTCGATTGTTCCGCGTGTGGGGGCAGCATGTGAGGGGGGCGCAGGCGCAGGAACAAAGCGTAGGGCATCGACCGCTCGACCGCGCTCACCTCGCCTTCGATACTCACGGATTTTGAAATAACGTATACCGCGTATAACAGTCACTAGACTATCCCTATTACGCATTCAGTCCACCCCCTGCATGAGAGCGGGACAACACGAACGAGTGCCATGTTTATGTACAATGCGAATTTCTAGATTTGATGCACAACAATACATTGTAAATTGCGGATCTAATAGAAAGAAACTCGTCATATCATAACTCTGTATAAACCCTTGAGTACTTACTAAAATTAAATTTATTTTCAATGGCTTTTCTTTCCAACAGTAACCTTCATCTCTAATGATTCATAAGAAAATCTTTAAAAGAAATGGGTTTTGTCTTGTCCTTTGTACACATAATTAGGTAAGCGTAGTTATAACATATAATCTTATATATGACGATTTTTGTGGGCGAGTGGCTTAAGGTGTTACCATCTCTGGTGTGCCAGGTTGGATCGATTTCGATTAACTTTTTTATAATATCGTGTGTCTGCGTAATGTTGTAACTTCGTTATTTCGGCAAACCCTCCGGTGCATAAACACGCTTTGAGGTTTGAAGACGCCTTTAAAGTCTTATTAATTTTCTAAATTTTAAAATTCGTTTAGTGTTATCGCTTTAAGCTAATGATAATTTCAATGGACATTTGTACAACTGGAGTTAAGAAAATTTTGGTATCCGAGCGATATAGATGTATAATGTTATCTATTATTTATTAGAGCTATAAAGTTCGGTTAAACCTCAATTAATTACACGTAGCAGATACTATAATACTCGTAAATCATAATAATAAGATTCTACTACAGTTTTCTAATTCCCAAAATCTGATTGAAACCAGATCATTGAATTCTCTGGGGTGACGACCTACAAATAACTCCTGGCATGCAGTCTGTATTTACATAGGTGCATTAGATGCAGCTCGTAACTTCTGATCATATAGATAGAAGAAAATTGTTTTGTATTAGTTTCTGTTCTGGAAATTTATTCACGATATCATTTATACGTCTTTTATTTACTTAACATCATACTCTAATTAGACTATCACACTAATGTATTCATAAAAGATCATTAAAGTCAAAAAATAAAAGTTCATATTGTCTAAGAATATTGTAACACATAAAAAGTATTAATAAAGTAATAAATTGAACTGTTTGCCAACAAATTCATATAAAAACCAAGATTATTATCTACTTACTTCAGTGGCTCAGCTACCCTAAGTGGATCTTGGTTTCGGTTCAGCGGTTAAACTCAATCGAGTACACGAGATTCTTTTAAATCTTTGGCGACTTAACTTTTCCACCAATATCTTGAGCGAACCACCCTTCGTTCTACGTGTCTCAGCCAGCGAAGTCAGGTCGATTTTTTTTCCCCGATTATATTACACTGGACACTAATTCTTCTATTTCTTTTTTGAACTCATTTACGAAAACATTTTTGTCTAATTGAAGTAATGAAAACGAAAATTTTCTTTTAATTCCAGAGGAGAGAAATTATATGTCACAGCGGACAAACGAGGCGAAAAAGGAGGTTGCAAACGACCTCTGTGCTGGACGCTCCTGGGACTGGTGATCGCGACAATAGTGGCGTTGATTGTACTCGCAGCCAGTGAGTATTAAAAATATTATCTTTATCTTAAGGCCCTCTTGTACCTTCACTTACGTTCCCATACAAATACGCACCGAGGGTAAAACGCGTTCGCTTGATTTCATACATTTTTAATCACAGAAAAAATCTTTAAATGATTTTAGAGTAATCTTTGCGATTTTTTTCATAGAGCAAATTCTTGAAATTTATGTATCTGTTTTTAGCAAAAACCAATCATAATTATGTTTAATTTTCATAAAGTGATTTTTATTTGGCAAATATTAGTAAAGCCTTGGAATAAAAGTGATTTAAAAAGTGGTAATCTTGTACAATCTCGCCTTAACAGAAAAATGCTTAAAATATTCACCAGCCCCCGGACCCCGAGGTAAAACATTTTGAATGTAAAATTGATCAAGTAAGATATTATCTCATCTCGAGACATATTTTTCTTTAATGCGCCACGCATTCCTGGCGGTAGGCAGGGCAGTCAGACTCGAGAAAGGATCATTTTCTTTAGTATATAGTTGATAGAGATATCGAAGGGGTTAATGTCTAATGACTTAATTATTGCTATGCTATTCTGTTAAATCAGCTTCGAATCGTCATCGAACACAACGCCATCATATTATAGAGCTCTAATGAGAAAAACCTTAATTACCTCATGAAGTAGGTTTGTTTTGAATTAACCTCTATGCTCTGACAGCGTTGCATGGCGTTGCCTTCGACGACGAGCTCCAAAATGATTTTTTTTTAAATAGCGCTACAGAATTAAGACAAAAGAGCAGTTTACAGCCTGCAAATGTTTCCCACATGACATAATAACATTCCTATCGTCGAAAGATGCTCCCGCATGCGGGCCCTATCGACCAATAAAAAGGCAGTGAAAACGCGAAGGCGTAGTCGATAGCCCATACTATTTGCGATTGCGCAGATCAAAATTTCTTGAAGACCTAGTCTTCGGATGGCTAAAACCTATAATAGTAATTTCGAACTCCAAACTAGCGTAATCATCAATCTGCAGACCACGTAGCATGAAAAACAACGCTTTGTCTACACCCACTTGTTACTTTTCTCGGGTGCGTTGACAAAGCGTTTCTCGAGTTTATCACGCTAGTAAACCTATTAATGTCCCCACTTATGAGGCACAGGCCTTCTCTATATAGATAGACTCGTGTAGGGTGCTAACGTGACATCGTAACAATATTATGATTATGCATTAACAAAGCTATAGGTATTGCTATTCATCTTAAAAACATGTGATAAAAAAAGCCAGCTCAGGTAGTTGATCTGGTATGACAAAAATTACAACTATTTTTTGCTAATCATTTTGTATTTAAAGAACAATGTATAGGTATCAAATTCCATTGGCCAGATAAATTGTGTATTGAGTATATGGTTCTGTGATTCGAAAAACATTACACTAGTTACTGCTGCTGTTTGTTTGTATATCAATAAATGGCACGAGTATTCTAATATCAATTCGATAAAGACGATTAAATACTTACGTTATAAGTGCAAAACATGTTATAATTCCAGAATATGAATCTATATTCATGGTCGAGTAAATTCAAAAATCACTTTTCTACATTTTCTGGTCTGGGTGTCGTTACTGATATTGATTTCAATATATTTCAGCTGGTGTACTTTTCGCAAACTCACCAACGACTGTTGAACAATACAACTCGTCGATTAGTTCAGCGCGAGCACTCGGAGGCATCGACAATTTCAATCAAGACAAACATGACGACCACGCGGACCACGGCGCACAAACTACAACTGAACAGACGCAAAACGACGAAGGTCTCGAAAGCTCTGATGAAATAGCCGACGCTTCTATGTATGGTTAGTGTACGCATTTCAATTAACCGAAAATATCGCTAAACTAAAAATTCTACATCATCATTATCAGCCCTTTTACGCCCCACTGCAGGGCTAAGGGATTCCTCGATTTGACACGCCGCTAATGCAGTTTATTCCAAAATTAGAATGTTATGAAACGAAACTGACAAATGAAGCACGAGGATCTTTATTTTGTAATAAGTTTCGTAACAACTACATTCATATAAAATCAGATATTTAAAACATATATTCTAGTACCTATGTGTCTCTTAGTACCTATGTACCTATTTTAACAATGTCTGTTTCTATAAATAAAAGAATCTAATTTGTCTTTTCCGACAGTGCCCCGAACAGTTGAAGGTGAATTGACCATAGACAATGAAGATTTCACTCCTGAAATGCAGAATCCTGATAGCCCAGAATATCAACAATTTACCTCTACATTCAATGAGGCATTGAAAAAGGCTATATTTGATCGAAACACTATAGAAAAGGGAAACAACGATATTACCATTGAAATCATAGAAATCAAGTGAGTAATCCTTAAATTACTTGAACTTTATGAAATGAATTATTTTGATGACCATTTTACTCTTTTTAAATTGTATTGATCAATACTTTTTCATTTACAGAAAAGGATCATTAATAGTGACCTATAGAATTCACTGGACTCCGAAGGCAAATTCAGAATCTAATGAAGAGTTACTAACAGCAAAAACATTACGGATGAAATTGAACAACTATCTCTCTAAAAACGATAGAATGATTAGCACTTATCATGTAGCAGAAAACAGAATTACATCAAGGCCTGTTCTAGATATGTGTAAATTAAGCAATAACGAATGTCAATACAAATGTGAATTCGATGAAACCACTCTAGATTTCACATGTACTTGTCCACCTGGTAAAGTGTTAGATATTGCAAATCCCAAGAAGTGTATTACACTCTTCCCAGACTCCGAACCAACGGATTCCCGTTTTGATGAAAATACCAAACAAAAAGATGTAAATTTCGAAATGAGTACAAACCCAAGTACAACAAAACCGGTTTCAGAAGAAGAAAAATCAGATGAATTCGAAACAGTGATGAACTTCCAAAATTCGAATCCAAAATCTCATGATTCTGATTCGACACAAGAAGACGAAAACGTCGTACTTCATAATAGTCATGCACCTGAACCTGCACCAGTAGCAGAACCAGAGCCTACATCTGAACCGACATCCGAACCAATTACAGAGTCTACCTGGTTCGGTATGAACGCAGAAAGGGTTGACCTACCTTCCAAACCAGTTTCCAAACCATCTGCTGAACCATCTGCGGAACCGACAGCTGAACCATCTGCTGAACCAACCACCGAACCAACTGCTGAACCATCTGCCGAACCATCCGCCGAACCATCAGCCGAACCAGCCGCCGAACCAGCCGCCGAACCAGCCGCCGAACCAGCCGCCGAACCAGCCGCCGAACCAGCCGCCGAACCAGCCGCCGAACCAGCCGCCGTACCTACCGCCGTACCTACCGCCGTACCTACCGCCGAACCTACCGCCGAACCAGCAGCCGAACCAGCCGCCGAACCAGTCTTCGAACCAGTCTTCGAACCAGCCGCCGAACCATCCAAAGAAGCATCTGCCGAACAATCTGCCGAATTACCAGTCTTACCATCCATAGAACCAACTGCTGAACCATCCGCTGACTCAAATACTGAACCAGCCGCTGAACCGACTCCTGAACCATCACCTAAGCTAGTGGCTGGACCAGAAACAGAACCTACAGCCGAACCACAGCCGACTTCAGAGCCACACACATCGGCAGAGTCTGTAACGACTACACCTATAACTTTAAGTGAGCCTGCAACAGATTCGTCATTTGAAGTGGAATCAGCTTCGGAATCTACTCAACCGAATATACACGATTTCGTGCACATATTCTCGAAACTGCCTAAAGGATCTTCAATCGAAGCGGAAACCACCGTCGAACCCGAACCGTCTACGGAACCTACGCCGATACACAAAATTCCCGGATATCTTGAATCTACTATTTCAAATAATATGGACTCTTCGGATGAACTAGAGTCACATAAAACTAATGCAACTGACGAGCCTTATGGCAGTTACGAAACTGAACGAACTTCTCTTGAAATAAGTCCAAATGTTTATAAAAATGAATATATACCTAATAAAGTAACTTCATTAGAAACAACTACAATAAATGATGGCCAACAACGTGTATACGAAACCAAAATCGAACCGACCACAGAAAGCGATTGGCTAGAAAATGGTAAAAACTATATAAATATAAATAATCCTGATGTATTTACTCAATCACGGTCATTTTCATCAGGAGTCAGTGAAATATTAGCTGAAATTACTACAGAAAACAATAGTGAAGACATTTCTTTTCACAATATAATAAACAAAAGTAAGTCAAATTCAGATGAAATTACAACTATGCAGAACGAGGAAAATACTAAAATGCCATTAGTGGAAAAATCAAACAGCGAATCTACAGTTTTAGTAACTACATCTACGCCTACACAATCTATAAATGAATCTTTTAATACAATGAAGATTTCCGGAAATATTATGTCTGAACAAACAACACCGAACGGCAATAATTCAAATTCAACTGACAATATTATGGATCTCACAACTACAAGTGGTCCTGAAACAGACACTGAATTTTCTTTAAATGCGTTAAATAAATCTGAAGAAGATAAGCACTTAATGGACGCTTTAAAGACTGTAACTGCAAATCCTATGGCATCAAAAATTTCAACGACAGAAAAAGATTCACAGGACGATAGTGTGGATATAACCTTTGAAGATATTAACGCACCAGTTTCTTTCAACCGTTCATCAAAGTCCATACTCAATGAAAGTACAACTCAAGAATTATCAGAAATAAATAGCACTACGGAGTCAGAGTGGCTAGTAGAAAACATCACAGAAGTCCCATATGACGAAGATATGAACAAAATGAAAAAGATCATGACAACTGAAACTTCCATAAACAAGGCAGATGAACTTACAAATCAAGGCGACTTTGAACCTGATTACTTCAGCAATATGGGCACTACTAATAACAAAATGTCTGATACTGACGTACCTATATACGGCATGATACAAGACTATGACGGTGATTTACGAGTAAAAAGGGTTAATGAAGATGAAGAAATGAACGCCACTCCGGTAATGCTGGAAGAGTTAATGACAAAGTCAAATTTAAAAGAAACTACTACTGAAGTAATCTCTACGGAAAGCTCTCAGAATAAATCTGAAACTACAACAATAACCGAATATATTTACAAAACTACTGAACAAGACGCAATTTTGCCGACTTCAGAACCACAACCAGCCCCTGTTTGGGAACAACCTGAAACAGGTATGGACTTTAGTGTTAAAGAATTACCGTCTAATTTAACCAAAGATCTTACAACGATATTAACAAATACTCCTGAAGAAATAACGTCGATTCCCGAAACTGAAACTGAAAATAAGGAAGAAAGTTATGAACACAACAGAAATATAACGCAGATTAGAAATTTGAACGTCAACGTATATGAAGTGTCTAGTCATAAGGAAAACAATACCTTTTCCACCACAAGTACAAACTCCCACTCAGCAGAACACGAGGAACCGGAATCAGAAAACCCTTTTTTGCCAGAAGTCGAAAACAATAAACATCTGGTTAAGAAATTACAGGAAGGGCATGATATAGAACCAACTAGCGTAAATGAAACACAAAATGAAAACGTCGAAGAACATAATATTAATATATCAGACTCACAATCATCTTCAATTAATGAAGCAGTAACGACTGTGACTACACATAGTGAGAGTGGTGGTGAGACGGTTGAGGATAATGGAACTGATAATTTAAGCAACGAATCACAACCAGAAAAAATGAATAACATGTCAAACGATACAGAAGTATCAAAATCTGAAGAAGCAAAGATGAGAGTGGGTACTGAACAAGTGGACTCTATGGAACAATCAACTTCACTTATATCTTTCCTGTTGGACACTGATGATTTAGACAAAAACTCAGTGACTACAAAAACAGACGGAATAATTAAGGAATCAAACTCAATTTCAGACGAGCTCAGTGTTATCCCTGTAGCCAAAAACATTCCAGAGACATCGTTGAAAAATTTTGACAAAGAAACCAATCAAAAACTCAATGACATCGCAAGTGATTCAACAAAAAATAGTGACAGGACTCAAAAAGTCGTATTCAGCAATCAAAATTCGATACTTAATGCGGCGTAGTGCTCGCTCACTTTAGTTAGTTGTATGCAGTAAGTTTTTAATTACTGTTATGTTTCCTGTGATGCTATAGTAACTGTCGAACAACTTATTTGAACTATAAACAGTTTACGCCAATGTAAATGCAACATTTTAGTTATTGGTATTTAATTTAGGTACTTATTTGTTGTGTGAATACAAATGTATCACACATATTCAATAGTGCCTAGGTGCCAACTCACCTACTACCTTATGAGGAAGATAATTGTTGAGTATGTCGATATACCTATATAATATTTTATTAGACTAGTCAATCTAGGAAAGAGTCATGTCATCTTGAGGTTTAGATTTATTTATTGCTTCAATAATAATTATTTGCAGATCGGTGCAAGTACCTCGCTTTCATATTTTTCTGAATTTCCAAATTTATATGTAATTATTTTCTCAAGCACAGGAGAAATTTAGAACGTATTCCTACTTTAAATTGTTACCAGAACTAAATGTATATTGTAGTTATTTTATCAAAAATTACGTAACATCGTAAATGGGTGAAATAAATTATTTCACTGTGTGATGAAATAAGATTCTGCCATGCTGTAATGTGATAACTTGCAGATATTATGGACAATCCATTCGCACTTATTTTAACTTAGAGGGTCTGACTGTAATATAATAATTAAAATAGTAGTTGTTAACTAAGATATATTTTGTATAAATGGTTGAAATTGTAAAGAATTACGTTGTAAATAAATTTAAAGTTAATACATAAATATGTGACTTATTTAACAACTTATCACTAATTATCACAAACTATAATAAGTACTTTTTATAAATTCATACAATAGCTACTTGTAGATAAAGGAAACTAAATAACACTCACACTTAATGTCAGTTTAAGGTCTTCGCTATATACCTTTGCATACTATCGCCAAAGTCTAAAAAGGTATTGTGTAACAAAATATATGTTATAAGAACATGCTGCTTCTGATAACAAGCAACCAACACCTCTTGGAGTAATGTTTAATCCGTGCAGCGAGCGGGACAGCGCAGCATACCAATACGAGTGTAGATAGTAGACGAAAATAAATACATATCATTATTTTTATTCGGGCAGTTTTTAATATGTTACCGATAATCACACTTTTATGCTTATTATATTTATAATATTGCTTAAACTAATTACGAAAAACAAATATATTTTGTGCTCGTGATTGCAACGCCCCAACGCCGTCACACCCTTCTTCCTCATATCAGAACTTAGAGAATTCAACCTTACCCATACATAGAACGATATTAGGTCAAAGTGCCGTGACGTTATAGTGACGCCATGACAGAAGTGGTGTTTTCGCGGGAAATTTGAAAATTAAATTTATATTTAAATTTTAACTTATTATATGAATGATATTTATTCAAAGATTTTTTGGATATATTTCATGTATTGTATATCCGTAAAATAAAAATATAAAAAAGTAGTTCTACAGTGCCATTAATAAACAAGGTTTATCATCAGATTAAATTTACGCTAAAATTGCAATTTTAGTATTAGCAAATTCATATTATACAGAGAATAAGCAAACGTACTACGTTCTAGAAGTAAATAATAATACTGTAGTACCTCTTACTGGACCTTTGCAAGTCTCTGTTTAATAATATGAATTTTGACTAATACTAATTGCAGTGATATATAGAAATGATAATGATAATACGTGTAATATAGTAAGGTGGGCGCTAATGGTTGCACTTCAGTTTTCCTTTTTAAACTACCGCGACTATTATCGTACACTATAGTTTTGTTAAACTTTTTTGTTCCAATAAATACATTATTATTATTATTAATAAAACTGCTAATGTTTTACGTAATAATCACATCCCAATAGAATCTAAACTGATACCTCCCGCATTTTACCATTGTAATATCTACTTGAAGTTCAATATTGTTAATGAGAAAGGCATTGCACTAATAATGTTAGACTTTAGGTAGATAGTACAGTGGTAAAATGCAAGGTGTTGATATTCTATCAAGATGGATTGGCCTACTGTTCAAACAACAGCGGTGTCTCACTCGCTGCACGGATGAAACATTGCTTTAAGAGCTCATGGTTAGGTAGACGCCAGGGTCTCTCTCTAGCAGGCCTCGAACAATACACCGATTAATATAAGTTGACATAAACAATAAAATAATTTCGATATCAAAAATAATATTTACCACGTAAAAGTTCTCAAACGTTAATATGCCCAATAGACAAGGCGCTAAAGATCTGCAGGTCGGAGTTACACAACTCCTAAGACCTTAACTAATAATAACCCATTAATATAAATATTGAAATTGAAAGCATTTATTTGATTTTTAACAAGACCTTTATAAATTATTCTAAATTAGAAATATAAAAAATAGACTATACATATCTTTAGGTGGAATTTGCGAATCTCATTAGCATAGCAAAAAATTTGTTTCTCATCAGTCTCACATTTAATTATGAAATAAAGTTATAATAAGTTTATATTATACAAGTTTACCTTTACTTGAAACACGATGGCTTTCCATTAAAATATCACATTCATTTATATTAATAATGTTGTTACATTATCTTTTTGGACGTAGCTATGCCTTAGGACACGGTGTCAGCTCAATAACCTCCTGGTCCAATATTTGCTGATCATCCATTACCATTTTTGCACACAAGCAACCTTCACTTATAGTTCCATTACCACTAACTATACATTTCCCTAAAATATCCTTGCAACTGTTAAAAGGAATATTTTCGGAGGCACTTACATTTATTATACTGTCACTCGAACTTGACGGTAATGTATGTTGTACATCCATATCAGATGTTTGTTTTAATTTAATGGTTCCATCTGATTTATAATCAATTATTTCATTGATTTGATTTATGGTGCCCACAACATCACTTTCATCTTTGTTTTTAAATACCAGATGATCTGAACATTCACATCCATCACAACTGGTTACTTTAACTGCTTTTAAATCACCGTTTTTAGGTTCTGAATTCACAGAATTGCACGATTTATTAGCTATGAATTCGTAAGTATCCTCTATGGATATTGCGTTCGATTGCATCTGAACACATAAACATTTATGATGGCTATTCCCATCTTCCACGATGCAGCCTCCAATACTTGACTTGCAATCGCCAACTGTTTCATCTTCATTTAACTCAAGGGAGTTTACTTTCTGTAAAATTGTTAATTCCTCATTTTCACTTTGACATAGATCCTTAGGAACTTCAATATCGGAATACTCATTTTCATCTTTTAAGTACTGCACTTTCCAGTCCGTAGCATGATTATTGTCTGAAAATAATATTAGATGTTATAAGAAAAATATAAATAATATTCACGAGATTCCATAGGCAAAATTATTTGCACTTAGAATAGACAATTGCGTTTTATATTGAAGCCGCTCATGGCCGTACCCAGGCTTTGAGTCAAAGGAGAGTTGGATAAATCAGAAGCCGTCAACAAACAGCATCTGCTCTCTCTCTCTCTTTCTCTGCCAATACATCCATGAACCCGCTGTGGAATGTAAGACGTTGTAGGTATAAAGCGTTTTAGATGGATGAGGTATTTCCGGATACGAAGTTATTACGCAGTACCGTACAGAGCAATGGCGGATTTACAAAGTTGCCGCTAGTAGGCTATTCAAATCTTGACGCCCCTTACTGAGTACTTCGATATTGATTATTTGTTATGGAAGCTGTGCTTTGTTCTAGTTTAGTAAAAACGGTTGTTAGACAAAAAATCTTTTGGGCCACCCCCTAAAATCTGCCGCCCTAGGCTCGATCAATTTACCAACAGGCTGAGTAGGGTGGAGAGCCTACTCAACCTGTTGGTAAATCCGCTACTACCGAGGAGATCAAATATACTGAACAATACTAGGATATGCTTTGAACGAATCAGTCTGATCTGTCAATTTGACAAAACTACCAATCAACATGCTTACTCTCGAACGCAAACGCGACCGATCGACATTGCAATTCACTACCATACTCTGGCGCTAGTGTACTCAATCAAGAGTACGAAACGGCACAATTGCAATGTGTATCGGTCGCGATCTCGTTCGAAAGTAAGCATACTGGACTTGGACAGATCAATGCTGATTGATGTGACGACAGTCGAGCCCGCAGCCTGACACAATACAGAGCTTCATTTTGATAAATCAAACAGGACTCAGAGAAGCAAACGCCATGACATTTAACTCAATATCAATAGGGAACCCAATGTGGCAAAATATTAGTAGCATTTGGAATTCATAGATGAAATATAAAATAAAAGAATATACTTAACAACTATACTATTTTTAGGAATCACAATTTATATATTAAAGTTGTTTTCTAATTAAAAGTTGTGAGATGACTGTAATGTGTTACAATGTCTATGATATTATTAATAGGTAAATACCAACATTTTACAAAAACACAATTTTTATATAGACAACCTTTTTGGGTATTGTAGAGCACAATAGAAATTTAGACAGTGTACCTTTGAAAGGTTTTGAAGTAGTATGCAACGACAGTCTTACCAAATTTTACAAACTCAGCATCAGGCAGGAACCCATCACCATTGTTTGGAAATAAATCTGTAAAAATCCATACCATTTATTATTAATTTATATTAATATAAATTATTTAGAAGGTAATATTTTTTTATTATAAATGTCTCACCATATTTATTAATGGGGAGACCGGTTACAGTAATAGCAGTACTAATATCAATGTTTCCCAAAAAATCATTGTTGTCGTTTTCTGAAAAACAAAAATCATCACTTCATTAACTATAGTCGATATTTGGTGATAGTGACTACTTAGGTTTTATCAATAATGTGACATGCAATATCTTTGAAAGCTATTGCCAGATGTCAAAGAAATACTAGCTGCAATCATTCAACATTTTTAGCTAAGTTTTAATTTATTTCTTGATCATTCATATCATCTTGCTATTGCAACTTTAAACATTTACATATTTCCATAAATCGCTATCGCAATTGAATAACCTTTATAACATAATTAGTCCATAGATCTACCTACCAATTCCAGTAAAAATTTATAATGAGTGTTTTCACAGTTTCTGCAAGGTATAAAATATAGTACCCCAAAAAGGGGGAACAAATTCGGATAGGTTTACATATAATTACAATAGATTGATCCTCACACATCACAGCCTGGCATATTATGAATTTGATAGAATGATCACAAATTCAATTATGATAGCATAATATTTGAATCATTCTAATTGACCACGATTTCATATGAAATTAAAACTTAGTGTATAATAATATTTATACTTACTGTGAGTTCCAACATGTTTTTTCAAAGCATAAGCTGTTGCAAAACTTTTCTTACAACCAGGAAACAGACATTTAAACTGACAATCTGACTTATGAATATTTATATGGCTCTTAAGGTGATGATACTGAATGAAACCTGGAATATTGAAGATTTCATTAAAGATATCATCTACTTATTAAAATCTTGTGACTTTGCCTGCGTAAGTAATAGCCTATATTACATGCATATGATATAGCTTCCCGTAGGTGAAGGAATTTTTAAAATTGGTTCAGTGGTGTCAGAGCTATTAAGTTTTTAAGTAGTTTTCTATTAAGTGCAAAAAAAAACAAACAAATCCTTTATGTTAACATTAGTATAGACAGTGTATTGAAAAACAAACTGAAATGCATTATTTATTTGATTCTGATTTAAAATGATTAAATAAAACTGAAAAAAAAAAAAAATCTAAAATTATTAAAAAGCACAAAGGCATTTAACTGATTCAAAAACTTCATTTTTTTAAGAATTTATTGAACACACACACAATTACATAGTTAATAATTAGACTAACTGTAGCCTTACCTTTTCCACATTCATTACAAAAATATTGTTTGGTGTTTGTATGGGTCAGCTCATGATGTTTCAAATGGTGGGCAAAATTAAATGTCTTAGAACAGCCTGTAAAACTGCATCGGTACTTTCTCTCTGACTCTGGCTTGTGAATTTTCATATGAGAATGTAAAGCTAAATCACTATTAAAGATTGCACTACATTTATTGCAGACAAATGTACCTGAAACAGAAACAATATATCAAATATTTATTTTCATAATGAGTTGTCATCTCCGCTTCTTTTCATAATAAGTTGTCATCTCCACTATTCTAAATAAAATAAATATACCCTATTAGTATGAAAATAGAACTGGTGTTCAGTGATTATTATTATTAATATTAATTTAGATATTTATTTTTTGGATATACCTCTAAATAAAAAATCCTGTGCTATGACCAGCTCAACTATGATTTTTTTTCTAAACAGAAAACTTTACTCTCACTATTTTTAGAAGGACATTCTTGGGTAGCATTCCAACGTGTATGAGACTCTTAACTCATCCATTAACATTTTTTTTTTATATTTATCATACATACCTTTATGGGCATATTTGATATGTCTCTTCAATAATGACTCATCTCTAAATTTGCGATTGCAGTGGTCGCAAGAAACACTGCCAGTCCTTTCATGTTGTTTCTCATGTCTTTTAAGTGCTGACCTATATTAAAATAAATACTGATATAATAAACATTTGAAACACTTAAATGTATTCTTAGAACCACTTATACTAGCTCATTTAGTTTCTTAAACAATATACTCACATAAAACTAAACTTCTTATTGCAAATTTTACATATGAACTGTGGAGTGTGACTTTGCTCATGTCTCTTCCTCTCACTTTCATACTTAAACTCCTTACCACAACATTGACAATTCAAGTCGTTTTTAATTTCGAATTGCTTTGATGAAAATGACTCGTTCCTTTTTCTCATTTTAAGTTTTACTCTATAACCAACTTCAATTGTTGGTTTAATCCAGTAAACAAAGATTTTTAATAACAATAATAATGATTTCAGTGGGTTATCAAAACGTCAACTGTTTTGCTCGTTAGCAGAAATGATGCATATAACATTTTTTTTCGTGATTGGTTTATTATTTAAACTGTGGTATAGTCATTTAGGTCATATTAGCTGGAAATTAAGACCACAATAAATTATTTTACATGACATAGTATAATTATTTATTCCACCGTAAGCACTCTAGGAGTCACAAACTTTATTACGATAGATAATTGAAACTAGCCACAAGAGTACTTATGGTAATTATCACAGGTAATTATTTACAGCATTGACAGGTGACTGACAGTGACAGCAACAGCTGATTTGCAGCTGATTGGTCTTATTTCTTTTTTTTGTGTTAATTGTCGCTTATGTTGGGACGGGCAAAGAATGTTAGGTCCATACAGCCCTGACCGGATATTCTCATTTCTTTTATTAAAGAGGCAAATAGGTACCATCATAGAATTAATAAGTACTGGGTACCATAATTTGTTTTTAATGACGCGTTCAAACTGAAGAGTGAACGAACGGCCAGCAACAACAGATTCGGCAATCGCTGTGCCGTCTGAAAAGTTTGTATGTACATATACAGCGTGTTTGGTAATACATGTATAATCCCGAAACATGGCCATAAAACTTAGCATAAAGAACATAATTAATATGTCAAAAAACAATTTCACGTAAATTGAGATTTTCATACAAATATTTGAACAATTTGTTTTCAATTAATATTCTACAACCCTGAAAGCTTATACGTGCCGTCCCGGCGTACTCACTCTCTCTCTCTCTCTCTCTCTCCTTCCCTCTCACACATCTACTCTCGTTTCCTAGAATACACTTTGATTTCGCCGACGCGCGCACTTGACTGCGTATGAGTTTACTTGTTATTAAAACAATTTAAGATTAAACAGGTACATACCTAGAGGCAGCGTTCTAATCACTCTCTCAGCTCTCACTTGTCAACATTACCTACACTTCACCTCCACTTTATCAGTCCAAGGTCTCGATATGCCGGCCACCGCATAAAACACACATCTCCATTCGATTCGACACAGACCGTGTTACTCTCGACGTAAAATCATATCCTCTCTCGATGGAATAGGTGTTCGGCCGGCCTTCCTGTATCACACTATGGAATGAACCAGTTGTATGTAACCGATTCACAAGTGCCGCGAAGCACTGTTAAGAAGGAAGACGTCGAGGGTTTTCAGATCTTCCTGACACGTGGCGCTCGTCATAAAGCCGCCGAGCCGCAGCAAGATTACCGTCACAAGCACCAACACACAATATCATCTCGTAATATTAGGCATTTGAGTACGAACTCATTGCACTGACCGCACACAAACACAACACACAGGTAAACAGAACGAGTATGAAAAACAAACCAAAAGTCCCGAAAGAACGAAAACGTAAGTTGACCTTCTAAATTCTGAAAACTCACAAGTACACCGATGAAAGTCTCCGACGCGACTGAAGCGATGACCAAAACTACATAGGTAATTATTACAACTCGAACACCAATGTAGGTACCTAAATCAAAAGTGCACCGATTTAGGGTTCCGCGTCATCAAATTCTGTGTTAGGTAACCTACCTAACAAAAAATCGTTATTTTATTATTTAATTAAACAATGAAATTTCAATGAAACTTATTATACTATTTTTTTACTGACGAAATTGATAATTAGGCTGTTTACTTATTATTACAATTTTATTTACGCTTTTCACGGTTACAAAAGAAAAAAAGGCCATAATATTAAAAGTGGTTACCTAATTTAAGACCAAGTCATTAACAAAATTATAAGGCATAAAAAATATTGATTAAATTAGAAAAGAAAAGAAATATTATTTATTATTAGACCTTTCCATTACAACTAACCTTTATTTAATTATCATTTAAACTAAGAATAAGCGAGATATTTAGATTATTAATATCATTGTATAAGTCCGTATTTTATTGTTTCGTGAAAATAACACTGCTTTATGAAAAAAATAACAAAACTTCAAAGCAATTAATCTACAGAACCTTACTGACACATCAGAAACCCGAGTTTCTCAATACACATCGTCGTCGATTTTATGTCTCTGTCGCTCCTTCTTGCATAGACTAATGCGAGCAATCGTAGCTGATATCTAACTTCAATCAAAGTATTTGCAATTTCTTTTTTATTTTGACTGTATTATTAGAGAAGTTTTCTTAATAATAGTTTTTGAAATACCGTTAATCACAAGATTGGTGTTCTTTTATGGTTAAAAGTCATTTACTACTAACTTTTTCTTTGTTTTGAAATAATAAATTACTCTCGGATGCATATTTATTCTAGGCATTTATCTTTAGATTTATTTAACTTCTGTTATTTTTTAAACTAGTTCGGCACATGGAGTCGATGACCAAATACAACACAACAGCTGTTTTTAGGGTCGTCAGCGTACAGTTTTACTTCGAAGTAAAAAAGCTTAATATCTAGGTCATGTGCTGGGTTTCAGACTTAGTGATCATTTTTCTGGGTTCTATTCATCATACCGTATGTGCCATATTCGGGATTATACAGGTATTACCAAACACGCTGTATAAAAATTAAATTGGAGAGTCATTGTTTTGCTTCAAACTATATTTAAATTACATAAATGATTGATTGATACATGTACTTATTTTAAATCGAGTGTGATTAGTTCGCTCGCTAGTTTTTGAAGAGCGAGCAACCTTATTTGCTAAAATGGATGCAGCATTGAATTCTAGACCACTATATGTATCTCTTACCTTTAAATAACTTGTGTGATAATGATCTCTAACTGTAAATGCAGAGCCATTTTCTTATAGAGCAATCGCTCCTGTCATGTCGTATTTAATCATCAACCCAAACAAATTAGCAATTTTCTCCAAAAGATATCATATAACCAATAATATTTTATACATAAATATACTCTTACAGCTAAGTTCTATCAGCTTTAAAAATATCTGTAACTTATTTGTTAGCACTCTATATTACAGTGCGTGAGTCATATTCAGCGTACACAAAAGTGTTCTGTGAATTTAACATTGGAACTTATATAGAAGGCGAATGGGTCATGGTTCCTATAGGTATACATACATTATGTCGGTTGAGTTTTTGAGTCCAAAGAAATATAGGTGTTATAACAAAGTGAAAACGTTCAAAATAGCTTATAATGTTTAATATATAGAAAATGAATAATACGGAAAACTTAGGTAAGACTTGGGAGGAACTAAGATCTTTAGCTAAGATCCCTTTGCTTTTTTAAGGTACAAAAACGACTGCACGTCAGTTTACCAGGTTACCACAATAAGTCAAAAATCTGCAATGGATTTTGACCTCTTCTACTAATCGGATAACGTTTAAAATGAAGTGGGGTAATTTGACAGTTTTGTGTAGTCTGACGTTCAGTCGACTGTACTACTGTTTGTTTTCAAAACAGTATTTCATGATTATTTACAAAAGTTATTTTCATATTTTAAGAGATAATGAAGTAGACTGAGTATTTGATGTAATAGTCCTAAAGTAATGTATTATATTCTATTAGTTACATACTTTCTCACTAATAAATATTATCGAATAGATATAAATTTAATGTTTTTGCAGGTTATATTTTATTTCCTAAAAGTTGACAACCTTGAAATATCAATGAAATACTTATGTAAGTTTGGCGCTTGAGATAAAATAAAATGTTTGAAAATGTCGAACGATGTTGAGTCGAGAGCCTCTACGCAAGCATGTAGTGTGCAAACTTACATAAGGGTTAAGCAAAATGTCAATCTAGGCTGTTCAGTATTTATCCAGCGCACAAGCCTGAGAGATTGCAATTTGGTCTGCAGATAATTTTTTACTTATTTCATTATGCAAGCCTGGCTTAAGGTAACGTTAGTTTTGTGCCTGTTTGGTACTTTACGAGAGATACGACCTTCCGAGCCTTTTGTTACGGAGTTTCTTCTAGGAGAATGGAGAAACATAACGGAGGAACAGTTAAATCGTGATATTTATCCAGTGGGAACATATTCTTATTTATCGCAACTGGTTGTCGTATTTTTGATCACAGACTTTTTAAGATTTAAGCCAGTAATAATATTATCAGGTAAGTCTTTTAAAAATTAACAGATCATAAAAATATTATTCTTATAATCGTTTTAATTTAAAACATAACTAACCATCTCATATCAATTACTATCAATCAATTTTAAATTGCTTACATGCAAGTTCAAGGTTATAGTGACATTCATTATAGTGACATCCACATTTCAGTGTGTATTTGAGAAAGTTTTATTAAATAACTTTATTAATATCTTAATAAAACTTATAATATTTGTTGTTAACTCAACCAATAAAAAAAATGTTTGAGGCATTTTTAAGTTCATTTATAGTTTGATCATTTAGTATAAAAATGTGCTAACAAATAGGCAAGCATAGTTTTACAACTGATAGAACTCCACTCTCAGAGTATATGATACATATTGTAAGTTTTATGGAGAAAATGCAGAAACTAATTTTCTGTCTCATTTTGCCTACAATTAACTGCAATACTTGAAACAATTGACTTAATATTAACTCTGTTAATATTTATGAAAATATAAGAAATAACTAGTAAGTTTATTATATAATACTATGTCTACTTGGTGCCAAAGGACACACCTTAAGTTTATCTAATTTCGTCAATATTCATTTATTTTTAGGTCTTAGTGGAATATCAGTATATGCTGTCTTACTATGGACATCTAGTTTAGAATGGCTGCAAGTATCACAGTTCCTCTATGGAATGTACATGGCCACAGAAGTAGCATATCTAACATACATATATGCCAAGGTATTTAAGAATTTCTGTACTTCTGTTGTGGCTTACTCTTGAGTGTTTCTCATAAACAATACACCTTAAGCTTCCCTGGAAAAATTCTTAAATAAGTAATATACTTACAGGTCCATCTGCATCTACAAAATTATTTATAAGTATTAAAGATGTTAAAACTGTTTATTTATAATTGCTTTTTGCCTCAAGTAAACATTTTCTTTAAACATTTCATTGTGGTCCAAAGTCAATTGTCTTGATAAAGCATGATTTTAGACTAAAACCTCACAAAAATACCTTGGCCTTGGCCTTATGGCCTTCATCATCACCAGCCTATTAGTGACTTCACTGCTGGGGCTCAGGTATATCATATGGATGGAATCCACGGGGCCCAACGTGAATTGGTGGGTGTTAATGACTGCAGATACAACTGGGCTCAACGGCTTAACGTGCCTTCCTAAGCAAGAAGAAATTCAAGATAATAGATTTATGATCACCCATGCGAAGTTCGGCCATTGCGAAAGTTGCTTAACAACCATAAGTCAATATAAGTATCAATAACATCAGGTCGACTCATCGAAGTACCCTCGTGTGTCATCATACACTCGCATCGCTGCACTGACTGGCCGGTTCCTGTCGGGCGTGAGTGCACAGCTTCTCACTCACTTCAAGCTAATGAACTTCAGAGACTTGAACTACATTACGTTTTCAGGTACAATTTTAATAATATTGCAAACAGGACATATGTTCAGAAGAGCAGCTATATTTTAGATCTAAAGCATCTTTTTAATAAATATAAATGCTCAGGAGTTGGCGAACTCATAAGAGGACAGAACTAAAAACTACAATTTGCAAAATTTTACTCTTAAAAGAGCCAATGATAGATCATTACAATATTATTCATATTTAATTTGCAGATTTAAAAAAAAATAATTTAAAGTGTTTGCCAGGAAAATATTTTTATAGTACATACTACTTGGTAGCCATAGTTTTAGAGTTCTAATAGAAGAAGACCTTTTAAGGTATTGCTTCAGTGACTAAGTTATATTTATTTCATTTTAAATGAATAAAAAATGTTGATATTCAATCTAATAAATAACAAATTAATAAACATCTATTGAAGCTTAGTAGATATCCTACCTAGCTTATGCATCGTATGTATAATAAATATGGGGGTAGGCAGAAGACAGCTCCTAAGAAAATAAACATTTGTTATTAATAATCTGCAGATAATGGGTATGTTCCGATATGCACTGCGACCACTGAACAGTATGACGTCAATTTAGTATACTGGAAGCCCGTTCCTT
Organism: Diatraea saccharalis; assembly: GCA_918026875.4. NCBI lineage: Eukaryota > Metazoa > Arthropoda > Insecta > Lepidoptera > Crambidae > Diatraea > Diatraea saccharalis. Next base: position 5,522,752 of record OU893341.1, on the reverse strand, counting down.
TATAGCTAGTTATACTGATGACTTTTTAAAACGGAACGCAGTCCAGTATACTGTTAATCCTATTTTTTGGCGCCATTTTCAAATTTGTTAATGCAAGGTGAATATAAATATAAAGATTCCCTCTTTTCAAAAGAAAATATTTCAAAATTGGAAAATTGTATAAAAAAATATTTATCCATCTTATAATAAACGTAAGTATTTTTTTTTGTTTATTTAGAAACATATCATGTTTCGACTGATCACGTGATCAAAAGCACTGCGAGCACCTTACCTCGAAATCTCCAGTGCTCACAGTACAAATATGGCGGCAATTTATGACGTCATGAATTTCCCTAGGGTACTGTAGCAGTGTACTGGCAGTCCATAACGGAACGGATTTTACAGCAGTAAGACCACTGCGCAGTGCTCGCAGTGTATATCGGAACATATCTGTCTAGAGCAATATTAGCTTTTCTCAGTCCACAGGAAATCAATGGCAAATTGAAGGACTTAACAAAACAACAACACTAAATAGAAAAAAAAAGATGTCCATAAAAATATGCAACAGCTGTCTTGTTTTTTTCTTTCAACTATATTGCATTAGTTTTAGATTACATTCTCAGGTATTGATTATATTTGGGTTGATGTCACTGACACACGCTCGCCGTCATAAAAGAAGCACAGCAAATACGAGTTTATTATTATTGTTTGCTAGTCAAAAAATAAGACTGCAGACCGCCACACACGAACGCGGACCACAGGTTTTGAAATTCTGGTCTTGAGTATATGTTCAATGTCGGCTTAAATTACGTTCATATAAAGCAACTTTATACTATAAAATGGAAACTAACATCTACATTTTGAAGAAAAATATTAGATTGTTACTGTTTTTCCAGCACAGATTTTGGCAACATTTTGGGCGGTTTGGCTGCCATCAGTACAGTATAGCATATATTTCCATAGAAGGAACTCCATAGAGAACTCTTTGCAGTCCAACATTAGGCCGCCGCTGGAAAAACGGCTTTCAGCTCAACCCAAACAAGACAAGGTTTGATCAAAATGTATCTTCATTTATTGTTTATAACAAACTTCAATGTTATTGTCGAATAGATTTAGCTCTGCAGCATATGCCGTAATGAAGATGGGTTGTTAGATGTTAACTGACATAGATACTGCCAGATTAGTATACTTCAGTTACTTTTATAGTATAATGTCGTACAGAATCTTATTGTGGGGAAATGCTGCCGACATACAAACGATTTATATGCCTCAGGAAAGAGCAATTTATAATATTAATAGCCAGTTGCACAAACGTACATTAAAATTTTCATTAGTTTAAAGCGACATTACCCATACAAATTTGATATTCATTAGAGCTTAAGGGCGTCATTAAACCTTAATGGACGTTTGTGCAACTGACCGTAAGATTAGGGACACTTTAAGGAAGAAATTTAAAGAAATAGACATAATGACTGTTGCTTCTCAATACATATAAAAATATAAATTTGTTTTCTATGAAAAGAGATGTACACAATTTTAATACAAGAAATAAATATAAATTAACGGTGCCTGTCACTAGACTGCAAAAATTTAATAACTCATTCAGGGGATTTACGTGCGCTTCTACAGTAAGGTCACAAGCAAAATACGACAATTAGATATCCTGCAGTTTAAATCTACTATTAAAAAAGCTTATTATAAGATATTCGATTATAATAATATCATATAAGAATGCTTGGACTTAAGATAGTCCAGCAACTGGATAGGTGAGTTCTTCTAAACTCGTATGTCTCAAAAATTGTCTTGTTGCTATTATTATTAAATTATTATGTTATCATAATAAGATCATAGTTTTTTTCTCTATTTATAATGTATTGATCTGGTTTTTGTGAAAGTCATTACTCCCATTAGAGCTGGTGAGTTTCTTGCTCGTTCTTCTTATCAGCCAAAAGACGTCCTGAACGAGTGGTAGGGAAAAAAATGTTGGAAGATTCAAAAGTACTTCTAAGAAGACTATTTGAATAAATATTAGTTTGACTTTGACTTTTGAATGCTTATTATGGTTTATGTATTTAAGGTTTGTATTTCTGCATCCTACAAATGCAGAGTAGCTATAAAGTCACTGCATGGAATAGTGAATGACCTAGAAAAACTTGGTCAAATTCGATCACACTCTGCCAACTTGTTCGTTTGCGAACTCAGTCGATATTATTACTGACAAAAGTTGGAAGAACAAGTTGGCAGAGTGTGACCGAGTTTGACAAAGTAAAAACTCGATTATTAATTTGTTACATGATTACTAAAAGAGCTAATAATGTAAGATGCACATAAAACTAATGACTAGGAACCTGACTGTATTCTAATATCCAGAGCTAGATTAAAGGACTACCTTAGTACCTTAAATCAGTTTTTTGGCGTCCTCATATTTCACAAAATTTTAGCTGTTATAGTAATATTGCATCAGTGTTCTATTTTTAATAGATGGTGATAGTAAATAAGTACTTAGGGGCGTTGCAAATCTGACGGAAGATTCTTCAGACGTCTCAGAAATATTTATTTAAGCTTTATTTGGCAAATAAAAATGTACAAATGGCGGACTTGGCGCCATGAGGCATTCTCTACCAGTCAACCCGAGACTTATAGCAGAGAGCTTTAAAAAAGGCCGTGCGACAGTGAAAAAGAAAAGCGAATACAATATGAAAAATAAAAAGCTACCAATGTCTACACATAAAATTACATACATAAATATGTCTTGGGTCCATCTTTGAATTGGGCCGATCGAGATTATGTCAATATGCCATTTGGCCAGGAAAGTCACATCGGCCCTGTTAAAAGTTTGTCGGATGACAGATGGCCAAATCAAGAAATGACGACATACCCTGATATGCCGGTCAGTTCCCGATCGGCCTGATTCAACGATTAGCTCACGACATATATAAATAAATAAATATATATGAAAAAAATATACGTTAGTACACAACGGATCATACGTTGAGTATGCAAGTTTAAATCTCATCCAACTTGTAATATTATAAAGCTGAAGAAAAGAAAGAACGCACTAATCAAAATAACTACTGGTTCAAATTGAAACATTGATTTTGTGTAGAAAAGTGCATTTATCGAGGAAGGTTATATGACATCACGCTATGACTAATGATAGTGGAGCACCAATGGGAAAAACGGAAAACCGACGCGAGCCAAGCCGCTGTCTGAGGGCGCTTGTGCACTACACTGAATTTTCAGGTCCGGCGGTCCGATTTTTTCCGGTCCGGAATGACATGAAAAACTCGGATGAGTAGCTTGTGCACTTGTCCGTTTTTTTCCTGATCGGAGCAGCGCAGTGTAGGGCAGCTCTCTTTGAAGCTACACGTCACTTACGCTAGGTACGATGAGATTTTTGGAACGTCGGTAATTCCGTTTGAAGACGTAGAAAGGTACCTAAATAATGATCTGATCGTTTTACATAAACCATAATAAATTATGGCAAGACGAAAGCATTTTTTTTACTACTATCAGATGTAAAAACTTATACCCTTACTAATTTAGGAACAGCATTATTCACATACCATAGCTAAAAATATTTGTGACATTAGAATAAAATTACTGATAATGGTCTAGTACTTGATTTTTAAATTTTTAAACGTGCTATTTTTTTCTAAGTTTTGTAACAATAACTTTCAGTGATTACAGAGACAGACCAATCGGTGGCGCCATTTCGTAAACAAATCGAAATTAGTGCCATGTTAGCGGAGAATTATTATGCTAAATGAACTTTACGAGATCAGTTGACTGTATTATATATAGGCATAATTTTATACGCGTGGTGTAGTTTCTTTGAGCAGAAATATTATTCCCTTAGAGTACTTCATTTTTTAAAATATATTAATGACACAAACATACATTTAAACTTTTATTAAATGCGAAAAAGACATTGAGTGTCACTTAATTATTTTGTTATTCTTCTGTTTATTCTTTATTATTACTTCTGTTGTCAAATATTTATCTATACTTATCAATTGTCTAAAAATAATTTGATAATGACAATTTTCCAGGCAAACTTTCATCCCCTATTTTTCGCGATAAAATGTAGCCTATGTCCTTTCTTAAGTTATTTACTATATAAGTAAAGTCTATTTACTATATTTATTTCCATTTAGATGGGTTCAGTTGTTTAGGCGTCTAAGCGTAACAACACTTATTTATCTTACCTTAAGCTATCGATATTTTTAATACGATTCTAAAATCTTGCTAAGTATCGATATTAGAACCATACTATGCTGATCGAATAAGCTGATCAAATTAGAACTATACCGAGTTTGCCAAAGCATATGCAGTGATATATACCAACTATATTAAATCATCATATAAAATATAGCATTTTATAATCAACATTAAATATCGATTATAAGTTTATTGGAAATTAACAATATTGCCGAAATAAATATCGATTCAAATCGATTATTTTTTCCCAAGCCTATTCCTTATGAATTTTCCGGATCTCAGACACAGCAGTGCACAAGCGTAAACACGTTTTTCACTGCCGCCATCACGGACCTGAAAAAACCGGTCCGGAATAGAGAAAAGTAAAATTCCGGACGGTAAAATTCCTGAGGGCGCTTGTGCACTACACTGAATTTTCAGGTCCGGCGGTCCGATTTTTTCCGGTCTGGAATGACATGAAAAACTCGGATGAGTAGCTTGTGCACTTATCCGTTTTTTTCCTGATCGGAGCGGCGCAGTGTAGGGCAGCTCTCTTTGAAGCTACACGTCACTTACGCTAGGTACGATGAGATTTTTGGAACGTCGGTAATTCCGTTCGAAGACGTAGAAAGGTGCCTAAATAATGATCTGATCGTTTTACATAAACCATAATAAATTATGGCAAGACGAAAGCATTTTTTTTACTACTAGTCGGATGACTACTATCAGATGTAAAAACTTATACCCTTACTAATTTAGGAACAGCATTATTCACATACAATAGCTAAAAATATCTGTGACATTAGAATAAAATTACTGATAATGGTCTAGTACTTGATGTTTAAATTTTTAAACGTGTTATTTTTTTTCGAAGTTTTGTAAATACAACTTTCAGCGATTACAGAGATATACCAATCGGTGGCGCCATTTCGTAAACAAATCGAAATTAGTGCCGTGTTAGCGGAGAATTATTATGCTAAATGAACTTTACGAGAGAGTCATAATTTTATACGCGTGGTGTAGTTACTTTAAGCAGAAATATAATCCCCTTAGAATACTTTTTTTTAATTTTATTTTATTAATGACACAAACATACATTTAAAATTTTATTAAATGCGAAAAAGACATCGAGTGTCACTTAATTACTTTTGTTAATCTTCTGTTTATTCTTTATTATTACTTCTGTTGTCAAATATTTATCTATACTTATCAATTGTCTAAAAAAAATTTGATAATGACAAATTTCCAGGCAAACTTTCATCCCCTATTTTTCGCGATAAAATGTAGCCTATGTTCTTTCTTAAAGTTAAGTCTATTTACTATATTAATTTCCATTTAGATGGGTTCAGTTATTTAGGCGTCTAACAGTAACAACACTTATTAATCTTACCTTAAGCTATCGATACTTTTAATACGATTCTAAAATCTAGCTAAGTATCGATACTAGAACCATACGCTGATCAAATTAGAACTATACCGAGTTTGCCAAAGCTTATGCAGTGATATATACCAACTATATTAAATCATCATATAAAATATAGCATTTTATAATCAACAATAAATATCGATTATAAGTTTATTGGAAATTAACAATATTGCCGAAATAAATATCGATTCAAATCGATTATTTTTTCCCAAGCCTATTCCTTATGAATTTTCCGGATCTCGGACACAGCAGTGCACAAGCGTAAACACGTTTTTCATTGCCGCCATCACGGACCTGAAAAAACCGGTCCGGAATAGAGAAAAGTAAAATTCCGGACGGTAAAATTCCTGACAGTGCACAAGCGCGCATTACGTACATATGGCCTGACATATCGGACCTGAAAAAATCGGACCGCCGGACATGAAAATTCAGTGTAGTGCACAAGCGCCCTGACAGTGCACAAGCGCGCATTACCTACATATGGCCTGACATATCGGACCTGAAAAAATCGGACCGCCGGACATGAAAATTCAGTGTAGTGCACAAGCGCCCTGACGTTCCGTGACCGGCAAGACGCGAAGTATCTTCCGTCAAATATCAACCCTGAGAGTTGGTTGCACCAACTTAGTTTAAGAATTAAAAACATCTAAATAATAATAAGTTACTATTTGACAACGGTTGGATGACGTCATTACCTTAACTGTGAACTATAACCGTCTAAGTTTCGCTGGTTAAACTATTGTTTTACTATGCAAAATAAAGAAACAGTCAATGCTAAAGTCAGCGTGGCAGATATCGTAAAGTTTGACACAAATCTTAACTTTAGCTGCAATTATGGTGCCATATAACTATGCAGTCATTCTGGGTGTTTTTCGCATGCTTTCCACTACACCTAGACTAACCAGGTGTTATTATTTTAGGATAATTCTCCAATAACATATAATAAATTATGTGAACCTATTGTTTCAGCAAACATTCCGAAGTAATGTAATAGAGGCATCGACGCTTATCACACGTCACGCGCGGCTCGCTTACACACGGCCTAAAGTGCTCGCGTGGTCAGCGCTGTACGCTATCGCTTTAGCGCTGTTCGTGCAAGCGCAGACTTATATCCAGCTCCTGTGGAAACAGATACAGGACGAAAGCGATAATCCCGTATGTATATTATTATATTTTAATTTTCAAATATAACTCTCAAATAATTATATTTGAATTTTCAAATATGATCTAACTTTCAATCAAATCGAAAAACAATAACATATTATTAAAAATCTTATTCTCCTAAATTTCAATTACAATTACAACAGGAGAATATTTTTTTAGGGTCGGTAAAATATCGCACGAAAGTATGCGTTAGTACGCTCAGCGGATTGACGGATCATCGGTTGAGTGTGTAAGGTTGAATTTCATATTATATATTTGACAATTCTGACGCTACGAGACCAATTATACGCGACGTATTTTCCGTCAGATATGCACCGACCCTAATACTATAACTAGGCTTGCCCACTATAGTAATCTGCATTTTGAAAAACGTTATAGAACTTATTGGTATCACAATAGAATTGGAATTTCATTGATAATGAAATCATAAGTAGACGACAATATTCGGTATGCAAGATAAACATCGAGATTCGAGACAAGACTATCTTTATTGCAATAAATTACTTTATTCCACTTTGCTTTATCATTGATAATGTAAAAGAAACTCGCACAGATTACGATTGTCCAGTCAATTAGAGAATGTTCAGTCTGCAATTTAATGAACACGCTAACGAAATTAGTACCTTCCTATGGTAATGCACAAGGCGTATATTATCATAATAATACACACTATTCTGAGCTCTCTGTTTTGATAATTTAAGCTTTATGGTTAATGAAATTCAAATACGTAATTTTGTCATTAAACTCTGTTATCTCTGTGATTGTCTATCCTTAGAGTATTAGATATCTGGCAGTGTCGGCATTTTATAATGTTTTTACTGCTGGGGCTCAGGCCTCTTCTATGGATCGAATCGAATAGAGGGAATGGGCCATGACCCACGTCACTAGCTCAGCGGATAGCTCGGTGTTAACGACGCATATACAGCCGCGACCAACGGCTTAACGTGCCTGTCCAAGCACGGAGGAGTTCGAGATAATAATTTTTGGTCACCCATCCTGCGACCGACCAATGCGAAAGTTGCTTAACAACCGTATCGTAAACCGAACGCGCTAACCAATACTCTATCGAGCTCCTTCCTCTACGTAATTATGATTCGAGTATTTTAGTTAAATCAGGCGACTAATTGTCTAATTTTCAAATCTGTCACTGTCCCTTTGAATTTGACATTTGAAAGATATTTGCGTGTTTTTGAATGATATTGAATGAACGAGATCGTTAATTTCACGTTAATTTGAATTCCTACGAGAAAGCGTTAGACGCAATTTTATTTACTTTAAATTTAAAACTAAGTTTTTTATTATGTTTCTTGATTACTCAAATCATCATTCAGTCCGAAAGCGAATATTATCCTATTAATTTTTTTGCAATCTCCATCGCTTTTGAAAGACAAAGACAGACGATATTTACTAATGAACAGCAAAAACGTCTTATCGAGATGTCTTTACACGTACTATTTTTCCGTTTTTCGATCTAATTTATGATACAATAAGAGTAAAGATGCAAATTAATGTTAATTAGTTCAATTAGAGTAATTTTCCTATATTGAACTTTATTCAGTAAACAAAAACCTGTCTAGAAGTGCCGATAAATATGTACAACCTGATTAATATTCAGACAGACCACAGATATAATACTATTTATTTCAAACTGGTTAGCATAATGCCAAATTTTATCTAATATAGATCACATTTATTTCGTCAAGATGATTCAGAACATTAACATTCTTATCAACATGCAAAGTAGTATAATTACAGAATCTTCTCATTAAATTTTCTAATTATATATTAATTTCAAACTTCATAATCCATTGCAAACGAGTATGATCCTTATATGATATGATAAACGAAATTTTAATTAAAACTAAATTTATTTATTTATATTATATTATTTATGAGTAGCTCGGTGGCGTAGTGGATAAACGCCGCGGGCCGCGATCGTTGTCGTTAAGCAACTTCCGCAAGGGTCGGTCACGGGATGGGTGACCAAAAAAATTATCATCTCGAGCTACTCCGTGCTTCGGAAGGCACGTTAAGCCGTCGGTCCCGGCTGCATTTGCAGTCGTACCGTTAATACCTTCCGCATTGGGTCAGTGTGGAGGGTCATGACCCATCCTCCTTAACCATCCATAAGGAAGGCCTGAGCCCCTGCAGTGGGGACGTAAAAGGGCTGATGATGATGATGATATTATTTATATTCATTAATTGATTATTATGTTATTTTACAACAATACTGGAATTAGCCGTCGGGGTTTTATAATTGGATCATACAATTATTCAGTAAAGTAAACGTCAACCACTTTGCTGCAAGTGCAACCAGTATTCATGTTTATTGTTTGAATGTGACGTCGTGGCGTAATATTTCACATATTTGACTGGTTTCGCGCGACAATTTAAACTGATCAATCTGATAGTGTTCAATGTGTTCTAAAGAAAGTTTTAAAATACTTTTTCCAAATAGTCAAGTTGCCAATACTATTTTATTTTATATATTTATAAATAATAATTAAAAAGTTATCTCTCATATATTACTTAATTTGAAATCTAAATATATATAACTCAAAGGTGACAGACTGACATAGTGATCTATCAACGCACAGCCCAAACCACTGGACGGATCGGGCTGAAATTTGGCATGCAGGTAGATGTTATGACGTAGGCATCCGCTAAGAAAGGATTTTGATCAATTCTACCCCCAAGGGGATATAATAGGGGACGAAAGTTTGTATGAAACTTCAATTTCAAACTCATCGGGCTGAGACTTTGCATGCATAAAGCTACTATGACTTAAGCATCCTCTAAGAAAGGATTTTGATAAATTCCATCACTAAGGGGATAAAATAGGGGAAGAAACTTTTTTCAGGTATTTATACGATATATCGTGTTAGAATTAATAAATATTCGTTAGAAATGCTTCTCAAAGTAACTTTACCAAACGAACGAAGTCGCGGGTGAAAGCTAGTCTATAAATAAAGTTCATGTTCATAATTTCCTGCTTAAACGCTAACCTTTGTTATGGCGTCGATGTGACGTCAGAGTCCCCTGAAGCTAACATAAACAACAAACATCGTTTTATGCACAGTTCTATGTATGTCAATATCAAAGTCAAATTTATGACATATTCCTTAGAACTGTGACGTCACGCACTGTTTGCAGTCACGTGACAATGAGTATAAAATAAGTCTCTTTTCTTGATTAATTTTATAAATAAAATAAACATTTGTAATTATCGATAATAGTTTATTAAATACTACCAGAAAAGAAAATATTTTCGTTTATTATATATACCCGTATTATTGAGCTAATATACGTGTATTATACTATTGTATGTAATACCGTAGGTGGCTTACAACGGCGCAGTTGAAGCCCTACAGACGTTGCTAGGTGCCGGTGGTGCTTTCATCGCTTCTTGGTTCACGCGGGCATCGAACCCTGCCCCAGTGGCTGCGATACAGGGCGTTGCTTTATTCCTGGGCACATATGTACCCAACGTGTACGTCTCCTACGCCGGCTATGTCGTCATGGGAATGCTGTTCCATTACACCATCACTTTGGCAAGGTGACTTTTGATATGAATAAATATTAGACAAAACATATACTCAAACCCCAAATCAGGTTGACAGAGCAACTGTCAGCAGATCAGTCCGGATAAGTCTTGGATTGGGCAGGCTTAGTAGGGATGACGACTGGGTAAAAAAAAAAGAAATTCTATTTAATCCATCAGTCAGATAGTTGAAAAATATTAGATACGTATTTTCTTTTTTTTTTGTTTTAATTTAACAAGAAATGGCTTAGATAATAGGCATTAAAGTTGAGGAGTGGGGGATCGCTACGTCACAGTTTATTAGCAAATAAACGTAAGCGTGACGTCATGCGACATTTCGAGTCGATGTATCGCCGTAATTTATTGATTACGCAAAAAATTAAATATTACGTGTTTAATATTTTTCAATATTCTACCTGACGGACAGACACACGAAAATTTGTCGTCATTCCTATTTTCATAGATCAATCGGTCCTTCAGTTACGCGATGTAGGCCGCTGATCCCCATATAGCCAGCTAAAGCCCTTGTATTATGGAACTCTGAAACAACGAAAGTATCATAACATCCAGACCCGAGATAATATTAAAGGAAAGTTAATGTTGTATGTACACGGTTGCAAGTCTGTGAGAATCTAAACATCAGGTACAGCATTGAGTAAAATTTTACAGACTTCCGAAAGTATAGTAATTACTTTAGGAGGAAGAATAGTAATTATATTCCAATTGTATACCTGGTCATGAAAAATGTATTAAAGAATTCCTTCTAAAATGTATGTATACAAAGCTCAAAATGTAAAAATTCTACAATCAATTTCAAACTTTAACTCAACGGATTAAGGTTAAAAATTTAAATGTTTTGACAGTTTTGTACAACCTGTGGCTTTGTTGACGTTAGACTTGATTCTGAATTCGTACATTTTGATACTTTCATAAATAATATTATAAGATATTTATCTATCGACATGTCTAAAAATATATTTTTTTAAAATCTTATGCTGTTATAAAAAGTTGATTTTAAACATTAATAAAAAAATATCGTTTCCAGTGCTAAAATTGCCGGTCAGCTGTCGGACGAGAGTTGCTTCGGTCTAATATTCGGCATCAACACACTGATAGGCACCGGGCTGCAGTCGTTACTTACCGTCATACTCATACAAACGTTGAAACTTCCAATCGCGTCGCAGTACTACTGCCTCAGCGGACTTTTCCTTATCCTCGCCGCCGGATGGCTGCTGGGCTGGATAATACATATGTGTAAACATAAACAACTTCATGTTGTCAATTAATTTATTAAGGAATAAATGGGGTAATTTTGTATAACTAGACGTAGCTGTTGACTTCATCACCCCGTAAAACTGCCGGTGGACTATAGAATCAAGGCCATTCACCAAACTTGGTGTTCTGACTGTTTCCGAAATAAAAACATTATCAAATTTTTTTTTATTGATTGTGTGTAAAGAAGAACATTCAATTCTGACCTGTCAACATCGAGATAAGCAATCATCGTGTATAATTTGCATTGGGCCAGCGTGGAGGGTTATGGGCCATCCTTCTTAACCATCCATAAGGATGGCCTGAGCCCCTGCAGTGGGGACGTAAAAGGACTGGTGATGATGATGATGATGATATCGCATTAAATAACTTTTTTGTTATTTATAACGAAGAACTAAACAAAAATATTATTAAAGAAAATAAAAATTAGCTACTAATATTTTACACCAGAAATTCATGTCTATTGGTCGCGCATTAGAAATGAAACTTTAAAAAACCGGTCCAATTCATGGTCTGATTAATAAGCAAAAGTAGCAAATGCTACGAGCCCTGCATATTTGGGAGCCTTAAAAATGTAAGAAACAAACAGCCTCGACTGAATAAATGGTTTTAATTTTATTTGAATCTCTCTTTTCACCCGCACAAAACAAAATGACGCTCGCTCCCGCCATGCCACGCACAATTTCAATTTTGCGCAGCTGTTTAATGTATGTACACAGGGCAATATGTCCGATTATTGTGGACTTTGCAAGTACCGACCGCTCTTCGTATCAAAGGACTTCCCTACTAACAAAGATCTGCTTACGGTGGTGACGTGCGGCCGTGTGTATAAGGAAGTTACAGACCAAAAAAACCTAATAGATACATGAAATAATTTGAAAAAACTTATTTGATCACATATAGCTCCTACAAATTAATATGATAACTGCGAGCATGTTCTAAAAGAATTGTCGTTGAAAACTTCATTAATATAATATCCGTGAAGATCTGCGTCAGAGGCAGTGTCAGGTCCTATCACAAATAACCTGGTCCTACCCCCATTGCATGTATGATACACGAATGATCCAAAAACATGTTTCTTTATAGTAATAATAGCGTTTCGAAAATAGTCGAAATTTTGTTTACGGAGAAACAATAGGCCTTCAAATATCATGTCAATTTGTACGAGTAGTAAGTATTCACACTTCAATGATTCACAATGTGTAGCACACGGGTGTTTGATATTTTGTCACATATTTGTGAGCAAGGAGTGTTCACTTCCCTTTACGCGTAACTGGCGCGGGCTCTATGGCAACAATTTTTATGTCCTTGGTGATCTTGCTATTAAGTTTTGACAAGGGCAACATTTGTGATATTCATATTTTTCGTTTGTTAATTTAAAATACGTTCCTTAGAACGACTTTATAAATAACCTTATTTATGAAGTCGTTCTACAATGAATTATAATGAAACACTTTAAATGGAATTGAATTTAAAAAAAATACGATTCCGGTATGTGCATAGTCAACAGCACGACTATACAAAACTGTTTTTCTCCAATTGATTTTAAATATTCATACTGAGAGTAGTGTAATAAAATCTTTTAGCGAATAATACGACATATTGTGGTAATCTAACGTGCTGCTGTGTGTGGTGTAAGTTCAGAGGAGAATCAACCATCCGCTATCCAGGATGAAGTAGAAAGTACTCTAGGCCTCTAGGGTAAAACTAGGTAATACCCCCCACATCTAAAATAGGTAATTTTTGGAAAAGGCTTCTAGTTAATATCATTTAAAGCAGTAGGAACTTTAATGCAATTCAATAAATGAGATTAAATTTTCGAAAGGTATTGTTAAAAACCACCTTCACTGAAATCTTTATAATGACTAAATATAGAATCTTTTCCTAAATTGAGGACTTGTCTTTCTCACATTTATGCTGTTCCAGACATTTTCTATACAAGTTACGTAACCATGAAAATTTTAAAACAAAACTAGTAATGTTTTTTTGGATATAATGCTTGTCTGCTATCAATGTTTAAATTTCTAATTTCATAACACTATGTACATATTGTTTAAATCAAAAATATTGACTGTTTTATGAGATATTAATAAAAGAATTTTAAACATCTTAAATAAATATATTTAATCTGTGTATATACATAAAATTTGATATGTAAACATTTATGGAATGTTTGTCAAAAGAAAATAGAAATAAATTATTTGCAGTTTGGAAATAAAGCTAATTTCAATTGTATTTCACAAATATTTAAGTCTCGCTATTTAATTGATTCACAACCACAGTATAATTCAGTTTTCATCCCATTTATAAATACATTTATACACTTTACAGGATTATATCTCTTAACTATATGTAATTTACAATTCAAGCGTACTGCATTGATGTCGGCCTAGTTTTAAAATAAACATAAATACAAATTAACAAGAAAATAACAGCAAAAGTTGGTATAACGATAGTGTTGATTTGCTGTCGCATTTTAGCAAATTCCTGTTTTCTTTCTCTTTTCTGTTTAGCAGTTTCTTTGACTGTTCCTTTTAGTTTCCTCATTATGTGCTGTAAACAAAAAAATATTCAGAAACGAAAATCGCCACGTATTTACAGTATTACAGATATAAAAATGCACAAAAATAATACCTGAAACGTTTATCCCACAAACAAACCTTGATGATATTCAGGTTAAATACGAAATTGCAAGGATTAAATAACAATTATTAAATTCCTACACATAAATTTAATTTATCACTGCAGAAAGGCGACGCTGCGAGGTAATGTTTTGATTTTTGACACTTCATCAGCTTGTGACAGTCTAATTCGTCGTATTCAAAGAGAAACACTAATATTTACCATGTAATTACGAACGGCGAACGTGTCTTGAACGTGTCTGTAACTTGTAACTAGGTATGTTGTAAATGTTGTAACGATATATATCGATATGTCGACGCCCATAAATATTGATATCGATATAAAAAAAACAACATATCGAAACCAAATATATGAAATCCTGAGAGTGAATGTATATCAGTTGTGTAAATGAATGTATAACATCTATCATCTTACCATGTGATATTAGATTAGTAACACATGTGCCATTATTTTGTAACCCTGATTTTTCTTAATTTTTTGCAGTTTTTTTTTATTATAATAATTTGTACATAACTTTAAACAATTTAATTTCAAATAAATGGTTATTCCCAATCTAAGGAGTATGTCTTCTTTAAAAGCATAACGCGTAAGTTGACAATTTCGAGGAATGCTTTGTCTATATCAAACGTCACGTTTCTCGAGTCAAGTCAAGAATTAGATTTCGTATAAAATGCTCTCGTGTTCGTCATGCTACGCTACAGAATCTATTATTTCAAGAAGCAGTGACCGCCACCAATTATTGACCGATTTTTTAAAATAAAATTTTAATTAAACTTACTTTCTTTAATAAGATTCTTGAATTTAATTAAGACCCAAAAAATATATAAATGAGTCCTATGTCAGATTATGAAGTGATATATCGATATCGACTATAACTGATATACATATTGACATTTTTATGACACTTGTATTTCTTTTTAACTTCTACATGTCAATGGTCTGTAAGGTGTTTTTTAAATGAGGAAGTATTTAAAAAAACATTAGTTCCCGAAATCAAACTAGATGTCACTAAAGTACGTTATTGATTTCTCCGTGACCTGTTTTTTTAGTGCTTTCTTATTTTTCTTAAATACTCCCTCATTACAAAGATGTGCATCTGCACTGAGTGATCCTTTTGCAATTTTCAACAAAACCAAAACATACATCAAAACTCATAACCGAAATCAAAAAATTTGTCACTCTTAAGCGATCGAAGATATTGCCCAATATGTGGATCACTCAATTCAGATATTAGAGAAAATGGCTACAAGCCGAATCTCAGGAAATACTTATACTGTGTTACAAAATTTTTTTATCAAAATATTGTACAGAATTTGTCACATTATTTTGCAAAAAATCAAGATACTTCAATGTAAATCCAGGATTCTACGATAGTTTCAATGGATCACTCAATCCTGACCCATTTAGATTGAGTGATTCTAGAAATACGGTAATATGCTTACAATATACATGATAATCACTCAGTCCAGATGCACATATTACAAAGATCTGTTTTTAGGAATATTGTCATTGATTTCAGTTTTTGGTATTAATTTTAGAAAGAAAACAATCTTTTTTTTTTCTTTCTAAAAAAATGTAGTTCTCAATTCGGGAATCGATCCTGAATGTTTGGAAAAGATATTATTATTATTATTATTTACTATTATTTCAATATATTTCTACATAGATACCGATTTTGTATATCTTAAGTAGTTAATGTTACTATGAAACATGATGTCCAAAATAAAGAAATTGCATTGTTTTTAATCACATAATATCTTTTATTTTAGTACATATAAAAAACAAATAATAATAATAGGTGTTCGAAATAACAACCATTTAATTTAAAATTTTCTCTATTGCTGCCAGTTTTATTTTAGACATCATGGTTCATAGTAACATTAACTGCCTTAGACCAATACGTAACCGGTATTTAAGTAGAAATAATGTACCTAAGTTTTATTTTGTAAAAAGTCCGGGTTCGAACTGAGAAGTGCAAATTACACGCTGACTCGACGGCACCTTCAATGGGCGTTAAGTCAGTCACCCATCAAATGAAACCATCAAAAACGTTGTAGACTCGATAGTCTCCGGGATCCAATTATACAAAACTATCTTTCTCCAGTTCATTTTACATCTTAATGTCTCGACGATAGAGATTAAAGTCAATTGCGGTAATTTGATATATTCTGGTACCCTAACGTGCAACCGTGTGTACTTTATCAGAGTACAACTATATGAACTATTAGCTCTATTTTTCGGAAACCCTTCCTTTAGGTGACCTACTAATAGGGATGACTGGGTAAAAAAATGCAATTCTATTTAGTCAGTCAGTCAGATAATAGAAAAATATTAGATACGTATTTTTTTTTTTTACTTCAATTTAACAAGAAATAGCTTAGATAACAGGCATTAAAGTTGAGGAGTGGGGGCTCGCTACGTCACAATTGAGTAGAAAACGTACTCTAACGTGACGTCATGCGAAATTTCAACTCAATGTAACGCCGTAATTTTATGATTACGAAAAAAATAAAAAAAATACGTATTTAATATTTTTTAACACTCTACCTGACGGACAAACAAACAAAAATGAGTCATCATCCCTATTAAAATAGTTAAATATGTTTTATTTATGTATTGTCCCAATATATATTTTATATATTACTTTCAATATTTAATTAATTTAATACAACTGAAGTAGGTAGATAATGTGATAAAACGTTTCAGGAGAAGACATAAAAGAATAATTGATTTTGTTAATTTGTACAGGTAGGTATTTAAGTATAATACTTACTTTTGTTAATAAATATCTACTTAACTTGTTTCTATTATTATCATAAAATGTTTTTTTTTGCGATTTGACCAAAACTATGTGAAGGGCCCTTGGAGGCAAAGCTGGATCCGCCCTAGTTGCATTAGCATAGTTGCCCTTATTCGTCCTTGTTCATCATCTCTATAAAGACCTAACTAATAAAAATAAAACACAAAAAATCATTAAATGCATACGTGTAATATGTAAAATGCAACAATGTAAAATCACAACTTTTATAATAATAATACAAGTATATTCATATTTGATTATTGCTGCCATTTAATAAAATGACATAGGTAATTGGTATAAACATTTAACAAAAATTATGTGTTAATTCCATTGAATTTCCTAGATGTTAATCTCATGTTAAAATAACACATTAAACTTATGTACAGTACTAGAGGATAAATAATGGGCATCAGAAAACTTCAGAAAGAATCATCTGATAATACAAAGAAAAACTAACAAAAAGTAATTTTATCTTTACTACATGGCTTTCAACTAATTTGCTTTTTTTGGACTGCAAAAAAAGCAAATTAGTTGAAAGCCATGTAGTGCACCATCAGTGTCACTAATTTGTCAGTTGCAGATATTATAGTATTAAAAGCAGGAAGGACATGTGCTATCTTTTATAAGAACTCTGCTGAGCTGATATAACCTTGCATCATGTTGTTTTGATGTATATAAACAATTAACTGTATAAGTAGTATATAAATTGTAGTAAGTACAAATATGAGTAGCCAATGCCCATATTTATTTTGAAGTATTGTACTCAATACTAGTGAATAATAAAAAACACGACGTTTCACACTCTTGTGTATGGTACTAGAGATTTTTCAAACTCAAATTCAATGAAAAAATAAAATAAGTTAACAATTAAACATGAAACTCTCCACCATCACGTTTCTCATCAGACAATGAAGCCAATATACTACTCGATGTGCTCTGTGAAAACCATAATAGGCCCATAAACAGCCCTTCCAGCATGCCAATACCGGCACCGGCCAATACATCCAAAATATAATGCCTCTCCATAAGTACTCTTGATATTGACACTGATATAACCCATGCAAACAGTGGAGGGTAAAATATAATAGACACTGGATCAATGCAAGTCAGAATAAAAGCTATCATGATAGCTCTACTCACATGCCCTGATGGGAATGAATATTTATCAGGACCCACTGCCAACAGTTTATTCATTGGCACTGGTCGACGTCTTCTCACCAATGCTTTGATTACAGCAATAACTATGATGTCCAAAATGAGAGCTAAAACGTAAATTAGAATTAAAATCCTGAGATAGGATATTAGATCATTTAATTATAGTAACAAAAAATACATCTTACCTATTAACATGTTAACTTGTATTTGATACAATTCCTTGTTATTAAACAACCAAATAAAACTAAGCCAGCCTACTAACCACACTATGCCATGACATGAGACCTTAAAAGAGCATTGATTTTATCAGTGTCATTAAAATGTTAACACATCTTAGTAAATTAATTAAATTAAATTACCTCAAGAAATTTGCCATGGTTACGTAAAGATCTGAAGGCGGTAGTCTTAATGGCCCTTTCAACAAATCTTTTGGTTATTTGAATATCATAATGTAAAATTTTTTGCATCATTTTTGGTACCTGCCGCTTTTCCTCAGTATAGCCTGGCTACAATTAAAGAAAAGTAAATGCATTATATTTAGTCTTAGTAATACCAAAAACAATAATATTATTTCTAGTGATGTACAACATCAGTTAAACAATAATAAGCTTAATTCAGTATTATTTACAGGATTTTGATGTTTTGTTCTAATATTTTTTGTAATGTGTTGTTTCACATACTATTTTACAAAAATGACTTGTTAAGTACATACAACTAAAATAACCATCAATTACTAAAAGAATGTACTAAACAATTTTTAACAGGTATTAATACTCAAATATTAATCATAATGATAAATCATAGCAATAGCAGTGATGAATCTTACCATATCCATATTGAAGATTTGGGGGTAATATACAGTAGAAAATGGATTAAGTGACAAGCTAAACAACTAAATTAGTTTAGTCAGCGTGGTGCGATTTCCAAACAATGTGTAAAGCAGCCAAACACTAAAAAATCAGTAGATTGTAGATATTTCAATAATTATTTGTCAAAAGTATGGACAAATTATTGTATAACAGTTTCTAACCATTACCTCTAAATTATAAAAGCGTGCAACAAAATATAGTACAGCACACAGCAGAAAGAGAAAGAGATAAGTAATGTAAAAATCTCTGAAATAGCAAAATTTTACTCCTCCAATTCCTCCTATCCTAACAAAACAAAAGTTGCTGTCTTCTTTAGCCCATATAGGTGACAAAATTCATAAACACCCAGCTAGGGATGCAACGATGTATAACTATTTCAAAAAGACCATAATGAGAAACTAAACTTGAAGGTCTATATACGCTCAGTACAATCAGGTGGGCCAGCTCTATGCAGGCAATCTCTATTATTTCCCTGATATATATACCTATGTATTTCCTCGTGATTTTAAAGTTGATTTATAAGGAAACTCCAATTCATGTAAAAGACTTGTAAATCTATTTTTGTCCTATAATCTCGCAAATTAGGACTGAGACGTATTATTTGGAATAAGTCTTTGAAATAAGTTCGAATCAGTGCGAATCGATTATTTAGAGTATCGTCGACTTACTCGTTACTCACACAAATCCCGAGACTCTGAGACGCTAACACAGACTCGAGCGTCCAACGCATTTCGAGTACTTAGAAATCTCGTACTCACACAAACTCGGCGACGCCGCGATGCGAAGACGCATACGCAGACTCAAGACGTCCAACGCGTTTCGAGTAGCGATGGGCGATTATTACTTAAAAAAATCGAATTTGTGACTCAATCAAAAATTGATTTTAGCAGGAAACGAATAGACCAAAGACAGTCATTTCCATTCCTTTTAACTAACATATTAAAAAACTGATTTTTAAAAAATTCGAAACTTAGATATCAATACAAATACGAAAAAGTACAAATAGAATATGAGTTGTTTATTAAGTTTTGAAAACTAATTTACTTTTAAACATGAAAGAAAACCGAAAGGGTTGTCATGGAAAATCAAGAACGTACCGTAGCGACATCTAGTTTGATTTCAGGAACGACTTTTTTTTAATACTTTCTCATTCATGATATTAAATCAAAGAAAATATAATTATCAGTGTTGTTATGGATCTGATAACTCGGATTAATATCAAGTCGAAATTCAATTAGTGTGAGTTACAGTAACTCACCTCGATTAATAAGAACTTATCTTTAAATAAATGTATTTTTTATTTGTATAAAAGAAAACGGAAACTAACATAATGGAAGTGAGTATTGAAATTAGATATGGTATTCAATATTATTACCGTGGAATAGTTTTTATAAGTAAAATACTATGAAGGTACATATTTTATTACATTTCTATTTTTGTTATTAAAATTATACAAGAAATTACAATTACATCAACAAAGTCAATGTCACTATGTCAATATTGTCAATGTCAAATCACTATGAACGACACTAACATGTTGTCTTTAAGCGTAAGAGGAATCGTGCACATGCAGCCTTATAAACAAAATATGTGAATAAAATGTCTCAATTTGTAGATACGGTGTGCTGTATGTACTTTTCTAATCTGTCTTTTTTTTTTTTTTTTGCTTGTTCGTAGCAATTAATTCTGTGGTGTTATAATGTAATTTATTTTATTTTAACTGTTATTTATACCCTTTGAGTTGGTTAGACCATACTAGGGCAACTCACAAATTATATCATTTAAATACCTAATAAGAAATGTTGCACTGGTACTGGTTGTTCATTAGCACCGTTATTCTTTTCTTTTCTTTTTTTTTTTCTTCTCAACTTTTGTTTTGTTTAGAACAGTATTTTGATCCTCTACATGCAACTGGCAGATGGAAGTTGTGGATTTAAATAAACCTATTATTTTTTATTTAAATATTGTGTATAGGTATAGTATATATTTCATATATATTGTTATTTAACTTTTATAAATATTTAATTAGGTATTTTATATATGGACGACAGTGATAATGCAGATAGTTTTTTATCAGTTTGCAGCAATGATAGCTTTTCTAGCTTACCATCACTTAATGATGTCATCATGTCGCACTTTTCTGATGTTCCAAATAACTTAAATGTTATTCATATCAATGCCCAAAGCATTCCAGCCCATTTCACAGATATGCTGACTAGTTTTGACTGTAAAGATATCCACGCCATTCTTGTTTCTGAATCCTGGCTAAAGCCATGTCTTCCTTCAGCTTCATACTCCTTACCGGGTTTCCAGTTGATCAGAAATGACCGCGCCTCTGGTGGTGGAGGTGGAGTTGCTATATACCTGAGATCACATATTCCATACAATGTACTTAACATGTCACCACAGCCGCCGCCACCTAACGCAGGTGAGCACTTGTTCCTAGAGGTGACACTGCGGCATACTAAAATCCTGCTTGGGGTATACTACAGCCCATCATGTCGCGTGGACTTTTTCTCTTCTTTTGAAAATATATTGCAATCTCTTACCCCTTCTTACAGTCAAACAATTATTATGGGTGACTTTAACACTTGCCTTCTCAAGAAAGACTTTCGCTCTTCAGCATTGTCCACTATCATCGAGTCTAGTAACCTTTTCATTCTACCTTTAAATGCTACTCACCATTTCCCTAACTGTACTCCTTCTCTTCTTGATCTTGTTTTTGTCTCTTCCTTAGAGCGTGTTGCTAAGTATGGTCAATGTTCAGCTGATGCCTTCTCTTATCACGACCTTATCTTTGTCTCTTATAAAGTTAAGCCTCCGAGGGAAAAAAGAAAAATTCTTCGTCAGCGCAATTTTAGTGGTATGGATATTAATAGTCTCCAACATGACGCTCATAACATTGATTGGACTCAATTATATGCATCTAACACAGTTGATAAAAAGCTTAACTATCTAGTTGCACAACTGACTCAGTTGTATGATGTGCATGCTCCGATACGCTCCGTAAAGATTAAACATCCTCCTTCACCGTGGCTTAGTGAAGATATTAAAGCATTAAGTCACCTTAAAGCTGTGGCCAAAACTAAATACAAACATAAGCCCACTAGCGCAAACTGGGAGAAATTCGTTGCAATTCGTAATCGCTGCAATAGAGTATGTAGGAAAGCACAACGCCACTACATCCACAGTTCCGTCGAAAACGGGGACCCAGCAAAAGTCTGGAAGTTTCTTAACTCTATAGGGATTGGGAAATCTCGACAAACGGCCATACCTGGTAGCATTGACATAAATTTATTAAATCAACATTTTTCCTCTTCGGCTCATTTTGACGAGAGTACGAAAGCAAATACCATTCAATCAATTTCATCTCTGCCCCGCCCTAATCATGATCCTTTCTTCATTAATCAATTCTCTGAATGTGATGTTAAAAAGAGCGTCTTGTCAATTACATCCAATGCAGTGGGCAATGACTGTGTCAGCCGAAAAATGGTAATGCCAATCCTCGATGAAATTCTTCCTGTGCTAACACATATATTTAACTTTTCCATATCTGTTAGTGAATTTCCGTCATCCTGGAAAGAAGCTCAAGTTACTCCACTTCCTAAGAAATCTAACCCTGTTTCCTTGTCAGATTTTCGTCCCATATCCATCCTCCCATTTCTATCTAAAGTCCTTGAGCGTCTTGTTCACAACCAACTTAGCGTATTCCTAGTTAAAAACAACCTCATGAATCCCTACCAATCCGGTTTCCGACCAGGTCACAGCACTACTACTGCCCTTATCAACATAACGGATGATATTAGGCTAGGAATGGAAACTGGAACCATCACGATCTTGTGTCTACTAGACTTTAGCAACGCGTTCAACACTGTTGATTTCGACGTTTTGCTTCAAAAATTACGCTCTATTAACATATCTCCATCAGCAGTTGATTGGTTTCGAAGTTACCTGTCTGGTCGCCGGCAGCGCGTCCGCGTTGAAGATTCTTTCTCTTGTTGGTGTGACTTAACTGCCGGGGTGCCGCAGGGTGGCGTTTTATCTCCTCTTCTTTTTGCTGTTTATATTAACACAATTTCCTGTCAGTTACTTTCTTCCTACCATCTTTATGCAGACGATTTGCAAATTTATACGAAAGTCCCCGCTGAGGATATAAGTTCTGCCATTGAAAGTCTTAATAAAGATTTAGCTCAGATTTCTGAATGGAGCCGCAAACATGGGCTTTGGGTGAATCCCACCAAAACTCAAGTTGTCATAGTGGGCAGCTCAAGGCTTAGAGCTAAAGTAAAGTTTGAGCAGACCCCGCAAATAGTTTTTGATGGAATCTCCTTACAATTTAGTGATCATGTTAGAAATTTAGGTGTATATATTGATAAAAATTTAAATTGGGATGTGCAACTCAAAGAAGTGAGTCGCAAACTTTTTGCATCTGCTGGGTCTTTAAGAAGGCTTCGCGATTTCTTGCCTACTGCCACTAAAATTGCGCTCACACAATCTCTTCTGATGCCCATTCTCGATTACGCCGACGTCAGCTATCTAGACCTTACAGAAATGCAACTGAACAAGCTTGAGTGCCTTCAAAATTTTTGTATAAGATTTATATTTGGACTACGCAAATATGATCACGTTTCCGTATTTCGCGAGAAACTCAAGTGGTTGCCAATTCGATTTCGCCGGAATGCACATATTTTAAATATGTTATTTAGTATACTTTTTAATCCCACTACCCCTTCTTATCTCAAAGATCGTTTCAAATTCGTCAAAGAATCCCACCCCCGCTTCTTGAGATCATCAGAAAACCTGCGGCTGGAAATGCCAATGCATTCCACTAAGTACTATGATAAATCTTTTACCGTCCATGCTGTACGACTATGGAATGCGCTACCTTTGTCGATTAGAAAAGCTAATTCTCTTAATATATTTAGGAAACTTGTCAGAGAGCACTACCTGTCCATGAAAGTATGTATATAGGTATTATATATTTATATATGTATTGTATTTTATATGATAATAGATATTATATTATAGTATATGTAAGTCTATTATAAAATTGAATTATAATAAGTAAATAACAACTGTCAATTATGCATATTTACAAATTGTTTATATGTACACCATCCACTACCCCATCATTAGATCTTTTATATTTAACTCCATCCCAAGGTTGCCTGGAAGAGATCACTTTTAGTGATAAGGCCGCCAATTGTACGTCTCCTGTTTTCGTCATATAAATGTATTTTTGTCTTTGTGTGTACAATAAAGAATATTCTATCTATCTATCTATCTATCTAGATCTAGGAATTTTTCATTATAATATTTAACCAAAGTTCTGAAAAAAACAATGAAAACTAGTTAGTTGGTTTTGTTGCTATTGGTTGTTTGTTAAACTTATAGAAACTAAACTACATCAAGTCTCAATAATATTTTTATATTATGTGTGGTGAATGAATGAATAGGGTTTATTAATATGCAACAAAGGTCATAAAAACGATAATTATAATAAAAAATCCGTTTAATATTTATATACTTACCCGATATGTATCAAATATACTTGGTATTCGTACAAAATAACGACTTCTGGCGAGAATGAGGTTTGTGCAAAGTATATCATGCAAATAACTTGTGTCAGGCTCATCAACGGGTGCCAGTGGAGCTGAGTCTGCACTGGACTACTTAATTTTGTCCAATTTTTTTTTTAAGAATTTTGTATATTGATTTGTCAATGAGTATGTAGGATATCTGATATTATAATGGAAAGTGACTTTATAGTCTGATCAAGTCATATTCTAATAAGACTTCTCATCATCATCATCATCATCATCAACCGGAAGACTTCTCAGTGTGAAATAAAACAGGGAGAAAAAAGCAGCCCTTGCTGAGTTTCTTGCCGGTACGTACAAGTACGAACCGTTGGCAAAGTTTTCGACTTTCACAAGTGCTATGTAACAGCCTATACTGAATTGATTTTGACATTTATATTAATATAATTCGACATGTGGATGCATAATAGCACATATGGAAATATGGCACATTAAAAAAACAAGCTAATTTCAGCACTCCGCTTTTTGTTCTTGGTTCCAATCCTAAATTCGGATGAATCGAGTCAATTGAAGTTACGAGCAACCAATAAGTTGGCTCATCATTAATGTTGACATATAATTCAAACATCGTTCCTTTACACGTAACATAATAAATAACTTAAATTTACGATTCAAATAAAATAAAATAAATTTGAAAGTAAGATATTATAAGAAACGCGAAACGATGTCATATTTATTAATTTTCGATACTCAAATTACTTTTGTTACGTCAGAAACAAAATTATATAATATTATAGACAATATCCGAATATCGCTAGTGAAATCTAGTTTGATTGAAGAACTTATTTTTTATTTTAAAATACTTCCATTGAGTTTGAATACAATATGATAGATTTTAATTATTATTAAAACAAACAACTCATAAAGTTATATCCCTGTAATCAGAATAGTGTGGCATATTTGTTATTTTTTCGAACCACATCGAGAATAAGGGTATTTGGAGAAGAAGGTTGTGGCCATCTTGGATATGTGTGATGCCAAGTAGTATTCGTTATTTCTGGATCATGCTGCCACCAGCCATACTTGAATGAGATAAAAATTTAATTAATTAAACATATATATAAAAGTGCTGTCCTTTTTTTTTGAATTTACGGATTTTATTTAAAGTAAATGTTACTTTATTCAACAAATTTTAAATCGGACACTGAATGCAAACCTCTATAGATGATGTAGGCGACAATCTATAGATATCAGAAGGGCCTGTGGGCTTAATCACTCCCTTTCGCTTCATTTTAACAAATCTTTGAAACGATCCGTAAGAGAATCCATTTACTCTTCCAATATAACAGTCTATTAATCTGATTATATTTTCGTCTGGCCTTTGAATCTGCAAAAAATTAACGTTAGTTTATCATAATAATGTTAAATAAACTTAGTGCTAAAGTATTCACAATATAAGAGGTCGCTTTTGGCACTTTAAAAACAAGATAGAATGTAACGTTGTACGTAAACGACGTTATGACAAATAAATGATAATGAAGCGAATTAGGAAGTTTTATGATGTTGATATTACTTTATTCAACAAAAATAAATAAAAATATAGTTCAAAACTAAAATAAATCAGAAAACAAATAAAATCAGTTAATAAATTACCAAGTTATAGAATATTTAATACAACTTTTTTAGTATATCAGGCAAGAGCTCTATGCCTGATATCCGGTTTCATCAAAGCTCAGTGCGTCTAGCGCTACTCTCCCTGGATATCCACAAGTCGAGTGGGCCCGATGGTATCCCCCCCCCCTTTTGTGCTAAGGACGTGCTCTCCAGAGTTGGCACCGGTCTTAACGCGCCTATTCCGGCTCTCTTACTCATCTGGCGTCGTCCCAATCCTCATGGAAGACTGCTTTAGTGCATCCGATCCCAAAGAACCGGTCGAACACGTCCAACTACAGGCTGATCGTTATTACCTCTTTGTTTCAAAGATAAGGGAGTCCATTATCAACCGCCAGCTCCCGGTACCTAGAGGATCACCAGTTGCTTAGTGACCAATAATACGGATTTCGTAGTGGTCGCTCTGCTGGCAATCTTCTAGTTTACTTGACACATAACTGGGCTAAGGCAATTAAAACAAAAGAGAAGGTCGGCGATCCACTGGCCCTACGTAAAGATGTTGCTCCACTATACATCTTCTATCGCATCTATTACGGGGAATGCTTCGAGGAATTGTTCGGACTCATATCTGCCGCTACCTTCCACCATCGTTCCACGTGACAAGAACGCGCCACGCCCATCATTTGGATGGTTGGAAGTCCTCAATTGTGCGTTTTTATAGAAGTTTCCTGCCTCGCACAGTCAAACTCTGGAACACTTTGTCGCCAGCGGTATTTCCGGACCAATACGACCTTCAAACTTTCAAGCAAAGAGCATATTTGAAGATTTTAGTGCCCTCCATCGAGTAATAAACAAAACGCGACTATAAGATGCAGGCGAGGCTCAAAAATGAACTTAAAACAAGCTACCGAGCCGCATCCTCATGGCCATGTTCGGTACCGTGACGTCACACGCTGAGGTATCGCGTGAAGCCAAATTATTTTAGCGAGCGTAAGTTCAAAGTCCTATAACTAGTTATTTATGTAGATTTAAGATTTTTTTACAGTATTTTATTAAGCTAATTCTTACATTTTAAATATAAAAAAAAAGTAAACTTGTCAATTGGTAAAAAAATAGCATAGTTTTTAATTAAACGCGATGTTTAGTAGTACAAAACATTATTTAAGTATTATTATTAAGTAAATTCTAAAAAAAACAAACTTATATTTACTACGTAACGTACCAAAAAAAGTTACGTACCAGATTTTTTTAAATTAAAAAGAGTGTCGTCTCCAAATTAATCGTGTATTTTCTCATACATAATTCGTTTTAAGTTCAAATCGGATACATTACACAATTAATATTAATGCTTTTAATATGTTTTGTGTATGAAAATTAGGCATTATTATACCTGTCACGTCATACCAAATTAATTTCAAGTTATTTGCCCTACACTGCTAAAATGCTTATTCAAATATTGATAAAATGTAAAAATATATATAATAAAATATATATATGTAATATATATATATATAGATAATCAATAAAATGTTTTAATTAATCTACGAATGGAAAAAGATAATATTAAATAAGTCACTGTTTGCCCTATATCAACAGGTAAATTGTTATTATTGATTAAATACAATAAGACAGTGTAATGAATGATCAAGGTTTTACCTAAAACTCGATGATATTAAAATAAATATTCTACAGTTTTGATTCTACTATAAAAATCAACACGGTCATACATAAGTTTGAGCTGAAAACGAAGAAATGTTCCAAAATAGTATTTTTTAATGTTTTGCATATTTTTATGTTTATTTACAGGACAGCACTGGAAATCATGTTAGTTTCAGATGAAATTGCATAACTTGTATGCAGTATTTCAACTGTCAAAAAGTTTTACATTTGACTATGTTTCCTTTTGAACTGAATGAATATGACTGTTCATGGGCATACCCACAACCCAGCATTTACTTAGGGCCTAAAGTTATCAATAAAGGCAAATACTATAATATTTTCAAGTATTTGCTTCAATGGATATAGATTTGTATTGAATAGTTTCGAATAATCTTGTAATTGGAGTTAATAACATTAAAAAAAGCGATTTCCATTAAACAAAAAAAAACATGCACGCACGACTCACATCCAAATCGATATCTCATTTTATAAAAAATATAATCAAAAATTCATCGGTAATCTGTTTCGAATTATAAGTTTCGAAATATATCGAATTTGTTTGTTAGTGTTTGTTACTATTTACCGTCCGATGACATCTGTCCAAAAGGGACGTCATATTTTGTAAAGTCTATGAGGATGTTTTAACCAGTATTCGAGCGATATATTTACATAGATTGTGCAATCAAATCAAGCTCGGCACACCTCTAGTGAACGTTAAAAGATACGCAAATAGCATACCTCTAAAAACGCCACTTTTGAACTTAAGATTGATAGGCATCTGGGTGTTTCTTCGGAAATTGAAGTTCCGCTTTGATACATTCGGCATTATTGATCTTCAAAAATAATGAATCTTGACTGATATTTTTTTAATTTTAAAATCTTTAAAGAATCCAATACCAAAGCAGCGAGTGTCACCAATGTTAAAAAATATAAGTATGTATATCTTATTCAATTATTTTAAAAGAACAATAATTACGGATGTATCAAAGCGGAACTTCGATTTCCGAAGAAATACCCATTTACGATTACGTGCAAAGTATCAGAGATCACTATAATCTAGTCAGCAAAGTATGAACTACAGATCATATCAGAAGGTAAAACTTTGGCTTATGCATAAAAAAACTATCGTAGTAGTGACACTGGTATCTAGTTGTTTCATTTATTGTGAGAATGAAACAGAATAATATAATATAACAATATCTAAAATATTTTAAATGTAATGATATTTTTTTCATTTGCAATAGAAATATTTAACGACGGTTACGGCGTTGACGAAATGCACCATTATTGTATTTTAAAGTGTATCAGATCCGATTTAGACCTAAACCTATCTGACATAAAAACAACATAACGACTATAACATTTTTTTTTTCAATTACCGATTTACCTCTCTGAAACAACTGGGTAGCTTAAAAAACGATATTGCATCATTTAATGTCGAAATAGCCGTCCACCGAATAGTTGTAACAATACTTCATGTGTTTCATTTCGTTATAAACTTCACAAACGCATTTCTAATGCCGACGGCACTCGCGCTCGCACTAGTTCGAAACAGTTAAAGTCATTGTCGATCAGTTGCACAAACTTTAATGGACGTTTGTGCAACTGGCTGTGTGTCCGTTAGCGTTATGTATGCGTTGCTTGAACGCACTTTGTATGTAGATTGTCTTCTGTTATATATGTCGCAGCTAAGTGGTGTAATCAGCCGACAATTGGGCGGTTAGCCCTTTATTGATTGGTGCCATTCAATTAACGGGCTAACTTTAAATCAACGGAGTAGGGAACACAACGTTCTACAACTAGGGCTGAGAAAATTATAGAAATAATCGATTAAAAATTGATTTATAAATCTCCGATTTTACTCCTGATTTTATTTTTCATCTGCAATCCCCCATCATTAACTTTGGTGTTATGGCCTGGAGCCCGGAACGCGAATCGTCAAAGAATACTATCTCCATAATATTACATTAACGCCATCTGTGCATTTATGATGGCATCGCTTCTATGTTATTGAAACAGTTTAGTTGATTCATTTAAGTCACTTAGATAGAGTCAACGAACTCAATTGTTTAGCGACATTTGGTTGATATTTATGTCATTCATTATTCGTTGGTGGAACTTCAATTTTCAAACAACAATACGGGTGTAGACAGTTAACGAAAATTAAGACATTTTTTTGTGGCAGTGTTAAATATACTATTACTGATAAACACACTTTTATGCATATTATATTTATAATATTGCTTGAATTAATTATTTAAAAACAAATATTTATACTCATTGTCACCTGACCGCAAACATCGCGTGACGTAATCTTGATTGAACCTTATGCTTAATAAAACGATATTAGTTTCAGAGGGCCGTGACGTCACAGTGACGCCATGACAAAAAATAATTTTAGAAGCTAAATTTATTTTAGGATTTTGATTTTATTACACGAATAATACTTAAATGTTTTTTAAAATCGAATATTTCCTTAAGATAAAATAAAAATAAAATCGATAATTTACTAATCGATGATACATGCTACAACAAAACAGATTATTTAAAAATCATTTTTTTTTGTAACATGCCATCCCCTACAGCCAACTAATTAACTGTCAATTCATCGGGAATATCTAAATTAATTGGCAGAATAAGAAGTAAAACAAATTTGATATTATAGTGGGTGATTTTGAATAAAACTAAAAAGCTCCTTGTTGCGATCTGTAACCGATATAAATGCAGGGCTAATCAAAAAAATAATAACAAATTGCTTATTATATAGTTGAGGGCAGGGCTCGGAAACGTTATTCAAAATAACGTTTTTAAAACGTTTCTTATGGTTCTTTGGGCAAGATTGCGTTCGAAACGAAAACGAAATGAGAACGCTTTAAAAAACCGGTTTAATCCGCAAGACGGTGCCGCGCGGGCTGTAAGGGCGGCGTACATTTATTTTATTACGTTATTTACAGTATGCGATGCAAAAAAAAACGCAAAATAAATGTTTAAAAACGTTTTATTAACCGAAAATAATATAATTCTGTTTTTTTCCAAAATCGTTTTTTATATCGTTCTGTTCGAACGAAACCGAAACAAAGTGTTTTTTAGGTATTTAAGATGAAAACGTTTCGAAAAATATACCTACCGATTTCCGACCGCTGGTTGAGGGTCCGTCCGTATGATCCAATGCAGTAAGCTATTATAACCTACACACCAACAACGCAAATGAGAGTAAGCAATGTATTTGACTGCGATTGTTTTAGTATGTTTATTACGATTTCGAAATTAGGTGCTACAATAGTCAACAACAATATAAATCGATAAACAAAGAATTTATTTTAAACTTTGCCCCTGGCACCCTGAGATGGGATTCGAACCGATGACCAGAGACAAAGTCGATTTTTTAAGCATTTTTCATTATGATTTTTTTTCCAGTATAGTATTTTAAACGCGAAATTGATCAAATTTGTTATACAAAACTGACAAATTTCCTCAATCGATTTTAAACTTTAATGCATTGAAGGCAGATGTCAAAATCTATTGCAAAAATTAAACGTATTGTTGTATTATCCTGGAATGCCACTATGTACCGTCTCCAACAAAATATTACGATCCCATAAGATTTCTACTTATTGAACCGTAGTTGCTTTTATTACCTTTTTAGGCATAGTAGAATACGATTTCACTCTCTCCATCAATTGTTTAACATCCTCTTTTTTCATAGGTTCTTTATATTCATTCCTCATAATATCTTTAATGTAATTTTGAGGGCCTAATAAAGTATATCCAAAAAATTCCATGTTGTCTAACTAATTATTTTTCAAACATGTAAATCCATCGAGATAATACGTAAATCTATCAAAGATTAATGTATAAATCTCTGTCGTAACAAAGAGCATACTGGGAGGAACAAAATGACCGATACAGCCGAAAGTTTCAAGTTAGGTTACATGCAAACGTTCATTTTATTTTCTAAGTGTTGACAGCCCTATAACGCGCATGCGCAATACCGATTGTGTGTAGATTACAACGAACCGCGAAATACATTAATTTAATTTAATTACTTACCGATATCTTATTGATAGTCGATGCTGAAAATGTCCACTTCCTCTCTAAAGACAGCTAAGTACACTCTTTTCAATGCCGCTGCATGCACGCGCAAAACACATCACATTTCACACAAAACTAAACACAATCTTCACTAAACTAAACTTAACACTCAAGATGAACACTATCGATTGTGTGCAGATTACAACGAACCGCGAAATACATTAATTTAATTTAATTACTTACCGATATCTTATTGATAGTCAATGCTGAAAATGTCCACTTCCTCTCTGAAGACTGAGCTAAGTACACTCTTTTCAATGCCGCTGCATGCACGCGCAAAACACATCACATTTCACACAAAACCAAACACAATCTTCACTAAACTAAACTTAACACTCAAGATGAACACTCTAGTATCTTATTAACAAAAATTCAATGAGGAAGTATTTAAAAAATAAAAATTAGTTCCTGAAATCATACTAGATGTCACTCGCGATTTTTGGATTTTGTTTATGATATTCATTCAAATTTTTTTTCTGACGTAATAAATGTAAATTGAGTATTTTAGATTAATAAATATGACATCGTTTTGTGTTTCTTATAATATCTCACTTTCAAACTAATTTTAATTTATTTTAATTGTAAGTTTAAGTTGTTTATTATGTTACGTGTAAAGGAACGATGTTTGGTTGATACGTCAACATTAGTGATGAGCCAACTTATTGGTTGCTCGTAACTTTCGTCGAATTCAGGTTTGGAATGGAGAACAAAAATGATGATGAAGATGAAGTGTCATTATGCATCCACAAAACCAATGATATTATATAAATATCAAAATCAATTCAATCTAGACTGTTACATAGTACTTGTGAAAGTCGAAAACTTTACCAATGGTTCGCAAAACTAAGGCGGGAGATCTCTTACTGACAAGAAACGGCAAGAAACTCAGCAAGGGCTGCTTTTTTAATTTCAACTAAACAACTCAACTATACTATATTTGAGGGATCGTAACCACCTAACGCACACGATACCACCGCAGAGATTTTAAGAGAAATAACTACTCTAGGTACTTAGTAAATAATATATTTCAATAAAACGGATTTCTAGAGTAGGTTGTGTAGGAATTCAAACTATTATTAACAATATTATTGTAAGAACCAAAAAGAACCAACACATGGCTCGACGTCCGCCGTCGACATGCAAGATCAGTAGCAATATAATAACTGTACGTGTCTTTGACATTTAAATTTTTAAGTTATAACCTTGTTGTTCGTTTAGAGCAGACGTTTCTTGTTAATTGCTGAATGTTTATTAAGATGATTTAATTATGAATATAAGATTTAATAACTGATAATAGTTTTATAAAGTCTTAATTTTTCTTTAAGTCTTAGTTATTTGCACGTTACACTTTGCATAAACGTCATTTTAGCCAGCAGTTATATTATTTTGTACGAATACATAGTATATTTGATACATATCGGGTAAGTTTATAGATAATAAACGGATTTTTCATAAAAAATATTGTTTTTATGACTTTTGTTGCTGATTAATAAACCCTATTCATTCATTCACCATACATAATATAAAAAAAATATTGAGACTTGATGTAGTGTTGTTGTTGTAAGTTCAACAAACAACTAATAGCAATAAAACTAACTTACCTAGTTGTTATTTTTTCAGAACTTTTGTTAAATATTAAAATGAAAAATTCCTAGACCTACTATGACATAAGTACCTATTTTATTTATAAAACGTAATAGTATTGTATACCGTAGTTAGATGCCACTTTTAATTATATCACAGCATTCAATTGATTTCCATAAATTAAAAAGCCTCTGTGCTCACTTCCATTATGTTAGTTTCCATTTTCCTCTATACAAATAAAAAATAAATTTATTCAATGATTACTTTGTATTAATCGAGTTGCGATTGCATAACTCGAACTAGTTAAATTTCAACTCGATATTAATCCAAGTTATCAGATCCATAACAACACTAACAAATCTATTCTCTTTGGTTTAACGTCATGAATTGACGTTTAGATCCAACAATTTGTGCTGCCATCTAGTAACATAATTTTTTGTAGTTTCTTTATTTTTTTTAAATACTTCCTCATTAAAAATGCCCTAGAACAAAACAAAAATCGACAAAAAAGACGCTTCGCAGCGGTGCGTCGGCGGCGATGCGCAACAACACTCCAGCGGAAAAGGTCGGTGACGACTGATCGGCCGGAAAATACCGACAGAATAATGAAGCCGCCTGGCGGCTGGCGGGCGAGTGGGGCTTTGATATAGAGGGACGAACTCAGTTCACATTTTTTTTATTCGTCTTTTGATATCATGCATTTTTTAATGTTCTTTTTAAATGCTACTCTTGTAAAATAACGTAGGTTAATGTTAGAATGATCTCTCTACAATAATTTAGGAAATTTTACACTCGGTTTCTTAATTGAGAATTTAAAGTTAAACGTCTCAAACTAACATTACTTAGGGCCAGTTTTTTGAGCCGTAGTCAAATGTCATTTCACCATTTGTTAACTTGACTATAGTTAACATTAACAAGTTGTTGACTTGCTATTTCGTTTTTTGATGCCAAATTAAACCATAGCCTTTAACCACTGGCCAATTTGTTTGTTTTCTGGGTAACAACACTAATGGTTTGAATGAACGGAGCGAACTATATTATGACCAGTGGCCTAAATGTCTAAAAAAAATCTTTCACAAATCACTTTGAATTTGACATTTGAAAGACATTCGCGAACTTCACGCTACAATTAAATGACATGTGAAAGCAAATGCGACCGCGACATTTTTTTAAAGATTTTGAATGAACGATAACGTTCATTTGACGTTAATCGGAATTGTCTAAGCAAACCGATGGTTACAAATACCTTTGAAAGCTATTGGGTAATGTCAAATGAAAGCGTTGAACACTAACTGCAATCTTTCGATATTTTATGTATGTTTTGATTATGTTTTTGAAATTTTTTTAAGGATATACTTTATATACATTTAAAACCTAATAACGCTTATAATAGAAATAACATAATCACTCGTTACGATGGAAAAAAATACTAAGAATACTTACTTTTTTTTATTATGCATTTATAACATACTTGTATTTATAACTATTTCAGTAAATGGTTACAAACGTACGTTTTAAAGTATCGATGCCATATGTACTTGAGTTCGATAGAAAAATATCGAGAAAGTACTTATTTTTACTCGTATCGATTATCCCTAGAAGAGCTGATACAAAGAAACGCGCTTGGCACATTTTATTAGTACGATAGTACGATGATTTGTTTGTTTTTCGTTGAAATAAAACATTGTGTTTATCAAAAGTATGAAATTTTTAATCATTTCTAATATTTTATTGATATGTATAAAATATTTTTATCCATTAGTCGAAATAGGCGAATTAATTAATTACAATCATACGAAATCGTAAAGATTATTTCACAACTTTAAAAAACAAAAAGAAATGAATTATCTATGACATTCTGTATCATTTAAATCGTCATTCGTTCCAAAAGCAATTGTGACTTTAAAAGTTACACAATTCCATAAATCACTATCACAACCACTATACGTTTGAAAATGATTGTGATAGATTAAAAAAATAGACAATTAGGCCACAGTTTATAGTGATCTGTGCTATATACCATTTTTGACATTAGGATTTTGTTCCAAATATAAAATAGACGAAAGAAATTTATAGATTATCAAACAGTATGGATGTTTATGGTAATTCTGTTGTGTGCAATATGTGTTATTTTTCAGGAAATATAAGGCAATTTCTTTCAGTGGCGTAGCTACTAAGGGGCTAGGCGGGGCAGTGCCCCGGGGCCCTCAAGCTCAGGGGGCCCTCGAATCTTTACCAGAAAATCTCAATCGAGCTCAACTTTTGAAAATTTCTCCCATCTTCAAAATAAAAATGACAGGTGATAACTCGAGTTTAATCATGGAAACTCAGTTATGAGTAATTCCAAAGTTATAATTAGGTACCCTCCTTTGCGTCGCGCAGTCGGGTAAAAAGGGAATTCCCGTAAATTATTTTTGTGGGTTGACAGTGTTATTAATGTTTTCATCAATTTGTTGGAAATCAATATCTGCATATTATTATTTATCGATATGCGTTTTTGTGATTCACGATTGTGAACTTCGAGTCAAGATTTTTTTTCGAGAATGGTTTAAAAGTTATTGTATCAGGAGTAAGTAATCGTATATCAATAAATTTTTTGTACTGGTCCATACAAAAGTTCAATTTTATTTGATTGTAGTCCGTCAAACCGTCAAATGTAGTAACACTGACGGCGATAAAACGTTTGCCGGGGACTCCCCAACGACGCCTTGTATCGTATCATTTTCATTCATTCACGTTTCGCTTTCCTTTTACTTGTAACGTTGTCAGTGAACTGTGAGTACCTACTTGAGTACAATCTTACATAAATATTGCATAAATAAATTAGAAAACTAATATTATGGACAAAAAAAAAGAAACCCAGTGGTGCATTTAAACGCAAACAACGCTAAGAAAGAGGAGAAAGTAAACAAAAATTGCCCAAAATTGACAAGTTTTTTAGTCAGCCTTCAGCAAGTACTTCTGGATCAAATATTTCTATTGATAATTTTTGTAAATAGCTTACATGGCGATAGGTTAAATAACAGTAAACTGGTGCAACGTATCTATGATTAAATAAATATATAATAAACCCTTGAATCTTTTCTATTTCGTTTTATTGCCCAATACCTACACCAAGTATAAAAATAATTGTAATTTATGTTGTCAGTGTTTAATAGTTTTATTACCTGCCTATGCACGAAAAAGAGCTGATGATAAGCTTATATTTGATAGCAGTGGGCCCCATTTTTTTATTTGCCCCGGGGCCCTATATTACCTAGCTACGCCACTGATTTCTTTAATAATGTTAGAAAGCAACAAAGACTTTTTTTCCGGTTTTATAAAAAGCATATATTTGTTTTTTATTTATCTTATAGATAAATACGTAAAAGAATATAGACAATGAGGAAGTATTTAAAAAATAAAAATTAGTTCTTGAAATCATACTAGATGTCACTCGCGATTTTCGGATTTTGTTTATGATATTCATACAAATTTTGTTTCTGACGCAATAAAAGTAAATTGAGTATCGAAAATTAATAAATATGACATCGTTTTGTGTTTCTTATAATATCTAACTTTCAAACTAATTTTAATTTATTTTAATCGTAAGTTTAAGTTGTTTATTATGTTACGTGTAAAGGAACAATGTTTGGTTGATACGTCAACATTAGTGATGAGCCAACTTATTGGTTGCTCATAATTTTCATTCGAATTCAGTTTTGGAATGAAGAAAAAAATGATGATGAAGATGAAGTGTCATTATGCATCAACAAAACGAATGATATTAATATAAATATCAAAATCAATTCAGTCAAGCCTGTTACATAGTACTTGTGAAAGTCGAAAACTTTACCAATGGTTCGCAAAACTAAGGCGGGAGATCTCGTACTGACAAGAATCGGTAAGAAACTCAGCAAGGGCTGGTTTTTTAATTTCAACTATACTCTATTTGAGGGAACGTAACCACATTACGCACACGATACCACCGCAGAGATTTTCAACTTAACACATGGCTCGATGTCCATCGTCGACATGCAAGATCAGTAGCAATAGAATAATAACTGTATGAGTCTTTGTGATTTTAAAATTTTATAACTTTAAATTTTTAACTGTTAAACTTTGCTGTTCGTTTAGAACAGACGTTTCTTGTTGATTGCTGAATGTTTATTTAGATGAGTTAATTATGATTATAAGACTTAATAACTGATCATAGTTTTTTAAAGTCTTAATTTCGAAAGCACAAGTTATTTGCACATTACACTTTGCACAAACGTCATTTTAGCCAGCAGTCATGTTATTTTGTACGAATACATAGTATATTTGATACACGGGTAGTATATAGATAATAAACGGATTTTTTATTATAATTATCGTTTTCATGACTTTTGTTGCTGTACACAATATAAAATTATTATTGAGACTTGATGAAGTTTTGTTGTTATAAGTTCAACAAACAACTTATAGCAATAAAATTAATTTACCTAGTTGTTATTATTTTCAGAACTTTTGTTAAATATTGTAATGAAAATTCCTAGACCTACTATGGTATAAGTACCTATTTTATTTATAAAAACTATTTGGCAGTAATATTATTGTATACCGTAGCTAAATGCCACTTTTAATTATATCATAGCATTAATTCAATTGATTTCAGTAAATTTAAAAAACCTCTGTGCTCACTTCCATTATGTTAGTTTCCATTTTTCTCTATACAAACAAAAAATATTTTTATTCAAAGATTACTTTGTATTATTCGAGTTGCTTTTGCGTAACTCGAATTACTAGTTAAATTTCAACACGATATTAATCCGAGTTATCAGATCCATGACAACACTGACAATTCTATTCTCTTTGGTTTAACGTCATGAATTGACGTTTAGATCCAACAATTTGTGCTGCCATCTAGTGACATAAATTTTTGTAGTTTCTTTATTTTTTTTAAATACTTCCTCATTGGTTACGCTAACTATTAATCAAAAAACATATTTTTTTGATATTTAACCATTTGTCAAAGATTTTAACAAATGGTTGAGTTAACCACGGACTAAAAAACTGGCCTTAGTTTTCGTTTCCGACTTTAGTTTTTTGATGATCAGTTGATAGCAGTTTTATAAAACTAGGACTATTTGACATGTGAAATTAAAAAAAACTTAGGTTATTGAGAATAAGCAGTAGAAATTTTCTACTTTTTTCAAATCAGAAACCGGCTGTTATTCTGTAAAGCTTTTTAAGCATTTTAACTGCCTTGTTTATAGATTGTCTGGTAGAATTTGCATGAAAGGAGTCTTATAAATCACAAACTAGTTTATTTCGTTTTTAGAAATGAAGAAGTCAATGACCGATTAAAAACTTTTCCTTAGTACGTCCCAAAAACAGCTGACTCAGGGTTGAAAACACTCATTTTTTTTTTCAAAAACTTTATATTTAATATCTCCGAAACTATTGGACCTAGACTTACAATTTTTTTTTACATCATATTAAAGACAAATAGTACTCTCCAGGAACCTCGGGAGTGTCGGTCGTTCCGTTCCACCGAGTATACTCTACGTTTCATTGTCCTAGTGCAACTCTTACCCAATTTTAAGGACCCGCAGTTGGTGTGGCGCTTTCGATCATATTGTTGATCGAAGTGTGGTGCTTATATATCTACGCTAGGGAAAGTTTAATAAGCATTCAGGGGAATGCCTTATTAAACTACCCAATTTCTAGGAAATTCTATAAAATCGTAACTCAAAAAGTGAAACATCAACAATATGTTTTTTGAGGTCGGTGCCAATTATTTATCAAAAAATATCTTGTAGGATATGAGAATAAATAGATTATCATACATTTTCTGATAGTGCTGTTTTACTTCTTATATATTAACTAGTGTAAGCCTATCATTAATATAGTTATACTTATTACTTTGATTAATAGAGAAATACTTGTAAAATGACGATGACTGTAATTAATAAGCGATGTATTGACTTGAGAATATAATTGTACGAAATATTACAAGGTATTAAAACACGTAATTTCCATGATCGCACATATTCATGTATTTGTATTCGTAAACAGTACAGATTATTATTACTT
Organism: Diatraea saccharalis; assembly: GCA_918026875.4. Taxonomy (NCBI): domain Eukaryota; kingdom Metazoa; phylum Arthropoda; class Insecta; order Lepidoptera; family Crambidae; genus Diatraea; species Diatraea saccharalis. Next base: position 5,483,160 of record OU893341.1, on the reverse strand, counting down.
ATTGTATTTTATTAATATTGTTACAAATAAAGGATTAATATTGATCACTGCGTATTAAAAGTATGATATTGATTTAAGTATACAATGTTACAAAAGGGTACTAATTATAAAAAGTAACTTCTAATGTCGTTCAACTATATGTTTATGTATTTCAAAAGGGTAATTATGATTAAACAAACTCAATTTAATAATTTACAAACCTAAATATAAGGAACTCAAAAATTAGAACATTGATTGTATTGAAAACGACATCTTGCGAATAAAACCATGACAGTATTGTTTATTTATTGTTGGCAATAGAATAAAAGATGGCAGAAATGTAACGCCAATTAACGGTGAGTCAGTGTGAAATAAAGTATTTATCAAGTAATATTGGTTTAAATCAATGCATCGTCCCAAGTTCTGATGTCGGCCAATACTAGCTTATGCCCGCGAATTCGTCTGCTTGAACTTCATGAAATTGTGAACCGATGACTGAAAATTCACAGAATATCTTTTACACAACATTGATTGTTTTTAGTTCAAGGCCCCATATTAAAAAACCCGTAGCATACGCGAAAAATCTATCCGTGGGAAAAAAAAACAGCCCTTTCATATCTTTCGGAGCTTTCTCAATATGCTGAAAATTCTTAGGCTTGTAAATTATCGTCAAGTTGGACTCTCTTATTGGTTATCAGTCTAAATATTTGCATACGAAACCAGAGCTATGAAATCTACCAAAAATCTGAAGGTACTAAAACTAAGACGTTTAGATACCAAAACATACCAAATATCTGAAGCTACTAAAACTAAGACGTTTGTCTTAGTTTTTTCGTTTTTCACTTTATTACTCATTCAACTCCCGCCGAGAAAGTACAAAAAAATGCTCCGCAAAAACGAAGAAAAATAGTGGATAAAATACGATTCTCTTTCACAAATACACATAATACGAAAGAATATTAAGTTTCACACTTAAGTCATTAACATTTTTGGCAATAAATACAAAATTAAGGCTAGTTTGTAAAATAAAAATATTTAATTTTCACAAATAAAATTTCGACATTTTGTCGTCAGTGTTGCCACTGCTATTCACTTTCAATTATCCCAACTATATTTTATATTATTTTTCGTGGCAATAATTTATCTAAATACCTTTTCTAATGAGGAAGTATTTAAAAAATAAAAATTAGTTCTTGAAATCATACTAGATGTCACTCGCGAGTTTTGGATTTTGTTTATGATATTCATTCAAATTTTATTTCTGACGTAATAAATGTAAATTGAGTATTTTCGATTAAAAAATATGACATCGTTTTGTGTTTCTTATAATGTCTCACTTTCAAACTAATTTTAATTTATTTTAATTGTAAGTTTAAGTTGTTTATTATGTTACGTGTAAAGGTACGATGTTTGGTTGATACGTCAACATTAGTGATGAGCCAACTTATTGGTTGCTCGTAACTTTCGTCGAATTCAGGTTTGCAATGGAGAACAAAAATGATGATGAAGATGAAGTGTCATTATGCATCCACAAAACGAATGATATTAATATAAATATCAAAATCAATTCAATCTAGACTGTTACATAGTACTTGTGAAAGTCGAAAACTTTACCAATGGTTCGCAAAACTAAGGCGGGAGATCTCTTACTGACAAGAAACTCAGCAAGGGCTGCTTTTTTAATTTCAACTAAACAACTCAACTATACTATATTTGAGGGATCGTAACTACCTAACGCACACGATACCACCGCAGGGATTTTAAGAGACCATAACAACTCTAGGTACTTAGTAAATAATATATTTCAATAAAACGGATTTCTAGAGTAGGTAGGAGTGTAGGAATTCAAATTATTATTAACAATATTATTGTAAGAACCAAAAAGAACAAAAAGAATTAACTTAACACATGGCTCGACGTCCGCCGTCGACATGCAAGATCAGTAGCAATATAATAACTGTACGTGTCTTTGACATTTGAAATTTAAAGTTACAACCTTGCTGTTCGTTTAGAGCAGACGTTTCTTGTTAATTGCTGAATGTTTATTAATATGATTTAATTATGAATATAAGATTTAATAACTGATAATAGTTTTATAAAGTCTTAATTTCGAAAGCACAAGTTATTTGCACGTTACACTTTGCACAAACGTCATTTTAGCCAGCAGTTATGTTATTTTGTACGAATATATAGTATATTTGATACATATCGGGTAAGTTTATAGATAATAAACGTATTTTTTTTATATTATTGTTTTTATGACTTTTGTTGCTGATAAATAAACCCTATTCATTCATTCACCATACATAATATAAAAAAAATATTGAGAATTGATGTAATTTTGTTGTTGTAAGTTCAACAAACAACTAATAGCAATAAAACTAACTTACCTAGTTGTTATTTTTTCAGAACTTTTGTTAAATATTAAAATGAAAATTCCTAGACCAACTATGACATAAGTACCTATTTTATTTATAAAACGTAATATTATTGTATACCGTAGTTAGATGCCACTTTTAATTATATCACAGCATTCAATTGATTTCCATAAATTTAAAAAGCCTCTGTGCTCACTTCCATTATGTTAGTTTCCATTTTCCTCTATACAAATAAAAAATAAATTTATTCAAAGATTACTTTGTATTAATCGAGTTGCGATTGCATAACTCGAACTAGTTAAATTTCAACTCGATATTAATCCAAGTTATCAGATCCATAACAACACTAACAAATCTATTCTCTTTGGTTTAACGTCATGAATTGACGTTTAGATCCAACAATTTGTGCTGCCATCTAGTAACATAATTTTTTGTAGTTTCATTATTTTTTTTAAATACTTCCTCATTAAATATATGGCTCAGCTTTAGTATAGGCAACTGCGCTAATTGTGTTGATAATTTTTTTATACACGCACACAGATGCTTAAGTGGTTTAATTTTTTAGAGGTAGTTTAATTTTTTCAAAGCGTGGAATTCGTTAGTTGTCGAGATACAACTTTTGGAAATACGTAAAATTGAACCTTTGATGTTTTATGGACTTTGACAAATGTTTTTTAAACACTGACTTTATCGAAAAACAAAGGGATTTATATGCACAGAGCCTACTTCCGTGATTGTTTTTATTTTTCAAAGCTTTTTCAAAGAAATTTTCAAACTTACAATATTTTACTAATTAATTTTATACATATATCTACAATACTCGTCCGTTCATTCATTCATCATTATTTTCGACAGCCGGAAATAGAATATCAATTTCCCATTTTTCCGTTCATTCTGTCGTTCGCACATATTCTGTCTTTATTTAATTTAAAGTTTAATCGTAGATATGAGCGGGGCGTAGCTACCGCCTTATCTGCCGTATCAATTATAAGGGGCCTCCTCCCCTCGCCCAGAGGGACGAGGGGAGGAGGCAACGTGCGTAAGCAAAAATTAATAAAAACTTCTCAAATTTCTTTTTATTTCAGAAATTACAAAAGTAAAAAAGAAACAAGTAAAGCATGTGGTTCTAAATTGGCAACACCATACATCGGTTTTGGCAGACTCCAGGATTTCTCCGTTTAAGTCATTTACTTCAGTAGGTATAGAAAAAATCTAATTTCTAGATTTCCTTCTTTATCCTTCATGTAGCCAAACACAGAACGATTAAAAACTACTTTACTGAACTTCATGTCTTATGAAAATGCATGACAATGAAGGTTAACTTCATTGTCATGCATTTTCATTTATCAACCGACTTCAAAATCCAAAAGGAGGAGGCTAGTGGCTATATGTTCGACGGCGAACTTTTTTAAGTTGCTATTGAGACGAGTGTTATTTATCTTTTTTTTTAAGTTTGAAGTTGGTTTTTTTTTTAGAGAGAAAATTTTAAAATTGATCTAACCGTTTCAGAATTTAGCCGGAACAAACAGACAGACAAAAAATGTAAAAAAGAATATTTTGGTATAGGTATGTGCCGTGTATACTTAAATGTGCATTTAGTAAGAAACGGTTAATTTGTATTTGTTGAAAAAACTGTAAGATCCGTTCATTCATTCATCGGGAGTTCACCGACCAAAGAATAAAGTTACCTACTTGTTCGTCGGAGTATTCCAGAGCTGCCATAGTAAGTAATAGAATATCTACTAATAATATTCACACTTGCGATCCGCTATGGATTGTTGAGCCATCGAAGTAAAGTAAGTAGATACTATACTAACGTTTTAAACGATTCCTATTGGTAACGTTTTAAGAAATAATCGATGGTTAATTGACGATTAGGAAATCATAATCGATACAAACTGAGTATGTGAAAAATCGATTAATGGTAATCGATTCCGCACACCATTAATGTCAGTGTTCTCCGACTCTTTTCTTTTCAGCTTTCGTTTAGGGAAGGTGCGAAACCGCTAAGATGTCGTGAGTAATCTTTCTGAATAATTGTAATCGTTAAATAATCTAAATTTTTATAAGCTTCTTTATTTACTTACATATATGATAATAATAAGATTATAGATATTTTTGTTTTATGTGTACTGATCCCATCTTCATAACCTGTAATTCTTTTTAGGTCTAAGGTGTCGCGTGACACGCTCTACGAGTGCGTTAATGCCGTCCTAGAGAAATCAAAGGAGAAGAAACGTAATTTCTTGGAAACTGTCGAGTTACAAATCGGTCTCAAGAATTATGACCCTCAAAAGGACAAGCGTTTCTCCGGCACCGTCAAGTATGTTTACCTGGAAAGAGATTTATTTGTAGAAATATGAATCGTTTATAATCTTCTACAAACTTTTCTCTGGACAGGGAGTCGGTTTACACCGACGGGACTTTACCCAAAGTCTTTAAATAACGGGAAGGTATGCTTCGGCTTACCGCTATATATCGGAACCATGTGGTAAGAGCCCTTCAGCCACTACAGGTGCCAATAACGTGTCTTATCAATTCATGATGTTATTGTAAAGCATGTATTATCTGATCCATGTGAAGTCAAATAAAAATTACTGATTTTGTTTATATACCATTGGTTCATTCTTGACAAACTTTCAACATTCATCAAGTTTTCATTTGTTTTACTAGGCTTAAGTACATTCCAAGGCCGAAGATGCAGGTGTGTGTACTTGGAGACCAGCAGCATTGTGATGAAGCTAAGCAGTTGAGTGTGCCTTGTATGGATGCCGAAGCATTGAAAAAACTTAATAAAAACAAAAAACTTGTCAAGAAATTGGCTAAAAAGTGAGTAAAACTTGTTTTAATATTATTTATGGATCAAATTAATTTAAGAAAGGTATATTGTTAAAATTTTTTTAGTATGTAACATAATTTAATAAAAAGAAATTAGCTAAATAAGTAAAACTTGTTTTATAATATTATAAATGGATAAAATTCATTTAAGAAAAGTATGTTGTTAATATTCTTTTAGTATGTAACATAATTTAATAAATAAATTTCAGTAAATTAACTTTATGTTTTTTAGGTATGATGCCTTTCTTGCATCTGAATCGCTCATCAAACAGATCCCACGTCTTCTTGGCCCTGGCCTGAATAAGGCTGGCAAATTTCCTGGCCTGCTTTCCCACCAGGAGTCTATGACCATGAAGATTGATGAAGTCAAAGCTACTATTAAGTTCCAGATGAAAAAGGTAAATGGTATTTTTTTGTTAAAAAAATCCTGTTTTAAATGCTTGATAAGTACCTTTGCAATCTAAGTTATAAAAATGGATTCTGTAGGTATCAGACACTGACAGCACGTCTTTTCCAGGTACTTTGTCTCTCTGTGGCTGTAGGACATGTAGACATGACACCTGATGAACTCGCACAAAATGTCCATTTGTCAATCAACTTCCTAGTTTCCTTGCTGAAGAAGCACTGGCAAAATGTGCGGTCCCTACATATGAAGTCTACGATGGGCCCACCTCAGAGACTGTACTAAAATGACTATTATACTTGACTTCAACATAAAAGTGTTTTTCATTTTGTATCTTTTTACACAAACATGCTATTATGATAAATAATTCACGCATAATTTGTTTGAAGTCATGCTTAAGTAATTACTTTAAGATGGTAATTAATGGATTTTTAATTAGTCTAGAGGATTTCTTCTTATCTTAAAAACTAAACTTCACAAAGCAAGGTTATGATTAAGCTGACATTTTACGTGAGAAAATGTTGATAACTAATAAGCAGATATATTTTAAAAATAAAAAAAACGAGTATTAGAAAGAAGTAAGAATTGTCATAATAGTTATTAATATGTATTATTTATTAGCTATTAAACGGTTGTTACTTCATTCATATTGTCATACTGAAAAATCTAGCTTTAGAAAGCTCTTGCACATTTTTATTACGATACGGATATCCGGTATCCGGCCGAAAACCGGACAGGGTGCCAATATCCGGCCGGATACCGGTTAGTAAAATAAACATAAATCTCATTATTTTACACAAGGAAAATTATACCACTTTACATACATTTATTATTAGCTTAATACTCAAAATTAACAAGTGGTGAATGAATACCAAACTTTACGAACGCCAGCAAATAAAACTTCCCGTTTTTGTAACATATTTCATTGCTGCTCCACTCCTACAAGTCATAGCGAGATGTTATATAATATAGTCTTCCTCGATAAGTGGACTATTCAACACAAAAACAATAATTCAATTCGTTCCAGTAATTTCAGAGATTGTAGGGTTCAATCAAACAAACTTATAGCCCAAGAGCTGGCAGTCATTTTGTAGGAGGTATTTGACTGATTTAAGACGCTTTCTTTTAATTTTTAATAACCAACTTGAAACACGCCTGCCATCTATTTCGCGCCAACAAAATCGCCTGTAAATTGTTTTTCAAGAGATTAAAATACATATTTTCATGTATATAAATTTCAACTGTTATCAATTTATCATATCAAACACCGGAAAAAATTACAATTTGCATAATTAATGTTGCGTTAACCCACCACCAACTACTTGGTAGGTCTATGATTACATGATTAGACTAGATAAAAGTACTATACTACTAATTTTCAGTTCATGTGGCTAAAGAGAGATTTTTTGCGTAAAAAATTACATTTCCTGGTACCCAAGACTGATGAAAACTTGGATATTAAAAGTTTTAAAAACTTGCATGAAATTCAAGCAACAAAATATAATCTACAAATTCAAAACCGAACCAAAAGATCGGGTTGAAATAAAAACATTAATAGCAGTTAATAACTATTTCTTTAATGTAAGCTTTAAATGGCGCTTTTAAAGCCACTATGCCAATAAAAGCTGGAGAATCAATTAATGGAGGTCTCTAATTATCTTATTCTGTAAAAATCGTGACAAAAGAGGGTTCGGTCGTATTCTTATATAGCTATTTCCAAAAATTTTGTATCTGAATAAAGAAGTGTATCATATAATTATTTCTACATGGGCAATTTTCTATTGACGTTTTTATTGCGTTATATAAAATTAGACAATATCACTTATACTTTTTGAGTCAGGATTAATCATCTCATCACTGCTATCTTCGGCTTCGTCGTCATCGGGCAACAATTCATCACCATCTTCAACAGATTCTTCACTTTCAATACTCTGTTGTGTAGCAATTATCTCACCATGAATATCCTTATTTTTAAGATTGCCCATCCAGAAAGCTTCTGAACAATTGTTAGCAGCTAATGCAGCTTTGACTTTATAAATTAGAGTTTCAAGAAGCTGCCTTATGTAGGGGACTTGACTCATCAAAACTGTATTGTTTTTGAGTCTTGAATGACAGCATAATGACTGTAAAAATCTGGTTGATTGCTGTAGAATTTTCAATATCTCTAAAACTTCTTCAGTTTCGTTCTTCAGTTGTAATTCTAGTATGGGTATACCTTGGGATAAAAAAAGTTTGAGAACAGGAACAGATTTTTTGAAAAATGCGGCTAGATTATTTCTATTTTCTAAAGTTTTCGCTATATCAGACATATTCTTCAAGATGATAGCTACATCTTTCCACAACCCCAAATGTTCAGTATTAGTCAATCCTTTATTAAGCCGTGTTTTTGTAGATTCGTACAAAGCTGTGCCTAGATTTCTGTATAGTATCGGGAAATTGCCCTTGTTGATACATTTAAATGATGAAAGGCTATCTTTTAGGCTCTTTAAAGTTTTAATTTCATGAGTTAATTGTAATGTTAGATTCTTCAGCGTTAATATTTCGTTATTAATGAAAAATACGTTAGATAATTTGTCTATGCTGTGACTGAAGAATAATCCTTTTTCTGGGATTCCATCGGGAGTTTTCCATTGTTGCGATAAGAAGTTGTGAGACATAGTTTTTAAAATTTTTAAGATGGTCTTGTCATCACAAAACCACTGAATGGTTTGTAATAACTCAATTAATGATACCGCCGTCGATAGCTGTAAACAATACTTTTCATGTTTTTGAAAATATTTAGCAGTTAATATAATTAAATCTTTCAGAGACACTATTTTAGAAGTGCTCTCCGAGAATACGATTGTTCTCAAAGAGCTTTTTAATAAAGCATTCTGATGGTTCCTAAATCCAATCCATTTGTAGAATATTTTAAACATATTGTAAATGGTTTCTAGACAACGCAGATGGTTGACAATTTCTGTTGTTAAGATGAAACTACTATCATTCTGTGTGTTGGGAAAAGCATGTTTGTCCAAAAACGTACAAATGAATGTTAAATGCTTCATAATTTTCGGAAGCATCTTGTTGACAAGTTTCGCAGATTCTTCTGCTTTTTTTTTATCATAAATAATGTCTTCCTCCTTAGAAAAAAATGTTTTTCTATGAATCTTAGAAATAAATGTGTTATCTAATTTAACATTGATACACTTTAATAAAAAATTTAAATTTTTAGCTCCAAAACTGTGTTGATCACCTGTTAAGTTTATATCGTTATTGAGTAGATGAAATATGTTTAAAGTTAGTTGCCTAAAAGGTAAAGAGTTGGCCCTATCAAATTTATTTTTTAGTGAATTATTGCTTTGTGTTGGTTGTGATTTTGCTGTTTCTGGTATTATAGTGTCGTCTTGAGCTTGCTTCTTCTGCATTTTGTTTTTGTTATTTTGAGCTCTAGTAAATTTCTTCTCAACTACTCCACCCGTATATTTACTTATGTTAAAAAAGCAAGCAGGTGGCTTGTAAGCTATACTACATTTCATAAGAACTTCTTCAATAACTGCCTCTAATTCTTCAACTTGAAGAAGTCTTTGAAGCATCTTTGCCTTAAGTGCTTCATCATCCTGACTTGCAAAGGCATTTAGTAGTTCTCTAAACCAATTGACACAATGAATTAGACAGTCTAATACATTTAAAATAGCAGTACTATCCATATCTTCAACTAAGTCAATATCAAATTGAGGCATAATGACAGCACATCCTAATAAGGCATCAATGGTAGATAATGTACCATCATGTTGTCTATTATGTAATGTTTGTACCAGTTGGAATAATGGTGATAAGATAGCAATATTGACAGTAGTTTTTGGCTGTAATGTTAGACCACCAATGTTTATAGCAATTGTTTCATCCATTTCACTATCTTCATTGAGACAATACTGCATTGTAAGTTTTAACTCTCCAGTTTTTTCATGTTCCACAGCATCTACAATGAAATTTTGTTGCAAATCATTGGTCACGGCATCAGTCAACCATGATAAAAAAAACTTATTTATATAAGGTGAAGTGGCAATTATGTCAGATAATTCATCATAGAAAAGGGCAATCATATCGGGATATTGCCTAGTACTTCGACTGATCAGTTCTATAATTTGAGCTGCTTCACGGAGATCACCTTCAGATAAAAATGTTACAGAACTATAACTAATATCATCAGGCAATTCTGCAGTTTGTTCATCATCAATTTGCTTTCTCATTAAATATTTGACTGCATACAGTCCTGCTAAAATACCCTGAATTTTAATTTTGGGGATAGAACTGCCTAATTCTTTTCTTATTATCATATAAATATCATCTCTTATTACTGAATTTTCGTAACTGTATGCAAGTGCACAAAGTAAATTCATTACTGATTTGATATCATTCAGAGACATATTGTCCATTCTATCTAATAGTGTCAACATTTGAACACTTTGTGTTTTTAATGAATCCATGTCACTAGCTGCAACATTATTCAATATGAGTAAAATATTTGTTACAGCTTGTTGACAATCTAACCCTAACTGAAGTATTTCTGCAAGAATAGTTTGACAGCAATCACATAAGTGCGAGAACATTAGCATATACATTTTGGAAGCAAATCCTTCTATAATAGGATCACCTTTTATTTTCAATAAAAAATTGCCAAGACTTATTAAATCCTTTAAATAATCTCTGTATATGAATTTAAACTTTTCAAATGACTCTTCTAATAAATCTTCTTTTAAGATATTTAATTTTATTTGTTTTTTTATCAAGTTTTCAATCTGTTTTTGCTTTTCTTCTGATAGAGAATATAAAATTAAAAATATCACAAAATCAATTGGTTTATGATCAGCATCATTTTTGCATAAGGTTGTTACTTTTAACCAAGAATTTGAAATAACTTTTGAAGATAGCATAGAATTCCTAATTGCTGTGGCAGTGAGGACTTGGCTTGTTGCAATTTCTTGTTGTGTTGCAATTGATTTTGGCCAGCCAAGAGCATTCCTGAGTCCTTGCACAGCTTCAAAATAGGCAGTGTCATTCATTCTTCCAGGCATAAGAAGGAATTTGATAAAATTAGGAAAGTATACACATTTCGGGAAAGTTATCAGAATATTCAAAGTTCTTTTTTGGAGGTGTCCATATTGGTCATCTGACAAACACAAATAAGACAAACAATCTAAAATTGCTGGTGTGAGATCATGATCTTCATTTAGTATTCGACTCATTTCAGTAGCAACAGTATTATGTTCCTGATCCCCAATTATATCTGGTATAGCAGTAATAATTTCTAGGCGAACCATTTTTTCTGTAGTAATATCTAACAAGTTAATTAAATGAGTAGCAATTTTGTCTGTGCTAGCTATGTTGTCTAATGATGAAAAACACTTAAGTATCATTTGTATCCATGGTCCACATTTTGACTCTGCAGCAAAATCAATAGCTTTTTCAAAAATATAATCAGTTAATTTATTCTGTAAAACTGGTATGCTCAGCAGTATTTTGAACACACTGTCATTAATAATGTGTTCTGGACGATCATCAGTAAGCCTTGCAATGTTAGGGTATAAGTAATGTTTAAATAAATGTATGTTCTGGCAATCTTTTTCCAAATTTGCAAAAAACTCTGACACATTTCTAGGGTAGTCAAAGTGTTTCTGAAGATTTTTTTTTATATTACGCACTACATGTACAGTTTCATGAGATATAATAGATTTATTTGGAGGCGAACTTAAAGTTAAACCACTTTCTTCAAGAATTTTATAAAAATAAGAGTTTTGTTGGCTCGTCTTTATCTTCTTAGTTGGACTACTATCTTCATTCAAAATTCGAGATGCTGGTCTTTTTGTGCTCATTTTTAAGTATTACACTTAGGTCATCACAATATGAAAGCAACACAATAGTTGTTCTTCTTTCTTGCTTGGTTTATTTTTATATTACCTCAATGTAAAAACATACCTAGCTAAAAATAACTATAAAGTTCGTTATTAGGTATGTGAATAATAAGCACTTGGTTTTCATCACAAACTTTACTTTCAACTTCTTTTATTAATGACTTATCCGTGGCTTGTTAATGGCATTTCGCACAATGCTGCTAACGTCAAGTGAATAATTAATTTCTACATGTAAAATGAAAATACTTATATACGATTTATATTCTAGTTCGCGACCTTAAACTTTCGAACCAATTTATACACAGACTATATCAGGGGGTGGTAACTTCATACAAGTGTAAAATTATACCTACAGGGCAAAATTTTATGATGAAAGACCCAAATAATCTTTCATAATACCATATTTTTAACTAGCAACTAAGATTTAATAGTATGGCAATGAAATGAATCTGCAGTGTTGCCTCATGTTATGACTTTCACACATTTTAGTAGTCTCTGATAGTTGTCTTTTGCCAAAAAATTATATTTATCCAAGTTTTTAATATTCAGAAATACATTTTATTAAGTCAAGTAAATAATACAGTTGACTTTTATTTTTTTTGTTGCAATCGTTTTAATTTTATTAATTGGAAGGCATCATTGTTAAAATTAGTAGTAGTTATTTTTGTAACTGATTTGGTGTCGATAATGGCAATTTGTTTTGTTGTTGTTCCCACTTGTTTCATGCGATTCCATCACAATTACTTGTTTCCTGTATTTTCTTATCATTATAACGTCGAGATGAGCTTTTGTTCCTCCTTTTAATGTGCTTAGGAAGTGGATTTATAGTTATTTGTGAAATTTGAGATGTGACTCTTTTCTGTTGTTGTGGTTGTTGAAAATATGGCTGATAAAGAAAACAGAAAAAAATGTTTTAAGTGTGGACGTTCGCCAACCCAGCATAATGTAAAGCTCTTTCGTTTTCCGAAGCCGGCTAAAAGGAATCTTATACGGTACTTGCTTTAATCTTCTATTTATAGATTTCCAAACTAATGAATAGTACGTGAAGTTCCGCTACATTTTAACAAGAGAATATTCCCATTATGTAATGCTAGTGTTAATTATTTTATTAGCAGTAGAGTTAGAATTGACATAAATACTTGTGTTTAGTTGTAAAAAATATAACTTGAGTCAAAGAGCTTTAGTATTAGGTATGTCATACTAATCTGTATGAAAGAATTTTATGTTATTTCTGATAAAAGTGATGATGTAGGTGAAGGTGATTAAGATTGTTTATCGATTACGAACTATAAATTAAATTAGTTTGTTATAAAATTCTTAGGAAAATAAGGATAAAGGATATAACATTCTTAATTTCGTTGTATTTGTTTTCAGATGTGAATCGTGGGCTAAATATATTTTCCACAAAGGACGGAATTCATCAACAGAATTCCAAATGTAATTGTACACTGAATATAGAATGCTGTGTCAAATTAATTTTCTTGATAATTTAGTGCACACATTAAAATAATTCTGAAGGCTTGTAAATCAATGTTGAATTAAAGTTAAAAACCAAACAGTATGTTGAAAATTCACTTAATTTGTGTAATAAAGCGGTATGTTAAAATAATAATAAAAAAGAGTGTGTTATTATTATCTGCTTGTATTATATTCCCCTTTCGAAGTAGTCCCTATATATCACCTAGATTAACTACCAAATTACTAAAACCTGTGTTCCCTATGGATGTTTTTCGTTTGTGGAGTTTGTTTATGTTATGGATTTCGTATACGAAAAATATTCACAGAAAACATTGGTTTTAGTAATTTGGTAGTTAATATAAAACCCAAGTATAAAAGTAAGTATTTAAACTTCCCGCCATACTGCTTGTTTCGGGGGGCTGACTTTAGGTGGAGCTAGTTTCTATGGATAATATTTTTCTATGAAGTTGGCATTCTTCTCGTAGAGTATTATTGTTCTGTGGACTATATAGAAATTCAAAGTCAAACAAACATGGCTTTAGGAATGTAAATATATCGATTGACGTCCAAAATGACAATCTATATTGTAATCGAATAACAGCGCTATCGATATCAAAACCTAATATCGTATTACCCAAAGAGTACATTTGTATAATGTACGGTCGGCCAAGAAAGTGGTCTACCAGTTTTGACAACATTTCCCGTGTCTTTAAAGCATCGCTAAAGGCGAATCTTAGAATTGCATACAAACAATAAAAGAGATGCACAATGCTGACTTGTTGTCGTAGAGCACAAATGTTATTTTGACCTTTGCAGCCTATGCATTAGATAATAATTTGCAACAACAAATAGTCTTCACAATATTTCATAAATTTATAATCTAAGTAGGTCACTTCAAAGTGGAAACTATTTTGTTACGAAAACTCTTTTACTGAAAAAGAATATATCACTTGACAATTCATGTCAAATATTTTTTCGGCATTTTCCGTAGGTATTTTCCTAATTAATTTACACTACAATGCCCCGAAATTTATCCATTAACGAAAGAGCACAAATAATCGCATTACACAATGATGGTTTGAATATTAGTGAGATTTCTAGAGAATTAAATGTGTCGGTAAGTATTATTATGTCTGACGTGAGTTTAATGTAAAATCTCAGACCAAGTCCGAGTGTAAAAATTTTTTTTCATTTTTTCTGTTCATATTTTATTTTTGATTATAGAGACAAACTGTCCGTCTTTGGATAAGACGAGAAAGCGAGGAGGGGAATTTGAACGCTCGGAGTCGTAGCGGTCGTAGACCTGAAATATCAGATACTCAGCGAGTCTTCATGAGACGGAGTTATGAGGAATCTGGCTTTATACCAACGCGTTATTTTGCCGACATATTTGACGTGACTCTCCAAACCATTAGAAACCATTTACATTACATGGGCTTACATCACAGGCGTTATGCAAAGAAAATTTATATGACTCACGCTCATAGAATGGCCAAATTAAATTTCGCCATAGAATATTTGGATTTTGATTGGAGTAACACTGTTTTCTGTGACGAGAAAACTTTTAAATCCAGTCAACACGGGCGTCTACACCTTTGGCGATTCAATAAAACGCAATACACGCAAAATCATGTCGTGCCAAATAGAGAATCGGGTCATATCTCGGTAAATTTGTATGGATGGATGCCTGCTGATGGTGTTGGAGACTTGACCTTTTTGCCTCCACGAGCAACGGCATCAGATTATGTTGATGTTCTCCAAAATGCTATGTTGCCATCCGTCCGGAACGTTAATCCAGAAAATGAAATGCGTCAATTTAATTATTTACAGGATAACTGTCCCTTACATAAAGTAAGGGTAACACGTGCTTGGTTTGATGCACATCCGGAAATAAACTTGATACCATGGCCTGCAAAATCGCCAGATCTCAACCCTATTGAAAATATGTGGGGTCTTATGGTTCAGAAATGGTGTAACCGTAATGAACGAACAGCAGAAGCACTACAAGGGCACTGCAATGAGGTTTGGGAGGAAACACGTGGGTTTGATATCTGCTCAAGACTGGTGGGCTCGATGAGGGAACGTCTCCAAGCTGTTATAGAGGCAGATGGCGGCTACACAAGATTTTAAGAATTATAATTTTATAAAAGAATTGTATATATTTTTTAACAACCAAAGAATTAGCATTTTCTCTATCTCTTCTTGTTTTAGCCCTTGTCTCGCACTAAGCTATGGGTCGGCGCAATATGTTTTTCGTCGCTATTCATTTCTGTTATCCGTTATCTCAGTATATTCAGACCTATAACACGCATAGCTTCTTACGCATAGCATTTCACTACCTACTGATTTTTTTTATTTGTATTAAAATATTTTTAATCTACATTCTAATGTAGGATATTTGTAGACTATAAGACTTTATTTACGATATTCTAACTCTAAAGTATTTAAACATACAAACAGACAGACAGAAAAAAAAATTTTTGGCTTCTATTAGTCTTATGAAGGCCGTCCATATATTATTTTTCCAAAATATCTTACAAATGTAACCTTGATACATTTTTATTATATGTATAGATAATTACTGTCAAAGGTTACGTCAAAATGATGAAGATAGCAATAATGACGTGTACTTGACGTGTCAAAAAATTAATGCTACGGAAAATCAACCTTGTTGTTAGTTGACGTAACACGCGAAATTCAACTTTAGGGTGGTAGACCACTTTCTTGGCCGACTGTACCTATTACCTATCATATGAAATAAAAAGAGTATATCAGTTGTCTAAATTTTAAAATTCTATGGCAAATTCACCATCACCATTGTTTGGCATTATTAAATAACCCTTTTTTTAACTTAGAAACTTATAGCAGTAATTTGTACTTAATTTCATTGTAATACCAATCCAAACTACTCAAAATGGCCTTTTGACCGCCCTTTTTAAAAGAAGCATGCATAGCATGACAAAGACGAGAAACGTTTTGTCTACACCAAACATCACTCTCTAGAAAGAAATATCGTATGAACGTATCCGAGAAGTGACATTTGGGTGCAGACAAAAGCTATCTAGCTCGTCATGCTACGTATAAAAGAACCCCCATTATACGAAGTAGGAACAGAAGTAGATCGTCTCAATTACTGTCCGACTAAGGTAACCTTGATCAAAATTAATTCCATACTGGAGAGACAAAAAACATATTTTACATGTACCTTTATCTACGGAGATGTGAAGTTATTCAATTTGATGTCTTTTTAATGAAATTCAGACGTGACTACATATAAAAGGAATGAGGAAGTATTTAAAAAACAGCATTAGTTCCCTAAATCAAACTAGATGTCGCTACGGTACGTTCTTGATTTCTCCATAACAAACTTTCCAGTTTTCTTTCATGTATAAAAGGAAAATAGTTTTTAAAACTCAATAAACAACTCTTTTTCTATTTTACTTTTTCGTAATTGTATTGATATCTAAGATTCGAACTTTGCAAATTTTAGTTTTTTAATATGTCAATTAAAAGGAACGGAAATGACTGTCTTTGGTCCATTGATTTCCTGCAAAAATTAACTTTTGCAAGAGTCGCCATTTAATGGAAGTGTTTTTTTAGTGCTTTCTTTTTTTGAATACTTCCTCATTCGCATTTGAGATTGTTTAACTTCAAAAATTTTCGTCATGAAGAGTTTTATAATTTTTAATTAATATTGCAAAATGGGTAAGCCTATTAAAACAATATCAGTTTCATAAAAAAAATAATTTTATAACTGACACTACAGGCACAAAAGTGATTGATCGTCGTTTCGTTTTTAAAATAAAAATGATTTTAAATGAATCTTTAAGCAGTGATGTTACAGGACAGGACATGGGAAAGATATTTTAAATTAATTTCAAAGATTCAAAAATGTAGTAATTATAAATTTTAAAGTAATATTTTTGGGTTTAGTCTGTAAATTAAAGAGTAAGTTTCTATCATAATAAAATATTTGCGTTCGTCTTGCACCTATGGTACACATATTTTTTAAATGTATTAATAAAATTTACCGTAATATTTTTTTATTTTTGTTTCTTGTATAAATAATGCAAATATTGTGATGTAACCTTTCATAATACTCTTCTTCTTCTTCTTTTTTAATTAATAGCTTATCTGCGCATTTCGCACAATTCTGCCAATGTCAAGTAAATAAATTAATAATAAAATAAAATGAAAATGAAATGAATGAAAGATGTGTGATTGTCGACTATAAAAAACGCGAGGACGATGTCTTCGTAATACTCTAAATACCGTAATTTTGATATGCGGCAACACTCCGACACCGTACGCTTTGACCCCGAGCGGGTGAAGAACAATAATAACGGATGTATCAAAGCGGAATTTAATTTTCCGATGAAACACCTGGGCGTCAAAGGTCATATTGGAGTTGGTGGACGGGGCTCCAACCACTATCGTGTGAACGGACTTTAAACGTTTCCGATCTATACCTAGCTAAATCATCGAACTTGTGAATCGATTCGAATAAATTCCTACTTGTGGTGTGCGGGCCATGTCTATAACCCGCATATTTATTGACAAATCAATATACAAAAATAAAAGAAAATGGACGATATTAAGTAGTTCGGTGCAGACTGACCTCTACTGGCAGCACCCGTTGACGAGTTTGAAGCACGAGCGAGCGAAACGATATGGAAACGATGGTGAACTATATTTGAGGGAACGTAACGACCCGTCGCACCCGACACCACCGCAGAGATTTTTAAGAAAGCATAACATGACATAAAGACAATACTTCATAAATAATATATTCAATAAAACTGATTTCTAGAGTAGAGTGTGTGAGTGAGTTGGAAGTCAATCTATTATTGACAATATTATTATAAGAATATATAAGAATAAAATAGCCTTACGAATTAACACCTGGCTCACCGTCCGCCGTCGACATGCAAGTTAAGTAGCGATAATAACTGTAAGTACTATAATAACTGTACGTGATTTTGAAATTGAAAGTTATAACCTTGCTGTACGTTTCGATCGGACATTTCTTGTTGATGATTGATTTTTTATTAATATAATTCAATTATGAATATATGATTTAATAACTGATCATAGTTTTTTTAATTCTTAATTTTGAAAGGACTACTTATTTGCACATTATACATTGCACAAACGTCATTCTAGCCAAAAATCATGTTATTTTGTACGAATACCTAGTATATTTGATACATATCCGGTAAGTATATAGATAACAAACATATCCGGTAAAGTGCCCTGTAAACGATCAAACTGCTTGTCAATCTTTACGTGCTTGACAAACTTTTTGATAGTGTGCAGCTACGCTTGATGCGCTTGTCAAACAATCTACGTGTTTGACGTGTTTGATGAAAATCTAGATTGAAGTCGTGCTTGACAAACAAGTTTGTACGTGAACGGTGGTGTTTGTCAAGCAGGATGTCAGTCGATGTGTTGCATCTTGGTAAGTTCGCCAAATACAAAAATACAATGGAAAGTGACGATATTATTACGGATAAAGAATTTACCTTGCATTTCATATCTATTTATCGTGATATGCTGAATCTATGGAAAGTAAAATCTAAAGATTATATGGACAAGAACAAGAGAAGCATAGCATTAAAAAAAATTACTAATTTACTGAAAATGTATCGCCGGAACATTACGGATGAAAAGAAGAAAAAGATTAATATTCTACGTATACATGTTTTAAGCGCGAAAATAACAAAGTAAACCGAAACTAAACAAATTTGTTTGATCTTTGGCTTGATCGTATGCGCTGTACGTAAAGTTTGACAAGCAAATTTGTCAAGCAAGTTTGATCGTTTACAGGGGGCTTTATACAACATATCCGGTAAAAATAGAGACTTGATATAGTTGACATAGATATGGTTGCTGTAAGATCAACAAACAACGTAAACAAATATGGCGACATGACAGTTTTAGTGATGGGATATATTATTATGAATTTGATTAATTAAACTATCTCATTGATGTCATTCAGTGACTGACTTTTTCCATAAAACTTGTCTTAAATGAATATAACTATTCTCAGAGTAGTATAATATATAATAAATATTAAAAAATTCTTATTATATCATAACAACTGAACAAGTTTACTTAATTAAATACTTCATCTTATATATATAAAAAAATGTGTCACGATGTATGTTGCCAATAAACTCCAAAACTACTGAACCGATTTCTATCAAATTTCACATGTAGCCGTATTTTGGTCTAACTAACTGGATAGGATAGTTATCATCTCAATTATTCGCTTATGTCGTGAATGTAAACAAATAAAATGTTCTAATTAATTGTTTCTTAAGCAAGTGTTTATTTACTGTTTAGTTTTATGAAGTTCTTATAGATGGCGGTGTACGTTGATTCATAGATAAAATTCTTCAATATCGTTTGACATCTAGGTTGCAATAAATGGCGCTGTATTCTAGATGGCGTTTATTCTAAAGTAATCTGCGGTAATACCCAATAGATGGCGCTGTGTTCTAGATGACGTTTATTCTAAAGTAATCTGCGGTAACGTTTCTTTCAAAGAATTTTGCGTAGATTACGTTTTCGATAAGTTTTGTGTAAACTTCAGAACTGTTTTTTTTTTCATCTTTATTTCAAATTGTATTGAAGTGAGTTAATATCTCTAAAGTTTCAAAGATAAAGTGCTGAAACATGTTGGACATTCGTTGGTATTTTGTTGTACTATCTTCGAACTTAAACATCAAGGTAATTTCATCATCAGCTCAAAAAACAACAGCGTTTTTGGAAAATATGATGCCCAAAGTAACTTTATCACGCGGTCGAAGTTCTGGGCAAAAGTTAGTATTAATTTAAAGCGAGAGTTTATGGGAAATAAATATTAAGCGACCCTCTGGTGAATATAGGGAAAACTGTGATTTTACTGCTTATTTTTCAAAATTGTCTTTAAACATGGTGTTTAAAGTGATAATCCAAGTTAACAAATCATTTTCGATTGCATTTCGTTGCTTGATCATTGCGAAAACTCCGCAAATAGTTCCGCTTAGTTGTTTGTATACATCATTCGCCAGTTTAATTGGAATAACGTATAGTTGTTATTATTTTCAGAAATTTTGTTAAATATTATAATTATAAATTTCTAAATCTACTATGGTATCAGTATTTTATTTATAAAAACTATTACTATTATTATCACGGTAATATTATTGTATACCGTAGCAAAATGCCACTTTTAATAATTTCACAGCATTAATTCTATTGATTACCATAGCTTTAAAACCATGGAGCTAATACAAAGAGGAGATGGCCTAATGAGATTTGCCTATATAAAATTGCGTGACATTTTGCGGGATGAGGGGAGCCTATGCCCCACCCACTTTTTTAATCTCCATCTACCGGTAAAGAGCAAAATTACTAGCTTCATTCCATATCGATGTTACTAATTAGTTCAGCTACTTCATACTAGATGTCGCAAGAGTAGAATACTCAGGGACGTACTCAAAATTTCCGTACCAAGGTGTGAATTTAATTAAAATATTTTTTTGAACACTATTTTGATTGACCTTTTTACCCGACTGCGTGTCACAAACGAGGGTAACGTTTTATCGCTCTATCGGCGCTATAGTGATGAAAAGAGCTAAGACACACAAATGACATTTAAAGCAATGAATAAAAATATTAAGACAGGGCTAAAAAAATAAAAAATATTTTAAAACAAATCTTTATTGGTTTTAATCAAAATATCCATAATGATTTGTACTATTGTAAATCAAATAATTACGAAGATGACTTCTTTGGTTCGTTAGTACATCATACCTTCAATGAATGAACATAAGTCTATTTCGGTAATTCAATTACCTGCAAAAATAACTGTTTTGGTCAGTTGTTGTCGGTTTGTTGTCCTATCATTTTCTATGGTTGCAAAATGCTTAAAACGAATATCAATATATTTTTCAGCTATAGATTTCATCAGCAATATAATATGATTATCAGTAAGCGACTGGTCAAACATATGTATATTCGATTGTTTGAAATAATCTTGTCCAATAAGGGACTTTAAAGTATTCAGTACAATTTTATGTTTACGTAAATTAGAATTATTCCAAGATTGTGATTTGAAATAACGTATGTTGCATTCGGTTCGTAAACATATATTTATAATATCTTTAGATGGAAAAGTAAGACCACCTTTATTTTTAGTCTTTATCAAATAAAGATCGTCATCTTCGTAGTTATCAGCATATAATTGTTGAAGGCAGCTCTCACATTTGATCTTGGAATGTAAATAATTGACTACATATCCAGAAATATATGCAATTATTTGACGTTCTTCCAAAAAACTGAAAATTGTTTTTTAAATACAAATTGCATTGTAACGAACCGATATATCCAGTTTTAAAGAAGGTAAAGTTTCCTTCTTTAATTTTTTTAGACCTTTTTTTGACATGACAAAGTCTTCATCATTAAAATGGCAAGAACAAATTTTTGTATATTTGTTGGGTTCCAGTCTCGTCTATTAATTTTTGTCATCCATTGTTGTTTAAGATTATCATCCGATGGAAATCTGCAACATAATTTAAAATCAAATAACCTATAATAACTTTTTTGTGTACATACTAAAACATTTTATTTAAAGTAAGTTTTATTTTATTAATAACAAAATGACTGTTTCGTTAAGCAAAACTTTTTAAGTATTTCCAATTTATGTTATAAGACTTAGCGTTCCTCGGTAAAATTATAGGAATCTAATTACAACCCTGTCTTTTCTAACTTCTATGTTTATGTACCGTTGGCCGCCATCTAGTGTTAAATGGATTAATTATATTTGGCCGCCTACTTAAATTGTTCTGGAACTTTTAATAAATTACGTACACAATTACTTACACATGAAATGTAATGCCATCCATAGCATCAAATCGTCTATCCGAGTAGTTTTTACACGATAAAACGCAACACTTCATAGTTTTCTTCTTAGTAATACAAAACTACACTAAATATGCTAATGTCAATCACGGGGACCTCACAATACCAAGACGGACGAACGCTGGCAGCATACTAACCTAAGCCACGCCCACTTTGATGACGTCAGGACCTACTTGAGAATCACAGTGCACAGTTGCTTAGGCCATCTCCTCTTTGTATTAGCTCCATGTTTAAAACTTTCTCTATGCTCAATTTCATTATGTTAGTTTTCATTTTCCTTTATACAAATAAAAAAGAAATACAATCAAAGATTAGTTCGTATTATTCGAGTTGCGTTTGCGTCGCGCATTAATTGAATTTCAGCTCGATATCAGTCCGAGTTATCATGATTTAACTTCAAGAATTGACATTTAGATCCTTCAGTTTGTGTTGCCATCTAGTGACATATTTCTTTGTAGTTTCTTTATTTTTGTTATTTTGATAAAACATAACAAAATTGTGTGATTTTTGTTGGGATAATACTTAAGTAAAATAAAAAACAAAGAAATTATTGTAGAAATTGAAGGGGCATTGAAAAAAATGAAAGTTTAAGAAAAAAATACCCACAGTTTCACGATATGTCAAATGTAAATCGTCATTGTGAATACTGTATTAAAAATACCTTCTTATATAGATAAGTTGTCAGATAATATATCTGGGAATACTATAAAATGAAAGCGAAAAACTAGAAAGGCCGGCTGTGAGAATAGAGATGATGACTAATTTTTGTTTCTTTGTCCGTCAGGTAGAGTGTTAAAAAATATTAAACACGTATTTTTTTTTTTTTCGTAATCATAACATTGCGACTTTACATTGAGTTGAAATTTCGCATGACGTCACGTTAGAGTACGTTTTCTACTCAACTGTGACGTAGCGAGCCCCCTCTCCTCAACTTTAATGCCTGTTATCTAAGCTATTTCTTGTTAAACTGAAGTAAAAAAAATACGTATCTAATATTTTTCTATTATCTGACTGACGGACTAAATAGAATTGCATTTTTTTTACCCAGCCATCATCCATATTGCTTAATCGTACCGCATACGATGGGGGTGCGTGCATAAAACTCGCCGCACACTAAGTTTAAAACAATTCAGGAAAGAAATTCGATCTCACAAACATAGATCCATCAAAAATTGATTTTTTATCCTAATGTCGTACAAAAACCGTTCTATCTAAATTATTGGGGTAATATCGAATTATTACATGAAAGAAACTGTTAAATGATAACCATTAATGTTATGATGCCATTGTTTTCTAAGTAAATGAGTAATATTAAGTTGTATTCTGTATAGCCAATAACAATAAAGATTATTAATCGATCTTTTCATTTTTGAAACCGTTTTGGGGACAAAAAATTAACAATCGATTTCATAAATATCAATATTGATTAAAAAACTATTGGCAACACTGCTGATTTGTAATATTATACACTGTAGTCTTTGTAATTTAAAATTTGCTCCACTTTGCTCTGTATTTCTTTAAAATCTTATTTTCTTCTTTCTTCCTTGAATTTGTAAAAATAGAAAAGAATATGAACTTAAATGTGGCATCTTTTGGTAAATATATCTGGAACTCTCAGAGTCTCGCTGGATACGGGGTTAGTTTTGATAATTCTTTCTATTTTTGAAAAAAATACTAATTGGAAGTATTTAAAAGTTTTGGAATGAATACACGTACTGCCAAAATTGCATCAAATTGATGCTAATATTATGAATTGTAATTCTGAACTCATTTCAATATTTTTTTGTTGCTGTCCAGTATCAGCAGGTACGAAATAAATGGGCCAACTGGCTTATGATAAGAGATGTCAAGAGGCGCCGCATGAGTGCCGAGAACTTCCTTGAGAGGACTCGTATCAATGCTATGAGAAGAAATGATGTCCTACCAGTGGAGATCAGGGAACTAGCTGATAAAGACATAAATAAGTTTGAAATGAATGCAATCCCTCTAAGAATAAATAATAGATGTGCTGTGACATCAAGGTTAGTAATTTACATCTTATGTACCAGATATTCCTAAATCTTTTGACTTTTTGGAGATATCTTCCATTAGTGACATTGAATACATATGAGAAATCTATCTTTTCTTTTAGCACAAATATTACAATCAACATGAATCTTTGTACCATTTCCTTAGTGCTGTGCAAATCTATTAAAATATTACACCTATCTTATGTTATCTGACCATCATGCTAACAGCTCTGCTTTTATCTTTCTATTCAGAGCCTCCAGTTGATTATTTTTGTATCTCTAATTGGCTAAACATAAAAGTAATCCACTCTAAATCATAATCTATCTATCAGCCAGTGGCACAAACATCCATTATATTTGTCATTTGTTTAAAGTGACATTACCAATATAGAATTTGAAGTCCATTAGAGCTAAAAGGCACCATCAAACCTTAATGGATGTTTGTGCATCTGACTAAAGAATGTGTATTAATAGATGCCTAATATGATCTCAAAACTGTCCATTAGTATACATCTGTTTTATATGAATTAATAGGTAATATTCTTTGGTCGGGGAACTCCCGATGAATGAAGGACGGATCTTACAGTTTATTTTAACAAATACAAATTAATAGTTTTTTACTAAATGCACATGTAAGTATACACGGTATATACCTATACCGAAATAATATTTTTTCTATTTTTGTCTGTCTGTTCGTTCCGGCTAAACTCTGAAACGGTTACACCAGTTTTGATGGGACTTTCAGTGGCAGATAGCTTATTTTATAAGGAACGACCAAGGCTACTCTCCACGCGGACGAAATCGTGGGTACAGCTAGTTTAATTCTATAAATTTTGCATGCACAATGCTGTTATAGTAAATATTGTCTTAAAATTGATTTTAAACTACATTTCATTAAATTCGATGGCTTTAGAATACGGTGGAATTAATCTGAAATCATTAATAAACTTTTGGGGTAAAATATTAAATAATCGTTGACATGAATTGATTACGCGTAATCAAGGTCTATAACAATCGAATCGGCACATCATTAATATGAATTCCCGTCTTAACCCTTAAATCATGTGATGGACTAGGAAAAATTATAAAATCATCATTCTTGAGATAACCAACTTGTTGTAGTGCTGCCACTCCTGTAAACTGTCATGTTTATTATAAATTCATTGGTTTGTGACTTAACAGTTTTGGATTGATTACTTAACTGTCCATTAGAAGTCTTTTCGGAAATGAAATGAAAATATCATTATTCAAGTAAGCTTATTACAAGCACTTTTGAATTGTTCAAAAAATTTTGTTTCCCCTGGTAAGTTTCCTTCACAACAAGTGAAGGAAACTTACCAGCTCTTTATTCAAAGTCATTACTTTGAATAAAGAGCTGGTAAGTTTGCTGGTAAATGTCATTACATTTACACAAATCATGTCATTACCAAAATAATATCTATTATCACTATAATAAATACAACTTTCAAAGTCTGTCACAGGTTGTTCATAGAATTAGTTGTTATAGAACTAAGCGACGGCAATTAATTCCATGCATTACGATCCTTAAAATAATCAACTTTGTAATAGCCTTTACTCTTAATAATTTTAAATCCTGAATTTTCGAATTATTAACTAGAATATTTTATAAAAATAGTTTTGATTATAATTAATTTAGAAGTTGTTAATTTTGATCCATTTAAACATTTTTGTATGGCTTTGGAAGCACATCAATTTTTCTTGATATTATTAAATAATGATCGATTTAGATTGAGATTAAAAATCATTTTATGTTATTTTTCTTACAAACAAGAAAGTGATTTCAATATTTATTTATTTTGGGTAATTTCATAGAAACAATGAAATAAAAAACTTCTTATATAAACAAATGTGATATGAGCTCTCCAAATCCTCCAAACAATTTAACTGGACTATGCACCAAACACCCTGTATATCTCTGAAACGGCTCTAATGATTTTTATTAAATTTAGTATGCCTAGGGCAATAAATCTATAATAATTGCAGGGCTTCATTTAAAAAAAAAATACTAAGCCAAGCTTGATCATCCAGGTTCTTAGTATTATA
The DNA here is from genome assembly GCA_918026875.4 of Diatraea saccharalis. Lineage (NCBI taxonomy): Eukaryota > Metazoa > Arthropoda > Insecta > Lepidoptera > Crambidae > Diatraea > Diatraea saccharalis. Next base: position 5,457,230 of record OU893341.1, on the reverse strand, counting down.
ATTGTAAATGGATATTGAAATTTTTTTTAATAGCGTTTTATTATAATTAGGGCCGGTTTCACCAGTTGCTGATAAAGCCCCTGATAGTCTATTAGGAACTAATCTGCTAGATAAACTACAACTTTTGGTTTCACAGGTCTCGGTCATTATTAATTAACAAATACGAAAAGAATACACGAACAAAAGTTTAAAAACTGAAAAGCGTCTTAAGCACAAAATATCAACAAAGCAAGACAAATGACTTGCGTTTCGTTTCTGTAAACACGTAGCTAAATATACGAATATCGTATTATTTTCATTCTAGTATCATAAAATTATAATTCAAAGTATGTGAAAAAAGTTTACTTAAATAATATTAAACACAAAAAAAATATTAATTAAGTTTTAAAATGATTTTTGATTGACGATAATTTGGGTCGTAGTATCGAAACGCAAAAAAGCGACGTTGCAGTTTCGTCGACTAATAAGCGGCCGATAACTTATCTGCCAGATAAATTATCTAGCAGTTTAATGGTGAAACAGAAAAAAGTTAACAGCAACCTTTATCCAGTAGATCAGTAACCGGTGAAACTGGCCCTAAGACTCATACTATAATTATACATATTGTTACTATGATTAGCCTTATTGGAATATAGGTGAAATTCAATATTTTAGATTCTTTTAAATTGTATGAGTTTGTAAATACATACATTCAATAAGTGCTGGAGTGCAAGGCCGAAGTCAACAGCAAGTCAGATTATACAACTGTCAAATTTCTCCACTCTATTTTAAATGTGTGTACATTGCGTTACCATTTACTTGATCTGTCTCACCATGCTATCACCAACTTACAATGGGGCAATGCCTTTGAAATTGTTCAAAGTAGGTTATAGCCTTTGGTTAAATATTTGGTTTATTACTACCAAGATAAACCTTGCTAATAATTAAAACAATAAATTACAACTCCATTCTGTGGGTCTGTAGATTTAATGTTTTCATATGCAAATACATTATGATCATATTTATTTGAACTAAAAAGTTAAAATGTAACTTAAGTATTAAAAAATAAGAAAAGTAAAGTTGCCTTTGTGACTAACAGTGCTACTTATAAACAAGGTTTAGCGTTGGAGTAAATTTACGCTGAGACTGCTCTTTGTATTAGTCAGAATTCATATTATTAAACAGAGACTTAACAAAGGTTAACTTAGTACAAGGTTCTACGGGAGTAATATTTGCTCCTAGAAGGTAGTAGATTTGATTATTCTCTGTGTAATATGAATATGGACTAATACTAAAATTGCAATTTTAGCGTAAATTTACTCAGAGGTTAAACCTTGTTTATAAGTAGCATTATAAAAATATACATATTACTAATCCAGTCTCAGGTCTGGGTGATATGATACTTTCGTTGTTTTAATTTATAAAAAAATAACCTACTTTATTTGTTAAAATAAGCTACTTTATCTACATAATGTATGTAATCTTGTCCAATTTTATCAATTACTGATAAATTTACAAACTAACACCTCAAAAAAACTAGGAAGCATCAGTTCTGTTGTTTAGCAATTACATAAAACCCACATACACAAGATGCTGTGATATAATCATCTTTGCACTAACAACAAATGAAATATTAAATTCTTACCTTTCCAGACCTCGAGGAATAGTTAAGGAATGGAGATTGAGCCGTATTGTGTGGAGACATCTGGCAGACTACAATAAACTCTCAGGAGTACAAAGAGCTATGTGGGGTTAAATTTACTTTGAATAAGTCACATATGTACATTAAACAATAGGAATTTCATTACTTGTTTCATTACCTACCAATGTCCCATTTTTTGAACCTTAAATTCAGCATTGTTATTAAAGGTGTTAAATGGCTGCTATTTAGAAATAAGTGTGAACTCTAAGTAACACTAGACGTTATGGTTATGGAAATAAAATAACAAATTTACTTTAACTTTATATTATAAAGCGTTTACCTTATAAATAGATTTATTGGAATAGCTTTAACATAAAGCTTTTTAGTCAAAGAGACCTGCAACAAACAAAAATAAATTAGGATTCTGAATGAATACATAAACATCTAAATATTATATTATAAGTTTTGGTTCAGTTATTTTTTTTTCAATCATTAGGCATCTGTAGCTAATACATGTGCAATCAACATCACTACAATTTCTAACAGCCCCTGTTTAAGGGACAGTTCGATTCATATATGATCATCTACTGAAGAGGATCAAGGATAAAAATCAATATGAAAGTAATTTCTAAGCTTACCGAAGCCCATATCATCATCAGACTCCTCAGGTTCTTCCTCTTTCTTTTCCTCTTTAGCGGCTTCAGCTGCCGGAGCTGCAGCAGCGGCTACAGGCGCTGCTCCACCAGCAGGTGCTGAACCCACACCCGAGCCAATGTTCGTGATGAGCTCGCGTACGTTCACACCTTCCAAAGCTTTGGCGAACAGACCGGGCCAATATGGCTCAACATCAACAGCTGCCGCCTTCAGGATGGTGGATATTTTTTCACCCTAAAATCATGTCATTAATTGAAAAAGGGGCCGAAATGCACCTAAACTATTAACAAAGAGTAATATAAAAATATGTTATTGTCGAAAATAATCATTGTCGTTCAAACAGAAACGTGATGAAAATGGATAGATTCGGTACAAATAGCGAGATAACCTAACTTTTGGTGGTCTTTGTATTTAAATACTCACAGTTACAGCGACATCATCATCAACGAGGATGAGAGCGGAGTAAACACAGGCTAATTCAGCTTTGGATGCCATTTTAATTAAATACGTGCAAGTTGCCAAGCGGCCTTAGCTCTAGGAGAACAAGCACGATGAACTTATCAAGTTCGAGAGAACTACGAAAAAGAAACCATCGAAAGATTTGTTTATAGGGATGTCAAAATCGATTATCAGAACTTTAATTGAAATCGCTATTTATCGATAATCTATAATAATTGGTTTTTATAATAATATTATCAATAATAGATAGACTTCCTACTCAAACTACTCTAGAAATCAGTTTTATCGAAATATATTACTTATTAAGTACCAAGAGTAGCTACGTTCTCTAAAAACATCGGTAACGTTCCCTAAAATATAGGTGAACGAAGGGATGGATGTCTGGCTCATGTGTCAAGCTTGTCAACGGGTGCTGCCACTGGGAATAAGTCTGTACTGGACTACCTAATTTCGCACATTTTCTTTTATTGTGAATATTGTATATTGATTTGTCAATGTGTCTTTATGACTCGGCAATAGTCATATTAATCAGGAATCTAAAAATATCTGCCTTGTTTTTTCTGATATTGTAATGGAAAGTGACTTCATAGTTTAATTAAGTCACATTCCATTAAGACTATTAAAACTGAAATAAAACAGGGCGAAAAAATCAGCCATTGCCGAGTTTCTTGTCAGTTCTTCTCATTACAAGATCTTCCGCCTTAGTATTGCGAACCGTTGGCAAAGTTTTCGACTTTTACAAGTAGTACGTAACAGCCTAGACTGAATTGATATTGATATTTATATTAATGTAATTCGACGTGTGGATGCATTATAGCACATATGGAAATACTGCACATAAAAAAACAAACTGAATTCTGTGCTTCGCTTTTTGTTTTTGATTCCAAACCTGAATTCAGTTGAATCGAGCCATTTGAAGTTACGCCAATCAATTCGTTGGCTCATCACTAATGTTGACATATAAACCAAACATCGTTCCTTTACACGTAACATAATAAATGACTTAAATCAGATATTATAAGAAACACGAAACGATGTTATTTTTATTGATTTTCAATACTCAATTTACTTTTATTAGATCAGAAACAACATTTTAATGAATATCATAGACAATTAACCAAACATCGCTAGTGACATCTAGTTGATTCTAAGAACTAATTTTTATTTTTTAATTATTTCCTCATAATTAAAATCGATTATAGGAAAAGAAAGAATTTTTAATAATCGATAATTTTTAGTTAGTTCCCTGGTTCCTTTTTACGGTGTTATTTAGTCTTGTGGCTGCTTGTGTAGTGGTTGTCGTGAATAATAACAAAATAATAGTACTTATATTTTTTTAATTGATACATAAAAGTATTAACAATTCTTATTATACGAACGCACGACATAACTCCTAAGATGGCGGTAGACCATAGACCACAATAGGGTATTTGACACTTTTCTGAAAACTATTTTAAATCGTTGTTGGCTACATTATAAACACACTGTCATAATATTTCATTGGAATCTTTTATATTTTTGGTAAAAATAATTGTTAAAATTTAAATAGCCAAAAGCGCGCGAAAAACGCTGCTCTATGTAATGGCGCTGATCGTGACTTCACAGGCCAGTAAATATGTCAAATCGATAAGTAACAACTGTCTTTAGAGTAAATTGAAATAATAATTTAGAAGAGAATTTGAAGTCGTAGTGCGTATTTTTTTACGTTTTTTATTTTCCTCTGTTCTGGTTTTCTTTAAAAAATGAGCTACAAGTGGTGCAAAGTGCCACAATGTACTAATACTTCTATAAATGAAAAAAAAACTTCCGAGTCTAGAAGAAAATAGATTCACAATCACAATAGTATAGTAGCTATAACAGGTGTTAGGGGAACGCTTCCGAAAACGAAAACCAGTGATAGAGTAAGTGATTCTGGATACATTGCAATGAAAAAATGATTACTTTATTTTTCAAAAAAAATATGTTATTTTTATTTTTTTTTTCATTTTTAGCGATGTAAAATAAGTTAAGTATTACTATTTTTATCAATAAATTTGTCTATTTATTGATTTTCCATAAAAACGCAATGTAATTAAAACTCGAAAAAATCAGCTGATCGGCGGTAGACGACCCCGAGAGTTCAATAACCTTTGGTACGTTCAAAGGGCACTTTCATTCTCTTTCCTTCACCACTGGTAGAATGAAAAGAGACAGAAGATACGAGTGAGAAACTTCAGCGACATCTAGCGACGAAAAGCTCTTAGTTCTCTACGTTGCTAGTTTAGGTACCCATTTTCCTGTGTTTTATTAAGAAAATGCAATGAAAACGCAATTACTAAAAGTAGTTTTAAAACGGCGTTTTGTTATTTTTTCAAATTGTTATTTATTGATGATCATTCCCTTTCACGCAATAACAATAAGTAAAAACGAGAGCGAAGATACTGCAGGCCAAGCTCGTAAACTTCTAGATACATCTAGCGGCAAATCGCGGCGGTTTTGATGATATAGCGAATGAGAATGATAGATGCAGCGCCATCTAGTAGTGTAAAGCAAAATCAATCGGTAGTGTTTCCGTGTTAAGGGGTGCCACTTTTTAATGAGTAAATATCGTTTTTGAATAACCTACTAGATAAAATGCATGTTCTTCTGGAAAACATTTGTTTCGACTAAACATTTCAAAACGGTTTAGTAACTCTAGTATTTACAAAATTTTTATCTTTGTAAATTTTTAAAAATAAAACTTACATTACATGATTTTGATAAGTGCACTTTTTTATTTACTTGTCTTTAAAATGTGAGCTTTATTTTAATGAGTTTTTTTTACGTTAGCGCAGAAAAGTTTAAGACAAAAATCATTTGATTTTATTCAGAGCATGTAACTAATAACGATATCTTTTAACTCGCATAGTAATTTATTTAGGTTTTATAAAACACAAAAAGATCAGATAAATACATTTCATTAAAATGAGGGGAAGGTGTTAAATCATTTTTATTTCATCAAAATCTAAATGTATAAGAAACTTCATTTCTCCAGAAGTGTGTGTGTGTGTGTGTGTGTGAAATCATTAAAAAAGTAAACTTTATGAAAAACTATTGGGAGTCCCAATTGAATTTTTTCCCGATTCAATTTTAGCATAATTATTTCTCTTGTTTCAATTTGAAAACTATAAAAAAGCGGAATAGTTGTTTCTCTTAATAAATACTTACTTTGCATGACTAACCCAATAGTATAATCCTATCGGGTTATTCATGATTAAACGCGATGTTGAATTGTAAAACTTCACTTAGTACTTTTACGACAAACTTTATTTATAAATCTAAACACATAATTAATTACTATTAAAGTTGCTAAGTGAAATGAGTGGCAGCCCTAGATATCATTGCGAACCGCAGTGACCGGTGAGTGTGTTTATAAAAGATGCCGCTTCACTTTTCCGGTCCGTCCGCTTCCGGTTTCTGAGACATGCTGCCGCTACACGTGCTGCCAGCTCTAATTTTTTCCCTTAATTGGGTAATTTTTTTACGGGATAAATCCCATAAAAATTGTATGATATTAAAGAAAGGTGAGCTATCTTTTAAATATCTATCTATCTTTTTAATATTTTTGATTACATGGTATTATTAAAATATTTTTTTTTTTAATTGAAGTTGATGTTATTGAAATAACATTAATCACTTTTAAAAATTTATTCGTATAACAATAAGTTAAGAGCGTCGCAAATAAGGTTGGTTAAGTTACGTTAGCCAATGTTCCTGCCAATCGGTTAACAAAAACGGTACCCGGATAATAATTTCTCTGTCTTACTTTTATTTATTAGGATACGGTGAAAACAATTATTAATGATGCACAACATTCTTTCAAACATTTTACTTATTTTGTCATAAAAATAATTTAGTATAGCGTACACTTTCAGACAATTTTCATTTGGTTTATTTCGGTATTATTAAAAATTACTTACGATATCAGTTCTTGTAATAATTCACAATGTTAAAACATAAATTTGATCGAACACGTAATGCACAATCCATTCAATTGCAGATTTCATTTCTAAAACAATTTTGGGAATTTGGTGAAAAAAGTTGCAACACTCGAATATTCAGTAGGAAGAACTGAAGAACGAATGATCGCGGCTTCTTTGATATGAGCGAGGCATGAGGCCGACCAGTGGCAAAAAACTTTCCATCTCGGTTTGCGAATGCGTATTTTAAAGTTTATTTCGTTAAATTAGTTATCATAGTTTTTAGTTGAGCGTGTTAGGTTTATTTATTTAGTGTTTATTTTAAGTTTTATTAGACAATAAGTGCATCTCATCATGCCTAATGCGTATGTGTACAGTGCTCGTGAGTATGGGAACATGGTTATGTGTTTAGGAGAAGCACGTGGCAATGCTTCTCTAGCTTTGAGAATTTACCGGGAAAGATTTCCTAATGTGCATCATCCAGGAGACTCTCGAACCATTACTGCTGCGTTTCAACGACTGTTGGAGAATCAACCGATCGTTCCGGTGGCGGTCGGCGGTGGGCGACCAATAGACATTGCAGCCGAGGAGCGTATTCTCGATGTGATCCAACGCAACCCCCGTTTGGGCACGAGGACTGCTGCGAAGTTACTGCAGCGGCCAAATGGGCCCTCAGTTTCGCATTGGACGGTGTACAAAGTTTTGCGAAGAAACAGAATGCGGCCTTACAAAATTCATAAAGTGCAAGCTTTGATACCCGAAGACCTACCCCGTCGTCGCACTTTCTGCCGTTGGTTGTTGGATCAACAACAGCGTCTTCCAGGATTTATTCAGCATGTTATCTGGACAGATGAATCTACATTCACAAGGAACGGCATGTGGAATAGACGAAATTCACATTTATGGTCTGAAACCAATCCACGTGCCACTCAAGAGACTGGCCACCAAACCCGATGGTCGGTCAACGTTTGGGCTGGCGTCTTCAACAATGTTATCTTTGGGCCGGTGTTTCTACCACAACGACTTGACGGAGCTGGGTATCTTAGGTTCATTAATGAGAGCCTTGATGAAATTCTTGAAGGCATATCATTAGCTGAGCTAAGAAGGGCTTGGTTTCAACACGATGGCGCACCGCCGCATGTGGTACGGCCGGTACGTGAGCGTCTCACTGAACTATTTGGTGACCGTTGGATCGGGCGATTAGGACCGCAAGCCTGGCCACCACGATCTCCTGATTTGACACCTTTGGACTTTTTTTTGTGGGGGTGTGTTAAAGAAAAAGTGTTCAATAGAGTTTGTGACAGTGCTGAGGAAATGCGGGCAAGAATTGTGAGTGCATTCGAGACAATAAGAACGAGTTGTATCGAGGACTCAACTCTCATGCCTCGACTTCACGAAGAGACGCGGCGACGGGCTCGAATTTGTGTTGAGATGAATGGGGCACAATTCGAGCCACACTTTGTTAGACCGCGGAGAACATGAACAGGTAAGTACGTTTTTGCATTAAAATAAAAATCATGATGTTAAGTTTAACTGGTTAAATTAATCGTTACTTATAATAAAATTAAAGGTTATTGTAATAAATTACTTTACGTAGTACGTAGTACTTACGATCGTCTCTGTGTGTGTTTGTGTGTGCTCGTTTATGCATGTGTGCAACTATCAAAAGCGCTCGCGCCGCGCGGTCGTTCACCCGTGTATTTGTACGTTTTACATTGCGTGCTTAGAAAATACGATTTCGTTAAATACTAATTATTCAAGTAAACAAATATTTTTGTAGGACTCCATTAATATGGTATAATAACCATGTTAAAGATTCGGAAGCGTTTTCCTAACACCTTGTATAGAGTCTCTACTGTAAAGCTGTAAAGAGATGGGTGATAAAATTAGGTAAAAATTCGGTAAAAGTATTGAAACTTTTTTATTTTATATCGATACATTTGAAGGTTTTCTTTTTGGTTTTTTCGTTGTCATAATCATTTTACGACTCATTTATATTTGTTGACAAGGCTCGCACTTTACAGCCTGTCGACCTATAGATGGATGAGACATTAGTACGATAAAGAATGTATGTCTGTCCACTAAATGCATGGCATTTGATAATAAGATATTAAATTCCGATGATTTTTTAAAATAAGTTTTTAACTTGGGGTGTTCTCCAACTCCAATTATACTTTTTTTTTTTTTTTTTGACGCTGAGAAATGCGTTACGCATACCCGCTACACCCAGCGCGGGCTTCACGGGTTATGTGGGACTCCTCCTGTGGCCCCACCCCCGAGGGGGCTAGACAAGAAACAGGAGTTTACCCACTAAAACTCAGCGATGTCCCTCGCATGGAAGGCGATGCACGGGATCGGCCCGGAGGCCATACACCGCACGGTTCGCCCCCATTTCGGCCCGCCCTGAAAAGGGCAAGTCCCTCGCGGGTTGGGCGGCACATCTCAGAGACATTCGAGACGTACCCCCCCAGACAGGGCGGAGACGTGCAATGCCGGCTAGTGCGCAAACCAGCCAGCTGCCCCCGACTAGGGACTAGAGATGCGCGACTGTGCAATCTCTAGTCTCTTTCCCATCTATTGGAAGGACCCACACAGGCAGAGCCCTTATCGTGGATCCCTCCCCCCGTACGGTCGCAGCTACCACCGGAGTACGGCCCGACCACAGCCCTGAAAAGGGCGCTATCGGGCCTCATCAACCGGCTCTGCCGCTCCTCTCTGCGCAGCCCCGGAATGGTACCGCCCGGACCAGCCGCCTCACACACCAAAACGGTGTGTATGGCGGCCGAGCCGGGCACGCAGACCAGGGCCACAAGGGAAATCCCCTTACCTGCTGAACGCAAGTCGACTCCCCATGTACCTCTCACTAGCAGCGACACAGGCGCACCCGGCAGACGTAACCCTGCCAGGGAACCAGTCAGCTGCTAGCCGCTCCAGCCGTCCCCCCCCCAAGAGAGACAGACACGCTAACGCGTGTCCATCACCTCAGGGAGGTCCTCAGCTGGTACCGCACGATACCACCGTGTGAAGGATTCTACTAGGCCGATATCAAGGTAACAAAATAAACCTCTCAATCGTACCATCGCAGATCCCCACGCAAAGACCTCAGTTAGTCGGCGTTCAGATTGATCACAGCCCCGAAAGGGGCGCCATCAAACCTCCAAACCGCCTAACTGACTACCAGTCACGAGAACCATGACCAGCACCCCTCCCGTTAGCAGTTTCCATTATAACCTCAACAGGTCCGATTGCTGTCTGCCCCTCTGGTATGTCGCATTCAGACCCGGAAGTCATAACTTAGATCGCTCCCTCAGTTAGTAGTCTCTGTCTCGAGTTCAACAGGTCCCGCCGCTGTTTGCCCCTCTGGCATGTCACAGCAGGACCCAGAAAACGTGACTAAGACCACTCCCTCATGGGAAGATTCGGTCTTGGTCTCAACAGGTTCAGTCACCATCAAGCCCGTCTGGCAAGGCGACCAAACCCGGAATCCGCAACCGAATCCATTCCCGACCTCTCTTTGGAATAGCAGTCTATATCACATCGTCAAAGGTTAAGTCGCTGTGCGCAAATGTGGCATGTAGCAACAGAACCCAAAGACGTCGCGATTAAGACCGCTCCCTCACGTGTGCAGCCTCAGTCATGAATCCAACAGTCCGTGCTTCAAGCCTGCCTGACGAAGCAATCGGACCAGAGTCCATGACCGAGTCCGCCCCTCACTGAACCACTAGTGAGTCGTCTTCGGACCATAAAAATCCGAAGCCACTCCCACTGTTGAGCTGTTATCCTCGGAACATAAAACGCCGAGGGAACAACTCAGGTTGAGCGGGCTCGATTACGGTCCCAACCGGCTCAGTCGCCAATACGCCCCTCTGGCAAGGCGACTGAACCAGGAGCCCACAACCGAGTCCACTCCCACTTGTGAGTCGCTGTCGGAACATAAAAATCCGAACTCCAATTATACTGTTGTATATATCATCAAAATCGACTTTGTAATTTTTAATTATTATATTAAAATTCAAGAAATGAGAAAAACATGTTAGTTGTTCTTTTTTGAAATTGCTGACGTTTTCATTATTTCTTGAATTTTTTAAAAGTTTAGTAAATGATTCTTTCTTTCTGTATTTCTTATCGGCAGTTCTTATCAGTAGAAGCGGCAAAGTATTCTGTTACCAGTAAATTACTATAAAGTACTCGATACCTACAGGCATCGATATTTTATGTATCTCTCTAACACTAATTTGACAAGACAGCTGATGACGTCACAGGCCAGTAAACAGAATCGTGATTGGTTGTGACGACGACCAATTATAGGACGTTTTCGTCGTTAAATAAATTCCTAAAAATATTGCATTTTCTTAAAGTTATTTTACTAAATCTAAACATGTTTTTCTGCAGATGTTAAGAAACAAGCTTTATTAGATTATTATCTATCAGGATGACCACAAAATGCAACTTATTTTCTATAGTGTCAAATACCCTATTGTCTTAATTCTATGTACTTATAACTTTACCACATCTTACAGCTCGGTCATCAAAAAGAGCGCTCCGTACTAGTACGTTTCGTACAGTGAACTTCTTATAAGTTCGGTCTAATAGTTCTAGTCGGTCAGTGGTGTTTATTAGTTCTAATCTGCCTGTAATAACAGGCAGATTAGAACTTAAACTCGTTTGGTACGATTTAAACGTACGGTCGAGCGTTGATACGGATGACGACAATTTTTTTGTCTGTCCGTCGGATAGATTAATGAAGAATATTAAACACGTTCTTTTTGCGTAATCAATAAATTATGGCGATACATTGCGTTACAATTTTACATGACGTCACGGTTTTGTACATCTTCTACAAAATTGTGACGTAACGAGCCCCCTAGTATTGAATTATTTTCAATAATTAAATAATATGACGTTTTTTTTTATGTGATAGGGGTCAGACGAGCAGACGGATCACCTGATGGTAAGTGATTACCGTCGCCCATGGACACCTGCAACACCAGAAGGGCTACAAGTGCGCTGCTGGCCTTAGAGGGAAGGGTTGAGGGGTAGAGGGAAGGGAATAGGGAGGGGTTGGGCCTCCGGTACCCTCACTCACACGACGAAACACAACGCAAGCGTTGCTTCACGTAGGTTTTCTGTGAGGCCGTGGTATCACTCCGGTCGAGCCGGCCCATTCATGCCGATGCGAACTAAAGTTCCGTGAATTTAGCGCGTGAAAGTGAACGGCTCACCACTTTTATATGAATTTCTCAGCATTTTTACGAAAATTGTTGACTAATAACTCCAAGGAAGCATTAGATCTTCTAAAAGACCTACATTTTAGTGTAAAAAGAAAATTAATTATTTCACATAATATTTGCTGTATGGGCTATAAGTCTCCTTTGCCTTAAACGATTAATTAAGAATATTACTAATAATGTGCCGATTCGATTATTACAGACATCGATTATAGTATTACTCGCAATCAATTAATAAACGAATCATGGCAAAGATTATTAAATATTTTTACCCCTAAAGTTTTTCAATAAATTCAGATTAATTCCACCGTATTTTAAAGCCACCAAAGTTAATGAAAAATAGTTAAAAATCAATTTTAAGGTAATCTTTACTATACCAGCATTGTGCATGAAAAACTTACGGAACTAGCTGTACTCGCGATTTCGCGATTGGAAAGTAGCATTAGTAATTCCTTATTACATAAGCTATCTGCCAGTGAAAATCCCGTCAAAATTGGTCTAACCGTTTTAGAGTTTAGCCGGAACAAAAAGACAGCCAAAAAATGAAAAAAATATTTTGGTATAGGTATGTACCATGTATACTTGTGCATTTAGTAAGAAACGGTTAATTCGTATTTGTTAAAATAAAACTGTAAGATCCGTTCATTCATTCGTCGGGAGTTCTCCGACAATATAATCAAGTTACCCATTTGTTTGTGGGGGTATTCCAGGGTTGCCATAATAAATAATAGAATATCTACTAATAATATTCACACTCGCGATCCGCTATGGTTTGCTGAACCATCGAAGTAAAGTAAGTAGGTGCTGTAACGTCCGAGCACATTACTATAGGCAGGTTTACTCTTCGAACGGTTTATGGTCAAGTGCTGGCCGTTAATATTTCAAATTATTACTTTTCGTATTTGAATGCCGTGTTCGTGTTTTGCTGGTTGTCAATCTTTTTTCTGATCGAGACCAGCTTAGAGTGAGTTTTTGGTTGTAAGTTTGCAAATGTAATACTAATTGAAAATAAAGCAAGACTGAGGAGTTCTATCAGTTTTTTCATTGCGCCACCCACCTCCACCATTAGTCTAAGTTGCCAGAGTACTATACTAACGTTTTAAACTATTCCCATTGCTAACGTTTTAAGAAATAATCGACGGTTAATCGTCGATTATTTCTTTGATCATTTTGATCATGTTAATATAATCGGTTTGATTACGAATACAAACCGATTATATAAACATACTTTATTTTATTATTTTTTAACATACCGTTTTATTAAACAAATTAAGTGAATTTTCAACATACTGTTTGGTTTTTAACTTTAATTCAACATTGATTTACAAGCCTACAGAATTATTTTAATGTGTGCACCAAATTATCAAGAAAATGATTTTGACACAGCATTCTATGTTCAGTGTACAATTTAATTTGGAATTCCATTGATGAATTCCGTCCTTTGGGGAAAATATATTTATCCCATGATTCACATCTGAAAACAAATACAACGAAATTAAGAATGTTATACCCTTATAGTACAAGAGATAGAACTACATTTTTCCTAAGAATTTTATAACAAACTAATTTTATTCATAGTACGTAATCGATAAACATCCTTAATCACCTTCACCTACATCATCACTTTTAGCAGAAATTACATAAAATTCTTTCATACAGATTGGCATGACATACCTAATACTGAAGCTCTTTGACTTAAGGCATATTTTTTACAACTAAATACAAGTATTTATTTGTAAAAAATATGGAATTGGAATTTCTTCAGTGGCGTAGCTACCAAGGGGCTAGGCAGTGCCCCGGGGCCCTCAAGCTCAAGGGGCCCTCAAATCTTTACCAGATAATTCTCAATCGAACTCAACTTTTGAATTTTTTTCCTATTTTCAAAATAAATATGATAGGTGGCAACTCGAGTTTAATCATGGCAACTCAGTTGTGAGAAATTCCAAAGTTATAATAAGGGAATTCCCCTAAATTATTTGTGTGGGTTGACAGTGTTATTATTGTTTTCATGAATTTGTTGGATATCAATATCTGCATATTATTATTTATCGATATGCGTTTTTGTGATTCGCGATTGTGAATTTCGAGTCAAGATTTTTTTTGGAGAATGGTTAAAAAGTTAATGTATCAGGAGTAAGTAAGCGTATGTCAATAAATTTTTTGTACTGGTCCATACAAAAGTTCAATTTTATTCGATTATAGTACGTATACATAGTTACGTAAAGAAATCTATAGAATAGAAAATTCTTTATTTCAGGTTTCGAGGCAAATATTACTTTGAAGTTTACTAAGTTTTTATTAATATTTTGATCATTCAAAACTTTTGGTTCAAAAGCGAAAAAGATACTTTAAACTCAGGCCACAGCACAGAGCTTAGCCTAAGAGCCAAAGTAATTAACTGGAACGGTTGGTTTCGAATCCCATATATAAATCACATTTTTTTGTTGGCTCTCAACCTCAAGGGTTCTGACCTGAAGGGTCGGCGTCTGGAGGGCAGGGTAGATCACATTAAACGGCATATTACTTATACAATCTATCAATATAAACTGATATCGCGATGCATTAAATGAACAGCGCCATCTAGATTGCAGACTTATAACTATTCGGGTACCTATGAAGATGATGGGTGTGTTACAAATAAGTATATTTGTCATAACAATATTCAAACAATATTGTCGCAAACTTGAAACTTCATATTTAACATAACAATATTGCAGCGACATTGTCACAAACTTGCCTCAAATATTTGACGAAACAAACTTGCCCCAAGTTAGCATGCTATCTGGGATACCTATACCAAAATAATATTTTTTACATTTATTGTGTCTGTTTGTTACGGCTAAACTCTGAAACGGTCAGAAAAAAATTGACAGGACTTCATGGCAGATAGCTTGTTATAAGGAATGAAGAAGTAGGTATTAAAAAAAACGAAAGCACTTAAAAAGCACCTCCACTAGATGGCGACTCTAGCAAAAGTTGATTTTTGCAGGAAACGAATGGACCAAAGACAGTCATTTCCGTTCCTTTTAACTAACATATTAAAAAACTGAAATTTGAAAAGTTCGTAACTTAGATTTAGGAACCATAAGGTTTAATGTTTGGTCCCTACTGTGGTGATGGAGACAACTGGCCAGGGAGACTAAAGGATAATTGTGTCCCTCCGAGCTAGGTGTTGTTAGCCCGGGAACCGCGGTCCAACCGATGTAGGTTGGACCGCCATCACGTTACTTGCTGTTGAAACTTATTGCAGTTCGTCTTGCTATCGATGGCTGTGACGATGCTAGTCTTCTCGCTATCGATTGTTGTGGCGATGTTAGTGCGATGAGTTAGATGTCGCTATGTATCAGTCGCCACATGATACATAGCGACATCTAACTCATCGCACTAATATCGCCACATAGATAATAATCAATACAAATAAGATATGAGTTGTTTATTGAGTTTTGAAAATTAATTTACTTTTAAACATGAAAGAAAACCGGAAGGGTTATCATGGAGAAATCAATAACGTACCGTAGCGACATCTAGTTTGATTTCGGGAACTAATTTGTTTTTTAAAATACTTCCTCATTACTAAAGCTACTTAGTTTACATACGTAGTATCTTCTTCTTGGTCTGTGATTTACACGCGGCCGAAATCGCGGGTACAGCTAGTTTTCGTTCATATTGGCTCACCTAATTATCAAAAATAAGTTTTATTGCGTTGATATACGGCAGCTGTAAGTTTTCTTTTAAAGAAATAAAATAAAAGAGTGCCATAATAAAGAAAAGTGACCTAACAGACCGATTAACCTATTAAAGATTCTTGTGAACTGTAAGGCCTATTAGCTCAATGTCTGAACCGTTTCCTAATCGTACATTTATCAAAAAATGGTTTGAATTTTAGCTAAAAAATAAGAAAAAACTTTTCTCCAACCTATTATTTAATTTAATACAACTAGACAGATAAAATAAATGATAAAATAAGGTAATTTTTAGCTAGAATGAAAATAATAAAAAATCGTATTCCATTTAAGATTACGATTATGCCTTATAATTCATTGGATGGGCCGTACATTCAGTACGCACTTAGTAGCTATGGACGAATTTATACTACTTATTTGAATAGCATATATATAAACTACAACTAGGAATATTGAAAACAATCGTATCTCCGGAGGTAAAGAAATACTTCATATCGACGCTTAAGAACCAAGACCATCTATCTACAAAAAGTCGATTTTACAGGAGAAGAAAAAAAACGTTTTATATTTTTTCTACAACATGTGTTTTTTTTTTATTTTTATATCTGTTCAGTTAATGGATAAGCATGGGAAATAAGGTGTTTACATGTATTTCCAGAAATCTATATTAGTTTCAAAATTACTGTAGATAGCCGGTATTAGTTAAAATATTTGCGTATGTTTATGCAGCTAACTGTAATATAGATGGTATTGGCACCTTATGCATCGACAACAATTTGGTTTTACAAGGGGTCGCTCAACTGACTGAAGCCGGTGTCGAGTTATTACAAGAAATTTTTAATGCCTGGGAGGACTCGCATGATGCCTAAGGTGTTTTCTGTGACCTATCTAGGGCATTTGATTGTGTTTTTCATGAAACATTGATTAGGAAAATTCATTACTATGGATTTAGAGATAACTCATTGGAATTCATGGTCTCATACCTGACTGACAGAGTGCAGAGGGTTGATATCAATGGCAAAAGATCCCTTGGATCGAAAGTTAAGATGGGTGTTCCGCAGAGCTCAATACTTGGTCCTTTCTTGTTTTAAATTTACACAAATAACTTGCCTTATTTCGTAAGGGATAATCATGAAATAGTTTTGTTTTACGGATGACACATCACTTTTGTTTAAAATTAAAAGAGGGCTACCTCTATATGACGATGTTTAATGTAAATAATCTTCTCCTTAATGAAGGAAAAACGAAATGCCTAAAATTTAAATTATATAATGTTAAAACAGTGGGCCCCACATATTGATAAATTGTCGAATAGACTTAGCTCTGCAGCATATATCGTAATGAATAAATGTATGTTAACTGACATAGATAATGCCAGATTAGTATACTTCAGTTAAGTACTTTCATAATGTAATGTCGTACGGAACCCTATTGCGGGGAAATGCTGCCGACATACAAATTTTGTGCTTCAGAAAAGAGCAATAGAACAATTTATAATCTTAGGTTTAGGGGCTCTTTAAGGGAAAAATTTAAGGAAATAGACATAATGACTGTTGCTGCTCAATACATATACGAGAACTTAACGTACGTTTGTAAAAATATAAGTTTGTTTTCTATAAAAAGTGATGTACACAGTTTAATACAAGAAATAAAAATAAATTAACGGTACCTGTCACTAGACTGCAAAAAGTTAGTAATTCATTTAGGGGTCTTTGTGTGCGTTTCTACAAAAAAATACAGCAATTAGATATCATACAGTTTAAATCTACTACTAAAAAATACTTATTAAAAAAGCTTATTATAAGGTATCCGATTATATAATAGATAAGAATGCTTGGACTTAAGATGATCCAGCGACTGGATAGGTGATTACTTCAAAACTCATTTTATTTCAAAAGATATGTTGTTTCCATTATTATTAAATAATTATGTTATCATTATAAGCCCATAGTTTTTTTTTTTCTTTCTCTTTATAACGTATTGATCTGGTAATGACATGGTTTTTGAGAATATCATTATTCATATTAAAGCTGGTGAGTTTCATGCTCGTTCTTCTTATCAGCCAAAAGACGTCCTGAACGAGTGAGTGGTAGGGAAAAAAATGTTGGACAATTCAAAACATTTTTAGAAAGTTTATTTGAATAAAGACTATTTTAATTTTGACTTTGAAACGAAATAATATAAATTAAAGACTTTAATCAAACAAAAAACTCTTAGTTTTATTAAATTATAAAACGAGTAATTACGTATTCTCTGTAGATAGGTGGTATTTCCATACAATTATTACTCCACGTAACTTAGGTAGTATAGGTATTTTCTCATAACTCCTTATTTATTGCGAATTTAAAGAAATTGATTAAAGGAAACGATGCGTAAATTAACCATGAAAAGAACTGCATTAAAAACTGAAAATAGCCAAAAGTGTAGATAGATGCTCTTGGTTCTTATGCGTCGATATGAAGTAGCATAATTGTACCTATAATATGTATCAATCAACCCGTGGAGAGTGGCGTGGGTTACACGATATTTTTTTGTATGTTACGGTTAAAACTAGTTTTTAGATAGAACGCGTTTTCCCTATTTGGAGATAGTTTTCCTAAACGACCTAAACTAAAGTACCTAATAAATACGCACGTCCCATTTAGGGACTAATAGGGATGCTGAAGTCGTTAATTGTAGGTTACTAGTTGCAATCATAATTTTTAATATTTTTAGCCATGCAAGTTATAGCGCGAGAAAACTAAGTGATGTTAAAATAAGCTTCAGTTTCCTTTTATGAGTAATGAAAGGAAATTGGTTTACTCCTTCTTTAGGCCATTTTTTCAATATATTTTATTGCAGAGTATCACATCATTTAAAGCAAAATTATAATAAAGCCATGATATTTTAAATATCTATTTTTGTACCACATTAACACAAATAAATATATTTTATAACAATTACATACAGTTGGATTAAATGTTTAACAAACTATATTTTTGTCAGTGATAGGAGTAGACAATTGATTTTTGGTACTTGTACATAGATGCTCATAGAAAGAATGACATGGATAAGTCTTTTTTGAAAGTATTTCCAAATGCAATTAAATATTGTTTATGTATGTAGATGTCAATTATTGCTACTTAATTTAAAAGGTAATTAAGAAAACTATTTAAATTTATTTATGTATTACTATTGGAATTCATTTTATGCATTCAAATCCGAACATTATTTTGAAACTACTTCAATTTTCATATATTCCTTAAGTACTTACCCTGAAAAAGCCATAGTGATCTAATAAATCGGAAAAATGACCATATTATTTATCTGTTTCAGATCAATGACCAATAGAATTTAATTTACCTACTCTTATCACTGATTGATTATTACTAAGAGATCTATCTAAATCAGTGCAGAAATACCAATAAATATTATTATTAATTAATATATACTCAACAGCAAGTCAGATTATCCGAAAGTTAGATTCTTTAATTGATTGATTATGAATCTTAATACATTGACATTTACTTTAAAATTGATTAAAAACATTTTGTTTATTCTAATGTACTACTTGCTATGTGCACAATAATTTAAGACAGCTATTTTGTTTATAAATCCCATGAAAATAAGTGGTGCTTTACCAACATATCTCTCACTCCTTCTTTCAAAGGTTGATTTTGGGTATCTTTTTTTAAGGGAAGTTCCCAATCTGGGTTTAGGTTAAAACCAAACTGTGAGAGGATTCGTAATTCACATTTTATTTGAACCCAGCCTGGTGAATTTATAAATGACCAAGGATGATACCACTTCTGTACAATATCAACACATGAGCAAAGAACTTCTAGCCAGAGATGTAAAGCCTCTTCATTCAGTCCCATACAAATTAATGTACGCAATTTTACATCCATCTGGGCATGGGCATTATCATGTGATAAATTGATAGCTTGCACACATCTGTACAATAACTCTTCAGGAGTGAGAACTTTCCCATCTTCATCCAAACGGTATGTCTTACATAATACTAATCGGCTATATACTGAATTGAAATCCTTTTCAACTTCTCGTGATGAAGCTTCTTCAATGAATAACCATGGATGACATGGACCATCCAAGAAGCTCGGTCTTTTTATACCATGAAGTAAAACTCTTTTGAAGGCAGGGGCTAGAACTCCTCTTACTAAGTGTGCAGCTTTTTCAGTAACTGAATCATCTCCCGCTCGACTATACTTCACTCCCTTTTCATCCAGTAACTTAACAAATCTGGCTGGAAACCATCCTCTTAGTCCATTTAGCTCACCAATCCAACAATGCTCATCTCTAGAGCTTATGACTTCTATAACATCGTTTTTTCTAAAGCCCAACTCATCTCCATCTCTTCTTTCAAAATCTAATAAAGCTTTAGCACGCCTTCTTTTGCTCCTAGAAACATTGACATATCTCTCCCTATCAGCTGCATGGCTTTGCATAGTATAATCGGCTGTTAATTGAACTTCGGAAGCTAGCTGTGGCTCTAATGCTAGAAAATGCCGAGCCACCTGTAAAATTGCTTCCCTCAGATCAACAAGTATTTCTGTTTGCTTAACATTTTTGGAGACAGCATCCTCATTATTACTGTCTTCTCCAAAAAGTATAGTTTGAATAACAGACTTGTTCCTCTTGATTTGCCTTCTTTGGAGTTGCTGTTTAGGAAGGTTTGGTACTGCGCTTGGATTTCCCACCAAAGCACCTTGATCAGCCATAAGATACGCCAGATGCCTTCTTCTGTGTGTGTCGATTAAAGTAGGGCTTAAAGTTTCTCCACAGACTTCATCAATAGTTTTTATTAGTAAATCAACATCATCTATCTCTCCAGGTATATCAGACAAAGCGTTAAAAATTTGTGCTGAATTTGATATTTCTGTAAATCGATTTTCTCTAATCTTAAGCATTGCTAGGGTGACTTTAAATAATACAATAGAACCATCTAGAAAGAATAAATCCCATATTCTTAGTAAGATTTTCATGTGTACAACATTTGCATATAGTGTTAAAAACCAATGCATGGTTATCAATGAAAGTTCAATATCATGTGCATTTAGCACTTGGTCAATACCTGGAAGGTATGATGATATGAGACTCCTTAAAACCTTCTGGTCAGCTTGGATGCCAATTAATGTGGAAGAATAATAAGATGCAGGCAAAAGATCTTCCACTGTAGTACACATAATCCAAAAAGCATCCTCCTCCTCCATTAAAAGTAATAGAGAGGCTGCTATCATTCCAGTACCTTGACAATACCCTATATCTGGGTAAAGCCAAGCCAAAGCTCTTAAAATTCTTCGTAACCTTGGAACACCTGTGCTGGTAGGATGTGAAAAACAAACATTATTGGGTAATATTTGTACTAAATCTTTTTCAATTTGTTTACTTGTTACCAGACCATCATCACTGGAAGCTCTCACTATTTCATGATATGTGATTTCTGTTGTTGCTCGTTTTTTGTTCGCACCACACAAGTGCATCCACACTTGCGGCCTCAGTGAATGTGGTACTCCATCTTTGACCATTTTCTGCAATTTATCACTTTTATCTAATTTACCATCACTTTCAGTGAAATTAATTTCTTTGCTGTAGAATTCCCATTGCAAGCGGTGTTGGTCATCTTCCATAAGGGCATTTTCTAGCAATTTACTTGTGCATTGTTCGTTCCCATCCTCATCTTCAACACAAAAGCCAAATTCATCAAATCTGTAATCAGGTAGACCGCCGTGACCTTCCGATTCTGGTTGAGCTAACTTTGCCATTATATCCTGAGGGACCATACTTGGAGTAAGAGCTGAAAAGGGTCCTCCAGGAATTGGAAGTAATTCATCAGCGATATTTAAACCACGTATAACATCTATTACATCTTCTGGATCATCATCTGCTAACGCTGAACTAATTTTACGCTCATGATCTTCTCGTCCCACATAACCGACATGGTCGCGTGAACTAAACAGAGACTTCGCTAAATCCATTCTTCAGTGCATCGCCGTGATTTCGAAACAATAAAGGCAATTATTTACACTTTCTCTTTGAAGTATTTTTTTACGCTAGTTGTAGTTTATATGTCAAACCAGCCATAGACATTTTTTTTTTTGGTAGATTTTTTCCTTAAAGGAAAGGCGAAGAGAGCCAGCCATAGACATATATTTTCTATTATGCCACAGACTATGTATTAGTGATAGAAGAATGTATTATTTAAGCCTGGCGTCGACTTACATCGAGTTTATATTAAACAACTTTGTATGTGTACATACTGGGAGGAACAAAATGACCGACACAGCCGAAAGTTTCAAGTTAGATTACATGCAAACGTTCATTTTATTTGACAAATACTTAAAAATAGAGGAGGTGTAAAAATGGAGTAAAAATTTTAAATTTCTCAGTGTTAACAGCCCTATAACGCGCATGCGCAATATCGATTGTGTACAGATTACAACGAACCGCGAAATACATTAATTTAATTTAATTATTTACCGATATCTTAATGATAGTCAATGCTGAAAACGTCCACTTCCTCTCCGAAGACTGAGCTAAGCACGCTCTTTTCAATGCCGGTGCATGCACGCGCAAAACACATTACATTTCACACAAAATTAAACACAATCTTCACTAAACTAAACTTAACACTCAAGACGAACACTCTAGTATCTTATTAACAAAAATTCAATTAAAAATGCACTAGAACAAAACAAAAATCGACAAAAAAGACGCTTCGCAGCGGTGCGTCGGCGGCGATGCGCAACAACACTCCAGCGCAAAAGGTCGACGGCGACTGATCGGCCGAAAATATCGACAGAATAATGAAGCCACCTGGCGGCTGGCGGGTGGGGCTTTGATATCGAGGGACGAACTCGGTTCACATTTTTTTTTCGTCTTTTGATATCACGCATTTTTTAATGTTCTTTTTAAATGCTATTTTAATAACAAATTCCTCAATGATTTTAAAACAAAGTTCATTTGTGTTAATGATGAATCGCTGGAAGGTTTGTGAGTTTATCGAGTTTAATTAACGATCCCGTTGTTAAAGGAGTATTACCTCATTCAAACAATTTTTTTGGAGATTTGCTCTTTTAAAATAACGTAGGTTAATGTTAGACTGATCTCTCTACAATAATTTAAGAAATTTTACACTCGGTTTCTTAATTGAGAATTTAAAGTTAAACGTCTCAAACTAACATCACTTAGTTTTCGTTTCCGATTTTAGTTTTTTAATGAGCAGTTGATAGCAGTTTGATAAAACTGGGACTATTTGATTTGTGAAATTAAAAAAACTTAGGTTATTGAGAATAAGCAGTAGAAATTTTCTACTTTTTTCAAATCAGAAACCGGCTGTTAGTCTGTAAATCGATTTAAGCATTTTGACTGCCTTGTTTATTGATTGTCTGGTAGAATTTGCATGAAAGCAGTCTTATAAATCACAAACTAGTTTATTTCGTTTTTAAAAATGAAGAAGTCAATGACCGATTTAAAACTTATCCTTAGTACGTCCCAAAAATAGCTGACTCAAGGTTGAAAACACTCATTTTTTTTCAAAAATTTTGTAATTTAATATCTCCGAAACTATTTGATCTAGACTTATATTTTTTTTACATCATATTAAAGACAAACAGTACTCTCCATGAACCTCGGGAGTGTCGGTCGTTCTGTTCCACCGAGTATATACGTAAAATCGTAATTAACCTTAATTTGGACAATATATTGGTTAAGTTCCAATAAAATTCAGTAAATTATCTGCCAACTATAAAGTTAGTGCTACGTATTGTGATTTTTTTTGACAATTGTCGTAATAGGGAAGATTTTAGAAAAGTTAGTCATCGAAAGCGAACTAGATGTCACTAGCGATTTTTAGATAATGACTGTGATATTGTTTCAAATTTTCTTTTTGAAATAAATAATAAAAGTAAATTCAGTTACGAAAATTAATAAATATGACGTCTTTACGCCTTGTTATAAATTATTTTAAATATATCGTTCTAGGAAAAACGAAAAAGCACAAACGAAAAACCACCGTACGAATTAACGTAACACCAGGCTTGAAATTCTATACTCCCCGTGCTACCCTGTACGACGTCCCGCCGTCGCCATGCCAGTTCAGTATCAATAGTATAATAATTACTATGTGTCTTTATGATTTCGAAGTTTAAAGCGTTCCGCTGTTTGTTTCGAACGGACGTTTTTTGTTGACGGTTTATTAAGATAAAATAAATTATGAGTAGTAGTCGTGGGCTTGCTGGCAGACTGCTATTCGTCCAGTTGTACTACTCGTTAGCGCACAGTCCACCTAGGGATCACGGTAGCGTTAAAGTTTACATTGGCAGGACGATCGTGGGGGACAAATTATGATGACATATTACGGTGAAATCCTAGCTGCCGCGATAAAGTATTAGTATTGGTTTTGTTAAGTTTAATTATTTTTACATAAGGTAAGAATTTTAAAATAACAAAGTTTATTTTTTTTGTACTACACAGCATAGACACACATAATATAATATTGTAATCTTTGGGTGTAACATTATAGGTTGGTGTGAGTGAATTAGTTAAGTATACTAAACAACTTTTACTATTATTATTATCAAAATATTAAACAATATTAAAATACCTACAATCGTTGACAGTATGAAACAATTGGGTTATTTCTTCGTGAATTCAGTGTTATCTACGCTCATTGTAAAAGTTATTTAGTATACTTAACTAATCCACCCCACGAAGTCATGGCGTATAATAATATTACACCTTATGTAGATCACTTGCTAACGTCTTGTACTATTTATTTGTAATTGTTAAAATTAAAAAAGATTATTTCGTTCATTCATTGAGACTTTCCCGACCAACGAAGTAACCTATATTTGTACTCAACAGTCCTGGTTTGCAATGATTAATTATAGAAAATAAAATAAAATAAATTAATTAAATAATAAAATTCAGAGCGCAATATCAGTGTTACAAAATAATGTCACGTGTGTCACTAATACATATCATATGTGATGATGTGAAGATGCCGTTGGATATTAAAATTTGGACAATTCATATACATTTACTGTCTGGATTTCATTCGATAGGTATATCAGGTTTCAATATCGATATATCGATTTTTTAACAAACAATATATATCGGTATTTTTTGCATTAATTGCTTTAAAAAATAGTAATTATATAAATTTACAAATGTTGGTTCGGTGTAATAGTTCTAATCGGATAGTAGTGAATATCAGTTCTAATCTGCCTCTAACAATAAGCAGAATATAAGTAAAACTTGTTTGGAACGATTTAAACATACGGTCGAGCGTTGAATTTTATAGGCATGATAACTATTTTTTAGGAACATTGGAAGTTTTCAGGAAAGTTTCGGGAAGTTTACCTGAAAACTTTCGAAATATGGGAAGTTATGGGATTTGAAAAGTTCGAAAATTAGATATCAATACAAATACGAAAAAGTACACATAGAATATGAGTTGTTTATTGAGTTTTGAAAACTAATTTACTTTTATCTATGAAAGAAAATCGGAAGGGTTGTCATGGAGAAATCAAGAACGTACCATAGCGACAGTTAGTTTGATTTCGGGAACGAATTTTTTTTTTATACTTTCTCATTAGCATAAATAGAAAGTCCAACCTACATCAGTTGGACCCGGCCTTACAACTCTTAGCTCGGAGGGAGATAATTGCCTTTAATCTCCCTTGCCAGTTGTTTTTATAATCCGGTAAGAACTACATCTTCAACATAATAGTTCCTACATGTAGGACCACACCTTTACCTTACGGTTCTTACAGGACAATAGAATTAGCGGAACTTGAAACAGTTTCTGTAATATTCATATATTTAATGTAATCCTATTCTAAACTTCATTGTAATTTTGTCATGCGCAGTCTTGAATATGAAAGTGTAGCTTGAAGGCTAGTTATACCGTAATATAATGGAGATGACTATTTTACCATTTCGTTTTTATTCTCATAAAAATATTGTTATCATAGACGAGGCAAGTCTAAGAAAATTTATCCCTCTTCGATTAACCATTTGAAAAATTAATGTTTTAACAAAAAATTACAATACCTTATAGTTATTTATATGAGAATGTACTTTAACAACAAACCAAATAAAAAGTAACTGACGCTTTTTTATAGGTATATCAATAAAATGAATGCGCTAAGAATTCCACGCGCTAACACGATTAACGCGTGAAATTCCAAAACGACCAAACGAATGAACAAAACGAGACCACGGCCGGCCGCATAGTTAACGTGTGAGCGTGATCGTTGTCAGACGTGTTATCCTATCACCTCTTTTTAAAAAAGCTTACTTAGTCGATATTTTTAATACTTTAGATTAGAAGGGTGATTATGTGTTATTCTGTGTATATCATGAAGCTAAAGAAATAACTGGAGACCAAACTCCTCTATACCTACTTGAAGCATAAAAATTTGACCTTGAATGTTTTCTATTTTATTCCTTAGGTCCTCCTCCTCTCTTTCTAATAGGGTGTCCACACAACTACAAAATAAAGGAGACAAGTTTAAAGAGTAGAACATTAAGACAAAAAAAAAGTATCAAATTTTCCTAGGTAGATGTAAAGTTTACATATGACATTAATAGATCTAATCTAGATTCTCCGTCAAATATGAAATTGACTTTATTAAAGTCCCGTACAAAAAGCCTTTCCGAATCTACTGGACCAAATCTTGTAAAATTTGTCATCCTTTGACCTAAACACAGATATACAAAATAATTAAATTTGTTTTTATAAATAAGAGTTATTTTCGGGGGACAAGTGAGAAAATTTTAAAAAGTTTTGTTAGCCTTACTGTATCGGACGTATACTAGTATTTTAATGAGTCTCGTTAGGGGGTTCTCAAATAAAAAAATAACAATTTTTGAATTTGATTAAAACTTAGCAGTGTGGTAATTAGAGTTGGCAAAAAACTCTTATTAATAATCACCAGCCTATTAATGGGGCCTATAAATAACAATGGGTCCATTCCGGATTGAAGGGTTTTTACAACTGCAGATACAATCGGGACAAACTGCTTAACGTGCCTTCCAAAGCACGGAGTAGATCTAATATGCAAAGTGAACTACAAGACTGCAGACTACGATTGTCAGCTTACCTTCCTTCCGACCGAATTGATATGAAATAAGCACCCAGTAAATATTTCACCCTTAAGTCAATTTACTGATTTACATATCACATTCTTCTCTTACATTCTCAGATGTAATTGTCATTCTCAGATAAAAATAAAACAACATTATGTTATTTTTAAATTTAATTTATTGACTAAAAAAGTACAGTTTTGATGACAATAAATACTATTTGATTGTTACCATAGCAAGTCTATCGGACAACCTACGACAAGGTGTAGAAGGTGTAGAAGGCATGGTAAATGCATCACTTTTTAGATCAGATTGTCCCGACTGGAAAAAAAACGAATTATGGTTATTTTGTCTAAACCCTGCCATTAGGGAATTAAGATATTTCGAGACCATTTTTTCATGACATATTACATTAAGTAAAATAAAAATATTTTATTCCTTCCAAACGTGAACTTGTGGCTCGACGACCTTTTTCGCTTGTGTGTCATCTTAAATACAGGACGTCGAGCCAAAAGTTCGCGTTCTCACTCGTAAGTTTGTATTCTATTTTTGCTACCTAAGAATTAGTACCTAATTAGTAGAATATAGACTTTTACTTACCACATCAGAATAAAAAGGAATTTTTGTATGCTTTAACCAATTCTCTATTATAAAATCAGTAGCCACAAAGTGATTACTGTATATTTTTGCAGTTTTATAAAACTTATTTTTTTATTTGACACTCGATACCCATTGACTTCTCCTTATTAGATCCCTGGGAAAACTAAAAGTGAAATAAAAAATATTAAATTCAGTTTTATTGTTTATCCTTTATCTTCTTTTCATGGTCACCATATTAGTATTTGTTTATTTTTATTTTACAATGTGAACTGTGCTTTTATTAGAAAATTTCTGAAATATGCTATTGTAAACATATATTAAATATATTAAATCATATATTACTTTAGATACCATATTATTCTAAATTATCAAAAATTGAAGGATTCTACGTTAAAAACATAATTTTTATAAAATGCAAGCAGTCATCAATTATAGTAACTAACGACTCACCTGTGAAATATCAAAGAACATCCAGGATGCCATTTGCTTCCGCAAGACATTTCTGAACCATTTTTCACGATTTGATAGCGAGAAACGTTTATATATGAATCACAATTTTCGACACACGAGGTTGCCATTTTTTGAGGATGCCGTTTACCACAACAATGGTGAAATTTAGAAAAAAAAATACGGTGTCTTATTCACATAGCATGAGTACGATGATGTTTGGGGTTTGAAGTTTTTAGATACAAAAACTCGATGTTATTGAGTTTATTTCTAATAGAGATAAACGGTTTTGAGATCAACATATAAAACAGGATTTGAGAATAATATTTATTCATCAACTGTTAACAAATTTCATCGTGTCCATTCTATGTGAAACTGTCTATAGTGGAATATAATTTAACAATTTATAGGTTTTAATAATAATTCAACAAATTAAATTGCAAGTCTGGATTATTGATTAATGAGATTGACATAACGACGGTAAAAAGTTAATAATTTTTATTAATTTGCAGTGACGTGTATAATTATACTATTAGTACCAATTGTCGAAAAGTTTATGAAACATAAAATTATCGAATAACATCAATGACAGGTACAGGTTCCGGGAAAATTTCGATTTATGACATAGCCACCCAGGAGTCCAACGAAAGGTCAATAGAGGTCAAATAACTTTGCTTCAACCAATAGTTTTGAGTTTGGCCTCCAGTTCTTTTACTTTATCTTCATGGTGTATATTTAAAGAAGTTTGTGTGTGTATATAGATAATAAACGGTTGTTTAAACATTTATATTGTAAGTAATGTGAATAAAATATATGATAGCAAATTTACATAGTAGATTCTTGTACATAAAATCATTGAACTTTTAAATACGCCTATAATTCAATTATAGGCAGTCCTAAGCCTGAAAGGTATGAAGGGGAGTTTATCGATTTACTTTAAAGGACATCGCAGAAAATGGCCCCAATACCATTAAATATTAATACTTCAATAATAATTACTAATTTATTTATTAAACTAGCTGACCCGACAGACTTCGTCCTGTCAAAAAGATTTGTAATGTGGCAGTTTTTTTCAAATATAAATTATTTTTTCACTAATCACGAACTAAACAAACACTAACTTAGTAAACACTCTGCACAAAACACGATATACGAATTTGTTTCGTGTATCAGTTGACAAAAGCAAACTCAGTAGATTAGGTCACATACAACTATTTTTTTTTTTTAATTTGATATGACTTGAAGTCAAATCTTTTTAAGCCGTACGAATTGTTTTATTGATTTAAAATTTGGATATTAAAAATAATAAAACACTGTTGGTAACGCGATTTTTGTTTGACTGATGTAATGACGTGGAAACTGATGCATTTTATCTCGCGTGCCGAAACTAATACAAAAGAAACGCGAGTTTCGGAACGCGACATTAAACTCCTCCAACTATGTATTCTGTGCTCCAACGCACACACGCACATTGTTTTGATAGATATGATCTTTGACGTTAGGAACACACCTACATTGCTTAGACAACAGTGAGTGCTTGTAATTTAATATGAACTTTATACCATAGCAATAAAGCTCAAATTGACTACGTTTTAGTTACAAATCATTTTTATGGGAAAAAGAAAAGGGCTATTTTTAGGGTTTTTCCAGCAATAATTCTAATTTTTCTCGCCGTAAAAACCATCCTTGAACTTCAACGAACATTTTAAAAAAAGATTTGGCCAAATTGGTCGAGGCGTTGTTGAGTTATGCGCTTACCAACACATTTTGCGATTCATTTTTATATATACGAGGGTCAAACTGAAAGTTCTTAGAACTGGCCACTTATAAACAATATAATAAAAAAATAATTCTAAAATTTGAAAATATAACTCTTTGCCAATATTACTGAGTATATATTTCATTCATTTGTCATTTGTTTTACGATTTGGCGGCAAATTGAAAATTGTCTGTGTCACGTCATCATGAATTTAACACGAGAAAATTTTCGTGCAATGATTTTTTATGACTTTCGATGTCATTTAAGTCAACAAGAAAGTTATGATAGACTACGATTGGCCTTTCACGATGAAGCCCCATCTCGTGCGACTGTTTACAACTGGTTTAATGAGTTTAAACGTGGTCGCACTAATCTCACTGATGATTTACGTGAGGGACGGCCTTCTACGGCGACGACTGAAGATAACATCTGTGTTGTGCGGCGTATGATAGAGACTGACAAAAGAGTGACCTATCAACAGATTCGGACAAGCTTAGGCATCGGTATGAGTCAAGTGCACAAAATCCTCCACGAACATTTAGCGGTCAGGAAGCTTTGCGCCCGGTGGATACCTCATAATTTGACTGAGGCTCAAAAACTCCATCGTGTGGATTGGTGTCGTAAAATGATTGAAAGATTTAACGGAGGTGACTCAAATGCTGTGTTCGACATACTAACAGGTGACGAAAGCTGGATTTACTGTTATGATCCTAAAACCAAAAGACAATCTGCTCAGTGGGTGTTTCCTTTCGAGGAGTTGCCAACTAAAGTGAAGAGAGATCGAAGTGCGGGAAAAAAAATGGTGGCCTCGTTCTTTGGAAGGATAGGTCATTTTGCAACAATTGTGTTAGAGGATCAAAAAACAGTTTCTGCAGAATGGTACACTACCAATTGTTTGCCACTTGTCTTGGAAAAAGTTCGAGAGAAACGACCTCGCAGTAGGATCCTCCTTCACCACGACAACGCCTCGTCGCACACCGCCAAGCGAACGATCGACTATTTGGCGACATCAAACGTTGAATTACTGGGTCACCCGCCGTATAGCCCCGACCTCGCGCCTTGTGATTTTTATTTATTTCCAAAAATTAAAGAAAACTTAAAGGAAAGCGGTTTATGAATGCTGAAGAAGCGGTGGCTGCGTATCGCGATGCCATTGAAGAGACCCCTAAGGACGAGTGGGCAAAGTGCTTTTCCCAGTGGTTCCATCGCATGCAGCGGTGTATTGACGTGAATGGACAATATTTTGAAAAGATATAATAAAACTAATAACTGGCTAATGTAATCAGTTTTTGATTTTCTAAGAACTTTCAGTTTGACCCTCGTATATATAAGAATAAGATTGGAATCAAATATTTATTTGACACGGACAAGCTGCGATCCAAAATTAATATTTAAAAGTACTTTAACAGTAACATTTTTATTCGCAAATATTCACATTCAATATACTTAAATTCTATTGAGTCAGATGGATGTAATTTACACGTCAGATCAAGAAGATCATTTATTTTTATTAGATGACCTTTAAATCATCGAACACAAATACATTAAATTAAATTGACCGAAAATAAACTTAAATTTAGTAAAAGCGCCATCTCTTGGTGATTTTCCAACTAAAACATAAGGACATAAAAACTGAATATTATATAAACTAAATTCATTAGCTGTTGATAATTCACTCTTGTTTATTCAGAAAGATTGATATGCATACGACATACCCTAAAAACTACTTTGTTTCTATTACATTACCTTTATATTTCTCGTAAACATATTAACATCATGTCATTTATGTATTTAGGGCGCCATCTTTTGATGTAAACCATCAAAAAGCTATAGGTTTTTTAATTTTAAGCTTATCAATTGGTATATTATTTAACTATTATAATGATTTATTTGTCTATTGATTGACTAAGAAACTTTTACAAATCACAACGAAAAACCGACTTTCTTAAAGTTGAGTTTTTTTGCTTAGACAATATAGACATCAATATCATATCATGTATTTAGAGTGCCATCTCTTGGTGGTTTTCCAAACAAATTATAACCTCAAAATGAATTATATTTTACGTGATAATAAGTTCTAAAACTCGGTCGCGGTATAATAAATACATAATGAGAATAAGTTAGTGACACACAATCAAATAAGTATTTTCCTATATTTTTTTGGCTCTGGGGCCACCAATGTATGGACGTTGAGCAATGTCCTTTAGTAAGTAGTGCTATTATTTATTTCAAACTATTGAGACTATTTAATAATGAGTTATTGTTTAATACAGCACGTAATCTATTTAACGTACAACATAAAATAATTATTGTGTCCTTGTGGATTAGCGTGCTACAAAATTTAATAAGTCTTCACGCACTCTTACGCTTCTTTGAATTAACGCGTTAATATTAGCGCCTTCATTAACACGTTAACAAAAATAACTTTAGTCTATTATAGCGCGTTAATGAATTACAGTCGTTTTGAACCCCTCTGGTCTGTGGCGAGACAATAAACAAAAAAAATATAGCTAAAAGATTAATAATTTTTGTGAAAAGCTGTTATCCGAGCACCGTTCATGATCTACACAAGGCAAATATCAAAACTTGGAAGTGCAGTTATGGTCCCAAAATCGTGAATTCATCTAGTAAAGATAGGTGCGTATGTGTGAAGATATTCATTATTAACTTTGACATTATGTCATCGTGGTTAGGAAATTTCTTATTAGTATCCATAACTGTATAGGTACCAACTTGTATTCTCATGAAATTTATTTTTACTTTTGTGGTTAAATATTTACTATGACATATTATCCTGCTGGTTAGGAAATTTCGTGATAATATTCAAAAATGTTTATTGATATTCACATGAAACATTTGCTATTGTGGTTGACACCAACACTAAATGCTCACACATTTAAATGTCATCCAATTAATGCATTGTGATAAAGAAAATATTAATAATATCTTCAAATATTAGGATGGCAGTAAAAAGATGTAGTATTATGAACTGTTGTTCATGTTCAACAAGAAGTGAAGACACTGGCGTTACATATCACAAGTTTCCCAAAGACGCTTCGTTGAATGAAATCTGGATTAATGTTACACATATTAAATTGAATAATAGTACTGATTTAACTCCATATTATGTTTGTTCACGGCATTTCTGTAAAAGTGATTTCCAAATATACAAGGATTCTAAATATGTTCTTAAGTCAGGTATTATGGTATTACAAACTTTAGCTTTGTATGTAGACTGGTCTGCCATATGATGTTGATTGTATGCTGATTGTTTTGGTTTTTTTGGCCTGGGAAACTCAATTTTATTTTTGTTTCTTTGCTATTAGACCAAAGATTTTTTTTTATTTCATTATTAGTTGCATTTATTTTTATTAGGCATTGTTATATCATAAGTGTCAAGTATGTAGTAGTTAGCTATTTATGTGTTTTCATTTATAAATAGAAAGTTGTATTTTTTTTTCTCTTAGTTAGTGTATGCTAAAATAAATAATAAAGAAATGAATTTCAGATGCAGTGCCATCTATATTTCCTTGGCCATCAGACGATAATAAATTTATCAAAACCAAAATGGAAACTCCTTTAGAAGAGAAAGAAATAGAATCAAAGAATAGTAAGCAGCCTGATGGCGATAATCTTGAAGCGATAAAGAAATTTATAGAGGATGAAGCAAATAAAGTTCAAGAGCCTGTTCCTTCAAGTTCTGAGGAGAGTAATAAGGTTGAGACTGATGAGAAAGTTAAAATTGACAGTGGTAAAGATTTTGATGAACGTCTGGCTGTAGCTTCGAGTATGATGGATATGATAGTAGATGAAACAGAACAAAGATTAGCTAGGAAGAAAGAGGGAAAATCTCTTAAAAATAATTCAAGCCCAGGAGACAAAGGTATAATAATCATATAAATATGAAATTGATTTTCATAAGTAAATTTTGTTAACATTTGCCAAAAGTGATGTCTCAAAAGAGTTTATCTTTGTTTTTTATTTTAGTATTATTATATAACCAATTATGTAAACAAAACTATATAATAAAACTCGAAAATATGCAGTACCTCAGAATATTTGAGGTACTGCCTTTTGACTCGCTCATCAGAGCCATACTATTGCTGTCTTATTAGTTTTGATTTACTTTTTATACGGTGTACTCTAAAATATGAACAACAGCATAATTACTGTAGCCCATGGGCCGATTGTGTAAACACTAATAGGTTATAAATTAAAAAGAAGAAAAGTAGTCCATACTCTGATGCAAATTAACTAAATTATGTTACTATAAACTCTATGGACAAGCCATCCATTGGTGTTTGTATAAGGAAAGAATATGTGGGTTATAATTTTTTTTTAATTTTCTTGTATAATTATTCAATTGATTTTAATTATCATTACTTTTAATATTGTTCGGTAATTTATTACAAATGTGTATAGTCATGAGTTCTTTAAATTTACAATGAGTCTTTGAACTGGAATACATAAATTTGTACCCTTCCTACCTCTATGTACAAAATATTTATTTTGTTTAAATAAATGGAAATATTCTTAACAAATATCCCTATTTCAAAAATATATAAACATGGAAGTGATAATACATTTAATGATTTAAACAAAAGCTTTCATAAGTCCAAGTAGCTTGCACCACAGACTGACCGACTGTATTTCTTTTGCATTTTAAAAGCACGAATAGCATCCACCGAATTACCCCATATCAAAAGTTACATCTCATCTGTGTTGCAATATGAGATGTAACTATGATATGCTATTTGAGTGGATTGTTTAGAGGCCACTTGTCTAATTCTATTAGGAGCAAATATAAATCTGTCCAATTTGGCAGCAATCACGTCTATACATACATTCCAATTACAGAATCTGTCTGTTGTGATCCTTAAGAAATTTGTTTCATCTACTTCTACCAATTTGTTATCATTATGCCGAATATCTGTTGTTCTAGTTTTAAAATTGTTAGTGTTTCGTTTTATTAATGTCAATTTCTAGGTTAGTTTTCTCCAGCCATTGTGTGACTTTTCTGAATTGAGTATTACCTACTCTTTCAATATCATCACAATCCTTACCTCTGATAACTAGTGTTGTATCATCTGCAAATAGGATACACTTTTGGTCAGTAACACTAAGCAAATCATTGATATATAGTAAAAATAAAATTGGTCCAAGTACGCTGGGGTATGCCAAAATGATTTAGTGTATATTTAGAATTATAAGATTTCCTAAAATTACTTTGCATCTTAGATATTTTGACACACTGTGTGCGGTTGCTTAGATAACTTCTCATCCATTCCAAGGCCCCTTATTCCATATCTATCTATTTTAAGTTGGAGTAACTTGTGTGAAAGAAAATCAAATGCTTTACTCATATCCAGGAATATTGACAAAGTATCTAGTTTAAGATCGAGATTATGTGTAACATGTTTTATGAGATTAAAACATGTTTAATTTGTATCTTTTTTTAAATATTAAGGAAATAACAGTATGGCATTGTCAGTTGGGTCTAAAGTCGAAGCTAGAGATTTTGGAGAGGATTGGTATCCAGCAAAAATTATGGAAGTTGACTATGAAGAAATGGAAGTTTTGGTTCACTATGAAAATTCATCCAAAAGGTGAGTTATTAAAGCAACCATCTAGCTCGGTCATGAATAGAATGAATTCTGTACTTAGTTATTTTTAAATATGTCACACAATAAAACTAGTATAATAGAGCTATAGCTATAATATAACTCAAAAAGTAAATTTAAGTTGTTGCTCCTACTATTTGCTGCTCTGGGAGATATACATGATCCAATCAGACCTCTGAGCAAATCTAGTAAAAAGTTTTTGCTGTGCCTAATACATAAAAGTGGTAATAATTTGATTAGATCTACACAATTCCTTGGTTTCCAGACATGATGAATGGATTGCTGTAAGCAGTCCTAGATTACGACCACTTACCGGCACTTCAGTACCAAATTCACCAATGTCGATGTCCGGACCCGTACCATCATCTATAGGTGACGCACACCCAGTCACTAAGAATATAAAACAGGAACTAAAGGCAGTGACGGAGGAAAAAAAGTTAGTGTTTACTGTAGGAGAGAGATGTTTGGCGAGATGGAGGGACAATAGACGTTTCACGGCTACTATTGATAAAGACATGGGAGATGGTAAGTTACAACTTTAAAATAAATTTGAAAGCTTATACTTGTAATAAAAATACATATTATGTTGAATAAAAATTTAAGTACTATTTATTTTTATTATTTATTTTTTTATTAACAGGACATTATGTGATAGTATTCGATGATGGCTTTCAATGGAAATGCACCTCTTCGAGGTTATACAAGATGAAGGATCAGGTGAAGACAGAGGGTTTGACTGTCGATACGACAACATCTACCTCTGCCACATCCATGGCGTCACCAGTTCAATATGGCGCAGGGCCCAGCAGCGCTTTACCTAATATTACACCCTTTCATACTCATTTGTTTGATCCCACTCGTGATTATCTAGGTTCTAAAAGTGAGCGTCGCGAAATGAAACGTAAATTGAACATTAAAGAAATTTTCAATATTGGACAAAAAAAGAAAAAATCTGACTCACAATCTAAAGCGCCAAGGGATTCAACTTTGATTAAAAAGAAACGTACATTTCTCAAAAAGAAACCAGAAACACAATCAACAGAAACTGTTAAGTCAGGTATTCCGGGTAAGTTTACATTTCTTAAGTTTGTATTTGAAATTCTGTTACATTTTTTAGTTTATTCAATTAACAAGAATTAGAAGTATTTTGAAATTCTAACTCTGATAGATGCTGTGGCATCTATTATTGGTACAGTTAAAAATGAAGCAATCAAGGAGTCAGGAAATAAAGAACACCAAGAAAATGCCATTATAGAAATAGAAACTCCTACAGAAACCATAAATGAGATAAAAACGGAAGATGAGGAAGAAAAGGTGGAATTATCTACTACTGGAGCGTCAAATGTTAGTGATAATGAAGATGACTTTAGTATAGAAGACTCCGTAAGTAAAAATACTCCAAAAAATCGTTAATACACATAGCAAAATATTTTGATTCTTAACTTTTTACAGATTCAGGAAGAGGAAGCGAAACTTGAAAAATTTGAGAAAGTGGACGATACAAAACACGAAGAAGTCATAGACAGGATCAAAGAGGTCATTAATAAGTTAGAGGATGGTATTAATAAAGTCCAAAACTCGCCCAAATTAGAGATAAAAGTGGAAGTGCCTAAGAAAGAGCCCGAACCACTACCACTAGAAACAGGAAATAAGGAAATTGAGAAAGATAAGGTTAAGAAGTTGTCAAAGGTAAAGAAAAGTAAAAAGTTGAGATTGTTACAGGAGAAGAAGGTAAAGAAACAGGTGGAGAAAGTGAAGAGCGAGTTGGAAGAAATGAAGAGGCAGGTGGAAGAAATGAGGAAACAGATGATGGCTAAGACTGAAGAGCTGGCGAAGGAGCCACAGGAGATGCCGGAGAGTTTTTTGTTGCCAGGGGAGTGGTGCTGCAAGTGGCTTAATGGACAGCCCGTTGGCAAAGTCAGTGAATTAGAAGCCGAAGTTAAGGATGTGAACAGCAAGCCTGGCCTGCCTAGGAGAAGTGTTCAGGTAAGATTTATCATCATCATCAGCCCTTTTACGTCCCCACTGTATGGGCTCAAGCCTTCCTTGAGTTAAGGAGGATGGCCCGTGACCCTCCACGCTAGCCCAATTCTGATTGGAGGGTATTAACGTCTGAATGAACTGAACGCCTTCTGAAGTAGCTCGAGATAATATTTTTTTGGCCATCCATCCCGTGACTGACCCTTGTAAAAGTTGCTTAACGATCGCGGCTCGCGGTGCTTATATAGGTGAGATTAAGTCTTAAAAATAAAATTTCAGGATGCATGTCTTAGTATTGATCGTGTTGGTAAGTAGCAGTAGAGCTGGAATTACGATATATTTTCTTTAATCTTAACGTTTATCTGCTATTCAATGTATTTATAAAACTACTAGCATTTGTTTGCGACTTTGTAATAAGAAAATTCCAAAAGAACTTCCATCCCCTAATTTACCCCCTTAAGGGTCGAATTTCTTAATATCCCGTCATAGGAGCACCTACGTGTTAAAAAGAACCCACATGCAAAATTTGAATCTCCTAGCACTTGTAGTAACGAAGTTTCATACAAACTTATCATCCCCTTCTTTAGCTCTTATGTCGTGGAATTTTAAAAAATCTCTTAGTGCTCCTCTACACTCTCTAAGGAATCTTTATTCCAAATTTTAACTTTCTACGCTTAGTAGTTTCGGCTGTACGTTGTTAGTCAGTCAGTCACTCAGTAATGTAAGAATTTTATACCTTTATATCTACATTGATCTTATTATCTGGATATACATTTTTATCTGGATACTAAAGAACTACTTAAACAATTCTGATTCATTTAGTTGCCCATTTTACCCGACTGTGCGACGCAAAGGAGGGTAATGTGCTTATCAGTCTATGTATGTATGTTTGTTTCTATGATGATTCTTATGTCAAGCGATTCGTCTTAACCTTGCGAATGTCACTAAAGACATGACAGTTATCAAAATTCACCACAGCGACAATCAGACGCCATATTATCTAAATGAAAAAAATAAAAATCAATGAACTATGTCAAGTGGGGTGTCGTTGAAATCTTTAGGTTCCTTTTATCATTTTTCATTTAAATAAATAATAGTTTAGGATATATAACGATTTAAAGTTGTTTAACAAAACATTCTCGCTAATTTTCTTACTTATTGATTAAAGTTTTTATTTAAAGTATAAACAATATACAAAAAAAAAAAAAACTGAAAAAGCATGAAGAACAAATATTTTTATTAATAGTTCATAGACGGTTGTGGTACCCATAAAGGACAGTGTTTCCTAACCTGTGGTTAGGGTTGCCAGATGGTCGGGATTCGTCTGGATTGTCCAGACATTTCGTATGATGTTCAGAGTCCCGAAAAAAACAAATATGTCCCGGCAAAATTGTTAGATTCTGTAAAATTCCAAGTATAAAAAGACACTGGTTGGCTGTATCATTGATACAGCCATATTTTATGCGTGGATACATAATAATAATAATAATAATAATAATAATCATTTATTTGCCTTTAAATAGGGTACAATTTGATAGTAATTAATTAAAATAAAATAAGAACTTAAAACCTATTTAGCCATATAGAAATAGCATGCAAATATTGAGTTAAATAAATTTTTTCATCACTGTTACAATTACATTTAATTAATTATAAGTCAATATCCTATGTCACATTATTTATTATTGTTTACATGTCATCTTTATTGTTAATTAATTATTTTAAACATTATTATCATTGTCATACTCGAGTTCCTATATTTTATAAATTATTGTCGTTTATCCAGTTGTGTATCGAATATATCATATTATCTTTTTTTTATTTTTTATTTTTTTTATTTACATTACATAATTAAACATAGTTACACTTTTTAAGTTTTTTTACAGCATTTATAAACCACGAAGGTTTGTGCCAATGCTGTTTATATATCTGTACTAATTAATTAGGTTTACAACAATTTATCTAATAACCACATTTTAAGTTTTTTCTTAAATTGCAATATAGGTAACTCTTGAATAGAAATTGGTAATTTATTAAAGATCTTTATACACATTGCATAACAGTTTCTTTTAAACAATTCTGTTTTCGGCATGAAATCTAGAACCAATCTGTTACTATTTCTTGTATTACGTGGATACAAATCTTTTGCTCTTATAAACAGTTCAGGGTGACCTTTTACAAAAATACAAATTTCAAAAATATACATACATGGTAGCGGTAATATATTAAGTACTTTAAAATATTCTTTACAAGATTCATATGGAGGAATACCCACTGCTATAGTGGGTATTCCTCCATATGAAATGTATATATCTTATACATTATATATCTTATAAAAATGTATATATCTTATACATTTTTTCTGAGACAAAAAAGCCCGAACAGAATCGGTAGAATTTCCCCATAGTAATAAGCCATATCGTAATATGGAACTTACATAACCATGGTAGGCCAGTAACACTGTATGTTGAGTAGATGTCTTTCTTAACTTATTTAATACATATACGAATTTGTTAATCTTTTTACAGACGGTGTCAATATGAGCTTTCCAATTACAATATTTATCTAATGTTATCCCTAAAAACGTAACCTTATCAGTTTCTTTTATATCAGTACCATTATAGTTGACTTGTATTTGATTAATTCTAGAACCATAGCTTTGGAATTGCATGAAACATGTCTTACTCAAATTGACCATTAAATTATTAGCTTGAAACCATTGCATTATTGATTTAACTGTATCATTAATTTCATTTTTAAAATTAGTAATATTATTAGATGTCAGAATTATTGAAATATCATCAGCGATGCACACCATCCCATTGGGTCTCTAGATACGTCTATGTATGAGTGGATATATGAGTAATTGATAAAAAACAACCCGGAATTATGCAACGTTGTGGCATAATTGCATTTATAAATGAATAATTAAAAAAATAAATAAATAAACAAATTGAAGACACTAAATAAATAAATATTCGTTGCGTTCATTTATTGAATGAAAAAGTATTCACTAGCGCCAACAGATGGCGCTAGTGCATATACTCCTGCTGACAGAATGTCCCTCCCCCTGCAGAGCAAGCATAGTTCACTTATACGCCAATAGATGGCGTTAGTGCATATACTCCTGCTCACAGAATGACCCCCCTGTAGAACGAAAACATAGACGTATCCACGTCAAAAAAATAAAGCATATGTAGCTTTGAGCCGAGTTAGGTCTCTAGAGGGACTAATCATCAGTAGTTTAGAGCACCGCAAGTTACTAAATAATCGCCACGATATTAACTCCCTCAATGAAATAACTTGATTGCGAAATTTACCATCTTATAACGAAGTCAACGAATCGGAACTAAAAAGTATAAAATAAAAATAAATAATTTAAAGAAAAACAAAAATCCCGACTGCGTAGAACCGAATTTTTAAAAAAAAAACATGAAAGAATTAACTTAAATAAAAACTAAAAAGAAGGAAACAAGCCCAGTAGTTAAGAATTCTGTTAAATAATACAGAACAGAACGACTCATAGTCGGGGCCCCTTGGGAAGATTTGAATGGGCTTCGATTTTTGATTTTCTTTAAATTATTTATTTGGGTTCGGCGGGATATGTATTAAACATAAACAATACCGAATCATTTTCTGTAATGTTTTTTTACAAAGGTTGAAGATAAAAGATTACCACCAGGGTGGACTAAACATATGGTTCGACGAAGCATGGGCAACTCTGCAGGCAAATGGGATGTTGTTTTGATCAGGTAAAGATTATTAATTATTTACTTACAAATACCTAATGTAATATATATTATGGTAATTGTGAATTGACCTAATAGTCCAGAAAACCGGAGGTTTCACACGAAGACAGATATGAGGAATTTTATGGAAAGTAATCCCAGTGATATTCTCCGAGAATATGAACATGCGCTGATGGACTTTGGTGTGCATTTAAAATTAGCGCGACGAATGGGATGGGTCAAAACCACACCAAGTAAGAGATAACTTAATTTGTTAAGCTAAACTAAACAAGATTGTGTTATTTTTTTATTTTCATTTTGCTTGCCATATTTAAAACCGAGTCTATACTCCTATAGCAAGAATGCGGCATATTACGCGATAAATATATGATTATGGTAAAGCACATAATGCTGTATCGCTTACGGCGCTGAAATGTGAGCGGGACAGTAACACTCGCATATTGAATGTCCAAAAGAACATTCATGTTAGGCCGGCTGGATTTAAGAGAGAACTAAAGCTTTATCTATGTTGGATCAGAAACATATTGAAATACCTTCTTCCCTATTAAATTCTGATATTGCATTGTGGTTTATTATTCTTCTTCTGTATTCTGTTATCGTGTCCTTTTATAATTTATTTTTAACAATTAAGACTAAAATTTTAATAAATCAACATCAAAATTCGTATTGTTTATTAGAAATAACTAATTATATGATAGAACTAAAGCATTTTGTATTATTATAAAAGGCGGTGTAGATGACACACCTGTAATTTCCCTGCCCGCGGGTACTCTATGTAGTACTTCGCCTCTTGTGAAACGACGGAAACTTACTTTGAAAAAAGTACGAAAGGAAACAGGGAAGAAGAAAAAACTCAGCACGACTGTGAGGATGCCTAAATATTTGGTATGTTTCTTCTGATAGACTCAGAATTGACTTATAACTAAGTCAAATAACTTGTCCGACGTCTAATAATGTTAGTTATGTTTCTACACGAGATATCTTGAGCTCTAAAGAGTGACCAATGTCGATAACTGTTTGCAGACATCGAATGTCGATTCAGAAGTAAATGGTACAGAGCCAGAATCCTCACTACCACCTGAGTCTAGTTTTGGAGATCCGCCATTAGAAGACGGGTTTGGTATGTATGGTAAATTAATGAGTACAGTTCATAAGAAATACAGTATAAATATTATGTAACATAATTATTATTTCAGTTTATGTTGGTTCATTGAAAGTGCAAGTTATCGACAATCTTCTTCGTTGTCCTGCCGAGGGTTGTTTCAAGAATTTTAGAAATAATACTTTACTAAAAATGCATATCAAACATTATCATAGAGATTTGAGAAAAATGCTTGGACGCACACCTAAAGTTTTGGATTTGGCATACGCTAGAACAGTGCCCACGTCTATAAAGAATACTAAGAATAAAGACCCAAATGTAAAATCTATTAAGGTCAAAATATCGAGGCCACCGAAGCGGGTGGATGATACGAAACAAGAAGACAAAGCTTCAGAGAAGTTTGAATTGCAAGATCAGATACTATCAGCCGTTGACATTGAAACAACTGCACCGAAGAT
This sequence comes from Diatraea saccharalis, assembly GCA_918026875.4. Lineage (NCBI taxonomy): Eukaryota > Metazoa > Arthropoda > Insecta > Lepidoptera > Crambidae > Diatraea > Diatraea saccharalis. The sequence continues at coordinate 5,414,843 of OU893341.1, read as the reverse complement.
ACAAGATTCACCTAAACTTCGGCATGCTCTTATTAACAAGCCCGTCAAAAGACCTCGGGTGTTGTTGCCAGTACGTCGACCAGATCCTGAGTTCGACCAAACCAGTAGTCAGACTGATTCAAATTCCGATCTGCCTACTGAAGCAGTTGTAGAAGTACCGGTGATGGAAGCGTTGGATTTCGAAACAGCAATATCGACTCATACTGTGACAAAACCTTTGGATGCAATACCTAAGAATAAATATAAGAAATACATCTCATCGAAGTTTACTAGCGAAGACGATTGGTCAGATTTTGAGACGCGTTCCAGCTTTCCGAGGTCTGGAACGCCAGATTCCAAGAGTTTGGACCAAAAAATGCTTCCGGTATCTTCTGAATCTAATGAAGAACAAAAAGAAGCTCACAACTATATGTATACTGAAAGTAAGCGCATTTTCAATAAAAAACTTCATTTATTCCATAAAAATATACATGTACGTTTCCATAAAAATATAATATACATGTACGTCTTTGTAATCTTTCTCTTTTTTCTATCCGGGTCTGTATTATGTCCTGTCTAGCGTGCAATTAAGAATATTATTATTATTATTATTTATGAAGACTTATGATATTTTATTTTTAGATGGTGAGCGAATTAAAATAGTACATATGAAACGCGAGGAAATTATAAATTGTCACTGTGGCTTCCGCGAGGAGGATGGTCTGATGGTTCAGTGCGAACTTTGTCTGTGTTGGCAACATGCGCTTTGTCACAACATACAAAAAGAATCAGAGGTATGTATTAACTGTGTTCTTATTAAAAGTGCATTTTCTTAGAGTTGTCCAATTGCGTTTACAAACTTCGTAAAGTTCTATTTCTAAATGATATAATTTTGCCTAAAAATTTAAGACATTTATTCTTAGTTTACCTATTCTATGTACTACGGAGATTTGTTTCTCCTAGTTTCATTTTTAGAAGCGTCGTGACTGAATGAGCAGCCTCGCGAGGCAGACTTATACAAATACATTGAAATCATGTATATAAATTGCGAGGTTGCTCACGAGTCGATGCCCAGTGAAGTGGACACATGTTTGCTTCGCTTGGCTGCTGCTCAATTACTACTAAAACGATAAAGCTGTTCTGCGAGGCAAAGTTGAGCTACGGTGAAGTTGAACCAGAATCGAGCGTTCAGTTTTACTTGAATTAGAAATCATTCATTTATTAATTAAAATTGCTAATGCCAAATTAGTTTACATTTGCCATTATAATTTGCTACTTGACAGTTATAACAATAAATAAATTATGAACTTCTAATTTATATTCTGTGTTTTAAAATAAATTGTATGTATATTTTATTTTTGCAATATTAACTTGACATTTATAATCTGTGTATTACAAAAACTGAAACGCGGGCGGCCATGACGGAGCATCTTGTGACGTCACATTTCAATAAACTAAACGTCAACATTTTTAATACGAGAGAACGATCATTATACTTTTTTTTTTAATATGCGTCATATACTCTTAATCGCCGTGCCCGACGGGGTCCATGATACCTTTCTTCTTTATTACGCCACAATGTATAACATTATGGAGCGCAAGAAGAGATCGTATTGAATAAGGGTGTAGACAGTAAACGAAAATAAATTATCCCCCCCTCTCTGATACCCCCCTCCTCTTACTTATCAGTATCCCCCCCTCTCTGATACCCCCTCCTCTTACTTATCAGTATCCTCTCTGAGAGAGGGGGGGATAATTTATTTTCGTTTACTGTCTACACCCTTATTCAATACGATCTCTTCTTGCGCTCCATAATAACTTAGAAAATTCAACCTTATGGCGTCACATCATAGCGAAGTCATGACAGAAGGGGCGTTTTCGGGAGAAATTTCTAAAATTGAATTAATTTATAGATTTTAAGCTATGATATGTATGATAGGTACAATTTTAAATATTTTTAGATATTCGTACGTTGAGAACGATAGTTACACAATGCAAAAATTGCGATTTTCGGTAATTAGCGTTTAAAGTTCAAGAAATTGTATTCCGCCCCTCTAAACAACTACGCCACCCAGCAGTTTTTATGCAAGCTACGTTCACAGGGATCTTTGAATTTTAAAGTTTATATTTATCAAGGAAAAATGTTGCCTTAAGTAAAAAATACGTCGTTTTCGGTTAGTGACATTGTCATTCACAACGCGAATATCTATATAGGTTGCCTGGAAGAAATCGCTGTTAAGCGATAAGGCCGCCTATTGTGCAATAGTTTTAATATTTGTAAGTTACTCGTTATTTATTTCTGTTGTGTGTTGTACAATAAAGTGTTTTTATCTTATCTTATCTATAAAATAAAATTTTTAAATGATATGCCTTTCGGTTAGGTGCCGGAGAAGTACACGTGCAGTATATGCCTGAATCCTCGTCGCGGTCGTCGGTCGCAGCGTTTCCTCCACGACCAGGACCGCCTGTACGAGGGCCTGTTGCCGGGCGCGCGGCCCAGCGAGTCGCTGCGGCGCTCCCACGAGCTCTCCGGCAACCTGCTGCGGATCCAGGACGCGTTACACGCGCTCCGGGTCAAGTACTACGTGGCCACGTGAGTATCGCACCGCTGAGCCCTATACATGGCGACTGGGTGAAACAAAAGAATTCTATCTACTCCGTCTGTTGGATAATATAAAAATATTTGATACGTATATTTTTTTGCATCAATTTATACAAGAAATGGCTTAGATAATAAGCGTTAGAGTTGAGGAGTGGGGGCTCACTACGTCACAGTTTTGTAGAAAATGTAATAATTGATTACGCAAAAAAAAATGTGTTTAATATTCTTCTATAGTTTTGCGGACAGATAAAAAAAATGAGTTATCATCCCCATTGTATACAGATTTCAAATTAGATTACAGTGGCTAATAGTACCGAATGCAAAGTCCAGTCGGTATTTAAAAGAACGCGTGTGATGTTAACATATATTGTAATACTTTACCAGTGTACGATAAAATTAATTTTTGCCTTTTAAAAGAACAAATTTTCAACAACTAGTTACAAGTAGAAATAAATCATTCTATTTTTATTTATACATCGAACAGTACATCATTAACTAGTTATTGAATAAGCAAAATAATACTATGTTGAGCGGACGAGCGCATTCATAATTCTACGACTGATTAATTATTTACCTACTTCCATATGTGATAATATTAAATATAAATTAAAAGCATATTTCTTATCTCAGCATTGCTGAATTATATGTAACCTTAAAGAATAGTTTTACTAGTAAGTATATGCTAATACAAAAACGTGCCAGTTCTGTTGTAGATTTCCTTACTTTTTGTTTTAATATTCTGTGGTAAAAAGTAATCAAAAATCAACAGGATAATATGTTTCTGTAATTGAAAACGACCGTTTAATGTTATCTGTTTATATGGACTACATGATTGTAATGTATCATACACAAACCAGGATCAGGCACAAACCTAATTATCAATATAATTATTGTTTGCTTAATTATCTGATAATTATGCGTAGTTACTGGCAACATTTTTTTAAATACAGAAAGGCATTCATAAATGAAGCAAATGACATACATGGCCGGAATTTGTATAGAGCTGTGCCCAAAAAAATGCACATACATTGACATACTGTGGATTATATTAAAGCTTTTTAACGTTTTGACTTATACAAATAAATAAACTAACACTTACTGTGAAAAAACATTGAACAATAAGTGAAATTGAATTATTTTTTAAATAAAAAGGGGCTTTAATTTATTTTTATAGTCTATTCTAGACAATCTCTATAATAAAACACACATTTGATAGGTCTTTAATAATGAATAACAACTCTTTAAGTACAAAAAGGGTTTGTGTAGTTTTTATAATACGAAGGCATATTTATCAAGATAATTATCGCTATAAATATCAATGATAATTATCACTCCTTACCCTGACACAAACCCAAATGGTTTAAGTGTTCTTTGGCCCCGTGATGCTTTCTATGCTTTTACGGCTTTCGTGTGTCGCCAAACAGCTATCTCTTAACAAAGCCAAAACAAAAATAAAGAAATGGCTACTCGCCATGAGCTATGATCAAACGGAATCCATATTCAACAGTCAAAGTATTTTAACCCTTCCCTCCATGCACTAAAGTCTATTGTTTCAATGCTATCACTAATACGTCGTGTTATTCACCACACATGATTTCCTTTATTTATTTATTTACTCAAGGCACGTCAACATCACAAATACAAAAATAATCAGTAAACCTTTTAAATGACACTTATCTAGCATTTATGACAATTACAGACATGCACAGCATTTGTATTAAGATATCCATATGCGTTTACATTTCAATATTTATTTAGCTACAATACAATTATAATTATATACAATACAATACAATTATACAACACAAATATATTATACTACAAAAATACAACAGTGATACACATTGCAAAACAACAAATAACAAATTAAATTCAAAAGTTAATTATTATATATCCAATGTCAAAAATAATCAGCTTATATGTTATTATCAATAAATTAAAATTAAAATAAAATTTAAATGTCAATTCAAATTTAAATAATAAAACTTTACATGACTATTATTGTACTGGATTAGACTAAGTAACATATTGTATCTTATCGTTAATATTAATTATTAGTTACTAGTAATATGGAAGAGGGCGCTGACTTCTGTCACTCAGGTTATACCTAGCACAGAGGTCAGAGACTTCACACTGCCTTGATGATGTATATTTATATGACAATAAAGTTATTATTATTATTATTTCTGTTAGATAGCTTTATTGGTTGACTGTAGAGAATGCTGGTGGCATATAGTCCGCCCTTTGCTGTATTTTAATGTAGATTAAATGAATCCCAGAGGTTGAGAGAGAGAACGCTTTTAGCATTAAGTTCACCTTTAATAAAGTTCAACAAATAAATGAAATATTTAAAGCTTTTCAAACAAAGGCTGAAATTTTACGAAAGGAAGGAATAACTCAAAAAGTTAGACAATCTCCCCTTAAGAATGCTTCATCACATGCGGGTCTATTGTAGTTTTTTACCATTTGTCATCACAACATATGTTAATGAAGTTATATTTTATGTTTTCCAGTAAAAAAGATCATCCGAAGTTATATCTATGGGCGAAAGACTGGGAGAACGGAGAGTTGAACGTCTCGCAGGACAGGTTTAACTCGGACTACTCAGATTTGAATATAATGATAAGCAGCATCGGCAAGGAGAATCTGCCGGTCAGTCAACAGGACCTGAAGGATACTCAGAACGATATACAAACTCCGCCTTCCGAGGACCATGACAGGTAAATAATGTAAGGGTCGGTGCATATCAGACGGAACATTCGTCGCGTAAAATCAGCTACAACTACATATTTGATAACGATGTTTTTTGAAATAAATAAATAAATATACATTGCTCAGATTCCAAGATGAGTAGCTAAAGCCCCTTTATTATGGAGTATCTGAGACAACGAAGGTAACACAACACCTAGGTCCGAGACAAATAGAAAAGTTCATTTTCTACATTCTAAGTATGGAATGAGCGATATCGTTAATTGGAATTATCAAAGGCAAGCGTTAGACGCAAATTTTACTTTGAAAGCTATTAAGAAATTTAAAACGAAATAGGTGAATGCTTGAGTAATCTTTCGAAGCTTAGTTTTTATTATGTTGCTTGATCATTCAAATCGATTCAAATCAAATCGAGCGATTGCGATATTAAACGTATATTTCCTAAAATTGCTTTACCTTAGAAAGGGATAACTAATTTTTGTCATTCGTCGGGTGGATATTAATTTTAAAAACAATAAAAAAGTATTTTTTTGCGTAATTTATAAATAACGGCAATACATTGAGTTGAAATGTGGCATGATGTCACACCTTTGTACATTTTCTACATAGTTGTGAAGTAGTGAGCCTCTACTCGTCTAATGCCTAATATCTAAGCAATTTCTTGTTAAATTTAAGTAAAAAAATACGATTCGAATATTGTTCTATGATCTAAATACGTAACGAAGGATGACGGACTAAATAGATATTTTTTTATCCAGACATATTAGCTCAATGAACTGTTAATCAATCCATCAGCCGGTTGAGCGTACTAATTAATTTCGCAGATAAACTCGGCGTATTTTCAGCTAGATGTGATGTGCACCAATCCTTATATGAAAACAATATATATTTTAAAATAAAAACCAACTTAAAAGCTTGAAAATTAAAGTTCTTTAAACCTAAAATTCTATTGGAGGCGTGCGGTTAATATTATAAAGCCTAAACAAAATCTCAGCGCGACTTTTGATGAACCCCTTTCAAATGAGTATTAGTTTTCATTTTTCTGAAGTCTTTTATTTTTATATTTTTTTTATTACACAAGGTGTCTAATATTTCGTGCCAATTTTGCTTATGTTTACGTAACAAATTTCTTTTTGCCATTGTACTATCTACCTGAAGTTGAATATTATTAGATTCCTTCACACATCAATGGTGACAGATATATGTCGGCGGGTAGTCAGAAGGGGCTTTTACGAAGCCCAAATAGATGGTCCATATCGGAGGACTATCTTTAAAATAACACTGCAGGCGTGTATGCCAACGTGAATTTGTTCCATTTTATCACTTTTCATACGAAAATATAATGAGATGAGCGTGATGTCGTCGGATGTCTTTACTCCTCGATCGGAAACAGAATGTGTGCCAAAATGGCGGCAACTTGCTTTTTATTAACGATCTGTCAAAGGCAGTGTCACCATTCTAATAAAATTAAGGGTATCGATGATCACGCTCTCTTTACAATCGAGTAATTGAGTAATCGAGTAACTAGCAATTAAAATAAAAGAAACTAAATCAAACGATCTTCGTAAAGATGATGCGACATATATAATAATATTAGACTTCAGGTAGATAGTGCAATTGGCAAATGCAAGTAGTTGAAACTCTATCGAGATGCGATTATTACGGAAAAATTAGCTAAATTAAAACCTTAGCTGATTGCCGTCTGAGTCAATGTAGGAAATGATTTCTATTTGGTCTATGCATAGTGCTGATATGTATTTGTTTGTTTTGTAATCAACTAGGTATAATCACAGGGACAGTCAGATGGGTTCGCAGACTTTACTGAGTGGTTTGCTGTCAAGTCCCAGTGGTGGCTCGCTGGACCTCCCACTGCCTCTCAGTGCTACAGAGCTCGAGCGGTTAGCCAAAACTGTACAAGGTAATATTGGTTGGTCCACTCGAAATGTGTGTATAAATATTATATTTTATTAATAAAAAAAAATCATAATAAAAAACAAATAATTAGTGATAATAGTGATTTGTCATAATAAAACGCAAATGACAGGTCTAGGAATTTTGTCTATAGTACATAATTTTTATATTCAAACTAGCTTTCCGCCAGCGGAAATCACCTTTCCTTTTCGTCCATGTGGAACTGTTTATTCAGATATGGATTCATGTTATGACACGTATAGAATTACAATGACAAATTGAATAGTAAAGAATTGTTACTATGGCAATGTTTTAATTTCCTATACAAACTTTTTATCCCTTAATTTGCTGTTTTTCGGGATAAAAATAGCAAATGATGTAGCTTCCCGTAGGAGAAAGAATTTTTAAAATCGATCCACTAATTACGGAGCAAACAAACAAACATAGAAACAATCAAATCTTTCCACTTTATAATAGGTATAAAGTATAGATTTCTCGGGCGAAATAAATTTTGCCGGGTCCACTAATATATATATATATATAAACCAATTAATGCTCAGAACGCGTTGTGGCTTTTCATCATTGCCGCAACCCGTTGTGGTCGAATAGCATGTCAGCGAAGACACGGATTTGTTATTGTGGTTATTCCGTGAATGCCACAACGCGTCGCGTGCATTTCCGTGAAAGCCATAACACAAATTTCGCTATGTGGATCTTTTACTGTGACTACAACGCGTCATGAAGTATTTTTTCGCTCACTAGCGATTTCGATCTTTGAGCGTAACATAAACGACGCTGGAAAGCAAACACGTAGTAACCAGCAAAACCGAATTCGTTCTCCAGAAAAACTTTCATTTTTTCGATAAATAATTCCCATAACCGATAAAGATATTTTTTTTGAAAAATATAAAGATTTTTCACTCTAAATATCCATTTTGGTTTTTTAAAGTGAATATATATATACATAAATATAAAAAAAAATACTCATTTCGGTATAAATTGACTTTGAAACACATTATTTATTACCATGGACAACTGGAAGTTTATAAGAACTATTATTAAAGAAAAAAAAAGTTTTTCTGCTGTGAAGAACAATTTTGGTTTTGCAGGTCACTACGTGTTTGCTTTCCAGCATCGGAGTATACACTGTAACATGTTTTGTGAGCTAATTATTTCGACGCTGGACCAAAATGGATATTTAAAGTGGAAAAAAAAAAATTGACTAAGGAACACCTTTTTTGTTACCATGGACGCTTATAGAAATTGTCTATCGGAAAAAATAAAAGTCTCTCTGCTCTGAAGAACAATTTTGGTTTTGCGGGTTACTACGTGTTTCCTTTCCAGCGTCCATATAAACAAACATATATGTGTGAGTACAGAAGAGGTGCAACGTGTATCGGCGCCGCAGCCGGAGGCGGCCATCGAGAACAGCGCGTGTCGCGAGCGGCTGCTGCGGCACATACAGCGCTGCCAGGCGGTTATAGACGCCAGGCTCGACTCCATAGAGGCGCAAGTCGCTGGTACAGTACACTACCCAGTACTATCGAGACACATCATCATAGGCAGCCCTTTTACGTCCCCACAGCAGGGGCTCAGACTCTTATGGATGGTTAAGGAGGAATTCTGACTGAGACACATGCCCAATTAAATATACATAAGGGGTCATCCATAAATTACGTCACACTTTAGGAGGGGGGGAGGGTGTCGACGAACTGTTACATTAGAGCAATATTTAGTAAAATTTGTATAGATAAATAGGTGAAAGGAGGGGGGGGGGGGGGGGGGGGGTTAAAGTTCATGAATTTAGTGTGACGTAATTTACGGACGGCCCCTAACGACTCGTACGAATTAAGATGACACCTGAGGCATTTCCAATTTATCCGAATTTAGATGAGACCTAAGAAACTTTCAATTTATCCGAATACGAAATTTTCGTATATTTCCGAAATGCTTGCATGACTCTAAAGAATCGTGTTCGTGAAATAATAGTGTCCGTCAGTTTTGCAGCGCCACCTTCTTGGATTTTGATTTCGTAACAGTGATAGATAAGGGAGTAGATGGATCAAGAGCTCATTTCGAAATCCAAGGGGGCGGTGCTGTTAAGACTGGCGGACACGAAATAATATTATTTCTTGCTGTACAAAAATATCTGTTTAAAATTTTTTCTCTCAATCTCTCTTAATTCGGCGGTGTGCCGCGCTGTTGACTGTAGTTGTAACTAATTAGGATATTTATTTTGACTTTTACACAAATGCGCCAGTCATAGGGCGCTTGTGCACTACACTGAATTTTCAGGTCCGGCGGTCCGATTTTTTCCGGTCCGGAATGACATGAAAAACTCGGATGAGTAGCTTGTGCACTTGTCCGTTTTTTTCCTGATCGGAGCGGCGCAGTGTAGGGCAGTTCTCTTTGAAACTACACGTCACTTACGCTAGGTACGATGAGATTTTTGGAACGTCGGTAATTCCTTTCGAAGACGTAGAAAGGTGCCTAAATAATGATCTGATCGTTTTACATAAACCATAATAAATTATGGCAAGACGAAAGCATTTTTTTTACTACTATCGGATGACTACTATCAGATGTAAAATCTTATACTCTTACTAATTTAGGAACAGCATTATTCACATACAATAGCTAAAAATATCTGTGACATTAGAATAAAATTACTGATAATGGTCTAGTACTTGATGTTTAAATTTTTAAACGTGTTATTTTTTTTTCGAAGTTTTGTAAAAACAACTTTCTGCGATTACAGAGATAGACCAATCGGTGGCGTCATTTCGTAAACAAATCGAAATTAGTGCCGTGTTAGCGGATAATTATTATGCTAAATGAACTTTACGAGATCAGTTGACTTTATTATATATAGTCATAATTTTATACGCGTGGTGTAGTTACTTTGAGCAGAAATATAATCCCCTTAGAATACTTTTTTTTTAAATTTTTTAATGGCACAAACATACATTTAAAATTTTATTAAATGCGAAAAAGACATTGAGTGTCACTTAATTACTTTTGTTAATCTTCTGTTTATTCTTTATTATTACTTCTGTTGTCAAATATTTATGTATACTTATCAATTGTCTAAAAAAAAATTGATAATGACAAATTTCCAGGCAAACTTTCATCCCTATTTTTCGCGATAAAATGTAGCCTATGACCTTTCTTAAAGTTAAGTCTATTTACTATATTAATTTCCATTTACATGGGTTCAGTTATTTAGGCGTCTAAGCGTAACAACACTTATTTATCTTACCTTAAGCTATCGATACTTTAAATACGATTCTAAAATCTAGCTAAGTATCGATACTAGAACCATACGCTGATCAAATTAGAACTATACCGAGTTTGCCAAAGCTTATGCAGTGATATATACCAACTATATTAAATCATCATATAAAATATACCATTTTATAATTAACAATAAATATCGATTATAAGTTTATTGGAAATTAACAATATTGCCGAAATAAATATCGATTCAAATCGATTATTTTTTCCCAAGCCTATTCCTTATGAATTTTCCGGATCTCGGACACAGCAGTGCACAAGCGTAAACACGTTTTTCATTGCCGCCATCACGGACCTGAAAAAACCGGTCCGGAATAGAGAAAAGTAAAATTCCGGACGGTAAAATTCCTGGCAGTGCACAAGCGCGCATTACCTACATATGGCCTGACATATCGGACCTGAAAAAATCGGACCGCCGGACATGAAAATTCAGTGTAGTGCACAAGCGCCCTTGCCCTTACTCTATAAAATAGGAAACCGGGGCAGAAATTTCATATTGCGCCCTTCCACAGCTACGATTTTTTTCTTTTATGGATTTTGAAAACATACGCATCCATCCCATCATAGCCATGTGTATGAATTTTATATAATTTCTCCGAAGTTCCTTTTTTTAATCTGGTTTCGGCGCCCTACACCCACATCCGGGTCGGCTTCAAATCAGGATTAAACTGCACTGTTACACCTCTTACAGAAATGGGCACATAATCGGAGTGTACACAACTTTTTTTATTTTATATACATGTAAAAAAAATATGGTTGTTTTACCAATGCCCCATAAATATAGCGATGATTCTTCAGGCTCTAAATAATATTTTTTTAATAACTACGGTTTATGCATCCTTATTTTATAAAAGTAATTATTATTTTTTAGAACTGGAGTCTCAAGATCCATCGTTCGAAGACGACGAAACGGCGGATTACTTCCCTCGCACTAAACAAACTATTCAGATGCTGATGCGTGATCTCGATACAATGGAAGAATTAGGAGTTATCACTTAAACAATATTGTTATTTTTTTTGACATCTTCCAGAATTTATCTTGCATATTGACACCTTTGATTAATAAGTGAAAAAAGAATGATATTCTTTAACCAAGCCAGGTTTATTTATGTTTAAGTTTTATTATAATTGTAACAATATTGGCTTATTTTTATTAATTCATAGAGCTAATTTGTAAGACTGTAAATGAATTTCCGTGATAATTTTGTGAAATTGCTATTTGTGTGTACTAAAATTAGTAAGAAGTTGCATAAAGTTATTGTAATATTTACAAATAAATTTAAGTATGAACTTCAACATCTTGTTGTTTTATTTTTATATTATGGGGCACCGTATTAATGGCATTTAAATAAAAAAACTGCACAATGATGATGAGTAAAACCATAGTATGTAAAATGCCATTGAAGGCTCAAATATTATTATATTTTAGGTCATCAGCTAAAATATTTAAAGAAAAACTGCTCTGAAATTTTAATGTCAAGCTTCGTAGTTACATACATTATTTATTGTATGAAATCAGTAGAAACCGAGAGAAACTGAATAGGGAAATGGCACATTTTTTTAAAATATATTTAGTTTGATAATTTTCATCTTTAAATAACTAAATTTAGTAACAATAATAAATAAGTAATAAGTAACAACTACAAGCAGTTTAAACGCCGGAATTTTTGGGGCGCTTGTCGTGACGTCAAACAAAAGTAGCAAGCCATTAGAATAGTTTGACGTTAGCAATTTTTTTTTTGCATTTTGTAATAATTATGTTCAAAACCATAACTGACTGATGTTGAAAAACATTTACATAGACTATATATATTAATATATTTAACCCTTTTTTGAATCAGATGCATAATACTTATTATTTGTTACTGATCATAGTGGAATTTTTATATATCAGATAAAGGACATTCTACACTAATTAAAAAAATTAAATATTTTTATCCAAAATTTATTATCTTAAAATAACTGAATTACAAAAAAATATTCAACCCTCATAGAACTTGGGTAGCTGGTTACCGAGGACAACTGAGCGTTCAACACCACTTTCTGTGATCACTCCCAACCTTACTACACCACCTGATGAGCCATCACGGAGCATAGCCAGTGTCAAAGTACTGGTAACAAATTTGACAGCTTCCTCCTTGCTCATGTTGGGTTTGAAATTAGCATCTACGTAGCCATAAACATAAGAAGAACCGGAACCTCCAATAGATACTGCTTGGCGTTGCACCATTCCACCAATGGGTACTGAATAAATTTGGCCTGAAAGTAGAACAAAAATTTTTCTAGTTCTATAACACTTATTTTGTATGTTGACCTTTGTGACCACTGATAGATATTATAAACATTTTAGTTCACTTTATTATGGCTAGATGCATCTGTGTGAGTGCAATAGCAACTTGTTTGCACAGAAGTGAAAGAGATATGTAATGCCAGGTCGTTGTATGAAGTGCTCTTGGTAACACTCATTTCACAACAGGGTCTTTCAAAAATGTTTTATTTGTTGACGTTCATGAGATATCAACATTAAATATAAATACGTGGTGCATTGATGTCAATAACAAGTAGTGAATTTTTAAATGGGCAGACATATGTTTAATTTAAAAATATGCATCTTTAAGTAGAAGAACCAATTTATACTTTATTTTAATATCTAGATATTTTGATTTTCTATGTTGTCTAGGGTTTGCGTATTTTGGTACCTTTGTAATTTCATACACTCCATGATATAATACAAGTAGAAATTTCAAAATATAACATTACCTCCTTTCTTCTTGTCCCAGCCAGCAACTAAGATACCAGCAACTAGCGAATCACGATAGTTATAACACAGTTCACGAAATATGGCAGCAGCAGTCTGCACTAATGGTTCTTCACCAAGTTCCATTTTGTGAAAATCTGAAAATATACAGTTAATTTTTATGATTTATAAATTTTATCATTGAAAGACAATTTTTGTAGATTTATGGTTCTTGTTTTCTTGAAGAATGTTAGACAAATTGAAAACAATCTACTGATGACCTCTGTAGCCGAGTGGATAGCACACCGGTTTCAAGGTGTCACTGTCAAGGTCATTTCTGAGCTCTCATTCGATTCCCGGTTGGGTCAATGTATAAAATGGACCTTTCTATATTGTCTTGGGCCTAGATGTTGTAGTACCTTCGTTGTCTCAGATACTCCATAAGATAGGGGCTTTGGCTACTCATCTTGGAATGTGAGCAATGTATGTGATGTTGAAGATTTTAAAGGACATATTATTATTATATTATCTATCTTTTCTGCATTAAGTCACTTTACTAAGTGCAAGTGCCATAGGATCAAAATCAATAAAATGAGGAGAAATAGATCAATAAATATCAGACACACACAATCACAAGAGTTCTTTGTCAAAAATGTCAAGGAACATATCCTCAAGCTAGATTCACTGTTCTGAAATTGTATTCTGATTTGTACAATATACATATATACTTTTATGAATATTGTCATTCTTATTTCTTTAATATCTCTTTCTTTATTTTTTTAATATGTCTCTCTACTCAACCAGTATAGTTTCTTTTCGGGATCTCATCCCACCTTAGAGCACCAGGGGCAAATTTTTTAAGAATTTTTATTAAGAATATTCTCCAGTATAGCATTGTGAATGTAAAATTCATCCAATATAATAAAATAGTACTCACTCAAATGGTATGTAACGATATCTGCAATAGCTTGTGTGTCTGCTGCTGAGCCAGAGCGACAGCAGTAGATATGGTCTGTGATACGAGTTAGCTTGTCGGTAACTCTGTTGGCGATGTATGCACCTGTAGTGGTGCGAGAATCGGCGCCAATCACCACACCACCGTTGAATTCACACGCCATGATCGAGGTGCCGGTGCTATGCGGTGCACTTAGCCATTCAGGCATGCTGGGGTCGGCATATGTGTTTATTACAGACGCTGCCATTTTACTGAAAAAGACGTATTTTTCATATAAGTACAGTATAGTATACAGTATCTTGTAACTATTTACACGTAGCAGATCGAATAGTAATGATTTTTAGGATATACTGCCTCTATAGGAGTCTTTTTGTTTTGGTGACGAAAAAGGCTTGTATTTGTACTTTACACTATAAACATACTTTATTCATTACATACACTTCGTTACGGAGGAATAAATACTTACATTGTAATTTAAATATAATAAATAAAAACCCAGTTTCTGAAAGTCACGATACAGAAGCAACGATCCGAATTGTCAAACTTTTGTTTGTCAAAAACGTCATGTCATTCTTTGTTTCAATCTACGCAGAACAAATTGTTAGTAACATAATGTATTTAAATTGCTCTTCTTAATTCTATGATTGAATGGATACAAAGGTATGTACATGATTCTTGCTTATATTGGTGAATAATATTATATTGTCAACAATTTATGAAGCGCATGTTATTCAAATTACGGGAGAAATGGCACCAAAGAATAGTATTATAATTGAATGGCACCGCGTGTAATGAGGAAGGAAGAATTTAAAAAAAGTCATTAGTTCCCGAAATCAAACTAGATGTCGCTACGGTACTTTCTTGGTTTCACCATGACAACTTTTCCGGTTTTCTGTCATGAATAAAAGTAAATTAATTTTCAAAACTCAATAAATAACTCATATTGTATTTATACTTTTTTGTATTTGTAATAATATGTAAGTTTTAAACTTTGCAAAAATAAGTTTTTAATATGCTAGTTAAAAGGAACGGAAATGACTATCTTTGGTCCAATTGTTTCCTGCAAAAATCAACTTTTGATAGAGTCGTTTCTCTTTAAACGAACTAAAACGTTACATTTCACGTAAAGTAAATCCTTATTGTGTCAGTTTTCATTAAATTTTTAATTTATCTACACTAATTAATATTAAAAAGAGGAAAAATTAATCGAATTTTTTTATTTGTATTGAATAGACTCTATAACTCAGTAGTTATAGAGTCTATTCAATACTCAGTAGTGTCGGTCTAGTGACCGATTTTAAAAATTCTTTCATCCACGTGAAGCTACATCACAAGCGATCATGAACATAAGCTATATTTTATTGCGAATAACAGCAAATAAAGGAATGAAAATGGGAACGGAAGTTTTTCTAGGGAATTAAACATTACTATTGTAACCATTGTTAACTATTCATTTTCTAGAAATCACCACACCAAATGCTATTGAAGACTTTGTATACCATAAATAAAAGTGTGTGGATGTTTATACTTTCTATAGTTTTCACTTGATTAAAGACGATTTAGATAGATAAAACCGTAGTATACAAAGAGTAGTATGTAGTACTACTAACGTGAAATAGATGGCGACAGTTTCGATTAGAAATGAGATGTTCGAATCCCGGCCGGCTCAAATTAAATTCTGTTATATTAATTATCAAATAAAACCAGGAATCTAATATTTTTAGGGTTCCGTAGTTAACCAGCGAGTTTCGCCATATCCGTCCGTCTGTCTAAAACTATTAGGCACTAGAAAGTTGTAATTTGGCATGAGTATACTTACAAAGTGCTTAAGTAAAACTTAGAAAATAAAATTTAGCTCCCGTACATATACCTGGTAAAGTGGGGATGATTTTTTTTCGTGTTCCCCATAGTGTGGGGCATCATTGTATAGGTATTGTAAAAATATTGGAATTGTGGAACAGTCGGTGTTCAGTTCAGTAAACAGTTTGTGACTCATTAAGCTTTAAAGAGCTAATTTTCGTTAGAGTCAATTGTCCCCCTCTACAAACTAAACGGTCGGTGGTTAAAATTAAAATGTTACGGCAAAAATTAAAACTATCACACTTAAGTTACCATTTTTCAGCAAGAAGTGTCACCATTATTTTGCATAATGCAGGTTAGATTTTAACTGCACGGTTGGTCGAGTGATTTAGTTGTCGCCATGTTCCTGCCCACGGATCGAGTGTTGTGGTTCTATCCCCACAAAGGACAATTTTTCGTGTGATTTATAAATAATTGTTCTTAGTTTGGGTGTACTTTGTTTCTCGCAACACAGGACTTGTATCCTAAAAAGCGGGCTTTTCTTTTAAAAAACAAAAAAGTTGAAATAAAAAAAGATACACAACTGAAGATTCATGAATAAAACTTTCTTTGAATTGTCAAAGCATCACGTACTTTCTTAAAGGGACGTAATAAACAATATTGAACTTAATATATATGTAATAGAAGTCATTCTTGCTAATTATAAGTCATAAACAATCCAAGTACAAAATAAAATAAGGGGAATCCCCGGAATTCAGTATAGATGGTGGTGCCATTCGCTGCAAAATATAATTTAAATAAAGATGATATGGTTGCGTTAAAAATATGAATTGGTTCAAATATATAAAATATATTTTTTATTGTTTACTATGAAATTTTGCCGCCCCCTAAAAAGTGCCGCCCGAGGCGGCCCGCCCCCCCGTCCCCCTACGCTACGCCACTGATGGCATAGCAAACAGATCATGTTTGCTCTAATATATGAACTTTCAAATTGCATCGTATACTTAAAATAAATAATATAAAGAAAAACAAAGAACCCGACTGCGTAAAAACGAATTTAAAAAAACACATGAAAAAATTAACTTGAATAAAAACTAAAAAGAAAGAAACAAACCCAGTAGTTTAGAATTCTGTTAAGTAATACAGAACAGAACGACTCATAGTTTAATTCGTTAATTCGTTTTTACGCAGTCGGGTTTTTTGTTTTTCTTTAAATTTTTTATTTTTATTTTATACTTTTTAATTTCGATTCCTTGACTTCGTTATAATATGGTAAATTTCGCAATCTAGTCATTTCATTGAGGGAGTTAATATCGTGGGGATTATTTAGTAACTTGCGATGGTCTAAACTACTGATGATTGAACCTCTAGAGACCTAACTCGGCTCAAAGCTACATATGCTTTATTTTTTTTCCAAAAATACTTGTTCTTCATGCTCTTTTCACTATTTTTTGTTTGTATATCGTTTATATTTTAAATAAAAACTTAAATCAATAAGTAAGAAAATTAGCGAGAAAGATTGTTTTGTTAAACAACTTTAAATCGTTATATATCCTAAACTATTATTTAAAAATGAAAAACGATAAGAGGAACCTAAAGATGATTTTAAAATGCCTATTCAACGATAGGTACCCCATTTGACATAGTTCAGCAATATCTAAGGAGTTTCTTTTGTTTTGACAAACTTACACTTACACCCTTTGTTCGTTGTACCTACATTAGCTTTATTTTGTTGTGATTTTTTTTATGGGCGTCTTTTCAGTGTTTTACCTAGGGCGTCAAGTTTCATTGAGCCAGTTCTGAATATTACGTTGTAAAGTCGAAGCTTATATAAGTAAGGGAGGCAAGGGTGGTGGTGAGTGTGGCAGATTTGAGCATTACGTTGGTGAAGCGAGAAAACCGAGTGTGTGTATTTAATTACTTTGTCTTGTACACTGTAGTACACATTTTGGACTTCGAGAAAGGTTGAAGTCTATTTCCCTGGACTCCTATAACGCGAAAATAATAGATCACATTATATGGTTACCTATAGCTAAGCAAATGAATGAAGCTTTTCAAAATTAGGAGATCAGCACTTCATATGAATGTTAAGAAAGAAGAGAGGATTATCATATAACTTGTAATATCTGAAATATTACATCAGGTAAATGCTCGTTAGATAGGGAAAAGCTCAAAATGGAATTTCAAATGTTATATTCCTTTACCAAAATGCTCTACCGAAATGCTCCATAAAACTTATTATAAAGAGGAAAGGTTTGATGGTTTGTTTGCATCGAATAGGCTCCGATACTACTGGATGTACATACATCCAATAGTATCGGAGCCTATTTCCCTAAGAGCCTAAAAAATTCTTTCACCTACGGGAAGCTACGTCGTAAACGGCTGACATAGGCTATAATTTATGTGGGCCAAGTAGCGGCAAAGCAGTTAGTAAATGATAAATACATTTTCTCCTCTATTACAGTTTGTAATTTTCTATTTATGATACCAATATCGGAGAATTGATTTTTCATCCTCATTCTTCCTTTTTAAACTTTTTTATTTTCTAATTCACGGTTTAAAGTATATTTTTTTATAAGTCTATTCTTCCAAATGTTCCAAAGGCTTTCAATATAGCACTCCATATGTATGAGACATATGGACAAATTCGCAAATATTTTAAAATTGAATACGAAACGCACAGTCACTGTAGCGTGGGTGTCCACCACTCATTAGCACCCCTTGTCCCACCAAAAACGTATCATTAAAAAAAAACATTCGCTACGCGCCGTTTTGTATGTATTATCCCAAAACGATGTTTATTTAAAACTTATAAAAGACTATCCGCTTTGAATGAACTGACGTTTTTGATAAATCACTATTTTATTCGACATTTTCATTGAAAAGAAATAGTTATAGAATTTATTTATTCATGAACTTTACTTGATTCGCTACCGTTGTTCAAAACGACGGCACACGTCTTAGAAAATCCGTCGACCGGTAAATGTACGACTGCTCAATTCTCTTGATACTTTTCAGATTTATTCTTTATATGAGATCAATATAATAAGTATTTGGTGTTCGAAATAAATAAATCTTGTGGATTTAGTTTATCTATTAATTAAATAACTAGATTTGTCAAAGATATGTACCTATAATAATTAGATATAATGAATCTTATGTTGATACTGGAAATATATAATATAAGGGACAAAAAAAATGACGAGTAAGACAACTTTTGACATTAAGATATTTGGATTTTTCAAAAAATTACAATTTCATTCTATCTGCTTAAGATAGATCGGTTAAGTGCCATAAAAATCATATTAAATAGTTTAAGCAAGAAGAATATAAGAATGTAGTTTACAATTATTGATATTTATATGTATTTACAAGATTTGTAACCGAATATGTATACTATTATTACATTACCTATTAGCACATACAATACAAATTTATCAAACTGCATGGAATTATATGGGTACTGTATTTTTAATCGAGTGTATCTTTTTGTTTTGAAATTGTAGGTTGTGTATCCTTCTACTAATCTAAGCGAGAGGGCAAGTATCAAGGTTGATAATTCAGCCTTTGGACCGTTGCTCAGCAGCAATAAGTAGGCGTATTATTGAGCTCCGCGGCCTATGGAAGTGGCTGTCAATCGCACTTGAATAATGACGCGTGCGGTGGCGACATTTTGCTATTTATTTATTTTATTTTATAGCGACTCCCCCGCGTCCACGAGACAATGGCCAGATGGTGATATTTTTTCTGTATTACAATGTATTTTAAGTTTCGATAGATCGCTTTTGTGTCAGTTTCCGTTCAACGGTCATCGAGCGCCGTGGTGTGTCAAACGAATGATTCTGTACAATTCATTTTGTATTATAATATAGTATATCTATACGTAGGTACATACATTAACATTGAAAGTTATAAGCCATCATATAAAAATCTTCAGCACAATTACTAAGAAGTACATTAGGTAAATGTATATTTTTCAAAACAGCAACTTAATAAGATAAAATTATAATTGCAATGGTTTATTTTTTTAACTCCATTATTTAAAAAAGCATAAATCTTCCATAAAATATGTTTTCAACTTGAAAACACGATGATTCATTGTAATACAACTTAAAATCGTAACGAGTAAAACAATTTGTGGCCTATTTTTTAATTCGATACTTCAGCAGCTGTTAAAACTTTGGTTAGAGATATGATTATGTAGATAACATTAATTTTATTTTTTAAATTAATATATAGTACGTGGTTCATACCGAAGGTTTTTAGAAAATAAAAATCTGAACGAAGTTATGCTTATTGCAAAATCCTTAATGTTTTTATAACATTGAGATCGGGTGAAGATTTTCTTCTTCAATAGTATTTTCTTTACCGTTTTTAGGTTTTATAAAGTAGTTTTTATATTTTATGGCATAAATTATTTGCAGAAACGCTCCATAACATGACAATGTCCAAGCGTTTTAATTTTTTTCTTGTATTTTATCAGTTATAAGAACGTTACATTACATGAAAATTCTGGAGGAATTGCTCCAGTTCATAATCTTAATATGAAATTGTTTTGAGAATTGTTAATATTGATACAAACGTATGAGATAGAAGCGTGAGTTTGGCATCAGT
Source organism: Diatraea saccharalis (assembly GCA_918026875.4). NCBI lineage: Eukaryota > Metazoa > Arthropoda > Insecta > Lepidoptera > Crambidae > Diatraea > Diatraea saccharalis. The sequence continues at coordinate 5,394,242 of OU893341.1, read as the reverse complement.
CCAACAATTATGGAGCAATCTATACTTTAGACAAGACTTTTGAAGTTATAACTTTACTGTAGGTATTAGCTATAGAGAAACTGATCAAATATGTATTAATTTGAAATTGAAAACTGTAAAATATTAAAAGAAAGATTTTTTCCTATTTAATAAATTACGGCCAGGGCGTAACTATACTGTTTGAGGCCCAAATTAATCGGATATTGTATTTTTTTAATAATTGTGTAATATTAAATATAAGAAATAAGGATTCTCCTCAAGCTGGGGGCCCGTGGCATTTTGCCGACTTGCCACCAAGAAGTTACGCCATTGATTACGGCGATATACTGATTGAAATGTCGTATGAGACATCACCTTTGTACGTAGCGAGCCCAAATTCTTTCATTTTTATTCAGTCATCTCTATTCTCCTAATCGAATCTCAATAGAGTCTCAACTACTTGCATATTGCTTTTATACTATCAACCTAAAGTCCAATATTATTGGTGCAATGTTACTGTGTCATAAAGGGTCGCAGTTGAAGCGCTTTTGACTTTCCATAATTATATTAACATTAGCAGACTTGCTCTACAGCGACCGCCTAAATCTATAGTCATGATTCTAGCTATAGGATACAATTTCTTAGCAATGTTATGAACAATTTCTTAGCAAAGTAGCTCGGTGGCGTAGTGGATAAGCGCCGCGGCCTGCTATCGTTGTCGTTAAGCAACTTTCGCAAGGGTCGGTCACGGGATGGGTGACCAAAAAATTATTATCTCGAGCTACTTCGTGCTTCGGAAGGCACGTTAAGCCGTTGGTCCCGGCTGCATTTGCAGCCGGGACTGCATCCGGGACTGCCGGGACAGCCAGGGCTGCATTAACGTGCCTAAGGAAGGCCTGAGCCCCTGCAGTGGGGACTTAAAAGGGCTGATGATGATGATGATGGTTATGAACATATTTTGTTTCATGTAACTTTGACATGTCTTTAAGTGGATTAAGGGATACATTACTAAATAAAGGGCCGCCCATTAATCACGTGATATTTAAAAGGGGGGGATTGGGTTCGTTAAAAATCACGAAATATCACAAGCATTCCCCTCCCACTAGAAGATCGCGTGTATTATTTTTCTCTTCAAACGCGCGATAACTAAACCTAAAAGCGACGTCAAAAATTAAGATTTTTGTAGGTACTAAAAATACACGTGATTTGGGTGGAGGGGGAAGAAGACTACCCCCAGTCTTAAACTTCACCGTGAAACACTGTTATCAAATCTATAATCATCATTTTTTATCCTTCGTTCGCCGTTACCAAAGTACATGATAAAGTAAGGATAAATGAAACGAAATATCGCCATAACATCGATAAGATGTCGTATCCTATAGTGGCTTGAGAGATAGGCGACCACTCTGCAAGACGGTTGGCAACTCTAGAATGGGAAATCTAAGGATTGTGATGTAGACATTGATATTACTTACTATGTGTTAGTCGTGTATACAGAGCAACAAAATGAAAAAGATCTCAAATTTTATAACTACAATTGATAAAAACGAGAACCATACATAAAATTTCCGAGCAAACTCTGGATGAAAAGTAAAAAAAAGTACGCACAAAATCACCACTATAATTTAAGGTTATCTTGTTACAATGCGAATTGATACCTAAATATGTGAGTCATTCATTTTCCAATAACCGTAAAGGTATTCGAGTAATTATGGAGTAATTAAAAAACATATTTAACGATTTACTCTACGTAATGTATCAGTCATTAGTCTTTTAATTTATTCGCAATTCGTCTAGTTTCATATAAGAGTTTATTATTCGGGGGTTTTATGTATATTTAATTCGATAATTCTGAATGAGTCTGAAGCTACAGCAGCAATGGAATACTTTAATAAAACCTGATTCATACAGAATATGAGAACCGGTAGTGCAGTATCGTTTTTATAATGTTTCAGGTTTCAGTGGAAGCCTAAAACATTACTTACACCTATAAGACTATATACCTAGTGGGCATTCCTAATAGGTTTTTAGAAAAAGTGCTATTTATTGCATTTTTCCCATTTTACAAAATTACATTTTACAATGAATATCGTTTCTCGAGAAATGCTTGAAATTGTCTCAAGCAATTTAGAAAATAGAAATAATAGTTTCACTAATCAAGTTCGAAAAAAGAGACACTAAAGCATTTGCAGTTAGAGCTTTTAATGTCCTTAGCGTACAACCCCTAATGGCTGATCCATTCACACACGTCAACCACGTTTTTTTTCTCCTTCCCGTGCCAACAAAGACTTCTCTTTATATAAATTTGATACGATATTTCATTGTAAGCACGCGCCGAACCGCTCTCGCGATATTTTTATATTTTTTTTCTCTATTTATGTTGCTGGACTCTCGAGGGTGACGGCGTGGTGTGGGTGAAGGGGAAAGGAGGGACAGCCCCTAAAAAGTTATGTATTTTTTCTCCTCTTTTTTTCCCATCGACGTGATGAAACGGCGGACGTTATCGATCCGGCATGTTGGCAGTATGTTATTATGGAACACTCGTACTTGCGTTTTCTTGTTAGGGTTTCTTGCTGACTCCTTGGTGTTTACTCTGACTGTGATAAAGTTTTATATAAATATATATGTTTGATATATTAAGAGCTCTTGTTATTTTACTGGACTTATTTTCCAGAAACTGCGTTTCTCTTCGATATGATTTATTATAATGTTTAAATTTTGATTAGAAGAGTGTCATTACTTGACTCTACAATAAGATTAGATAATCTTGTAACGGTGTGCCATACCACCATTTTGTTTTCCCAGGTTTCAGTATGCAAACTTTTTGTCTTTGAAATTCAACATCATTTCTTTTTATTATTCATCTTTCATAATTTAAAATTTTGACTACCTAATCAAATATACTTTTATGGATGTCAGTTCGTAAAAAATTATCTGTGAATAACATGAACATCAACATATTATCGTATTAAATCGTATAAATTTTAATATAAAATTTTAAAATAATAGAAATTATATAACATAGTGAATTGTAATCTGCAACTTGGACGATCCAAGTTTTTAACAAGAAGGGTTTCTTTATTTTATCCTTATACAATTAATAAATCCATACTCAAGCTAGTAAGTCTTATTAATTGACCCAAACATCGAACCAATCACAATCTGTAACTGACAGTTGGAAAAGGCATATTTTCCCATTTTGTCATTCAATGAGAATGTCAGGTCATACGAAACTGTACATTTTCTAATTAAAGTCAACAATATATCATTTGACTAGTTACAATCGCTAAATTGATAGATTTAAATTAAATTAAATCGCCGACGACCAAAGCAAATTACTATCTAACGATGATGAACGTAATTTAAAACGTAACACACCTTCCATTTATTTGAAGCGCTGTTCTCGACACAGCGCTTCAAATAAATGAAATGAGATTGTTTATGCAATAAAAAACACTGTGGAATACCCAGAAAGGTTAATTTGCTTGTCATCCCAACCAGAGTAAGTTGTAAAAGCTTACTGAATGGTAGTCAAAGTTAGCCCTTGCACTTAAATAAGTAATAAGTAGCTTAAATTATTTCTTCTTTTATCAGCACTCTTAATCTGTAGCTCTGGCTACTTCCGAGGACTACTGAAACAGAGTTCTGTGGGCAAGCCGTCATCGCGCGGTTTTGTCTTCTGTACCACATTTTTAAAAAGTTAGTCATCCCTAGCCAGTTGCTATATATATATTATTTATATGAAAGCACTCATTAAAGTTCACATTTATGGTAAAACAAAAGTTTTACAGAATACCAAAATTTGGTAATTTGCAAGAGCTTTCTAAGACTCGACATTTCAAGTACTAAGAGTATATCACGCGGAGGTCAGACGCTGGAACACTTGGTGGCGCAAGAAACAAACTTCCAGCAATGAATATGTTTGTTCAATTAAATTTTAGTCTGATTATTTTTTATGTACTAATTACAAATAATTTAGTAATTAAAAGATGTGCTGGAAAGGATTGTCACCCGTTTTGCGATTCGTTACCACACATTTAATTTTTGCCTAAATGAGAAAAACGCTTTTATTTTTGTTTTAATATTTCATAAAGCTAAGAGTTTTGTTTGATTAAAGTCTTAAATCTATATTATTTCGTTTGCCAATACCATCTATATTATAGTAAGCGGCATAAACATACGCAAATATTTTTACTAATACCAGCTATCTACAGTAATTTTGAAACTAATTAAGATTTCTTGAAATACATGTAAACACCTCATGTCCCATGCCTATCCATTAAATGATCAGATATAAAAATAAAAAAGTTGTTGTATAAAAAATATGAAACGTTATTTCATCTCCTGTAAAATAGACTTTTTGTAGATGGATAGTCTTGGTTCTTCAGCGTCGAACAGTTAAAATAGAGTTCAGATGGAGATCGCCGATATTGACATTTCAAAATTGCGAACCATTGATAGAAAATACTAATTAGTGATTTTGAAACATTGGAATTGCTCACTTTTCGGTGATTACGATTACGACTTTCATAGATTGCTGATAGTTTTTCAGATACCTACAAAAAGTTATGAAAACTTATCAGGGCGTTGTTACTTTTAGCGAACACAAGTTCTCTTGCTGTCTGTATAATACGCATAAAATTTGCTTAGTTTACATGTCGGCATGTTACCTTCTGTCTCGTCCCGTGAGTCTATGCCCCGCAAGCAGGTGTGTCCCGGGCGGCGGCGCGCGTCCATCCTTTATGTGCGGGCAAGCTGCAGCGTACACGGCCCTCATACAGGGTGCGTCAATCAATAAATCAACAAAAAATATGTCAATCTAATCCAAAATCAGTATAATTGATAGCTTTAATCAGTCTCTGAAATTAACAATATTGACACAAATATCTGTAATATGATATTGGCTAATCTGTATTACGTTCAATTAGTATGTAATAAGTCCCAAAAGGACATGAGTCTTGCACAGCCACAAGTAAGAAATACCTTCAGATTAATTTATTTTTATGATTATGCGCTAAGTAAAAATTATATTCTCATTTGTTCAGGCTTTCTTACTTTACTTTTTATTTACCAAAAAGTCCTATTCTGTATTCTAAAATATTTAAAAAATCTAAAACAGTCGAATAACGCTATACTTTAATCGCTAATTCTGTGTGTATGTTCAAAAGGCAATCGGTTGTTATATTAAACTACATAATTTCGATCGCGAAAGTTGCATGGGAATTATTAATGATATTTTTAGTGCATCAATAGAAAATAAGTTTCGAATAACAACTTGCATTTAAGTAATATTCCTTTGTTTGTCAAAAATAACCAAATTTGCACTAGAATATACACTTTCAAACCATGAACACTTGTGACAACAAACAAGCTTAAAAATAATTATTTTCAACCTACAGGTGTTATTTGTCTAACAAAAATGGAAAATTTTCATATTATTATAATAATGGCTAATAATATTCATGAGTTCTAAAAATGTTTGTCTGAAATATTTTTTTTTTATAAAATATATAACGTCCTGTATAGTTATATAGAATCTATTGTACCGCGCGTGCGATTATGTTTTTTCGGACACCGCTGCTGTTTTGTATGACTCGATGGACCATTCAGAGCAGACTATTCTGAGTACTCTTTGGGGTCACTTTTTGGAGTAATCTTCACATTGTGAATTGAAGTCGAAACGTCTAAAAAAAGCGCTGTTGACCGAATAGGTATCGGACTTATTTTTACTTTTTTTGTGCAGATTACGCCAAGGGATCGTTTACATCTTAATCTCGAGGGTGCGGAAAATCGGCTAGACTGATAGCATCAATGATAATCAAGATATCTGGTAACGTAAAATTGATTTTTAAGCACTCAATTGTGTGAACACGCGCATTGGCAGCTGCATTACATATAACAATGACTGTAAATAAAGAATAATATAGGTATTACTTACGTCATTTAATAGATTCTAAACTTTCTGTCACTGTTCTTAAATTTATTTAAACTAGTATTAGTCCTTAAATTTTAGAAATTTAAAAAAGAAAATTGATTTTATGTCGGACAAGGATGTACTGTGTCCTCTGCAACTCCTTGAACATTTTATTGCCTTTGTAGTTTTTTAAGAATTCTTTTTTAGTTATAGTAGTCATTTTCAAAAAAAAAAATATTTAACGATATTTATTTTTAGTAGTCGGATAAAAAGAAAATAATTTTCTAGAAGTTTGAAAATAAATTCTCGTTCACTAGAATCATAAAATTTTCATAGTAGCTCATTAGTTCGAGAACTAAAAATCATCAATAATGAAAAATGCCACATGAAGATATTCTTAATTGGATACTAAATACTAACTCGAGGTGCTGATACCGCCGGGTTGAATGTGTACATTTCGGTAATTGGTTCTATAATAAATGTAACGGTACAACCTGACCTTTAAACTATTCTTTACACTTAACTCCGTACAATAGACCACCATCTGTATCCAGGTAGTTTCACTTTTTATTACATTTTCTAGAGTAGCATAGATTATATTACATTTTCTAGAGTAGTAGCTTTTTTAAAATGTTGACTTGGTTTACAAATAGACGTTCTATGTTCTATTTCTAAAAGAATGTTCTATGTTAGACGGATAAGTTATATTTTAGTATCCTCCACGAAGTGTATATAGATTTTCAATATTCTTTTGCACCTTTCAAAAAATTTTATCATGATTAGATTGGTTTTCTTGTTATTGAAATAAAATAACGAGAAGGCTCTGCCAAACAACAAAAATATTTAGATGTTATTAATGTATCAACGAAGAAAACAAGCTAAGATGTTTTGCCTTCCTGTCATCATCATTATAATCATCACCAGCCCTTTTACGTCCCCACTGCAGGGGCTCAGGCCTTCCTTATGGATGGTTAAGGAGGATGGGCCATGACCCTCCACGCTGGCAAATGCGGATTGGAGAGTATTAACGACTGCTTAACGTGCCTTCCGAAGCACGGAGTAATCTAGTCTTTATGGTTCAAAATTTATCATCGTGAAAAATAACAAGCTTATTAACAAATTTGTCGTCTTTAAAAACAAATCATTGGTTACGCTTTTGTAAAAGAAACCATTCTAAGCAAATACATTAACACGGGCGTGCGATACTAATAATCGACCTTTACATTTTTACATTTTTGACCTTGCAATCGTAGCTAGACTTACTTGTATTTGAGCCAAAAGTACGAAATCCTTTGGCATCAATAATATCCTAAAACACAGTATTCATAGTAAAAATCCGTGAACAATATTTCTTTAATATTAATATAAATTAAAACTTTACTTTTATATGTTTCAAATATGACAACATAATATTATTAATATAACACATGTAAGTAGTTAATTATCCCAATAATCAAGTTTTACGCGTGTTACCGAAAAAAGTGTGGTAAAAAACTATCCTTATTTAAAAAAAAACGTCAGTTATTAGTCTCTTTGTTAGGGGACTTTTTTGACTCCTTAAAACGAGGACCCGACGGAAGCTTTAAACGGTAGGGCGGTTAAAACAAGTCATATGATGACTTTTTATCATGCACAGGCGCAGGCAGGTTAATAAAAAACCACGAGGGGTCCACATTTCACTATTATACACGTTGATTTTAATAGTCACAATAAAATTATTTGTTTTGTGAAGATCGAATGTTTTACTTTTCCTATGAGTGGAACTTATTCCTTCAAAGATTTAAGAATAAGGTATTCCCGTGACTTCGTCTACGTGGAAAAACTATATCTAGTGTCGTGTTTTTCCGAAGCTTTCACAGCTTTCTATTATTTCAGATGATTGTTAAAAACAAATACCTAGATGGTTTTAAAGTCATATCTACAGGTATTAGCTAAGTATAAGAATGTGAGTATTTGGATAATTCTTTATACTTTCTCTTTCCCTTGAAGGTTAATTTTCAGAATAAAAATTATGTTATAGCCTGCCTAGGCTATGAAATCTTTATTCTAAATATATTTTAAATCTGTTTCGTCATACACAGACAATTATATGTAGGTACTCTCTTTTGTTTTTTTGAACATTAAGTAACGATTAAGTATCAGGTAATCAATCACCGAAATGTTCAAACAAATGTTATAAAGGAACCAAAAACAAGAAAAGTAATTTAAAAATGTGTGTTCATGCACATTATTGAACCTCATATTAAGATTAGTACTTATTAACTTAATTCCTGCCACAAAACCGCAGCACGTCAGCACCTGATACCAAACCACAATAATAAAATGCTTTTTTAATGTTCGAAAAAGTTTGAATCGCATGTGCCGCTAGAGGGGTGATTTTTTAAAAGGTATTATTTTGACTTTTTTGGTGTACGCGTGCGGTGCGTTATGCTGCCTCGGGCGGGCAAATGTCAAGCGCGCTTCCGGTATTGTGTGCAACCCTCCTTATTAAGATTTTATTAAAGGTGTAGTAGCAAGTCTTTAAAGAAAGTACAAGGGGAAATTATAAAGGTCGCCGATGTCAAACGATGGTCAATAAATACTCATTATATAACAAATAAATATTAGATTGCAAGAAATTGAAAACAATGAAGGTGTTATGGCGTACTGGTTGGTGCATTCGGTCTGCCATGCGGAAGTTAAGCAACTGTCGCTAAGGCCTCGAGATCCTGCGTTCCTTGAAAAGCACGTTAAGCCGTTGGGCCAGGCAACAAGTAAAGTCGATACACCCATCGCTCCGCACTGGACCCGCATGTTGGGTCATTGTCCATCTGATTCAATTCGATTCCATCTCTAGGGATGGAATCGCATAAGGGATGAAAGCGGTATGAAATTTGCAAGATCAATTAAAAGATATATATCGGAAATATTATGTTCTCTTAGATTGTATTGTTTAATAGTACGTATATTTATTGATAAGTCATGTTTATAAAATTTCAGTAGGTATTTTTTTATAATACTAATAGGTACTAATTATAAGATATATTGTACATAATATATTTACGTATTTTTTGATATTTCGTGTGTTATTTTCTCATATCTTAACGACCTATTTTGTCGGTCGCCAGGACGATTCCACTGTTGTCTTTTCACATATATTAGAGTTATATTAGTTATCGAACAAATATTTATTTCGACCTCATATTTTTTATCTATTCACGTAGTACAAGAGACAAAGAAATATTAAACAAATACCGATACCATACCGATGTGTGTTGTGTTTATGGAGTTAGGGATAATTTTTTATTTCTTTTGTAAATCGGTATAGTTTTTATTAAAATATACCTACTTGGAACGTAGGAAACAATAATTCAAAATTTAATTGTGGTGACTTAAGTATAAAATGGTAATTTTGATGTTATGTGTAAAATTGAATGGAATTGGAATATCTGAGACAACTGAAGGTACGACAACACGCAGACCCGAGACAATAATTAAAAAACCATTTTCTATATTGAGAGATGGCGACACCTAAAACCGGCGTGCGAACCACTTAGCTACGGGAATTCATAATTTATGAATTGGTGTTTTGAAAATTGGAATTGACGTAATTTTTTTACTTAAAGACATTTTTACTACGCGGTACGTATTAGTAAAAATTTAATGCAAAGAAAAACTTAAAAAATATGGAAATCAAAGCATAAATTCTTAAGTTATTGTGAAACTTTTCTTTTCCCGCTACATAATTTTAACTGTTCACGTGAACTTAGTTATTTATTTTTTAACTTGTCGGCTACTATAAACGAACTGCTAATCTCTGAAATCCATTTATTATTTGTAAAAAGATCCGCTGTGTACCGTTATTTTTCTATCTGTATAGCTCCTAACTAAACAATAACTAAAATTAATGCTATTGTCCATTAATCATTATACAAAGGTACTTTTGCAAAAAGTTTACTTCATAAAATATCTTAAACCCTTTTTTATCGCCCGCCCTGCAGTGCACCGTTACAATGGGAAATATGTAGAACAATTGTATTGTTTGTAGTGTAACCTTTTTTATGGCCAAACAAGACTAGAGAAACGGCTCCTTTGTCGCTGCACTAAAGGCAATATATTTGCATATTGAAGTCTACAAATTTGCATATTGTTCCCTTTGCCTATTGATGAAATAGATTTTTTTGTTTCCTCCTCGGCGACAAAGAGTTAAGTAATAAAATGTAAATTTACTAAACGAACGTTTTTACTGTATTTTAGAAATTAACAAACAACTCTGTTTCGACGTTTGACTTGAAAATTAGCATAAAATGTAAAAAATAACAAGATTCATAGTAAATGGTGTTTTTTTCGGTGACTTTTGTTTACAACTTTATTACAATGTCTCATTATACAATTACCTAATATGTTAAACAATGTCTTTGGATTGAAATTAATTGTAATTTTTTCTAAAGAAAATGTTAATTTTTCCCCAATAACTTGTGTTACTTTGACCCATGAAAACTGTCGAACGGTTTTGGAGATTCATATCTTATTTGAAACGTCTATGGAATAGCAAGTTATTTTTACATTTCAGAGTTCCTTCTGTTGATAAAAGAGGTTTTCGACGTTAAAGACATATACTAAAAATTACTGATAGGAAACAGGCCCTGAGAGTTATTTTATTTTGTGAGCAAGCACAATAATAATCTTCAAAATATAACAAAGATTCTTATTTTGATTATTATATGTATCTTCTTATTTCATAACGGCTTTTATACAAATTTATTACTTATAACGGGGTGATAATATTAAATTATAGACCAGTTTATGTGCTTATTTCTTCAAATCCATAGGCACAATGTGTTCTCGAATGATTTGGTAGGAAAAGTTTTTCTTAATGTGGGCTTGTAACCAAAGTTTATGTCCATAGATACAGTAAGAGAAAACTGAAATAAAAGTGTCATAACAATTCTTAAAGCTCGAGTGAAAAAAACTATTAAGGTTAGGTTTCTAATTAGTGATTTCAGTTTAGCTCTTTTAAGTTTCTATTGAATCTTTATGGAATGAGAGCATGATACTACGTATGTATATAGAATTCTTCAAAAGAATTAATAACTATGTAGAAAAGTTTATTTCATACAAAAGTCTGACCAGATACATCAAATACAGCGATGACATAAAATTGGTCACAGCCGATCACAGACAACATCATATAAACAACTAAGTATTATCATAATATAGTATAATCAATTTGTTGACAATTAATAAATTTGTAATATTTATTCAATATTATGTGACCTGAATAGATTAAGTAAATAGCATGTACATAATATTTGCTGACAATGATGTTATGTACTCAAAATCGAACCATTTCGTTTTATACAAAAACTTAGGTAAAAGGATTAAAGGGATGCATAATTTTGCAATCGAATATCTTCGTAGCGGTTCTTAGAAATAGAAACGGACGACAATGAATATTTTTTTATATGTACAGAGATGGATGTGTTTATGAAAGGTATTTTTTCCATGTGGCAATATAGTCTGGTGTAGCATTTTAAAATGTGCATGTGGCTGTAAAGGGACAGTGCAGGTATCCACTGGTAGTTTTTGCATTTCCTCTCCTCTCTTTTTACAATAAAAACTTTCTTTTAAATAAATAATCCTGACAACGCATGACAGGGATTCATCTTAAAATAATAATTGTCGAAAGCTCGTAGAATTCCGGATTTTTTTTCTGTTAAATAAGTTTAATGTGCTTTCAAGGAGTTTTTATTACATTTATTTTTCTCTGTATTGTACGTTAAATAAGATTCAAAGCTTCCTTTCCTTATTTTTCATTAATTAACTGTGAAAGCCGACCTTCTTACTGGACATGAAAAAAATAAAGCTACACGTTTATGTGTATAGGCGTCGATAAAATAGAGAAAGGGCGATCCAAGAACGTGAGGGCGAAAAGCAATAAATTCAGGACTCATTTGAATTTCGAATCAGTGCATTCATTACGGTCTCGGATAGAGGGGCCGGCGAAAAAATGAGTACAACGTAGGCATGTTACGATTACGACTGATAAATGATTACACAGTTGGACGGTGTTATGTAAAGAATAAGGTATTTTTACTGTATCACGTGGCGTAACATGCTTCACATTTTTAATTGTCAATGATGCAGAAGTAGCGTACTTGCAAATTGTGCTGTAGCGCGACTTGAAATACAATATTTCTTCGACGTTACCTGTCTGTAGTTTGATGATAGCAGTAAATCTGCAGATTCATTGTGTAACTTCAAAATCTATCGCTAACACCTTTCAATTTGACATTTGAAAGATATTCACGAACTTATCACACTATAGCTACTTGACTTGGACGTGGCCCCTGGACGACTGGATAATCCAAACTGTATTTTGTTTGGTACACATTTCAAATTTAAGGAAATTATACAGTAAAAAGTATACTTACCTATTTATATTATTGTTTCACAATTCACTAAACAGTTGCACAGAGTAAAATAAGCAGTGTACCTACTATTGTTATATTAACATAACCTTGCCGACAACAGTACTTACTGATGACGTGCATACTATTAAAACACATGTAATTTCAATCTTTAAATATAAGTTTAATATAATGTTTGAAGATTGAATAAATTATTTGCTGTTAAAAATTAATAAAAAAATATAATGTGATATTTGATGAATGTTATTATATTTCATTACTCTACATATATTGATATTTGTTTTTTATTTATCTATAACATTTAAGAGTGACGCTCTTGGCGGTGGAGTAATTTCCATCGTTGCCTATACTCGGCTATGATTTTGACTTCTTGTTACGACACGACGTTTATTTTTTATTTCACTTGTTCAAAGTAGCTAAGCTCTTCCTCTTTTCCCTTCTTTTTTGCCTTCTATGATGTTTTTTAATAAGCAATTGTGTCGCAAAAAGTGTCCTATCATATATTTCTCCTATTCTTTATGACGTTAATCAGGCTTCTCCTTTGTTCACCCCTCCGTAAAAAACAAAAAAACATGGGTCTTCCTTTCAATCCAAGTTGGATTTGTTTTATATAAATACATAAAATAGATTCCGGCAATGTCAGAGATGGTGCAGCCTATAATTATTCGCCGACTGGATGAATGCACTAATTATTTATTTAAAACAAAAAATATAATAAAGATTATTACTCGATTTATACAAATAAAACCAAACTTATTAAATGAAAACAAACATTACAGGTTTAGCTTCAAATAACATTCGTATAGGCATGTTTATATAGAAACGGTGCAAAAAGAACCTTAATCTATGATAAGATCGAATGTTAAACCAGGTGAATGCTGCAGTTATATAGAAACCATAATCCGTGGCGAAGTTTGATTTGAGGTGTCGATTGCCACCAAGATTGGAAGCGACTCGAACGAATATCGCGTTAATTCTATTCTAAATCCTCGAAAAAGCTCCTAGGACAAATAGTAGGTAAAATCACTGTATGAAGTGTCATTTAACAGCCCTTTAGACGGTGATCTGCAATTTTATGGATTTAATTTTGGTAAGTTTTATAAATATGATATGAAATAGGTGTAAATTCTGTAACGTATAACTGAGAATTTGATTTTAATATAAATCTATAATTGTAACGAACTGAGTACAAAACTTATTTTGATATCGCACGTGAACTGAGTTCGAGAACTCATAGTTACCATAAGATTCAATTAAAAAATATTGTAAAAAAAACTAGAAAACGTGTAACACGTGTCGTTTGTGAAATAATAGAGAGGAGTGATGGCAGATTAAGCAAGTGTCTCAGCTTCCTAGAAGGCGGCGAATTGATTTTTGTTTTGGGATTAACTTTTTTATATCTGAGTTTAACGCAAAAAATATGTGGAGTTTGCAGTATGTATATTTTTAGTGTCGGCTATATAAATCTTTAAGAATGAACACCAAACAGTTATAATCATAAAATCAGCCAGTTAAGCAATAAACATCTGGTAGCATTCTTACTTTTTACTCGAACCTCTTCAATCATAGTATCACTTAACATTGACCGAATTTCACAAAAAAGGCTGAACTATATGAGTGGTCAAACAACAGCTGGTTTTAAGAAAAAGGTAAGTTAAAAGAAAAAAAAATTATATTTGAAGCGAAGGAGCGTGCCGCCCCGCGCCGCCCTCTGCGTTTTTACATTGCAATTAAAGTTTTTATTTTTGCACTGTGCAAAGATTTCAGATTAGGCCCGTATGCGGTTAGGCTGCCCAGTAGAACATGTGGCTGGCAATAATTTTATTAGCAAAAAAACTTTTTTATTAATAATAACGGAAAAAAATATTTAAACCTTAAAGTTTATTATATAACTCTTCACTAACTAGAAATATGAATAAAATGGAATGTGATTTACGGTAATTTTATTTGAATTTAATCTTAAAGAAAGATTTTATTGGTATACAAACATGTAAGATGCTTACAATATTGTGCGAGCTTATGAGCACATCGTCATTGAACATAATCAACCATATAAGCAGCTAATTAATTTACTGAATGTTTATTATCATCAGCACGCACCAGAGTTCTGTGGCCGAATGGTATGTGTGAAATTTGATTTTAAGGTATCATCATATCTTAATCGCCGACTTTAATATGGAAAACATAAGCTTTTCTTATATAATTAGAAAATTACGAGACCCTTTCAGCTTGGACTACTTCTATTTTACAAACTTGCAAAATTGTTTATGCCAAAAAAAAATAAAAAAATGATAGATCAACTGGCATAACTTTACTAAGACGAATTAAGCGATGGGAGGTGTGAAAAATCGCAAATTAGAACTGTATTGTGTAAAAAGTTTTGCTTTAAAATGTAGGCGCCGCCTATTTTTTCAATGATTAATGTATAAGATCCAATACAGTTTCGGTATCTTTATAGTATCAGTGAATCAATTTCGTAGGTATACTTTATAGTTATATTTAAATACAGTTTGATCATTTACGCAGTTGGTACAACAAAATAATTTTGCACAATGTTTGCAACAAATTAAGTCACAATTTATTTTTCCAAGAATTATAGGTATTTTCATAGATTTCATTTTATTCTTTGAAATATTTCTCTATTAAATGTAATTAATGATGTAATAAATGTATTTAATGATAAGTTATTATTTCTATTCAATATTGGGTGACGTTGTACCAACTTTGTAATACGATTTTTTTTATGACGGTTGGATCTTCTGATATTTAAATATTTATTAGCGAACAGGGAACGTATATTGTTTATTTTTGGAGTACTTATTTATCGTATAATCCAATTTCTTTTATTTAAAATAAGTATAATGATACTTTTTCTTAAATTACAAAGGAAAAAAAATATAAAAAATATATTTATATTTTACCTTTGAAATCTGTTTAAGTAAATGTTCTCTCTAAAATGTTACACGTAAGTGATCGTCATGAATGTGCATATGTATCCATTGAGTTTGGTGCAAAACTGCGTGTTTTATTAGGTTTTAGGTTTTTTCTACGAATGGAGCCTGCAGGAACACCTGCGTGGCACGAACCTGACAAAAAAGTTTTGCATTATTCCAATGAAGCACCGATTCGGGATTATTTTCAGAACGCATTTAGAACATGAGTGGTATGGAGATGATAAAAATAAGTGATATATACCGAGAGTATGTAACGAAATTTATGTTGGGAAACAAAATTGAATAGTTTCGTTTTGGTAAACAAAACTATTTAGAATCTCGAGGAACGACCGCAAAAAGAACACCTTTCTTTTCTTATATTGTAAAGGGGAAAGCATTGTATGTTTGTTTACTTGCATTGGTTAGACTCCGAAGCTTCTAGACCCACTTTTAAAACTGTAACACTTATGTAACGAGCGGGGTTACGGAAAGACAACTGGTAGGTTTAAAAAAAATCAATGACGTGATTTTTACTGCTAAATATTATAAATATTAATCTTTTTTAGGCGAAGGAAGAAATTTTTGACCAAATCATACATTTATGTAAGTAAATTTTCAATATATAATTGCATTTAAATATATGAATATAAGTTTTTTACATCCTAAGAAAAAATGTTTTCGTCGAGAAAATAATCTTTTTACATAATAGGTTAGAATATACAGTTACATTATATAAATTAAGGTTTTATACATTCTACTTCCGGAAAAGTATTTTTAGTATAAAGCGGATCAGTCTAGTATGCTTATACATAATAAATTTTATAAGAAAACGAAACTTTTTGTCTAAAAAAATTCGGTCTACTCCATCACCTGTTCCCGATACCTCTTACGAAGTTAAACCATATTCTTTTTATATATTTTTTTGCGTTAGAGCATCTTTTGAAAGTGCAACATCCGTTGGATTTGGGTCAGGCGACAATCGGCCAGTGGCTCAATGGGCCCCGAATTCCAGATATAATAACTATCAATACATTTCACTGACATTACTAGGAAGTATATGGAATAAGTAAAAAGTGCATCCAATAAAGAATATCTTTGTACCCAGTTCCTGTACTCTGGGTTCACTACTACTAATGTCGAAACTTCTGAGTTGTAAAAAATCTCTATAGTTAATTAAATGCAGTAAAATGACAATACATGTGTTACCACTTTTTTACCACATATTAATAGTGAAGTACCTATTTATTGTTTTTCGTTTAAAATATACGAATGCAGAAAAACTTTACGAACGTTATTTTATTGCAAAATATATTTGATAAATTTTGCATACCATGTAATATTTGCATTTATTTTAGTGACAAATACTAAAAAAATCTTCAGTATCAAGCGCTCACTATAAGATGTCATATATTCTGTTTATATAACTATTTCTCTTTGAAATTATTTATTTTTTGTTAATAAATATACGTAATGGAATTTTAAATAAAATAACTTCATCATTTCCAAAACTAAAAAGAAGAAAAATCTTAACATAATCACAATTTAACAGACAACACCAACATGATTTCTCATAGTGGAGAAGTGAGATAATTTTTTGTGAAAATCTAAAATTTATTCAAACCGCGCTTTTTCATTGCTTGTACTTTTTTTATTAAAGGCAAAGAGATCTAGCCCGCATTGCTTAGTCTGAGATATTTTATTTTCTGTTTTAATATGGATATAGGCATACATTATTAACATAACATTATCAATTTTGCCATCAATTTCGCGTTCGCAAGGCCAACGGTAATTGATGATATCTTTAAATTTTAAAAATAAATCATCAGTGATAGAAAAACCAATACTATTATTGATAATATGCAAATGTCATTATTACAACATGAAACTTTTTAACTTTTTATCATAGCCACGTATTAAAATAGTTACTGTTGGTGCCATATTTTCTCGTGCAATGCACCAACGTGAGACATACCAATTTCAAGAACATTAATATTGTATTATGTATTTCACAATAAAATACAAAACTTTTTTTACACAAGAGTGGTAGGTACTGTTACAGTTTACATGTACTGAAGATAAAAAACTCTGTGCCAGAAATACCAGATTTCCTTTCATAGTACATTATTGAAGTACCTACTGCAATAAATAAAAGGGTAGGTATTTTGTGAACCAATACAAAGTAGAAACTAATTATTTTGATACAAATGTATCTCCGCTTCTTTCACCTTCCTGAATTGAGACTGGTCATGTTTCTTGGAAATGCGGACTTTGTCGATCACTCACAAAAATGCCTAGTTGCCTCATATCTAATTTCATATAATATTGTATTTCTGTTTTCCAAGAGAAATTTTAATCGTTAAAAATACATTTTTTTAAAATCCAATTTAGAAATGTATTTTTTTGTTTAGAACGCAGAAAATTGTCTATTTTATAATTCAAGTATCCACATAAAAATAGTCATGACATGGATGTCATACAATCTGTACATACATTTATATATCGACACGGGTAACTAAGCAAAATTTCTAATATCTTTTATATTATCTTTTCTTATTGGCTCAGCTGCGTATTTCCTTTGTAATGCCAAAATTAAATATAAGTTCAAAATAATGTCAAATTTATTTACGTTTTGTTTTGTTTGTTCTGAACATAGAACTGTAGATCAAGTAATGGTTGACAGCGTTTTCATTTGTTTAAGAAAAATATTTTTTTATCATAGGTTTTTTGTAGGCATAAGTAATTTTGTTATATATTTTTATTATATTTGATAAATTTCGCATTCACAATGCTATACTGAAAAGTATTTAATGAAAAATGTTTAAAAATCCATTTGGTCCCTGGCACCCTGAGACGGTATTCGAACCCATGATCCTTCGCAATCCGGGCGACTGCTCTAACCATATAAGATATAATTTCATTTAAATTTTCATTTATATCCAATTAATATTATAAATGCGGACCTATAATACATACAGTCGCGGTTTTGGATATCTTAGTACAGTTAATATCTTTCTTCACCATCGCCAAGTCATAAGCACTTAAAACATAAACAATTGCATACCAAGAATTCTCAAATATACCCACGACCGTAAATTAATAAGTTGTGTACGATATGCTGTTATAATGTAGGTACTATGAAAGGAATAGAGTTTTTATGTATTAGAATTAGAATTGTGGATCATACTCGAAAATCAATTTTCTCCGTTTGGTCGGTACTTAGATTGGACTGATATAAAAATTTATTTCTGTGCAATTGACTAATTCAGTCCAAACTCTAAAGTGAAAACTGCTCGGAAATCTCGGAAAAGTAGTTTTTCTTAGGACACGACGAATTACAGTGGTGCTGAATGACTAACCTCTAACTTAGAAATGATTTTTAACACTACCGTATATAGCGCAATTATTTAAAAGGGTTTAATATATAATGAAACGTTCAAGATATTTCTTTATTGTTGTGTTTTTCTAAATATTCTGAGTAATTGGCAAAGGAAAAATTTGACAAACCACGTCGAATGACTGAAGCATTTCAAAAGTTCTGACGCGACACCGTTTACATATTCATAGCAGTTTTTACCCGTTACGGTGACATAAAAATTGTATTGTTCCGTAAAAAATAGCCGTTTCACATATAACAATTGCTTTTGAAACAAAAGAATCGTTATTTTTAGAACGTTCTGTACTAGCTACCGTGTGTGGTGTCGGCAGAATGTTTTTGTTGTTTCCTTTGCCTAATAATGTTGCTGGTTTTGAATAAAAAAGTTAAGATTTTCGCAATTCATTTGTGTTTCTAATGTTTTTCTCTCGTAGATGTTGAGAATATTCAACATGTTTTGGCTTTACTTTATTGCCAGCGGTAACATCTTAGATGAGCTTAAAGCGATTCAAAATCGTGTTCAGAGGTGGATATATAGTTTTTTTGAGTCGTAAGTTAGTATTACCACGAGACTATAGCACAGCGTTTGATATTAATTTATGGAATAAATTAGTGAATAAAGTCTTTTTGTATGATGGAATGACGGAAATTGAAGTTAACACAATATTCATACACAGAATTATCATTTTCCACAAGGAAAGTTAATTTTAATATTGACTAGCGACTTTAACGCGTAGGTAACTAAATTAACTTCATACAAATGTCATTGAATAGAAATTAATGTTTTTTTACTTTTAGTTAAGGTCGGAGAGATCGGGGCAAGATCTTGGAATTGATTTCGATTGACATAAGAATTTTGTAAATTTGCCTAAGCGAAAAAAAAAACAGTTAAAAATAACGTCAAAACTATTATTTTCACGTTATTTGCAATTGCAAATAGTCGTGCTTTTTACAGCTTCTTTGGCAATATAACTTCTGCTATTAAGCGTAATTGTTATGCAGAAGTCAGTTAAATACACTTAATCATTGAAAGTAATATTATTCCAAGTTAAATTTTTCATAGATAGATATTTATAATGTAGTATTCAAAATAAGAATTATGATATTATATTTAAGAGTTCTGTCCAACCAAAAGGTGAATTAATTTTTTTTCTCGAAATAATAAAATTACTAAGTAATTTGTAGTAGTACATTGCCTTGTTGTAATTATATAGCTCTTTTTAAAGGGAATATTATTTTATTAATATGTGAGTTACATTGCAGAAGAGCTAGCACCTTTTTTTAACGCCTTTGCCGGGCGCAATGAGATATATACATGGGATATATAGTAAAAGTCTTAACGCTAAGGGGGGACCCTTAAATTTATTTACTTCTATCATCGTTGACGGGGATTAAAGAAAGAAAAAACTTAAACATAGTGAGATAAATTTTTGTATTTTGCGATTTATGTATCCAGCACATAGTTTTCTGACATTCATTCATAATTAAAATAAAGTTACAATGATTCCATTTAAATAATAAATTAACATATAAAGATGTAGTCTTCATTCATTTTTCTAACAAAATAAATCCAAATACCGAACAAAGTGTGATTCTAATTAACATGTTTTAAAAGTCACAAATAGTAGGCATACCTATATAAAGATAACCGACGAGGTAAAATAATGACCGACATATACTTTTCGAGGAAAGACTATGACACTCCAATTATGAAAATAATAAAAAACAAAGCACAAATTGAATTAATTAAAAACACACTCCCGATAACGCATGTAGGTAATTGAAACAAAAAAAATGCAACCGCAAATATTTTTCAGAGTCCATAGTCGCAAATCAACACACACTACGTACGCAATAATAAATAATTATATAAATCTTTTCCATTATTATAAATACACTCTGATTCACCTAATTTACAGTACAATAATTTATACGCTAATTTTTAGGGGTTACACAAAACTATGTAAATAATAGGTAACTCCACCGTTATGAAAAGCCAGCTTATTCATTCTAGAACACAATTCTTTAAATATATCTCTATCATACATAACATGAGAATATCTCGTCTATAATAGTCGGTAATGAAGGTACAAAAAAGGAACAAGACAACGCCAGTGAGCTTTGCATCCTCTTTTTGTACTTATTCAAGAGATATACAGTCTTGTTTGCACATTGGTCAATCGTTTCTAACACCTATATAGATTAAAACTAATTATATTCTATAACACAGGGCTAACGTAAATAATTACAATTATAAGTTACGAATCATCAATCTATATACAATATTTATTTGAAATCGCATAATGTAACTACTTCACAACACTAACTTAATGCCTAAGTTTAATTCACAAGATCAAACACGACTCTTTGGCCTACGAGATGTTTACAACTGACTTTTAAATTCTATGTCTATTTTTTGGTGTCACTTTGTTTCGCAGACGGAAATTTGATAGAACATCGTTTCGCTGAAAATGTTTCATATAATATTTAATATTCATTATGTTAAGAATATTATTGTCTGAATGACGATAGTTCACGGAAATATTATTTATTAAATTTTATAATCCAATATAATTTATTTATTTAACAGATTCATCAATAAGTAGAACATTTTCAATGAATATTATTTGTATGGTTTATTTTTAATTATCAACGAAAATGAAAAAATGTTAGAGTCGCCATCAGAAAGCGGCAGGATATGATTACCTGAGATAAGACATCTTAGGGATGTTATGGTGATATTTTTTTTCATTCTACTACTTTCACATGTACTTTAATATGAATGAATGATGTTCATGTATTGATAATAGGGCTACCAACTAACACCCAGTTGCAGAAACGTCCATCAAGGTTTAATGATGACTTTAAGTTCTAATGATTGTTCTAAATTTGAAAATTTGTATCATTAAAGTCGCTTTAAACTAATAGCAATTTTAATGGACGATTTTCCCACTGGGTGTTTGTTATTTATTAGTTAGTTATTAAGACACGACGAAGTAGTAAAGTGAAACAAATATGGCCATAACATCGCTAAGATGTATTCTATGGCAAAAGGCGTGATGCATCGCTGCTACCAGAATAGTAGGTTAGGTTAGAACTGCGACTCAAAAAAAAAAAACGAATGGACACCAGAATCGAGTAGCAGAATAGTGAGTTAGTTTGGAGCAGCGACTCCAACAGAAATTATTTTATAGGGGGAGTGGAAAAGTTTCGAAATTGACATTTTGAAATTGTTTTCTTGGTAATTAGTTTTGTATTTAGCAAACAGTATAAGAATAATGAATATCAGATTTGTTATTCTATGATATAAATATCGAAAAATTAAATGTTATTTACACAAAAATTATCGACTTCATTTTCTTTTAAATAACTATTCTGTGTATAATACGCGAAATTTTTTATGAGAAACGTAATTCTATCAAACTGTTGTCTATAAAACAATGTACAACCCTATTTTTTAACTAAGTTGTACTGCACTATTTCAAAAACCTACAAGAAAGCGATGACTAGGGTTAAAAATGAATTTATTATTTAATATTCAGCTAGGCGTGTTGAGCGCGCCCAAGATGGATGAAAAACGCTACCCGGTCCGCGCTGCGTTCACCGCATTTGTTACACATGAACGGGTCGTTGTAACCATGGAAACCCATATGAATGGTGTGCATTGTCAGATCACCAAAAGTAATGTCGCAGTATTGGCAGGTGTAGGTATTAGAAGCGGTTGTCGATGGAGACTCTTCTTCTGAATCAGATTCTGACGCTCGTAGATTTTGTTTGTCATCTTCATGCTGCAGCCGCAGTGCTGCCGGTTGCAACTTGAACGCCGGACCTTTTCTCCTGTTCTTAAGACTTGTTGTAGGCGTCGCTGGCGTTGAGCGCTCGCTATTAGGTGGGGGTGATCCAGCGTCACTTGTCTTTGTATTTGTGAGATCTAGGGCATCGTTAGTAGCTGCTGGAGACATACTCCGAGCGGGAGGCGTCCGTGGCTGACTTAATGGTGATTTTGCTGGAGGCGATGCCAAGTTTGTATCCATTCGCTCTCCATAAGATAGTCGCTGGTGCAGTAAAGATGGAGGTGGTGACGGGTTTTGCAACTTTTCGACTGTCTCCGTATGTTTTGGGGGCGTTTTAGGCTCATAGTTATTGTTATGCGGAAAAAGAAAGGAATGAGGCAAAAGTGGCGGTAAATAAGGCAAATTAGGTAAGTTGACGGGAAAGTGGCTGCCGAACAGTGGATGTGTTGGCGGAGGTTGTGGAAGATTGCTGTTATTCATTGTTTGTTGCTGCTCAAACATTTTGGAGATCGGTTTCTGTTTTGGACCACGTCGCGTTCCATATACGTCGATTATAGGTAGTGGGTTTGGTGTGCCGTCCAAGTTTAACACCATAGCCGGGTTGTGTTGATATTTTCGAAGGTGCAGTTTCAAGGAATGGCAGTACTTCGTTGCGTAGTTGCAGTCTGCGCAGCGATACTGGTAGATATTTGAGTGCGACTTCAGGTGCGAATTAAGCATCGACTTATTGACGCATGAATATGAGCACTGACTACATTGGAAAGGTTTGGATCCCATGTGGTTCCTCATGTGGTATTCCAGATGATGTTTATATTCAGTAACAAAAGGACATTTCCGGCAGCACAGCATTTTCTCTGGTTTGATGTGCTCTTTGCTATGTTCCCAAAAGCTGAGCTTAGTAACAGCCATAAATTCACATTGTTTACATTTGAAAGTTTTGACTTTTCCATGGGAGTTAACGGATGGAACACGGAGGCCAGGTTCCTCATCAAAGTCGTCCTCGAGGCCGGAGCCGTCGCGGCCGTCGTCACCATCTTGTTTTCCTTGCGCGTCAAAGCCGGAATCTTGAAAACGGTCGAAAGATCTTCTTTCGTTATCCCGATCCGGAGACGCAGGTGTTCTTGGAGATTTAGGAGGCGTAGCATCCGCACGAGGTAGCGGAGTAGACACATGTGCGGGTGGAGCCAGAGATCGTGGCGAATATGAGTTTTCGAAACCTGAGGACGGTTCTGGGCCGTCATTAGTCCGTGGATCGAACCCTGGTGGCGTCAATAAATTATAAGGCATCCCGCTGCGGTAAGCATCTAAGTGCATACCCAAATTAGCCTTTGCCTTAAGTGGCATAGTATCATAGAAAGGTAAGGGCTCGCCTGAACTGCCGACACTGCGCGGCGAGTGTCCGTTTGAGTCCTTGCTAGATGATGATGGTGATGCGCTGTGGAATCCTTCAGAGTAGAAACCGCTGTGTTGCTCTTTAGCGAAGCTTGTATCGTCCATTGGTTCGGATTTCTGCAAAGCAGAAAATTGAGTTAGTATTTTGTAGATTAAATCATGTTTTATTTGAGTAAATGAAGATTCTTACCACTGCAGGTGGTTGAATTAATGGTCCCCAAGGCTGGGGATGAGCGGAATGAGGCGCGGGCGTCATGCCGGCGGGTGACGCGCAGCTTAACATTTCTGAGAAAAGATGAACCGTTGTTAATTCAACGCGCATTCCTCGCGACATTGCGTCACATTAAAAGAAACAAACGAGTGCCATAAATAAAATTTTTGCTGATGCCGCAAAATTAATAAATAATGTAAAAAATGCGGAACGCTGCAGTCACGTACGATCGAACTCTGTGATGTTTTACAATAACGGAACGTAATTACGGTAATAATCATAAGATAATTTTGTAAATTCCGTAATTACAGCAAATAATGTTATCATTGTAAACGGAGGCAGAAGAGATTAGTTTGAATTATTTTGCTGGTGATTTTAAATGAAAATCTAAATGAATTTAATAGTTTTTTTATGAATAACTGATTATAAAAAAATATTCATAGATAAGTTTAATCACTTTTAAATAAAAATGATAATAAGTAAACTTGATTGTAAAATAGAAAAGGAGTTACATTTACAACAATCCTACGCAAATATTATACTACTATAGGTGGCCTTATCGCTTGATAGCGATTTTTGCCATGCAACCTAGCGATGTACGAAATAATATAACATTAACAATTACTACTTTATCCTATAAAAACAAAACATTACTTTAAAAATTGAGACTACCTAACGAATTATTATTAGAAAGCATTATTTTAATAATAATTAGTATAACAATAAAAAGTACCTATGTATAGAATAAGTTGTAGCCTATAATTTATACCAAAGTGAATAAGTTGATGAAATATTGTTTCTAATAGTAATTTCTTATCGTTATTATAACAAAAGCGTACATTAAATTACCGTGATAAGTATTTTAAAACAACAAATTTAATTTATTTTATTAAAGTCGTTGGGTATTTTTGAACTAATATACCCGCTTACAGTTGTAGTTACTGGCTAACAAACTTTAATAATAGTCAATGAATATAAATAACAAACAGTATATTAATAAACTGTTTGTTTATATTATGATAATGTAATAACTTTGTTATACATCGAAGGCGTTAATTCTAATTAAATTTAGGCAATTTTTATCACCACGTTTTATTAATCAAAATAATAATTAATTAAGCAAACTCACCTCACTATAAGTAGCTGTCAAAAAATTAAACTTCCAAAACACAACACATTAATGTTTGTTGGTATCCAACTTCACACAGGTTACACTTGAAAAAGTACTCAATTACGAAACACGTAAATACCCAAGTGTTTTTTGGGACAACCCTTCAGAACGCGCGCCGAAAACGGTGTGACTGCGACGGCGTCTCACAATGAACTAAAAAAAAATTCTGTCAATTTTTATGCCCCAAACATCGATAAATGTATTCCACATTGGAAGGCGACGAGTTTTCTGGTGGGAAAGAGACTGCGCTATCGAGCGATACGTGCGTCTCTCTCTCACCCCCACAGCCTATTTTCACCCGCACCAATACGACGCGAGCTTCTGCGGGGTGGGGACCCAGTTATTAAGTTATTGTTTATGCGATATTAATAATAAAAAAATGAGTAGTTGTTATTATAATAAGCTATAGGCGTTATGCTATACGTTATTATGAGACAATAAATGCTGTTATGCAGGGAAATGAGATCATTGTTCGGCCTTTTATGTTGGCCGTCTAATTCGTTATTTATGTTTGTTTGTATTGTTATTAAGCTTCTTTTAGATTAACAAAGCATTTCTTAAAAAAATATATTAAAGACTTCTACAGTTTAATAACTCGTTTAAAAAATAACCACATGTTTTCACGATAAAAACTTTTTGATTAATTTCAGGATGCTATGTAAAGTTATCGATCCCTTTGCGTAAATGTTAATGTTTAAAAAAACGAGACAAAGAGTAGGGTAAAAAGTCGAATTGGAAGGGAGGTGCTATGAAGGGGCGTCGAGCTTTTTACGCCGACGATCGACCAATAGTAGCGGTGTTATTAAAAAAGGAATGCTCTTTTTATTTTTTACGCGTTCCGTTCCGCCCAATAGAGGTTAATTTATATTACAATTTATTATCTGCGGTATCGTCATCACGATTACTGATGTGTTCCCTATATGAAGACAACGCTGTAACAGTGTTATAAAATATATAACTTTATTAATGTAGTTTCTTTAGTCGTGCTGATTCTCTGAAGAACTCTGACATTATTAATGAATAAGTATTCACGCTGATAAATTCACCTTCTGCGTGTTTGGTGAATCCCTTGATAAAAAATAAAAGCGTTTGCTTTTATTAGTGAGCTAACATGACAATAATATCCTTCTGATAATATTATCTATAACAATAATATTTTTTCAGGTTATGGATTTATAAGATCGATTTATCAGCATTCACAGACTATGAATTTATTCATATTATTATGGCTTTGTAAAATGAATTCCATTTGAGGCCAGGGTAAACAATACAAATGTTTGATTCCTTGTTGAGTTTAGACCAATAAGGAATGAAACGGTTTAGACCAAGAGCGGGTTTCTAGGCCGATATTGTGGCCAGACTCTGTGATAGACAATGATACATAACTATTCTGCGAAAGTCACCTGAGTTAGGAAGGTCGTATTTATGTGACCCTTTGTTATTGTTGTTTGACTTTTATTTATTACCTGTATTAGGTTCTCATTCCAAGAACATTGCGCAACTTGAAAAACACCTTTAGTAACTTTACAAGAGCTATAATGATCTTAAATATTTCTTTTACGCCTAATATTATAATGATAGAAATAATCTTGTATTGACTAAACAGAAAATAATACAACAAATTGTACATACATCAGCTAGCTAATTAAATGTTTACTTAGATCTAATAATATCTGCTGTTGAGCTTATTTGAAACTCGTATTTTAGCATACAGCGTCTCTGTCCTAGGAAAACTAGTATAAAATTGTAAGCCATACTAAATTAGGTTAAACAGCTAAAAATAATCAATTTCTATTAGAAATAATGAAAAACTCTTAAGTTACCTAATTTCATTGTGGAATAGGAAACTAGAGGGAGGATTATGAACCGCACGACGTTGGACTGTGTTAAGAATCGTTAAGTTGTTTATCATAGCGTAAACATTCTATTACGTTAAGATAAACAACTTAACGAAATACTTTTATACTAATGTAAATACAAATATTCATTTTTTAATATCACCCGTTTCAAACTGAATCGGAATTCTGATTGGTTACGATAAAATTTTACATAAGTAGTTGTCATATTTTTTTTCATCAATCAGTTGCATTCCGTTATGTAGGTATTCATTTAAAAAAATTATTATTACCAATAGAAAATTAATTAAAACCTACGAATTTCGTTGGTATTTATCCTTTTATATTGCCATTAATGTTAATTGCATGCGAATTATGTTGTTAAATTTAGTTATAACCGTTTGTCGAATTCGCGTTTCAACGATAGCTAAACGATGGTTTAGCTATCGTAGAAGAAAGAATAAATTAGTGATGTCTGTTAAACTCCGAAGAGTATAGTAATGAGTGTTGTAACGGGGACAAATAATGGTAATCACTTAAAATTGAAATGTACAATTAGAGTGGCGCCAGTTTTAATGTTTTTTAATATTATTTGGTGATTAACCTTCGATACGTTAGGTTAGGTAATGGAAGTAACTGTCGCCTTAGCTCGGATTACAGGTACCCGCTCCATTGGGACATGCTTTTGCTATTATAGCGGCGTGTGACGTCAGACCTGTCACCGACATAACTGAAGGTTATATTTCACGGATGCAGGTAATAACATATGATATTACATATTTATAGAATATTTACTTACTTATTTATTTTTCAACAGTACATACGTAAAGGTATTTACGGTGTACTGATAATGTTTTTTTTTGGAACGAACTATTATGTTTCGTGCAACAAATTTTATATAAAAAAATATTTTAAGATTTGAGAAATATATGTGATGTCGGAGAGAAAAATACTCCAAGAATTTTTTGTTGAATTGTAGAATAGATAGAAGTCTACTGAATAGTTATCACTTTTATTAAGCTACTTTGATGTCAGCTATAAGTTGCTCCTTTTAGTCGGTTAAACTTTAATAGTTTATATTTTCTCCACCGATTTCTATGAAGCTTGTGTTGGTTACTTAGTTGAAAGTTAATTAACGAATCAAAAATAAAAATATTAATATATAACACGTGAATGTGATATCTAATTTGTAAGAAGTAGGTACATACATGGATAAACATACAGATATACACTTACAAAAAGTTCACACATAATAACAACGATATACTAATTTTTCACTTTATACTATATACTATTAAAAACAACTTTATCTGGTTAAATAGGTTTAGTCACTAAGTATCTTAATGTTTCATCCGAGCGGTATGTTGTCACGAAATCACATCTTAAGTCAATGTCAAAGTCACAGTGACAGTTCACTAACAGACAGTTATTCTCATAATACTATCGATAAATAGTGATGTCTTGAGTATTCGATATTTTTTTGTCTAACAATACATAAAGGTCGATTTGATAACCTCCTTTCTAAAGTCGGTTTATAATACAGCTTCTGTAGTAAACAACTAGACAAGTAACCTTAATTATCTACAGTTAATCAACAAATATTTGAAACCGGACTGGGACTGGACTTTCACTGATGTACATTTTATAAATTTCTATTAAAAAACAATCAAGCGTTCGACTAAATTACTAATATATTAAAAAGTAACTAGGTAGGTATTACAATTTCTATTATGTTTCCGGAAAAAATTATAGATGCTATAATAGTTATAGTCTAACGACTAATGAGTCTTGAAAAATATTTGAAATAGTTAAATAGCTGGTCCTCATTGTATTATAAGTAAATGACTGGAACTTATACATCAATTAAAGGAGCGTTTTATATTTTTTTAATTTTTTTGATATATCTGTTCTGTATCTCTTCAAAGTAAATTACGTAATATGGCCTACTTTATCGCTATAAAAATATTATTTAAATTAATTTAATGGATAGATAAAACTGCCCATGTTTTATCGAAAGATGATCAAGAGTATCATTATAGTTTGCTCTTTAAATGAATGAAGATTAGTTATCATTTAGCAATATTCATCACATTACAATTTACCTATTGTAATGTGATGAATATTTCACACGTGCACCAGCTATAAAAACGTAAAGTGATCACGCTTGTTGTATGGAATGGCTCCCATGGTCTATATTTATTTTATTCAATTTTTAGTATTTGTTTTTATAATGGATATGTAAAAATTTCAACAGACAGATAGTGGTGTTTTATTAATAGTGTCCTGTTTTCACCCTTTGGGTACAGAACCCTAAAAACTCTACCGACGTTATAAGAATATTATAATACCTACTAGCTTTCCGCCGGCGGCTTCACGGTCTTTACATGGTCTTTTATTATACATAGGGTATTTTGGGGTAATCACGAAAGCGGAGAGAGCTTTGGGTTAATCACAAAAGCGGAGAGTGCTTTGGGGTAATCGCGAAAGCGGTGAATTTTTTGGTATAATCACGCAAAAGGAGAAATTTCGAAAATTACATTAAACAAGCTCTATTCAATTGAAACCTTTTTTATCTATTAAAAGTTTGTTTATTTGTCAACTATATCAAAAGTTGATAGAAAAAAAATGCCTGATTTGGGGGTAATTCGTCTTTCGGTATTACTCCAAAGCACTTTAAACAAATTATAAAAAAGTAAAGTCGTCTCCCGCTGTCTGTACGCTGGGATCTTCAAAGCTACCCGATGGACTTTAATGCGGTTCAACAAAACGGAATCAAAAATGAAGAAAGAAGCAAAAAAATATTATTCCCAAGTCTAAAACGTACTTATAAAAAAAATCTTTAATTTATAGTTACAAAAACCTATAGATATAGTTGTTATTTAATTTTATTCAGCTATTTCTTATTTATTCAAACATTAATGAGTATGTAAGCAGTAATACTGACAAGTAGTTATTATATATTCGTGAAAATATTTGAATTTTCGTCTATATTAACTCTGACGTCATAACTCTTACATAGTATGTATGTAAGTAGTGTCAGATTTTTGAGGTTTGTAAATTGTACTTTCTTACCAGTATGTCAACATATTTGTTTAGTAATTTGGGCTGATACAAGTAATATCTAATTAGAAACTAGATTTTAATTAAGTCAGTTACCTTAGGAATGCGGGTGTAAAAGTTAGGTTATGATAATTGGTGGTTTAGTATGTATTTCTAAGCCACAAAGCCAAAAAATCTTCTTTTTCAACTTCAAAAAGAAAACGGATCCTTTAAGTAAGGATCAGTGGACTGTTTGTTTGTTCGCCTTTTACCATTGTTTAGTTGCACATAGCTCTATTCACTTTATTCTAATATGACTTTCAGTTCGAATGGTAAAGACAAAATACTGTCCATGTCGTAGAAACGTTTAAACATTGCTTACTTGTAACCTCAAAATTTAATACAATTTGCATGATACGTCATATTGTCTGTTGCCGACAGCCTTACCATGCTTTTGAAATATTATTACTGGCCTCTTTAAGTAGGTTTTTATACTTGTTTTTAATTTATATTTTTTTTATTTTTTGACTTTGTCAATGTATCTTGCTTTTTGTACGATGATTAATAAATGTCTCTCTGTGCTAAAAGTTATATTATTTAATTATATACAGTCCTCTGTTTCTTGCTGTCAAATAAAAAATGTGTTATGATAATTTATTAGTGATTCAAAATCACAATAATTTCTTTATATTTCTGTTGGTCCTGGGGCCGCCGATGTATTATCATCAGCCTTTTTACGTGTCCACCCTAGAGGCTCAGGCCTTCAGAAGTACGGAGTAGCTCGAGATAATTGCTTAACAACAACGATCGTGGACCGCGGAGCTTATCCATTTCGCCACCGAGCTTCTCGGCTACACTGCCTTTGGTACTCGTAAGACGGGTTGGTTTAATACTCTAATGTGTGTACCATTCATGAAGCCGAGTTGGATGGACCGAGTTTGATTTGACTTGCCATATAAACTTTTAAAGCGCAAATCAGATAACTATTTACACGTGTACTAAAACCTCCAATATGACAGCTCAATGGCAAAGTAATATTCCTCAACAAATAAACAATTGCTTTAGGAGTTGTCAATTGAAAAATAATAAGAAATATTTTTTTTTGAAAATTATCATGATTGACATATTGTTTACATTGAAAAATAGAGGTCAAAAGTTAAACTGGAGTCAGTTGTTTGGATTTTTCGTAATTTAAACGTTCTTTATAAAAATAAGACGTCAATTTTTTTTAATTATTAACTTATAGATGGCTACGCCATTGCGTAAATAGATCTAGCTATTGGCATAATAATATAATTTTTCTTCTGGAAGAAGGTTTTTATTAGAAATACCATTATTATATTAAAATATTTTTGACTTATATTTAAGAAGCTTTAGGTTTGGTGTAATTAAATAATAGATGAAATCAAAGTATATTTAATGTAAGTAAGCTTATTAAAAGTACATACATACATTCGAATCATTAAGAGGGCACCTACAACAAAACTCAATAATTTCAACTGGTTTTGTACAAGTAATCAAAAATGACAAAGCGCTAGATTATATTTGTAAGGGTTCTGTCATAACCAAAATGTGTATTTATATAAAAAACACGCGTTTTGGTTATGATAATAAAATTCACCATTTTCTCCACAATTATTCTGGGCTGTAAAAATTTTATAAAATGTGGGCCACTGTTTGTCAAGAAAATTATAGTTTGCAAGTAAATAATTAAAATATGTTTATGGCGCGCAATTCGATACCTTTGCCCCGTCCCTATTTATCTCATTGTCAGCCAATGAGCAAGACAGGGCCGGTGCATTGGCTTTACACTCGCATTCAAGCATTTTTTTTATCAACAATACTATTCAGGATGTATTTTGGCTGACAAGAAGAAATGCATTAGAAATTATCACATCTTTAGATTAATAACGACATTGTAAATGCATTTCGTCAGCAAATAAATATAAATGCTAACTAAAGCAATTGTAAAATACGCTGTTGATACTGAAATCATTAAATAAAACAATTTAAAATGGTTTTATCAGGTGTATTATTGGAAAAGTATATCCTTTAATGTTTTCATTTATTAAAA
Source organism: Diatraea saccharalis (assembly GCA_918026875.4). Classification (NCBI taxonomy): domain Eukaryota; kingdom Metazoa; phylum Arthropoda; class Insecta; order Lepidoptera; family Crambidae; genus Diatraea; species Diatraea saccharalis. The sequence continues at coordinate 5,362,117 of OU893341.1, read as the reverse complement.
GAAGACCAACATCTTAGTCTAACACTCGTAACTATAGTCGAGATGATGATCAAATCTTTTTCAAACATATTCGCGATAAATCCGTTTAAATATAGGTTTATATACAGCCTAGTGCTCGTCAAAATATAATAAACTAGCTGTTGTTTCCGCGACTTCGTACGCGTAAATTATAGTCTGTGTCAACTAATGTCAAATTTTTTTAAATCGGTTTCGGAGTATATTTAATGTAAACAAAAACACAATAAAATCTTTCCTTTTTATAATATAAGTAAAGACAAGTACGAAATCATTACTTACCATTTCTGGATAGTTTGTTGGAGCTTGAGAGTCTACACTATAATAGTGGTGCCCCTATTTGCCAGTCACCGTGGCTATTCTGATGGATGATGGTACAGTAGGTGGTTTACTAGGTATGCTACTGCGTTTTGAATTTGAAAGATTCATGAACTGCACGTTACAACCATTCGACATGTTATAGGATTTACGATTGCGACGTTTTTTAAAAGATATCGTTAATTTAAGACAAAGTGTTATAGTTATTGAATACTAAATGCATCTCTCGAGGGGTTTGTTTTTATTATGTTTCTTGATCATTCGAATTATTAATCCTTGCAAAAGCGATTGCTACTATATACATTACGTAATTACATAAAAATTAAAGGTGTCGTTTCAAACATATTAGTATTTTAGTAGAAAATTCTTATTTGTACGTATGTAGTAGAGTTGGTAGAAATATGCGCGGGGCTGCGGCAGGGACCCTTATCGCGTCCAGTAAAAAGTAATGCGACCAGCCTTTATGGCAGTTTCGAGACACGCTCTTTATTACAAGGGGGGAGGAGGGATCCGCATAGTGGTCTTACACGGAAGGTGAGGGCCAAAAATAATAAAATAATAACCACCATATTAATTAATTTGCAAAATTGACAATTTTTTGTTAATCTACCGTTTGTATAAATTTTCGATAAAAAGCGAAAATATTAAGGCAGATATGCATTTGTGACATAAATAGATAGTTTGTTTCCAACAACATTTTAATATCTAATAAAATAAAAAAAATAAATTTTTGCATTTCATATTGTTATTCAACGGAATTGAACGTCATTCATCAGCAATGATGCTGAAGTTTCATACAAGATTTTTTCCCAGTTTCACTTTTTGGTATTAATGTAGGTATTGTAGGTTTTATTCCGAATCATCGTAGATTTGGATCTAATTAGGTTTACAATTCCACTCGACTTACAACCGTTAGTATATAAAGTCGAGTTCCCTTAAAAATATAATAAAAAGATAATACTTAAAAATTATACAGTAAATCAGCTAATATCAAGCTTATTTCTTGTATATAAATACTTTAAAATTTTAAAGAAAACAATCAAAAAGAAAAATATAAAAAATCACATTACTCCAGTGATCGTTACCACTGTGCCTCTCCGGAATTACTTCCCCTCGCATAAAAAATGATTGTACCTTCAAATCTATCCCGAGCGAGGGCCGCTCCCTCTGGCCAGCCTCCTGCGTCCCCCCGCCCCAAAGCCCACCCCTATATGAATGACTTGAACTTACACGAGTATGAAATGGCTTCCAAGATTAGGACGTCTCCTTTTTATCCGACTACACCGAAAGGAGGTGGTTCTCAACTATTTTCACAGTTTCGTATCTCAAATGAAACTCAGGATCACTTGGTGGTTTATCTGTTAAACTGTCAAAGCTAATTTGCTTTGAAAGTACTGAACTGATGACTAAATGGTATGAAAAGTGTGAGCTAAATAAATAAATTTCAAATATGTGGCGCAGGCACAGAACGCAGAAAGATAATCTTAGGTACTCTATTGGTGGGTTGTTCAATGAAATCTTTGTGTAATTCTTCAACTTTCAATTTTATTTGCAAATGATATACATCGAATCCCTTTTAAGTAAATTCTAAGATACTGATTCTATCCTCGTCTAGAGACTGCGGTCTCGATCAGAAAATAGTTAACCAGCAAAACACGAAAACGCGTAGGTATTCGAACACGAAAAAAGTAATAATTCAGAATATTAGCGGCCAGCATTGACCATAAATCGTTCAGAGAGTAAACCTACCTATAGTTATGTGCACGGACGTTACACTACCTCCTACTAGTCCATTTATCGTCTAACCTAATCTTAGCCTTACTTAATTTTTTTTCAAACTTGAAAAAGTGCTTACCTTCTTAAAAGTTCCTAATTCGACCACGTCTGGTATTTTTTTTTAAATATAAAATTACTTATTCTGTGGTGGCAGGCCAGTTAAAGAGTGTAGATTGGGGAAATTAAAAAAGGAGCTTTTTTATACTCGTGTAAAAAAGCTCCTTTTTAATTTCAAATTTAATTTAACGATAGAAATAATACTCTGTTACAGCGCAGTCTTTACAAACTCAAGTTTTTATTCTGAAATTACAATAGTATTTATCAAAAAGTTTTCTATTGTCTGTGCCTCTACTTAACGTGACCACAGAATTAAAATATATTGACCAGAGTCTTGAGTCTTAGGTCGTGATTACATGAGTATATTGTAAATAGGTAGTAAGTAGAACAGTGGTTATAGCACATTCAGTCTGCGATGTTCACAAATTTCACAGGGGCCGGTCAAGGCAAGAGCAAGGATGGGTGACCAAACTTTATTATGTCGAGCTCATTTGTGCTTCAGAAGGCACCTTAGCTGTTCATCCCGATAACTGTTGTCGTTACCAATTCTCATTGGGCTCAGGTGCTTGCTCACGTGACCTATTTTATACATATGTTAAGTCTGGGTTCCAATTTTGATGATGTTCTAGGTATATATCGTGAATTCATCTATAATAGTTTTATGTGAGTATATTAATATACATAAATAGATATTCATACTTTTGCTATTGAGATAGTAAATTACAATATAACTGTTCACATAGTGTAATGCTTGGTCGACATCTGTGCACATAGTTACGTAGTACACTCGACTCAAATAAAAAATATGTAAATAATAGTCTATAAATAAATTACACATGTCTATATCGACGGTTGCTTTATTTAATTTATAGTCATTTATATTTAAAGTCTATTGTTATTTAGGCCTTCGAGAATAATAAGAACATTTGTAAGACAAAGCCACAGACTATATTATTAAAAAAAAAGTAACGAATGTTCCTTATAGCACCAGTTTTCATGATGCGGTAGGTCTGTTTAAAATTTAAGAATATTAAAATAATCATCAAATAGAATGTAATCGAAATTGAATAAAATTACATCATACTTCTAAGGGCCACAGCTGAAACGTTAATTAGTTTCGAGAGAAAAAAATAGAAATTTACCGTTTTTATCAGCGTTTTTAAATTTATTCAAAATCCAAAAGGAGGAGGTTATATGTTTGACGGCGGTGTATGTTTTTTTATCGATATTTCCGCCAATTGATGACCGGTTTTCAATTTTTATTTTATCGAAATCGAATCAGTGGCTTTCCTTTTAAAACGAATCAAAATCCGCTTTTCACTAGATATCACCTAAATATTTAGATGATATATATTGTATTTTAGCTAAAAAACAAATGATTGCATAAAAAACAAAAGCTATCTGTGGAGGCCTGTCATTTGCTCTTATCAAATAGCTTGGTAAGGTACTTTGTAATTCAAGCAGTTAGCTACCCGAATAAAATAAAGTAATTTGAATTCATTCAAAACCCGAAAGGAGGATTTTCAAATGAAAGGAAAGGAAAGAAGATATAATATGTTCATGGATTTCTTATTGAATTGCGAACCAATCTCTATGAAACTAACTGCATGTAAAGCTGTCGGGGAACCAGCTTGAACCGTTCTAAATCCATTGAAATCCAAGCTATTTTTTGTTTCAGATTTTGAATGCATATTAAAAATGGCGATCCCTCGACGATTTTACATGCAGAAATAACTTGGTACAAATATAATTAAATATGTGCGATAATTCTGAAAATGAAACCTTATGTGCACAGAACACGGAAAAGCTTATGTGTACGAAAAGAATTGTGGACTGTTCAGTAAGTAGGCTTTTTTCATGAGCACACAAGGACAATACAATGAAAATACACTACAAGTATTTCTCTGTCACTTTTTGACCAACTTCAAAAAAGGAGGTTATTAATTTGAGAAGAATGTACCTATGTAATTTCGTTGAAATGACGTAAAAATTTGTACCGACCTCAAAAATATTTTGGTTTATCCACCCTTTGTGTTTCGATTTTGTTGAATATAAAATGTATGGTATTATTTATCTTTTTTCAGTCGTTTCTCTATAAATATTTACACACACACGCATAGGTACACACGGATATACAACAGACAAACTAAGGAGTCAAATTTATTTCATCCCTCTTTTTCTTGTCGGGGGTTAATAAAGAAATCTTCGACCAACCTCTTAGACTACCTATATTATTTCCTTTATTCATATCTCTTCTTTACGTAAATAGACTGCGTGTGTTACTCTGCAAATTTTACACACTTAATTTATAATTTCCTGAACTAATTTATTTTATCCATTTGCATATTGTTTAGTGTACTCGAACGTTTTCGGTACATTGAACTTGCTTTTGTTTAATTTTACTACTTCACGGTGTTACATAACATAGAATGAAGTACGTACGAGAAAAATTAGGTAGTGCTCTTGCACTTCGTTTGACTTTTGGCTCAGCTTTGGTGGGCCACGACACTAATATTCTCTATAATTAAAGAGGTAAACTTTCTAACTTTGTTTTGTTTGTTTATAGAGGTTAATCTTAGGATCATGATAATTCTTTCACCTACGTCTATGGAAAGCTACATTATTAGGCTTAATTTAAGCGGGCAGAGTATCGACAAAAAAGTCTAGTAATTAATAAGAAGCTCGTTGAAGTATTAGTATTTTTTTTATTATATTGTGTTAGATCTTAGTTGAAGCTTTAAAAAAGTTTCAATAGCACCATTATTTATAGTTTCTTGCTATTTATTTCCACTTATAAAATAAACTTAATTGAAACCCACCGTTTGTATGTTGTTAATTTATACAGGAAAATTTAGAAATATTACAGAGTTATTAATAAACAAGGTTTACCGTTGGAATAAATTTATGTTGAGACTGCATTTAGTATTAGCAAAAATTCATATTATTAAACAGAGAATTAGCAAAGATTAACCTACTACAAGGTTCCACGTGAGTAATATTTACTCCTAGATGGTGGTGGTGATTTACAGAGAATAAGCAAATCACCTTTTTGCCACCTTTTTTATTATGAATTTGGACTAATACTAATATTGCCATTTTAGGTGAATTTACTTTCAGCCAGTTGCACAAACGTCTATTAAATTTATCGTCAGTTTAAAGCGTCATTACCCATACAAATTTGACATTCATTAGAGTTTAAAAGCGTCATTAACCCTTAATAAACGTTTGTGCAACTGACCGTTTGACGCTAAACCTTGTTTATTAATAGCACCCAAAGATTAGCAGATCTCTCAAAATAACTTGGTCAGAATAAATTATGCGGAAGCTTTCGTAATAAATGAAAAAAATTCGTACTAATGATGCACCTTTTATTTTTTGAATTTTTCAACAATATACGTTATAAAAGTAGATGTGAAAATGTAAAAAAACTAGTACATATGCCATATTATTATGTAATGACTATTTTTACCCGACTACGGAGAAGCGAAAAGAAGGGTTATGATTTTGGCCGGTATATAAGAATGTTCATTTATCGAAGCTACCCATCGTCACTGGACAAATGAGGTATCATTAAAAGCGTTTTAGTTGTCCACATATTATAGACTGACGTTACATTAAATTGGAAACAGCGCCCTTAAGACAGCATGAAGTAGGAAACAAATAAAAGTATATTATTCAAATTCAACCGAAAATTAATTAAGCCACTGTAATCGTAAGCCACTGATCATAACAAAACAAACTGTTGTGGCATACCACAACGCTGTCCTTTGGTCATCGTTATTATAATATATCTATTGCTATAAAACAAATTTCTTGTTTCAAACTTTTTAGAGCGTGAGCTGTAGTCGGGATTTAATTTTAGAACTAACTACTTATTTCGTTATCATGGAAAGGTCTTTTTAAATTAACTATCAAATAAATATTTATATATCGTCAATTTGTAAAATAGTATATTTGACAAACTAATTACTTGGTCAAATGAACATTAAATAAATATATAAATTTTGCATTTTAAATATTTGAAAAGGAAAACGTTTGCGAAATGTATTGTAAGCATTAAGTTATATGATTACTTATGAAGTAATGTGTTTGCGAAATGGGATTTTTCTCAAAAGTGTATACTCCAGTGTATACTCATCTTTAGAAACAGTTATGTAGAATTAGCTACCTAACAATTAATAATGAATCGATTAAAACTTAAGATTTATTTCCTCCATTAACGGGTCTAAACGTTTAAACTAATCTATTTATATTTTTAGGCTCATTTTCTGTATTGTATTAAATTCCAATGAAACACTAATCATCAATGATGAAACTAAATAATTAATCAATGTCATTTTTATTTGAGAATATTTCAAATTTAAAATTGAATTAAGGATTCTTTTCTGGTTTCCAATAATCTTAATGCGAGTTAAATAACGGTTAGAAGATACATATTGTGTTTTTTTATATCCTACCTCTCCCCACCCAGTGACTGACCGTTGCCATTTACTCATAGTCTCACTTGTATTTATTTAGTACTTTCATGCATACTAGATCTTTCTGGCATTCTTGTCTTTTATGCCATTTCAGCTATTTCCCTACTCTTTTACTTTATTTTTATGTTAAGAGAAATATACTTCAAGCATAACTTTACACCCGTTTTTCTGGGAATAAATTTATATATATTTAATATATTGCATCCGCGTATGATGTATTTACCTTAGATGATGAAAGAGTTTTAATATTGGTTCTGTAGTTTCGGAGCCTTTTCAATGCAAACTAATAAACAAGCAATCAAATCTTTCCTCTTTATAAAATTATTTAATTAGATAGTAGTATATATTGTTCATCAACATCTTTTTTTTTGTTTACAGTTTATCTTATTCTATATTATTTACATTTTTCTTATCTTCATTTATTTATTTTTTATTTTTTAAATTTTAAATTCCTATTATTTAAGTCGTAACCTACTTGATTCTTGTTTTCATCCTATCCAGAACTATAATAACATAAAAAATATTGTGTCTGTTACATTAAATATTTTTTGCTAGAAATTGATTAAGGGTGATACTTAAACACCAAAAGAATACAGTTCAATGATTTTAAAACCATAGAGGACAAAGAGGTTCTGTGAATTTTCAGTCGTCGGTTAACTATTTCATGAAGTCCACGTTGCATTTACTTTTTTTTACTTATTTTCCTTATTCATCTTATTATTATCTATTCAAGTGCATTCTTGTACTAAGTATTTATTACATTTATTTCATTCTTATTTTCCTGTACATTTATTTATACATAGCATAGCATACTATTCACGAAATTAATATTTTAATGACAAATTGTAATTTTAATCAAATATAATAAATTATGTAATAAATTATTTTAATATAATAAATTATGTAATAAATTTAATGTAAATAAATTATGTAATATAATTAAATAATAATTTTGACATTATAATTGATGAATTGTGATTGTTAAGTTGTTAATGTATGAAATTAAATATATTTTGAATGCTTCCCCTACAGCTGAATTAGTTGGACTATACCAAATTAATTAGGATATGTAATCAAACTAATAATGACCACATAGCAAATAAATAATTTGGATTCGTGCTACTTTAGATAGAATAAATTCTATCTATTTTAATATTTTGATTATCAGACTATCATTAAACATTTACAATGAACAGGCGCTAAATTATCTGGGTTTAAAAAGTTCTATTAACTACGGTAAGCTTAATAATACTCGTACATTGTCTAAATAGGCTATAATTTAACTAGGCAAACTAGTGGAAAAACGGCTAGTAAAAATAAGTTTCTCATTAAGAATAACCGTCTTATTATTAAACGAAGACTAACTTTAGTATCAGGTTTAAAACATTATTCCCATTTATGACAAATTATCGTTATAACTTCTTCTTCTACTTTCGCGCATGTCGCACAATTCTACCAATGTCAAGTAAATAAATTAATTTACACATGTAAATGAAAATTAAATGAATGAAAGATGGCGATGATCTTCGTCTTATCAAACGTTATAACAAAAAAAAAAAGAATACGTCGCCGTCGAACATATAACCTCCTCCATTCGGATTTTGAAGACGGTTAAAATAATTCGACGTTTTTTCTTAATTTTTTTTAAAATTTTTCTCTTCAGCCATTGTCAATTTGCTTTAGGCACATTTTTATTAAGACTGTGTTTAAATTCCATTTGTCATTAAAGCATGTTACCAAGTATTGTTCAACGTCTGTATTGTTATTTGTTTGATCGATGACGTCAATGAAACGAAACGATAGGATGAAAATATTACGTGTTCTTTTGGATTTATTGCGCTCGCCTACGTCTTTTTAAGCAAACATATACAAATAATTTATGTACAATATAATCGGCTTTGTGATAATTCTTAATAATAACATGTTTTTCTGGTGTATGTTTAATAAAAAAAAAAAAACGAATCGATACCAGAGTCTTAGTTAATGTAATTTTTTTATAATAATAACGATACTTCCGTCAATGTTGTTTAGGTATTAATAAGATAAGATTTGATATGGGTCAACGATTTTGTAGTATGCTTTGTTTGTTTTTTAAACTTTATAAAAAATTGTTTCTTTGATTAGTCTAAGATGTTTATGTCAATTAATTCTCACATATTTTTGGGAAAATAAAATAAAGAGTGAAGAATCGCAGATAATTATGTTCAACGCAGTTTATATATTGAAACGACTTCTGTCGAAAAGTCAGCAGTTCAATTCTGTTAATGTTTACATAATAATTGCATCTCGATAGAATCTAAGCTACTTGTCTTTTACCATTGTACTATCTACCTAAAGTCTAATATTGTTGTTTATCTGTCACCATACATGTGTAAGGAAGACATTTCACTTATAATATTGGACTTTAGGTGGACATCGGCGACGAAGTGTGGCTATTTTTGAAGTCACGGGTTCCATTACCAGTTGGTCCATTGTAGAAAAGAAACTTTTCTACATTGTTACAAATCTGGACCTTGTACCATCATTGCTTCCGTTTACCAAAAAGACTTACTTAGTTTGTATGTGATGTCTTATATTAATATATTTATATTCGATTGTTACATAATTAAATAGATTAACATTTTTAGACCTGTTTGTTTTCCCATGATTTTTCCACGTAAATTATCATATCACCCACGAATGATACAGGTTGCCGTAAGTGAAAGATTTTTTAGAATCAGTCCAGTAGTTTCCAAGCCTGTTCAATGGAAACAAACAAACAATCTTTACTCTTTTTAATATTAGTGTAGAATAAGTACAAGCTGCCTGATACATGTCATTTTTTAAATTAAAACATGAGATTTCAAATTTAACCGTCGAACAAAATGTTCTACTGTCTGAGTAACAACTGCCACGTGTCGCTTTTTCGTTTTCAAATATCGAAACCCCGGAAGCAAAAAACCGGTAGCAAAAAGCGAGAGTGCCCAAAAATTGTTTTCGACTGAAATGAAATTATTTATTGCCCAACCCGGCGGCGGTGGAGATCGGCGATTGTTTCGCAACGCCTAACTGTGGGTCTTTTAGACCGAGTTTGCCATTTTTGCGACGGTCATTCGCATTGTTCAATATACTACCCAATTTTTATTTGACTATATACAGTGTGTATGTAGTTTAAGTCGCAGTTACTAGAAGAATGTCTATTTTTTTACCTAAACGTAAATACCCATTTAATGCTTCAGTATCTTTTAATTTCATAAAACAGGTGATATTTTTTTATTTATATAGTTTAATCGATTTAATTACCTACAGAATTATTGGATTTTTAATGTATGGCGCCCTTCGTTTTATATTGAGTATGGAAATAATCAGTGTATTCAATTCAACATATACAATAAATTCATAACATTTTTATGATGTATTTGTATCCGTTCGGAGTACCTACCAAAATATTAAAATGGCTGACGTAATTTAAAACATCCTGTATGTGTGGCGAACAAACTGACCTATGAAAGCGAGCGTCATCACAATGTATTTTTTGGCAAAAAGATGCTAACGCCACCTTCGCTCAGCTGCCGTCCGGCGCGGGCGCCATAAATCAATACATTTACTATGCCAATGTGCCAATCAGAACAAAAGAGCATGGAATCTGGCCTGTTGCTTAAAATATCGCTTGTTTCGTAAATTTTTAAGTAGATTTAATATGATATAATAAGCATATAAAGATATATCTACCTAAAAATGTACATATATATAGTATTGATAGAATAAAAATAAGTACATGTTATACAGATTTTTAGCATTAGGTTTCTTTGAATGTCTGAATAAGAGAAAAATATAAGCATTATGAACAATATGTCGTGTCCTGGAATAAATGTAACATTTGAAAAACAAAAGTATATATGGCGGAAAAAAGTGAATGGTAGTTGAGCGTGCAAAAAGCGTAGCAGACACAAGTCGGTGGCACGAGGCGCAGCTGCCGTGCTTCCTCTTCCCAAAATTTCAAAAAAAGAACGCTAGTTCAAACATCGTTCTCCAAAAGCTGTCACCAAAGAAATGTCGACATGCGTTTTGTTGTTTTATCTATGAAAACAAAAAAGTTCTTATTTTACATTTGAATTCTGTGCAGATTTTGATATACGTTTTTGCAATAAGAGCAGCAGATAATTATGGAATTCTGGGATTTTATTAAAGTAAGTCTTCATTACCAAGTAATATTTTCGGGCTTAAATTAAATGAATTATAGGCTATATATATAAAGGTTTTGCTATTGAACTGATAGTTAGAAAAAGGTAAGTATTCACAATGACCTTTTTTAATGTATGCCTGTTTTATTAGCGCAGTTGCATGGACAGTAGCTTGAATAGATCTTTCCGGGAAGGACTGCGCAAAAACAATAAAGAAAGTGAACGTCTATGCTCTGTAATGCTTTTTATTATTGACATTAAAAGCATTTCTAAAGAAAAGAAATATTACTTGCGCTTTTAAAAATGAAGGTCACTTTGGGTGTTAAAATTGAAAGGAATGTTAAGCAAAATTAGCACGTATCGTGTTTGAAAAAAATCAATAGGGCGAAAAAACGGTTCGATTCAGGTGCAATTCTTTTGTAACGGCGCAGGTTCATAAAAAGACCTCGGGCAGGTTTTTTGTGATCACTAACTTTATGACGATAAAACGATTTGCCGATCCGCGACGCGTTTGGGGTGTTTTTTACCTTACATGTTATTTTGGGGTTGGTTTTTGTATAGATACTGATCTCTCTCACGTTTTTTAATCTGTTTTTATTCATGTATCGTGTTAATGCCACTTGATTACGGGATGTTTACGCATGTTATATTTTTTCTTTTGTATCTTTTTAGATATGATCCGATGTAGCATTTTTTTAGGAGCGGATAATTTCTGCCCATGGAAAGTTTATTCTATTACTTGAATAATGGTTCTATTGAAAAATGAAATTTATAATTTATGTTGTAATTGGGACATTATTATGGGTCAGCTGCCCCAAGATGGTGTGGTATATTGTTTGAGTCCTGTTAGGGTCAAAATGGTCGAGGGGTCAACGATTTATGACAATTTGTCACAAAATGTCGGAGATGATATTGTTGTTACAATGACAATTGCGTTAACGGAACTGAATATTCATTTTTATAATATTTTTTTCTTTAAGAATCTCATGGGTAAATGCCGCGGCTCAACGTAATCTTTTAGTTATTTCATAACTGTATTTGAATACCAAGAGTGAGTTAGTTAAAATTATTATTATTAAAAATCAAAACCCGAATACGAATTTATTCACTTAAAAAAGCGGCATCAGCTTAATCTTGAATTGGTAATAACGTTTCATGACATATGTGAAGTGAGTTTCGAAATGACAATATCTGAGACACGTATAATCAATAAATTTGTTTTGTATTTTTATACAAAAAAGGAATCAAAATAATTTAGGTTTGAATTTTTACAAAATCGTAGGGCTGATTTCAAAAATTATATTTTAGTCCTATATATTTTCAGATATCTTGTTTGGTACGAAATAACAATTCTTAAAGTGGCGAGGGTTATAAAATTGGAAGTCTAGTAGAAATTCAATAGTTCTACCGTGTACACTCATAATTCACGATTCTTACGACCGTTAACCTCAGCATCTAAGACGTGTGCGACCTTCTGACCGTTATGTAATTTATATCTTGACACAATCGAAACTATTGACCCCTAAGCTAAACATCTTCCCATCACTAAACCATTCCAAATTCAAAATAATTCAGTTTTCAACATAAATCAAAGTTCGAACACAAGGAGTTCCGTTCGGAAATTCGCCGATATCGTTACAACAAACGGTCCGAAAGCACAATAGTCCATATACAGTTACATTTATTTTCGAAAAATGTAACAATGTACAATTGTTATCAAGGAAAAAAGGGTAGATTTTAGTAATCTTCTTAATGGCGTGTGTGAAAAGATTATAAATTAAGTTTCTGCAACAAATAAAAGTGACCCCTGGCTATTGTCCGGGTGTCAATATATGTGACCGTTCTATTGTGTGTGACCCCCGGTAGGCTTAGCGCCAATTTGCGATCGCTTCGGTTCACAGCCGTGATCGTTCGGCCAATGCAAGGATTTTGAACGATTTACAATTCGATGTCATTACAATAATGGACTGATACAAAAAAAATCTTTCTTTGTGGAAATATAGAGCGACGGTTGACAATATGATCTTTCTTAAACAAAACGACTCTTATACGGTTTTACCGCGTGTAATTATTGAATATTATTTAATTTTTCAGATGTTGCAGAACCTTCACAGGTTCTGTGTGCACTTAGACTAAGATATTGACCGTCATTTCATAATTCATAGTGACCTTCAGTCAATACTTATGGACACATTTACAATAGTAAAATGTCTATTATACGTGGAAACGTTTGTATTAATAAAATTTACAAATATTACAAAATATTTTATATATTCACAAATAACCACCAGTTCCAGATAAGGGAGTCCTGTCTGAGAAAAACTGGCGAATGAAATACAGAAAGAACTGAGAGTAACTAGGTGTCATCTGAGTTATTTATTCCAACCTTCAACTCTATTAAAAGCGTTACTAGGAAGAGGTAGTCATTTATTAAAGAATTTAGATTAAATGTTTTAGATATTGGATTGTTTCAAAGTATTTTAGCAGAGTCTATCATTGCTCAAAAATTATGTAAATTAAGTGAAATATTGTCATAAAATTAGTTTAGATTTAAGTTTGGTGTGCTGGGGTTGTCATGTTCAAAAGGATAAAAACCCCTTAAAAACAAAAAGAATATCATTCTAGGAATGAATATTTCTGTCCACACAGTACGTTTCCAACAAAACGTACAGTAGACTGTACGTTTTGTAAATTGTTGTATATAAAAATATATGAATGAACAAATAAATATTGATTTTTTATTTATTGAGCTTTATTAACCAATGAAAAACATGGTACAAAATGTGGACTTAATGCTAATGGCATTCTTTGCCAGTCATCTTTTGGAGAAAACGACTAACACTTTAGCGGTATAGAGGATTTCTTTACTCTTTATCCTTTATCCTTTTATATAATTTGTAACAAAAAGCTATTGGTGCTGTACCACTCTCTAAACTGGACTTAACTAAAAAAAATCTCATTTTAATTTAGGTTTGTAAATGTCACGAATTTTTTTTTCGCAGCTTGCGTTGCTTGATTTTACCTTGATTGTAATAAAATTGTAAAATGTAGGTATCGAATTTCATCATTAGATTCACTCATTTTGACAGTAAGAAAAACAATTGAAAATCACACGTTTTCCTAATTTGAATTAGGAGTTATCTTCTTTATATTTTAAACTTTTTAAAGATACCAGCCAGATTTAAATGGTATAGCCAGAAAGATTTTATTACAAGTTTATGCATACTATATGCGAAAAGACTTTCCCCAACCAAATACATATAGCTATACTTCCGTATGCTAAAATAAAATAAGTTAATATGTTTTCTTAGTTATTTTCACAATTAAAAACGTAGTTTAACAAGACTAATCCCAAGTTTAGTCTAATTTCGCAATAGAATTGTAATTGTTGTTGGCTTTTAAAAATGTACTCTTAAGGACGGATCTGTCACAAAATTTAGATCGGCTATAAAACGCACTTAACGTTCACAGGAATGGTCGGCATTGTCCAGCTTGACCCCTCGCCAGAAATAATGGCATTGGGGGCAGATAAATTAAAAATACCTCAAAATACCCCTTGACGGTTCGATTTATAGTCGACGCGTTGCGTTTACGCCATTTTAGAGGGCGGACAAAATGTGGAGCGTTCTGCACTTAGTTTCTTTGTCTACAAAATATACTCTGTTCATTCATAAATTATATCTTTTAAAGTTCAAGATTCTTTAAAGAAAAAGGCAAAGTTGAAAAACAAATATTTTAAAGAGGATATAATTTAGGCCGCAAACGTGGTCAATGTTGAAGTTGAGGTTGAGTAACAATTTATATTAAAGCTCTGTCCATGTTTCTTTATTCTTTTAGATGCAAGACACGCAAGAAACATTTTTAAATTATAGTAACAACATTTATAAAAAACATTTCATCATATCACTAGACGTTTAATATTCTGACTACTTATATGTTAATATTCTGACTGCTTATATATTATTTATAAACAACATATAGTCTAACATATAGATGAAGTCTAATCGAATAGGGAGAATTTTGTCATATAGTAAATAAATACAATAATTTTTAAATATCTGTTATATTAATTTGACACGGTAAAGTATCTAATTTTGTTTGTTTGTAGTACAAACAAAATTAGATACTTTACCGTGTCAAATATATCCGTGTAATATATCCATATTGATACAATCATGAACATTCATTCAACCTACTGGAAGCTACATCATACACGGGTAAAATAGGTTATAATTTACGTAGGCAATGTCGCGGGGAATCAGCTAGTAATTATTAAAGTAACCTTTTTTGCTCGGTAATATTAATATGTCACTGATGAATGGGATGTTACCTAAACCACATTTTAAACGTAGTTTTTCTTGATTGGTCTTAGTTGTAATGATGTTACGCATTAAGAATAAGGTAGGTATTATGGAATCATTATTTTTACCTATGAACGTGATGTTAATATTTTATGATAATTGCTGTGATTCAGTTAGAGACACTTTTTTGCTATTTCTGGTGATCACTATGTTAACTAAGTTTTAGTTTTAGTACTAAAACTTTCTGACTTTACTGTAAAGCTCTTGAGTAAATTTAAAAATATACTGAGAAATAGTTTTATGTTAAAGATACACCTACTCCTTTGCTAATTTGGCACTTTAAAACAACATATATAAAGTTAGGTATATTTGTATTAAAATTAATAAAAATTATTGAATAGGTCTACATAAAAATTACATGATAGATGAATCAGTCGTAAACTCTACCATAAAACTGAGAAAGACACCGAAAGCCAACAAAAACTCTTTGGTAAACTTAAAAAAAATAAGCGTCGGAATAAAAAAAATATAAATGCACCAGGTACTTGCACAAAGCACGTAGTAATGACACAAACGAAATCTCAGCCACAATAAGCCAAGATCGATGTGCTTTTTTACGATTGCCACTATTTTTACTTGACAATAACTATTTGCGTTTCTTCAATTCTAAAATGCACCTAATTCTTACACCATTTAAAGTATTATCGAAATTCTCTATGAAATTTTAGGACAGTTCTTTTTTCAAAAAATCTGCCTTTTATTACGGCGAAGTGGGTTTTTTACAGCGAATCTTTTGTTATTTTTTAAAAGGACAAGGCGATTAGGTTGTGTCCATTCTGCCGGGTTCGGTCGTGAAACGATATTAAAGTAAATGCCAAAGTTGACGGAGTGCCAATCGCACCTGCGCAAAGACTGATGTTTAACTAATAAAAAAATAAAGAATTACAATACATAAGAGTAACCTAATATCATCAGGAATAGTACTGTATTATATGATATTATCTATACCAGTAATTATATATGTGATTATATATCAAGCAAGACAGTTTCAGTTCAAATCAAAAATGTTCAGCAAAATCAATTCATTGATTGACTGAAATACGAGAAAGATCAGCTCCAAAGAATTGAATTACAATAAACGGGGAATCTGATTCGGTTTCAGAGCAACATGAATAAAACATGCCTGTTTGACAGGGGAGCGCGGGAGGGCGGTGTGATGAGAGGGGGGGGGGGGGGACAGGGTGCAACCCTTTCCCTCGTGAATTTAATAAATGTGCTCACCCCACGTTTTTTGCGCTCTGGGGTAGCAAACGCATTGATTTTTTCGATGGGGTTGAATACATACTTCATCACGAACTATTGTGTGTGTATATTACACATTAGGTACCTTAAAAATATAACACTTCGCTGTATGATAGTATTATACTGTTTTCTATTAGAATAAAGGTTTTACAAAAAAGGTGAACATATACAAAATCGACACTCATTCCTCTGCCTATAACAAACTTTTCTAAGTAAAAAAAACCGGTGAAATTATTTTCATCCGGTTTCTCTGTGATTATTTAAGTTTTTCAAAAAGGTCACGCTGATTGAACACGCAAATAAAGTCTGTACAAAAAAGGATTAAATTTTTTAAATAAAACTTTTTCTTCGACATTTGACTTGATATTCGATAATGTGTACATCCATTGCAACCGTTAGCTAAATTACTTCATAGCTTAGGGTACCCTGATATTGGATCAGTGATTTGCAAAATGGCGAGATGGGGTAAGAACAAAAGATGACATTGTCCTGTCAATGTCAGAGACGTCTGCGCAAACGTCATTACTTGAACGAAATACCAATAAAACTGTAAATTATACGAGGGAGCCACTGCAGCGCTGTTGCTGACGTTATGGTTGATTTTAGATTGTTTTTAATTTGGTTTCATAGTGCTTCATTGTTAGTTCCATTTACCGCCGCTTTGCTGGTTAAGTTTGTATTACTGTACCCCTTTATTGACAATAATTGCAATGAGAACCGTGTGAATGGTATGTGTACAATAACCAGGGATATAAGTGCTATTTTATTGAAAGAAAGTATTTATATTTGTTAAAAGTCAATGGTGATACCTGAAACTAAAGAGAAAATATATACCAAATAATACTTGAAAAAGAATCGTTATATTTTTTAACTTTTAATTGTGCAGAGAACATTCAAGTACTTATTTACATATTTACTTACAAATAAATTCAGTATGTCTAATGTATTTATGAAGATTCCATACATCTTTGTGGGAACAGGAAAATGAAGAGATTTTAACTTAATTTATAACATTCAATATTTCATACTAATCTATATCTATACAAACAATCAAATCTTTCCTCTTTATAGGTAATTTGTTTGTTTGTATGTTTGCATTGAATAGGCTCCAAAAATATTGGATCGATTTTAAAAATTCTTTTACTCATGGGAAATTTCATCATATGCGGCGTACCTAGGCTATATTTTACCACGAAATACAGGAAATAAAGGGATGAAAATGGGAATGGGAGTTTATATGGGGAATTAAAACATCACCCTAGAAACCATTGTTTACTATTCTATTTTTAATTATAATTATATCCATGTTATGATATGCATCGATATCCAAATATACAGTTCCCTAGGAACCATGCACGCGGAGCCGCTGGTCAAAATCTAGTGGGTATATATAAAAAGCAAACTTTACTATTTATATATTAACGCACATGCCGAAACTACTGTACCTAGAAATTTGAAATTTTGGTACAGGGGTTCTTTCATGATAAATGTGTAAAGGGTTGTTAGAAATTCAACCCCTAAGGGGTGAAAAAGAAGTTGAAATTTATATGGAATTATCGTAATATAGGACCGCGCGGGAGAAGCCGCTGGTGGAAAGCTATTCCAATTTTTTTTATAAGAATTTTTTGAATAATGTTAATATTTCATACCTACTTTATAAAGATCTAGTTATTCAATCTTCTTTCACGTATCGTCTGTTGTTTCTACCACATAAAACCTCAGAATATAAATGAAAATTAAACATTTTTTTTTATGGAATAGGGGGCTGTCGAGCAGACGTATCACCTGATGGTGAGTGATTACCGCCGCCCATGGACACCTGCAACACCAGAGGAGCTACAAGCGCGCTGCCGGTCTTTGAGGGACGATTAAGCTCTACGCTTGAAAGTTTGAAGGTCGTATCGGTCCGGAAATACCGCTGGCGACAAACTGTTCCGGAGATTGGCTGTGCGAGGCAGAAAACTTCTAGAAAAACGCACAGTTGAGGACTTCCAACCATCCAGATGATAGGCGTGGATTTCTTGTCGCGTGGAACGATGGCGGAAAGTAGCAGCAGGTATGAGTCCGAACAATTCCTCGGAGCATTCCCCGTAATAGATGCGATAGAAGATGCACAGTGAAGCAACATCTCTAGGCAGGGCCAGTGGATCAAGCCGACTTGAAGTGTCCCGGCAATCGACGATTCGAGTCGCTCTCCGCTGAATGCGGTCTAGAGGGAGAAGCTGGTATTGGGGTGCACCTGCCCAAAGATGAGAACAGTATTCCATATGGGGCCGAACCTGCGCCTTGTAAAGTTGCAGGCGATGCGCCGGAGTGAAATACTGCCTCGATCTATTAAGCACACCAAGACGCTAATTTAGCTTTATCCTCTAAGTGACCACGGAACTGGACCTCGCTCGATATGTCGACACCGAGAATCTCAATATTGGCTGAGGCAGTTAGGGGAATGTTTTGAAAGCGAGGTGATACGACAAAAGGGGCTTTTTTGGCGGTGAACGTGCAAACCTGTGACTTAGTAGGGTTGACGTGGACCAAATTAAGTCGACCCCAGTTAGAGACTTCCTCTAACGAAGATTCAATATCGGCACTATCGATTCAATAGCACGATCGTTATAGGTGGAGTCCTTCGTGCTGTCATCCGCATAACAATGAATACCGCTAATTTGCAGAATGTCATTAATATGCAGAAGAAAAGGTGTAGGTGATAGCACATATCCTTGGGGAACACCAGCATTTATAGACAGTAGGTCCGAGCATTCACCATCGATTAAAACCTTAATGCTTCTCTCTGCCAAAAAACTAGTGACCCATGCACATAATATCTCGGGAAGCCCATACGAGGGAAGTTTTAATAGAAAAATTAAAACATGTAAAACCTACAGTGAAAGATATCAATGAAGTAAGAAATAAGAGAATAGAATGAATGGTTCGTCTTTTGAATTAAAAATTTTAAAACGGTTTAATCATAGGAAATATTTAAAGAACTTGTTAGTTATAGGTCGCACGTAAGATTATAAATACTCTTAATAGGTTTTAAATTGCTTAACTCAATCTTGTTTTTGGATTAACCGGTAATAAAACGAATTAAAAAGTGATTAAAAAAATAATTAAAATTCTAGACATATCTACTACATAACAAAAGAATTAAGCCAAGTACGATATTAAAAGGATAAAAAAATTGTGCTAACTAATATTTTATTTATTACTAGCTGTTTTCCCGCGACTTCGCAAATTATAACCTGTAGGGTTTTGTCCTACATCTATGGAAAGTTTGTTGTTCGAGGTAAGCGCCGTCACTGTTTTTATAGTTTATTTCACGAAAGTTTAAAATAGTAAAAAGTAGTTATAAAAAGTTATAAATGTTTGTTGGTGGCTTACGCTCAACTAACTTTAATAACAATTAAATTACATTATAGCGGAAAATGCTGATCCGCATAAATACGTACTTTGACTCGAGCCACTTATATTGTGCGGTTGCATAACCGTACATAGCCTATGTCACCCGGTAATCACCCGGTAATGTAGCTTCCGGTAGGTGAAAAAATGTCTAAAATCAGTTCGGTAGTATCGGAACTCATTGCATGCAAATAAACAATAAAACAATTTTTCAGGCCAGTATTGTTCTAAGCGCCAGTATGTAGCCATAGATTTATATCAGAGAGTATAATATTTTATTAGACACTGTCTCATCTTATAATTATTTTACGTATATTTTCATGTATGCCTCTATAGATTTTCTTTCAAAGTTACCCCAGAAATGGTTATGTGAATAACGACGACTTTCCAACAAACAATCTCATCAGCAAAAGAATATCGTAAGATTTATGAAGCGAAATGACTTCAGGATTCCCTTTTCTATTTTTTCCCGAACGGACGAGAGGGACGGTCGAGGTGTGAGGGAGAAGGTATAAAATCCATACTTATAATATTCGCAGCCTCCGTGCGGCACTCACACATGAAAAGATTTAGCACTCCGCCGAGAGTTTCGGACGGTGAATATGTATACATGGTGATCCTAAAACGAAAGTTTAAAGAAATAAATAATTTCAGCTTTTCCTTTACAAGTAAACAGTACCACAGCTTACCCGGAAAAATCTTTATGATCCGGCAAGATTTTAACGATAACAATCATTATTCATTCAAATAAAATGAACCGGTTAGTAAAAAACTAGTGACGCAACAGACCTCAGCTTCTGATTCCGCAAATGTAAAAGTGCTATATAAAATTTTCCTCAACTTTCATAACTGATATTTTGATTGATTGAGCCTATTCTGCGTATTCTACAGATATATCTAAATTCTGAAATAACACCAATGAAAGTACGTACACGCTTAAATTTCTCTATTTCAAAGTTTTCTTTATGAATTTGTTCTTACTTAAGGTAAATATTTATTTGGAAGTTGATTAACCAAAATTCTGGTACGTAATCAGATATTACTAGTTAATAATAAACGCGATAGGGCACTAATATTTTCCCAGTGACAGTGTATAGGTCTTTTAATCTGTGCTACGTATATAACCGCAATCTGGTTGTATTTTAAATATTACCTACGAGATAGATTAGGCGCCAATGATTCAAATTTGTCTGCTAATAGCGCTCTTTATTAATCTGTAAGTACCAGCTCTTTTATTATCTACTATTTTCCCGCGACTGCACTAGCGTATGTTATATAGAAATCGATGAGATCAGTAATTCCGAGGTAATCGGAAGTAGTATTCCTACAAACAAATAAGGTTAAAGTATTAACAAATGCACACAGCACCACCGGGCATCATCATCACCATCGTCATCATCATTAGCCCTTTTGATAATATAGTGAAAGTTATATTAAGAAAATGTCCATTCTGTATAAGGGTAACACACACAGCGTCGCCGCGTCGCGGCGCGCAGGAAAAAATGTACGACGCCATAAAAAATCACCGGCCGTTCGCTCCCGCAATTTTTACCCGTTTTTTCCCCTCGGAGGGGCGGTTGCCATGGTAACGGCCGGACGCCCCCACCCCTAGGTCAGCTAAAACCGTCAATATTTTTATGGAGCTGGGTTTTGATTTGGCGTGTTTTTGTATGATCTCAGTTTTAATACGATTTGCTTTTACGCAATTTATATACTTACGGATATTTTATTTAAAAAAATAGAATCGACTTTAAATTTTTAAAAAAGTGAGGAATAATACTTATATCAGAAGTGGTTTCACTTTTTATAATGAAATGTTATAATGAATAACCTATAGAAATTTCATAACTTTAGTGATAACTTCGTATTATTTGTATAACTTGGATGATTTAGGAGCATAAAAATCATGATAATAATGCAAAATATGTTATTATCTATTGTTTTAGACGATATAAATAGGTTATTTAGGTATTTTTGTTATTTGTCAAAATGCTTCCAGTGAATGAAACAACTTCTAAACGGTTTCATCGCGTTTGTATTTAGTTTTATGACGTGACGTTTCGAAGGTTAAAGTGTATACAAACTAGAATGCGACTGTGGGCTCTCATACATCGGGCAGACAAAGAGGAGCATGGAACTCGCCTTAACATGAACATGTAGCTCACGTTAAGCATAGGTGCGAAAATAAATCTTCAGTGTGTGAACATGCGTGAGGAGGACTCAAGCATTTCAATAGAGATGAAGGTTGGCATATACCACCGGCTTAGAATCCATCAAATAAAAGCTCAATCCAGATCTCACATTGCAAAATCAAATAGTTCATTTTGTAAATATTAAATTAAAGGGAGCAATTCGCTTTTCTTATCGGAGTTTGTTTCGTCACTTCTTCTCAGACAAGACTCCCAAATTTGGAACTGGTAAATGCAGGGGTAGAGCCAGGGGTAGTAAAATAAGTCAAATGTATTTCTTAAATAATTTAATTTGATAAATGTAAACGTTTCCATAGAATATAAAAATGTTGGATTGTGAATATGTCCAATATTATTGTTTTGAAGGTAGCTATACTTTTCATTAAAAAGACAATCAACACCTTAGTCTTATGTGAACACGGAAACTGTAAAGGGTCTAACACGTCATTAAAACTCAATACAAATGCGATCATCATCATCATCATCAGCCCTTTTACGTCCCCACTGCAGGAGCTCAGGCCTTCCTTATGGATGGTTAAGGAGGAAGGGCAATGACCCTCCACGCTGGCCCAATGCGGATTGGAGGGTATTAACGACTGCAAATGCAGCCGGGACCAACGGCTTAACGTGCCTCTCGAAGCACGGAGTAGCTCGAGATAATAATTTTTTGGTCACCCATCCCGTGACCGACCCTTGCGAAAGTTGCTTAACGACAACGATCGTGGGCCGCGGCGCTTATCCACTACGCCACCGAGTTACTCAAACGCGATGAAACCGTTTAAATGTTGGTTTAGTTATGATTAGTGTGCGTGAAAATATAAAAAATTAATATGCTTCTAATAATTAAAGGTAAGTATAAAAGCAAAACTGCTGACCCCATTTTGATAAAATATATATGGTATGGTACCTCAGACCTATAAGATTTTTTTTTTTATTTGAAAATCACTCAGGAATTTGCCGACTGATCGCTGGAGATAAAAAATTAGTTATCCGCCAACGGTTTTACCCACGTGGTCCTATATTATACATACATAAAAACCTTCTTTTGAATCACCCTATCTATTAAAAAACCGCTTCACGATCCGTTGCGTAGTTTTAAAGATCTAAGTATACATAGGGAGACTGTGTTTTACACTATGTGTGTATACACGATAAAAAGACAATTTCAACCTAATAAGTCGACAAAGTACCAAAGTAAAAAAAAAACTACTATTTAAAAGTATTTGGTTCTGTAACTCATAAAAATAATAACAGGTTTTCATACTTTTCCAAAGCAACACTGAATTAATTTTGATAGAAAAATACAATTTTGCATCTGTAGAGTAGGTACAACTGGAAAGCTTTGTGTCTAGACAAACATACATCTCGTATCATACACCAGCAAAGTAGTTGTATAACAAACATCGGTAACTTAATATTTGGAAACCAATTATCCTCAAGAAATATTCTTCGGGTCGGGACATAACTCAATGTTCGCTTAGGGAAATACACGATTCGAGAATAGTGGCACGTTTTAACAGAGAATACCACCATTACTTATATAATACAAGCATTATTCTTTACTTTATCAAACTAAGTGAAAGCGACATTATCCTAAACAACATAAAAATCCTTATCTGTAAGATCTCCCCTTATTTTTAGTCAGTATTTAACTATTTATATAAACCAATCGTCGTTACCTTAAAAAAGAGTACGCCTTCTTTTTTTATTACAAAAAAACGTATATGAAGCCCTTATGTGTCATTACTGCGGTCGCTTAAAAACTCCCCTCGCTTTTTTACTGCTTATAAAAGCGCTCCCATTGGCCACGTTCCCCCAATAAAAAAAGTAAAAGACGCGTGCTTAGGGCACGCGCAATGCGATTCAAATTCAAATAAGGAACGCACGCGCTCGTATGTAGCATACGGTAACGCGGCATCGTCTTATTATTACCAACCACCAATTTATAGAGATCCCCCCTGCTCCTCTAAATTGGTTACTTAAACGCATCTCGTAAAGAGTCTGCATACCGATGAGAAGTCCAAGTTCTTTTGGTGCTGATGCATAAAAATACGCACGGAAAAAATATAAAATGAGTAGGGAAGTATTTTAAAAATAGAACGCTCTCCCTTCCGAGTTAGGGGAGTGACTGCTTGATATATTACCGGTGTTACTTGGGATTTTAATAATACACAGCGTGTGTTGGTTCAGTGAGGCCGTAAGATTTGTCAATATGGCATTCTGTGGGCGCTATTTTGGGTAGATCGCGTGGCGAGATATCGTGTTTCTAGATATTGTAATGTTTACCTGGCAGGAGGAGAGTACGCTCGAGTTACCAGTTTCCGGCGTTAAGCGATGGTGGCTGGATAATCGATGTGTATGCTTATGCTATATATTCGTTAGTAGAGATTGAAGTTAAGATAATGTTTAATAATATCAAAAAAGATAGCGACAACTATTTAAATCTTGATTGATTAAATCGTTAAAAGACACAACAATAGTAAGGCTACTTGCAACATACAATTCATTCTTGCCTTGCCTTTTTTATTTCGCCTTATTTACAAGACCATACAAGTTTTGCCTAGTGTTAAATCAAAATAAACGGTACGAGTTTCTGATTGTACCTATTGATTTATCAAAGGCAACGCTGGAAATATTCCTTAGACTCCAGAGTTACCTTAGTCAAGAGAGTGTCTCTTTTTCACATTTAATCATTATTGTAGCAAACGCTATAAAAGTGCATTATATTTTCGATATTTAAGATAAGCTTTACAACAAAATTAGGATGTGTATATGTGTAGAATACTACCAGTTTATAAATATATAATATAGAATTTAAATCAAGAATATTTAAAACTAGTAGCATAAGTTTAAGACAACAAAGATAACGCCACATTCACATACATTGATTCCAAGATGAGTATTTAAAATTATGGAGTATCTGAAGTATAGAAGGTACCACAATACTCAGACCCGATACAATATAAAAAGTTCATTTTCTACATTGACTTTATCGGAAATCGAATCTCATAATTTCATTTTCTATTTTATAGCTAGTGCTAGTTATCAACTTTAAAACATACTTACTTACTGACACACCTTTTTTTTTTAATCTAAAGGAAGGATTTGTTTTTAAAACTAACATGTTGTAAGCAATGATATTATAGAGTTATTTGGGTTGTTACTCAAATCTAGAATATTCTAAAGGGTATGCGACACGTCCGTCCAATTATGTATACATACCAGCATAACTATGTAAAAGACAAAAATAAGGATCAATTTAATTATCATTACTCACACGGCTAAGTCCGGGTTAAAACCGTCAATTTATTATTATGGACCCGTATCCAATTTAAAACAACGCACGGCCGAATGGAGCCATTAGGTACGAGGGGATACATTGTTTTGGTACGAACATAGAGGGGAATCCTTGGTGGAGCAGAAAAAACAATTTAAAAATAAAATGAAATAATTATAAAAGGGAGGGAGCGGCGCGTGTCATGCCCGCTTTATTTATTTCAGTTCGTTCAGCTGCCGTTCGAATTTTAAAACTCACTACTGGCACATAGGTGACATGTGGTGCCGGAAAAAGTTTACAGACTAGAAAAAAGTTTTCACTTTTTTTAAATTACCTATGTGCAGGTGACGGTGATTTGCTGTGTTGGTCTATTTTGTTTAAGCCTTTTATTGCTTGAATTTTTTCCTTTATAAAAATTATTGACAATTACCTAAATATATTAATTATAATACGGTTTATGTATTAGTTTGATTAGGATAAGATACTAAATATTAGTTTGAACCGTATATCAACGATATAATTTAAGATCCATTAGGCTGCACATACAAATCAAAGGTGAATTATTATAAAAAGAAATTAAATCAGAAATAAAAAAAGACCGCAACATTTGGCGGGCCCGACCCTCATGCTATGGGCGGAGCTTGATGCCACGTGCGAAAATTTGGAACTTTATTTTTTAAACACTTTATCAAAATTGCCCCACAACATGTTCAAATGAAAAACAGAAATTATACACATGGTTCTTACAACTGTGTAGGCTATGGTTTTTACTTACAGAATTGTGAAAATGGTTTTTATTTATACAAAAAATATTTTGACTGAATTTTTTGTCGGTTTTAGCTTATGTAATTTATAGATTTTTGCAGACTCTGTGGCCAGTAGATAATGTAATAAAAACACAAGGAGGTTTTTTTTAATTTTATGATTGTGGCATTCACTTTTCATAGATTTATCAGTGAATGTTTTTTTTTATATCATTAATAATTAAGGTAATGTATAATTTCAATCAAAATTAAAAGCAACTCAACACAATAATTGGTCTCAAGTATATTACTAACATGCGGGTTTTGTAATTATTATCAAAACCTATGGGAATATTTGCCTCAAACATTGGGCCGATATTTTAACAAAAGCCAAGCGATTGATACGTGTGATAACAAATTGGTACGACATGTTTTGTTATTTAATTTACTTTATATATTGTAACGACTGCATTATATTTAATTTACTTACTTGATTGCTGTAATCGATAATATGGCTGTACCTCTATAGTAGTATTTGTAGTTGAAAATCTTCAAAACATTATGTTACACTCGACGTAAACATTTAGATTTATTGTTTCTTAAACATATTATTAATCTTCATTTGTCAAAGTATCCAATAATTGGTTTTTAAGGTGTCCAGCCGTGGTCCATTCGGTCATATCGGGGACATCTTACCTACAAGAAGCTCCGGGAATTGTGTCAACCTATTTTAGAGCGTTACTATTTAAATGACCATTAAGACCACCCACTATAATAATAGGTAATGTGAAGAAAAACACAATGTAAAAAATAAGAATAATTTTTATTGTAATTTCTTTCTATTATGTATAGGTTTTAATTACCTTATGCTCCTTTTTCAGAAATTGATTTTCATTAATTATTTTATGTTGTTTATTAAACGAATTCGTAACGGCAGTATTATTTGTTATATGTTATAATTTGTCTATTATAATTTATATATAACATATGACAAATAATACATACCCATCGCATATATATCATATCGTATTAGGGAAACCTATAACGATAGTAAATTGTTTGTTGCAAATAAATATTATGCACAAATTTAGAAAAATAAAGCTTATTTCGGTACCATAGCTTAATACAAGTAGGGGCAATTGTAGTTTACTCCCTTTTAAGGCAAAAATTAGTTTGTAACATAAAGTTTCGCTCAGTCATAACAGTGTTACAGCTATTTTTTTAAATATTTAGACTTATATTTTAAAACAATTCTATCATCATTGATAGTTGATAATGTAATCGACACTTTCTTTTAACAACAGCATAAGTTCGAAATAACAAAAAGCTAGCTTCAGCTGCCCGCTATTAACCTTAGATGGGGACATTTGGACAAGACTTTTTACAATGGCACCCAAAATGACTAGAAAAAATGCGTTCTTTTTACTTGCACAATAGACTCATGATGTGAGGGTGGACGATCAATAATCGGTAGTAGGAAAAAACAATTTAAAATAATTGTAAATTTTGTGGAAGGAGATTTATGTAGCAGTAGTTATTGTGGTGGTATGCTATCTTCGTGGTGTCCAGTTGCAGATGTTAATGATAAAAAAGGCAGTTCTGGTACTATTGTTAGAGATTATTTGTGCGTTAGAGAGCGGCTTCTCTTAAGAATTTTGTGAGGCATTCGTTTTTTAAACGGTGTTTTGGTCAATTTAGTTTTTGAATGGAATTGAGTTATGAGTTTTCTTTGTGTCGGGTAAGTGAATGTGTATAGTTAGTTAATTATATCTTTAACTAATCATTAGTTTTATACAGCGATTGATTTAAATAGAAACTTTGTATTTCTAATAGGTCAAAATCACTTTCCAGATGCGTTATGTTTTTTTTTAAATATAAATAGTTTAAATATTATCTATGGTGGTGGAGAAGGCGTGAAATTCTAACAGCGCTTTGACGAGGGTGACGTGAGGGTATACATGACGACAGACTATATTTGCGTTTCATTCCTGAATGACTACGAAATGTGAAAAATTCTATTGATAATAAAGTCTTTATTTATGTGAATAAATCTATAGTTACGAAAAGTACAAAGAGAAAAGACTCCGACTTTTGTTTTCTTTTTTTTTTTACTCTTTGCTATAGCAATACAAAAGTAACGAACCGCAGTGCATGGGGTACCTAAACTATCAATGGGCCTAGAATATAATAAAAAATCAAATAAATGTACCTAATTGTCATATCAAGGATACATTTAAAACATTGAGAATTATTTCAAAGCTGGATGTCCAAACAAAAAACGGGTTAAAGTCAACGCGCCAGTCAATGATATAGGAAAGAGCTATCTATATCATGAACTGACTAATTAAAACTATTATCAATAAATTACTCGGAAACTATTACGTATATAATGTAATAGTTGAGCGTTTTTGCGTCTACAAAGTACATAATCCTATTAATATTATGAATGTGAAAGTTTCTTTGTTTGGATGTTTGTCGGTCAATCACGCCGAAACTACTGAACAGATTTTGATGAAATTTGGTATACAGATAGGGTATTAGCTGACTTAGATAATAGGATACTTTTTATCCCACTTAATATTTCCCTAGCGAAGTAACCCACCCATAATTTTCGTCAATTGACAAATGCTTTCAAGAAGTTTAATATTTTGTCATAAAATAATATATTTTTCTTTGTCGTATTCGATATAAAGTACTTAAAATATATTATGTAAGATTACATTAACTTTTTATGTGATCTATTATTTAATATAAAAGAGTTTATTATATATATTGATCCAAATTTTACACTCGAGTCAATAGTCGAATAACTTAGACGAGAATATGAATGAAGTAAGAACGGTCAATAGACAATTAGTATTCTAAGTTTTGAGAGTTACTACTTAATTAAAAATCTCGGTTCTGATTAAAACTACTGAAGTAATTACTGGTACTCGACTACTATGGTTATAGAAGCTTTGCCGACGAGGTTTTAAATTTTAATATGGATTGGCTACGTTACTTTTAACCCTTTTAAATATAGAACCAAACACGAAATAGCTCGAATATTTAAAAATAAGCTGTATTTATCCCATGAGAGTTTTAAAAGGTTGGTGGCTAGCAGTAAACTAGACAAGTACATACATTCCGTATAATAAATAGTTTATAAGTTCGCCTTTAACAGCCATTTAGAGAGTGAACTATCTCCGTCACATACAATGAAGACGAACGATGCGGCTAATGAATGACCCGGGCCACAGCAAACACTAGTGTATTGAATTCGCAGAAGTGACATATTTTACTTTTACTATGTATCCTTGATTAAAATTAGTCGGCAATTGATAAATATATATATATCTATTTATCTCTTCACGTCGTATATTTGAATGTTGATAAGTAGGTGTGAGTTTACATTAGATCAAGAACAGGCGGACTTATTTGTTAAGATGATGATTATCAAAAGGTACTTTTGAATTTACTGTTTATCTACTTTAATGAATCTATTAATAATATTTTTAGATAATAATGTAATTCAAATACAGTCAACAGGAAATTTATCAAAACTTTCTTAAAATAATTTACAATCTTAATGCTGTATATAAAGTGTTACACTGACTAGAAATTTCCATTATTCTATTAGAATAGTGCGAGCGTATACGCAATGATAAAGAGCAATATTTTTAAGAATCCTTAAGAAAATGTCATTTTAAGGTGTTGCATTAAAATTACAGTAAAGGGTATAATACAAAACGGTATTTTTAACTTAGATATGAGAATGTACTTTCATTAGATTTTAATCCAAAGAAAATATTTTGTGTATGTATCAAGAAAAAAAAATCCTTGTTAAAAGATTTTTATAGTTCAATACGTGTTTTATGATTAAACTGAATTCCTATACTTTATTTTCAACGTGTTTATTTCTTATTCGATGTAGGCATTAATAAGAATAATGGTATCTCTATTATTGCATAATCTTTGAGTTATTTAAGTTTAGAGGAAGGTCGGCGGTCGACTGCTCGACGCACTTGTTTCTACGTATGTAGCGAGCCGACTTTTTACAGCAACTTTTTCACCATAGACTAAAAAATATTGAAACCTGAGCCAAGCATGCGGATGTCAGCGGGAGGATTCCTTTACTTCGATGAATAAATTAGGCGCTCTGTGACGTTTTGTGGCGGCAAAAAATGTGCGTGATTTAAGTATTTTTTAATATGTAATGTAAGGTTGTTTTCGTAATACATAAATAACAACAAGAGGGGAATTGAAATTTCTTAATAGTAAATTTAGAATCTTTTGAAGTTTACTGAGGCATTCTTTTATTTGACAACAAATTTATAACATTAATAAATATACAAAAGTGATGTTATAAATTTTCATATTTTTTTTATTAATAACAATAATATAATAGGTTATTTTTATTATCAGCTCAAAAAATATCAAAAAATAATATAACGAAACATATTTATCGTCATTAAAAAATATCTTTCAAGCAAAAACCTCGTGGAGCCTTTCGGCATTTTTGCTATATTTTTTTGGGCGTTTCTTCAGCTGAGTAACGCGTTCGTTCTTGCAGGAAATGATGTTCAGGAATGAGGATATATTCTCGTTAATTTGCACCATAAATCATCGAAAATGTTCGCTGTCGGCCGCTGGGGGCGTCGATAGGAGCTTTTTGTGGCCGACTCGAATTTCAGTTTTTAGGCTGTGCCGATAGCGGCTGTCAACTGTAACTAGTGATATTGCTCATACAAAATGTAAGTGATGGTCGTCCAGATATCACATTATCTAATTATGAAGGATGATTTTGCTAAATTAACTTTAAATAAACTGTTTATAGAACTTAATTTATTTGCTACATTAAATGTTCGTGTACATTATTGGGAGATTTTTGTTTTCGTCATCGCTACTGCCATACAGGTGACCTCCGAATTGATATCGAATAGCAAAGATTCCTAGCAAAACAAAATGGAGTCCGAACCATCATCATCGATGTCGGAGACTTTCCGAGTGGGTGTTCGAATACCGCCATTTTGGCCTGAAAAACCCACCATTTGGTTTTCACAAATTGAAGGGCAGTTTGCGATGGCTAGAATTACGGATGACACTACAAAATTTTATTATTTCATTTTTCATTTGGATCGTCAATATGCTGTTGAAACTTATAGAATTCAATTTATTTGCTACATTAAATGAACGTGTTTCATCTTGATATATTTATTATTAATGTTGTCCTAAATACCCAAAATTACAATACGTTACTAATCTT
Source organism: Diatraea saccharalis (assembly GCA_918026875.4). Lineage (NCBI taxonomy): Eukaryota > Metazoa > Arthropoda > Insecta > Lepidoptera > Crambidae > Diatraea > Diatraea saccharalis. Next base: position 5,330,857 of record OU893341.1, on the reverse strand, counting down.
AAGTATAGTTTGATATGGTTATTCTGCTGTAATTTGAAGTGTGAATGAATAAATGCCATATTGTACACCATAATTAAGACAATTGAAACAGCCGAGTGGTTATACTGGACTACTTACTTAAATATATGGACAGTATACGGTATATGAACGTATTATTTTGATTATTAAATACATACCTACATATATTTCGATCCAATGCTAATCGGAATAGATAAGTGTAAACTATTGTGTTATGAATTTCGAAAGATGGTAAAAGTACCAGATTCGACATAAAACAGAGAAGTTACTTTTTCTATATTCACCTGCCCATTTATTGATTCAGATATCTTTTGTTTAGTTATGATAGGTAAGTCATATATATTAATGGAACGTATAATTTTCTCTCGTTCAGTCTCTTGTACATCCCCCTCTTTACTATCCCCTTTTTATTATGCTGATGTTTGTACTTCAGATGTCAACCAAACTTTGCTCAATAGATTTGATCCGTCTTACATATTTTTTTATATCATCATCATTAGTCCTTTTACGTCCTCTTTGTAGGGGCTAAGGCCTTCCTAATGGATGGTCAAGGAGGATGGGCCATAACTGTAGTGACTGCAAATGCAGATGGGACCAACTGTGCCTTCCGAAGCACGGAGGAGCTCCAGATAATAATTTTTGGTCACCCATCCTATGACTGAAACTTGCTAAACGATCGTGGGCCACGGCCCTTATCAACTACGCCACCGAGTGCAAGAAATTTTGTAGGTATATATATTTGTTGTTTTGTAGGTATATTGTAGTAACGTAACCTTAAACCAACGTTATGTAAATCGCCACATTAAAAGCTCTGTACCATACCTAACTGATTGATTGGTAGAGAATGCCTCTTTGACATTAAGTTCGCCATTTGTCAATTCATAATTGGCAATAAATGCAACATTTTCGTGTACTCAACGAATATAATAAATGCATTTAATATTAGCGACAAACAGGATCGTACCTGATTCAAGACATCATTTCATTCTGCGTTTACATGGCTTAAATCATTTAATATAATGTATCTGGAAAAGGATTACATGGAATAAATGACAAATTGAATTGTAAACAACGGTTACTATGGTAACGATTGAATGCCCTATCTATACGAACTTCCACTCCCATTTTCATGCCCTATGTGCTTTTTTCGGGATAAGATATAAGATAGACATATGCTGACGCGGACTTTTTTAAAGAACTTTTAGAGAGTATCAATTTCGTGATACATGATATTTGCGTAACTTCCACCTTGAACGCAGCGCACGCATGGAAAGATTTAAATAAAGTAAAATATTCTTCAGTTATTGAAACATTTTCCGTTGCTGCTCCACTCCTAGAAGTCATAGAGTGATAATTCATAGTATCACTCTATAGCCTTAGCCTTCCTCGATAAGTGTTCTATCCAACACAGATACAAATTCAATCGTGATTTTTAGAGTTCAGTCAAACAAATTCTTCAGCTTTATTATGAGTATGGATAATAAATAAAATTTTGTACCGGTATAACTTCACAAGGGAAATGGAATTCATAATTTGGAAGAACTAATTTATTATCTTATTTCAATAAAAACGATAAATATACCTAACTGCAAAATTACTACAAAATGCTATGCACCGGCCTTCCGAGTTCATTACTGCGTGAGTTTGTTTGAATTTGTAATAGGGCTCTTAATCCAACTTCTAAAAGGAAATACAAAATTTAGCTACATCGTCTTTACAAGAAATTTCCATGAAGTCACATAAAAAAATCAATTGAGGTATTGAGTGGTTCTTTTCTCATATTTTTTGATGTCGTCGATACCGGAAGATATATCATTTGGAAGGAGATTCGTACCGCGGATATAATGTTACGATTGTATTGGGAATACGCCAAGAGACCAATGCTGTGACTTATCTGACCCTCGGGGATAGCGCTGGGATACCGACAATATCGATACTTTGTGTTTTGTTGAGTTTGTAAGTGGAAAACAGTAATGGTGTTGCCAAAGCTCGTATGAAAGTTTAAAAAACCAAATAAAACTCTACTTGAGGGATACGTTTGTTGTACAGTTGTAAATGGTACTTTGAATAAATATAAGGAAAGGGTATAAGGAAACCTTCTCCAAACTAGTAAATATTCAAGAATCGTGGGATCTAAATGGAATTTTAAAATAATTATTTATATAACTAGGGCTTCAACTGCTTAACTTGCGATCTCAGTAATGTAAAAATGATGTTCCTAATGTTAATATCTTAAATTCTTTATTAAAACAAAGTGTTATCTAATCATGAATTCGTATTCATCTAAACGGAGCGACAAAATATGATACAATTAAAAAAATATTTACTACTCGTAACAATCATATTTATATATTTAATCAACAATCTTTATGAGCTATAATAATTTTGAAAACAAATATCGATACAACAAAAAACAATAAAATCAAGAACATCCCTATGATGCATATTTCGCAATATTTCCTATATCGTTGTGCATAGTGATTTATTGTTTTCGGAAACTTTAAAAAACTTTAAGTTTTTACCAAGTAATTATTAGAAGTAAGAGGAAGTTTGCGAATCCAATTCCCACGATAAACAATTTAACCTTACCGGTTAAATATAAAACATCGTGTATTCATATCGAATAATGATGTATAAATAAGTCGTATCATTTGTAATTGTATATTAAGTTTAAGTAAACTGCTTTATTTTGAATAATAAACTGTTAATAAAGAAACAAAAAAGTATAATAATGAGTTTCAATTGTTAAAAAAGTGAAATAAAACAGAAAAGAAGAAAGACTTCAAAAGTTATCATGAAAATTAGGACTATTTTAGAAATATCTCATTATGGGATCTTAAAATAAATTTAAAATATTTGAAATGTTTACCTTTGTGTTATGGAATTATTATTCGGAACAGCTAGAGTTTTGTACCGTTTGAGCTTGGTTTTGAGATGGTCAAAAAACTTTTGATGCATCAAACAACTGTAAGTGTAGATCTGTGGTGTAAGTAAAGTCTGAATCTACTTTGATTGGCGCCGCAGAATATTTTGTGATTTTGAATTAAATTTTTAACGGCAATCGATTTTGAATTAAGAAAAACAATTTTGAGTTAAATGAAAACTCGACTATATTGTTAAGGAACATTTTAAATGTTTTTTTTTTCGGAAATATTATTCTCTTCTATATTTTTTTTTAAATTTCGCTTAATACAAATAGCGTTATTATAGAATCGGTATTGTGTACTGTCCAGTATATTAAACCCGATACATAAAAGCCTTTAGTACTCTCGAATAGATGATGACACATCCAACCTCTTGAACTTATGCTACTATCTAGAAACGTATTAAACAACTCGTATTAAACATTGAAACTTCGACCTTATCGAGATCTATTAAAGCTCATTAACTTGGACCGAGTTTTTTTTTAATTTCAACTAAAGTGCGAACACCGGGCCACTCAAGCGCTGGAAAGTGTGAAGTCTTGTAAAGGTAAAAACTAAGTTCGACCATAGTTGATCTAATCAGTACGTCACACCGACATACATTTTGGGTTTATACCCATTAGTTCTAGAGAGAACGATCTTATAACTAATTTTTACTAATATGTAAAGGGTCAAATATACAAAATTTAGGGAGTAAATATATTCCAGAAGATTTTTTTTTTTGAACTTTTTTGCACGTTGAAGAAATCATATTATAACGGCTGTTTACAGTTGCTTGATAAATGCAAAGATTAAAAATTATTGTAATCTTTTCTTTAAAATATTTCAATTCAATGTTGCCTTGGCATCATTGAAGCCAATCAAAAGCGTTACCTGTTACTGAGCTATATTAACGAAACATATATATTTTTTATGTGTATAATAATAACTTACTCTAAAAATACTTACTACACAAAATTTACATATAAATGTATTAAAAAGGTGGCTATGAAATTCCTATATCAGCAATAAAAAAACTGAAAAATATTATTTTAAATAATTTAAGTAGAATGGCCATCTATAATTCTATTCGATAATTTAATTGTTTTCACCGATTAGTGACGGAATTTCAAATATCTTCTGTCCCATAATAAATATCGAAATCGGATTAGCAGTTATATTTTTTTATAATAAAATTTACCGCCAGCGGTGTTTTATATTATACATATAAACTTTACTCATCGAATCTCTCGTGTTCTACCAAATAACAAAAAAGTTATACCTATTTTTGTCGTCAAAGAAAAAAAAACTATTCTATCCTAATAACATTTTTTTATATATCACTTAAATATGTATTTTGCTATACAATAAAGATGTTTAGTACTGATGAGTACTATTTTTCACTTTTTTTAAGTCGGTTTTATTTAAAACGATATAAGTATTGTTAATTATTTTTCTAGCTTGTATAATAATTATTTGAGTAGGTTTGTAATAATTCCTTTTTTTCTATCATGAAATAAATAATGATAATATAAACAATTGTTGTTTAATACTATAGAATTTATTTCATAACATATTATATGCAGAGTTAAATCACCGTCATTACGTTCACTGTGGACTTGTGTCCACGTGCTAGCGCAGGTGGTTCGGTACTAATGAGTAGGGTCCCACGGGACGCGAACTGTGGACCGCTTCCGAGATCACAGCTAATTAGGTGCATCCGAGTGACATTACTAACCGTTCCATAGATACAGACATTTGTGGATTATTAATGACCCCAAAATACTTTTCTTATCTGAATTTCATGTGTATGTTTTTGTTTACTTCGTGTTTTACTTATTCGAATATTAATTATTCTAGTAACAGCCAGTATCTAAATTGAGAAAAGTACAAAATCTCTCAATAATTAAAGTTTTTATATTTCATAAATCAAAAAGTCCTAGTTTTATCAAACTGCTATCAACTGAACATTTAAGAAACGAAAACCCATTTTAGCGACGTTTAAGTACAATTTGAGACGTTCTTATCTTTAAATTCTTAATTCTCACTATTGAGACTTCATTCAAATATTTGCTTAAGTTATGATATTTTACTCAAGTAATTACTTCTCTCGACTATAGTTACCATAAGTAATAACATATTTAAATATTTTAACAAACAGACGTCAATTTGAATGAAGTAAAAATTTACAAAAGTTAGAATACTAATAGCACCCATTCACAGTCCAAAAACAATCAAAATAGGTAATAGCGCCCATGTCAATGGTGCTATTACCTATTTACACTTCCAACTTCATTTAAATTCTCTTCTATAGGTTAAACATATTTGCTTAATTTATTACTACTTAAGTAATTGCTTCAGGACTATAGATACGAAAGTTAGTGGTATAAAAAATATACCAAGTATAGGTACTCTGATATATATTTTACTTATATAACTTATTGCTTTATAAGTAGACCAAAGGTTGTTCCTAATGTGCTCGTCCACTACCTCAGCGCGCACGCACCGGCCGCACTACACGCAACGCATTGCACGGATTCGATCCGTCGATGTCATACGTCAGTTTTGACGTCGGAATTATACTGATGACGTCATAGGAATTTTTAATATAATCCTTTGCGTGTCGTGCGGCCGCTGGTGCTTGCGTGCTGACAAATGTACACGTTAACCTTTATTAATGTCTCGGGATTGCAAACTCTCGATTATAAAATACGTCTTTGTGTGCCGGAAAATGTTGTTTTTATATGGAAACTGAAAGATAAAGGTAATTATTGCTTGAAATATGTAATGGATGTTCATTTTTCATTAATGGGTTCACATATTTCCCCGGTTACCCGACATGCAATTTTTTGAAATACAAGAATAATTAATGAAAACATGTCAAATTACAATTACATTTGAATATACAAAATAGTTATTAAAATGTCAATAAACAATCATCATTATTTTAATAATTAAACATTAAAATTTGTATAGTAAATAAATAAATAATAATAAAAAAAAGCCTTTTATTAATTCTCATTTTTTAAAGATTTCAACAAATTTCAATTTCATTAGGGATTAAATTTATTCATTATTCAATATTATTTATTAAATATATTATTTATTTGTCAATGTCTACAAAAATATTCTTTAAACTATAATTAGTTTGATATATGGTTATTCCCTTAAACTTTAAGGAATATTATTAAATATTTTTATTGCCATCTGTCAGTTATTACGAGACAATGCCGTTTTTCGGATCACGTTTAAGAACCACAGAATAGAATTGATCCCCATGCTCAAGAAATAATTGTGACTTTTCTTTCACAATATGACTTTGTAAATATTAAATAAATACTAAGTTCAATAACAACAAGAAAACTTAACGGAGAGTTTACCTATAAATATAAGTAATCTAGAAAATTTTAAAGATAATCATTAGAATAATTCGACTTTTTGTTGTCCCTTTTACGTACGAATATAAAATTCTGAAAAATTCGAATCGTTCTTATATTTTTTTTTAAATCATATTCTTGAAGATTATCTGTGCATCAGAGGCAGTGTCAGCTCCTCCGTTATATAATAAAATATCGAAAAATGCGTTTCATTAGAGTCGTATTAGGATTCCGAAAATAGACCAAATTTGTTTTCGGAGCAAGTTAACTGTTACAAAGGTGTTACAATTATTCACGAATCATCTTGAACCCGATGTTATCCATCACATCCTTTCGCGAATTGTCGACCCAAAGAAGAAAGTTGACAAAAAACCAAATTTCTATCGGACTGCGAATCTCAAAGTGCTTTTTCACCAACCACCTTGCGGATGCATGATTACAATATTAGTAACACTACTATATACTGGTATTTACAGGAATCTTTCGTTTTTTTTCCTTTCCTTTTGTTAGTTACACTTGCGCAGTGATTATTTGTCGAAAATCCTTCTCTATATTTTATTTACCTGCAAAAGGTGATGCACATTGATCTACATTTGGTGTAGGGTAAAATAGTTCTATACCGTCCTCCAATCTTTTTCATTGGAATAATAATCTACTTTATTAAATTAAAAATCGGTTTCAACAGTCATTAACTTGAAACTAGAATAAATAAGGAAAACGTATTGTGTTTTTTTGCCAATCTGTATATAGTATAAAATAAAGTTGTTTCCCGGTATCCGTATGATGAGATCTTGCAAATCGGAGTTCATGACCACGCGGGCGAAGTCACTGGCGGAAAGCTATTAGTTGTATAAATGTTTAAAATTGACAGTATTCGATAATTAATTAATTTTTGATGTACACACCAATAAAAGTCCACTTTTGTGCACTTTTCCCAACAGTCCCTCCTTGTTAAGCAATATAAAAAATGAAAAACACACTGGTCAGTATATAATTAAATGAGAGTGTTAAAATATATCCTTATTCGGGTTGACAATTTTAGCGTTAAATTTTTTTGCCAGTAAATAGGGAAATAGTAAACAATGGTTTATCTTGAATTATTATGGAACGTAACTGGTACATTTACCCTTCACGTGAAAGGTGCGTCTGGACGGGTTGAGTTGAGTGGTCTCCATTGTCAATAAGTGTTTATTTGCGAGTCCATCTGCTCTGCCATATGTGAAACTATCTATGACAATGTATTCAATAATTACCCTGAATTTGTAACATTAGTCAAAAAAGTTTTTGCACAAAATCATATGGTACCTAATGCTTCTTGGGCATACAGCAATTTTGTTATTGAAAGCAGGTATAAAATATGTATAGTATACTCAGTGTGGTGACGTCACGTACATACAATTTTAATTTATAAAAGGAATGATCAGAAAGACAAATGAAGTTCGTAGTTTGATAGCAACCGCCTATTATTTAATAATGTTCATGTTAATTATTAAAATATTTAATCAACCGCTTCGATTGTTGTTGTTTACTGGATTAGTTAAGTTAGACAAAATTTAAAAGTAACTGTATTTAAACAAAGAAAATTTCGATAGGAATAGTAAACCAAAATATTAGATTTGATATTGATTAAATACACACGATAAAAAAAACATATAATTATAAAAAAACATCGACAGATTTTTTGACAGAATCTGTAAAACGTTTTTATAGCTGTGTGTATATATGTATACTCCATTCATTATAACATTAGAAAAAAGAGGGTCATAGAAGCAGATTCAGAACATTTATACTTTTATGAATAAATCATAATCTGACAAAATTAAAAAGCTGTTACTGCCAAAACTTTTGTAGGGATTAGGCAACGTTTTAAATTTGGTAGAGTTATAGTGACATGAGAATCATGCCGAAACTATCTAACCCTGCTTCTTTAGGTTCTTTAAGATGAACACTTTTTAAATTAATAATTATTAAATGTTTTAAGTCAGTCAAATACTCATAAATTTGTTTAATATATAGCTTAAAAGACTATGGTTAAGTATTGTTTTATAATTTAAGTCTTTAATGTTTTTAATTTGTTTAATTTTCTACTCTCCTATGATGATCACAGATACAATTACAATCACAGACCTGCACACACAGGATACAGTACACCGGAAACAGACTATACCATTTATCTATGCTATAATATTACAACACCTTCCCTTTTAGTTTTTGTATTACATAATGTGCAAGATCAAATAACACAACACTTAAGATAGTTAACAAAACAAAGATAACAATGTACACATATATAAGATCAAGATACAAATCAGACAGCCTTACAAATTCAACATATTTCTGGGTTTTACAGTTCTGCCTGAGCGGGTGCAGTAACTAGGTTTGCTAACATTTATATTAGAGTTATTTCTATAATTAGTATTTTCTACATTAACAATAGTATTGCTGCAAGTAGGTTCAAGTATGTTTTCCTTAGACAAAGATATACAATTTTTATTTTCTATATCAACATCACTATCACAAAATTCATGAGATTGTTTTATTGTTGGAACATTAGTAACAGACTTTTTTAAATGTTTAGTATTACGCCTGAAAGGCCTGGAATATCTGTCATTTACTACCATATATGATCTGGGCTCACTGCATTTTTTTATTATTTTTCCCTTTTCCCAATATCTGTCATTTCCTGTTCTATACACTATTTCCTCACCATCCTCAAATTCCATTACTTTTCTCCTAACTTTTCTATCATGAATTTCCTTAGTCATACTCTTTTTTAAATTTAGTAGCTGGTGTACATTACTTTCTATTTTAGGTTCAAGAGCTTCGAGTGTTGTTGGTATATTAGTTCTTAAGCGTCTACTGTGTAAAATTTGTGCTGGAGAAATATGTAAGCCAGAAAGGGGAGTATTATTATAGTGCAATAGAGACTCACGAAAATCAACATTGTCAAAATTGGCTTTACAGATTAAATTTTTTGCAATATTAACAGCTTTTTCAGCTAAACCATTACTTCTATGGTAATGTGGACTACAAGTAACAATTTGAATATCTTTAGACTTGTAATACTCTTGACATTCAAATGACAAAAATGGATTATTATCAGCAACCATTACACTAGGGTAGCCAAACCTTGTGAACACTTCTTGCATAGCATTTATTACTGACTGAGACGTTTTACTTGATAAAGGAATAATTTCAAGCCAATGTGATAGGTAATCTATGATCACCAAATAAGGTTTACCGGCAATTTCCATGATATCAGTGCCTACTTTATGAAATCTATGCTTAGGTATAGAGTGAGGTAAAAGTGGTTCATGAAAATTTTGTGGTCTAAATTTTTCACATGTCCTACATTTCATGATAAATTGCTCAATATCTTTTGACATTTTAGGCCAATAAAATAATTGGCGGGCTTTGTTAATACATTTGCTTATGCCTGGATGTCCTTGATGTACAATTTGTAATACATATGACTGTAGCAACTGTGGAACAATGATTTTGTTGTTTAAGAAAATTAGTCCAGATTCAACATAAATGTCATTCCTAAACTTATAAAATGGTTTGCACTCAGGAACTAATTTATTAAATTCAGGCCAGCCATAATAATAATATTGAGATATTTTTGCTAATATACTGTCATTACTAGTTTTTTCACGAAATTCTGACTTTCTCTCTGGAGACATAGGTAGATGCTTGGTAACAGAATGTACCATCTCTAACATTTCAAAATCATTGTCTGAACTGCATATACTATTCCTAGACAGCATATCAGCAAAATGAATTTTTTTACCTGGGACATATACAAGCATAATTTGATAATTTAACAATTTAATTTTAAGCCGTCTTAATCTAGGGGAACCAATTTTACTAATCGGTTTCTTCATTAATGGCAATAGAGGTTTATGGTCTGTTTGTACTGTCACACTATGAGACCCATAAATATACTTGTGAAATTTTTGAGTTGCAAAGTATATGGCTAAAAGTTCTTTTTCAGTCTGGCTATAATTAATTTCTGAATTGTTCATAGTTCTAGAAAAACAAGCTACTAATCTTAGCACATTATTACAATCATTTTGAAACATACATGCTCCTATTCCATTTTTTGAGGCATCACACTGTAAAATTATTTTTTTTTTAGGATTAAATGCTGTCAAAGCAGGTGTTTCTGATACCTTATTTTTAATTGAATTTAAGGCATTTTCATGATAAGGCAACCATTGAAATTCCACATCTTTACACAGGAGTTTACAGAGAGGAGACATTAATTCTGCCATGTCGGGAACATATCTCCTAACATAATTAAATGAACCTATTATTCTTTGTAATTCCTCTTTGCTTTTAGGTGGCTTTAACTTTATTAAAGACTCTACTCTAGATTTATCAATTTTCATACCTTGACCATTAAAAATTTGTCCAACATACTTAACTTCCTTTTTTTTATACTGCAGTTTGTCTTTATTGAATACAGCTTTTATTTCTCTTGCTTTTCTTACTACACTTTGCACAGCTTCATCATGTTCCTTCTCTGTAGACCCCATTGCAAGCACATCATCGAACCAACATATTACATTAGGTATTTGGCCAAAGTAAGATTCAATATGATCCTGAAAAACATCAGGAGCATTTGATAAACCATATGGTAAAACTAAATATTTAAATACACCATACGGGGTTGCAAAACAACATTTCCACGATGCTTGTTTAGTGAGTGGCACATGATGGAACCCTTCAGATAAATCAAAAACAGTAAAAAAATTTTTTCCTTCTAACTTACATGCTATTTCTTCAACTGTTAGCAAAACTTTGGGTTTTCGTATTATGTACTGATTAAGATCTGTTGGATCTAAACAGAGCCTTATTTTTTTGTTTGGTTTTTCTACAATCACTAATCTGTTTATACAGGCAGTAGAATCAATTTCATCAACTTTCTCTATGGCACCTCTTTTAACTAACCTATCTAATTCTTGTTTCAACGGTTCCATCATGGTCAAAGGTATTTTTGATGGTGGATGACAAATTGGATCATGATCCTTCGTAGGAATACTACATTGCTTAGGGAAGTGACCATGACCATTAAATATGTCAATGTTTTTACATACAAACTCTGCTTTCTCTACTGAAGACTCACATGTTACAGAATTTACTCTTTTGACAAGATTTAATTTTAGACACCCGGGTAACCCAAGCAAAGTACAATCATTATTTATAATCATGAAATTCTCATAACATTCATTATTGCCATACTTGCAATTTAAATTTACCATACCAAGTGGCCTCACTCGATTACCCTGAAATGATTCCAGCTCTAAACGTACAGGTTGTATTTCCAAAGATGAATTTAAACTTTTAAAAACATTAAGTGACATTACACTCACATCTGCTCCTGTATCTAATCTACAAGTGATTTTTTTAGACTCAATCTCTATCTCTTCCGTCCACAGCTTACCTTTAATTTCTTTCACTCTTCCGCAATACATTATTTCTGATTCTGTATCATCATTCTCTGCTTCCTCTTGACTCTGCACATTTCTAATCTTAGGCTTCCTGTCATTGACTATGCAGGCAACAGCAAAATGATTCATAATGCCACATTTGGAACATCGTTTGCCATATGCTGGGCATGCACGACGACCATGTACCGTTTTACATCTACGACAGTTAAATTTTTCACTGTCCCGTGATAATTCTTTTTTTACTTTATGTTTTTTGACACTGGAGATTTCTAGTTCCTGATTCATTACTTTCAATTGTGCTTTACTCTGCTCACTTGTTCTACAATAGTCAGCTGCCTTTTGTAGTGTTAAATTTTCTAACCTTAATAGTCCTTCTTGAAGATTCTTGTCAAAAACACCATGCACAATGCGGTCCCTGATTAGCTGATCTTCAATGCTTTCGTTTTTGATATTATAATTACAAGTTTGTATTAATGATTTGAGATCCGTTAGAAATAACTCAAACGGTTCATTTTCTCTTTGACATCTACTATTGAATTTGTACCTTTCAAAAACTTCGTTTATTCTGGGACATACATATTTTTCTATTTCCGCCATTACGCTTGCATAGTCATCGGCTTTCTCGATCGGTAAAGTAGCCAAAACTCGTATAGATTCTATACCAATCATGTTTCTTAATAGAGACAACTTGATTTTATCAGTGGCACTATCTTTACCTGTGCACAATAAGTAGTCTTCGAAAGAGGTTTTCCAGACTTTCCATTCCGACGCCGCATTGCCGGAACGTATATCAAAGTTGGGTGGCAATTTTACTTGACCTTCCATGATGTAGACTATCTTTGCCTTCTATTTTAAACTTTATACAGAAATACTTTTTGTTACGACTGCGCCATGTTTTATAATTAAAGTCTTTAATGTTTTTAATTTGTTTAATTTTCTACTCTCCTATGATGATCACAGATACAATTACAATCACAGACCTGCACACACAGGATACAGTACACCGGAAACAGACTATACCATTTATCTATGCTATAATATTACAACAAGTATAGCAGCTGGTATTTAAGTGGATATGTAGCAAATTAGCCGTTAGTCTTAAGAGTATAATATTGTTGACATTTTGTCACAAAGTATACCATAAAAAGAACCTTATTTTCATTCTGTCTAATGCTATAATGAATGGAGTATAGGTCGCTCTGTATTACACGGTTATATAATTATTATTCCTCTGTCTATATATTAAAAAAATCCATGCCTATCTTAATTGTTCTTGAATATTTTTATTTAACATTTCTAAAGTAATTATGATAATAATTATATGGTTTTCGGATGTTTTCAAATATAAAATTAGCAAATTTGAATTAAAAGGGCATCTATATAAGGGTGCTTCAAAAAGTTCTTAAATAAATTATATATTATATGTTTAAAATCGAATTTAATTACTTACTTATTTTGCCAAAACGTATTTATGTATATAGCAAAAAAAAACGAATAAGCATTCGAAATGTTCTGTTTCTGCATAATAATGAATAAGCATGTGCAAACTCAATCTAAAAAAAAAACAACTATTTGTGAAACTCAAAACCCTTTTGTGGTAACATTACGTTTCGGAGAAAGGGTCCACTCCCGGTCCCTTTTCGATAATCTATAATAATAAAAAGTATGGCACCGATGTTTGTCCGTGCAACATTTTTCAACAAAACTTTCACCGTGAAAGCTGGCATAGTCTTTTTTTGCAAAAATTTCTTTACCTGCTTTAAATACACTATACATTGTGAGAAAAATTGGAGTAAGCAGTCTGTTAGCTATTCGGAGTACTTTTTCAAATGCTGTATTGTTGGTTTTATTTCCAAATAACCATACGTTCTTAAAAATACTTTTGGTGTTAACACCAAGGTCAGTGCTTAGTTCTACTTTATTCTGTTAACAGTTATACCATGAAATATCTTTATATAATACCTTCCTACTGTGAGAATAATAACTAAACCTGCTATAAAAACTCTGACTACTTATTATTAATGTCAAGATATTTAAAATCTTATTCATGAAATTAGTGCCAGTTATATTGATTGAAAGGTATGTTGTTTTTAAGCATTTATTTTATGATAATCACTATTAATATCGAAGGTCCACAGCCTATTTACACAAAGCGATATCTAGGTTGATAATGAGTTATAGTATAGGTATAAATTGTAGCTGTCATTATTTTATAATACTAGAATCGGTATAAACTAACCGAACCTAAGTCTATGATGGTTTGTGTAACGAGACAGATTATAAAATGACGATGTTTTAAATAATACGATCACATAGAATACAGGTAAAATTTGTAATCAGTAAGTTATACCGATTGAATTATACCGATTCTAAATTAAATATTGTTATGATTGATTGATGCCTGATGTAATGTTTATGTTACAACGTGGTTAATGAAATGAAATAAATAAATAAATAAAGAAACAAATTTTTCTTTTCTTATTTTTAGTTTGTTTATCGCTATTAAGTAAAAATAAAGATCAAAACATGTTTATAAATTTAAAGTTATAAGTACTATAAGTTATATTATTGTAAAAACAATTAAAAAAATATGTAAAAATTACAATATTATAACATAACTTAAATGTTCTTAATACGGATATTCATAGAGATAGAAAATTTTGTGTTTTTAGCTTAATGTGTATTATGAAAATAAAATTATTATTTTTACTACATTTTATATGAATTCATTTTGTTATTACAAATAATATCAAGGCTCCGTCAGTCCTGTATTAAAAAGAATAATAGAATTTTCAATAAGTATTCGATTAGTTAGTGCTCACACGCAATGGGTACATCATGAAACACTTACGTAACACCAACGACATTGCTGACAAGGAAATTACCTGCAGTGTCATGGTATTTGACAGACGCTCACCTTTCCCGCCCTTTACAGTAAGTACTATTCCATTCATTATAGGGTCACGTACATTTTCCAATATCAAATATTAATGACGTCATTACGAATTTACATGACAGCATGTTTTTTTTTACAAATTTCAATATTCTTTTTGTATCGTTATAGGCATAATAAAAAAACTTTTTTGAAATTTCATATGTTAATATAAATAATTTAATATTTATTTCAATTATTGAATTAAAGTTTTGATGTTTATTTTTAAAGTAACATGGGAATAATAGTAAGTAGTAAATAAACTATAGATAGACATATTGACAAAAATCTGTAATCATATTCCGGGTACAATAATGACTTAAAAAACTGCTGTAGACATCCATTTCTCTCATATTAGTAGGTTATTCTGATTACAAAAATTACCTGTATTCTATGTCACCGTTAAATTGTAAATATCGACATTTTATAATCTGTCTCGTTAGATTATATTAACTAACAATTCTTACCATTTTAAAGGTACCTACAATGTAACTAAAATATTATCGTATACAAATAATTAGTAAACCTTTTATTAGCTTTCAATGAAATATTAAAGTAAGCTTTAAATGTTTATAAGCTGTTATTTACTTTGTAACTCATGTTGTTCTTTTTGTATTAAGTAATTATGCGTACTCGTTGTCTACAATATATTGTAATATCTTTAACATTGAAATGACTGTTTGTGCCAAAATAAAGAGAAAAGAAATTAGCTTTCCGCCCGCGGCTTCGCCTGCTTGGTTCGGTGTTGTACTTAATAAACCTTCTTCGTGAATCAATCGATCCGGTTGTCGACAATCGCATAAATGTCCATTGTGTATATAACAATATATCAGCCTACTTTGTTTTATACATGTGTAGATGTAAATGCTTAAAACTGAGAATAATGCAATATTTTTAAAGTTTTAATATATGGGGATTTGTACGAAACATCTACAATTTTTACTTTTAATCACTAATATTTCATTGCAAATTGTAGATATTGCATGAGTAAAATGCCGTTTGTCTTTGTTTTAACTGATTTATTGTTAAGTTTGTTTTCTTACACTGTAATGCTTAAAATAATTTAATTACCTAGCTTATAATTTAATAAATGCAATTTAATAAGTTGTAATCTCATAGGGTAATTTCGAAAACATTCACCTATAAAATAGAAACAAGTTGAATACCTGATAAACTAGCTATCATCCACAAAGCTTAATCTAGTAAGCTTCGAGGACAAGAGATTTCAGTTTGCTGATTGTATCACATTATAGCAACAAAAGTACAATTAATGAATATATAAATTAACTATTCTTCGAAAACGGAATACATTTTGGCTTCATCTAAAATCGAAATAATACTTTCTTCTAATGTACCTATATCAATGCGTAGGCGTCTTAGCAAAGTGCGCCATTTAATTAGTTAAAAAAAATGGGAAACATAAATTTTGAATAATTTTGTTGTCATTTTCTTGTAAAACTTGTGTGCCTTGACAATGCTAATGAAGTAATTATATTTAATTTTAAGTGACAGAAAATAATAATAATTTCAATGATTTTCATATTTATTCATGTTTTTCCATCTTTAATGACGTAAAATGTCAATGACATATTAAGCCTTTAAGTCATGAATGGGCAACATTTGGTTACGTTATACAAACTTTCACAATTCTTCACTGGATTTTTAACTTAAAAATTGATAAGTAATCTTATGTGACGCCCCTTTGACTATTTTTTTACCTATGGTACCATATGCCATACCATTACCATACCATTTACCATATGGTACCAGCAACAATTTGTTACCCAAATAAGAAGATCGAGTCACCAAAACCCAATTGCTTAAAGACGTAATTAAACCTTAATGGATGTTTTACAACATTTTTTTCACAAAACATTTATAACGTTAACAGTAATTTACTATTATGATGCCATCAGCAAACTGTTACACACCCAAATGAAATACTTTACATTTCACTTAAATTCTAGACATAACGATGAGTTACTCATTAAGTACCAGCATGAATGGCAAGTTTTTTTAATTAGAATTTTGACATCATTTTTAACATTAACATTTATGAAAGACTAACTGTTAATTGATTTACGTAATCATTTAAAATTTATTGTTTAAACCTCTTTAAGAGTCATTAAAGAAAAATTCCAAGAAATTACAATAGAGACTTGGCCAGTATCAATTTTTTTTTTATAAGAAAATAATTTATTCCCAACAATATCATTCACCATTCAAATTATTTGATGGTTGCATTCCATTCATCGATCGATGATAGTAATACACGTAAAATTTCTGCAAAAGGCTGGTATACAGTAGATTTTAAGGTAGTGCTCTTATCGGACCGTGTGGACTGGAACGTATCGGAACGGTGTTCCAGTTCGTGAAAGTTCTCCTTACGTCGTTCCGGAGGAACTAAAGCCTTTTTTAAGACTAACTGACGTATAACTCTGCTATATTTTAAAAGAGGTCCGTCACAAATGAGTGCATAAAGTAAGTATATTATTATAAAACCATTAGGTATTTTTAAGTTTAAAAAAAATTGGGAATTTAGGTAAATTCCCTAAATCAAAATATCAATCAGACAGAAAACTTGAATGGTAATGCTTTCCGGTTAGTGAGTAAGTCCAATTCGACCACTGGCCTGACCACAATTGATTGCAGAATAATCTTTTGTAGTAATATGTTACTGTGTGTAAATGTAAAAGTCAGTCTTAAGTCTACAATCTACATCCAGTCGAAGTCGAGGCCGTTGCCTTGGCTGAGGTAGTCGTAGAGGTACACCGCCATCTCGTCGAGCGCCTCCAGCCGGGGATCACTGAAATCATCCTTTATCGACCTGGCTGACCTTGACAGCGATCTGAAAAATATATGAACAGAATTTTGAACTTTTCTCTTTATCGAAACGTTCAGATTAAAATAAATAATGTTCAAATAGGTACGTAAAATTATAATTTAAAAAAGAACACATACGAGTGATTCTGACATCCGCTTTCACTAATCTAGAACAAGGCGTAGCTTAACTAGGTAATTTTATGAATAGCCTTAGCAGATTATTTTAATTCCAATCAACATTTTTCTGTTATCCCTTGACACATTTATGACCTGTCATATTAAGCAAATATCTAATGCTAAGCGCCGCATAACGTATGTCATACATAACTTTAGACTTGCTAATTTTGTTAGATAGTTCTTAGTCATTGTAGAAAGGCGAGAGGCGAATGTGTACCGAAAAACATATACGGTGAACGCACTGCCGCGTACCTGGTACCCCCAATCCTCAGAATTAAGAAAAAATATTACATCAGCAAATAATAAAACAAACTTTAAAACACATTTTTTTAAGCAATAGCACAAACCTTCGTGGTTTACAAATGCTGTAAAAACTTACAAAAATGTAACTATATTTAATTCTGTAATGTAAATTAAAAAATATATATCAAGGGTATACATTTGGGTAACTCCTAAGCTAAGTGAAAAAGACCATGAATCATGCTAGTGGCAATTGATTTGAATCATTACTGGATCTAGGCTCAAATATGGTGCAACTTCAAATGCTTGGCAAAAGCGCCAACTTTTTTATACAGAAACTGAGGATAATAATCGGAATTATTTTTGTTTTTGTACCTCAAAGAAAACTATTTTGCTGTATAGACTTAGATTATATAATATCCTCATAGGGTTTAGGTTTAAAACTTCAATAAAGCTGCTCTTGTACATACATCTAAGCTTTAAATCTTTTGGATGAAGTATAAAAAGACGTATTTTTTGCTAGCAAAATTAGAATAACAGGAGCAATTACCTAAAATCGGTGTCGGTGTCTAATTCTTCTTCTGTTGTAAATCTTTCTCTGATGTCTTTCATGATGCACGCTTCAAGTTTCTTGTGCTATAAAGAAAATAATAAGTATAATGTAATGATGGAGCTTTAAATATTATAGCAAGGTCATGTTACTTTTCGAATGATGCATTTAAGATGGGCAGTGCACATAGGCCGTAGGACAGATGGCTTTTGGACTCCGAGTGGCGACAACGGATGGACTGGCAATTTGCTTAGGATTGTCTGGAAGCGACGGATGAGTGCCGTGGCGATTTTTGCGGAACGCTTTATCCAGGAGTGGACGTTTCCCAGCTGATATGATTCCACCACCACCAGCCCTTTTACGTCCCCACTGCAGGGGCTCAGGCCTTCCTTATGGATGGTTAAGGAGGATGGGCCATGACCCTCCACGCTGGTCCAATGCGGATTGGAGGGTATTGACGACTGCAAATGCAGCCGGGACCAACGGCTTAACGTGCCTTCCGAAGCACGGAGTAGCTCGAGATAATAATTTTTTTTTGGTCACCCATCCCGTGACCGACCCTTGCGAAAGTTGCTTAACGACTACGATCGCGGGCCGCAGCGCTTATCCACTACGCCACCGAGCTGATATGATTATGATACTTTATAAGTATAAGTCTGAAGCTTACGATATTTGCTGTGATTGTTATTTATACTAGTAATTAATTTTTAAATTTTCATTACTTATTTTGATTTGTTGAAATTGTTTTGTGCTGGTGAGACCTTGAAACTAGCAAGCAAAATGAAGCTCTGTAAACGGGGATTGTCGAATATTTTTGTAAGCACTTACTTCTAAATATTCAGATTGAGCGAAATGATTATTTGGGCCTTACACACAGGATACTTATATTTAACCTTTTATTTACAATATATATTATTCAATATTCAAACCTTGTAGCAACGGAAAAAGAACATCGGCTTGATCAGTTCTTGGGATAAAGGCGCCACATCTCGTTTCACATCTGGTACACATTGCTGTAATAAATGTTTCAGATACGAGTAACTTATTTTTAGAGATGTATAGTTACCTTTTAAATTAACTGTTACAAATACCTTGGCCTAAATCATATATCCTCGTTAAAAATCTTAAAACTATAGTTGATAAAAGTTGAGTTACATAATTAAAATTATTTTTTATTATATTTCTCAAGCAAACTCATGACTGCAGCTGCTGCTACCCAGTTTTAGGTATTATTTCACTGTAACATATCTGTCTACATTACGCCAGGCTCAAGGTGCATTTGCACAGGAGCTAATAGGCGTAGATTTGAATTCTTATGAAAGTTACTATGAAGAAATCCTGTTACAATAAAGGTTATACCAAGCAGCGGGCGTGTAGGATGATACGTCAGATGGTTTTTGTTATAATGTTATGATTATTATTCAATAGGTCTACCGAGGGCACCGCTAATCAATTTATATTTGGATGAACTTTTGCTGCTAGAGTGTCCTGTTTTTGCTACTTTCTTTTCTATGGATATCTTTTGGTATATCATAAATAGGTGTCTAAATGCCTACCGAAAACTTCCTGCAGAATTGCAACCCATCTTGGATATCTCCCTTGAGTTCTACAGAGACCGGCAGGTCAGCAATCCGTTGGGTGATCTGCTCGTAGTTCGGTTCCAGGTTGTGGTCTATGTAGCCTAACTCCTGCATCACGCAGGTGATATTTCGGACCTTACTGGCCGCTGGACCGCGGGAGATCATGTCCAGCCGCTCGCGCAGATCTATCTCGCGCTGTGGATAATAAAACTTCCATTTAGTTTTGGTTCTAAGTAGCATCTTAGCCAGCCAAATATTCTGTTAAAACAGCGTCATATACAGCGCTGTCGCAGCATTAGAGATTCAACCAAATTAAACCTACTTCCAATGGTAATAAAGATTATTTTATTGATTATAATTCCGATTTTTCTATCCAAATGTCCGGACAAACTGACTGGTCTGTCCGAATATTAGGTTGAAGCGACTTATGTTCTAATTACCTAATTTTAAAATCTATTACAATCCTTTTCAAACGTATAGCGGTTGCGATTGTGATTGATAGAATTGTGTTACTTTTAAAGTCACAATAAGCTTTTGGAACGAATGATCTGAATGATATAAATGGCATAGTAAATTAATTTCGTTTGATATTTATCAATAGCATTCAAAAATATTTGTGACTATCACTTTGTTTAGACAATTACGATTAACGCCAATTAAACGTTATCGTTCATCCAATATCTTTAAAAAAAAAGACGCGATCGTAATTGTTGTCAAATAGTTGTAGCGCGTAGTTCGTGACTGTCTTTCAAATGTCAAATTCAAAGTGATAGTAATAGATTTTAAAATTAGACAATCAAATCAGGTTGATAAATCCATTATTATGAGCTACGTTTCTTTTTTAATTGAATTAGTCAAGATCTATATTCTATTCGAAAAATATTGGATTCGTTGAAATCTGCCTTTTCTAAAACCTAAATAGGTTTTCGTTGAGAATTTTGCTGATTAAAAATTATGCTTACCGCCATCCTGTTATTTCCGAAGTAAGGCTGTTGGTAGAGGCTCTGCTGGTACTGCTGCTGGTATGCGTACGGATTGTATTGCATGTTTGGTGGGTAGAACAGTCCCGGGGCGTTATATGGGAACTGGTAGAACGGGGTAGCCGGCGCGAACGGTCGGAACTGTGGCGTGGCCATCATGAATGGAGGTATTGGTGACCCTTGAGGGAACGGATTCTGAAGAAAAATAAAATAAGAAAATATGTTAATACAAAAATTGTTTAATGGTTTGTTAACATATGCTTCGTTTTATATTACTGTACAGATGTGTTGATAATTCAAGTACCTACTAGGGATGTTACGGATGCGGACGTGGAATGATAAGGCCTTATATACGGATGTAAAGATGTAAGTTGAGATTCGTAAGACTTGAAACTGTGTCTAATTGCAAGAATAAAATTAAAATATAATGTTATTGTTTTCATTTTTTATTTCAACAACAATATGGATATAATATAATATATGTGGGCGGCTGATTATACCACTTGGCTGCGACATATTATAATATAAATAGGATATAAATCCTAATTCCCCTATAGATGGAATCGAATTTGAAGATTGGGGAATACATGACCCACCACGTGGTCCTAGTGCGAAGCTAAAGGACCAACGGCTTATCTTGCCTTCATAATAAAATTTTGGTCACCCATCCTATGAGGTAAAAGTTGTGCCGTCGGGCATAAAAATAATAATAAAATTACTCCTAGTATGCTAAATAACAAATATAAGCTTCCGTCTATTTGTCTACATACATTCTTCTTTTTATAAATATTTTATCCCAAAACTATCATGGTCTTTATTAGATTAAATAGTTAAGTTTTCAAATATAATTATAAATTGCCAATTAGCGGTCAACATTTGTTAATCACCTTGCTACCTACTCATAATGTTAAGTGCTAATTAATTATATATTACTATTAAAAATTAAATGGTGCTCTTACATCGCCGTAAGACATGTATGACTCAGAAATAATCGCGTAGATAATTATATTTAGCTGCGGCGTCTGAATCTGAACAGGTTAGGTAGGGGTTACTGACCATATCCAGTCACCGATTGTAACATTATTAGATACATAATGACATAAGTACAGAGTCGGTTATTCTTTCAGGGATTCAAAAGCATTATAAAATTCAAAGGTTATAAACGTACTATTTCTTTATAATACAAGTTGCAGTCACGCGTTGCAGAGGCTCATCGTGATAAATGATTGAGGTTAAAAACTATTTAACCCGGTAATATTTTCTTTTAAATTAGACCAAATTACAAAGACACATCAGATTAAAGTTCGTCAGAATTACGTAATTAATATAAAAAACTTTAATTAAATAAAACCTTGATTAAAAAGGTTTTAAATCAAACCTGTTAATAATGAATTAGAAACTTATATACCTAGTAGGTACGTAAGATATCGAATAATGTTTTCTTAACGTTTTTCAATTAATTTCATTTAATGGATTTTGACCTCAGAGCAATATAAATAGATTTTTGTGTGCCTTTCGATTGAATTGTTCTTGATAAAATAATATATACATAGAATTTAATATAGGTATATATTTTTATTATTGTATTATAATCTGATTAGTCTGTGCTGGTGATTAGTTTCTGGGAAAGTACTATCAACACACGATATTCCTGGATGGTTAACATAAATAATAATTGACAATTTAAAAAATTTATTCAAAATCTAGATAATTATAAGGAAACGAGTAAATTTTTTAATTATTTTTCTTTAAGATGGACATCATATAAATGGATTGTCAGTTAGATAAAAAATTACTGTCAATAATGTTTATAAAATCAAAAAAAAAATATCATAATGTCTTGCACGTTGTATTTGTTAATTTCAATCACGCTTTCATCCGCCTCTTTAGCTCAGTGGTAGAGCACTGGTCTCGTAAACCAGGGGTCGTGAGTTCAATCCTCACAGGAGGCATTGCTACTCATTCTTTTGCTTTATTTTATTTTTGTTTATCATTATTATTTTTTATCTTACCCCGTGTGGTCTAAATTGAAAAGATCCTGGAGGCGGTTTTTGTGGCTGTGATTCTTGAGAAACATGTTCTTTGTCTTGATTTAAAGCGCTGCCATCTTGCGGTTTAGTAATGGTTTGCGTGTTAGGGTCCATGGAAAAACCGAGTGGCAATTTGCCGAGCAAGATAGACGGAATTTGCGGCGAGTTCGGAGCTTCCTCAACAGGTGGCGCTGAACACTTAGCGTACGCTTCTTTCATTTCTTTGCGGATTTGTTTTACAACTTCAGGACCGAAACAACTTTCATAAATCTGTAAGATAATAAAAAAAGAATACCTGTACAATATTGTAGTTTATAGTTATTTTTCCAATTAATCAGTTTGATATAATTACATAATTTGTTTAACAAATTGTTATATAAACGTTATTTCTGTGTCAACTTTTTAATGTAATCGTAATTCCAAAATAATGAATACTTTTTATGTTTTATTTAAAGAATATAAACCTACGCTCCCAGAGGGAAAATAAATAAAGATAACAAAGACTATTAAAAGAATATTTTTGGTTTTGATAGTGAACATTAGTTTTGCACCGCTTATTATCAGCAGTCGTGGCCGAGCGGTTAAGGCGTCTGACTAGAAATCAGATTCCCTCTGGGAGCGTAGGTTCGAATCCTACCGACTGCGAACTTTTTGCATTTTTAATATCTTGTGAGGAATAATATTGTGAAATATTAATTAACAGTCAGTTTCACAAACGTCCATAATTAGTTTAAAGCGACATTACCCATATAAATTTGACATTCGTTAGAACTTAAAAGCGTCATTAAACCTTAATGGAAGTTTGTGCAACTGACCGTTTGTCAGTTAGATTTAGTAATTATTTATTCCACTTACCTTCATCATAGCGTATTTTTTGATGAATCTATCATCGCTGTTGGCGAGCGCTTGCGCCATGCATAAGAACAAGAGAAACATCAGAGGCCTGTACGCCATCTTGAATCTGTAGACAAACATAAGTAAAATTTATTTTGTATTTGTATTCTATTGTCAACGTTTATTTTTAATGTTGCGACTATAACTACCTAGTATGTGAATAAATAAATTGAACTTTATTTATTTTGTTTTAAGACATATTGTTAAACCATTTTTTATTACTATAATAAATTCACCCGTGTCATCTAAAAAATCAGGAATTATTGGAGAATTTCAGCGGTTACTGTTTGTTCATACATATTAATAGTTTTTATATTTTTATTTGGTACATTTGATATCAATATTCAATTTGTTTATAAATTATGCCGACCACTCTGGGAGAAGAACTGGTCTTATAAAAAAATATAAGTGAAACTTTTAAAACTTATAACAGCACTTTATGCCACACCTGCCACGACCGATAAGAACATCTCTCCGATACGATAGAAACATCAATCCTTTGGTGAAATTAAATTCTTTCAAGGGGTCTAACAAAAAAAGAAAGGATTATCTTGGCGAAGGAAACCCCTCTGTGATCTCGTCACGCACTATTCGAAAGCGTTTAGTAGAAGAAATGTTGTACGGCAGAATAGCAAGAAGAATACCTATGCTAAAACAGTGCCACAGGCGAGTACAGCTCGCCTTTACAAAAAAGTATGAAACTTGGACAGTTAGTGGTCAAATGTACTTTTTTTCTGACGAAACTTAAATAAATAGAGTATACTCTGATGGTGATGGATGGTATGGTACGTGGGCGACGTCTGCTCTAATGCTTATTTATTTAACAAACTTTATTGACTGTTTAATTGGTGCAAAAGGCGGACTTAATGCTAATAGCATTCTCTACCAGTCAACATTTGGGATACAGAAATACATGATGGCGGCATAAAGTTAATTAATAAATATATTAAACTATACTACAGATGAATTTATATACAATTATATAAACTTAAATAAATATTATACCTACACATAAACATAAATACATAAATATAATATATATATGATGATCTTCATAAACGTTCCAAGAGAAAAGTGTGAGCTTTCTGTTTAAAGCTGAATTTGTTAGGAGAGATCGTCTGATGGTGTCGGGGAGGTCATTCCACAGTCGTATGGCTCGTATGGAAGTAGCTCGGTGGCGTAGTGGATAAGCGCCGCGGCCCGCGATCGTAGTCGTTAAGCAACTTTCGCAAGGGTCGGTCACGGGATGGGTGACCAAAAATTATTGTCCCGAGCTACTGCGTGCTTCGGAAGGCACGTTAAGCCGTTGGTCCCGGCTGCATTTGCAGTCGTTAATACCCTCCAATCCGCATTGGGCCAGCGTGGAGGGTCATGGCCCATCCTCCTTAACCATCCATAAGGAAGGCCTGAGCCCCTGCAGTGGGGACGTAAAAGGGCTGGTGGTGATGGCTTGAAGGGTGAAAGAGTCGGCCATTAGGCCAGAATGGAAGAGTGGAGTAGATATTGCAAGTGTATTAGCAGAACGAAGTTATCTGTCATGAGAATCACAAAGGTATTGAAATTTACATTTAAGGTAATTTGGAGAATTAGGGTTAGAAAGTACGGAAAAGAGCATACAGAGCAGTCGTAGCTGTCTGCGCTGACGAATAGGAAGCCATTTTAGTTGAGACCGATAACACGAAACATGATCATACTTGCGAAGGCAGAAAATAAAACGAATTGCATTGTTGACTAAGCGGTTTAACTTATTGAGAAGATCTTCGTTTAAATCAGGGTAGTAAGGGGACTTTAAAACATGGTGGTGGCAACTTGAAAATTTGGGGTTGCTCTGGTCATTTAATTAGGCTTATAGAAGGAAACATGGATCAAGTTCAATATAAAAATATATTTGAAGAAACAATGTAACCCTACGCTGAAGACCTTCTTCCAATTATTTGGAAATTTCGAAAGATCCAAAACATACAGCCCGCTCGGTAGAGGAATTTCACTCTCAATCCGTTTCCGTCTCAGACTGGCCAACTAGCAGCCCTGATTTAAACCCAATAGAACATCTTTGGTGTGAAGTTCAATAAAAGGTAGCAAATTGACTGTGCCGATTTAAGGGAACTTTACGATGTTTTCTCGGAAGAATGGAATGAGGAAGTATTTAAAAAAAATAAAGAAAGCAATAAAAAATCACCTCACTAGATGGCGACTCTAGCAAAAGTTGATTTTGCAGTAAACGAATTGACGAAAGAGAGTCATTTTCTTTCCTTTTAACTAACAAATTAAAAAGCTGAAATTTGCAAAGTTCAAAACTTATATATCAATACAAATAAGAAAAAGTACAAATAGAATATGAGTTGTTTAATGAGTTTTAAAAATTAATTTACTTTTATACATGAAAGAAAACTGAGGGGTTATCATGAAGAAATCAAGAACGTACCGTAGCGACATCTAGTTTGATTTCGGGAACTATTTTTAAATACTTCCTCATTCTATTTGACATGCAAAATGTCAAAAATTGATAGAGTCCATGCCACGTGGGTGTAAAGCAGTCATTAAGAGACGTGGACATGCGACCAAATACAAATTTGTTTTATTTATTTTAAAAGTACATTTTTTTTAATATTATAACTAGCAATACAATTACTCTGTATTTTATTTTAAACATTTTACCAACAACTTAAGAGTATATCGTGTCCAATTATTTGTCCAGCTTCATTATCATATACTATAATACTCTCCACAATAAATATACTTTTACAAAAAAAAAGTTACTAATTTTATATGTCTATCCTAGTTTAGTTTATCTTAATTAACTGGCTCTCTGAATACGTAACTAAATACTTACTAAAAGCATTATATAAAAAAGTGGGGCTTCATTTAAAATATTAAATAACTACAAATCGTTCTTAATTATATGGCCACCACTGTATATATAAGAGTATATAGACGTTAAAGAACCCTTCGTGCGCGAGTCCGGCTCGCACTTAACCGTTTTTTATATAAGATTAAAAAATATTACAAACTCATGCAATTTCTTTATAGCAGCCTACGCCTCTAATAGAGCACGTATAACATACCCATTTAGCTATTATTACTTCGGTCGTGTGAAAAGTACCGCTAAATTGTGAGAACATCTGCAAAAATGATACTTTTATGAATTCATTATAGTTCATGAATCTAATTATTTTTTTATCAGTACGTATTTACTGCTGGCCCATCCATAAGCGAACTAGGCAACTGCCTAGGGCGCTTGTATTATGTTGCTTTAATTATTTGAACTGTAACAGTCTTCCAAATAAACTATTTGTGTTTTGCATGTTTTTTATTTCTTTTTATATATATAAATTAATTTAAAGGAAAATAATAATTAAAAATGATTGTAGCAATTATAGTATGGAGACATAGGAGCGTAGCGCGGCTCATAATGGTAAAATAGTATATAAACGACTTCTCGCGCAGCAATACTTCATTTTTAAGTGATTTTCTAATATTTTTATGTTTGTGTTAAATCGGGGTTCTTCCATAGGAGCCCGCCTCACCCTCAGCCCGAGTTAACGTCGGGTCTACCCTTGCCAGCTGCTGCCCGGCAGTGACACCCTGACACCGCGAACTCAACACTAAATCCCCTATTCTACCTTAAAGCTAAGCCCTCTTAATTCAAGATACAAGAACCATAGCGAGCGAATCTGTACCTACCCCCTGAGAAATAAAATAATGCTTGTCATAACATTATATTGGTTTTTGCTCTTTTTACCTGAAGCCTGGGGGGTGCTTTACCCCCCCCTCTACAATCAACGCTTCAGAACTTTAAAAATACAGCACCTAAAAGGAATTTCATTTGTCATTGGTCATCCTTTTGTCATTTGAAAAATAACACTCCTACATTTTTCTAAGGGAATCGCTCCAGTGCTATGTCTTAGACGCAGTATTATATTATAGTCCATATCAAACGATTATGATCTGGTTAGGTTCAGCCAGTGGTTTTGGTGTCAATTCAATGCAAACAAAGAATCTCCTCTTTCTTATTTATATTATATATAGAAGTCAAATAGAATGCCTTCATAGGCAAGTTTAAAAATCCTTGTATGACTTTTTTATCTTATTTACAGGTAACTAGTAGGTAACTAATTAAAATAACTAAATAAAGTTAAAGCAATAAGTACATGTAATTCATACAATTTGTCCAAGACCCCATTCAATCATAGTCATAAAAAAAAAGTTAATAACAGTTATTGCTCCATGTTATGTTCTTAGATACAAAGTATCCTAAACATATATCCTGCAAGGACATTACAACATATATTGCTTCATAAAATTACAATTAATACAGACATTTCATTACAATTATTTATGCAAGTACATTTTAATTAATTCAACTAAAAATTAAATAAGTTGTAACATAGAAATTATGTAACACAAACCAAGATAATTATTAAACAAAAACTATACGTAAATTATTTCTGATTCATGAATTCCTTTAAATTACCGTAGCTTCGGTCTATTTAATATTTTTTGAATTGTTTGTAAAATATTGCATTTATTTCTACATCTTTGATGTATTTTGGTATTTTTCCTAAACAACCAATTACCCGCGACTTCGTCCGCGTAAATTAAAGCGTATGTCACTGGCATATGATGTAACTTCCTATAGGTGGAAGAATATTCATGGATTTGTGTTTCCCAAGATTATCATTCAAACTAAGTTACAAACTATACTTCTTTATAATATTAGTATAGATATGCAGACGCTTTATTATTTATGGCATTTATTTATAGCAAGAACCTGTATATACAGTTATTATGATGTTTATAATGTCTGTCCATAAGTTTTCAAATTAGTTCTAACCGAGCATCTGTGTTCCGCTTGGGGGTATGCTAGCGGGTTTTTATGCTGGTGTAACTTGTAAATAGTTTCATGCATTTCGTCAACGGTCTTAGTAATTTACATAGAGATAGGTAATAAGAATATTATGTAGATGCAATCATCATATAATACGAAAATATCATTGTATTTATTTTTTCTAAATCTATGAAAAAGTATTTATTATAAGGGCCAGCGTACGCCGTACAGTAGTGAAGAATATTTATTCTCCATTTTGAGCTTTACTGGTAATAAAATGTTTTGAATTAACTGCACCATATTGCGAGCTAGAAACTATTTGATAGAACATGTGGAGATAGTGCCCAAACCTAGAAATAAGGTCTAAGTAAGTAAAATGTGGTAATGAAGCCATGATTTCTACCGATATCTCAAAAGTCATCTTTAAATTTTGCATCAAAACGAATTATGAATTGAATTAATTTAAACCACATCGAAATAATTGTCCAGAGATATTTCAAATAATTAATCCCTTATTCCATAAAACAATGACGTAATTACAACAGATATATTTTTTATGACAGGTTTATAATTTTTTTTGACAGCTTTTTAAATAATGTTCAGGCGAAAACGACTCTATGAATTTTGAGTTTTTACATAAAAATAGTTAAAGTATGAAATTACATTATGCTCTTCATCTCTTATGAGCAGCCCCCTTGCTCGAAGGCAATCGCGACCGATAGATATTGTAATTGTGCCGTTTAGTACTCTTGATTGATTACGCTAGAGCCAAAGTATGCTAGTTTGGACACGAATATTATAATAAACTAGTATATAGGTATATATGTATGTAAATGACAAAAGTTCTAGACTTATAGGCAATTATCGTTGAGTTATCTGGAGATGACATTTGCAAGTAGTTAAAAAGATTATGTGTAATTTCGTAGTGACTTTTTATGTATGTGATACAAATGAGAGCAATCTTCACTAGATCATGTATTCATAGTTGATAGGGTCAATGCTCTGATGCGGCCTTGCTTTGTTAGGGTTGGCAAATTACTATAAATTTAAACAAAAATATTTGAAAATAATATCTATTCCGTAAAGAATGTTGGAAACAAAATAAATATATAGTAGACATTTAAAAAATGTAGCTTAAAAACAATTGTAAGAGCACGAGTATTCTAAAAGAGTATTTATTATAAGTTAAAAGAGTATTTATTATAAATTTACGTATACAATAATTATCCATCTCAGAATATTAGACACATTATCGTAATTGTTTGCTATATTATAAGTACCACGTTACAATCTTTTTTTTCTAGATCATTGGGTGTTTATTCTTTCTCAAAAACAGGGATATTGTATGAAAAATGCTATCGATTTATAATAAAAATATCAAAATGAAGAATAACCATTCTCTATGAACTTATGACTTTAAAAAGACAATAGGGCATTTTTTCCAAATCTTCATTCTGTATAATTTGCCTTTAAAGTAATTTGCTGGGGTTAAAGACGGACCCATTTCGCTCTCGTCATTTCCAAATGACGTTTACGGTACCTTAAAGTTTGCCACCCTATGACGGCATTGGGTATTTCTATGTTTGTTTATACGATGTTTTAAATGCTCATTTTTTTTTCTCTTGTTCCTAGGGTATATCTGCTTACGCTCATTAGGAAAGAAAATAGTCCGCGTCCCTATCACTAAAATGGTGCACTAGCTACCTTTACATAGACAGTTACACGAGCAATTACCCGATATACTTTTTACATTCTACGTCAAAAATTCTTCCTGCCTACTCAATTCAATACCGTATTACCGATAACGGTCCTTTCCTTAGATGGACAGTTTCCTTATTTAATCTGAATGTTAAGAGTAAAGAAGTTCCAACAGGTTTATTCTCCGCAGATAATTAGCAATAGCATTACATAATGGATACTAGATGCCATTGGGGTTAATACGAGGAAATGAACTAATTACCATTAGCATAAGGAAATGAACTAATTACCAATGTATCTGTAGGATAAAATATTCTATTTGAACGACGAATGGCAAACATTTGCAGTGCTATTCTGTATCAGTATAAAATCTACTGTGACAGCGGCATCATAACATAAGATAGAATTAGAGAGAGAACCAGAGAGAGAAAGAGAGAGACCTACTTCAAAACGATAAAAAGGTTTGTTTGTGATAGCACGATCGATATCGAGTTTTATTTTATTATAGAATAGCATAACAGTTATTATAGATCAAAACTTGAATGTAAAAATTTAAATTAGTGATCTTATTACATGTAAGAAGATACTTCAAAAAATTGTGCTATTAAATTGATTGAGGAAAATAATTAACAAATTACTTGGTAAAACGGAGGCAAATGACACATTGTAATTGGGAAAATAACTCAATAAATATATAAATAAAAAATTTGATCACTTTTATGACTGAATTCACTACTGGCTAAAACGCGAAAATGTGAATATATCTCGACCAAAGAATTACATAATTGTTTTTCAACGATTTTCTGATTCTTTTTCATTACTTATAATACTTTTTTGTGTAGTAAAAGTATATGAATATTTGTCGCTTATATTGTCATAATATAAGCGATAAATAGTAAGATATCGATATTGGTAATGTTACTCAAGCCTGTTTCTTGAATAATTTTCTCTTATGAAGACGCGTAAATATCGCTAACTAGAGGTTCGTTAAAAGTTATAAACGTTCAAATAAGCTGTTACCAAAGTGAGACAACAACATTATGTTTCTAATTTTTCTGTGAGAACTAGACCCAACCCCATAGGATATGATTATTATGTGGAGTAATCTCTGGATCGGTTGACAACAATGTTTTCATATACTAACTAACTAAACCCCGCCTAATATGGTAACAATTTTAATATGCTCCCGTAGACAGTTTTTTATTTGGACTTACATAATTGGTTGACTTATTTGCGAAGAGATCGCTGTTCAGCGAGCCGCCAATTGGTAGATTTGCAATATGTTTATCTTTATTAAGTGTGTATTTTACTTTGTTATACAATAAAGTGTATAAATAAATAAAAATGGTTACAATTAGAATATGTAATATTACAACATTCAGTTAGAGTCAGAAATTAACTTATCTTATTATGATATTTGAGTTTGAGATCTTTTTTAGGGTTTTTCTATATTTTTAAAGAAATGTTATTTCGCCAACCATAGCGGGCGGTATGCGCATGAGCATCTGCCTCGGGCACCCTGCGTAATGAGCTCATGTGCTACCTATTACGAGTGCCGCGCGGTAGAACGCTCTCATGCGATATTACTTTGTGCTTAAGGTGATAATCCACTGAGGCGAAAAATGTGTCAGTATTTAATAGAATCAGGCGTTATTTTGCGAAAGTCCTTTGCTATAACCCTGTAACTATGATATCTAGCAACTTCCACAAGTACTAGCAGTGAACAGCAGGGGGCCTAACCATGAGTTCTTATAGCAATGCTTAATCCGTGCAGGTAGCGGGACACCGCTATTGTTTCGTATAGCGCTGTCCTGCTTACAATACGGATTAAGACTGGATTTAAACGGATTATATATAGAAGTTGCATGGTACCATAGTTTTACTGTTATAAAATGGAGTAGTCTGAAAAGAAATAAATAGATATCTTTTGTTTTTACGTTTTTTCTCTGCGTCATTCCAAAGACGGAATGATTAATGTAGGTTTGTTTAAAATATCAGAATAAGCTCTTCTATTTTGTCTCAAAACATGTTATTTTAATGTGAACAGACTGATCTTTCTATTTTGATCGCTTAACTCATTTCACCTCAATGAAATTTGTATGTTCCACTCTGCGTCCCAATGGATTATCACCTTAAATGTAGGCTGTCTAAACGACCGTCCTGTGAGGTATCTTCCGAATCTGTGTAAAAAGTGCACCCACATCAAATATCTCAAATTTTCAACTGGATTCGTAAAAAAATATAACGTTAAATAAAATATAATTAAAAATAACAATACTACGTCACATTTCTAGTGCTTGCGTCAGAGCTAAAATGTGAATTTATAAAATTTTCTCGAAAAACAATTGCAGATACCCGTAAATTGAAAAGTTTTCCATTTCTTGTAATGTAATTATATCATTTATTAAAGTAATAATTGAAGCAGAGAGCTTTATAGAGCAATTTACAATAGTTGTAATAAATTCAAGGGCAATTTATTAAATTGAGCAATTCTATTCTAATTTGGCCGTTATCAATCTTTAAAGTGCATCAAAAATATCAATTTTGATGCTAATTTAATTAAGAACTTTATTGCATTTACGATATCTCATGCCTATGTATAATAATAATCAAACCGGAACTTAAAAAAAGGTTTGATTATTTGCTTATTTATAAAGAAATTGTTAAAGAATTCGTATCTTTTTTTTAAGTTTATGAACCTATGCTTTTGTATTATATTAACGTACGTTATATTAATAACACAACTGGCTTTTCAACGTGGTCTTTACCACTATCGGAATGGCTCGCTACTGTCAGAGTTAATTATCTAACTGTTCTCACGATTGCAGTTACTGTATTTTAAGTTTTTATAGCACTATTTCCGGTAGTGATGGTGCGTAATATTATAACATGACTGTAATATCCTACAAATATTTCATTGACGTACTTTAATGAGATAATATTTTAATAACTCAGTCTGTTTATATTGCCATTTGACAAATTTTATTCACTATTTGGTTTATTATGCAGGACCTAAATATAGATCAATATAGTTTATTTATTTATTTATTTATTTATTCTTTATTGCCTAACTAAGGACAAATGGCGGACTTAATGCCATAGAGGCATTCTCTCCCAGTCAACCAGTTAGATTGTACAGAACAGTAGTAGGCGGTAAAGATTAAAAACGGTACATAAAATCGTATCTATAAGCATTGGCATATATACATACAATACATATACGCATATATACATAATATTAATATACATACATTATATATACATATACATTATAAGATATAACGAGTACTGAAATGGTGGTGTCTGATTATGAAATGGAAGTAGACAGGAAATAGTGGTTACGAGCTGCAGACTTAAATGCGAGTTTGTTTGGGGCATTACGAATTTCAAATGGCAATGCATTCCATAGTCGGATGGCAGTCAGAGTGAAAGAGCTGGATACGTAGCTGGAATGGTGAGTAGGTGTTTGAAGGATCAGACTACCACTGGAGCGAAGGTTTTTCTGGTGGGAGGCCCCGAGGAAGTGAAACCTAGATTTCAAATACTCAGGAGTATGTGGATCGAAAAGAATGTTGAAGAGGGTACATACGATCCTTAGGTTTCTGCGCTCACGAATGGGCAGCCACTTAAGTTGTAGACGGAAGTGAGAAATGTGGTCATATTTACGTAACCCGAAAACGAAGCGAATGGTGTTGTTGAGAAGACGATCCAGTCTGTTGAGGAAAATCTGATTGATATCTGAAGTACAAATATCAGCATAATCAAAAAGGGGATGTACAAGGGATTGAATTAACTCAGATTTAATGCAGGAAGGAAGAAAATTCTTCAGCCGATATAGAAAACCAAGACTGCGGTGTATTTTGCGACAGATATTTTCCATCTGCCCATCCCAGTGCAAAGAACTATCAAGGACAAGCCCAAGGTTTTTCACAGTATTAGTATATGGTATTACCGTGCCACCATAAACAACAGCAGGAATTGAAAATCTGTTGAGCTTCGCAATTTGACGTGGGTTCCCGATGATAATGGCCTGACATTTGTCGGGGTTTACAGAAATTCCAAAACTATGAGACCATTCAGCTATCCGTGAGAGATTCCTATTGAGTAGTTCAACAGCTCCATTCAAGTTAAGAGCGTCGTCCTGCGCGTACAACTGAAGGTCATCAGCGTATAGGTGATAAGAACTAGTAATAATGGTGGTTAGGGAGTTAATAAAAATTGAGAAGAGAAGAGGAGAGAGCACACCGCCTTGAGGAACCCCAGCACACAGAGTACGCCAGTTTGAGATGGTATGACCTATTCGTACTGCTTGCTGGCGACCTCGAAGATAAGAGGAGAACCAAGTAAGCACTGAGGCTGAACATCCAATTCGGGAAAGAAGAGAGAGTAGGAGATCGTGGTCAACAGTGTTGAAAGCGTTAGAAAAGTCGAGTAAGACCAACACTGTTAGTCTCGAGCCCTCCATACCGTCGCGTATATCTTCAGTTATCTTAAGAAGAGCAGTAGAAGTGCTGTGTCCGGGGCGGAAACCCGATTGAAAAGGGGAGAGAAGTTGATTATGAAAGACAAAGCGGGAAAGTTGTATGTGAACAGCGGCTTCAAGCACCTTAGAGAGGAATGGTAGGATCGAGATAGGTCTATAATGACTCATACAGCTAGGGTTGGGAATTTTGGGAAGAGGAGTAGCGTATGCCTTTTGCCAAAGGTCAGGAAA
This sequence comes from Diatraea saccharalis, assembly GCA_918026875.4. Taxonomy (NCBI): domain Eukaryota; kingdom Metazoa; phylum Arthropoda; class Insecta; order Lepidoptera; family Crambidae; genus Diatraea; species Diatraea saccharalis. The sequence goes on along the minus strand of OU893341.1, from coordinate 5,295,660 downwards.
GGAGCCAGAAGTCAGAGAATAATTAAGGATATATGTTAGAGCAGGAGTAATAGCGTCAAGTATAGGAATTATCATATTTCTACTGATGTTGTCGAATCCCGTAGATTTCGACTTAATAGAGATAATTATTTTACGTACCTCATCGACTGTGAGAGGGGTAAAGGAAAAGAGATTACTGGGAGAGGTAGGAGTGGAAAAAAGTTTGGAAATAGTGAGAAATTTGGCGGTAACAGGAAGAGTTATGACAGGGGAAAAGTGACGGTTAAGGTCGTCTAATGCAAAGGGACAAGGAGTTAGAGCACGAGATTTGCCTATCCCAAGGGAATTTAGAAATTTCCACTTTTCTGCAGGTGAAGAGTTAAACATGTTTTGATGAATGTGATGGCGTTTGGCTCTCCTTATCACCTGGTTACACATATTTCTAGCCCGCTTAAAAATCTCCCAGTTGGTATCGGTACGGCACCTTTTGTATGCCCGAAACGCCTTGTCGCGTTTCCGCATAACAATGCGCACAAAAGGTGTGATCCACGGAGCCGGAGATCGTCTCAACTTGACAGCTTTGACCGGTGCGTGAACTTCAAATAATTCAAGTATTGTGGCGTTAAATAATATAACCATTTCACTAACCGAAGACGCATTAAAAACTGGAGACCAATCGATATCATTCGCATCTTGTCTAAGTCTCTCTACGTCCAACCTGGAGAAATTCCGCATGCGAACTAACACTGGCTTAGTTTTCGGAGGCTTGACTCTATAGCTAATGAAAATCAAGTCGTGCTTGGAAAAGCCTGGCGCAAGAAATTGACCACACTTGATAACACGATCGAGTGAAGATGTAATAATGTGATCAATCTGCGAGTCATCAGTGGCTAGATTGTGATGTGTCGGACCAAGAGGTAATAGGGAGAAGTTAGCAGACTCGATTATCGATCGAAACTTTCGAGAAGAGACGGTATCCTTCAAGAGATCCGTATTAAAGTCACCCATGATGATATGATGCTTGTAATCAGTGGCAAGAGAATCGAATAGAGATTCCAAATCGGAAAGAAAAGGGATCGAAGGAGGACAATATATAACACCCAGAAGGACTATAGTGTTTTTGACGTTAATCTCGAGCATCAGGTATTCCATACAGTCAAAGCGGGATGATGACGAAGCTATCAATTTATAGGGGATACTGTGAGACAAATAGATGGCCACACCACCGCCGCCCTTGCCAACCCGGTCATTGCGGATCAAAGAGTAGCCAGGAATACCAACAGAGGCTGAGATCAAGCAAGGTTTTAGCCAGCTCTCTGAGACGAGAATAGCTTGTACTAGGTTAGTAGAGAAAGTACTGATCAGATCTGTGTAATGGCATGGAATACTCTGAGCATTTATGTGGCAGACCTTTAAACTGTCAGGAAAAGTTTTCAGTACTTGTTTAAGCTGCGTACCCAAATCACCCACGTCGGAAGAATCAGTTATAACAGAATCGAAAGAGGAATCGCCATCGCTAGCTGAACAATATATACTGGAATCAGACATAAATAAAATTATAAAATAATATATATAAAAAATATACAAATAAAATTTATAGAATTTTAAAATTAAATCTCTAAAACTATTAAACGCGCTTAAATTCAATTCAATTCAATTGACCTGCACTACCTACCGGTTGAAAGGTTTACAAATAGTAAGCAGTCACACAACAAGTAATATAACTGATTACACACAGCGACAGCACTAAAATTGAATGAAACCCACTACATAACACAGCCCAATAATAAAAAGACGAAAAGAAAGAAAAAAAAGAAGAAAAAACTTATTTAGGCTGTATGGGTTTGATGCCTTTGATTAAAATAGTGAGTGACGTACTTAAAACAAAATTGACAAGTAACAGCTGTCAACTGTCAGCAGGCCTGTTATGGTTTTTTAAAGTTAGAAAGAAAACATTATAAAACATAAAATATTTACATTTACCTTAAAGTGGAGTATTAAAAAAAGTGTTTTGAGTACCGACTTCTGGTAATGGATGTAAACAAAGCCAAAGGTAATGGAAGAAACAATTACTGTACACACACGAAACAAAAAATGGCTTTGTTGGAGTTAATAGACGATTATTTCACAGTCTTCGCAGTACGTCTCGATCTTGCCTGCAGCGGACGAGATGTAGTTGATGTTTCACCAACAACAGGCGCAGTGACCGAAGTTTTGTCTGTTGATGCGATACTGGGATACTGCTTTACAATAGTATCGAGTTCATCACTGCAAACGACACGCAGCCGATTACCATCAGGAGTTTTGACGAAAATATTACCGTCAGCTGACCAAACATTAGGAACTCCGAAATGACTTCGAGCCGCATGAAACACTGCCTCACGTGGCTTGGTGAGGAACTCTTTTAGCACCAAAGAAGAGCCTTTCAGTTTGGTCTTCAGTTTCCATACAGTGGCCCGTAGATTGCTGTTGAAGAAACGTAAAACAACAGGACGAGAGCGACCCACAGCCGGGGCTCCCAGGCGGTGGCACAATTTAATTGATGATGGCTCAATTTCTCTGATGCCCAGATGTTTTTGAAGAAGAGTTGCTACAGCAGCTTTCAAGTCTTCATCAGGCTCTTCTGGAACTCCACAGAAAAGAAGGTGCTTGCTCCGATGCCTCGTTTCCAGCTGATCCACTGTCCTCAAAACTTCATTAATTTGTTGCCTTAGCAGAGAAACAACACTCCAGACGATTTCTTTGAAGGATTTAAACTCTTCTTCCAGTTGGGGAACCTTTTCTTTATTGGATGAAGATGACTTGAGTTTATCTTCGAATTCCTTCATTCTATGCATCAGTGCAGATTCCAGAGATTTCTGTGTCTCAATAACTGTTGCAACATTGGCCATAATGAGTATCAGAAAGTGCAACCAATATATATCTGTGAAACTGAACTAAGTGCAATGTGCTATGTGCTATGGCGGCAGGTGAGTGCAGGTCACTTTACTAAATACACATCAGATTGCTCTCCCCACAATATATGTTGAAATAAAGACAATGAGAAAAGGTATAAAGTAAGACTTTATGAGAAAAGCAGCAATATTAAAATATTTAAAATAAATTATCTTAGACAACTGTTGTTCCTTAATTTACGCCTACAGCCCTTTTACGTCCCCTCTGCAAAAGTCCCCACTGGAAAACAGCTAGTCTATAAATCACCGTTCCTCTGATCACCTGGGACACTTTCAGGGACTATTTATTTGGTTAATTAGGATATGAACAAATACATATTGTTAGTGAAATTCTTGTATTTTGAAAAAAGCGGATGCCGCTCAATCTTGAATTGGCAAATTGAATAACGTCTCGTGGCATATGTGAAGTGAGTTTTGGAATGACATAGAAATACGAGTATAATATCTGAGACAGTGTACTCATCGATCAATTTTGTTTTGTATTTTATACAAAAAATGGAAACAATAGAATTCCTTCACTAAATGACGTGAATTCGGAAACATAAGTGGATTCGTATTCGGGCTCGAATTTTTACAGGATCACTCTGTTGGTCAGTTTATTGCACCTATAAATTAAAACACGGAGAAAAAAGTAGTTTTAAAAAAATTATGAAATACAGTTTCGTGATACCTAAAATATAATTATCAGATTAATTATCATTATCATCAAACAAATAATTAAAAGCTTAAAATACAAAAAAAAAAATGTTCCCCCTACGTCGCCCTTCGTAATTTCAAGCCAAGTGGTAGATTTACATGTCTAGAAAATCTAAAAGTTAGTAGATATTACCAGTGACACTTGCCATATTAACTGACACTTGTTATATTATAAGACGGTCGGATTGTTATACGAGAAGGTTGTTATTGTAATGTTAGCATGATTATGGTAAGTCTATTCTTGGCCGCCAATAGTCTTCTTACACAGTTCTTGTTGTTAGATCACAAGCACATCATGTACTATCATCACCATCATCATCATCAGCCCTTTTACGTCCCCACTGCAGGGGCTCAAGGGTTAAGGAAGATGGGCCATGATCCTCCACGCTGGCCCAATGCGGATTGGAGGGTATTAACGACTGCAAATGCAGCCGGGACCAACGGCTTAACGTGCCTTCCGAAGCATGAAATAGCTGGCGATAATAATTTTTTGGTCACCTATCCCGTGACCGACCCTTGCGAAAGTTGCTTAACAACAACGATCGCGGGTCGCGGCGCTTATCCTCTACGCCACCGAGCTACTTAATACATGTACTTAGCTACATGTCATATCTGTCAGCATTAAATTGCGAATTGCATGGCACTAATAATTTATCAGGTAGATTGGCAAATGGCAAATTGCAATTAATTGAGATGCCATTGTAACAAAATTGTTTCGTTAACATAAGTAGAATTAAAGATTAGATTGATAACATCTAAATATCTTCAGTCCAGCAGTAAACTTGGAAAAACCGAGAGCAACACTGCATGTAACCGGAAAATCTTGGATGTGTGAGATTATAGCAGCTGCGGCGTGTAACTTTACGCTAAGTACCTTAATCTTAACCCAACCTGCTTGGAGTTGTACGTGACTCAAGTTGACATGTAGTTCAAATATATAATAATAGTTTGTCTTAATGACCATTTAACGCGTTTCCCATAAGTGAACCGACCGCTTTTATATTAAATTGATTTTAATTACTGCTAATTCGAAAATGTGGTGTTTTGCTTACACTCCTTTCAGTTTTCTTCTCTCCAGAAGAATCTTCCTTTTCATAAGAACTTTGATCTCTATAAAAATGGGGATGTAATAAATTCCAAACACTTCTTAATAAATATTTCAGTGATTGTCCTACTAGGGTGTATCTTTTCTTACTTTGTTCGTTTTATTGTAGTGGACAATCTGCGGAAAAACCGATTATGAAAATTCTTCCATTTATGTGAAGCTACAGCAAACGTGGGTGACATGACAATGAATTCTAAGGCTAGGTCAATTACTGTGCCACGGCTTCCCGGGTCTCATCCCCAGGGTAGGGTACACCGTAGGGGTTTTTGTGGGAAGGACTTCGGGAGACCGCCGTGCGGCTAGCCACGGGGTGGGTTCACGTAGGAGAGTCCCACATACCCCCGTCGCTTGCCAGGCGACAGGGGTAGTGCCTAATGCATTTCCTCGACGAAATAAAGCCCATTATTGTTTGTAACATTCGATATAGTCCGAAGGTTCTACTTGTGTAGTAGAAAAATAGGAAAATTGAGACGAAAGTAGTAAAAAAAAAACTTTTCTCTTTTAACACACGTCGGACAATACGAAATTCACCGTGTCGGTCGTCCACTCAATAAAACATGTATAGAACGGGTTTCCATTTTGAAATATTTTCGGAACCTTTATAGTTGCTGCATATTTATGCTGCTTATTCATTTATTTCTCTCCTGGCTCATCGACATACTTATGGATAGTTGCTTAGAAGCAAAATTTAAAACAGATTTGCTTTCAACTAACTGAACTTACAATTACAAATTACTCTGTAATTGGTTACGCATGCTTAATACAAAGCATAATTAATTAGAAAATAAAGAAACAATAATAAAAATTGTTACCTTTATTGTTCCACCAATACATTCAGCTAAGAGGTTTTATATATAAATCTTTTAGAATGTCCTTAAATTTTAACAAATATGACTGTTTGATGCCAAAATACTTTTAAAAATTAACTACATGTAAACTCTGCGTCAACGGATATGTTCATAAACCTGGAAAGGCTTTGGAAATTAATATCAAGTTCCAATAATTCTATAGTTCGTAATACAGATGTGTTAAGCTTACAACTGGTGAATTACTAACCATTCTCATTCTACAGTTTTCTTTTAAACTGTATCCATGGACAGTGGCGTAACTACAAGGTGGCAAGTCAGCAAAATGCCACGGGCTACCAGCTGTAAGGGGCCCCCGGTCAAAGGAGACTTTTGACTCCTGACATTTATTATTACGCAATTAGTAAAAAAAATTGAATACCCGATGAGTCTGCCACGGGTCTCAAACGGTATAGTTACGCCACTGTCCATGGATATCTCGGTATTCTTAAAGGAACATTGAAGGTGAAATGATAATGCACCGGGCTGTCCAATATACTTTTCAATGCAGTTGCTCATAAAGCGCTATTTTTTTAATCCATTGTAAACACCCAAAGTGAGTCTTTAAACACGTGTTAAATAAAAATGTACAGAAATCCTTTACTGCACACGTGCTTATAAGTATTGTAATTTTACGTGTTATAATTTTTTTGGCCGAGCACCAAAGAAATAAAATAAAAATTGATGAAAATATGTCAAACTTTAGAGGCAAAAGTATTTCAAGGAGCCTAGAACGAATATTTTCAAATAAAAATGTATGACACGAAAACATGTTCAAATATCACGTTTAATTTTAACAAATAATATTTACCTTTAATACATACTTAGTTTTATTAACCTATACTTTTGTTTTATTTCCTCGCAAAAAGCATTGAAAAATGTTGTAAGAAACTTGAGCGTAAAATGTGTAAAACCTTACTTTCCGCACTCGTATCTTAAATAACTATTATAACATCAAATATAAAGTTCTCAACAGTACAAATCATATAAAGGAGTCAATAATTTAATAAATTACAGTTATCAATATCATCAAATAAACAACAAATGTACTTCTCCGAAGCGTACAACACAATATTAAACTATGCAAGCTAAAGTAGAGGTGTTGTGAAATTGCTATAACCGTTATTCTGATATAACTCGACCACTGTTATGTTATAACGTTGTTATTGTATCAAAAAACAAGTGTTGATTTAAAGATAACAGGTTACTCGTGACCGAGAAAAGGTGTTTCAACAGAGTTTAAGTTTACCAATAAATATGTCTTTGAATTTTACTTTCTTTTACGAACTTTTATAAGGTTCATTATTATTATTATTATAAAAAATATTCTATTAAACTTTCTTCCCGGTCCCACGTTTTTGGGAGGGGATAACACACTTTAGCAGCAAAGGAGTACTGACGGCCGAGATTCAGGTCGACAGAGAGAAATATTCTGGCGTTGTCTGGCACATCCTTCTGGAGCGTTAATAAAAAAATATTATCTATGAATTACATCATATATTGGGAGGAGAAAAATAACCGACGATTTTAAATATTTAATAGAATTTGTAAGGAAATGAAAACAAGAGGAGGCGGAACACTACAACTGCATGATACTTAAATCAAGATACACTAAAAAAAATGATAATTGATATCTTATGATTATAAATAAATAAATCACCGTTTAATATGATTCATCATTCAATAATGAGTATTGGAACAAGACTCGTTAATAATTTCAATCGTATATACTGTTATCGTCGAAATTGGTAGTTCTGCTCTGCGCAAACGAAGATTCTCCATACCCTAGTTATTTCGGATTTTCATAATACAAGTACTAGCTATGGGATTTGAGCGATGCATGTGATATTGTCTTATATTAATGTAGGTATTCATTTATGCGAGTTAGTATAGAACAAACTGTACGCGAAGGATTCTTGTTTCATTATGTTCTTATGAGGTACCTATCAAAATTTAAGTCTTTCCTTATTAGAACAAACTGTACGCGAAATATTATTTTTTCATTTTGTTCTTATGAGGTACATATCAAAATTTAAGTCTTTCCTTATAATAAGCTAAGTCCGGATTTTTTATTTTAGATGACGGTAACCCTACACGTGCAATTATTAGGTCTATGGTGTAAACCATAGTTTTTGTTAAAGCAATTGAAGTAACGGTTCTTTACAAGAACATCTTTAATCGGCTGGCTAATTAGAGGTGGCAAAAACGTAATTATGCAGGGCATTTCCGGCGGTCGTATATAACGCCTACAATGTGAGTTGGATCAATGAACTTATATTAATAAACATAAACAATAATCGGTTAATTATAAAATCATTGTTAGGTGAGTTCGAACGATCAATCAATTAGACCAACTTTAACAAACGCCAATCATTGTATGGGCGATTATCCGGCTCGAAGGACCAATGTAACAACTTTTTTGAAGTCAGACTTTTTTTTGTAAACAATTAGGTCATTCGTCAGATGTTAAAAATATTTTTAAAATAAAATATAACCAGTCCAGTAATTTTTGATTTTATTTATAAAAGAAAACCAAACAATCTCTCTATTTATGATATTAATGAAAGTAGATGATAGTTTACGAGAAATATTTTTTTTTAAACTATTGTCTGTACTGTAGTACTTTGATAATAAGAAACAAATCAAACCTATAAGGCACAGTGAAAGTTATTACGCTCATAATCTGAGGCGGAATTCTAATCAGCTTGTTAGGGTCAGAAAGGTCTGTGACCATCACGATTGCCTTTTACAGTTTCGTTGCAGGTACAGTTAGGTATTTATTCACAAATTTTATTCTCAGGGAACTTGTATTGCAATATTAGGCCACCAACACATGGCGTATTTTAAACGCGCAGACATCTGCGCAGAAGATGCTGATGTATGCGCGCCGCGCCGCAGATGCAAAGATATTATGTGCTGCGTGTCTTTATCGACATATCTGATCTGCTATTCTATAAAAATTCAGATCCACATTCACGTCGTTTAGTGAAGAGATTTTATTGATATCATTTTAGTATAACAATACAATTCAATTCGGACACCTGAGTGAATTTGCCTTCGATTTGGATTTTTTTGGAGCTCACATACGCGATGTAGACATAACGTGAACTTCTTACCCCGTGTTACAATGTGTTAGGTTATAATGTTGCGTTCAAATCTCGTTTGAAGTGCGTCTGCGCGTTTAAAATACGTCATGTGCTTGGGGCCTTAGTAATGGTGTTGATTTATGTTTTAATTTATATCTTCACGTACAGGTCTCTTAAATGATGATCGTATTCAAAAAGAACGCAATTTTATTTTCAAAAATGAATGTCGCTTTTGGCGCGTATCGGTAAGAGTCTTTAGTTGTCCGTTTATTTTATTTTTATTATTCATTTAGCTCGATATTATAAAGAGGTAAAGATTTTAACTTTGTATGGGTGAGATCGGAAAATACTAAACCGCTCACGAAAATTATACATCATACGCGGGTGATATAGGTTATAATTCACGTGAGAAAACAACCAGTAGACAACAAAAACGGTGTTGCAGACTGACAACGCAAACCCCTACGCCTATTCGGCCGACATTTTAAAATTGAACCTATCTAAACTAGCATATAGTAACCGAACACAAACACGGACTAGCACGAAGACATTTACCTTATACCGATCACAATTGAGACATCTTTTTTACTTTGTACACATTTTTTGTCCAGTGTTATTGACATAAGCAGTTTCAAAATAAGATAAGTAGTCAGAAAAAAAAAAATATGCCTTTGAATTGAAATTCGTGACTCTTCAAAGAGTTTTCTGTGTTGCAATAACATTTTCTATTTACTACGTGATCTTTGTTCAAGAAAATTATTTTGAATCTTGGTATGGTATAGTGGGAGTTCCCGATCATCATCAGTCCTGTTTACATTTCCACTGCAGGGGCTCAGGCTTATGGATGGTTAAAGTGGATTGGCCATGACCCTCCACGGTGGCGCAATGAGGATTGAAGGATAGCTCATAATTTTTAGCTAATAATTTTTCGGTCACCCATCCCGTGACCAACCTTGGCAAAGTTGCTTAACAACAACTAATGCGGGCCGCGGCGTTTCTTCACTACGCCACCCAGTTTCCTATAAACTATTATAAATATCATCTTCAGGCTATTAATGCCCCGATTGCTGAAACACAAGCCTTTCCTGTGGATGGAATCGAAATCAATTGAGAAACATTTATGGTTTCATATCGTGACACGGAGCAAATTACAATGACAAATTGAATAGTAAACACTGGTTACTTTGGTAACGTTTTAATTCCCTATCCAAACTTCCACTTCCATTTCCATCCCTATATTTGATGTTTTTCGGGACAAAATGTCCACCACACATGATATATTTTCAAAAGCAGTCCATTATTTTTGGATCCTATTTGATGCAAACAAACAAACATTCAAATCATTCCTCTTTATGATATTAGTATAGATTATGATTACTTTACAATGAAAACCAAGATAAAAAATGCGAACAGACATGTTCGTTCAATGTTAATTAATGCAAATATAATTTCACTACCGTTATTAAGTCTTCACTTACTACGAGACGAAACACTGTAATTATTATAATGTTTGCTATCTTGAACTTGCTCGTAGAATACAGTTAAAGGACCTTATAGCTTAAAGTTATTACTTTACTGGTTACAATAAAGTCGAGTTATTGCTTATCTCTAACATAACTGTGTTAGTATCGTAACATATAATTATTTTTGTCATAGGGCACTTAGGTGTCGTTGAGATTTTCACAGATGACGTATTTCTGCTGCCGCTATAACATCAATTATGCAGAAAAGGAGGCCAATTCTACTAAATGTTTTTTTTTAATCGAATCGAAAACGGATCGAAATCGAACGAAACTACAGTTTTTAATGGTGTTTCTATTCTACTAAGTGATACGATACAATTCAAGCTAAATTAGAACTGGAATTGTATCGTATGTCACTTTGTAGAATAGGAAAACCATTAAAAAATGTTGTTTCGTTCGGTTTCGATCCGTTTTCGATTCGATTTAAACAAAATTTATTTAGTAGAATTGGCCCCCAGAATGACGTAAATATTAAAGGGACTCCCACACAATAAACGGCTGCGCTCTTCGTCGAGTTCGAGACTGTTCTGTAATAGAATACCACTGCAGGCAATCACTTAACAAACGAAAGAAATATTGTTCCAAATATTTTAACTTTCCATTACGATTAAAATATAATTATATTAATAATTTTCAGTATTTCTTCTGAGCCTTTTTCATGAGTCGCTGTTTTTTGGCCAGACTATAGGTATCGTGATAAGTTTCTTTTTCTAGTGAATATAAATACTAAAAGTAAAATAAATATTTAAAGGTGACTCCTATATAAATGTAGTTATTTTATGTTTTATTAGATAATGCTACGGAACCTTTCGTGCACAAGTTCGATTCGCTTTTGTAGGTTTTTGTTTAATAACAAACACTTGAAAACTTAAAACATGAATAGTCTTTATTACAATATCCTCTCACTAGTAACCTTACCCCGTTTCTGCGTGTGCAATTTAAATCAAAAATATTGCGACTAGGAGCTTACACAAAGCTACATGATTTTTCGTGAAAAAAAATCTGTTGATTTTTTTTATAAGTAATGTTCGTAATAATTATATTATTATATAAATTACTTATAAACCATTTTCACGTTTTTTAATTTTTTTTACATACTTACATCGGATATAAAATTTGATGTCTAAAACAAATTGTACTCGTAGGTTAATGACTTATTTGTCTTCGATCAGCAATACAATATTTTTGTCAATATATATTATAGGCTTGGATTAGATTTCATTTGATTATATTTTATTGATTTGTGTCTATTTTACTCATTATTTTATTTCTGTAATTAATAATTATGGCCCTATGTAATGTTTTATGTTATTTATGTGCCAATAAATAAATAATGCACTTCCTTTGTTTACCACTATATAGATTGGTTGTTTTTAATATAAAAATTCATATGAATTTAATCTTATAAGCAATGCAAGCAATGCGGTTGGTATTTAACCTCTTTGAATAGTTTTTAATATTATTTTTCACTTTTATATAGCATTCAAATAATTAAAAAAATAATAATTAAAGAAAAAGTTCTAACAATCCGATTTTGAATTTGGAATGTCTGACAATTTGCTTATTGGGTCATTGTTATAAACACAGGTTATAAAACTGTACTGCGTTACCGTAAGGTAATATTAAAACATGACTTAGCATTTTGTTTTTGTTCTGGTTGGGTAGTTTTTGCGATTGTACGTAGGTACATAACGTTTACTTTCTTTGATAATTTTCTTTTTGACTCCAATTTCCGTTATATAAATAGACCTAGTTATTTTTTTTAATGGAATGCAGGTTTTTGGATTTTCATGCTCAAGGCTTTTAATTAAAGTTGTTTATTTTATAATTCTCGCGACCTTCGCAAATTTTTATAACTTCTAATTTTTATTCGAGTAGAAGTAATTATGTGAGTAAAAAAAAATTACTAGCAATTATTTTTGATAAATTAACAAGAATTTGAATGAAGCAAGAACTTCTAAAAGTTAAAACACTATTCAAATAAATTCTTATTTATTTATTAAAAATATTAAATTGCCAAAGTTATTATTTAATCGCATAAAAAAAGTAGCATATGGGTGATATAAATTATATATTTAAACGACCGAAGTCGCGGGAAGACAGCTAATTATTATTAAAAGGTGGAAAACATAGGACCACTTTTAAGGTACGGGTCCGTAAAAATGTAAATTAAGCATTTAGTTAAAGCACATTAATTTGATTTATGTATCGGTAGAGAAAATTGTAATTGCATGCACAATAGTTATTTTTAATAAATCAAGTATATTCATTGTTAATTAAATCAAAACTATGCATGAAACTGTTCCAAGATGCACGATTTCGGTAAAATAATGTTCGTATGTCGGAAGATACATGTTAGCTTCGGTTGTTAGCTTTTAACGGTACATTGTCGGAGAGAACACAAAAAGCTGTCTTAAACATTAAGTAAGTAATTAGTTGGTGCTAAGACAAGATGCCGGACAAGTGGAAATTATAACTGAAATTGGTAGTAAATATCTATAAATATAAAAGACAAACCTGACTGGTTTATTGTAATCAACTGTACTTAGAAACTTGAAATTTGGTGCAGGGGTTCGTTTCATGATGAAAGTGAACACTACAAAGGGATTTTTAGAAATTCAATACCTAAGGGGTGAAATGGGGGGGGGGGGAGGTGAAGTTTATATAGGGTTTAAGCTGCTGGAGGAAAGCTAGTTTAAAGCAAAAACTAAGTTTATAAGAGGTAGTAAGACGACTTTTGTGGGTTAATTTCATTGGTTTAAAACACCATTCAACCGATGACCAATGAAATTTACCTATAGCAATCGCGCGTATTCCATATGGGGAACTTGTTGGCCTGTGTAAATGGGCCACAAGCGATAAATGAGTACCGACTAACGAAGTAACGAAATAAAAATTCTGTTAATTTAAAAAATAAATAGAATAAAAATTGACTAAATTTTCTTGTAATATTTTGTATAAATTGAGGAGTTATATGACACATTGGTAGGCGCATTTTGTCTCGTAATGGGATGGGTGACCAAAAATTATCATCTCCAGCTCCTTTTTATTTTAGAAGGCACGTTAGGACGTTGATCTTAGCTACACCTGCAGTCCTTGGTATCCCAGTACAACCAACCAGTCATGGTACATGATAGAGTCTCCCTGTCTTAACTTTCCATAGGCAAGACTTGTGCCAAAGTAGGGGACACTAATAGGTTCATGATATTTGAATATATTTGCAGTATCTATTTGTAAAGTGGGTATTATCGATGTTAAAGTCGAAGTTTAACAATGAAAAAGCATTATTATGAGTAATACGGATTTCAGTGCACTTCATTCAAATGAGTTAATTAGCTGAGTATAAATTATAGTTTTATAAATTTAAACAACATCTAACTGGTAAAAGTGATTTGTTAACACGGTTCCTAGAATGAAACAGATATACCGCTCTCGTTATCTACCTCAATCTTATTTATCAACACGGAAGCGCCGCGCAAATAAAAAAAAAGTTTAGAAGGCAAAGACCTCTTTCGTTTTATTTACTCTATGCTTTTGACTGACATGCAATAGCCATTAAACTTTTTGTCAGTCATTCTGATGCGCTTACTTTGAAAAAATAACTGTTGAACCATTTATAACAAAAAAAAATGTCATTAATATATAGCAAATTTCTTTGATTACCTATATTTCTTTGTTTACATCCAAAATATTCAAAAAGCCCATCTCGGCCACCAGAAACTTTGGGTTGGATTACTAAAGGAGGACAGGATAAAGAAAGTAATTCATTTGTTGAAAATTTTGAAAGATTCGTATTTATTGTTTGTATCTATTGTAAGTTGATTATAGTCCGTTTCACATAGGATAGGTACGATAACATTTGTAAATAAATTCTTTTCACCCATTTTGTGATTCCAAATATTTAAAAACCATCCTTATTAAAAATAGTTTGATTGTGTATGTAGGCGACTGGCTGGAAAGCGCCATCCTTTTTGATTTAGTTTATGTCATATTTTTTATATTGTTCTTTTACTTACTCTTTGTTTGCTGTTGTTGGATATTGTCATTTGCTGTGATTTGTGATTTATTATTGTTATTATATTTTATCATACATCCATTAGTTTTAATTTACAGTCCTCATCCCCACTAGCTATCATTGTATCTGTCGCAGCCAACTGGATAAAACAGCTGTTGAATTCGGCGGCCTAGCCATTTAATTATAAGGCGCCATTCGATTAGCACGTCTAGTTTTTTAGTTAAATCATTATGGCATTTGGACCGTTCAATAAGATGGCTGATTTAAAAGCCGCCAAAAGGGTTCACTTAGTTTTGTTATCTGTTAAAAGCCTGCCGAAATTTAAGAATACAGCTACGCTACGCTTCGCGATCATCTTAAATTTCTAACCTATCACGGGTCCTACAAGCCTACAAATTTGATAATTTATCACTTTATGTTGTTATTAACTTTTGTAATAATAAAATAACTGCAGTCAAATATATTGCTTACTCTCATTTTCGATAGATGACGCTGTGGCAGTCTGAATCGCGGTATATCTTGCCTGTATATGATTGTATTAGTATAAAGTATTTATTATGAATGCTGAAGTTTAACTCACTCATGTAGTGGGAGTGTACCATAGCTACCTCTATTCGATCATATTTTCACTCGTTCGCGAATAAGCAGTTTGTTATTACCTTCTTTATCAGTCCTGTATCTGGATCGATTACAGATTGTATCAAGGAGTTTGGAGTTTTATATAAATTATATATAAATAAATAAATTAACTACCAATCAATTTCAGTATACTCGATGAATTGACAGTTAATTAGTTGGCTAACCTTTGGGCTGCTACTGCTACTAGCTACTGGGCTGAACGATCAGGCGGTTAATTGAATGGCGCAAGTCGATTAAAGTGCTAGCCGCCCGATTGATCGGCTGATTTCATTTCATACCACTTGGCTGTGATATAGCTATTACATATTTATTTAAATTTGCACATTAATACGCATTGTATTTGGGTTTAACATAATTCAATAGTTTGATCTGTGTTACATGTTTAATATTTCTATATGTAAAGAAAAAAAGTAATTTGACGTACGTATATCACAACCAAACTATATGTTATCATTTAATTTGGAACTTTTAATCGTAATTATCACTTAATTATCAGAGCGTAGTCGTGGTAGTTGCTGCTCTTTGTAGCCAACTTTTGAATTTAAATCAGAAAATCAGATATAATTTTTTTTTTCAAACAGAGGAGATATTACCATGAAAGAATTAAAATTTATCACTTTCAAATGTTGACGTCATTTGTTTTTTTATTAATAAACTAGCTGTTTCTTGGCGTCTTCGCTCGAGTAAATTGTAGACCATGTCACCCGCGTTTGATATAGCTTTTTAAAATAAGTCCATTAGTTTTGGAGTTTATTCAATGCAAACGAGCAATAAAATCTTTCCTCTTTCTTATATAAGTATAGATAAACTTTTCTATTTTGATAATAATATCCTATTATTAATATAATAAATGTGAAAGTTTCTTTGTTTGGATGTTTGTACATCAATCACGCCGAAACTACTGAACGGATTTTAATGAAATTTGGTATACAGATAGGGTGTTAGCTGACTTAGATAATAGGATACTTTTTATCCCACTAAACATTTCCCTAGGGTCCACGCGGGCGAAGCCGCTGGCGAAAGCTAGTTGAGTATAATTTCATAAGCAATTTTATTCATTGTTGGTAAATATATAGCAATGATCATATGTTTTTTATTTTATTTAATATTGTCTAAGAAACAAGAATTGTATGAAATCGTTTACGTACCAGCTTTGCTTATATCGACAGGTGTTGCTTAGAATCCAGTTTAAGGCATGTACTCACTTACGATATAATATTTAAACTTTATTTTCTTTTCTCATAACTTAAAACAACATTAAAGTAACTTAAGAATTCGGTGTCTCAAGTAACATTAATTAAATTGTATCTTATCAATGGAGCTTAAAATTTACAATTCGAAAGCAAAGGATCTGAAAGGCAATTAAAAAGGAAGATAAAACAACATTCAGATTGCAGATGTAATATTGTAAATGCGTAAGTTGAATATTATTACGCAAGTTAAGATTTCACGATAAACCAATTTAGAAGAAATTTAGTAATGCACTAGTTTAAATACATAGTAAAGTTTTTCAAAGGGGATGAAAAGAGAGATAAGTCCTTATCCTATTTGGGGGTTGGACCAAATAAGCGAGTACTGTTCCATTAACTCTAACAGGCGATTATAATATTAAATCTGACATCAGGTTAGACTTTATAAAGAAATTGTGTTTTGGAATTGTACGTAAAAACAATTAAAGTTCACTAAAATGTTGTTTAGTTTTTGTGAAACCGTATTTTAGAAATACGAAGGCAAAGGAATCAAATTCATGAATTTTCAACCGAGTTATTTGTAATAAAGTTCTGTTTTTATCAATGTCATAATGAGTTTTATCAAAAAAGTTATAAAAAATAACAAAATCTAGTTCTTAAACATCAGCATCATCATCAAAATTCTAAGCTTTCTACTAAGGGGTATAAAGAATAGCTTAAGCTACATTATTGTGAACAATTCTGTTTGATAAAGTACTTTGAGTCCTGTCAATTTGCGTTTTCAATTCTAAGAATAACTAAGATGATAGAATTATACTTCTTAATTGATACGAAAAGCTTAAAACATATGCAAGTATTTCTTCTATTACTTTCGGTTGGTTTTAAGAACATGAAATGTACACATCTAAATTAACTCCACTAAGTTATATTGCTTTGATAATTTTATTATAATTCTCAAATTTAGATGTACATAGATTTTTACTGCGTTATTTCAAGTCCCTTTTTACGAACAATAAATTTTCAATTTTAACTATGATATTTCTGTTGTTCAAAAATAAAAGTACTTGTTTCGTATTATTATATATATTATATTATATAATTGCGTATAATTATTTAACAAAACCACTACTGAACGTTTCGAAAGTATTTTGCAGGCTTCGTGTCGTATACCATATAATTATGCATATTTAAATCTCATTGTTTTTATTTGTATTTTTATTTCTAGTATCTCTACTGGCGCTGTATTAAATATTTTCTCAAATTCATAATTTTTTATGAAGTTCCATTTTCGAACGCATAAAAGTGACAGAAAGCTCAAAGCTACTTACCGTCGCGTCGAACTGAAGGTTTCTTGTGGAGTGCGCCGGCGCAACTATGCGATGCGCGAGGAGCAATGACTCGGACGCGCGCACTTGACCTTCGAAGGCGAGTACATGCGAAACTGCCTCCGTACTCGTTTTATACTAAGCTTATTGGTGTGAAACACTGCGCTTACGTTTGTGCAACAAGTTTGTGACAGGTGCATATGGAAAGTTCCGTGTGAGAAAAAGAAAAAAGATTCTTGGCATGAAATTTGAATTAAGAAGATATTAAAATAACACTTCACAATGTGCAGAAATTACATGAAAGTTGGATTTGATACATATACGGATACGGGTGACTAAAGTCGATAGGAGTAGTTCTAATATACCATTGATTTCATTTCTGTCTGTGATTGCGGAAATAAAACAGCTTCTTCAAACGCACGGCTGATCAAAAATCTATTACTTTGAGTTCCTACGTGCTCCGGAAGGCACGTTAATTGTTGGAGCCATCTTACTAATAGGTCAGCACGGTGGGTGACCCTATGTCTCTATCTAGTTCCATCCATAAAATCCATAAGGGAAGCCTACACCCCGTCAGAGAAAATATTAAAAGGCTAGTACAGTATTTCGAACCAATTTATTTTTTCAAAACATATTTCAGTAATTATCTTAGAGAGTAAAAATAGTCTATTGAATTTGAAATAAGCGAGTTTCGCAGTGGCTAGAGCTAAAGTTTATGATATGGGAAATATTTTTTTTTTATATTTCCATTAAAATTTAATTTAAATGAAAATAAAACTAATTAGTGCTTACTAGTTTTTAGTGTCATACTAGTGAAGGAGATTCTTAAAAATGTGAACAGCTTTGACAACAATGGCGTCAAAACTTGTGAAAAACATATGACGTAATTTATTATTAGATGACTCCTGAAGACAAAATTTATGAAGCAGTACACACATAAAAATATGAAATAAAATTGTATTCGGAACTTAAGTATCGTATGTCACCTGTCACTTTTACATTAACCAGTTTATTTTGAGCTGCTACGCATCACACTCATTCAACAAAACCGAAAAAATAGACTAGACAAAGGTATCTCACTTAACTGGTTGGCACTTGGTACTTAGAAGCTTTCATGTAATAAACTCTCGAGAGCTAGGATAGAAGAATTGATGTTAAAGTACTTAATTAAAGGTGCAATAAAGTACGCAAGGATAAACATCTATTTATATAATAAGATTTACTAATACTTTCATTCAAGACTTGTACTTTGTCGGTTTTCTGTCTCGATTTGTAGTAAACTTTTAGATCCTGTATTAATTTATTTATGAATGCGTTAAAGCTGTAAAATAGCCAACATCTTTCTCATTTTTCTCTTCAATTTATTATTATTATTCATTTATTTCATTTTTCTTTCAAGTTTCTTGAGTGGAGACCACGAACCGGAAGACGCAGCGTGGGTCGACCCCCGACTAGATGGACGGACGACATCGTCCGAGTCGCGGGCGGCCGCTGGATGCAGCTGGCGCAATGTCGTCCGTCGTGGCGTTCAAAGGGGGAGGCCTATGTTCAGCAGTGGACGTCTTCCGGCTGGTGATGTATGTTCTCATTTTTCTTATTGAATAGACAGAGACAGGTAAGGGTGTATTGTATAAAAATGTTTTTGATTATATACTTATGATAAATGTGTCAGTTTTTTGATTCAAAGTTACTCGAATATTTGAGATGAAACTGAAATTTGTCCAATTATCTAAGTTACTTTATATATATATATCGCACACCTAGATCTAAACTAAGACAACTCAAAAAATTTATGTGGAGGTCTGACAATACGTTTGTTTATGTGGCAGGAGCGCGACCACTGTTGATTCAACAAAAGAAAGCTAAAGTTATCTAGCGGCTCATCCCCGAACCTTTATTGAATCTGTTAGGTTGGATAGATGCGTATGATCACCGAGTATTTGAATATTGTACTAAGTCAAAACTCACTCAAGTTTTTGAGTTGTCTCAGTTTAAATCTAGGTGTGCGATATATATATTAAATATCTTAATGGGCATAACTGTATGATACTCATCACTCAGGGCTGATAGAGTGTGATTTTTGGCGATATTGAGTTATTTATAAATTCGGAATAAGAGAAATTTGGTGTCGCTTATAACTCAGCTTAATTATAGAAGCCTAATCTATCTGAATGTTGCACAAAACCTAATCGTACATTTCAAAGGCGTGCATATGAAATGGAGATGATTACTTAAAATAAAATAAAATAAAATAAACTGTAGACAAATAATACACTACTTTTATCTGAATTCTTAAAGGATATTAAGGTATAATAAAGCACAGTTAATTAATAGTAAAACACGGTTTTATCAAATGAAACGGCAATCCCAGTTGAATATATCAATAACAAGTATGAGTAGCTCGGTGGCTAGTGGATAAGCGCCGCGGCCCGCGATCGTAGTCGTTAAGCAACTTTCGCAGGGGTCGGTCACGGGATGGGTGACCAAAAAATTATTATCTCGAGCTACTCCGTGCTTCGGAAGGCACGCTAAGCCGTTGGTCCCGGCTGCATTTGCAGTCGTTAATACCCTCCAATACGCATTGGGCCAGCGTGGACGGTCATGGCCCATACTCCTTAACCATCCATAAGGAAGGCCTGAGCTCCTGCAGTGGGGACGTAAAAGTGCTGGTGATGATGATGATGATGAAGTACGACTACTGTAAAATCGCCTTTCCTGAAAAATCGTAAAAATCGTGTATCTGTACATTAAATATATTTTTAAGAAATTGATTGAGGGCAATACTAAATTACTAATAGAGTACAACTTAACGATTTTTAATATATTTTTTCTCTGTTTGTATGTTGGGTACAAAGAGGAATTTTCAGTATCGGTTCAATATGTCGAAAATGTTACTGACATTATCGGCAAGATTTGTGAAGTTCTGAGTTGGATAAACAGCACGATGCGCTAATTTCGCCCGTTTGAAAAGTAGAGCGAATATTCTATTTTGTGTACGTCTTGCAGACTGGACACTTGCAATGACATCAAGAAATTACAATCCTTCTTGGATGAACTGAGTTGGCAGGACTAAGGCCTCCACTGTTTGCACGCAAAACAGGCACCAGGTGTCGAGTTGCGGTGAACAGTCAAGAAGAAGAAGAAGAACGTCTAGCAGATGTAGAATAGGCTTCTAGGATTAATTAACCTTTCAATTTACTTTTACGAAATTAAATGCATTACTGCATAACCTACTTTGTAACATAATTAATTCAACAAAATTGTATATTTGCGTTTAAAAAAATAACTATATATAATTGTTCAGATTCTTGATTTATTACAAGTTAATTGTCGATCGACTTAAGTTTTAAGTCTTGGTGTGATCGATACTGGTTATTGGCATTATAGACTTCATCGAAGTCCTTTCTCTAGTTTTTGCGTGAAATAGTAACAAACATGCGTACATCCATACACCCTCACATATATCCATATTCTTAATATTGAACCAGCTAATAATCAAACATATGTAACGCACTTTGCCCACTTTTGGTTGCAGCTTGTTTGGAAGTTGTTTCTTTGTTCAAACCAATCAAGTTGGTTGACCCATAGCTTACGCGCTCTCTTAACTACATTTCTTGATTTGTCTGTAATTATTTTCTTATGTATAATTTTTGAACTTATATGTCGTAAATTGTAATTACCACTGAGAGGTGGGGACCTGGTGTCCTGTGCAAACAGGTTTTAATTACCTAAAACAGGCAACAGCGATCCACAACCAAAATTAGGTTTAAGATTTATTATATTTTATAAGTGTAATGGTTTGTGGAGAGAAATAAATCTTATTATTATTATTATTATTCAAGACTAGCTGTTTTCCCGCGACTTCTACCTCGTAAATTATAGCATATGTCACCCGTGTGTGATGCAGCTTCCTGTTATAATTTCGGAGTCTATTTCATACAAATAATGACCATTCTTAGTAAGGATGGTGCAAATCTGATGTAAGATATACGAATAGTGACGCATTTTCCATCACATATCCACCGACCGTAGAAGGACGTATGACGTAGTTTACACACTAAATAGATACACTTTCAACTATTAAGGAAATACATTTCCTTTAAAAATAACATCTTATTAGTACTATAATCAGAGGAGAATATTTTATAACTAAATTTAAATCAAACAGAGGAGAATTTTCACAATGAAAAACCCCATCAGAGTACTAGTGGATTTTTTAAGCGTTTTTCATTAAGAATATTTTCCAGTATATTTTTCAATAAAAGTTTTGCATTCTCTGCAATTATAAAGTGAAATTGAAAGACCCGACAGTCCGATTGTCTGCTAATGTTAACATACATAGAATGTCAGAATGCCTTCATCTGTCTCCATGCAACTTTCACTTATAGTACGACAAAGATTAAACTTAACACTCATTGTTGCGGATTATTTGGACAATGGCCCCACTTGAAGACATAGAGATGTTTTTTAACAGACTTCAAGAAAGGAAATGTTTTTTAGAGTTCCGTACCGATAAAATAATTATAGAAGTCTTTGGGACAACTCGGTTATCTGTCTGTCCGTTTGTTACAGCTTCTGGACCGTTTTATAAGAAATTCGACACATAGGTAAGATCTTGATCCAAAGATTGTCGAGCAACATAGATGAATGGCTTTTACTTCGTATCTAAAGTCTTTCTTCATTTGAATTCTTGTTTATTTGTTCAAAATATTAACTTTATTTATGTCATTTTCTCAAATAATTACTTTTAAAGACTATAGATACGAGTCAGATAATCAATACCTTAATAGCTTACCGAGCTTTTATGAATATAAATTTTCTTCTATGACATCTGTACGGCTAGTAAAATGATGGATTAGCAGTTTCATCAATGTCAGGTATGACGGGAACACCAACTGTCATATAGATTTAATTAAAGGACTAAAGATTTATCCGTGTAACTGTTTCACTGACTTATCGGTACACCTCAGAACGAGGGGAACGGGAAAGGTGAGCTGAAATTAATAAATACGAGTAATGTCCCATAAAACTGTAGGTACATGAGTTCTTTATATCGCTACAAAAGCATAAATGTGAAATTAGAGCCAAGTTCAATATTAATAATCATTGTGGGTTTTGTCCATAAAAATCCTAGGAAAGTAAAATACGCTCTTTTTTTTTAGCTGACATAAATATGACGTCTAAGTGATTTTGTTTTTGTCACAACGGTTTTAATTATTTTGTTAAAACTACCTAATAATTATGAAAATAAGTCTACAGGCAGAAAATCGGTGAAAATACATACCGATTGAACAAAGAACCTCCTTTTTTTTGATTTTTAAGTTGGTCAAAGAATTTTGACACGTTAAGTCGTTAGTCCCGGCTGCATCTGCATTCGTCGATACCCACCAGTATGTACTGGACCAGCGTGGTGTATCATTATAGCCCATTCTCCTCAATTTGATTCGATTCCGATTTATGGATAAATAAATACATAAGAAATAGATAAATAAAGAACATCTATCTATATCTTCACACCGCGCTGTATCGCTGGCGGGATAGACAGAGAGGACCAAACGCCACAACGGTCCATATCGGTATCAAGTCGACTTGTCAAGTCTATGTGATGTGATTCAAGGAAATATTGACCATTTACAACGTTGACTTGATGCTACCGTCGGTCGATCATCATCTTTTATTCATTTAACTTTCATTTACATGAAGAAATTAATTTATTTTAATTTACTAATTTAATCAGATATTTGCAGAATTGTGTGAGAAGATAAGCCATTAATAAAAGATGAAGAAGATGCTGCCGTCAAGCAATCAAAAGCTTGATCCTAATTGACAGCAATTTTGATTGATACCCACGGAGACTTTTTCATATTTGACGGATGTTTGACAGCCGTTAATCTTTGTTGAAGGTACTGGACTAGATTTTTTATACTTTACTCTTTGAAGTAGATATAAGTATAATAAATAATTCGAAAATAGAAGCCCTATCTTAAGGTAACTGTGATATTTGATGGGTAAAATTTAAAGTTTGGCTCGTCAAGAAGAAACTATAGAAATACGTTGAAAAGTATGACAGTTTGATGGAAAAATGGAATATGATTGTATGATCATTATCAATATGATTGTAAAATAATATTTATTTTAGAAAATGTAATTAAAAAGTAGTATGCATGCGAAGATGCCCAGTAACGTATGGGTAAATATATATAAATATCTGACTTATTACTATAATAAACTTTATTACGTGAAGATAAACATAAAATTTAAAGAAAACATAATTTAACTAACCGTTTGCACTTTTCATTTATATTTCGGTGAAAACCCGAAATTTTGTAAGAAAGATTGTTACTTCGGATCAATGTTGCCAGTCACATCGGGTTATTTAATTTTCTAGTTAAGATTCAAACTAACAATAAATATTATAAATGTTAATTGATATAACGTATGTATATTATCCGTTGATATTTATCAGCGAACCCTGGTTTTTAGGAAACATGTCAACGATTGTAGGTATTAAATTTTTTTATGAAACCGCTGATTATTTTTTCGTGAATTCAAATAGAAAAAGTTTTTCAGTATGCTTAACTAATCCGCTCCACGTAGTTCTGGCATATAATAATATTACACCTTAATGTAGATACCAATTGTGTAGATTTTAAGTAATTAATGTTACTATGAAACATGTAAGCCAAAATGAATAAATTGCATTATTTTTAATCACATTATATATCTTAATTTATTTTCATCACATCATCATCATCACCAGCCC
Organism: Diatraea saccharalis; assembly: GCA_918026875.4. Taxonomy (NCBI): domain Eukaryota; kingdom Metazoa; phylum Arthropoda; class Insecta; order Lepidoptera; family Crambidae; genus Diatraea; species Diatraea saccharalis. The sequence continues at coordinate 5,271,540 of OU893341.1, read as the reverse complement.
TTTTACGTCCCCACAGCAGGGGCTCAGGCCTTCCTTATGGATGGATAAGGAGGATGGGCCATGACCCTCTACTCTAATCCAATGCGGATTGGAGGGTCCAACGGTTTAACGTGCCTTCCGAAGCACGGAGTAGCTCGAGATAATAATTTTTTGGTCACCCATCCCGTGACCGACCCTTGCGAAAGTTGCTTAACGACTACGATCGTGGGCCGCGACCCTTATCCACTACGCCACCGAGCTACTCGCTAATTTATTGTAGTACCTAGCTAAGTGTTCGAAATATTAACCAATGTTTTCTCAATACAACACTCACCTCATTTAGGTACATAAAATTGTCTTTATCTTTGCTACTTTTATTTTAGACATCATTGTAATATTAACTGCTTAAGACCTACACTTGACGGAACCTTTCATGAGCTTCAAGCATAGAGATAAGGTCGTCAAGTCACCCATTGGTAAAACCATCAATAACGTAAGACTTGTCCAGTCGACTTGATCGTCTCCGGGTCACATAAATCTTTCGTATCCACTTTCATACATTCTCGCCGGTTTTTATGGCTTCTGACATCACCTCCTAAAAGCAATAAAAAACATAATCACACTATGTTCGAATACATTTACAATTTATTAGAGTTTATATCATGTGAAGATGAAGGTATATTTAAAATCACACACTTTAGGTGTTTGGCTTGGTTAAGAGAATTTATGGACTTCACTGATTAATCAATCCTATACATAGTTAATTGGACCTAACGCATAACGTATGTAACACCGGAGAACTGGTTGATTAGAACGACAATAAATTGATAGTGAATGGTACATTCTCGAAGAAAAAGGGAATACAATTAATGTTAATTTGTCATCATGTGCATTAGTCATATTTCTTACTATTGTTTCCTTTTTTAAGGACCCTTCTTATCTTTTTTCGATATAATAATTTGTAATTAATTAATAGTAATAGAGTATTAGTTACTACCTAACAAAATTTTATTTGTATTACATTTAATTTGTTTATAATCCGCGAAAAACATGACAATCCTTATTTTATGAGGTTTTTTATCAATTTACTTCAAATGTTGGAAAATCATAGTTGGGGACAAAATGCTATTTAAAGTTAGATTTTGTTCTTGATCATTGTCGTAGTAAGATTTACATTAATTTCTATAAATAAAACAGTTTTAGATAACCTGATGTGTTGTTGATTTTTTTGTTTCCTCCACTCGATTTTAAACTTTAATACGTTGGTAGTAGACGTCAAAATTCGTTTTAAGATTTATCATATTGTGGTAACACGACGTGCACCATCCCGCTCCGATTATTCTTCTAATTTTTGCTTCAAAATACACCACTAAAGGTAAGTAGGTAATACATAATTATGCTAAGGGAACATTGGTGTGCCTTTCAGGAACTGCCGGTGTTTAAATTCTATTTGAAATATTGATATCGTCGGGGACGGTATGAACTTTAAAAGAGGTTGATTACATTCATAACCTCATCCCCTTTTAACCATTAGAAACTATTATACAAAATATTGCTCCATTTGATTATAGAGAGTTGCCTATATAATTAAATATTCCTGCTATTTGCTTGAATTTAAGCGGATTCCAAAAAAGGATGAGGATCCCAATTCGACTGTTTTTTTTTTAAATTTTATAATGTTCATAAATTGCATCTTAAATATATTTGCAGAAAGCTAATCTTTTACATCTGATAGCACGGTATCGTATTTTTTATTGAAAAAAGCGATAACGTCGGATAACTGCCAGGTAATGCCTCAACTCTTAGACTTCCCGATGGTGCTCGAAAGTAGTTCGGTGAAAAAAGTTCCTAGGTGAACTATATTTTTAAATTTGCTTTCATAATTCACATTTTTTTTCCACACGGGTATAGTAACATCCGTATTGAAATCATTAAAATAAAAACTTCATGCCCTTCAGTTAGTGACTGTAGTTAACTACCGTAAAAAGTTAACAGACGTTCGATAGAACCATATAAATGTTTAAGCGGTTAATTGAAATTAATGTAGTCAGTTTAGATGAGTGTACTCCGCTACACGTTTATCAGCTGATGTTGCTGTACATCTAGTAATATTATTTATATTACTAAATGTACCGCACATATTGAGTAGGTACCATGAAGTAGCGATGCTGAAGTGGCTCAGGGATTTTGTGAAATCAAAGATGCAGTTCTTCAAAACTTCTAGTATTCATAGACAAAATTACATCAATTATAATATAAGTAGCGTAGTGGATAAGCGCCGCGGCCCGCGACCGTAGTCGTTAAAGAACTTTCGCAAGGGTCGGTCACGGGATGGGTGACCAAAAAATTATTATCTCCAGCTACTCCGTGCTTCGGAAGGCACGTTAAGCCGTTGGTCCCGGCTGCATTTGCAGTCGTTAATACCCTTCAATCCGCATTGGGCCAGCGTGGAGGGTCATGGCCCATCCTCCTTAACCATCCATAAGGAAGGCATGAGCCCCTGCAGTGGGGACGTAAAAGGCCTGGTGATGATGATGATGATGATAATATTTACTTTTGATGCTATCCCTAAGCAGGTCCAAACCAAAAAGAAAGATTACCAACTAGCAAGAAAAGAGTTTTCCCTGAAGCTGGGCTAGTCTACGTGAAAAAAAGAAGTAAACTGCTTTTTAAAAATGCAGAATTAATAATTTTCCTACACCATAAAGCGCTTCTATAGTCGGCAACATAATTTGTTTCATGTTGATAGCGGCAGTACCTTAACACGTGCAATGTCGCCCTTAGTTAGGCCTCTGCATCACCTCAGTGCACTTCGTGACGCCAACACTGATTGATATTTTTTGTTTGACAATTGGGGAAATATCAAGCGGCAATTATTGACGTACTGTGAGAGTGTAAGGGACCATGGAGTTACTCTGGTAACTCTAACAGTGAAGATAGTGACTAGTTTATATAATGTATTGTTAATTGTTAATTTATTGACCTATTTTATTTATGATTTATCTATTTTATGGGTGGTAAATTTTAATAATAAATGTGGATTGTTAATTTTATTCTTTTTTTGTAATGTGTGATAATTGTAACTGATGTACGTTGTTTTTATCACAATAATAAATAAATGAATAACTTTCCCTTACTAAATTTTCATTTTGACGAAAATTCAAATGCATAAAAAATCGTTAAATTTTGTAATACAGAAGATGATTGTGTACTGTCTAATGACATTCATGATTATAAGAAATATGAAAATATTATTATTATATAATAATTCAATAATTTCTTTTATTTTACCAATTATCTCATTACAAAAAAAATATATTATAAATTAGGTAGTATGGATATTCGGTATGTGGCCGAATGTAACAAAATCAGCCGAATAGACGAATACTAACAGAATATTCGTTGCAAGTCTCAATGAATCTTCATCACAGATCCAGTGATTCATATTTAATTAATAATTACAGACATATTAAATAGTATATTATTTACATATTTGATCAATGTTTTTGGTTAACTGTTAAATAGGAAATTTAACTGTAGTTATGAAAAAGTGCCAATCTCCACATTAACGTGAAATAGGATCACTTAATAATTTGTAAAACAAATGTTAAATTCATACCTGAACTCCCAAGGGTCTTGAAAATGTTTGGCATACTGGCGAAATCCACAAAGGCATCGCCATTAATAAAAAAGAAGAAGAATGTTAGTATAAAAGGAAAGATCACATTTGTAATTTTCCCTTAACTCTAAGTAGTTTAAATAACTTATCTTCTTTTGTAATCTCGACTGCAATTTAGTGCTAGATACTCTTAAGAATATATTTGATCAATAATAATTTTGTCTTTATAGTTAGAGGATTATTTGTTTAGTGGTTAGGAATATGTTTTTTTTTGTGGTTTTTACAATGAGGTTTTTATAACAAGCAATGCCATGAATAGACTCTTTAACGATGTGGTCAGAATATTCTTAAACAGTTGGTATCAACTTTTAAACCTGTTTGAAGTTATCTACATGCGAGTATTTTTTGTTATGCCGGTTAATAAAATCGCATTGAAAAAAGTCTGAACACTATTTGATCAATTGTGCATTCACAATGCTATACTCGAAAATATTATTTATGAAAAATGCTTAAAAAATCCACTTTGTCCCTGGTGCTCTGAGATGGGATTCGAACTAACGATCTTCCACAATCTGGGAGACTGCTCTGAGAGCAACAGCTCTAAGGGCAGTTGCCCGCACGAATAGCATACCCACTAAACCTTCTCTTTAGGGGGTAGGGCCTGGGATTCAGCAGGGAGTGTGTGCGAGACAGACCTTCTATACTTTTGTTAATACTGTATTATATACTCTATTAAATTATCTATGCTTCGCTCTTAACTCTATTCTTGTCACTTGCAACTTTTTCTTCTGTTATAATTTTCTGTCGTTTTATATTGTAAAATTTATAAATATATTTCCTATTTCTTCCCCAACCCGCAGTTTCCTTTGCTGTCCTCAACAGAGTGCTTCACACCCAGTCCTCGATTTCGTTTGTCTTCTAGCTAAGTTTTGCAAAAATCAATTTTAGTGCTAACCACAGTGCTAACGAATTCATTAGACTACCGTTTCTATATGTACTGTGTTATTGACAACAGGAATTATTATCAGTTATTCATAGTACGCGACATCGCGTTTGATTTTATTTCACTTGCTAGCCCTAGAAGCTACATGAAATTTTACCAACGGGAACTTTAAATGTTAGGTTCTGTAAGATCACATTTAATAAATAATATATTCGATTAATAAATAATATATAGAGGAGTCTGCAAGCTTGTTCACGGTTCTTAGGTACCCTGTAAAAAGTCTCCAGATTGTTAAACCGCTGGAAGTAGAATTCAAAATTGATAGCATAAAGATATTTTAATGTGATGTGCTGCTGCGTATATTATAACTTTTGTAGGCAGGATAGTTGGTAAAGCGTTACAGTTGCGCTACCTTTCTATAGTATAAGCAATATTTCCTTTTGCTGACTTATATCCTGGCTCGTTTTTTCTGGATTGCACGACACTTTCTTATTGTTATAACAGAAGGGAACAGCATTTCTGTTGCTCTAGATACCTATTCAATCCCAGCCTGATTTTCAATAGCTTTATAGGTGGCTGGGTGAAAAAAATACCCGCGTCTTGTTCTTGGGTTACTATTTTATTTTGCAGTATCACTTCTTGGGCAGTGACGATAGAGAATCCTTTTTAGTTTTGTCTTGGTAGATTCGCTAAAAACACAAGCCTACCCATAACATTAATATTAGAAGATATTCCTTTTGTCACTGTATTTATCAACCCCCGATGCAAAAAAAGGGGTGTTATAAGTTTGAGATGTCCTTCCATCTGTGGCACCGTAGCTATTTGTTTGTAATGAACCGATTTGAGTGCGGTTTTTTATTCGAAAGCCTTATTCATCGCGGTGGTTCATGAATAAAAGTCGGATGAGTAGTTTAGGAGTTACACTCACTACCAAGACGAATAAAATCAGATAGTACGCACTTTATCAAGACTAAGGAGTTACTTTTTTTTTCAATTATTTGTACTTACAGCAAAAGTACATCATTATTCGTTGACAAGCTTTTAGCTTATGCCGACTCAATTAAAGTTTTAATGGATAGCCTCTTTTATCAAGATTATTTTGAGATATAAATATATTATTAGTGATAGAAAAAGTATGAAATAAAGAATTAAAAAATAGATTTTGGCAAAACAAAATTTTCATTGCAGTCCGGGATTAAATTAAAAATATTCCATAGAACGGTCCTCCGACTGCAATTATTACGGGGCTTCGTGGTGCCGAAAGCTTGAGAAACTTTAGTGCCAGTAAATCTAATAAGCTTTGAAGCAGGTTTCTTTACAATGAATTATCTCCTGGCAAATAATCTTGTCTTTGATAGACAGATATTGAAACATTAACGATTTATGAATGTGAATTATAATATATGATAAAGTGATCTCACACTTGTACTTATTATTTTCCCATCATAAGTTGTAACCAATGATTGATTGCTCATCAATTACATTGATGGACAATTTCCGACAGTTCAACGTACCTAAGATTTTAATGCCCGTCTAGATGGATTACTCTTATATCTTTATAAGATTTACGTCCGCAATTTAAAGGAACGGGACAGTTTTTCTATTAACTGGTGAATTGTTCTTTGGCGATAATAATAGTAGTAGAGTAGTTCGGTAGCAAAATGGATAAACGCCGCGGCCCGCGATCGTTATTGTTAAGCATCTTTCGCAAGGGTCTGTCACGGGACGGGTGACCTAAAAATTACTGTCTCGAGTTACTACGTGCTTCGGATGGTAAATAGTGGACACAGAAAATGAGTGCGTTTTCTAGAAAATAATATTAATTTTGATACTTTTTTTTTATTAAATTTGGTTTTTATTTCAATTCATTTTAAAATCTTAATTATTTTTGCCCATGGATTCTGGACCCTTTTGGAAATAGATAGCGAGCCAAACATTGAAGTTACGTATGATTCTATAAAATTATTGTTCACTGGCTCTTTACCGGCCAGTTCGCCTGCGTAAATTGTAGTCTACGTCACCTGATGATGATGTAGCTTACCGTAGATGAAAGAATTTGTAAAATCGGTAGTGCTATATGTTTGCATTGAAAAGGGTTCAAAGTCACATCTTTCTTTTGTTCATTGCTCAAAACATGCTAGGAACATTTCATATTAAGTCAAAATAAATAACAATAAAAAAGGTGGAAAATCATGAGACGAGCTAAGTGGTGGTGCGACATCCTGGTTCAAGCCGCATACACCAAAGCAGACCCAATTTTTGCAAATGATTACCAGAAGAAGCCCAAATGTTACAGGAGGACTATTATTCCAACGACTATAGTTTGAAAACCAACTGCATGTAAGTGACAACTGCCAGAAAACTGACAGAAGCCAACCTTCACGCTAGTAGACTGCTACGAGTTTCACCATTACGAAGGGACAATCGCGGACGCAAATTGCAGTGGACAGGGGATTATTTCAATTGGTGTCGGTTTATGGTACTCTTTATTAACGTGTCCAGGCTTAGATTTTAGCCTAATTCCGTGTTTGGTAAGTTCCTGGATGTATCAGCCTTCTTAACTATCCTTGAGAAGATTATAATCTCGTTTTAATACAGGGGACCATGACGGCAGAATAATATCAAAATTAGGTGCCTTGAACCTATAGGTGTGGCAAGAACACCGAATACAAATAAGTCAAGATTTTCGGCTAATGTAAGACTTGCTGATTCATATACAGAAACAGTGGCTTGGTTATAGCAGGACGATATGGGAACGTAAATGTGGCTAATACCTTTATTAGATTGAAATTCGTTTGAGCATACGTGGCATATGCTACCAAGAAGAGTTCTGAAGAATAAGCCCGAAAACTTAAATACAGCGGATCAACTTTTTCGGATCTGAAACAATATTCCTCGATAAGATATTGGTAACCTCATAACGAGCATACTAATCCGTTTCAAATATATTATCAACGTCCTGGATTAAATAACGATTGTTCAGATAAATAAATATCTTTAAAATATATAAGACAATATTTGATCAACCTCATATCCCTAGACCGTATTGAACAGTCTATTAGTACACATAAATATAAAATGTTTCTAATAGCAGTCGAGGAAATTTTTTAGGTCACAAATTCGTAGATATATGTGGTCACAAGTTAAATGTATACAGTAAAAGCTGACATCATCAATGAAATGGTGTATTACATTTAATTATTTCGTTAGTGATAATGATAAATTATTATGATTACTGAATTAAGACAGTAGGTTAGATATTCATTTGCTCCAAATCATTAAAAAAGACTATTTTGTGTTGTTATTAGTACGTCAATTGCCGTATTTTACAGAAAATTTTATGCAATATAGGAAAAATATTGGCATTGTTAAATGACGCGAGAGTTTGTACACATAACACAGCGAATCACAGGGAAAAGTTTAATCAGATGTAGTACCTCAGTTAAATTGCTTGTAAAGGTAGAAAAGAATAATTGTTTTTGCTTTTATGGACATAGTACATGTAAATAAATAAATGACTTGCTTTTATAAAATATAAAAGTAAATGGGGTATAACCACTAACCAGAAACACAAAGAGCTAAAATGAAATATTTATTAACTGTTCAAACTACACCAGGAAAATTAAGGAATATCATAAACAGTTTGATTGAAATCAACAACATTTTCAAAGTTACTATTTTTTAAATACTTCTTATAAAACTGGTAGAATTAAAACAATGAAGGTATTACAAGACCCAGATCCCAATACATTAAACTAAAGTTCATTTTCTATATAAGGAAATAGGACCTAGGGAACAGGGTCCGGAAATTGTACTCGAGACATTAGCAGCTTCTAAAAACCCGGTCGACACACAAACACGGAGGTCCTCGATGAAAATAAAAATTGTCTGTAATTCATCTAGAACTATTTCTTGATTTTATTTGTAATTTTCCTTAAAGATGGTTGGATAATTACGTCCAATATCTTTCCAAACGTATGTATGTAACACATAAGATAATCATAAATAGATGTGAATAACAAAAATGTATTCATTTTACTAGTGATTCTAATAAAGTGGGATTGGTAAATACTGAAAAAGTATTTAAAATGTTTTTTTTTCTATTTAACTAAATTGTTGAGCCCAGTGCGTTACTATAAGTGACATGAAAAACTACAATTTCATGTACCATTACGTCCAATCAAACACTGAAATTACTGTTTTTATTGTGGCAATACTGAAATGACGTTTGAGATTTGACATAGTGATGCGACCCGAGTAGGATTTTGTGATTCGAGTTACTCGCGCCAATTAGCACCTCACTCAAGTCATACACGAGTTTTCGAGTGACATAAGTAAAATATTCAAACGTGCTGCTCATGTGAGATTCTCTTAGGAGTTTTAAGTAAATACATATATAGTATAAATAAAATACACATAAAAAGAGTTTGGCCATATTATTTATCTAAGTAATCAAGAAAATAAAAAGAAATCTGCATAGATTAATAAAAAGAGAAGTGAAATAATAAATTGCTTAGATGTCTCTAATCGAACTGATTGCGCCGAGATGATTCCATAACTCGAGTGCATGGAGACTCGAGAGATTTTTTTGACTTGAGTACGAATAAGGTAGTATTTAAAAAAACATTAGTTCCCGAAATAAAACTAGAGGTCACTACGGTACTTCCTTGGTTTCTCCGTGACAATCCTTCAGGTTTTCTTTCATGTATAAAAGTAAATTAATTTTAAAAACACAAAAACTACTCATATTCTATTTGTATTTTTTCGTATTTGTATTGATATCTATGTTTCGAAATTTGAAAAATTTAAGTTTTTTAATATGTTAGTTAAAAGGTACGGAAATAACTATCTTTTGTCCTTTCGTTTCCTGAAAAAATCAACTTTTGCTAGAATCGCCAACTAGTGAGTGATTTTTAGCGAGTGCCTCGAGTAGAATAGGTCTTCTCGCGAGTGCCTCGAGTAGAATAGGACTGGAGTCGCATCATTTATTTGACAGAATCGGGAAGTTGACATCACGGCCCGTCAACTCCATACAATAAACCAATCGCGTAGGGGTCCAGTGATGTATGACATTTCCTCACGCCCCTCACCCCTGTCAGTAGATGGAGACATGACACCTGACAGAAACTGTCATTACAACAAAGAGTAAAGATAGTAATGTTTTAGTCAATCTTTAATTCATTTTACATGTTGGAATTAATTTATTCATTTCACATTGGCAAAATTGTGTGAAATGTGCAGATATGCCATTAATAAAAGAAGAAGAAGACTAAAGTATGTACGTACATATCAGGAAATTACAAGTGATTGAGTAAAGTCTATTTTGTGCTTACCGTCTGCTTTATTTGTAATATAAACTCTCCATTTTTCGAAGTATTTTTATTTGTAGAAGATGCCTAAGAAATTGGTGTGTTATGGTTGTGTTACACGCATTGTTAAAGTACGAACAGGACGCTATTCTTTATAAGATTCTAGTGAACGAGAAAAGATTCTCCGAGTGTTTACAATGTCTTAGTGCTGTGTGTGATACTGAAATTTTTAATCCAGGCAGAAGTATCATTTGTAGCAAACACGTTGTACCAAGATTCATCACTCCAAAATCATGACTCTTGGGTGATGCATATCCGTCATTGTTTATTGATGATGGGCTCTCAATCAGCCTACCCTCTTCAAGCAATACTGGTAAGGCTGGTTTAATCTGCTATTGCCTTTAGATAATGTAATTAAAATGATATGTATCTTCACTTTATGTTGTGTTTTGGAATACCTCTATTCTTCATTAGATTTTTTTTTATTACAGAAATTATATTCACTTGGGAACACAGCTATGCAAGAAAAAGTCATGTTGACCACACATATTAGAAAGTGGAACTGAACAGAGGTTTGTTTTTAATTTATTTTATTTAGATAACAAAGTATGAACTTTGTGTATTTTAGCAGCAGTTTTGGTGTATTTTAATATAGATTTTTGCTTTAAAAAAGTCTAGTAGATCTCTATATCTTACACACATAAAGAAAAATTACATTAAGTTACTTAACTCTAGCGGGCACGCTAGAAGTGATTTTGATCAGAGAATAAATTGATAATATAAATAACATATTTCTAATATCATCTAAGATTATATCCTGTTTTTTAATCTTACACACATAATCAATATTGATTTCATAGGTGGTGTAATTTTAAAAGAACAAATTGAGACTCCTGTGTCTGCAGCCACTGAGTTTACACAATTAGTTGCTTGCTCTGGAGATTAAAATATGACACAAACTAAATTATCTGGTAAGACCTGTCTCTTTCTTTAGTGTATCTTTATTTCAATCAAATAGTAGTTCTAATAGAGAAATTCACTGAATACTTTTGATGTTACAGACCCTGTGAAATGTACCCAAACAAAAAGGAAAAGGCTTATTACCTAATAAAGCCAATTGTCACCTTTATACCAGAGTATTTATGAAGAATATAACAAGCCAAATACATAGTTTAACTTTTATCATAAAGTTAAGAATACTTAAATACCTTTAAGTATTGTAAAAAGTTATCATTTGAAAAGTTCCGACAAAAAATGAACACAGTTGCAAAAATGATTTTGAAATTCAAGTGAGCATGTGCTCTAAAAATAAACATGAGAGGTGATTCACTACCGAAGAAAAGATAATTGCTTTATCAATATCAAAGCAGAGTCCAAAGTGTTATTGATTTTTAAGCAAAATTTTTTATTTTATCATCCAAAACTACACTGAATACTATGATTAGTAAAATTGATCATAGAACCAGGCTTCATGTAAGAGGTAAATATATTCCATATAAGGTTTTTCATACTACTTTTATAATTTTTTGTATTACTACAAAATAATAATATGCTACCTATTTGAATTTACTTTTTCAGGTGGACAAATGAAACTCCAAAAAAATATGCTCCATCATATTTGATGAGATGTCATTAGAAAAAGCGCTTTCGTATAATAAAAGTAATAAGGATTAAAGATAATATTAATGGATTTGTAGAACACCAAGAAAAGAAAGTGGATTTTGCAGATCATAGTCTTGTATTTATGTTGGTGCTATTTACAACTGGCAACAGCCTTTATGTTAGTATTTCTGTCAAGGAGCGACATCTACTGTACATCAAGAATATTTTAAAGTTAGTAGTAGAAAAAGTTGTTGAATTGGACCTTAATCCCATCGCAATAATATATGACCAAGGCTCAGCTTTCCAATCAGCACTCAAAAATCTAAAAGAAGACACTTAGTGTAATCAAATTTTAAGTTGAAATCACAGGTTGGTACAGAGAATTATATTTATATGAAAGAAAACTAATAGATTTAATGAAAGTAGTGAAGGTTCTTATTTTTATATTGTTATCTATGTTTTAAAAAGTTCTTAAATTTTTGTTTCAGTTGGATTCTTAAAATATGTGGGGTGGATTTGAACATTATGATTCACACACACACTTGATAAAATGTATCAGGAACAATTTTTTAACAAAAAATTTAATATTGGATAGTAAACTTGCAAAATGGCATGATATTATTTATGTCTATGAGACAGATTGTCAACACACCGAAGCTGGGCTACGTCATAAATTAAATGACCAATAAGTTATACCTGATAAAATGATGAAGGTAATACATTGGTTATTATATTAGTATAACTTCAATTAGTATAAATAAAAGGAATAATTTGTATTCAGCTTCTATATTCTCTATCAGAGCAAGTGTTGATTCAATGACCTGTATTTTTAATTATGTTACAAGTAGTTAATATAGTTTACACTTAAATCACAATAATGATTCTCTAATGAAGATAATTTTAAACATGATATCTCTTTTTGCAGGTAAAAAATTGTGTAAAAATATGTCTGCAGCTTTGCACTGCAAATTTCTGTGAGTATTAGATGAAATTTACTAACAGTTAATAGTTTTGAATCAAGTTTCATACCATTATTATATGAATATTTTAATTTGCAGCAACTTATGTGGATGGCAGGCCCGTCAGTACAACATTAAGAAATTCTTTGACCAATTATTTGATAGTGTCAATGGAGCATCGATAAACAAAAGAAGCATAAAGGAAAAGAGCATCATTCTTTCTGGCCAAAGGCAACTGAAATTTTAGAAAACCTTAAATATGTATATAAAAAGGTATGCAAATATCAGTGCCCTCTTTAAAAAAAATGTGATTACCTTGAAAAGTTTCATAAGGTTGTGCCACTAAAAAAACGTAGCTAAGAATTGCCGAGAATGCAGAAGAAAGCTGTGAAAAATATAATAAGCTAAAAAATAAATTATTCAATAAATAATATTGGAAAAATGTATGTTTCATTTACGTGTTCGTTTTTCCTTTTTTGTTTTAATACAACAATAATAATTAGCTAGATTTATCAGTCTGCTTTATTGTTATTGTTGTATTAAAACAAAAAAGGAATTTAAATTAAAGTAAAAATAATATGGAAAATAGGAAGACGGCTAGATACCTACCCAAAACAGGGCTGTATAGCTAAATGCCTTTACCCATACTAAATCTATATATTTAAAACGAATGAAGCTGTCATGTATCACTGGCTCCCAATCACGTTCTACGAAGAAATTTTTTGTTAGGAAGTTGGTCGTCTGATACCTACTAAGTCTGTGGTTGACATTGATTGACGTTAACGTTGTTGTTTGTTTTGATTATTTAATTAAATATAAATAGGCTTTGGAAATAAAGTAGTAATAAAGATATAATTATAATATTTTAACTAAAGCAATGTCTAGTAAGCCGAACTCGAAACGAACTATATATGTTGGTGGTCTAGCTGAGGAGGTGGATGAGAAAATTTTAAATGCGGCATTTGTGCCTTTCGGAGACCTTGTTGACGTGCAAATTCCTCTCGATTATGAAACTGAAAAGCACAGAGGCTTCGCGTTTATCGAATTCGAGAACTCCGAAGATGCTGCAGCTGCTATTGACAATATGGTTGGTTTAAATAAATCATAAATAACTTAACCTCAAAACTAAAGTTTTAGTGTTTAATACGTTAGTTATAATAACTTTTAAGCGAATTCAAATATCTAACAGGAATGAAAAGATTCATCATTATACTGATTTTATTAATGTCAAATTCCAGAACGATTCAGAATTATTTGGTAGAACTATAAGAGTAAATATTGCGGCCCCACAACGTATCAAAGAAGGTTCAACACGACCAGTCTGGTCGGATGACGCATGGTTACAGAAACACGCTGGTGAAACCCTTCCCATAAACAAAGAGAATGAGGAAAATAGTTCACAAGAGAATACCCAAACGGAGAAAACTGTAAGTTGCCTTACACAATTATATTTCATTAATTTTTGTTTGAAGAATTATATTCATATTTATTTTATAGAAAAATACTTAAACATGCAATAGAATTAATTTATTTAGACAACACATATCACACACAATATAATATTATAATAGATATAAAAAAAAAACAAACTCCCATGGTGCCCAACCTAACTATGTTTCAAAGCCACCTTCAACTCGGTACTACACAACTTCTAAGCAGAGCCCAGTGCGTTACTATTCTGCTGAAGCCAGCAGTGACTTCACATACCAAACACTAAATACATGCTCAGTATAAACAGATAATAAACAATTTTAATGATTATTGTCTGTAACTGCCTTGACTATAGAATGTGTTCAAATGAATATTAATTACAACCTTCAATTAGTAATGAGACTGAATTTTTATATTTCAGGCTATTCCAGCTAAACCAGCAGAAAAGAGAAATCCACAGGTGTATTTTGATATCAGTGTAGGCAAACAAGAGATTGGTAGGGTAATTATGATGCTGAGAGCTGATGTGGTGCCCAGAACTGCAGAGAACTTTAGAGCCCTGTGTACTCACGAAAAGGGCTTTGGTTATCAGGGTAGCAGTTTCCACAGAATCATTCCTGATTTTGTATCCTTTACAAATATCAGTAATTTGTTTCTTTTATTTATTAAGGTTTTCAATTACTGTTAAATTCATATTTAGAAAGTCTAGAAACTTTATCATCATTTCAAAAGCTATGGATGCTAAGGAGACTTTATATTGAGAAGAACCAGCAATAAACTCAACAAGGGCTGCTATTTCTGTTTCATTTCTCACAGAAAAATGACTTCATAAGACAATGATTTCTTAATACTAATAACTTTAACTTCAATAATTCAATATATTGATAATATGAGCTACAAACATATCATTGTAAAAGAATCTAAGTAAATTATGTTTCAGTCATATCAAACTTGCGCTTTGTAAAACAGTAATGTTTTTGAAACTTTATTGTGTTGTAACCTTTTTCCTTAACTAAGTATTAGATGTGTCAAGGAGGTGATTTCACAAATAATAATGGCACAGGTGGCAAGTCAATATACGGTCGGAAGTTTGACGATGAGAACTTCACTTTGAAACATACCAGCCCTGGGATACTAAGTATGGCCAACTCTGGACCGAACACCAACGGATCACAGTTCTTTTTGTGTACAGCAAAGTGAGTAAACTTATTTATTAAATAATAAATAAAATATTGTTAGTTGATCAATATATTTTTCAACTCTTCTGTCTTTATCAGTTAATTTTGGATAACATCACATACATTACTCACATTTTAATTTAAGTAGCTAAAGCCCTCATATTATGGAGCATCTGTGATAACGAAGGTACCACCCATCTCGGGGCAATATAGAAAACTTAATTTACTACAATTTTTTACTTTTTTGACAAGTGATAGCGAATGTGATGCTTATATAAAGATATTGAATTAATGATATTGCTTATTGTTGATTCAATATCTTTTATATCAATTCATGTAAGCCAAGCGATAAATGCTTGAAAAGTACTGAGAAATGTCAAAAACTAAAGATTTATATAATTGTAATCTTTTAACTGGTTTAAAAATCTTGATCATTTGATTTGTTCCATAAACGTTTGAGATATTAAAAGTTACACAATCCCATAAATCTCTATAATAATTGTTTTACCTTTCAAGGGATTGCGATAGCATTCAAACTTAGACAATTAGTCCATGGGTTTTTTTTTTCCAGAACTGATTGGTTGGACGGCAAGCACGTAGTGTTTGGTCACGTGATCTCTGGTCTGGATGTCCTCAAGAAGATGGAGAGGTACGGCAGTAAAAGTGGCACGGTCTCTGCAAAAGTTACTATAAGCAATTGTGGTGAATTACAATGATAATAGCTAATGGTAGTTTTTTTAGTACACTTTGCTCCTCCTAATTTAGAAGTATAGTATAACCAACATTACAAACAAGTGCATGAAAAATTCGTCGGTACTGTTAGGTCCTGGGTAACACAGTGGTTAGAGCAGACGCCCGGATTGTCAAAGCTTCGAGCCCCATCTCAGTGTGCCAGGGAGATTTTTAAGCAATTTTCGTTGAGAGTATTTTTCAGTATACTATAACAAAATTGAACAAATATAATAATAAAAATAAACGGGGAACCGACAAGTTTATGTACGGTAAAGAAAAAACTGTTACAGCAAAATAAAAATAATATAAAAACAATTCATTATGAGATTTCCGAAAATCAGCCCCCTAATTGTCTAATTTTAAATCTATTGCAATCGCTTTCAGTTTGAAAGGTGTTGCACAACCATTGCTGCATAATACAAATACTTTTTTTCAACTGTCTTCAGAAACAAGCAATGGTTGTGCAACATCTTTCAAACTGAAAGCGATTGCAATAGATTTAAAATTAGACAATTAGGGGGCAGGTCACATAAAAATAAAAGATTACATAACCCTGTTTCTGAGTTTTCCTCGGTAGCCGTTTTAAGTAGATTTATATTATAACAGATATAGATACATTTACATGTTTGTTAAATAAATAATTGTGATAAAAATTATTAAATAAACTAATTCAAATTTTTGTTGGTAGAATTTTTCACGAACTGACATACAAATGAGCATATCATGTTTCTAAAAATATTTTAAGAGAAACAAATGATCTTAAAGATCAGAGACAAAAAGTTTGGATGAGGGAACCTAGGACAAAATAAACTGTGTGGTACGACGCATCGTTACAGACTGATTATTATATTAGGTCTTTATCTATGAAATTGCTGTTTTTTATGAAATAAATGAAGCGTATTTTTTTCTATATTTCTAATTTCTTTTAATCCAAGTAATCATTCATGCAATCGATGCATCTTTGCCAACGCATTGGCAGCTTATTGATGCCCTTCTTGAAGAAATCAGCTGGAGGCAACACATTCTTCAAAGGCATTTTGTACTGCCTCTCGGTTATTTAATTTTTTTCCCACCAAGAAGTTATCCAAAAAGTTATATCTGAAAAAGTAGAAGCCTGTAGGCGCAAGGACTGGTGAGTACGGTGGATAACAGAGAACTTCCAACCCCAGCTCTTGTAGCTTGGAGACCGTCTGCTGTTTAGTATGAAGTCGCGCGTTGTCGTGCAGGAGCAGTGGAACCGAACGATTGACCAAAACTGGTCGGAGACGTGCGAGTTTCTCCATCATTGTGTTCAGTTCTTCTTAGTACACATCTGCAGTAAAGCTCGTCCCGTTTGGTAAGAAGCTGTGATCAATTACACCCGCGTTAGACCACCAAACAGTGACCATTACTTTTGTAAGGGAAAGTTTTCGTTTAGGGCATTGTCGTACAAGACTCATTTCTCGTCACAAGTAACAATGCGAATTCGTTCATTTATATACCTGTTGAGAATTGAAAGCCACATCTTGACGCGTACTTCGCGCTGGCGATCATTGAGTTTACCTTGATCAGCTATTAATTTGATGCAAATGGACCAATATTGTTTTGATTCTAATATCGAAAGCTGCTGCTAATTCAGCCGTAGATTGAGTTTTATCGGGTTCATCATTGTCGAGCAAAGTTTTGGGAGGACCATGGGGTTCATTTTTCAGGTAAAAATTTCCAGATCGGAAACGGGCAAACCAACAGGTGGTGCGTTCGTTTGTAGTGTACGTTGTGTAAACGTCGTAGATGTTGCGTGCCGCTTGTGCCGCTTTATTGCCACGACGATACTCATACTCCATTATTACTTGAATTTTTAACTTATTCATGACGACGAAAAATGTTCGAATGCGTGAAAATGAAAAACAAAACACTAACTATTAAACAAATGACAATTTAAGAAATAACAAATCCATGTTTTTAAAATAAAATTAATTTGAAATTAGAATTTATTACTTGAATTTTTAACTTATTCATGACGACGAAAAATGTTCGAATGCGTGAAAATGAAAAACAAACACTAACTATTAAACAAATGACAATTTAAGAAATAACAAATCCATGTTTTTAAAATAAAATTAATTTGAAATTAGAATTAAAAAATATTTTGATTTTAAATGGCCAGTACGGCAGAACGGTAAAGACCTATTTTACCTCGTCCCGCGAGCAAAATGAATCTGAATAGGTGAATCCCCGTAGTGTCGCACGGCCTAGGCTAAATACAATTGCCATAAATATAAGTAGGTACACACAGTGTCGAAAAATTCCAGAACATAGAAAAGTAAAAACTTTGTTAACATACCTTTACAAAAATATATATTCTTAATGTCATCTTAAATTAAAAAAAAAAAATGCCTAGAACACCTTCAAAATACCTATCTTGTTAATTAGAATTTGTACCAACACAGTAAATTTTGTGAGCTATGCTGTTTTGACTTTAATACTCTTTACCGTTCCACGTTTTATTTGGATAACGAATCGTTAAAATTTCGCTTTTAATTAAAGCGTGGGGTACACCCCACCCTATACAATAGTTTGAGAACAATATTCGCTTATCTGCGCAATTGCTAAATCGGGAGGGCGGTATCTAATGAAATATTGGGAGGCATGCGTTAATATTGTTCTAGTCTAGTTTTAAGGTTGCCATATCTGAGGTCCTGGGTTCGATTCCCAGTCGCGTCAATGTAGAAAATGAACTTTTTTATATTGTCCCGGGTCTGGGTGTTATAGTACCTTCGTTGTCTCAGATACTCAATAGATAGATAACTCTTTATTGTTGACATTACACTATTTACAGAAACAAACATAAATTAAACTTCATTAAAATGTAAACAATAATACGGGGGCTTTGGCTACTCATCTTGGAATTTGAGTAATGCATGTGATGTTGTCTAATATTAATTCATTCATATATAGAGGACCTTGAAGGCGCAGTGGTTAGCGCGCTTGGTGATACGGTTGTTAGGCAACTTTCACAAGGGTCAGTAATAGGATGGGTGACTAAAAATGTATTATTTCGAGCTGAAGTCCTGATCTGCTGCAGTCGGGACATAGGTTGGTGATGATAAAAATGTATTTATAAAAAAATATAAACTCGTTCAGTATATTATTGTAGGTAATTTATTGCTGTTATTCACAGCTGCATGTTACCATAATATCCAATAATATTCGTAAGTTGCACAAACGTCCATTAAGATTTAATGACGACTATAAGCTCTAATGAATGTTCTAAATCTGTAAATGTGTAAAGCTAATGTGGCATTAAACTAATGACAATTTTAATTAATGTTTATGCACCTGGCCATATGTTAAATTTCCTCAATTGATTTTCAACTCTACCAACAATGCACTAAAGATTATAATGAAGCGGAGAAATATGACAGTTTTGTGTAGCGTGACGTGCTGTTGACTGAATAATTGTACATAGTATTCTATGTAAAGGGCCGTCCATAAATTACGTCACACAAAATTCAGGATTTTTAACCCCCCCCCCCCTCCTGTTATCTATTTATCTATACAAATTTTACTAAATATTGTACTAATGTCACAGTTCGTCGACCTTCCCACCCTCCTAAAGTGTGACGTAATTTATGGATGACCCCTAAAATTACCTTTCTGTAAAAAATAAAAAATTAATAAAAACACAAAATCAAAAAAAAAATAATTAACGCCGTTACTACACTGACGCAATAGCATGCGAAAGCGAAACAACAAAAAAATCTTGTCAGTTGTATCGCAATTTTCCGCATATGCTTTGTCTCGCTCTATTATTAGCTCGACGAAGTAACGGCGTCCTTGTCAGTACTGTTTCGCAGACAACTACGAAAAACATTTTTACACAGACGCAGAATTTCCAATTCGCAATAGATTCGCAGTCGCAGTCAACGATATCGATTCCGATGAGCAATTTTTTTAAACGATCTTAATTTAGATAAAAAACTGATGTAAATTAAACAAATAAGAGTGTGGAACAAATAAAAGTCAAGTTGCCTTTTTTTTTAGATAAAACTAGGGCTTTTCCACGAATTTATCTAGCATTGTGTTTCGAGGACCGTTTTTATTTGATCTGAGTTTCGAACACAGGTAGGTAGTAGTTAGTGTTGCCAGGTGTCCCGATTTACGCGGGACGTCCCGATTTTCAGGGGTCCGGGGATGCGTCCCGATTTGTACCTAATCGGGACGCTAAATGTCCCGAAAAATGAAGCATTTTTATTAAAAAAAAAAAATATCCATTTTTGAAACCCCCTAACTATATGTATTTATCTATGTCTGAAAGCATAAAAGCTACCAATCTAGTACCTATTAGTATGTAATGGGGAAGATTAAGATATCAGTTATTTATTAAGGTTTTGTTTTAATTACGGATTAATGTTGAATCTAAGCTATATAATTACGGTTGGATTTTTATTTGTTATTTTATTACATGATTAAAAAAAGAGTGTATTGTATTTAGGGTTAATATTTGTATGTACAGTTTCTTTATTCCCCTATAACTATGGATATTAATGTAGGTATAGGGTGTTCAACATTACATCATCTCGAGTGACACTGGCTATGCATTTGTTTTATATTTAATATGGCTGACATATGACAATAAAAAAAAAATACTAAAAACATTGTTTTAGTAATTTAGATTGACTATAGCAATAAGGTTATCAAAATAGTTTTTAAAAGAAATGAAATATTTTTTTTTTATAAATCACTAATTTACAAAAACGCGATTACCAAAAACGAGTTAAAAAAGAATAAGTTGTAATATATTTCGGTTAAACTTCTCATTGCAGTCAGGGAAAATTTGGATTATAAATGTTTCATAGAACGAATTCAAACAACGAACAATCTTCATTGGTGAACATTTAAACTAAATACAGCGCTCGCGCAACTTATTTTCTAACGCATCGGGCACTGAAAATTCATAGAGTCGTCTCCATTTTTTAATTTAATTTTCAAAAGTATTACTCTTAATCAAACTAAATGTTGCTATGCAATTTGTTACTTTTTTAGTAGACTTGCAAAGAATAGTCGGTAAGTATTCAGCTGCTTTTGTTATAGCTGCTGCTGAATAGTATGGAGATATTTGCTGCTCAACTGCATTTTATCTTTTGATACAAGTTTTGTTGCCACCGATGACCGAATACCTAATGCCTAATATTCGGTTATTTGGCCAGGAAGCTCGCCGAAAATTAGGTAATCGGCATATAGACGAATATACTATTCATTGCAAGTCTAATTTTTAGTATTTAAACAAAATATATTTGTTTCGATTTTGTTTAATGTAATAAATAAATCATAGGTCATTATCGATTTTTAGCTCTTTATGTTTATTTTATATAGAAACAATTTTAAAATTTTATTTAGAATAGAAACGTTTTTTTTTTATCTTTGGTCCATTTGACATCATTATTTTAGTAAATTAAAAATTGTCACGACGAGTCCCCATTGGATGACAATCAAAATATATAACAACATACCGAACAAAATAAAGCAATTAAAACAACTAAAACCATTTACTGAACATTTAAAAACATACCTCATTGACAAATGCTATTATAATATTGACGAATTTTTTAATGATAAATAGGCATTACATACGAACGAAAATATATGTTTTAGGGAAATGTAAAACTTTATTAATTAATTTAGGACTGAAACTGTAAAAAAAAAATGTTGTTTTTTTTGTTAATATGGTTATTATTAGTATTTTAATTAAAATTATTTGAAATTGAAATTAAATTTGAATTTGCTACACCCTTACAGGGTGTCACATGAACTGTACTAATTATTGAAAAACTTTATACTATGTGACATGCAATAAATAAATGATTATGATTATGATTATTTCCGGTCATGATTCGACAAAATTATAATAATACTCGTACCATCATGTAGTAGACATTGATTATAGCAGATGTTTATATACATATTTTCTTATTAGAAAGTCTGTCGCAAAATCCGATACTGACAGAAACTTCTTTGCTTATGATATGCAAATAGGTATATCAGCTTAATTTAGAATTAACTATACTTGATATTTAAGTAAAATGCAATATATTTCTATTACATTACAATGCCAATAAAGTAAAATACTTATTTCCCGAGTATTTGTAATTTGTCCCGGTGTTTATAATCAAATCAAATCTCAATCACCCACTTCTCAGTGTCCGATTGAGCTGAAATTTGTCAGTTATCTTAATTACGCGTGACTATGTAATCATATTTTTAATTTTAAATCTAATTTTGTTGTCAATCCAATATGGCCCCCGTAACAAAATGGCGGCGTACATATTTGAAGATAACCCACCCAATATGGGGATTAAATGAAAGGGCTTAACTTGTAGAATACAACACATTGTAAAAAAAACTCAAATCCAAGATGGTCGCCAGTACAAAATGGCGTATCAGGTACATATTTTTGTTCAACCAACCCAATATAGGTACCAAATGAAAATGAGACGGATTTTATTTCAATGGCAAAAAAAGTTAATAATAAAATCAAAAGAAAAACAAGCCTTTTTAAAGCAAGCTTTTATTTTTTATTTCAAAATACATATTTGCGTAAGTATTAAATATTTTCGTTTTTATATCCAGACACATTTTATTCACATTTCCAAATAAAAGCGAGCGACAGACTTGATTGACTAGTTCACAAATAATAATATTTTTTTATTTGTGAACTAGTCTATCAAGTCTGATTATTATTATTTAGAATTAGTTCACAATTTTTTAACGCAATAACTTTTTTGTCAATCCCTAAAATTAGTTACACATGTCTATTTTTAGTTTTTTTACGGTCTATATGATTATATTCGTATATAAGCTATTTGATACTTCTGTCCTTGCTTTGAAAGATACCATATTTAATATTTTTTATTTGTGAACTTATGTAGAATTAGTTCACAATTTTTTTCGCAATAACATATTTCGCAATCTATCCTTAAAATTACTAAAATGTATTTTCAGTTTTTTCCGGGTCAGTGTGATTATATTAGAACAGAAGCTGTTGTATAGGTATATACTTCTGTTCTTTCTTTCAAGGTCAAATGTACGTAAATTAATATTATTTTATTGTTAATCTCGTTATTTATTATTATTTTGTGTTAAGGTTTATATTTTAAAGCTTTAATTATAAAAAAGTACTTGTTTTTTTGTCTGTCCCGATTTACAACCCCATATCCCGATTAATTACACGCGCTGTCCCGATTAATTATAAATTGGACCTGGCAACACTAGTAGTAGTGACACGGTTTTGATGCTTGGGCGAATGAATGAAAGATATACTTTTAGAATAAAAATTTTCTTATTTAAATTATAATAACTTAAATATTATTAAATTTTTTATATTTAAATTTATATGATTACATGAATATGTTCACATCAGATGTTTTTTTTTACGAACTGTCATTTCAAATTACGAAAAAATTTCAATTACGAAAGGTGAATAATAATAAAAAGAAATGGTGTCGAAGATCAGAGACAATAAGTTTGCATGCGGAAACCAAGGACGAAATAAACGGTGCTACGACGTCCCGTTACAGCAGTAGGCTTATAATGACATCATCATCAGTCCTTATATGTCCCCATAGCAGGGGCCTTCCTAATAGAGGGCTAAGGAGGATGGGTTATGACCCTCCATGCTGACCCAATGGCGATTAACGTCTGCAAATGCAGCTGGGATCAATGGCTTAACGTGTACTCCGAAGCATGGAGTAGCTCAAGATACTAATTTTTGGTAACCCATCCCGCGACCGACCTTTGCGAAAGTGGCTTTAAAATATCGATCGTCGGCCTTGACGTTTATCCACTACGCCACCGACCTAATAATGATAATTAATAAGGAAATAAAAGACCAACGCACGGCCTTAGTGTAATATATTATTAAAGTGGCACAGATGCAGATGAGGTGTAAGATAATAATTATGTGCAGTTACGTTTTAAAAAGTCCGTAACCTGAAATCGTTTCTGAAGACTCATAAAAACTGGTAAACTGGCAATTCAATTAGATAATATGCCGAGTACGCGACATTCATTATGTACATGGTTTATGATACAAGACAGAATATAACGTTTTCATTTACGAGTATATTTCGCATTCCAAAGTTTAAAGAAATTAAGTAAAATATTGGGATATATACATCAACTAGCTTTCATCCAGCGGCTTCGCCCGCGTGGTCTTGTATTATACATAAAAACCTTCCTTTTGAATCACCCTATCTATTAAAGAAAATCGCATCAAAATCCGTTGCATAGTTATAAAGATTTAAGCATACATAGGGTTATATGGAGCATACATAGGAACAGAGACAGCGACTTTGATTTATACTATGTAGTGATTATTTGACAAATATTTTCGTTTTCAATTTTTTTTCCTGCATATATTTTTTAATTGAAAGCGAGAGAAAAGGTTATAATTATTTTAAATGTCCTTAAAAACTAACGTTGTAAATCCGTTGCCCATGGACATCTTAGAGCAATAATTTACAGGCATTTAATGATATTGAGTGAGGGACCCTCAGCCACAAATTATATTATTCAATTGATGACCCAGCACGCGGGCCCAATGCGGAATTTTTGGTGTTAACCACTGCAGATGCAGCCGGGACAAGCGACTAAACGTGGCTTCCGAAGCACGATAGTAAATTTTTGGTCACCCATCTTATGACCGGCCCTTACGAAAGTCACTTAACAATCGTATGCCAGACCGAGCGCTGAAATTTCAAAACATTGTGTGTTATATGGTGTCTCTTGGTAATTTTTACATGAACATGTTATTGATGGGATACAAAATTATATAACACATAAATTGAATTATAGTTCCCTACATTGCACTTCGAACTGAGGCCTGTGATAAAGACATTTTCGAAATTTCTTTTTCTGTTTTTGCGACTGCAGATGTGCCACACCTAAACCAAGATTTTGCGTGGAATGAATGCCTTTGTGTTCCACTCCACCCACGCCTTTGAAGTTCCGTGGTGTCACTGTGAAAAATTCACGGCTAATAATAACTTTAGTAGCTTTCAAAACAAAAATAACTTATGTTAAAATAAAATAAAAGTCAGACAATTGAGAGATTGTGAACAAAGCGTCAGATGGTTATGATGTTGTGTGCCAAGTGTCAGTTTCAGAGTTCTATTGAGAAGTTGAGACGTTTCCTGGATGTTTGAAATAGCTTTACAAAAAACCGGCCAAGTCCAAGTGAGGATCGCACATTGAGGGTTCCGTAGAAAGTTTTTATTTAAAAAAATAACTTCAAACTTCTCGGAGTTGAGTATATTAAACGGCGTACTTTTTTAAATAACTAATTAAGTTTATTTGTTCATATTCTTTGGGTCACTTATTTTACTGCGTGTAAAATATTCTATTGTTTAAAAACTAAATCTTTTAAAAAGTGTATTACTTTACAAAGTGACCGTACCAGCACAGGTTCTAAGCTATCTTACTTAGGAAATCTTAAATGCAATTCAAGACAATAATACCGAAATGTTTATTTTTGTACCGGTATTTACTGAATCTTGAAGCCGCTCGATTGTGGATCTTTGAATAGAACAAGCCAGTAGTAATATCATTATAACATCGCTAAGATGTCATAAATCCTATGTCTTATTATCTAGAGAGTAAGCCGATCGTACCTGCAGAGCCACTGCCTTACTCTCTAGTCATAGGATACGATATCTTATCGATGATAAGATGGTATCTCGTTTCATCTTATAATTTTGACATGACTTTTGGTGAAAAATTTGTGATAAAAAAAAATTGGTAACGCTGCTGTAAGTTTATAATCATCGTTCTTTATCATTCGTTCCTTGCTTACAAAATAGTAAAATGGAACGAAATATCGACACAACAACTAAGATGTCCCTATGGCTAGAATAATGGCTACAGTTTTAGGCGCTAAAACGTGATCGTATATATAAAGGTATGAATACCCGTAGGTGCATGTTTTAGCGCTCTATTCGCGTAACCATTTTTGCAGTCTCGATCATACTTTTTCACCAGCTCGCGTCGGTTTCACTCACAAACTCGAGAACGGTTTGTCTATACTCAAATGTCACTCCTTGGGTAAGCCCCCTATACGATATAATACACTAAGGAGACGAGTGACTACTTGTGCAGGGATGTACCTATACCTTAAGACAGATTGGTAGGGTCACGTCCAGTGGCGTAGCTAGGTAATCTAGGGCCCTGGGGCAAATAAAAAAATGGGGCCCACTGCTATCAAAACTGGTAAGGTTTTTTGAAGTAAAATCATTAAATATACATATAAATTTATCATCACCTCTTTTTCGTGCATAGGCAGGTAATAAAACTATTAAACACTAACAACATAAATTACAATTATTTTTATACTTGGTGTAGGTATTGGGCAATAAAACGAAATAAAAAGGTTCAAGGGTTTATTATATATTTATTTAATCATAGATACGTTGCACCAGTTTACTGTTATTTAACCTATCGCCATGCAAGCTATTTACAAAAATTATCAATAGAAATATTTGATCCAGAAGTATTGCAGAAGGCTGACTAAAAAACTTGTCAATTTTGGGCAATTTTTATTTACTTTCTCCTCTTTCTCTGCGTTGTTTGCGTTTAAATGCACCACCGGGTTTCTTTTTTTTTTGTCCATAATATTAGTTTTCTAATTTATTTATGCAATATTTATGTAAAATTGTACTCAAGTAGGTACTCACTGTTCACTGACAACGTTACAAGTAAAAGGAAAGCGAAACGTGAATGAATGAAAATGACACGATACAAGGCGTCGTTGGGGAATCCCCGGCAAACGCTTTATCGCCGTCAGTGTTACTACATTTGACGGTTTGACGGACTACAATCAAATAAAATTGAACTTTTGTATTGACCAGTACAAAAAACTCCTGATACAATAACTTTTTAACCATTCTCGAAAAAAAAATCTTGACTCGAAGTTCACAATCGCGAATCACAAAAACGCATATCGATAAATAATAATATGCAGATACTGATTTCCAACAAATTGATGAAAACATTAATAACACTGTCAACCCACACAAATAATTTACTCGATTATTCCCTTTTTACCCGACTGCGCGACGCAAAGGAGGGTACCTAATTATAACTTTGGAATTACTCACAACTGAGTTTCCATGATTAAACTCGAGTTGTCACCTGTCATTTTTATTTTGAGGATGGGAGAAATTTTCAAAAGATGAGTTCGATTGAGATTTTCTGGTAAAGATTCGAGGGCCCCCTGAGCTTGAGGGCCCTGGGGCACTGCCCCGCCTAGCCCCTTAGTAGCTACGCCACTGGTCACGTCCTCATAGCTTCGAACGATCTTTTCAGTTTTTAATATGGAATAGGCTCCGATATTTTTTTTACCTACGGAAAGTTATATCATATGCGAGTGAGATAGGATAACGGGGATAAAGTCGCGGGAAAACAGTTAGTTTTTAATACATATCAGAAAACAACAATTAAATACTTTAAAATTCGAAATTACGAATATTGTAGGTAATATTAGTTGAAATTTGTTCTTGGATTTAATGTTACAATAGCGTTAACGAACTGTTATCTTCCTACCTTTTTCGAAATGGCTACTTCCTTCAGGTTTAAATATTATCGTTTTATAGTTAGGTATTGTTGAAATAGTTACAAAACAAACCCCTTTTTAATTGATTACTTGACGTAAACTAGGTACTACTAACAACACAATCACGCCGGGATCATATTCAATCTCGAAATTCAGCTCTGAAATTCAGCGTACGGGAGATGGACGAGATTTTCCCGCCAGTTTCTCACGAGATACTGAATGCTGCGGGCGTCCGTGCCGCCATTACGCCTCTTGCATTCGATTTCGCGCCAACTTTGTATTTCAAAAGTTTATATTTTCGAAAATGGAACTGTTGTTTCTCTAAAATTAAGTATTAATCCTATGACGTAATTCGATTGTGAAGTTTCTGTCATCCTGAATAAATTTCAGTTTACATCAACGCAACACTTTTTTGTATTGTGATTGTAATCTGTGTTTTTTAGACAGATTCACTTGAAAAGAAGAATAAGCAGGTTAGTGCTTCCTTTGTAAGTTTCATTGTATTACAAAAAAAAGAAAAATATGCAGTTATAATTTTTTTTTTAAATATTTGGGTGCCAATTTTATTATAAGATGATATCTAACAATGTTCACTAGTTCTGATTTCCCAAAAGCTAACAACCAATTAAAATAAGTTTTCATTATTGTTATGCAATTCAGTAAGAATTTAATTGTAATTTAAAAACAAAACCGACTTCAAGAAGCTTAATTAAAGTGAAAAATAATTCAAGACATTGCTATTAAAATCGGGCGGTTAATATTATAAACTTTTAAAAGTCTTATTAGAGTTCTATTATCAAAGGTCATTTATTTGCGAGGTGTAAATAAAATTCCTTGCGTTATTTTTCTTGGTTATGCTTTAATAAGCACTATAGAGGTTCAATCAAATAAAACCTATTGCAAACGGTTATAAAAGTTTTATGTAATTGAACTTTAATGCTATTATAGCGCTGTGCACGTTGAAAAGCGTAGGAATAGCTATCAGTTCTTTGGTTTAAAAAAACAATTGTATTCCGAATTACCTAATATAAAACAGCTATCTAATTTGTACCCCTAATAATTATATAATGGAAACTTGTCATTGATAAAGCGCAATTTATTACTTCTATTATCCTGAGTGTGTAAATTTAGTCATGGTATATTTATTATTATAAAATAAAGGGATGAAGACTATTTTTTTGTTTCTCTGTCAGATGGATTGTTGAAAGATATTAAACGTTAATTTTTTGCGTAATCAATAAAATAATTATGGCATAACTTCACCATTGTACATTGTCTACATAGTTCCCTGTCTTTAACTTTGATGCCTATTATTTAAGCCATTTCTTACTAAATTGAAGCAAAGAAAAATTAAATATTTAATATTATGTGAACACGGAACCTGTAAAGGGTCCGAAACGAAACCGAAACCAAATACAAACGCGATGAAACCGTTTAAAAGTTATTTTAAACGGTTTCATCGATCTAAAGTGATTTTTTTTTTTTACTCGGGCGTCATTCCCTAAACAGATGAATCGCAATAGATTAAAAAAAGCATTTTTCTCAAGTAGTAGATGAGTAGGACAAATACAGTTCATTATGCAGTTAGTAAAGTAGTAAATATTCTTTGTTTTCCTTGAATTACTTTTACAACAAGTAAATGTGAATATGCAACCAGGGAAGGATGTACACCCGGAATAATTTTAGTCGGCCAACCTCATCTAGAAAAACTTTCCGTGCCTTCGTAACGGTTACATTCTCTTTTGTTTACCTATTTTCATTTAATTTATCGCATTCCACAATGTAGTAATAAGATTTTACAAAAATAAAAGTATCATTTTGGCCCCTTTGGGCGCAATAAATTACGAGAGGCGAGGACATTGTGCTTTAAAATGTAGGTAACAAGTATTTAATTTATTAAATAAACTAAGTAGTTTATGTTTTGAAAATTCATTTTTTGTAATAATTTATAAATACTATAAGATACAAACCTAGAATATTATATTTAAATTATAGTTAAAGTTTTTCACATACATATTCTTGTACGGTATAATAGAACTTTTAAAGATTGTAATTCTTTATCAGTTTTATGTAATGTTTTCCTTTAATAATTTTTTCATTGAATTTTACAAATGATTGTATTTTTTTATTGACATTGCTAGTGGACCAGAAGAGTGTAATTTTAAATGGGAGCTTGCTATGGCTAGTTTTTCCGTTTACGTAAATTATATCTAGATTTTCTTCACGTTTTTTTATAAAATTCTGAGTTTATAGTATTATTCAGTTAGGTAACAGTTTTACTTGCCACTGTACTTAATAATTAAGAAGGAGTAAAGAGAAAAAAAATACGTGAAGCACATGTAGTGTAGAATTGCCAGGGTCAAGTAGGTCACCCCTGTATTTTGCTACCCATAAGAAGGTAGTTCAAACGGAAAACTGCGTTTCTCCTAACTAGCTGGCTAGAAAACAGCGAGCTGGAAATTTAAGTAGGCAAGCAAGTAATATTCAGCTTTAATCTTATAAACTTAAAGTATCAAATTCTTTATAACAAGTAATTAAATATATTTGAATCTGGCTAATATCTGATGCTGTGGCTGAGTCAAGGAAAAGTTTGGGAAAGTTGTGTCAAAGCGCTTATAAGATTTTAACGTTGTTATGGGGTCGAAATAAGAAAATTTATTTTCAATGTGTACTAATTAAAAAAAAATCGAGAAGATGGCCAACCCAGTAGTAAGCACGTTCAGTGTACGATGCAGACGTTAAGCAACTTTCACAAAGGCTGTTCATGAGATGGGTGACCATAAAATATTATGACGAGCCATTTTTTGGAAAGCACGTGTAGCCGTTGGCCTCGGTGCTTCAGCTATACACACACTCATGGCTCATTCTCTCTATTTGATTCCAGGATTCCGTAATGATGAATTACAAACTACAGACTTTTCATCATCATCATCATCATTAGGCCTTTTACGTCCCCAATGCTCAACTTTTATTAGAAAAATATTTGATAAAAAAATTAAAACATCTATTTTAGTTGGAAATATAACAATCAGTTCGAATATAACATAGAAAATATTCATATGATTTTATGATTCATATTCAAATGGCATTTTTTTTTATACTTAAAGAATCATCGACGGACAAACGGCAAATAAGTTTATGTAAAACTAGATAATGGATATTTTTATTTGCAATAATAATTATTTTAAGTAGAAACAGTCATTGAGCTTTTTTACGATAGCTTAATAATTGAAATAGATTTTGTATTAATTTAGCTACCAGGTGTCTGTGATTGATGAACCGTTTACCCAGTGGCGTAACGTGCCTTGGCGGGGCCCCGTATATAAATTTGTTTGGGGGCCTTTATGGAGGGTACAGATTTCTTACAATCAGAAAATAAATGTTTGATTAAATGATTATTATTATAGATTGTGCGAATTTTAATCGTATGTACATAGATTATTGTGAGATTCTCCCGTTGAAGTAAATGACTTAAACGAAGAAAGAAAGCCCGGAGTCCACGAAAACCGTAAATGTATGGTGTTGCCAATTTTGAAACGCATGCTTTACTTGTTTTTTTTTTACTTTTGTCATTTCTGAAATAAAAAGAAATTTGGGAAGTTTTTATTAATTTTTGCTTACGCACGTTGGGGGCCTCCGTGCCCCGTGGGCCCCATATAATTGATACGGCAGATACGGCGGTAGCTACGTCCCTGTGTTTTCTTTGTGCAGTCCTATAATATGAAACAGCTGTTGATTTTTTTGTATTAATAGGCAATGAACCTACAGAAAAGTCTTTATTCAAATGTGGCCTACATTTGAATAAAGACTTGGACGTCCCGTCCATATAGGAAAACTAGGCAACTGCCTAGTGCTCTCGCATTTGGAGGGGCGGCATCGGCATTGTATACAGATTATGTTTACTCTAATTACTTGAACCTTGAACATGTAGTAACTCACTAAATTTACTTTTGTTCTTTGAATATTAGTCTGATATGGACTATAATGCAGTATTCAAAAGTACAAAATTTTCAGACCACTAGTATCTAAAGAGTTTCTTTTGTCATTGGCAAAATTATACTTTTTAATAGGTACACCTATGTACTTTTATCTTTTGTTTTGTTGTGATATTTATTGGCGTCGTTTCTTTGTTTTGCCTAGGGTGCTAAGTTCGATTGTGCGGGCGCTTTTTAAATGTAAAATACTCTAGGATAAAGAATATTTTGAAAAGGTTCCAGACCCGAGGCAGTATAGAAAATCCATTTTCTATAACGAACCGATCGCTAGTCGAACTTGGAAGAAGATTAACAACATGTCTCAGCACGAGTAGATGTCATGACTCAAAACCAACCTATCTCTATGTAAAAATAGGGATAGGTCCGTTTTGCCTGTGATAATGGTGATAGGCCGGTTGTGCATCTTAATTTATTAAGTTTTAAATAAATTGCAACAGATAAGTAAGAATATAAAATAAAGCTTTTGTCCGCGACTTTAAGTCAAGAAATGAGAAAATTCTTTAAAAACTTCCATGCACCAATTTACCCTTTTAGTGGACGAATTTCATAAAATTCCGTCTTATTGAGCACATATATTTTAAAAAGAATCCGCATGCAAAATTTGAAACTCCTAGCACTAGTCGTAACGAAGTTTCATACAAACTTTCATCCCCTAATTTACCCCCTTAGAGGTAGAATTTTTAAAAATTCTCTCTTAGTGCTCTTCTACACTCCCTAAGGAATCTGCATTCCAAATTTCAACTTTCTACGCTCAGTAGTTTCGGTTGTACGTTGTCTGTCAGTCAGTCAATCAGTAACTGCTTGCTAAAATTCTATATATATATAGATTGTTTTTGCACTGACGGCCTAAATGAACATATAGCGCAATCTCGGCCGATTTAAATTTTTTGATATTTAAGTAGAACAAATAAAGTCATGCCATAATACTTCAACTTATTTACATAAAATAATAATTATACACCAAAGGATTTCTAATGAATTATTCTATCTATGAGAGAAACCGCAGGTCAAACTCAAATTCAAAACCCGCAACTGAAAATAGTTTTAAAGTTTAAGTTTGATAAACGTGGCCAAAGGGTTATTCACATACCTACTATCACCTATCTACATTTATAGGATAGGGATTCTTTAATAGATTTAAAGATATTTTTATACAATATTATTCAATATATTTATAGTATTACAATTAAACAAATATTATAATTTTAAAGCTACAATACATATTGCGGAGGCGTTCAAAAAGAAAGATTATCTATCAGCAAGATAGGACAACGCTAATACGAACGAAGGAAAAGGTAATAATTCAAAATATTAGCGGCCATTATTGACCATAAATCGGCCGGAGAGTAAACCTACCTATAGTGATGTGCACTACCTACCTTTGCCCGCGTAAATCATAAATTGTGTTACCCCTGTATGATGTAGTTTTACGTAGGTGGATGAATTTTAAAAATCGTTTTATTAGTTTCAGAGCCTATTCGATGGAAACAAAATAACAAACAAATTTAGAAATCTTACCTCTTTATTATAATATTACTAGCTTTGCGCCAGCGGCTTCGTTCACGTGATCATAAATAATATTATACATATAAATTATCCTCTTGAATAATTATGTACATTTCAGGAAACCGCATTAAAATCCATTGTGTAGTTAGAACTTTTAGTTCTTACCATACAGACAGCGGTAAGCGACTATGTTTGACGGATTTCTCCATACAAATTCATGCAGAGCTATGAAAAATCTGTTGCGTACTTGCTTCTTATGGGATAAATTAAAAATGGAATACAATTTATTATTGTCTTATGCTATTTATATAGTATACGTATAAATTTTCTTACCTTATTTCTACTATTAATTAGATGAATAAGCGTAATTCAGTCCTAGATTAAGAAATTAAAACCTACAATTGTAGCTCACCGAGCGTCCATTTTGATGGATAGCCTATATGTTTTTTTTTTACAAAACGACAATAATAACTCTGTGATTGTTCGAAGAAGATTGATGGTGCGAAGAGAATGTATGCTCGCATATTATTGTGTTTCGGCTTCGATATTTTTGTCCGTTTTTAAGGGACTAATATTTATTTCTGTTGGGTTTTGGGTTTAAGTCTGTTGTAGTCTAATTATGGAAAGTCAATAGTGCTGTAACTACGACCCTTTATGACACAGTTCCTGTCACTAGATCACAAACAAATAAGTATATCTGTAAACGTTGATTTGCATAATTGCACTTTAACTAGATAGTACAATGGCAAATGCAAGTAGTATAACTCTATTAAGATTATTATGTAAAAAAAACGTTTTTACGCAGTCGGGTTTTTTGTTTCTCTTTAATTTTTTATTATTTTAAATTAATCATTATTTTATTTTATATTTTTTAGTTACGATTCGTTTTTTTTGTTTGTATATCGTTTATACTTCAAATAAAAATATAAATCAATAAGTACTTAAGAAAATTAGCGAGAATGATTGTTTTGTTAAGCAACTTTAAATCGTTATATATCCTAAACTATTATTTAAAATGAAAAATGATAAAAGGAACCTAAAGATGATTTTAAAATACCTATTCAACGACACCCGAATTGACTGACATAGGTCATCTTTTTTTTTTCATTTTGACAATATGGCGTCTGGTTGTCGCTGTGCTGAATTTTGATTACTGTCATGTATTTAGTAACACCTCGCAAGGTTAAGACGAATCGATTGACGTAAGAATCGTCAAAATCGGTCTATGCATTTGGTCTCTAGAGCGCCACATAGAAACAAACATACATTCATAGACTGATAAACACATTACCCTCCTTTGTGTTGCGCAGTCGGGTAATAAGTACGTGCCGTAATCGAGGCCCTTTCTTTGTTCATTTGTATGGACGGCGAATGACAGAACACCGTCGAAAACACGACAAGCCAGACCATAATATTTACAGCAGGGGAAGTTAAGCTCATAAAATAAAATCGAACTAAAAATAAAAGAAACAAGTACTCCGGAACATTAGTAATCTAAGTGGCCCCAAATGGAATGAGACTTTTGTCTAGTAAAGTCATAATACAACTTCTTTCTTTTATTTTTAGTTAGATTTTTAAATATACGATTATAAGAGAAAACCAGCCAAGTGCTAGTCGGACTCCTGCACCGAGGATTCCATACAAACGTCTAGGGATTTATTAAAATATTTTTATTATATGAGGTAATTAAAAATATACAGTCTTCGTAATTTTTCCTTTATCTGTGCTATAAGACGTTGCTTCGTACTGAATTTCAAGATTCCGAGTTCACGGGAAGTAAACTTGTAGGTTTTGATTTCCTTGCGAGATTCAAAAATTTGCAGCATAAACGGCTGTATCTTTTGATTGCGTTGGCTTAGAAGTTTGATTTTTTCACAGCTCCAAGGGGCAGTAGACCCTCAGGTCTATCAAGGTGAAATTTATATCAAATATGAGTATTATACGACCATGCGTTTCTGAGAAAAAGGGTCTTAACAGTCGGACAGAGGGTTGGAAAATAAAGTGATCATATTACATTCGCCATTTTAAATATTATAAAAATATACAGCCATTGTTACTCGGGTCAAAGTAAGGTTTCTTATGATACCCTTTACATATATATCTATTAAGTCTTTCAAAAGTTATGGTGGACTAACCGAACTCACACACATACATTAAGTCTAAACACAATACACTCTTTTTTGGGCAGTCGCGTAGTAATCTATGCTCTAATCCTGTATTAATATCTATTTCTTTTGGTGTTTATTTACTTCATTATATTATGTAATAAGATCATCCACGTTTTAAATAAACCTTCTAAACCTGATCCAACGTAACCTTTATCCCTTTGAATAATTTACCCAACAAATAAAGTTCCACAGACTGACAGCTAGTTGCACAAACGTCTATTAATATTTTCATTAGTTTAAAGCAACATTACCCATACAAATTTGACGTTCATTAGAGCTTAAAGGAGTCATTAAACCTAAATGGACGTTTGTGTAACTGACCGTGAAACAACATGTTTATTTAAAAGTGATTCTGGACGGTCAACCGATTCATCCCTGATCTCCCATATTCATGGAGTCAACGATAATATCTTGACGTACTGGCGGCACTTTTTATATATGCCACCTATCCATTATAGCTACGATATCGTACGTAACGTATATCATGAATAGAATTCAGGTCAGCTTCGTAGATTGTGATTTGTGGACGCATCCCAGTAGCTGCGTCAGCACTTACACGGACCGCGTGGACATTTTTGCATCGGAAATCGGAACGCGCTTCAATTCACTTATTTTAATACGAATATCTGCCTCATGAGATGGTAATAA
Source organism: Diatraea saccharalis (assembly GCA_918026875.4). Classification (NCBI taxonomy): domain Eukaryota; kingdom Metazoa; phylum Arthropoda; class Insecta; order Lepidoptera; family Crambidae; genus Diatraea; species Diatraea saccharalis. The sequence goes on along the minus strand of OU893341.1, from coordinate 5,235,887 downwards.
AGTGTTATGGCGTGAAAAACAAAGGGTAAAACGGGAAGTCTATTTACTCAGACTTCTCTATCTACCACTAGGCTGTATGTCATGAATCGTGAAAGTTAGACAGTTGAAATTTTGACAGATGATGTATTTCTGTTGCCGATTCAATAACAAAAACTAATAATAAAAAGTGGAGTAAAAATAAATATTCAATGGCATGGCGTTTCCGGCACGGAATCCTAAGTGCACGAATCCGACTCACAATTGGCCGGTTTTTTTATGTGCTTAGTCTGAAGGCTGAGCGTAATGAAACTGAACAGTTTCTATTACTAACGGTTTTATAGAAGATATCATATTGTGTGAATGGGTCGAAATTCTATTTAAATATTGGGAACTATTGCAATTATTGAAAACTCCTCAACTTTCAGCACTAGTGACTCATATATTATTTAATTTGCAGTATATTTAATGGAAGATTGTAAATACGAGAGGAAATTGACATCTCTTTAGGTTCGAGATAATGTTTAATAATTCCAAAAAAATATTATCCCGAGCTACTCCTTGCTTCAGAAGGCACGTTAAACCGTCGGTCCTGGTTGCTTTTGCAGTCGTTAATACCCTCCAATGTGAATTTGACCAGCATGTCCCTCACATAGCCCATCTTTCTTAACCATCCATAAGAAGGTCTGAGCCCCTGGAGACGTAAAAGGACTGGTGATGATGATTGAATTATAGCTCGTTTGATTTTTTTTGTTGAATACCAATAAAATTTAGCGATTTTTGTAGTGCTATAAGTACTCATAACAACCGGAGGACTATATGTTTTTTTTTGTAATACTATAACCTACCAATAAATTCAAGAAAATTTATTTGAATTCGGAGGAGAATTTGATGGTCTTATTAAATTCGTTTATTCCCTTTGTTTGTTTTTAAGAATTTTGAATTTTGATATAAAGAGGAAAGATTTGATTCTTTTTTCGCAACTATTACTAGGTTCCGAAACTATTACTCTAAATTCACCTTCGGGAAGCTACTATTTTTTTATACATTTTTCTATACCTTTCAAAGTCACCTAATAAATATGAGATTCCATTCTTTGAGTAAGTCTGAGTATTTATTATGTATCAAAACTTTTTAAGCACTAACTGTGTTTTAATATAGTTGTTTTATGATTCTTCCTAGGTCAAGATAATAAAGTAATCAAATAAGATATGTGCGGTGCTAATTCTCTTTTATAAATAATAATAAATAAATAAAATAATAGGACCGTGAATATTAATTGTTATCTTTCATTTATTATTTAGCTAAATACAACTTCAATAATAAGTCAGTAAGGAATACTTGCTTAAACAAATTGTGTGACCATATCAGTAAATAACCCTGTCACATCTATGCTTACGGTGGCATTTAAACTTATTGTTTTTTATTTCTAAATTACAAAAATAAAATATGTAGACCTAAGACCTAAACCATCATCATATGAAAAACAATCAGACAAAGTTTAATTCAAATATAAGTTACGCGACCGCAGAAATCTTTAGCCAGTCATCACATCAGCCACAGATACGAGAGTAATATGCTCGGACTTAATTGTTAATCCAGCTGATCGAAAATTAATTTTCAGCTTTTCAAATTATGAAATAATGTTCAAAAAAGTATTGTAATAATCATTTAAATGTCACGAGGCGTCTGACCTGCCCTGCGATTCTGTAAAAATCCGAACCCGAATTCGAATTCACTCAGGTGTCCAAATTCACGTTATTTAGTGAAGAAATTCTGTTGATTCCATTTATGTATACAAAACGAAATCGATTGAATACACACAGTGGCGGACTAACCCTGTCGGGGGCCCGGGGCGGCATTAGGTCCGTACCTACAACTTTTTACAACTGGTGCAGAAACTTGATTTTGTGTTTACACCGCCTCCCCTGCTAAGACGCCTGCTTAAACTACGAAACTAAGAAAGATAAGGCAGTACAACCCCAATTTATGATTTGATCAAGGGAACTTTTAGCCATTTGGAAGCCCCCCAGGATAAGAGGCCCGGGGCGGACCGCCCCCTCCGTCCCCCCCTTAGTCCGTCACTGAATACACATGTCTCAGTTATTCTATTTCTATGTCATTTTGAAACTGACTTCACTTATGGCACGAAACGTTATTTAGGTTGAGAGGATGCTTTGTGAAGTGAATTTTGAGAACTAAATGAATTCGAATTCGGGTTTGGATTTTTACAGAATCGAAGGGCTGCCCTGCGATTTTGTTAAAATCCAGACCCGATTTCGAATTCACACATATGTCTGAATTTACTTTAAAAAGCGGCATCCGATCAACCTTGAATTGATTCGTGGCATAAGTAAAGCGAGTTTAGAAAAGGCATAGGAATTGAATATCTGAGACACGTGTATCCAATTATTGTTTTCTTGTATTATTTTACAAAAAAATGGAATCAATGAAATTTCTACCCTCAATGACTCGAATTCCGACACATGAGTGAATTCGAAGTCGGGTCTGGATTTTTACAAAATCGCAGAGCAGATGAAAGATGTTACATCCCTATCTGATTTCTACTAGGTTATGAGGGCTTTTGCTTACCAGAATCAATGGCGACAGACTGTTCGTTTTATAATTTCCAGTGACCACGATCCTGTAATGACTGACTAGAGAGAGATAATTTACAAGGTTTTTCACAACAAAATCATTCTATTTGTTTCAGTCATTCCTAATGCACTAAAATCATTATGTTACCGTGAAACACAGCAGGATTTGCAAGTGATCCGCTTGATCGATTGTGTAATAACGGAACACCATTACAGATACATCTCCGCGAATATTGATTGTATGTACGTTACACGGCTTTAGGTGGCTTAAATAGAAATTGAGTTTATTTGAATTACTGTCTGGTTTGATCTCGTTGAGCGTATGTGAGATGTAATCATCGGACTGAATTGCCTGCATTTAGGTTACATATTACGTAAAGTGGTCTCCGGAATTTCCATTTTCATTCTTGCACTGGAGTAGTCTTGAAAAGGTAAGGTAACTACAACAAAAAGGTTCTATTTCAAATGAATCTCTGAAATTGTTTGTTGTACATGATTAATGTTATTTTTGTATTTGTATTAAAAATATCCATTAAGAGTAAAATAAATGTTGGTGGATTTTTCTGTCGTGTTTGGACGTGTCCTTATCATAATTTCTCACCAATGAAATCACTTGAGTGTGAAAAGATATTGCTATTTTATATAGAATAGAAACAAGATGGCGTTTTGCCAAGATTAAAGTGTTTATTATTTCACAATAGTTATTAGGAAACAATGTTTATTGTAAAATAGTTTAATTATGGGCATTTCAGGGCCGGTCCGTCCGTGTTGTCCTTTTCGCTGTTAGGACATGAATCTATCAATGTCCGTAGAGTTAAAAAAATAACTTTCAGACTAACAGAAACCTAAGGAGTTTCTTTTGTCATTGGCAAAACTGCGCTGTTTAATCAGTAAATATATCTACATTAGTCTTTTATTTTGTTGTGATTTTTTGTGGTAGTCTAGTGTTTTGCCTAAGGCGCCAAGCTTAATTGAGAAGGCGCTGGGGGTTCGAACTATGTGTGAAATATGATATGATTTTCTTTATGTATGTCTACGTATAGTTAATCTTTGATTTATGCCGCCATCGCGTTTATCGTTTTTCCTAAAGATTGACTGGAAGAGAATGCCATTAGCATTAAGTCCGCCTTTGTACCATTTCTTTCATGGTCTATAAAGTTAAATAAAAAAATTGAATGATTACAGAATATTTGTTTATTATTGACTTCTGGTTTCAAGGTTTTATCATCTTCGAGGTCGATTCGATTCCCGATCGGGTCAATGTAGAAAAAGGACTTTTCTACATTGTCTCGGAGCTGGATGGTTTGGTAACTTCGTTGCCTCAGATACTCCATCTAAGAAATGTATGTGATATTGTTTAAAAATATTATAAACCAGCGATCTGGTGCGGTCTAGAAAGTTTTCTAGTGTCAAAAAATTTCCTATTTATCAATGGTAACCATATTCGAATCGTTTGTCTGTTCAGGAGTTTAAAAAAAGCCTGGGTTATCAAATCAAATCATTTATTGGCCATATAACTCAGAAAGTTACTCTCGGCAAGAATTTTACAATAAGCATTTCAAATTAAATACAAAGGTCTATATAATGCAGATCAAATCATTATAGAAATGTCAAAGAAATCAACTATTTTATCAATGTCAAGTTTCTTAATAATTAATTATATCACAGTTAATTAAATTGCAACATTACAAATTAACTTATAATATATAAATACCTATTATTACAAATTAGATTATGTAAACATATAGGTAATATATAATGATATGTCATAAAAAATTTTGATGATTCTTATATCTTGTCATCTACCACAGAGATCTAGTCAATTTCCTATCTTACCCATCTTTATGTAGGAATGAATATTCATTCAAACGCATAGACATAAATTCATTTAATGAGTATAAGGGATGCTGAATGTTTTTTTTTTATCGTTCTTTTGAATTCGTCATCATTCATGTTTGTTATACTAAAGGGGAGTTTATTATACATTATAATTTTATTATACATGCCTTGTTTTTGTACCTTTACCAAACTTTTTTTCTAGGCATATACACTCGTTCCCTAGTACGTAAATTATAGCTATGGATGTCCATCTTTCTCAAATGTGCTTTAGTAATTAATAGTTTACCGACTAAAAAGTAGGGTTATGTTTTTAACTATACTGTTAATACGTTTAAACGTCGTATAATAGGATATATAGTTTTTGTATCATTTTTTGTGCAACTACTTCAGAAGCAACGCGTAATTGCCCTACATAATTTTGAATATCACTACAAAACTGCTGTGTCAGCAGTCGTGTTAGTTTGATACAATCAGCAAAAGAAGTTGCTAATTTTGTTTCAGTAATATTTTTAATTAGTTATATAGTAAGTCATATATTTGTTTATCTACACTCAAATCGAAAGTTCGAATCACGAATTTAAAGACGATTCTATACATACGCACTTTATAAACGCAAATACATAAAAATAAAAATAAAACTCATTATAGTACCGCCAACTGCATCATAAAACTCATAACAGTACCGCTATCTTTTTTTATTCAGTAAACTAGTCTATCGTTATAGGCTGAATATGAAAAAAAGGCGCATGCATAAATTACTTCCTTGTAACCTACCTACTTTGTTTAATATCATTTTTCCTATGAGTGAAGATAAAGTAGTGTACGAAACTGCATATAACATAGTATTAAAACACTCGAGTCAACCTATTATCGTGATAACAGACTCTCGAGTTTTAAAACCCCTTCTTAGACAGTTGCAAAAACTACTATTAGCGATGATTCGTTACAATTTCAGCTTAGTGTGTTGGAGAAACTGTAACTTACAAAAATATTACTATTTAGTATTCTCTATGTCAAAAGGTCAAAAAACCTTTTACTGATCTGTCATGTTCTCTATTCTATAGACTGTTTGGTATATCATAGTTTGTTTGCTCCAAAACTTCGGTAGTGTTGTTCTGATATAACTAAAACACAACCTACTGCAAAAGATAATAACGGTTTTATTTCACTACACTATTTATACTAATATTGTAAATGTGGAAGCATGTTTGTTTTCCCGTATTTCATATCAAAACGGAGCAATTAGTGTGTTTTTTATGTCGAGATAGTTGAAGGGGTTTAAGGGCTATTTTTATCTTACTATTCCCCCACCCCTCCTAAGATAGGGGGATTTAATGTTATCAGATTTGAGAAAAAAATCAACATCAAAAGATAAGAGAGTAACAATCCGCGGCCCACCATAGATGGCGCTACTAAGTTTTTGAAAATATTTGTTTTAGCGTTTTAAGAAATGCTGCTAAAAGTAACTTTACCACGCGGACGAAGTCGCAGGCAAAAGCTAGATAATATATAAATTAATAAGTCTATAGTTTTAAAATATCATATTGCTACGGAATAGGTATGATGCCTCAGTAAACAAAAATAATATTTAGTCCATTAGTTAGATAAGAGAAAAATATTAAATACGTATTTTTTGTTGCTTCGATATAATAAGAAATTGCTTAGATAACGGGCATTTAAGTTGAGGAGTGGGGGCTATCTACGTCACAGTTTTGTAGAAAATGTACAAAAGTGTGACGTCATGTGACATTTCAACTCAATGTATCGCCGTAATTTATTGATTACCTATGTCAAAATAATAAATACATATTTAATATTATTGATTAATCTACCCAATGGACGGGAAAACAAAATTTTGCCATAATGCCTACTCCCGGTGCGTGTATCCAACTAGTGTTTGGCCTTATCTCGCGGAAGTTAGTTACAGCAACTTTTGAATATAGTTTTACAGTTACCAGAAAATATTTTATGTGAAGACTACTGTTCATCATCATCATCATCATCATCACCATCAGTTACCAGAAAATATTTTATGCGAAGACTACTGTTCATCATCATCATCATCATCATCATCATCATCATCATCATCATCATCATCATCATCATCATCATCATCATCATCATCATCATCATCATCATCATCATCATCATCATCATCATCATCATCACTATCATCATCATCATGATGATGGCTTTCTTATGGATGGGCCTGGGCCATTACCCTCCACGCTGGCCCAATGATGATTATAGGGTATTAACGACTGCAATTCCAGCCGGAACCAACGACTTAACGTGCATTCCGAAGCACGGAGTAGATTGAATAATAATTTTTTTTTAGGTCACTCATCCCGTGACTGACCCTTGCGAAAGTTGCTTAACCGCCACTGAGTTACTGTTGTTGTTGTGACTGTAATCTTCTTATACAACTTACATTTGATTTAGTACCTTAATCCTTACAAATTCTGTTCCATTTAAGTAAATAAGTGTTGACTTTTAGATAGCTCCGTAGTAAAATAGGGACCTAGGAATACAATATTTGCGTAAGTCGGGATTAGGTGCAGACACTTGCTAAGTGAAAGAGTATTAGTAGCGCTCCTTATTTCACAAAGAATGTATAATTGAGTAATACTTAGGCAAAAGTTTTACAATTTTTTTTTTAATTATATGTACTTATTCAAAATCTTGGAATTGATTCTTATAGCGACTATCGTCAACCGAACCGGATGAAATTTTGCATATACCTAGATTTAGTTTACATGATAATGGATGGTTGGCTAAGTTATATAATCATCGGCTTTTCTACGCAGTAGCGACACTGCAGTCAGGCCTTCCTCATGGATGGTTAAGGTAGATGGGCCATGAACCTCCACGCTGGCTCAATGCGGATTGGAAGGTATTAACGACTGCATACGCAGCCGAGACCAATGGCTTAACGTGCCTTCTGAAGCACGGAATACTTCGAGATAATATTTTTTTACCCAATACTCAACCGAGCTACTAAGTTACATATAAATTAATTTAAATGTAAAATGGCGGACGATACAAGATTTTTTGTTCACTTTATAATTGTTTTCAGTTAATAATACTTTTATATTTTGTTCAAAATTATTCTAGAATAAATAATAACCTCTAAAGTTATTAAGTTGAGTTTTTACGGTAATTTTGAGTCTTTTTATCGAAATAAGAGTCGTAACACCAGCATAAATGCTAATTCTGAATTAAGTTTGACTCTAAACAAGAAAAAACAAATTCATTGGTAAAAGTGATCAGTGGTACGAAAATGTTGACTAACCCTCGGGACATTACGAAATCATAATCTTATAATAACAATTCAAAGTTTATTTCTGACATTAGAAATGACAGGAGCGAGAGTTCTGGTTAAAAAATATTCGATAAGATGTCATCAACAAAGAGAAATTTTAGCTAGATTAATTTTAAAGGGCAAGATGTTTTAACTCCGAAATGTCGTCTTTGCAATGGTAGAAAACTTATTATACTCTGATATCAAAAGGAGAAGTTATTACAAATGGAATTCTCCAATTTCCTTTAACCTTTAACCAGGCTCTTTGTATGTCAGGCATTTCTATTTATAAACTTAAAAAGAAAATAACTCGCAAAAAGTATCTATTTTAGTGACTGAATAACCGCCTTCCATTCATACCGCCCGGCGCTCGTGAATGTGTGATACCAGTACTAATAGGTACTGACTTCGACAGATGTATAGAAAGAAAATTGTTTATGGTTTTTGTAAAAAATGAAATGTCACACAGTAGTTGGACCTAAATGTTGGACGATTCAAAAGTACTTCTATGAAGTCTCTTTGAATAGTAATCATAAGTAAATAATAGTTTAAAAATTAATCCTTGAGTCGCGCTATAGCAACTGAGATGCTTTGTTGGTAAGGTTTTACGGTAAGGTAGGGTAGAAGACCCAGTTTCGGCCAGTATACCCTTTTCGGCCGTTTAAATAAATAAAATAAAATCCATTTATTTGGGATAAAAATAAAACACATACTCGTAGGCAACTAAATCTCTGTCCCAAAACGGTTCCAGCTCAGCATATGCAGCGCTGATCTTTCGCTTAACATTTCAATGTGATACTTAACTATGATCGGTTTTTAAAATGTTGCATTATGGCAAAACTACTAAGGTAATACTAACTGTGATGTGTCCATAGTTCACTTCTTCATTACTCTTATAATGATTAAAAGCTGCGGGCTAATCTTCTTATTTTAAAATTGATCACAATTTCTTTCAAATAGTGATAGAAATTAACGAAATAATATAACTCTTAAAGTAGCAATCGCTTTTTGAACGAATAATGACTTGAATGATTAAGATACTCAATAAGAACCCGTCGAAAATTGGCAGATTGAATTTTTTTTGGAATTTCTCCATAGTTTTTGAAGATAGTTAGATTTGCTTCCAACGCTTACTGTTAACGATAGCTCTAGATAAAGGATTTATGATGAAAAACTGGGATTTAGGGAACCAAAATAAGAAGACCAGGATAGGGCTGAGTGACAACTATATATTTTGACATGGAAAACAAAAATACGTACAAAATCAATAAAAAAGTAAAAAAGGCTTCAAAAAGGATGGTTGGTTGGTTCAAGGTTGGTAACACTTACCTTAGACAATTCCAATTAACGTTATGTTAACGATATCGTGCATTTATACCTTTCGTAAGAGAATCACGATCGCACTATTACAAATAAAATAGTTGTACTGTCAAGTTCGTGAGTATCTTCCAAATGTCAAATTGTGAAGGATAGTGATAAATTTAAAAATTATAAAATTAAAGGGTGGGTCTACTGCCCTTAATGTTACTACGAATATGTAATATTAAAATGAATAGAAATTTAAAAAAAAAATTAAACTGTTCCAAATTGTTAATCAGTTCTAGTAAAAATAATAACCTCTATATTCAACGTTATATAGAAATATATTTCTATTATTCATTATTTCAAAGCTCGCGAGAAAAATTACATTCCACTGTATAAATTGTTTTATTAAAAAATAAACATATACAACTACTTTATTTATATTACGGATGTATTAAGAAAAATGCCTTAAATATATCTCTTACGATATTCATTTCTATTCAAGCAGTTAAATTGATTTTAAAACTCCGGTATGCTTTTTATTTTGATCATGAAAGGTTTATGAGCTGTAAAGTTACTTCGAGTTTACTTGATGCTGCGCTCATACAGTAATCGATGACATCTGGTTAACATCATGGCGTAATGGTATAATAAGTAAACACTGAGCGAGAATTCACGGTGTACGTTTTTATAGTTCAGTTTTGAAATGTAACTTTTTGTAGTTCTATTTAAAAAAATAATAAGTGGTTTCATACGAAACTAGCTCTCAGCCAGCGGCTTCGTCCGGTGATCTAGTTTTTTATGTTTCTAAGTCCAGGAATGAGAAAATTCAATATAAAGTTCACCACCTTATTTCACCCCCTTAGAGGTTGAATTTCTAAACATCTTTTTTAGTGACAGCGGAGCCTTAGTAATAGGGTTCTGTTTTTATATGTTTACCAAATAAAAGATATATATATATATTATATACCAAAAAAATCAATAAAAATTATTTAATGGTAAACTTGCAGTTTGTAATTAATATTCTAACACTTTTATTGCTAACTGTACTAGTGATGGTGTCACTTTTCAGGCTCCATTCAGCTCATGTGAAGGAGGTCACGGTGCGAATGCCACACTATTGTAACTTTTGATTCATTTAATGAATGTGTCCTGATGTAAGCTTAATAAGCTTTTTCTTGCAATTTAAGTATTATAAAAATATAATATTAGTTTATATTTATTCTTTTATATTATTATTTATATTATTAGTTTATATTATATTTATTAGTTCGTAGTTTTTGTTAAGTCCTGCAGTGCATAATTTTTTTTATCTTATTGATTAGTAAGTGTTGTAGGTAAGGTAACTTTAAACCGAATTCATTGGTATTTAGACTCGGATCGGTTTTCACTATCTACTTCAGTTCAGCGACATTCACCTGAGTGGGTGGTTTTCCACGAGGTTCGTTCTTCAGGTCGATGTTTATAGCAAAAACGCATATTACGTTCATTAGCAGTCTCCTGTTCAGATGCATTATTGATATATCGAGCTTTTTTTACCGCGTTTGTTCCACTTTGGACCGCGTATTCAAAGATTATTCGCGAAATTCGTATTCGTGCCTTTAAAAATAATTTAATTTAATAAATGTAAACGGTTCCATATTTATTTTGTATTGCAAATGTGTCCATAAGTATTATTTTGAAGTCGCATATTCAAGATGTCGTGGATGGATTGATAAACCAGCTCCAAGAAGTCATAAGGGCCAGGGGTGGCTACACCCACAATTAATTTTTAATTTTATTTAATTGCCCCATTATATACAAAAGTAAAATTTTAAAATTTTCATTTAAAAATCGATTTTTGGTAAGCATCTTTTAATAAAAGAGTTTTGGTCAAATATTTTTGTTGTTTTTTTTTCTTTAAGTATAGTTTTTAACATTCCTTTCATAAATATTGTCTAAGTTTGGCGATTTCCGTGAATTGAAAGAAGTAGAAGATAGGAGGTTAATTGTGCGTGTGAGTGTATAACAAAAACTTGTATTTTCACTTGTAGACTAAAAGCCTATAGAATTTTTTTTTTATGTTTCATTCATACATAATAGATGTTAATAAATCAAATCAAAATTATTTATTCAGCCTAGGCTGTTACAAGCACTTGTGAAAGTCGAGAGCTACGCCATCGGTTCGTAAATCTACGGCGGGAGAGCTTGTACCGAGAAGAACCGGCAAGAAACTCGGCAAGAGCTGCTTTTTTCTCCCTGTTTCGCCGAGTGGTTCGCACGCCGGTTTCAAGGTGTCGCCATCTCTGAGGTCCCGGGTTCGATTCCCGGTCGGGTCAATGTAGAAAATGAACTTATCTATATTGACTCGGGTCTGGGTGTTGTGGTACCTTCGTTGTCTCATATCTCCATAATACGGGGGCTTTAGCTACTCATCTTGGAATCTGAGCAATGTATGTGATGTTGTTAAATATTTATTTATTTATTAAAATATAAATAATAGAAATTCTCTTATCCTTTTAATCCTTTTAATGTGTATCTACCTATATATTTTGTATGCCAATTTAACAACAGTGAGGCTTTAATTGGTATTCGAAATAAGTTTCTCACAATTTGCATTATTAAAAGCTGCCATGTAAAAGTTTATTTTATTTTCAATGAAGTTAAGTCCTTTTACTTAAATGTCTACGAACATTCTAATGTAGTGTAGCTGAGTTTCGGCCGTTAATGTCGTGCCTTTTGTCCTAAAGCCTAATGAAAGCTTTTAAAAAGCTACCTTTTTACACAGTTCTTATTAGCAATGTTGAGTTTACAGTTTAATATTTAAATTAAAAAGTCAAAAGGATGAGTTTGGGACTTAATGAAGGTTATAACCCATTGTTTCGTAGGGTGATGCTACTGTAAGTTATATAGTTTTAAAATAATTACTATTAATGTTAATTTATTCAAAATATTTCTTGAATTTAAGTTTTAAACAATAAATTCTGTGCGTTTTCAATTCACAAAGTTTTCGAATATGTTGTCACTCATTTGATAAATATTGTAGAAACTTTTAACACACTTGAGAGACATGTAAACTTTTTCTACAATGTAAACGTTTATTTAGAAACAGTTGGTTAGAGCGTCTACACGGATCGCTTAGGTCGTGGATTCAAACCCCACCTCACCTCAATTTCTCATTAAATGTTCAGACATTTATTAATTTCGCTGGTTTTTACTATGGCTATGTTAATTCAAGCTAAAAGAGTACCTAGTCTAGTCTATGAACTAAAGTAACGTTTTATATATAATAATAGGCTAATAGGTAATTGCGTAAAACCAAGATCAAGTCTTGGAGTAATATACCAAGACCAAGATTAAGACCAATAACTAAGAACGATATATTGTCATAACTTCGCTAAGATTCCGAATCCTATGGCTATCATGGCTAGAGAGTTAGGCGGCCGTACCCTAGGTGTATTGGTGCACGACCAAGACCAAGACTGGCTAAGTCTCGTCTTGTTATTGCATTTGGCCAACGCTAACTCTAATGACACCTTCAAATAGTACAGTCGTCGTTGAATTCTTCAATCACGCAATCATTGTCAATCGAAATCGATTATTTTGCGGACGCTTTAATGATGCCCTCAGTATTGGTCAAAAGCGCATTAAGCTGGCCGGTTTATTTATATTGTTTCAAACTCGTTTACGGAATCTTAAAAGTTTTTGTGAGTGAAGATTGTGTAATACGAGTTAAATTGAGAATTCCGTAACAGTTTACGAACAAATATAAATAGCCGAGGGACTTTTAAAGTGACTCGAATTTAAATGTTGTTTCAGGAACTTCTCTTTTAATTTGGATCGTTTATACCTTTATTATGAGACAAGCGATCCGCTATGTTTCGTAAAGATGCAATTATAATACGAAGTAAATTCCTGGCCGCCACGAATTTTTGTAATGCTTTAGAGAAATTACTTTTTTTCTGACCAATCCAGTTACTTTATTTGTCTTCTACATTGCAAAGTGGAGAAGCTGATACAATCAAATAAAAACTGTTTCGGCATATTGGATTGACGTAGCCAATAAAATTAACATATTTAATTACTATTTTACTGCTTCAGACGTAACGCATCACATCAACTGCAAAGATCGTAGATAATGTAATTATCAGTCGAATAAATCAGAAGGAATAGTAGTTCTACATGAAAAAGAAATAGTCAAGACAAAGACTTGTTCGCTTACTATATACTTCTGATAAGATTTCCTGTTTTGCCTACAAATTGCCAATATTCTGTATATTACTAGTATTTTTTTTCAATATTTTTATAGTTCAATTTCGGTGATATGAGGTGTATTCTTCAAGAGTTTCAAATTATTGAAATTATCAATTATCTTGCAATTAATCAAATGTCACACGATATATTATGCGAAAATGTTCTTCATTTTCAATTGGTCGTTTTGTTTCACATTATTCTACGCGTTTCGTAGCCAATTTGTTGTGTAAGTTTGTTTTCCTCACGCGGCCATGTTGTTTGCTGTAGTAAACATTAAACGTTTACTGAAACTATTTACAAATGCTAATAGAGGTTATATATAACTCTTATGAAGCTATGCCAAGTTATATATTCTATTCGAAACTTTGTCAACTAAAAACATATATAAGTAATATATTAACTTTTAAACTTTCGCGTTGCCTTATATTAGTTTGTATAAGACGGGAAGGTGAAACACCTAACTATCGGAAATTTGATCGCGTTAATACCCGTCTTATACAATCTAATATATTAGTAATATCCGCTGACATTGTTAATGGAAGTGAACAGAGAAAATTAGAAGAAGAGAAATGGGATATAAATTTTAGGAAGTGTAGAAAGTTGATGAGGATGATTGTAAACGACTGAATACATATTATGTATTCAGAAGTAATATGTAATGCACAGTGTGAAAATAACACAATCTTATAGACGGTTGTAAAGATACTCGATCCATTACCATTTTAACCAACGATATGAAATAAGGATTAGGTTATTCGAGTTACACAATTAATATTTCAAGTATATAAAAAAAGGACAGTTAGTAATTAATTTATAGCGTCAGATATCCGCAATTTAAATAGTGCCATATATATAAAAAAATTTTGTGTCACGATGTATGTTGCCAATAAACTCCAAAACTACTGAACCGATTTCTATCAAATTTCACATGTAGCCCTATTTTGGTCTAACTTACTGGATAGTATATTTATCATCTCAATTATTCGCTTAGGTATGTCGTGAATTTAAACAAATAAAATGTTCTTATTAATTGTTTCTTAAGCAAGTGTTTATTTACTGTTTAGTTTTATAAAGTTTTCATAGATGGCGGTGTACGTTGATTCATAGATAAAATTCTTCAATATCGTTTGACATCTAGGTTGCAAATACATCCAATAGATGGCGTTGTGTTCTAGATGGCGTTTATTCTAAAGAAATCTGCGGTAACGTTTCTTTCAAAGAATTTTGCGTAGATAACGTTTTCGATTAAGTTTTGTGTAAACTTTAGAACTGTTTTTTTTCATCTTTATTACAAATTGCATTGAATTGGATTAATATCTCTAAAGTTTCAAAGATAAAGCGCTGAAATATATTGGACATTTGTTGGTATTTTGTTGTAATATCTCTCGAACTTAAACATCAAGGTAATTTCATCATCATCTCAAAAAACAACAGCGTTTTGGAAAATATATGATGCCCAAAGTAACTATGTCACGCGGACGCAGTCGCGGGCAAAAGCTAGTAGTGCCATATTTATCAAATAGTAAGACGTTATTGCTATAGCCATATTCACAATGTAACCATATAGTTTTTTTGTTGAACGTTGTGAAGTTTGTGCCCAATCTACTTCATGTTTAAAAGAAATTCGGGTATGCAAAAGGTTAAGATAGCGGTAAAAATGTTGAACTGTGAGTAGCTTTGTCACGGGATGGGTGACCAAAAAATTATTAACTTGAGCTACTCTGTGTTACGGAGTCATTGGTCTCGGCTGCATTTGCAGTTGTTACTACCCTCCAACTCGCATTGGAGCACCGTGGAGGGTCAAAGCCCATCCGTCTTAACCATCCATAAGGAAGGCTTGATCCCTTGCAATCTGGACGTAACAAGGCTGATGATGATTGATGGAATGATGTGTGCGATCTAAAGATATTTTTGCACGACACAAAATAATTAGGAGAACTATAGAAGAGTATTTTATTGAATTGGACAATTGTAAAAATATTATGTACTTAATCTGGAACTATGAGTCGTCTGTGCACGTGTTTTTCTGTTTTGAGCCACCAGTATCTTGGTTTTTAAAACTAATTCGTGATTATTTATCGGTCCGTGACGAAATAGGGACAAATTGCCAAATTATATAGTTTCGGAGATAAATGAGTGTTAGTAGCGCTTCTGAGCTGACGTCAGCCTGGTAGAGCTACAATATAATATTTCCACACAATAGTGCTCAATTTTTATCTTATTCATTTCCTGTACGATATGTTTTTGTAAAGTTTTTGAAATAATTGGCACGAACTGGGTAAAAGTTGCGTCGTAAAGAGCTTCTATACGAGTTGTTATACTTTGGTAACGAGATTTCATAACTCCCGAGTTTGTTCTGTGTATGGCGGAAGGTAAAATCTAAATAATTTAATATAACAGGTGCTAGTCGGGCTCATACACGATAGGTTCCGTACTAGAAAAGAGCAAAAATCACGTTAATTGTATGAGAGTCCCCTTGAATATTAATTTTATTCTGTTATTTACATACAGCCTGCTGACTTTGACAACAGAGACTTTGTTATAGGATCAAATTTTTTGGTAAGAAATCACAAAAAATTAATGGTAATTGGTGGTGGAAATACGCACATCGAGATATATCTACACACAAAAACACAAATCGTTACAATTCAAAATAAATTACAAATACATAGAACAAAGAAAAAAAGTAGAAAAATAAGACAATCAACACCTAAATCTTATGTGAACACGAAACTGGTAAAGGGTCTGAAAAATCAATAAAATTTAATACAAACGCAATGTAAGCGTTTAAAAGTTGTTTCATTTATGGATAGCGTGAAAATATAAGAAATAATTTCTTTCATTGACTAGATCTCTTTGATAAATGACAAGATATAAGAATCATCAATATAACATATCATTGTATATTACCTAATTGTTTGTTTATATAATGTTATTTGTAATAATAGGTATATATTGTAATTGAATTTGTAATGTTGTAATTTAATTGACTATATGATATAATTGATTATTAAGAATTGCAAAATTAACTAACTTGACAGTGTTAAAATAATTAATTTCTTTGACATTCCTATAATGATTTGACTTGAATGATTTAGACCTTTGTATTTATTTTGAGATTGTTTATTGTAAAAGATTTGCCGAGTGTAACTTTCTGAATTATATGGCCAATAAATGATTTGATTTGAGTACTACCTTACTGAACCTACTTCAATAAATTTATTACATGTGTAAGTTAGCCTTAGCAACTTTACTTATATGGTTAAGTTAGCGACTTTACTTATGTGGTAAATAAATTGCTAGGCAGAGTTCGATCGCGTGACCCATAGGCTGAACTTAGGTAACAACTCACTCCCATGATAATATGAATATTCAAATAGCTAAGTTTTTTTAATCTGAGGGTTAGGTAAATAGTTAACGTTCGTCGGTATTTATTTCCTATTAATTAACTTCTTCTTCTTCTTGGTCGCTGTCTTCATTGCTGAAGGTCGTGTCTCTTATGAAAGTTACGGTAACATTCCTGAAGCTTTGATGATTTACTTCCACACTACCCTATTCTTTGCTTGGCGTAGAGCGGCCGGTTGAGTCCAGTTACGGTTTTATAAGATCAGACCACCGGGTAGGTGAACGACCTCGTCTACGTCTGCCATCTATTTTCCCTACAATGATTTGTTCGTTTTTTTTTGCAGTCCAGGGTACGCGCAACATTCTTCTCCAACACCACATCTCAAGGGAGTCGATTCTTTTTCGATCTGCCCCGCGATCTTGCATCTTTCATAGAGGTTTCCTGGGATTTATAGTGCAGTGGTTTCTCCTTTCCTTCTGCACCGCAGTGATGTAGTTATGATAATCATGACGCCCTGCTGCCAGCACCTGATACCCAGATTGTGTAACTTATTAGATCCGGGCCCCCTAACTCCCTAACTGCTTGTCGACCTATCTCTCCAAAGGTGTTGGTTACCACAATCTTGATGATAGGTTACTCGACGTAACAGGGTCCACCTCAGGTAGGCTGTGAGTGGAGTTGGTGGAGAGAGGCTAAGTGACTTTTATAGATAGTCATGTGTTGCGCATTGGATACCCTTGAACCCCTTAATGTATTTAAAAAAATCTAAATGTAAATTAGATAACTCATTGTTTAGTAAAGAAGCTTAACTTATTGTGTTATGGAAATGAAAAAAAAATTGAACAAAAGGGTTGTCATGGAGAAATCAAGAAAGTACCGTAGCGACATCTAGTTTGATTTCGGGAACTATTTTTTTTTAAATACTTCCTCATTGCGCGGTAAAGTATACAACATATGCTTACATTTTGGAAATTGAGCATAGACATTGAAAACTATCGAAGATTTCTATGAAATTGAGTGATTGAATAATTCCCAATAAAAAATGCTTATGAAATCCACTTTGTCCCTGGTATTCTGAAATGTCATCTCAGAGTTTCAGGGACAAAGTGAATTTATAACAATATTTTCCAGTATAGCATTGTGAATGCAAATTAATCAAATATAATAATTAAATCATTTCATTTGATTCGTAAATGAGGTACATTATACAAATCATCATCATCATTCCCCTGCCCTTATCCCAATTTTATTTGGGGTCGGCGCAGCATGTCTTTTTCTTCCATATCTTATTATAGGTATGATATATATATGAGGTATATTATATATTATATACAAATAAAATGTCAATTTTAAGATCTCCTGGTTTAAACCAACTTAATTCTTTTACATAAGTAAGAGCGTTTAAATTAAAAAAGTTTATGAATTTTGACTATGAATACATCAAATTGATTTATTGAATATTATTTCTAAACTTTTTAGAAATAGTTTTTTTTTTTCTGTATGAGATCTATTAAAATAAGTTCTGTGAATGTAATTATATGCTAATCAAACATCTCTTCAATTTTAATTTTACGAACAAAAACAAATATTTTTTGCTTAAATAAAAACAATAAAGTCGGTTTAGCGAAAAAATTGAATTCGGGTAAATTATATTAAAAAAGAAACCAGTCGTAATTCTAAATAAAACGAGAGATATCTCAGTTTTTATAAGCTTAGGCTGTCAAATAATGTCAATCTGTGAGGTCGACCAAATAATCCACAACAGTCATAGTGAATTTAAGTCAATTGCGTCACAGAAGGGTTAAAAAAATTTTGTTTCTTTCTTCACAATCAATTTAATATTTTGTTTAAGCACCCGTTAAGCACTACATTACCAGTTATCAACCACTAATCCGCATGCTGGTTTGTGGTCTATTTATATCCAGTTTCACCTATGTTTATTTCTACGTGGAAGACATATAATGTACTGATTATGGCACATCTGTCCTACATATCAGAGATATATTTATTTTCTATCCTACTTATATTATAAAGTTGAAAGTTTGGAGATGTATGTATGTTTGTCTCGCTTTCAAGTAAACACTCTTGAACGGATTTGGATGAAATTAGATATTATGATAATTGCAAGTCTTCAATAGATATATAATTTGCTTTTAATACTCCTAAACGATTACCTAGGTATTAAATTATGTGGACGAAACAGCTGGTGGAAAGGTAGTAAAAACATAATATAAGCACCTACATTAACAGTACATTGTAGAATAGTATACGCTATTTCTAAGTGCTTACGCCTCGTCGAAAGTAGTTTACTACCAAAAAAGTAGCTAGAAACTCATAAAGAGTTTAATTTCTCTCCGCTTCATTGTGTAACAAAGTCTGATTAGAAAATCTAGATACCTACAGGTTCTGCGTCGTTATTAATTGAACTTTAATATAATCGAAATAGTTTTCTCATTTTAACGATAGATATTATTTCTTTGCACAATGTTTTGTTTAAAAAACTGGACTTTAATACATAGAAAAGAATAATAAAGTCGCCCCTAAAATTGGCCATATTTTAAATTGCTGTAAGATTTTTAATTAGAAAAATTTTCACAAATTTAATAGTCCTGGATGTCTCAGTGGTTAAAATTGCATTAATGATGTGTTTGTATTCAGCTAAATTATATATATAGTATAATTAATTGATAGCCTTCGCTTTGTTCTATAACAACTAATTATTTTGCTAATGACATGAGTTATGTTATGTAATTAATAAAAAGCTGGTAAGTTTCTTTCGCTTGTTCTTCTTGTCAGCTAAAAAACGTCCTGAACAAGTGGTAGAAAAAAATTTTTTTTGGACGATTCAAAAGTGCTTGTAATAAGCCTTTTTTTTATTTGCAATTTAATTAGTTTTGTCTGTTAAAATAAATTGAGAATAAGTGGTTTTTCATTAGATAATATTGGTTACCAATAATTATAATACTAGCACATATATCATGCCTAATATTATACATATTCTGTCGTGTGGTAAACGTTTCGTGGGCGTTGCATGTGCCAATCAACGTCCGACCCAGGTCCACGGGAATTTAATAGGAAGCGTAATTCCCTCGGCTTTTGGATTTTTACATATAAAATGTATCACGCTAAAGAGACCGCACTCAAAGTAGGCTTTGGAGAATAATTATCTTGGTTTAAATATATTTCAACTTTTCGTATTGCACTTCACACCATTTGAACAGTAAATATATCTTTTTGTTGATCAAATTGTAGATTCTTTAATTTAGTTGGAAGTAAGTTGTAAACATGGGATGCATTTTAAAAATTACCGGCCATGTTATAAATTATTATAATGAAATAATAATTCATGTTAATGGATACCAAATTCAACGAAAAAGTAAAAAAAATAATATTTATAAACAAAATGAAGAAAGTTGTATAAAATGCAGTAATTGAAAGCTTTATTTTTACTAAACGCCCGACTTTAAAGAAGTTTCTTCAATTTACTGCCTTTGTCGTGATTAAGAAATATTTTACGATATCACCTAAGGTATTTTAGTATTATAAACACAAAATGTCATTTAAATGAAGTCAGCGAATGAGAGTAATTAGCAAATGATTAAACTTAAAACAAATGGACACTGTCCTGTCTTGAGATAATTAAAAATGTGCCTTGCACTACTTTTTTTTCTCCGTGATTCAGTTTTAATTAAGTTATTTCACTAGTAGAGAAGAAAAGTATGCCATTTTATTTAAATATTCAGCGATGTCATAATTTAAATTGAGAAATTGTAAATTGAAATTAAAAACTTTGTATGCAAAAAAGAAATCCTATTTAATCTATCAGTCAGATATTTTTTTATTGAATTATACTTATAAAAATAAACTAGCTGTAATCCGCTGTTTCGCCTAGGTGGTCCAAAGGTACTGTGTGCACACTGGCCTGCTACACTGGAGTATTAAGCTAATATTAATTAAAAATCTGCTAGTAAGCATTCATCTTTATATCATCATCATTAGCTTATCAGCGGCTTCACTGCTGGGGCATAGATCTGCCCAATATATGGAACCAAACAAGAAAAATCTACCGGTGTTTCTGTGAATAACGCGCATGTCTTCATAGAATAATACATTCGCTCTTCTTACTATAAAATAGTAGGAACGCAGTAGAATTGACATACTTTGCAAAAATACAAACAAATGTTTTCTTTGAAGTAATAGTCCTTTTATTGAAGTCTTATAATAATGACGCCGTCATTTTGCTTGGAATTAGATATTTTACTACTGTACTTATTCTGGACTTTCCGATAAAGGGTGTTGTTGGGGATCGTCAGCTGAACCGACCTATTTTTATACGTTGTCTTTGTTTTTATAGTATTTTTTTATATATATTTGATTTTTATTTAATTTTTGTTTTGTATTGACATATGGTTTTTTATTGATTGTCACGTGCTTTGACGAGTATATTTGTTTTGTGGACAATATAGTTTTGAGAAGATAAGTTGTTTATTTTCGCACCTGTGCCCACACCATTCCTCGTCGTCGATAACAGGTGTCATTTCAAGGGTTTAAAACAGCTTGATGCTTGCTTGTGCAAGATTCTATGCTTGATCCTGATATCAACTTGATGGTCAGCTTGTTCTTGCTTTCTCAATTCAGAATTATCAGAGATTTTAGTGCATGATGTGAGTGAAATTTTAATATTCTCTTTATTGCACAAAAACAAAATGAACATTACAATAGTAGGTAAATCACAAGCAAGGGTGGGCTTATCTCTATAGAGATCTCTTCCAGCCAACCAGGCGGTGTGGGAGATCAAGCAGTAACGGGAGTCTGACAAGTGCATATTTGTGAAATTTAATGTGAATTAATATTAACATTAATACATATAGGCATGATATAAAAACAAAAAATAAAATAAAAATATATTATTATATATATGTCGGCGGATAGTCAGAAGGAGCTTATACGAAGCCCAAATAGATCGTCTATATCGGAGGACTATCTTTAAAATAACACTGCAGGCGTGTATACCAACGTGGATTTGTTCCATTTTATCACTTTTCACACGAAAATATAACGAGATGAGCGTGATGTCGTCGAATATCTTTACTCCTCGGCGTTCGGAATCAGAATGTTTGCCAAAATGGCGGCAACTTGCTTTTTGCTAACGAACTGTCAAAGTCAGTGTCATCATTCTAATAAAAGTATCGATGATCACGCTCTCTCTACAATCAAGTAATTGAGTAATCGAGTAACTAGCAATTAAAATAAAAGAAACTAAATCAAACGATCTTTGTAAAGTTGATGCGACATATATAACATACCTATGTAAAAAAAATAGAAATAATAATGATTACAAAAATTATGAATACCAACATTGTCCTAGAAAGTGCTCCTTGAGTTTAGTTTTGAAAGATCTGATAGAGGGGCAGTCTCGAATATCTAATGGGAGTTTGTTCCATAGTCTAACAGCCCATACGGAAAAGGAACAAATTGAAGTGTTTTTTTTATTTGTAGATTTCGAATGAATATAGTTTCGTAAACTCAGTATTTTTTTCTCCCAGTCTATTATTTAACTGTGATACTTTGAATTGTAGTTGCTATTTTAGATGGGGTTTAGGGGTCTTTGTTTGCGTTTCAACAATAAGGTCTCAAGCATAATACAACAATTAGATATCATGCAGTTTAAATCTACAATTAAAAAAGTACTCATTAAAAAAGCTTATTATATAGGTATCCGTTTATATAACTGCTTAGACTTAAGATGATGTAGCAACTAGAAAGGTGATTTCTTCTAAATACAAGATATATCAAAAATTATCTTATTTCAATTATTATTTAATGAGTATGTTAACATTATAAGACCATAGCTTTTTCTCTCTCTCTATTTATAATGTATTGGTATATATGGTGATGATGTGGTTTTTGAATGTTATTACTCTTATTAGAGCTGGTGAGTTTCTTGCTCGTTCTTCTTATCAGCCAAAAGACGTCCTGAACGAGTGGCAGGGAAAAAATGTTGGACGATTCAAAAGTACTTTGTAGTCTAGATAAAACTATTTCCCATCATTAGTAGCTCAATCAAGTATTTTTTGATTTTTAGTAATTCATAATTATCGGCAATTTAACGGCCCTCGATTAAGTAAAAGTATCTCGTCAATAATCACCCATATATTGATTTGTCGTCCGAAATATAATTCTTTATTAACATATATTATTTAAAAAAAAACAGAAAAGTACATGTCGGATTTGTGCACGAAGGGTCCCTTACCGTTATCATTAAAAACACAAGAAATTTTCGAGTTAAATACATTTGGTTGACTATTATTTATAATTTGTAAAGTCAACTTAAATGTTATAGTTTTTATATTAAATTCGTTATAAAATACTACTGCCGTAACGTTTGAGTTTCTAACAACAACCGTTTAGCTGGTAGAGTGCCACTTCTCGTTAGAGTCAAATGTCTCCCACATTTGACTCTAACGTAAATTGGTACTTTGAGGCTTAATAAAAAAAGCAAGTTTGTTTCTATGTGGCGTTCTAGAGACGTTCTAGAGTCAATCGATTCGTCTTATCTTTGCGAGTGTCACTAAAGACATGACATGAAAATGAAATTGTATGATAAAAATCGGAAAAAACGATAAAGACGACAAACATTAAAAATCAAAACACAGTAGTGTCATCTAGGGACAACAGCTAACATTGACTTTAAATTTTGTTGTCCGATTAAGAATTACCCATTTAATTATGTTCTAGAAAAGATTGATAAAAATCGGAGATAAACACAGATTATAAGCATAATAAAAATCTAAATGCCGCTTTAAAAGTACAGTAGCTTCATTTAAATGTATTATTTATTTTTTTCGCCTTTTTCAAATATCCTAATTAAATTATTATAATTATTTTGATAAAAAAATAAACTACAACTATAATAAGCTATATACAACGTGTCCCAAAATTCAACGATAAGCGGGCGCCAAGAGGTAGACCTGCTCATATGTACTTATGGAAAAACAAGAAAAAAATTATATCTTATTAATCTTTTTTATTATAAAATAAAATTCGAAAATTTTCGAAAGAGTTGTAGCGAATAGTAGTGCTACTTAGGTATCCGATACCAAAAAAAGATTGAACATAATTGGGAAGTTGTGGTCGTGGTAGTTGAAAATATCATAAAAGGTGTAAATTTTCGAAGATATTCGAATTTAATTTTATAATAAAAAAGATTAGATATAATTTTTTTCTTATTTTCCATAAGTACACATGAGCAAGGGTACCTCTTGGCGCCCGCTTATCGTCGAATTTTGGGACACGTTGTATAGCTTTGAGCCGAGTTAGGTCTCTAGAGGGATTAATCATCAGTAGTTTAGACCATCGCAAGTTTCTAAATAATCCCCACGATATTAACTCCCTCAATGAAATGACTAGATTGCGAAATTTACCATATTATGACAAAGTCAACGAATCGTAACTAAAAAGTATAAAATAAAAATAAATAATTTAAAGAAAAACAAAAAACCCGACTGCGTAAAAACCATTCAAATTTTACCAATCAAATCATCCCAAGGGGCCCCGACTGTGAGTAGTGCTGTTCTGTATTACTTAACAGAATTCTAAACTACTACTATTTTTTCATGTATTTTTGAAAATTCGTTTTTACGCAGTCGGGTTTTTTGTTTGTTTTAAATTATTAATTTTTTTACTTTTATTTAAGTAAATTTTTCGTGTATTTTTTAAAATTCATTTTTACTCAGTCGGGTTTTTTGTTTTTTTTATAATACCTAAAAGTTTCAGAGGTGATTGTTTTCTTCACTGGATATTTATATGACTGTGCAATCATTATATTTATGATTGTAGTATGTACATATGTAGGTATTTCAATATTATTTATTGGTGATTATGATTTTTTTTTATTTATTATTTAGTTTCTTATTTAGTTTTTTATCATTTTGTATGTTAATGATTGTAATCTATATCTTCACGTCACGTTGTATCTTTTGAAGGGTATGCAAAGAGGACCGTACGAACAATGTACCATCATCATCATCATCATCATCATCATCATCATCATCATCATCATCATCATCATCATCATCATCATCATCATCAGCCTTTTACCACCCCACTGCAGGGGCTCAGGCCATCATTATGCATGGTTAAGGAGGATGGGCCATGACCCTCCACGCTGGCCCAATGCGGATTGGGTATTAACGATTGCAAATGCAGCCGGGACTAACGGCTTAACGTGCCTTTCGAAGCACGAGATAATCATTTTTTGGTCACCCATCCCGTGACCGACCCTTGCGAAAATTGCTTAACGACTACGATCGCGTGCCGTGGTGCCTATCCACTACGCCACCAAACAATGTACGGTCCTTACATACTCGTAACTCTTTCGCCTCATCCACTTTCATTACTCTTTTCATACATACTTGCTAGTTTTTATGGCTTCCTACATTACAATAATTTATTATGACTAGCTTCGTATTGCCACTAGCTGTTGTCGGGCTACTTTGCCCGTGTAATTTGCAGCTTAAAGTGCCCGCGTATTCCCGAAGTGAAAGCATTTTATGATCTTATCTGTATTTCCGAAGATTACCTACAAACAAACAAAGTAAACCTCTAAATAAACTTTACCTCTCTATTAAGTATAGATAAGGGCGATATTACCTATTAATAGAAGGGCTCGTTAATAACTTGAAAGGTAACTATTTAATTACGACATATCGGAATGCTCTCAAACTAATCAAACTTCAATCTGTTATAGAACATGTTAAGACGCAATTACATCTCGCTATCTAGACCCAAAGATAAGTGACATCGGAAAATTCATCATGATTTGCCTAAATCCAAACACTTCCTAATTGAGAAAAAAATTAAAACTATTTAGAGTTTGTAAAGCACACTAATGGTCAGTTGCACAACAGTCCATAAAGTTTAAACGACGCGTTTAAGCTCTAATGAATGTCAACTTTGTATCGTTAATGTCGCTGTAAACGAATGATATATATAATATTTTAATGGACGTTTGTGCATCTCGCTGCCAGTAGCATAAACCTCCATTAATTAATTACCGATACCGATTCTCATATTTAGAACATTCTCAAAATTTTGTGTAACTGACCTTAAGTTATGTTGATACTTGATCCAGATTGAAACGTTTTTTTACATTCAATAGTTTATTGAATGTGTACATCTTTTGTTTTTATTATATTTGATAATTTAGTATTCACAATGCTATACTTAAAAATCTTATTAGTTAAACTGCTTAAAAATCCACTTTATCCCTGGCACTCTGAGATGGGACCCGAACCAATGACCTTTCGCCATCCGGGTGACTGCTCTAACCATTGAGCCAATGCAATGCTACCTAGGACCTGTAAGGACTGACGAATTATTAAAATATTTTTAAGTCAGTCAGTCCTTACAGGTCCTAGGTAGCATTTTTCACTAAGAATATCTTTTGCTTTTTATTTATTCCACTTTTTTGTAGCAATTATTATTACTTTCGGATTGAATATAAGTTTTTTTTATAAAAAATATTATCATTCTTTTATTTCTAAAAGTGAATGAACCCTAAACGCATATTACATAATATCATCTATCATCAGCTTATTAACGTCTTCACTACTGATATACAGGTCATTTATATAGATAGAATCGAATAGGAATGATCGGGCATGATCAAGGAGATCCTCATTGGATATGCAAGACCAAGAATGGAGCAGATTTTGGACCAACTAATTGTTTAATCACCCATCCCATTACCAACCTTTCGGTAAGTTGTAAGGTATCGTCTCCTAAAATCAAGATATAAACTAACAAAAAACAAAATAGTTTACGATACTCTTGCTATAATTTTTGATGTCACACGCCCTTTTCCGAAATCCCGAAAGCCTTATTCGCACGTTTCGAAACCTTACTTTCTTACGGCCGGATACATAACCCTTATCTCTCACGTTCTTCGAGTTTCGAAAATACTGTATCAGCAAAAAGGACTTCGGCATTGCGGAATTGCTGTCGGTATTTATCTAGCAATATAGTTTTAAACTCAATGGACTACCTCCACTGAAAACGGTGGAGAATTCTAGTTTATGTGATTTTAAAAACGTGGAGAGACTAACATTTCTAAAATAGTTTTATCGCTTATCGGTTAAATTGTAGCAATTCGTTCAATTTTTCGTTTGAATTATAAAAGAGTTTGGTTGTAAAAGGTTTGAGTATACGTAATGAAATAAATACTTTTTGTAACATTTTGGGATATGTCAGATATTTAGCTTCAACTATTTGGAACTATAGCATATAAAATATACCATTTGACACGCTTATAATACGAAAGGAGTCACAGAACACAGATATTTCTGTCTTCTGTGAATGGTGTAATAATGAGCGTTAAACTCAATACAGTTGGATAATATATCTTATTAAATAGTAAATCTTAACTATTAATGAAAACTCGAATAACATTGATTGCCATTAGGTATTATCAAATTATTAAGTTATCATTATAATACCATAATTTTTTTTGTCTCTCTATTTATAATGTATTGATCTGGTAATTACATGTTTTTTTGTGAATGTCATTACTACTATTAGAGCTGGTGAGTTTCTTGCTCGTTTTTCTTATCAACCAAAAGACGTCCTGAACGAGTGGCAGGGAATATTGGACGATAAGTATTTTTAAGAAGTCTATTTGAATAAAGATTATTTTGACTATTTTGTCTTTGGCTATACTGTAAAAAACTGGTTAAGTACGAGTCGTCACACACTAAGAGTTTCGTACCATTATCTATAAAAAAAAAAAAATGATGTATGGGAGCCCCTTTAAATATATATAGTGGAAACCAAAATATATCAACAGAATCTGTGAAAATTTCAACTGTCTAACAATTACGATATCAAGATAGCCTGGGGACAGCTAACGCACGGACAACGGAGTCTTAGTAGTCCAACGAAGTCTTAGTAATACAGAACCCTTAAAATCAGTGTCCAACGTACCGTCGAGTACAGCACTCTCGCACTATAGAGGTTCAATTAAATAATACTTTTATTACCTTATAAAGTAGGTTTTATTTTACTGATACCTACTATGAGTGCGCATTATCAGCGCAGTGTTGCTCGTCGAGTTCGACCTTATTTTTATAATATATTAGCACTGCCGAATAGCAAAGCTGGAATAGCTCTCGGTACCACAAATTTTTATAGGTAACTTCACAACAAATTATGACATACTAGAGGCGAATATCTTTTAGAAGCAAGACGGGTTATATTACATCACAGATTATGTGAATCTTGTCTGCTGGCATATTGCCAAAACATACCACGCCATTGTCCGCTTGTCCGCGAAAAGTGAGTTATTTTCTATTTATTTAAAACTTACGTCACTGGAGGTTGTCGAGATGTATAGAATTTAAACGGATGGTATAATTTTATATATTATAAGATTATGATTAGGCAAGTTTTGAGGTCAATAGTTTAGCGATCCTGTCTACAAAGTCATAGGTTGACAATTTCTAGATGATATGGCATAAAAATTTTATCTGATTGATTTGGTTTCTTTATTCGAACACAAAATAAAAATTGAGTCTCAGCCATCTAAAGTATGTACATATGTATACATATGTCTCTAAGTGATGTAATCAGCCGACCAATTGGGTGGCTATCCCTTTAATTGAATGGAGGCATTCTATTAACTATTAATATATTTTAGTGGGTGATTTTATATAAAACTCAAAAATTTCTTGCTACAATCTCTAATTAATACAGATACAGAACTAATCAAAATTATAACAACAAGCAGCTTATTCGCGATTGGGTGTGAATGGTCCGTATGATCCACTACAGGAAACTATAGTGCACACCCAACACCCATAATGCAAGTGGGTTAAGATTAAACTTTCTTAATAAATTCTTAATACTTGACGACCTCCGTAGCCGAGTGGTTCGCACGCCGGTTTCAAGGTGTCGCCATCTCTGAGGTTCCGGGTTCGATCCCCGGTCGGGTCAATGTAGAAAATGGACTTTTCTATATTGTGTCGGGTCAGGGTGTTGTGTTACTTTCGTTGTCTCAGATACTCCATAGTACGGGGGCTTTAACTACTCATCTTGAAATCTGAACAATGTATGTGATATTGTGTAATATTTATTTATTTATTATTATTAATACTTATACAAACAAAAGATATACCGCCACGGCTACATTCAGAAGGCTACACCGCCATTTATCGAAAGCAGAGAATTGCTTAATATGACAGATCATAAATGTGGATCACATAATCCAGGATGGCCGAGCTAGTGACCCTCGGTAGGACGCAACGCATTTCGCATCTTTAAAAAAAATTGTGAATACAGGTGTGACTTTTCAATTATAAGACTAAAAAAGGTTCTAATAATTCAAAATTCTTTACACGACTTCTACGGTTGAGTGGCTCTCACGTCGATTGAAGGTGTCACTATGTCTCGGGTCGTGGTGTTCTGTACAGTCGTTGTTTCAGGTTTCCATAATCGAAATGCTACCATTTAATGAGGTTTCTGCGTTATGTATGTGATATTATCTAATGTTTATAAATATCATTATCCTCTATAATTAATAAACATAAGATGTTATCACATACAAAGCCCAGAAGTCAAAATTACATATCATACCTCTATATGTAATACATTATAATCCACAAGTAAAATTTTTGATATTTAATGTCAACAGTTGCCTAAAATACGGCTTTCATTAGCCCCGGCCGGAAGCAACGTATGTATAGCACGAAATAAATGTGTGTATGCTTTATCTTATTACGCTGTGTTCGTGTCGGTATTGACTAAAAAGAGATCAAATCCGTTCAATATGTTACGTGCGATGTGTGCGTTGTTGCGGTCAGTGCAGTCCAGCAGTCTTCAGCAGAACTAATTGAATTTAATACAACTGTCATCGAATTTGTATTAAAAGCTTATAATGTTAAATTAATACATATTAAACCTATAGAATTGCTACCCTGTAGAATTGTGTGCATAAGTTAATTTCGTTGGACGTAGAAAAAAATTGAACTAAGCTGTCTCATTATACCGAGAACTGAGCCTCCCCCAGAGTGCGTCACGATCGGTGTCTTCATCCAGCCACTACCGGCCACCATTTTGAGGTCATCAATCTATCATACCGGGGTATCCGATACTACTTTTGCCGAGGCATGATTTCTATTTGAGAACCCGTCTACTCCACCTCTCGTCGGTTCACCGACAGATGTGGCCAGCCCACTGCCAATTTCTTCTCTTTAGTCTCTTAGATTTTATCTCTCCGAGTTACTAACTTATGTACCAAGTTAAAATCACCATTCGACCAAAATAAGTAAATACGTGTCGATGTGACGTTTTCTCTTCTGTCTTTGTCAATTTGCTTTAGGAGGCCAATGTTTTAAACCAAGTAATAACTCTAGTCCCTATTCAATAAAATACAGTAGGTATTCAAGAAATATTTGCAGGAGAAATTTGTTATACTAATTATATTTCAAAATTAATATTATCTTAATATTGTAAGATTTTTTATTCTTCGTGTTCTAATATTTTAACTGAATGTTGTTTCTTAAAATACATTGTTACACACGATAAATTGATATTGTTAAAGTTTATTTGGTAATAACATGGTGTTAGAATATTTCGTTACTTCTAAGTATAAGAACTGGTGGGTTTCTTTCGCCACGTTCTTTTCGTCAGCCAAAAGACTTCCTGAGCAGGTGGAAGATAAAATAATATTGGATGATTCAAAAGGACTATTATTTAGACTTTGATTTTACTAGCAACAGTTTTATATGTTTATGTATTTTGCAAGGGGCCGATCATAGGAGTGGTGATCAAGAATTTTACTTGTGCTTCTCCGTGTTTCGGAATCCACGTTAAGCTAATGGGCGTTGAGCTATATCTGCTCTGGGTTCGCGTGGAAGTTGTATCGTTCCCCTAATCATATAATTTTTGGGCCATAGCCTTTTTTCGATGTGATTCCATTTATGGAGCCTGTGCATAAGCATTATAAGTCGATGTTGACGACAAGAGTAGTAATATTGGCACCATACGCCAACATTAGAGCAAAATGGAAGTTCACCATAAGCTTGACAGGATTGATTTATTAATGACATAATTAATAACGGTTTCAGACTTAAGTAAGTTTGCATCGCAATTTGATTTCAGAGAAGTTATGTCAGCGGAGCATAGATGTTACTTTGACTATTTCGTAATGTAATAAACATTATGAAATAGTCAAAGTATAAAACAAATGTAAATTAAATATAAGTTTTTTTTGTACGGATCCTAGATTATTAAATACGAAATCAAGATTCCGCGGAAATAACAAATAGACCCTATTATCGGAAGTATAATTTCTTTTTAGAGATGGCTAAAAAAAAAAGTTAATTAACATCGTAAATATTTCTAGCCATCTCTAAAAACGACTTGCTAGAAAATTACACCGATAAAGGAGTATTTATGAATAATAAATTTCAGACCATCTATTTCAAGTAAAAAGTATAGTTTGAAATCTTTGATGGAAAAGTGCAGCTATTTTAACTAATACTTTTGTCTCTTGGTATTTTTAACCGACCTCAAAATAGATAAGGCGGTAAAATGATGTTCGACAGAGAATAAAAAAAAATACTTTTTTTTTAATATGTACACCGATTTTTCCGCGAACTGTTGATCGATTTTCAAATAACCAAGAGAAAACCTTCGTCCGATTTCAATGGCAGTTTCTTAAGCAATGAATTCGCTTTAATATCAGTATTATTTTTCACTTTTTCACAAATTGAATCCGGCTTGATTTAAAAAAGAACTCACGTGTTTATAAGTTAATTTGAGAGGCAGTGCATTTGTATTTAAATCTATAATATTATATTTGAGTCGATGCCATTATTGAGTCGTGATTCCATGTGCACATTTGCCGTCGTTGGGAGCATGTTGGGAGATGCTATAATACAATAATGAAATTTCAAGTTATTTCATAAAAATAAAGCTATCAAGTTTAATAATTCAGTTGAAGCCCCAAAAAATATTTTCATGGAAAATTGATTTCTGTTACATGAAGTCTTACAACAGCTAGTAAATTTATAACGGTTTATTTATTAAATAGTCGTACAATATTTTGTTTTGTTCCAAACAAAAATATAAAGCATACTTTATTAAAATATGCTTATTGTAAGCACTTTCAAATCGTCTAACATTTTCACTTTATATTAATTCTGATCTTCTTGCTTTGGCTGACATATAGAATGTGTGTATGAAGAATTTTTGCAGTCAGTGCCGTCTTTTCTTTATTAGAGGCCCTGAGCTCATTAGGATAATGGACCAATGATCATAAAATGTGCTATTTTACGGTCATGGGACCATAAAATAATATTATTTTGTTAGAATAGACAAAGAACGTACATATGCAAAATTTCAGATTTCTTTTTATTTCTTTACGGAACACTAGATGTTATGATGAATATATAATAATATGATGTTGTCCACATTATGTGGTCTGCATCTACAACTAGACAGTTTGTAATTTGATTTTATTTTGTAGCTAACTGTTTGAATTACGTAATTGCTTACAAGCTTTTTAATAAAGAGTAAATTACAAGCCTCCGCAGATGGCGGTTTTGACGATGAACAAATATCTCCGACCTTTCTGACAGATAATGTAATGTACAACAAATGCAATTTTTTTAAACGTGAAAACTAATACTTATCTCAAAAGCGACTTAAGAAAATGCTATTAAAGTCGGACGGAGGTTTACTGTGGATTATTATTTAAATGATAGGCACCCAACTTAATTACATTTTCTTGAATAAGTCGCTTTTTTAAGTTTGATAACGGTTCTATTTTCTAAAAAAAAATTATTTCATAAGTTACACTAAACAAACTTCTGAAAACTGCGTCAAAACCGTGTTAAAGTGTGTAATATTTTTTTGTCGATCAATATACCTAAAAGCTTTTCCTAAGTCTGAGAAATATTATGCTGAAAACCACATCAAACTCGATTCAACCAAACACGAGATAATCGCACACAAACATAAATATATACATACAGGTGAATCTAAGGACTTCCCCTTTTTTGAAGTCGGTTTAAAACAAAATAAAATAGGAGTTAACTCCTATACAATTAACGTGATTTTGTTGTATTTTTATAAATAATGGTACGGAACTACGTGCGCGAAGCCGACTCGCATTAGACAGGTTTTCAGTGGTGTGATTTTGCTGTCACTCACTAATTTCGTCAACTGAATTATGCTCTCCGCTTTTGTTTTGAATTTTGTCCATGACTTATGTGCGACGTGTATGACCACTTTACCAAACGAACGGTACTCCATTTGATAGAGTGCCGCTTCTAGAACGAAAATGTTGGAGTAATATGAGATTTATTTTCATCGGCGAAGGCTCACCGACCGTGTTCAAGTACGCGGTATTTAAAAATTATCGAACACCTACGTAAAACAAACTGATTATCTATTAAATTGAAAATATGGCTTATAGTTTACGCGGATTTATAAGAAATATGTACTTATTACGACAAAATGGTATGACAATAGTTAGGCTTTTCTTTTGGTCCATTCGCATCCATAAGGAAAGCCTGTGACCAAATAGTAAAGTATATTACGACTAAAGTGAAATAATAAGTATTGAAAATATTTTACAAATAACATTCAATAGCGTTATCATTAAAAAAACTAAAATCAGAAATGAAAACCTGTTTAAGTGACGTTTAAGTACAGTTTGAGACGTGCTTAATTTTCAAAATTAAAAAACCGGGTGTTAATCAAATAAGGTAATAAATAATACGCGAAGAAATCAGTTGCTGATTTCCGTTAGACAGACATTTGATCTCGGAATATCCCACAACATATTTTACTCATAAAAAAGAATTATAGTACATCAATAAGTACACAATTCATCTTATATGTAAAAACGTTGTAATTTTTAGTGTACTATATATCCTGTTTTAAAAGATTTTTTATTGAGAATACCAATAAATCAATTCAGTATAATCTGTTATTTTAAAGGCAGACCCAGCAATAAAAAAGTTTTATCATTCGTTCCTTTAGTCTATTGAAACTCGGCCAAAATAGGGTTGTGTAAAGGTATCGATGTTTGACTAAAAAAATATACATAATATGTACATAAAACTAAAATGATCTTTGGGTTCACGGAAAATAGTTTATCATATTGTAGATTTTTGATAAACTATCAGACAGTTGAGATGTTCTCTGAAGCGAGAAATCTTGGGGTTCTATTTGATTCATACCTACGTTTTGAAACTGTCAGGAACTGTTTTACTGTCTTAAAATTCTTTATATATTCCGTCCTTTCCTCAGTGAAGATCTCAGAGTAGCTGTGTGTGAATCATTGCTACTTATTAAATTAAATTATGCAGACACAGTATTTGGTACATAACGCATGTGCACGTTTTTTCTCTATTTCTTCAAGAGCTCATATAACGCCTTAATTATATAGCTCCAATTGTAACGGTTTCGGTGCGTCGTTATTTGTATTAATGAAACGACTGAATAGGCTTGATAAGTAGGTATAATAATAATAATAAAAATATATGTATATTATAAACCAAAAACTGTCGAGTTCGAGAGTTCGTATAGATTTCTAAAATTATGATACTATAATAGGTACTTAAATAAAATAATTTCATACCCAGTTTCTGTGTTTTGCTTAATAGGTAGAACTTATTAGATATTTCATGTTCTCGACGGATGAAATTTTCACTATCTGACATCCAGAAAGAGCATATCGCGTTACTCAAAATTTTAAGTTACGCAAAGCGAATAATAGAAAAAGAAATGATCTTAAATATCAAAGACAAAAGGTTGCGGGAACCTAGGACAAAATAAAACGTTGTGGTACGATGCACAACGGTATATAATGATTAAATAATAACGGATGTATAACGATATAATCTTAGGAATATGAGCACTCGTAGAAAACTGCATTTTTCCACGTTCTTATTTTTATTATACACACCAAGGTACCTCAATATCTTTAAAGTGTGGACTTATGAGTTGTGTTATTCTCGGTATCGATATATGTATATGTTAAATTGTTGATAATTATAAGTGTATTTAAATTAACAAATGATGGATAGCTTTATTGAATAATAATTAAAATTTTTAACATTGTCGATATCGATATCGATATAACAGTACCCATACATAGTCCAGTAAATGCCAAAAACAAATAAACACCGACCCGGTACCGGCATCACGCGCACTTGCTGTCGGCAGTAAATTGACGTAACTTTCCGGTTTGACGTATTACACGCGATTGTTACTAGGAAAGTTGATTAAATACGTGATATTTGAAAAATTTGCGTACACTTATTACCTGATTTTGTACCATATTTATTTGCCTATACAGGTTTTCCCGCAAAATCGCCCGTTTTAACTTTCGCGCGCGCGTGTTTTTATCTAATAGTTTCCTGTAGCTGAAAGAATTTTTAAAATCGGTCTTGTAGTTTCGAATATATTCAAAGAAAAAGTAAACGACTTCCTAAATAGAATTAAAAAAGAAACAAGTAGTATTTTGGTTCGGTAAACAAAATTCTCATTGATGACTATATTCCACAGAACGGTTCTTTGACTGATTTTGTTTTATTCTTTAGTGATTAATTAATTATGAATACAAGTTTTATACAATACTAACTTTTACAGAAATGAGAAAATTCCATAAAAAATTTCATCCCCCAATTAACCTTCTTAGGGGTCGAATTTTCTAAAAGTCTGTCTTAGTGAGCATGTACGTCCTAAAGAGAACCCGCATGCAAAAGTCAGTCAGTCAGTCAGTAACTCACTCACTCAGTAGGTAACGCAAGAATTTTTTATATATCGATTTTAGAAATGCACTACCCAAGACATTTAATTTGATACTCTAAAAATGGCGGCGTAAACCCGGTATATACAATATGTTTTTTTCATTTTGGAAAACCAACAAATATCCAAACATTATAGATTACAAACAATAACTCAATTATGGGTTTCTTTTAATTTATAACTAATGTCATTCGGAATGAGGTAACGTTTCTAATGATACAACATATATCATATCTGTTAAGTGTTTCAAAAGTTACGGTTTGATAAAGAAACTCAAATACATACATACATTAACCCTAACCTCTTTTTGGGCAATCGGGCAGTCGTGCGAAAAACAAAAGAGCGATCAAATCTTTTCTCTTTGACGGTCTTTCTTTGACGTAGGTAGCTGAATGGTTCGTAAGCCAGTTTCAAAGTGTCGCCATCTCTCAGGACCGGGGTTCGATTTCCCATCGGGTCTGGGTATTGTGGTACCTTCGATGTCTCAGATATTTTACCCACAGGGGCTTTAGCTACTCATCTTGGAATCTGAGCAATATGAGTATATTTTAATATTTATTTATTTATTTAATTGAAAATCAGTGAAATCGATCCTTTTTATAAAAGGAGTAAAGAAAAGCTTTCAAGATATAGTTATTTTTGAAGGGATACATCACTCTTCGTATTGTGTTTCGTTTGGCGAAGCGTTTGCTAAGGTTCTCCGGTGCCTACACACTTACGAGGCGTCCGGTCTACTTCCTTCAACTCATCTCGTTTCAAAATATTTACAAGAGGGTCTTTGTTGGATATTCCTAGGGTTGTCGATTTATTGACAACAGTTAAATTTCAAAAAGTTGTGACAATGTATATTAGGTAAACAATAAAAAAAAAAAGATTTAAGATTACAAATTTCATAAAATTTAAAATTAAAAAGATTTTTTTATTTGTAGTCTAATTCGACTATTAAAAAAAATCGACATTCGCCAGTGCATGAGACGGGGTCCGAACTGATAACTGAATGCTTAGTGTCAGTTTTTTTGATGTTTACGTTCACTGTCGATCGTGAGCGCGTTAAGATTTTAGTATAGAATCCGGTACAGCGCCTCTAGCGGTAACTACCAAGAAGTATAAATCTCCATACAAATTCTTAACGCGCTCACTAGTGAACGCGTTAGCGTAAAACTTACACTTACCACTCTGTTTGTAATCCGTGCGATCACTCCAACCAACCAATATAGTTATATACGAATATGTCAAATACATGTTCGTAATTTTTTATCATTAGTTATTAAAGTACATTTCAAATTAGTAAAATGAAACAAAATAGTGTTATAATGTCGCTAAGTTGAATTCTAAGGCTACCGAACAGTATAAGTATTGATATATTATAATGGATGCAAATTTGGAGATAAAAGAGGAAAAAAGAAAATATGGATAGATTTTTTTTTTATATCATTAGATTATCGGGGAAAAATTCTCGATCACGTTATAGACTCGCTTTACTCGTTTCAAAGTGTATTAAAATGTGTCACTAAAAAGTAATTTCAGTATTTCATTTTAAATATACTATTCCATAGTTGATTACTGTCTTCTATAATGAATCTACTTTATTAAAGCTAAATCTATAGTCACGTATAAAATTATTATTTATTGTTTAAAACGTACTGGTTCTTAAACTTTATTTGATAAATTTTAACATTTTATTGTACAAGTATATCGATTAACGGCTGCTTTCTGAAATAAGAAAAGTACAAAATCTAAATTATTTATTCTTCATAATTCAAGTTTTTAACTGCTAACTGATCATTAAAAGACTAAAATCAGAAACGAAATTCTATTTGAGTGACGTTTAATACAGTTTGAGACGTCTTTAACTTAAAGTCTTAATTTAGAAAGCGGGTGTTAGTGTTTTATGTTCAAGAAAAGAGCCAGCCCTAACTTTCATATCTTCAGACGATCTGAAATCATTTGGAGTATTGCACTTCGCTGACTTTCATACTAAAAATATTTATTTATATGTATGTACTCGGACCCCATGTCAAATGTAAAGTCCTTACGTTATAGACATTTGAAATAACGAATCATATAGAAAAAGATCGTTATTTATGTTCGAATCGAATATGAGACTTCACAGACGGTTAAAGATAACTTGAAATTGACGTGTGAGGTACCTTGAGTACCTTCAGTTAGAGAAAGCTTCATCTATGCTTGTAATTTATTTACAAGAACAATGAACGAAAGAACTTTAGGAAAAAAAATAATGATTTGAAAACTCTTTAGTTAGGTAATTTCATACATAAAAAGCAATATTATTTTTCGGAATAACTAAGACTATGCATCGTAAAAAGAAATCATTTGATACCTCAATTAAACTAAGATATTTAATTTTAAATTTCGAATCCCCATGTTTTTTTTGAGGAGCTCGATAACGAAGCGGTTAGCGTGCTCAATCTGCGATACGGTTGTTAAGCAAGTTTCGCAATGCCGGTCATAGGATGGATGATCAAAAATTTGCGAACTCCGCCGCGCTTCGGGAGACACATTAAGCCGTTGGTCTCGGATGCATCTGCAATCGTTATTACCCATCAATACGCGCTGGGCCCGCGTGGTGTGTTATGTACGTGGATCGTACGTGTAACATGTATAAAAATAGCTCAAAATACTAGAGTTAGTCGCCAAATGTCATTCATAATATCAAACGGACGTTGACATGGTCTGTCGAGTGATCCACTTTGGCGTCTAAGAGATGTGCTATTTCAATGGATAGATGGTTGTTTGTCTGATGTAAATGGATTTATCAATGAAATGCCTTTACATTTGCGTAATGTTTTTAAAAACAAATTCATCATCTCAATGGCTTTTTGTGTAGTTATTTTTAGTATTATAGCTATTACTAGAATTGCATTTTTTGTATTTGATTTGATACCTATTAGTAAGATTTCTCGGTAAAATAAAATAATATTATAATAATAATAATATTTTAATAATAATATTTACATTTTCAGTACATAGGTTGAGAGAATTGTATTTTAATTTTTGTCACCATATGTATGTATGTCCGACCTAGTACAGATATGCAGAATCGATAAAAGAGATCCGCGAAGGCTTTGCTATTCGGTAATAAATTCAGCGTCGAACTCGACGTCGAGAATAACGCTGTCACTCTATAGAGCTTCAATGAAATAAAAACTACTTTAAGAGATAATAAATGTGTTACTCCATTGAATTTTTCATTCTATGATAGATATGTTTGGCGTTGATTTTTTTACAGAATAATACTGTACTGGAATGTACTTTAAGTTCTACGGCGCATTCGTTAGTGCGTTCGGTTTGCGATACGGTTGTTAAGCAAATTTGCAAGAACCAAAAACTTACTATCTCGAGCTCCATGAGCTTCGGAAGGTACGTTTAGCTTACCTGGGACTTATCTTAAGATACCAGGTACCGGACTATTCGCAAGGGTGGTACGGGGGGTATTGCATAGTAGGCCTGCTGTAGATAGGAGGTACTTTAACCCTACGCAGCAGGAGAGCCCGGGTTTAGTCCTCTCGTCCCGGTCGATTAAATATTAAGGTAGAAAAAAAAAGGGTACGTTGACCTAATGGACCTGGCTGCATTTGCAGTCGTTAATCACCACTAATATTGGGCCCGCGGAATCATGACCAATTCTTCCTATTTCATTTGATTTGATTCCATCCATAGGCAAGGCCCCAGCACTGGGGACATTAATAGGTTAGCTGGTGATGAGTCATCGTCCTTGAATGCGCTGGAGCATGCAAGTATTGCGCACTATGGACTGGTCAGTACCGTCTGAGGACACTTAAATAGTGCGTGACGGCTTTAGTTTCAAACCTTGAATATAAACGAGTTTATTGCGATTCCATAATTTATATTAAACGCAGGGTAAGTTTTTTAATCAGTGCATATTTTAATCTAAGACTTAGCATTGGTATTTTTTTTTTATATTTTACTAATATTGTAATTGAAAGTGACTCCATATTGTAATGAAGTCATTTTTAAAGCTTGACATCTCTGTATGAAAACAAAAGAAAGGGAGAAAAAGCAGCTTATACCGATTTTCTTGCCGGTTCTTTTCGGTACAATGTCTTCCGCCGCAGACTTACAACCCGATGACATAGTCTCGACTCTCACAAGTGCTTGTGACAGCCTAGACTGAATAAAATATTTTGATTTAGATAGAAGAAAGGCTATCAATTTGATCTGTGTGTAACTATGTTATTTCTTTAAAATGGGGCAATATTTTGATATGTTAGCTTACGCGCGTTTACTCTTCTATGTGCTGAAGTTTTGAAATAATTCTTTGATGGCTCAGTTTTTAATTTAGGCAACACCAAACTATAAAATTTTCCACAGAGTTTAAAAATACAGAACAGTTCAGAGACAACATAGAAAATTTAAGTTTGTTAACCTATTTCATATAGAAGCAATTTTATTTCACCTCAATATTATAAATAGGAGGATGGTAGACATTTTATTAAATTATCAGTTATTTTATATATCACGAGCTTTCATTCTTTTTATTATAGATGACTTCTGATTAGAGATAGGGTAAATATGCATGGGTTGATTATAAAATTGGATATAAGTTATGACTAATACGCAAAAGCAGCTTGATGCTATTATATAATAATTTCTCAGTCTCAAATTTGCATACCTGAATAGAGTGAGTCGAGGTTCGGTTTTTGAAAGGACAATTGGCTGACCTAATATTTATTATCTCGGCCTGTTCCGTGATTCGGCAGACACGTTAAGCTGTTGATCCCGGCTGCAGTAACATCCAGCACTGGGACCGCGCGCTGGGTCATGGCCTATTCTCTCTATTCGATTTGACTCGTAACGATATTATTAATTTAAACGAGTTGAAATTATCGAGTATTATAATAGGGTTGTGTCTTTTAATTGAAAATACAGGCGTGACGGGTCGGTGCTTAGGTGTTGGTTGTGTAACGGATTTCTCCTTTATTTTGGTTTGAGAAGAAAAAAAAATTAAGAAATATAAACTGTGTACAATTTATTTATAAATGAAGTTTTTTTGAGATAACAATTTTATACAAATTACCAATTAC
Source organism: Diatraea saccharalis (assembly GCA_918026875.4). NCBI lineage: Eukaryota > Metazoa > Arthropoda > Insecta > Lepidoptera > Crambidae > Diatraea > Diatraea saccharalis. Next base: position 5,195,411 of record OU893341.1, on the reverse strand, counting down.
CAATTACAAATTACCAATTACAAATTACCAGTTACAAATTACCAATTACTAATTACAAATTACCAATTACCCCCTTAAAGTAAAAAAAAAAACATAAGGGTATATTTTGACCTTGGCTTCGCTGCCGTACTCAGAAGGAGTACGGCAACACAACAAACCGGGGGCTGTCTGTTGTCCTACGGTCTCACTGTCCAGCGTTATAATTCGTAGACATAAAATAACATTTATAACACTTAATGCTACTAAACACAATAATAGTTGGGCACAGCTCAATGTTCAGCTTGTCTTTTGTTTAAATAAATTTAATAAAATTTCATCCACCTCAACAGCGAAACAATCAGGTCTTCCTTTTTATTCAGCTCAGTAATGTAGGTGGGTCAAACCACAGATACCCATCCACATGGAGCGATATAGCATTTACATACGGTTACTGGTGGTACCGTCAACCTGTATCGGACAACTCGCACCAGGCAGCCAGTACAATACAGCCAGTACCAGACAGTCAGGATAATACAGCCAGTACCAGACAACCAGTACAATACAGCCAGTACCAGACAGCCTCTCGGTTTGAGAGGCGAAAAACAACAAGAAACACTTATACGACCGGCGCCCACAAATCCGCAGCACTGCTCGGCCTTCCCTGCTTCGAAATCACCACGAATGGAAGCCCACGTATTCAACAAAACGAGCCGAGACACGGTAGAATTGTAGACTTCTCTTCACTCTTACATGATCAGCAGAATAAAAGGAAAGACAAAGCCGGGTTCCGACTTAAATACGATTTCCATTTCCATTCGACTCAAGCGACCTGAACAGCTGTTAAATGAAGCAACTCCGTTTCACGGACAACACACAATGGCTACAAATTTTGACCTTTAAAAATTTAATAGGAAAAATACATAAATAAAATATTTATGTTTTATTGAATTGAAAATAAAATTATAGGACACATGCAAATATGCATGAAAAAACTGACAAAACCCTGCATACAAAGGAATATAACTAGGTGACAACTTCACACTATTGCTTTATTTTCTTAATTCAACGTTCTAATACCTGAAGTCTGATTTAATAATTTTGTTATAAAAAATGAGTTCGAAATAGCTATTTATTGTAATTTTAACGAATTGATCATATTCTATAAAGAAGGTCAAATACTACTTATTTGTTATTAAAAATAGGGAAAAGAAATTTAATTTGGAAGAAAATATAAATATGTAAAAGTAAGTTCTAAGGTTAATTACGGCTTTCGGAACGTACACCAAGTGTCAAAATAAATGCTTTGGTGTTTTGTAAACAATAGGTTCAATTTTATTTTGTAAAATTAATAAGGTTATCTCTAATGGAAGCAAATGAGAAAATAGTTAAAGTTATAATTTTGAGACAAACTAATGGTTCTATTTTGTATCTTGGTGGTTGATAGACTGGTAAATAACGAGTGGAAGGTTGTCACCGGTTAAGGAATAATGAAATTAGATTAGTGAAAACAATTTTTATGCCCTAATGGCTTTACCAGAAAAATATGGTAAGTTGACATCCTAAAAACAATGTTTAGAAATCACAATATACTTGAACATTACTAGACAAGACTAATAAAATGTTGTGAAAGTTAAAATAAAACAACATCAAATTTTTCAGTGTTACAGTTGGTAATTGAAATCGCTGACTAGGCGTGATAAGTAGATATATTTATGGGGTAAATAAAGAAACTGTAACAACAAAAACAAGAACATAAAAACAGTTGGTATGAATTTCTAAAATCTAATGGTGGGATCAGCAGTAACTCTGGATGGTGAATGAAATACTGGTAGAATTCTTCAGTCTTGATTTTATTTGCAAATAATACACATCAAATCACAACTGAATCTAAGATATTGACTCTATGCTGCTCTCGATCAGAGGAAAAGATTATCAATCAGAAAAAACATGAACACGCGAATTCGAATCCGGAAAAGTAATAATACAAAATATTAGCGGCCAGCATTGACCATCAATCGTCCGGAGAGTAAACCTACCTATAGTAATGTACACGGACGTTATAGTACCAAAATTAAACAATTACATATCCCTTTTCTGGGATTTATAAGAGGTAGAACTTAATAGATATTTCATGTTTACATGTTTCTATACTGCTGATTTATACGATAAAAATAATGTTCTCATTGGATGACATTTTTGCGAATAGACATTCAGAAAGAGCGTTTTAGCGTTCGCGTTTCTCAAAATTTTAAATTTCGAAAAATGAATAATAAACAAACTAATTATGTCAAAGATCAAAGACAAAAAGTTTGGGTGTTGGAACCTAGGACAAAATAAACGTTGTGGTACGACGCACCTATATACAGGTTTCTGTTATGTATTTTGAAAATATGAACCATTTTAACTTATCATTATTAAAAAAAGAATTAACCACCTTAATTTGGAATATGTTATGATTTGTAAAGTTGGAAGAATTAGGGAAAACGGATCACAAAAGTTTGGTAAAATACATAAGGCATTAAATTAGTTACATAAAACAACTTTCGCTATAACAACAATAAACATAAACGCACAAATAACAAAGACATTAATTGCAAAGATTTCTAAGGCGTTCATACGTTCTTCTCTACCGTAGCAAAGCGTGACGTTTCTTAGTGGCTTGAATTTGTAAGAAGCCTTTTCGGCCTACTAGCAGCAGTTCCGGAAACCATAGAATGAATGAATGAATGAATGATAATTTTATTTGCAATAATCACAGCACAACATGCTAAATACACACTGACATAAAATATAAAAACAAAATAAATATAAAGAAATTAAATTAAACAAGCGATTAAAACACACACAGGATCACATGTATGCCGGGACGATGCAAAAAGGGCAAAAGCTCGGCAATATGTTTGCTTGAAAAGCAAACTGCCGATTTTCAGCTTTAACCTAAGTTTGGATTAGCGGGGAACCAAAGACCAAAGTGAAAAATCATAAAAGCATATCATCAAATTCATTATTGAATAAAAAAATAATAATAATAATAAAGAAAAACGTATAAAATAAGTTAATAAATATAAATTAAAAATACATTTTAATATAAAATTGTACCAATTTGAAATGAAATAATAATATAAATGTCGGAAAATCGAACACAAACACTTAACATCACCATCAAACAAAGAGGACAATATCCGCCACCTAGGCGACATCAGTCAATTCCTTTTTTGTTGATGTTCCAATAAGACTTTTTTAAAATGTGTTTTAAAGTTTGTTTTAGTTGAGAGAAGTCTTATTGGCGGAGGTATGTTGTTCCAACACTTAGTCGCCTGGTAACGGAAGGATCCGGTAAAAGCAACTGTCCTATGGGAATGAAACGTTAAAGGAGGCCTAGCTGATCGTGGTACACCGGATCCGTATCTATTGTGGAACCTTGAGAAGCGTAATTTGTTATACAGGTATTCGGGAATTTCATATTTAATGATATCAAACATGAGGACAGCAAGGTGCAGCTTTCTTCGAGACTCCATATTAAGCATAAGAGCGCTGTTTAAATAAGGTGAAATATGGGAACGAGGAGGTATGTTGAAACAGAACCGACAACATGAATTCTGTATACGCTGGATCAATTTCTTAGTTCTATGCAACAGTCGGGGTCCGTAGACTAGGTCGCCGTAATTGAGTCTAGACAAAACTAGAGATTCGCAGAGGGTGATACGCGTTTTTACTGACAGATAATCACGAACTTTGTATAAGATTTTTAAGCGATAGAAACAGTTGCGGACCAGATTCAAGACGTGAGTCTCAAAGCGTAATCGGCTGTCCATAACAACACCCAAATTTTTTGCCTCACTGACACACTCAATATTATCTCCTGAGAGATTTACAGTTAAACCTCTACTTAAGATACCAGCAGTCTGCCTGTCTGTTCCGAACAGCATTAACTTTGATTTGGCCGCATTTAATACAAGGGTATTACTAGTGGACCATGCAGACACGGAATTCAGATCCTCTTGCAGAAGCTGCAGAGCCTGAGATGTACTAGAAGAATTCGTAGATATATACAATTGTACATCATCGGCATAACAATGATATTTACAATGCTTTATCACATAGGGCAGGTCAGCACTGTAAATAATAAAAAGTAAGGGTCCAAGTATGGACCCCTGTGGCACCCCACGATTAACTGGTGCAGGATCTGAAACCAAATATAAACCATTCTGCGTTCTAATTTTAACTGATTGGTAACGGTCACTAAGATAGCTGTCAAACCACCTAATTGCAGAGTGGTCGAAACAATAATATGCCAACTTAGACAGAAGCAATGGTATATTAATACAGTCAAACGCGCGCGAAAAATCAAGTAAGGCCATTAGAGTACACTGCCCTTCATCTTGAGCAGATAGGATATCATCCGTGACATCTAATAGTGTCGTAACAGTACCACGTCCCTTACGAAATCCTGACTGTTGAGATGGCAAAATATTATTATCTTCCACATACTTAATCAACTGGCTATGGACAACTTTTTCAAGGATTTTTGACAAAAAAGACAACACACTAATAGGTCGCAAATCTCCACGATTAGCTACTGGTTCAACTTTAGGTACTGGCGTCACAAAAGCATACTTCCAACAGGAGGGGACAATACCACAAGTGATAGACCTATTAATAATATCTGTAATCACTGATAAGGTTCGTGAAAGAGTAAGCAGCACCATGTCCCTATCGATACCATCACTTCCCGCAACATTTGACTTTATAGATTTAATGTGATCCAAAACATCTTTATCAGAGATAGGCTTCAACATAAATGTCGATTTAAGAGAATGAAACCTATTATATTCAAAAAATGTCATATAAGATATAGAAGCAGTGTCAGAACCAGGAACTTTTAAAAAATGATTGTTGATCTGGTCTGGGCTACCGACGTCATCACTGAAATCATCCCTAGGAGGCTGCACCAAGATCTTCTGTTTTATATTTTTCCAAAAATGTTTATTGATTCCGCTATTAGAATTAATATAATAATTAAAATATGCACGTTTTTCATTGTAAATACTAGTTTTAAGAGTTTTTTTTAGGTCATTATAGTATTTTCGATGTACCTCAGATTTTGACTTCCTAAATCTAGCAAATGCTTTATTCCTTAACTGAATCATCATCCTAATCGTGTCAGTTATCCAAGGTAATGATTTGTTTTGTTTCAATTTTAACGATACCAGTGGAGCATGCTTATCAAAAAGAAATAATAATAGCTGATTAAACTTATCTACCATGGACTCAACCGAGGGCATGCCAGAAACCGCTTCCCAATCAATAGAGTTAAGATCAGCATTGAAATTCTCCAAATTGATTTTCGTCAACGGTCTGTATATCAAATGCTTAGGCGGGATCTTCGGTTTTTTTATTATTAAACTAAAGCTAACCATTGCATGGCCCAAAGATCCTGTAACACTCGACACAGTGAGTTCACGAGTCTTACAATTAGTACAAACCAAATCTATCAAGCTATCAGAATCAACGGAGTAGTGTGTGCACTCATTCACAACCTGCCGCAAGTCCAAACACTGCAGGAAATTATTGAGTTTTTTTACATTATCACTTGTATAATTGATCACATTAATGTTGAAGTCACCCATAAGCACAATGTATTCATAATTTGTAAAAGTCGCTATAGTCTCCGTTAATGCGTCCAGGAATGAGTCAACATTTATCCATTGTGGTCTATATGCCGTGCCTACTATTACACGTATACCATTTGCTTTGGTCGATAGCCACATCTGTTCGATATTTACATGAGGATGACTTAAAAACCGCACACGTAAGTTTTGCTTAAGATAAAAAGCAACTCCCCCACCTCTTCCTCTACGCATGTGCTGTGGACGAGGAAGATTCCGCAGCCGGTAGCCTGAGACGACAGGTGCCCTTGCTTCCTGACCAGTACGCAACCATGTCTCGTTAATAGCAACAATGTCCGCATCAATATGAGTCATAGCTACAAGAAAATCATCATGACCCGTGTTAAGCGATCCTGCATTATATAACGCTAGCTTCAGAAATTTAGTTTTAGTGTTCATATTGGTAATTCTTTAAATTTATAAGTTATTGAATATTTACATGTAGATATCATAAGAAGAAAAAATAAAATTAAATTAAATATAGCAAACTGATACCATGAATAAACAAAATATAAAATATTGATAATAACAATAAAAATCAACCCTAACAATTTTAAAACATACATAATAAGATCATTATTCAAATTAAATTTTATCAAATTGACAGTAATATTAAAAATTAATTTAAATGAATCTAAAACATTGATTATCAGATTAAAAACCAATTTAAAAAAAAAGAAGATACAAATTCATTAAAACAATCTCTAAGCAATTACGTAAAACAATAATATAGCAAAGCAAGAAGGAATCATTAAGTTGCATCGTACCGGCACAATCATACATAAAACATAACACTCTACATAACAGCACATAAAAAGCATTTAAAATCATAAATTCAAATGACATAAACTTGCAAACATTAGATATAATTTCAGTCTTTAAGGAAGTAAATGCTAATACTACTAAAAATTTAAAGCAGAGTCTAAGCATCGCTAAACAGATTACCAAAACCGTGGCAAAAAAAATACATGAAGACTCAACAATTGCAAATACAGCTTTACCATATGATTGCCAAAATTCAATTTGATGTGGAATTTTAAAGCAGTAAATAACAGTACAGTAGCAGTAAATAACAATAATTTTATGAAATGAAAGCAGATTTGGAACATTAGTAGACAGCACAGCAAAAGCAATAAAAAAAATCAATACACGACAGCTCAATAACATTGCATACAGCCATATCATGGGAAAGCAATATCTGTACAATATAAGAAGCATGAACAGCATAATAAGCATGAATAAGCAAAATGAAAAACAGCGAACATTAGTTATTAAAGCGCCCCGCCTCCAGGCCAAAAACACGGTTAAGGTCTGCTTCAGCACGAATACCATAACGAATGGAGCCGACTCCAGGATGCTGACGTGCAAAAATTCGGCCATTCCTCGTCCAGATGAAACGCCATCCCCGCTCACGCCCCATCTGTCGCGCCCGCCGAAACAACATTCTGTTATATTTAGTCAGTCTCTCATTTAAAAAAAATTGAGCAGGTTTACCGGGAAGACCCATGCCCTCAGTGGTAACACCCCGACGCACTCTTGCAGCTTCCAACAGTTTATCACGTACAGCACGTCGTGCCAATCGCACTACAATTGGACGCGTGCGAGGCACAGCAGAAGTCTGGGATGCATCTAGTACACGGCCCACTCGCACTACACTAACAATATCCTGTTCATCCAGATGAACACCAAGTTTAGTTGCAACCGTACCGATAATATGTAGCAAACTTTCATTCGGCTGTTCCTGTATGCAAGTCACCTCAAGCTCCGTAAGCAATAGATCTTGATCTCGATCATTTAGTTCCGATTTCATTCTGTCAATTTCAGCAATAAGCGAAGCATTGTCCACCTTTTCAGTAGTGAGTCGTGTTTCAAGTGTAATCACTCGCTCATTAAGAACTGCAACTCGGCCTTCGCACTCTGTGAGCCTACCCGTAAGCGCCGCCACAGTATCATTTAACCGTTTTGTTTCAAGGCGAGCAGAGCGCATTTCCTCCCGCATCTCTTCCCTAAACGCTCGCATCTCCATAACTAACGACTGAAAATCTGTGATTTCGATAGTAATATTATGCGCAGTATCGTTTAAATAATCCATGTCTAGACCAGACGGAGACTCAACAGCAGCACCCCGCTGTACCGTGACCCCAAGGGCAGTTCCACGAACAGGTGTATTAGTGTTGTCAACCTTAGGTTGCCGACTGAAACACATAACACATTTCCAGGCTTTTTTGTGATCCTTGCTCATGGTATTATAAAACCGCTGTTCTGAGACATTGGCGCATTCCAAATCATAATGTAGTCCGCAGGCACTACAGCTCAGAAACCTTTTATCTTCGATGGATTTCCGACAACCTCCACAAATTCTATCATTGCTCGACATGTTGTTGGGCAATATATATTTTTATTATTATATTTAATATAGTAAAGAAAATAAGACAGACAAAAGCAATAAAATAAAAAAAAAAAAAAGACTAGCGTTCCGTTGACCCGACCCGGGTCCCGCCACAGTTAGCTAAATCAGTCTGTTAGCGGCGCCACCACACCACCGAAGCGATGAAAGCGATGATAAAATACGGATACACTCTAAAGGCAGCAAGCAGCTCCAAGCGGTTCACTGAACCTGTTTGACAAGTTCGATGAACAACTCACTCGACAAGGCCAGCTAACAAATCTTACTGTCACTGATTTATAAATGAACACCGACCAATATTCAAATGAAAATCGTCACTATTCTTCAATCACGGAACATAACCACAAAAATATTACACAGTTCAACAGGGAATTTGTTGATAAATACACTGATATTATATTTAAGTACTAATTATTGCTATAACTGCAACAAAACATCAATGAACACAACAATGATCTCAAACACGTCCGTTAACGTTTGCGGTCCCCCCGCCAATCATAGCACCATCATAACACCATATCTCCGAAACTATTAATGTATTATCCCCCTGTCAAAAAAAGGCCAGCCATAAGGGAGTCCTGAGCCTCTGCAGTGGGTATGTAAAAAGGTTGATGATGATGATGATGATGAGTCAACGAAATCGACAGATATCAGTCATATTTGTCGAAACATAAAATAGAAAAAATAATCGATATACATTTTTCTTCGTTATTTAAAGGATTTAGTTTAACGCTCGTTAGACTTTCAGCTGCAAATTTGTCAATAAGGCTTCCTCGGATGTGGGATTTACGTGAACAGTGATAAGCCAATATTTAATTTGCCTTCACATCTGAGATAAGATCGTCTTCTTCAAATTGCTTTTCGATTTCCCCGATACATAGAAAATATCTTGAAAATTTCCCCACGTGCTACAATAGTTGTATTCTCTCTGATAGCGCATCGGTATTACAAGCTTTAAATAACAATATGATGACATCAGGTCTACTGCACGAATGTCACTGTAAGTTGACAGAGGTATGCATAAGAAATAAACTGACCTTACAATGGATTAAGGGGCACAGCGGGTCAAGAGGAAATGACGCGGCAGACAGCTTGGCCAGAGAAGGGTCAAGCAGAAAGCCCATTGGACCGGAACCCATTATACCCATTCCATTTCGACAGCTGAGAAACTGGGTAAGAGAACGCTGTCACAGACAACACGACGAATACTGGACTCAAACGACTGACTGCAGGCAAGCCAAAGAAGCAATCCCCAAGGTAGACCTGCAACTGGCACGTAAGTTAATCAAACTACCTAGACAAACGTTGAGACTAATAGTAGGTATACTAACTGGTCATGGCTATTTTAACAAACACTTATATAACATGGGTATCTCTGACAGTTCTCTGTGCAGGGCATGCCTGGACGCTGAAGAGACAAGCGCTCACGTACTACTGGAATGCAGGGGCGTTTCAGGACATAGGACTACACATCTGGGTAGCCCACAGACATTAAAGGAGGCTTGCGGCAAAGTTAAAGGACTCATGGGCTTCCTGGAGGAGCTGGGGTGGCAGGACTGATGCAACCCCATCATTCACGCAAAATAGGCACAAGGTGTCGAGTTGCGGAAAAGCCCGCCGCACAACATAACATAACATATAACAATAGTTGTAACATAATCACTAACAGCTTTTTTCTATGAATTTTCGAACTCATAAGACGATGGTAATGACCTCAGCCAAATATACTAAGTATGGGAGCCCCCTTAAATATTTATTTTATTTTGTTTTTAGTATTTATTGTTGAAGCAGCAACAGAAATATATCATCAGAATTTTAGAAAATTTCAACTGGCGATAAACGGACAGACAGACAGCGGAATCTTAGTACTGGGGTTCCGTTTTATATGTCACGGTTCATCATGAATCTGGTAACTGACAGACGCAGAGCGGACTTTTAGTGATAATAAATAAGGTCCCTTTTTAACCTTTCGATGTAAATATTCTACAATAAATTAGCACCATTATCAGTTTTCTTGCCAGAAGTAGATTTCCTTTCATTTTTATTTAAACATATATTCAACAAAAATATCATCTATTAATAAATTTTGTATGTTAATTTAATCATAAAAATTTAACACATAATTTTATATTGCGTAAACACAAATAAAATTTAAATTACGCAAATAGAAATTCTTAGGTATATTTGGCAAATAATTGAGTTGAGATTCGGATAAGTGCTAAGGAAACGATACACTGATTTTCATACCGTTTAGTGCCCTAAAGAGGGTCAGAAACATGCAATGGCTATTTCCTCGGGTTATCGCCACACCAAGATACATTTCCAGTCCAATTTGTAAAATGAACGTCAGTACTCTTCTATTGAGCTAAGTAATACTGATATGTACATAAAAATTCGTATAACTGATATCGCCCTAGGTTTGATTGCCAGATAAAAATAAATTGTTATATCACTTAAGTAATAAATGGGATTTTAATTGTTTCAGAATACTATAACGAAAGGGTTTTGACCACATTATCTGGGTCCTGAGGAATGTGTGTCATGTTGTATAATATTCATTTATTAATTACGTATCTAGAAACAAGACACCCGCATTCCTCTATTTTTCCTATTAAGCGTTGTATGGAAAATCATTGCAACACGCACATTTTCGGTCCCAAAAACGCTCAAGAGTTTCAAAAATTAATGGGATAAGATTTAATGGGTACCACATATTATATGACGTTGTAATTTTATTCACTAGTCACCTCAAATCTTCTCAATCGTGCACTCTCGATAGAGTGGGTGTGGTTGTTCAAATAGCATATTGGTCATTCACTCTTCGGTCATTCTGATCCGAACTGCTTTTATGGCAATAATGGATCCCCATCATTGTTAATTCGCTGCACTGCTAGAGCTCTCAATCACGTTCTGTATCGTTGATTTTACAGATCTGTACATCGTCTAGGCGATCTGCCTCTTGTCCTCAACGCAGCCCTAAACTATTAAAGTTTCCATTGTGTTTTCGTTCCAGTTATGTGGCCAAAAAAAGTCCCCTCAAATACTTCTACATAAAAAGAAACATAGAACCTGACTGTTGTATTAGATAACAAGGTGTTATCTAACAAGTTAAATAAAATTAAATAAATGTATCTATGTGTAAATAAATAAAATCCGATTTTATTTTTAATGATAAATGCTTAAAAAATCCACTTGGTCCCTGCCACCCTGAGATGGGTTTCAAATCCATGACCTTTCGCAATCCAGGCGACTGCTCTAACCACTGAGCTACCCAGGACCTAACAGGACTGACGAATCTTTCAAGCACTTGTTACTTTTTCGCTACATCAACGTTCAGGGAATCAACCCAAACAGCCGAAATATATATTTTTACAAATATTTAAATTTCCAAGTATATTTTATCTGTGAATGCGAAATTGATTAAATATATTAAAAACAAAAAACAATTTTGTTGTGTACTAAAAGTGGAATGATATTTATTGAATCCATTATACTTATTATTTCCTTATGCAGAAAATCTGTAGCCATCTGTGCCCTGTGGAATGTCTACTAAACAATGAAAAATTACTTCTTGGCAGCAAAAGCTTAAGCCACAAAAATGAAGCTCACAATACAAAATTGTATATTTCAACGCTAACATGTGAAAAAGAGAGCTGAGAATATCAGACACATATGCAAGTGAAATTGGCGGATTTTAAAAACTAATAAGAATGCAAGAATTTTCAAGAAATTTCTATTGCATTATAAGGCTACTTATTGCTACAAGGCCAGATGCCTTGTAGCAGTAAGTAGAAAATGAGACTTGCATCTCGTGAATTTTATACGAGACAAATATCTGTGTTATTAAAAAAAAACAATTCTGTTTACCAGGCAAGAGCTGTTTTGCTATTCTCTTACTCAGTAGCACAAACGTCCATTAAGGTTTAATGACGATTTTAAATTCTAACAAATGTTCTAAATTGGAAAATATATACAGATAATGTCGCTTTAAAGTAATGGCACTTTCAATGGACTGTTGTGCAACTCAAGGTGTAAGAAACAGAGCGCTGTTGCACCATATTAAAACCTTTATTACCTTTCCAAGTAGGTTTTATTTGCCTAAAACTATAAGCCGTGATGGGGATGCCTTTTTAAAGTCCTCAAACGTACTCGATTGAAATATTTGAGATTATTTTATAACTAAGCGTTTTTACAAATTTAATGTATTTTGTTCACATTATTCGCTGTTTTCCTGCAACTTTGCTCGCATAAATTTTAGCCTATATTACCCGCGTATAATGTAGCTTTCCCTACATAAAAGAATTTATTAAATCGGTCCAGTGATTTCTATTCTATTCAATGGAAAAAAAAATACAAAAATTCTTTTCTTTTTATAACTTTAACTAAATATCTCTCTCTGTATAACTTAATAGAATAATATTATTATACATCCTTTTATTATGATACTAGCTTTCGCTAGCGGATTAGACAACGTGGTCCCTAGGGAAATGTTTAGTGGGATAAAAAGTCCTATTATCTAAGACAGCTAATACTCTATTTGTATACCAAATTTCCTCAAAATCCGTTCAGTAGTTTCGCTGAAATGTCGCCGACATTCTTAAAATGTATTGAATTTTAGCATTTTGTAATAACCTAATGTGCTGTTGACTGTATATAAACCTCTCCGTTAATTGGAACGATGCCCGTGAAACTGTGATAAAATAATGCAGTAGCATTAAATCAGGCTACACATAACTGTAAAAGTTCTCCAATTAAACTTAAAATGTTAGCTCAGGCCTTCCTTATTTATGGTTAAGAAGGATGGGCCATGACCCTCCACGCTGGCCCAATTCGGATCGGAGGGTATTAACGACTGCAAATGCAGCCGGGGCCAACGGCTTAATGTGCCTTCCGAAGCACGGAGTAACTCGAGATAATAATTGTTTGGTCACCCATCCCGTGGACCCTAGCGAAAGTTGCTTGACGACTAAGATCACGGGCCGCAGCGCTTACCCACTACGCCACCGAGCCATAAATGTTCTCTATGACAAAATAGAGAACATTTATCGTTAGGGAACCTTTTAGTGGGATAAAAAGTAAAGTAAAGTAAAATTATCCGTATTAGTGTGAAAGAATGACAAATATACATTCTCACCAACTTTCACATTTATAATAATAGAATAATTGATCTATTAGATAATGTCTCACGTTTTATTGAACCACAATTCTTAGGGAAGGGAAGGGAGAAGGGAAACGCTTACGCACATTGCGTCGTTTGGCAGTAAAATGGGTGTAGGGTGGCCCCAAGAGGCTTTCCATATTGATAGAAAAACAATTGGTCATAATCCCCCACTTGGACATATTGGTACTTTTGCTCACCCATCCAATGATTGACCTGTACGAGAGTTGCTTAACTTCTACAATCTCCGAACTAGTGAAATGTTGTTTTTACTGGTGTTGAAATATTAGTTCTTTTTGTATTATATTTAGTGGTGTAGCCTGTGGTTTACGGAATAATAGGCACCTGTATAAGTTATTGTAATGTAAGTAATCTACACATCAGATAAAATAAAATGCACTTGAGTAGTATTCAAAAGTTTCAAAAGGAGTATGCTTTCACTATTTCCAAGAGCGCTATAAACATCCCTCCATACTGAGGTCTTGGCTAAATTCATTACTATGCCAATCACCTCACTCTTGCCTCGGCGTTATAACCTTTTTGGAAGCAAAAACATTAGTCTGACTTTATTCTGCAATGCTATTCTATTAAGCTTTTCTATTCTAATATAATATTATATACTAACATTTAATTTGTTTATTTGCGACGTATAGGCTCCACAACTACTGGACCAATTGTAAAAATTCTTTTACTACGGCGTAACATAGGATACAATATTTAATCTTGAAAAACAACAAAAAATGGGAGTAGAAGTTTGTATAAGAAATTAAAATGTTACCATAGTTTACCATTAATTTTGTCATTGTAATTATATCATATAAAAATTATTAAAGGTGTTTACACAAGAGTAAATAATCTTATCAATATTTATCTCGCTAAACAGTTCCGTAAGGATCAAGCCGCTGGCGGAAAGCATCGAACATAGTACTGTTCCAGCATAGAGCTTCAACGAAATAAATCTTCTGTTACCTTTTGAAGTAGGTTTTATCTGATTGAACCTTTACAATACGACAGTGTTATGCTCGATGTCGAGTTTAAGGTAATTTTATTACAGAATAGCACTCTTGACAGATAGGTCTCTAGGAAATGGAATTTGTGATCTAAAATATAAATACTCAAGATTTTTTATCTCAAGAGATAAAATCCAAATCAAAATAATTATGATTCAAATGGGTAACATCTGTCAATTTTACAGACTATTATTATTATGTATATTTTATATCGATATGAAATTAGCTAAGGTTACTACAAAATGTTACAATGCCATTATTGGTTTTAAGTGAGGCTTAAAATTTATAAAATAAATTTTATATATTTTTAAAACCACGTATGTCCTTGTTTCGAAAACTAGAAAATTATCAATATGTGCAGCAAAAGTTTGCAGTCAATCTAATAAAGGGTTTCTTCGCAGGATTTTTATCTTTGTTTCAATAATGATATAAGTACTTACACAGCATTTATAAGTTTTATTACAAAGTTAGTTATATTGCCATCAAATCCCCTACAATGTACAATAATTAAAGAGGTTTAAATACACAAGAGGTTTCCTTTGACCTTAAAACGTCTAAAACTTAGGACGAACCAATAATGCAAACTTGGCCGCTCCATCCCAAATGACCAATAATTTATAGGCTTGGATACGAGGGGAAGAACTACGGGCGATCAACCCAACCTGGTTAACGAGTTGTCTAACCTATTGTGTAGTGAAGGGATAATTGCTAGATGGTTTTGTTCATTGAAGATGAAATTAAACGAATATTCTAATCGACTAATCGAAATAGTTTCTAGAGTTTAGTTGCCAATAAGCACTTCAAAGAGCTGAACTATCAGTTTGTAAATCGTTGGTGAAACGTCATGTACTTAGAACCGGTAACAAGGCCCCAGAAGAGGTTTTCATTTTATAGAAATACTATGTTTCCGATATTGGCTTCTCCCGAGTACTTTAATCACCATGGCACATCTATTAGAATTAAAATTACCTATCTATAAGTTAATCCAGGCTAGTAAGCCTGAACAGATTTGATGAAATTTGTTTTATTATTAGTGTAGTTAACATAACAAATTTCATCCAAATCTGTTCAGTATTTTTTGCCTGAAAGAGTATAAAAACAATAGGATATTTTTAAAATTTTGCCAGCTAAGGGGCTCGAGGTATGATTTGAATCCGCATTCTTTCACTAATCGGGTGACTGCTTTACCAATTTAGTTACTAGAGATGTCAATCTTGAACTTATGAAGGCTCCTATTTTATGTATTTTTGTGAAATTTTCTTAACAAATCTTAGTCGCAGATTAAACGCGCTAGGCACTGGTCCATAGAAATTAAACGATAGTATTTTTTGTTTACTACTGGTCTTCTACTAAAGTATCTTTACCACATTCGATCGTAAAGGAACGATATTTTCTTAAATGATAAACGAGTTGATAAGATCGAGTACTAGTAGTCGTATGGAAAGAAATACATTGATATCATATTGCACACGGCAGTATCGATGTTAGTAAGAACGAATAGGACGCGGTAATAGGACAATGAGTAGCTCCTCATTGTCCTATTACCGCGTTGTATTAACGTAGTATTCCTTGTGGTTTTTTGTTCCCAAAACCTTCTAATAGAAAGTCAGTCAGCAACCAGCCGAGTCAAAGTAACTTCAGAGTGGACAGTTAACTTTGTCTTTTCACTCACTTTAAGCTTGTTGGGTCTCTGTTTTGCTAGTTTATCTAATTTTGCAGTTTGATAGTTTTAAGTGACAACTTAGTAATCCGTGATAGGAGTTACTTCATATTTTTTACCGACTTCAATATCCAAAAGAAGGAGGTTATATTTCGACGGCGACGTATGTTTATTTTGTGTTTTATCACCGATATTGCCGCTTATTCCTTTTTTTCTATTCGACTGCTAATTACACCAAGGTTGTACCAGTTAAATTTTCTCCAAATAGAATCAGTGGGTTTCCTTTTATAACAAAAAAAAAACCCTGGTTGGCTGGATCATTGATACAGCCATATTTTATGCGTGGATACGTCTATGTATGAACGGATATATGAGTAATTGATAAAAAATCGTTCGTAGTGTAAAAATTAAAGTGTAATCAAGTTATCGATTATTATATACATTACAAGTAGAACATCCTTAACAGCTTCATGTACGACATGACAGTAAAGATGTCGGCGATTTATTGTAAAATATTCATGCTTGTTCATATTGGGCCATTTTCGCCGATGTCCTTTACTTGAATTTGCACGAATTTATTTATTTTTATTTAAAGATTAGCAAATTCACTCAAAAATATTTTACATTTTATTGCTAACGCATATAAAGCTATATTTACGTGTTCGTAGATGGATGTGTGATATGCATACGTATGGCATAAAGCTATTTTTTATTTATTTATTGTATTGTATATTATAATGATACCTTTTGAATATTTTTTCCAGATTTGTCAATTATATATGCCGTAAAATCAGCTTCTTTAAAATGTTTTTCACAAACATAAAAATTTTCACCAACATCCAGGTTAGGAAACACATCACGAATAGCTTTTAACCACTCTTCACGTCTATCAATGTTCTTTGGCACTCTAAAAACTGAACGATTCGCTTCTCCAAAACAACCCGGAATTATGCAACGTTGTCGCATAATTGCATTTATAAATGAATAATTCAAAAAAAAAATAAACAAATTGAAGACACTAAACACTAAATAAATAAATATTCGTTGCGTTCATTTGTTAAATGAAAAAAGTATTCACTAGCGCCAACAGATGGCGTTAGTGCATATACTCCTGCTGACAGAATGCCCCTCCCCCTGCAGAGCAAGCATAGTTCACTTATACGCCAATAGATGGCGTTAGTGCATATACTCCTGCTCACAGAATGACCCCCCTGTAGAACGAAAACATAGACGTATCCACGTCAAAAATGCATCTTTTACCATATATCACCAAAATATTTAGATGATATGTATTGTAATTTCATGTATCTTAGCTAAAAATAAACTATGTTCAAATATATTTTCTATGTTCAAAGAGTATGTCTTTTTTTTATGAAAGTAGATATGTCAATCGATTTCTTTTTGAATTCCCGCGACTTTGTCTGCGTAAATTATAGCCTATGTGCAACGTCTATTATGTAGCTTCCCGTTGACGAAAGAGTTTCAAAAATCGGTCCAATAGTTTTTGATGCCTCTCTAATGCAAACAAACAAGCAACCAAATCTTTCCTTTTTATAATATAAGTATAGAATTATTGGAAAAAAATATGTTAAGCAAATAAACAAAATCTCATTCTTATTGAAAAATTATTAAAAAATCCTCTTGGTCCCTGAGATCCTATGGGATTTGAACCAACCTTTAGCAATCCGGGCTACTGCTCTAACCACTGAGCTACCCAGGACCTAACAGGACTGACGAATATTTCAAGCACTTGTTACTTTTCCGCTACTACAGAGCGTATTCTCATTAATGTTCAGGTAATCTACACAAACAGCGGAAAGACATATCTTTTAGAAATATTTAAACTTTTATATTTGATTAATCTGGAGCTACTCCATGCTTCGGAAAGCACGTTAAGCCATTGGTCTTGGCTGTATTTGTAGTCGTTAATACCCTCCAATCCGCATTGAGTCACGGCCTATTCTCCTAAACCACTTACAAGGAAGGTCTGAGTCTACACAATAGGGACGTAAAAGGACTGATGATGATGATGATGAGATCTATATCTATACTAATATTATAAAGAGGAAAGCTTTGCTTTTTTGCAACAAATAGGTTCAGAACTACAGGACCGATTTTAAAAATCTACAATAAGTTACATCATATGCGGTGAATAGGGGTTATATTTTATCCCGAAAAACAGCAAATAAAGGGATGAAAATGGGAGTGGGAGTGGAGTTTGTATGGGGAATTAAAACGTTACCATACTAACCATTGTTTACTATTTATTTTAACATGTAATAATATCCGTGTTAGATATGAATCGATAACACCACCTCCTAGTGCCTAGGGAAATAAACAGTTCTCTAGGGACCACGAGGTGGCGAAACCACTGCCGGAAACCTAGTAAATAATTGTTTTAGTGTTACCTAGTAGCTCGGTGGCGTAGTGGATAAGCGCCGCGGCCCGCGATCGTAGCCGTTAAGCAACTTTCGCAAGGGTCGGTCACGGGATGGGTGACCAAAAATTATTATCTCGAGCTACTCCGTGCTTCAGAAGGCACGTTAAGCTATTGGTCCCGGCTGCATTTGCAGTAGTTAATATCCTCCAATCCACATTGGGCCAGCGTGGAGGGTCATGGCCTATCCTTCTTAAGCATTCATAAGGAAGGCCTGAGCCCCTGCAGTGGGGACGCAAAAGGGCTGGTGATGATGTGACGATGATGATGAGTATATAAAAATATCACTTCAAAGCATGAAATAAAAACTTTAACTAAAAATTGAACTGATTTCAATCTTTAAAAAAGTGATAAATGATATTTATCTCAAAAGCGACTTATTAAATAAAATGCTTTGGAGTCTGGCGCTTATCATTTAATTAATAAACTTACAGAAGACCTCTGTCAGACTTCAATAGCATCTTATTAAATAAGTCGTTTTTGAAATAAATATTATTTAACATTTTTTTTTAATTTAAAATCGGTTCTATTTCTATTTCACCATATCTTCATACAAGTGGTGGTACGAGTGTCCGTCGTGCACACTACAGATCAAATAGTTTTAGTTTTGGGCAATCTGACGGTATGTTGTCTTTACTTACAAATGATACAAAAAAAAAATTGAATCAGTATTATTTGTGATAGTAAATTACCGTTCAATGTTATGTCATACAAAAGCTCATTCACGTAGAAGGATTCTGTAAAAATAATATTATAAAGCGTCATTTGACTTAAAAGATTTTGGGGAAATTGATGTTACGAAACCGATTGATGGATGAGCTTGGTTAGAACGTATACTTTACAGTAAATAAACTCGACACTGACAAGAGTGGAACGCGCGTGTAAAATTTGAATTTTATCTTTTTTTTTGTCTTAGCAGACTAGGTATTCGTAATATAAATCCATCAATTACGGATTCTTCATTTTTGCAGCGTTATTTTGTTGTGTTTTATTTTTAAAACCAATTTATTATTTTGATATATCAGCAAATGTTATTATGTTTTAATGTTTTTTGCGACTGTGAGATCACACTTTAATCTGCTCATACGATGATTACTTTTTAAGGGTCCATACGTAAACAGTTAAAAACGGGGTTCTATTACTCAGACTTCTTGGTCTGATTCTCTGTCTGTCTGTCACTAGTTTGGGCTGAGGCTTCGGTACAACAGATGTATTTTTTGTGCATTTTTTATACATGTTATCGTGCGCGAGTCCGACTAGCATTTGGCGCTATTTTATATAAAGGTGTTTTGCATTATACATAACGTTTATACGCTATTGCATAATTGCATAGTTCATATTGAACTCAGTCGTGCGTATGTATATCGTCATGTCAAGTCGTATTGCACTCATGTTATAGAGGGCCGGCAGAGTGTTATAGGGATGTGACACTTGTCGATATAATTAACGTCTTATCGATACGACGTCTAAATACACAATTTATATTGACTTATGTTATTGAATTAGATAGTTGATTACACTACAACCTTTAAACTTTATATGTACTTATTTTTATACTGTTATTATTTATAAAAATAATTAATCACAAAAATAAAGATTTTTTATTATGTAATTCATATGGTACCTAATATTTTAACGAAATTTCTGTATATGAAGCTACATTTATCCATCGGACTCATTAATATTATGCAGCAGTCAATACGCAACCTGAGTTTATTTCTAATACCTATTTTGCTTATTCAATAAACTTAGGAGTCACTCAAATCTATCGCCTAAATATTTAGGAATCGCCTAAGGTGCAAATGCATTCTACTAATGACTAGGCTATTTATACTAGGCAACCTGTCATGACATGCGTCATGCGGCGCCTTGCGCTAGGCATTTTTGTAATATGACAGATCACAAATGTTTATTTGGAATTAAACTAATCTGTTTAGTCGGTACGTAAGAATAGAGATTTCTTAGTTAAGCTATGCTTTGTTCTAGGTTAGTGAAAACGAGCATGAGTTATACTTATGCTAGGTGCTTAGGTAGCTTATCACAATAGATCTTTTACCAGTGGCATCAGTTCCATATGGAACTGCATAGCCCCTAAACAACATATGTTTCTGCTATTTAATTTTATTCAATAGGGACGTCTGTGAGTAGGAGTTCTAATAATAAATGGTAATGAAAATTTAAACATTTTTGATTAAATTTTGCGTTCTCAGTGCCATATTTATATTTAACTAAAAGAAAAATTTAACTAAATTGGTTAAACGTAGATTGTAAATATGTTCATTTTATCAGACATTAGTAGTGAAATTCATCTGTTTCGCTGAGGTTTCGGGTAGTTCAATGGTTAGAGCAGTTTACCAGATTGCAAAGAGTTGGGTTCGAATTCTATTTCCGACATCTGAAACTGGCGAAGTAATAATAATTTTCTTTAAAATATCGTAATTAAGACATTCGATATTGTAACAAGTGCAACACTAATGTGCATTTACTTACTGGAATTCAATTTGCTCGAGCAACTCTCATGGCGTAATAAATGAAATGTGAAGGGTCGTTGAGTGAAAACCTGTGACACTTTGCATCAGATGCGATCCAATGCATTTCCAACAATCGACCTGGATATAAAAGTGTTTTTACTTTTACAACGCTGTGTTGTGCATTCAAAATCCAAAATACGATTGCGGGTCTCAGGTTTGCTATTTTGATAAGAATACGGCATCGAACGCAGAGCTGTCACAGCATTGAAAGATCAAATGAAACCAACTTCAAAAGACAATAAAGTTTTTATTTGGCTGAATGGCAGTTGAACTCTCGATGGTGTATTTTTATTGCAAATGCAGATCGGCACTGCAGATTTTTCTGCCTAACCCGTAAGGGATTATGTTTGAAGTTATACATTACACATTTGATGTATTTAAATAAAAAATTCATCAAATAGATTCTTAGAAAATAGATCAAAAGTTAAACTAGTGATGACTCTATGCTGTCGATATTTATGTTAATCTTAATAACGATACCACAAGCATGCAAATCCTTTTAGTCATTTAAAGTTTTGCCAGAATAATAAAATTGGAGAACTCTAATTATGACAATATTCTTTTTTTTTTCAGTCATATAAATTCACTTTATAAATGAAAATTTTATAATGAAGATTTAATAGGTAAATTATGTAATTAAACATTTATTATAATGTATATTAATAAATACTCTTTGTATTTAGCAACTGTAAAAATGGCGGGTGAAATGTACATGAAAATTAAAGTATATCGACATATCAAAATCGAACCGAATCGAAATGCAGCTCTAAGCATCAATATATTTTGCTAATGAAGTTAAGGCGCTGAAGCCGAGAAATTAATGGCGTCAAAATGACGTCTCCATTATAATTTGAACTACTGACATTTTTTTCCATGAAATATCGAATCAATTAAAAATTTTTGATTACATTAAATTAATATTTAATTAGCTACTTTATCAGATGAAAAAGCTTTGAAATCTCTTTTTATATCATTATCTTTTCATAAATTTTGTAGTTAGATGAAATCATTAATATAGTAATATTTTTTATCCAATATTTTTCACATACATGAAAATTACTCAATATCGATGTCAGGTTTTAAATCTATTAATTTTCATTAGTTTAAGGCAACATTATCCATTCAAATTTAACATTCAATAGTGCTTAAAGGTTAAACCTTAATGTACGCTTGTGCAACTGGCGGCACGTAGCTTGCACGTTTAGGTTAGTTTTGTTCTGATAACGATAAATAATATTTCAATATAATTTCATAGTTAAACATATTTGTTTATTTAGCCGTGGCTAAACTACGCATTTTAGTCGTTTCGAAATCTAAAATCAAAAGGAATAGGACAATGTTGACAAATGAAATCTGCAATATTGTACCGTGTTCGAAACGTGTCGATATAAAATATTTTATGAGACCCTAGAAAGTATTGTTATTATAGTGAGTTCTATGAATCCGAGACATTTAGCTCGTAAAATTCATGCAATTGTTCGTTCGAGCATGTCCTCTTTACTTTGTTGACGTAAAACGCACACGTATATCAGGATTTACCTGTGACTTTTATTTAAAGATGGATGTGTACCATCTTTTGTGTTTTGAGAATTATACTGGTTGAGTAAACACTTTTAACCAATTTCACAATAGAAATAGGGAAATTAATCTTGCTCAGTCCTTTAATCTCCCACTGCTTGACTATGTTGATTCATGAGAATTTGTGTGTCCGTTTTGTCTTTGGTCTACTTAAGTATGATCATATTTCTGACTATCAAGCTCAACTTCAATGGCTACCCATCTCCCGTAGAAGATACGGTCATATCATATCACTTTTATATTCTATCCTGTTTCATCCACACACACCGCATTACCTCAAGGAGAGCTTTGTTTTTCACTCTTCGAATCCTATGTGAGATCTGCGGTCTTCCTATAAACTTATCGCTAGTTACCCCCTCCCACAATACTGATTACGTAGCCAAGTCATATTCTGTCAAAGCAATTAAACTTCGGAACTCTCTACCAATAGATATAAGACGCACGCAGTCACGCAACCCATTGCTTAAATTAATTTTATTCCTTTATTTTTTTCTTCTTGTCAATTGTCCTCAACCTGGACTTTCTTCCTGAACTTGTACTCTATCTGCTAATTTACAATCGTATATTTTTTTTGTTCATTTTAGATTATGTTACTATTATATTTATAAATATTCTCAAGTGCTGATTCTCTTAATGCACGAACTCGCAGTTAATTTCCATAATTGGTATCATATCCTTTAGCCTATATTAAACAATTAAATTTGTTTTTCCATATTATATTTGGAAAAACAAATTTAATTGTTTAATACGCTGAAAGTGGTACTGCAATTCATAATAATGATTTAATAGATGTATAACCTTGACAGTTCGTAGCATGTGTGGTAGCTTTATTACTAACGGAATGACTACATTAATATTGAGATCGGATGCATTTAATCTGGAATATTTAATGGATTCATACCCAAGAGCACTTAGGAATTATAATTTTCAGAGTTGTTTCTTTGTTCTAGCTCATTCATATATTTATTTTTGTTTCTTTTTGTGCTGTATTTCGAACTCACTACACATAAAACCACTTACTAATTAAGAATGAAAGGAAAATTAAAGGGTGAAAGATTATAAGAAAATCATAGACTTCATGTGAGTAAACAATTATGACATGGAAAGCTTATGCAATGTATAATGCTTAGATTATATAATATACAATCTATGTGTAATCCAATGAAATGCGTTATTTGCAATAAAAAAGTCTTTTATAAGTACACAGTAACTAAAATCTATTTGAAAAGATTAACTTCAATATCGTGAAAAAAAAAAAACACAACGAATAATCAAAAATTCCAAATGGGAATACAAAATGTCGTCACTTCCCCAAAAAGCGAATGTCACAAATAAATTGTTTGAAAAAGGATTTCATCCGAACCCACACGGGAATTCAGATGGAATTCGATTTTCGTCTGTGAACAATTCGTAGCAACATGACTAGAATAACTAACTATAGACATTGACAGTGGAATTAATCGTATATGTCGGCGCATCGATTGTACCGCAATTATTCGATATTGATTCCTAAATGAAAGTGAATTAACAAATACAAGTTGCCGCCATTTTGGCGGACATTCTGTTGCCTATCGAGGAGTAAAGACATCCGACGACATCACGCTGATCTCGTTATACTTTTCGTATGAAAAGTAATAAAATGGAATAACTCCACATTGGTATACACGCCTGCAGTGTTATTTTAAAGATAGTCCTCCGATATGGACGATCTATTTGGGCTCCGTAATAGCCCCCTGAGAATACCCGCCTACATATAAAAACGTGAGGATTTATTAAAAAATATTTTTCTTCACTGTTGACTCTAAATATTTTGATTACATTTTTACTAGCGACTTTTTTTAATGTCCATGTTCATTTTTAAAATCTTTATTCAAATAAACTTATTTATATATTATATAATAAACTTTTTTTCGTACTTTTAGATTTTTTCAAGTTTTTTTTTTACTTACTATTTGTACAAGATGTCTTTTGTTTATAAGAAGAACTAGAGAAAAAGAATCTCGACCGCTCTAATAGAAGTAACGACATTTCCAAAAGTCATGCCATTACCAAATCAATATTAATATTATTAAAGTTAATATTACAACATGAAAAAGTTATGGGAGCGGTTCTAAGGGAGCTGGGCTGGATGGAATAACTTCACTCTCACCCTTCACACGCAAAACAGGCGCAATTATCAGACAGACAGACAGTCGTCGAGTTGCAGAGACGCCAGTGAGAAGAAGAAGAAGATCAGAAAGTTTTACAGGGGACAGTCAAGCGAAGATCATCATCATTATCATCATCAGCCCTTTGACGTCCCCACTGCAGGGGCTCAGGCCTTCCTTATGGATGGTTTAGGAGGATGGGCTATGACCCTCCACGCTGGCCCAATGCGGATTGGAAGGTATTAACGACTGCAAATGCAGCCGGGACTAACGGCTTAGCGTGCCTTCCGAAGCACGGAGTAGCTCGAGATAATACATTTTTGGTCATCCATTCCGTGACCGACCCTTGCGGAAGTTGCTTAACGACAACGATCGCGGCCCGCGGCGCATATCCACTACGCCACCGAGCTACGTTTGACCGTTTATTAGAACTAATAGTTGCTCAGTGATTAAAGTTCGCTAAAAAAGGAATAGTCTTATATCAAAAAAATTACAACGATAACCACAAGGACTACGTATAGAACATTAACTCAGACCTGAAATGTATTTAGCATTTTGCACGCATCGTTCGATATCACTACACTCTTTGTTGAGATACCTAATTTATTTTCGACTGAATTATTTCCAATGCAATTTTTTTCTGTACCAAATTCCATACTTCGTAAAAAGACCTAAGATTACACGCCTAATCCGGGCATCTTTTGTCTTATATAAATAATTTTAGGTTTGTATATTGATTAGCGAACTACTATTATTTAATTATTATATTTGAGCAATTTTTCATTCACAATTCTATATCGAAAAATATTTTTAACGAAAAATGCTTAAAGAAATCACATTACCCTGGTACTCTGAGACGGGACTCGAGCCCATGACCTTTATATATCCAAACAAGACACGAATTTTTCAAGCATTTATTACTTTTTTGCTACTACAGAGTGTATTTTCATCAATGTTCATGCAACCCGCCCAAACAGCTGAAAGATATATTTTAACAAAATTTTTACCTTCGATAATGATAAGAATTCCTTCTAATTATTATATTTGATAAATTTTGCATAATTTTAATATCATTTAAGTTTATATATTTATCAACGACTGCAGCCACTCGAAGGAAGTCTGCTTCTAGACGAAGATCTAGAACGGGGCGGGGACGTTGAGCTTCAGTTAATGAATGAACAACCCTAGTCAGATGGTCTACACACAATGCTATACTGAAAAATATTTTTAATGAAATATGCCTCAAAAGTCCAGTTTGTCCCTGGCGCTCTGAGATGGGACTTGATCCCATGAGCTTTCGCAATATTGGCGACTGCTCTAACAACAGCTAGGTAGCTCAGTGGTTAGAGCAGTCGCCTAACCTAACCTAACCTAACCTATAGGACTGACGAATTTGTTGTCTGTACACCGAGATTTAATAAACTATACAACGGACTGTCGAACGGACAGCCTGATTTAAGAGGAAGGGGATATGTGTAATGTAGTACCACGCAGGCGAAGCCGCTGGTGATAAGCTAATAGTACAATATTATGATTTAATTTTTTATAGTTTTGGAAATACTTTTCTTAGTTTAATTTAAAAGGTATTTAGTTTTAAACCACTCAGAATTTCAGAGAACAGACAGTGAACTTTCTTAGGTGGTATTACCTTAAGCTAAATAAATTTACTGGAGTCCTGAGACAATTTAGCTTATGCTTGAGTACTTTAATTAGATCGACTTAATTTGTGGCCTTCTTGATACTGTTTAATGGCAAATGATTTGAAATTTTGGGCTGAATAGTTTAGTATATAATAGTAGATTTCAATATTCTAAAATACCGAAGAAGGATAAATGTTTTCAAACTTTTTTTGATGTAGTGAGTTCACTTAAATGTATAAGGATTTTGAATTTCATTACGAATAAATTATTCCATGTATGAGTTATTCTTAGACATTTGTATTGTAAAACCACTTAAGACATAGGAGCTGAAAATAAATAGATTAAAAGATTATGAAATCCATCACTTTCTATAATGGAACATATTTATGAAAAAGGCACTGTATTAGACTGTAAGAGTTAAATAAAAGAATAAAATTAAACATGTCGTATTCTCCATTACTTTGCGGCATAATATTCCAAGTGCTTTCCACTTGAATACTCTGGATATTGCTTCAAAGGCCAAGGTTCACGCATGAGAGCACTCGACTTTGCATATTAATATGACACCAATACTTGAACATGTAAGGCAGGTTGAGTAAAATAAAAACTGTTTCGTCACGGAACTATGGTTTTAATTAGTCTATAGTACTTTATTGCTAAACTTTTTTTTGGATTGAGAAAAGTTTGGATATCAAGTCAAACTGTTTACAAGTTACTAATTAAAAAGTTTCACGAACTATAATGACAAATTAAATAATAAACAATTGTTACCATGGTAATGTTTAAATCCCTATACAAACTTGCATTCACATTTTATTCTTTTATTTACTCTTTATGGGATAAAATATAACATATGATGTAACTTCTCTTGGGTAATCTTTTCATAAATCAGCCCAGTAGTTTCGGTGCTTATTCAATGCAAATAAACAAACATACAAACAATCCTATTTTTCCTCTTTGCAATTAGTGTAGATAAATCATTTCGAACTGAAATTTCTTGTTCCAATATTCCTATAGATATACAAACTGGCACAAATTTGAAACTTTCGTATCAGATATTTGTCTTTCGCAAATGTACTCATACATGTATTCGATTTTCGTAACGATATTTAAGTAATATTTTTGTTTCGGCAAAAACAATTTACCAATTTGTTGAAATACATATGTTTCCTGATCGTATTCTGAGGCCATCAGTCTTAAAATTGGATATATTAAAATATAGTTTTTGGTTAATATATTTCTGTACAGATAACCCGTGTATGAAATGCAGAGTTAAAACACTCAGATAATTTAAGATACCAATAAAAGAACATTATCTGACACCAAGACTTTCCATTTACTATAAATGCTTATTATCACTACTCATGCTTTTTAGTTATCTGGCCATACGGTTTTTCACTGTATCATTAATATTTATAGGTACTGCTGTTCTCTTTGTGTCGTTCCATAAAAATATTAATTCAAAAAGTTTTATGCTCTATAATTTATTCCAGAATGAAGAGCCTTGCAGTTTCTAAATTCCACAATTTGATCTCATACAATTCTGTGAAAATAAAAATAAAAAATATTAAAGATACCCTTTTTGTTGTTTCAGATAGATAGACGATAGATGAAGAGTGAGATCGATCAAGAATGCCTCCGGAGGTGACCTAACGTCGCTCCAATGAATGAACCCTGCTGGATATGACGAATTCCACCTACAGCCTACAAGACTTAAATTGTCGATTAGTACCAGGCGTCGGATGCGGCAACTCCACATATTTGGGCTTTAACTGCCACGGTGGATACACAGACACCTTAACTGATTTCACCTGCGATTTAAATCTCGATATCCAGAATGAGACAGTATACAGCTGCCATTCATGCCTCAATGATACTCTGGGCTTTGCTAACAGTACTTTATGCCACGCTGGACTCCAGTTGAATTTGGTAACGGCTATATTTGAAAGTGCATTAAAAACTATGTGGTTGAGATTACCCATTACGGACTTCTGTGAATGGGACTCATTGTATTGCTTCAGTAATGGGTTCAACCGAACGTTAATCGTGAAAGACGGATCAGTCAGCAGTATTGAAGCTTATCAGTGTAGCTGGAATTTTAGAAACAATACTGGTGATGTTATCGGACCTAAGAACTATGATTGGAGTTTCTTGTTTGTAATATTGTTCATAGTGGCCGGTGGTGTTGGGAACATTCTGGTATGTTTGGCTGTGTGCTTAGATAAACGATTGCAGAACGTGACGAACTATTTCCTGCTGTCACTCGCGATCGCTGACTTGCTTGTCAGTTTGTTTGTGATGCCAATGGGTGCGATTCCTGGATTTCTAGGTAAGGAAGTGAACAGTTTCTATTTTTATGTAACTGTAGTTTATAATTAAATGTTTTTTTACTGTGATATGCGACACTTACAAAACGAATCTAAGGAAATTGCTACAAGGATATTGATTGATTCAAAATAATGTTTGTGAGGGAATATGTCACTTAAATACATATGAAAGATTAAAATTAATGTGCGTTTACATAACAGAATACATATATCGGCAAGAAATTGTGTTTTCAATTATTTTCATCGATTTGCATCTAGACGCATATTTATACAGATAAAGCTATTTATAAATATGTAAACACTAAATCTTTAGAGCGATAGGCGTCTACACTTTTAAAATTTCATCCAGAGTTATTCAAAGCGTCACTAATGAGGTAGT
This sequence comes from Diatraea saccharalis, assembly GCA_918026875.4. Lineage (NCBI taxonomy): Eukaryota > Metazoa > Arthropoda > Insecta > Lepidoptera > Crambidae > Diatraea > Diatraea saccharalis. The sequence continues at coordinate 5,166,489 of OU893341.1, read as the reverse complement.
TATATCATTTTTTAAATATCTATAACAGCCAGAAGCTGTCAAAAAACTTAGAAAGCAAAAGGAAATACATATTTTATCTGAGTTTCCTACACACTTTCGTAATTTGACATTACTGATTAACCTTGATCTTATTTAGAGACATATAATTTGCGGAAATTAGCATAGTGCCAACTTCAAAGCCAATGCTGATTAAAAATTGGCGATTTAGATTTTACGTAACATATTCTTACTTACCAGAAATATGAACGGTACCAGTTTCCGCAGCTGACATTTTATGTGCACATAACATTTGGTTTTTCTGACATTAATGAAAACAAAAACGTATCACAAAGCGACCATATTTTTTGTGCTGACATTTTAATGTCGCCTCTTACACCGGCGCCCGAAAGAGGTAAGGCCGTATATTATATTTATTGTTTGTTATTGTAACTCTTGCTCTGGGCCTGCGATATTTGCTTTATTCGCGATATTGAAGGGTGTTAGTTATCGGCTGGTATGGTGTTACATCGGCGAAAGGTTTTGTGTATTAGTGTGTTCATAATAAACGTAGGACATATTTTTGGACATATTAATTTGTTGTGTTACTTTCAAAATGTGGAAAGTATGTGGTATGAAAGAAACACGAAGTTAATAATATACAATGCTCAAATTTACGACAGAAGTCGTAAGTTATGTTTGTAGATGGGATTATTAATTCCATAACAAATAGTAAAGCTTACAGCTTTTCCTTCTACAACATAAGTCGATTTAAAAAAAATGAAGCTTGGAATCCTCTACGCTTCACTTAGCTATTTTTTTTGCAAAATCAGAAGTAAAAACTTTGGTATAAAGTATTTTTAATTAATATCAATAATGTTATCAATTTTGTTGCATAGACTAGACTATGTTTAGGATAAGTTATGTAAAATGCGTTTTGAATTGTAAATATAACTAAGATAACAGAATTAATGTAGAACTATAATTATATTTCTTGGAAGACCTAATTAAAGTTAGAATTTTGTTTAGTTTAGAAAGAAACGACAAAATTGCCTTTAAAAATCTTTCATAATTTAGACTGGTAGTCATAAAAGCACTATATCAAATATTTAAGCAGATAAAACTTTTATCTGAGCAGAGTGGACTTAAAAATATAGAGAGCTTTCGAGCTAACGAGAGTGGTTTCATAATTGTTTTTAAAAACTGTGAAATAAATTTGTGGCTATATTTTAATGGACTCTTTCTTGATGGTTGGTTCTGGAATTTGGATTTAAGATCTCCATTCAATATTTTACGCAGTATAGTCGAATTATTACGTTTATAAATGAAAGAATAGAAATTCTGATTGTCCAGAAATATGTCCGTGTATATCTATACTAATATTATCAAGATTCGATTGTATGTTTGCAAAATAAATTAGTTTGTAGTAATGATACATTTTATAGTTAGTACAACCTTATTGGGCTTTCTGATATTTGTTACTTATGTGATAGCAATGGCTCAGAAGATGGCGCACTGATTAGCGCATTCTATCCGCAATGCGGAGTCAAAGCAACTTTGTAATGGTCTATCATAGAATGGGTGACCAAAATTTTACTACTTCTTTTACCTTCCCAAGCTTCGTTAAGTCATTAGTCCCTTTTAATCCGCACTTGGCTAGCGTGCTGGGTGGTGGCCTGTTTGATTTGATTCCATTCTCAATCATTGATAGGCTGATGATGATCTGATATAGCTTGATATAATTTACACTGTTATCATATTAAAGGTTATTGGCCGCTGGGTGTGGTGTGGTGTAACGTGTACGTGACCTGTGATGTACTCGCCTGCTCCGCCAGCATCATGCACATGTGTTTCATCAGTATCGGCAGGTTGGTATTACAGTTTATACTCTTTAATATAGTTTATTATAAAAGGGGAAATCCGGGAGACTGGATCAGGTAGAAGACATGATCCTAATACTTAAATCCATTTAAAATTCACGCGGTTGTTATTGCTGTTAGATTGTCTGCTGTGTTTTCTCAAATAATGTCTCAAAAGAACAGATCATCTAAGGACCTGACAGCTCACCCGAAATCGAATTTAAAACAGATTGTGTTATAGAGTATGTCTCCCATCTGATTGAATCTTCCGGATTTTCTCTATAGTTGACTATAGGTGAAAAGAGGACAATGAAAGGAAGAAAGAAAGTAATCGGTCACTCGGTCTGCGGTGCACTAGTCAAGTAACTTTCGCAATGGCCGGCCATAGGATGGGTCGCCTAAAAGTTATATATCCAACTCTATGCTTTGAAAGGCATGTGAAGCAGGGTACCGGTTGCATGTACAGTCGTTAATACTTACCATTAGTGGAGACATTAATAGGTGATGAAATTATTGAATTTACTATCCGGTAAAACTGAATTAAAATAAAGTATACATTTTTTTAATAACAAAAGCCCAGGAAATCTTGACGTTTTCTAGACATGATAACAAAAATATTCTTCTAAAGATAAAACAATACCCTACTATCGCGCTTTAAGACGGTCTGGATTTTCATAAGGGACCAATAAGATAATGTTATCGACCGTCACGAAAAATGTGATAAAATATACTGACTTACGATGAATAAAGACGCCAGAAATAGATTTCATAGTAAATTAAACACATTGCAGTCTTCTTCGAAGTTTTACTTCTTTATTATTCTGTAGAATTCAGATAATATCTGTAGATCTATTATTACGTTCCCCGTATTACTAATAAACATCACGTGCATTCAAACTGGTAGAGAAATTTACTAAATGAACATATTTTTATAGCGATTCATTTACTTGCAGCTAGCGTGAATCAAATTAATAATAAAATTATGATTAATAATAAAAACAGCCAAAAACAATTTTCAAAACCCTCCATAAGCTTGGTATTAGTCAAATGTTTGTATACAGGGCTATTGTTACCTCCTCTGTACAATGAAACCTCCTCTGTTTATGAAAGAAAAAGTTCTGGCCGTCCACGTAGTGTTCGTGCGAAAAAGACGACAGTTATCATGTCCGAAAGCAAAAGATTTTGTCTCAGGAGATAATGTATTTTTTTTATTTATTTATTATTTCGTACACTAAATAACTTACAATCCTTACTAAACACACATACAATAATCGATGGGTTGTTAATACTCCTTCGTGTGCTATATTCCTATGCAGAGTATACTTTAATTAAATAATTATTTCGATGTGTTTACGTATCATATTTTGGTCCTCCACAACATTATTGGGTTATATGCGATCGTTATTACGCTTTGATATTTTATCGTGAATGCCCAAATAATTAATGACCGTAATATTATTAGTCCAATCTATTGGTGGAGTCCCTTTAGCAGGACACGTGATTTGTTTACAGCTTTTATTATTATATATACTTTGTACTGATCATCATATGTAATGTTGTTTAATATTTATTTATTTATATGAATAATTATCACATGGAACATAAATATTAGTACCTATGAATAAAATCAAATAAATCCATAGTACATTGACTAATGTCGAATGTCCGTAAGTCCGTGTGATTGTTATCGAAAGCACAGAATGACTATAGAAATCGAGATACAACTAACTCAACTGTTGTTCGTTCTCATTTATATTCAAGACGTTGCCTTGATGCAATTTTTTTTTTCAATAGTGCAGACGGTAGCGACTTCGTTTCCTACTATTTTTTCTCGTCTGAGCTTGTCTTTGTGAATTTGCTGTTTAAAAAGGTTCTTAAACCGCAAAATCTATAATACAAGTCGTTTTTTAAACGTTACGTAAGTAGCTCGGTGGCGTAGTGGATTAGCGCCGCGGCCCGTGATCGTAGTCGTTAAGGAACTTTCGTAAGGGTCGGTCACGGGATGGGTGATCAAAAATTATTATCTCGAGCTACTCCGTGATTCGGAAGGCACGTTAAGCCGTTGGTCCCGGCTGCATTTGCAGTCGTTAATACCCTCCAATCCGCATTGGGTCAGCGTGGAGGGTCATGGCCCATCCTCCTTAACCATCCATAAGGAATGCCCCTGCAGTGGGGACGTAAAAGGGCTGATGATAAAGTCGTTTTTTAAGGTTAGATTACGTAACCTATTAATTACATAATGGTTAAGATATTCTTATTGAAAAATGCATAAAAATCCACTTGTCTTGTACCCACGACTTTTCGCAATATGGGCGACTGCTCTAACCTCTGAGCTACATAACCTAGCAGGACTGACGGATTTTTTAAGCACATGTTACTTTTCGCTACTACAGAGCGTATTTTCATCAATTTTCATGCAACAGCTGAAAGAAATATTTTTACAAATACTTTAAACTTTCGATTAAGATGAAAATTCGTTCTAATATTATACTTTATAGCATTGTCATTGCAAAATTGGTCAGATATAATAATGGTTATGATGTTAATGTTTTTGGTGTAAATTTACTTAACACCAACGGCAACATTATTGGAGTATTTTTATAGAAAAGTAATAAATTTTTCATTTGATGATTAATATATAACCATCAACAAGAGGCGTTGGATAGCTCAGTGGTAAGGACGGTCGGACTGTGAAGCAACTCTCGCAATGGTCGGTCATAGGACTGGTGACCAAAAGTTTATTATCTCAAGCTCCTCCATGTTTTGGAAGGCACTTTAAGTTCAATAGCTGAACGTAACGGCTGCATAATAAGCACTGGGTCCGCGTAGTACTAATTGGATTCCATTTATATAGAAGGCCTTAGCCACAGCAGTGGGATATTAATAAGCTGGTGATGATGAATCATCATTTACAAGGGCTGATAAAATACCTTACTTTAATTTGACTAGATATTTGATTATTTTAATAGAAGGTTGAATATTGTACCTATCTAGTTGAATATTGTATTCTTTTATTATTATTATTATTTTATTCTTCTTATATGCAAAATGTATCATTATTTTATGTTTCCCAGAACTTAACAAAAATTAATAAATGTTTGAAATTAATGAATCATCGAACTTGTATAACTTGGTTCAGAGCGATCCCATAACTTTGGCGCCATATTAACTATTACTTCAAATGGCTAGTTCTAACAATGCGTACATTTTTTTTGTTGGCCGGCACTTTCAGAAAAGGCCCAAAAAATGATGTCCTTTATCAATATTATCAACTATAAAGTGACTCACATATTTTTATAATAAATACCATTTCTGTATTATTAGATACAGAGCGAGTAGCTTGGTGGCGTAGTGGTTAAGCGCCGTGGCCCCCGATCGTTGTCGTTAAGCAACTTTCTCAAGGGTCGGTCACGGGATGGGTGACTAAAAAATTACTATCCCGAGCTACTCCGTACTTCGGAAGGCACATTAAGCCGTTGGTCCCGGCTGCATTTGCAGTCGTTAATACCCTCCAATCCGCATTGGGACAGCGTGGAGGGTCATGGCCCATCCTCCTTAACCATCCATAAGGAAGGCCTGAGCCTCTGCAGTGGGAACGTAAAAGGGCTGATGATAATGATGAGATACATAGCGTGTATATGTTATCACATCAGGTTGAAACAAATCTACTAAACCGAAGCCAGTACCTATTCCAAAGATGATCGAATGTATAATTTTTAAAATCAGTCTTGTTTTAATAGCCATTAGGTGTAAAATATTATATTACTTGTATTTTACTGCAAAGATCCTGTTTTGTTAATATGTATATTTTTTTATGTTCAAACAAAGAGAAAAGTACTTAAAGAAAATACAGTACAAATTACATTTTTAACACCGAAGATCGATTTAATTGTTCCCACTATTACTTAGTATAATGGACATTACTTGTAGTCTAGGACAAGAAGGAGCCATTAGTGTTCTGCAAAATTCTCAATTGTTTGCTTTTAGGAGAGGAGATGCAATTAAATGTTTAATTATTTAGTTTTACGAGGTTTGAGTTTAAGTTAGTTAATTTAATATACTGATACTCATTAAATTCAGAAAACTTTCTTTTAAAATAGGGTAGCAGACCCAATTTTTGTCCACTGTCCCGTTTTTGGCAATTTGGTACTTCAAGTGATTCTAGCTAACGCATAGACAAATACTTTACCGTAAATGGTTTTTAAAATTTTATATTATGGCAAAATAATACCGTTGACAGCTGCGATATGTCAAAGTTAACTTACTTGTAATTCTTAAAATGGCAAACACCGGTTCGTCTGCCCTACAGTAGATTGTACCGAAGACATGCTGAACGTTTTTTTGTAGTATATGCTTAAACAAATTGTTAATGCCATAACTTATGATGATAATGGTTCCTGCCTATTTCGATCAAGGTTTTGACTCCTAGTCCGATGTTGATGCGTACGATGACCGCTATTATAGCCGTACTTATACACAACACGGAAACTTGAGTTAATGTATTAATTGTGAATGGTAGCAGCAGGCCTGGAATTCAACAAATCGCGTTTAGCATCAAGGTCTGCTTGAAAGTTCTGCTTAAAATTGCGGACTTACCTGCAAACAGTCTTTTATTCCATACGGTGAGCTGTCAACACTTAGAGAATTCGGTCCTACAAGATAGAGAGTGAGATTACTGGTGACTTGGTCATGGCTTCTTGTCATGGTCAAGTCACCAGTACTCTCACTCTTGGCTTGGCTTTTCAGTCTCATCATCATCTCACGAGAAAATGCACCGTAATGGTTTTGGTAGATAGGGGACCAAACAAACGAGAGTACAAACGAGATGTCGTGGATACTGAAATATTAGATAGTGGGGGACCCTAAGTTTCAGTAGTAGTGGTAAACATCATATTGCACTCTAAGAATTTTACTAATTAATTAATTCCATAATAGTAGTAACTAAATAAGCATCATCCGACAAAGTTGTCTCATTTATTTGTTTACTCAACGATCCCGACCACCCACCTCAAGTTCGTCAACTACAATTGAATATTTTGTAACCGGCTTAACCATAAGTATGAGGACGTGACGATATTATAAAGGGAGGTTCCCACGAGCAGATATGATGTAAACAAAAGTGATGTTCGTGTAATATAAAGGAATATTGTAGTAGATGTCAGGGATAACTGGTCACCAATACGTATACAATAAAATGTTACCGCTGACAAGGATGAGACAGGATAGTATATTGTAACCAAAATTAGGTCATTTTGTTTTAACAATGACATTCCTTATCTATACTTATATAACATATAATAGAATTATTAGAACTATCCATAATGTTATCAATTGATAGCATCGATTATGCGATTGTTTGCATTATTGATTTCATTGAATGAGCCCATCCGGTTATTATTTTGATTATTATGAAATTTCGCTAGCATATATAACTTGACGGTGCAATATTTATATGGAGTGGAGCTGATCTGATGACTTTGCGACCTTTTGCGGTTAGGAGGACCTTGATCCGAGATACATACAGGGTTTTATGATGGAAGGCGACCATTGAAACTTTCTTATTAATTACCCCAACCCCTTTGAGTTTGGGCTTGTTTGATTTGATACAAGATCTTTGGTCCATGAGTCCAAAATAATATTCAACAAAAGCTTCTTTGAACACACACAGAAACACCATTTGACAGCTTTTATATAGAGAACTCACAAAACTATAATTTTATGTATTCCGTAAAATTTGTCAGTAACTAAAATATCCAATATCCATTAAAAGAAAACAGTTACTTATTTATAGTTATTATTTTATTTAATTTTCAGTTTGTGCAATAAGTTTTATTAGTTTAGCCAAACTCCAACTCAAACATAAACAAAAATAATTTTAGTATTTAAAAAAATTACCCACAGATAACAAATTGACGTATTTAATTAAATAACATTTTTTGACCATCGATTTGAAAGTTTGTTTCCCGTCGTTCTCATCAACAAGTATTTTAGTCAAAATTGTAGTACTAAAGTCAAAAAACTTAGTCCGCTTGTTTCAGTATTTTTTTACTTGGTAGATTTTGTTTGGCTGTTGGCTGAATTTATTAAAATGACAACATACTGTTTGCATTGAAATCTGTAACAAACAAGGGAAGATTATACTCGTATGACCTATCTCTATAATTTATAATCTCAGGATTAGGGACTCTTTAAGGGAGAAATTTAAGGAAATAGACATTATGACTGTTGCTTCTCAATACATATACGAGAACTTAATGTACGTTCGTAAAAATATTAGTTTGTTTTCTATAAAAAGCGATGTACACAATTTTAATACAAGAAATAAAAATAAATTAACGGTGCCTGTCACTAGATTGCAAAAATTAATAACTCATTCAGGGGTCTATATGTGCGCTTCTACAATAAGGTCTCAAGCAAAACACAACAATTAGATATCATGCAGTTTAAATCTACTATTAAAAAAATACTTATTAAAAAAGCTTATTATAAGGTATCCGATTATATAACAGATAAGAACGCTTGGACTTGAGATGATCCAGCAACTGGACAGGTGATTACTTCTAACTCATTATCTTGTTTCCATTATTATTAAATGATTATGTTATCATTATAAGACCATAGTTTTTTTTTCTCTACGTTTATAATGTAGTGATCTGGAAATGACATGGTTTTTGTAAATGTCATTACTTTTATTAAAGTGAGTAGGTGAGTTTCTTGCTCGTTCTTCTTATCATCCAAAAGACATCCTGAACGAGTGGTAGGGAAAAAAATGTTGGACGATTCAAAAGTACTTTTAAGAAGTCTATTTGAATAAAGATTATTTTGACTTGACTTGACTTTGACTTGACGTATATGTAACAAGCATTAACACTTTCTTTACCTTTTACTGAAATAGCAATATCAACCACTTATAAATTATTAAGCTAAACTTTTTTTTAACGTTAAAATGAGAAGAATAAGAGATAGACTAAAGACTGGAAATGCGCAGCTGTGCATTTCCTTATCAGTCCAGTTGGGAGGATACACTTAGGCATAACTCTTATCATGGGGATCAATGGACCCTTATCATGGATTCATCTCCCCCCGTGGGTAAACCTAATCTTACGCCTTTCTTACACAAATAAATACTGAAGAATTCTTACCATAACATTTGGAGTAGGTAAAACTTCAGTAGACATTTAGATCTTAGTTTTCGAAATATTTAAGTAAGTCTTAATCCCATTCGGTATTTGTAAATAATGGCGCATTCCCACAGTGACGATTCATACAGGCATAATAATTTATTGCAGATTTAAAAAATATATATTATGACGACTATAATGTTTACGTTTTTTAATGTTGCTGCATTCTTAATTTGCATTCTTAATAATCCACACAGTTTTTATTTAAAATACGTAACAAAAGGAAAATTAATTAGAAATATAATCTGAAAAAATTACAATTTTATTGAAATCTTGGGTAATAATGACGAATTGCCTTCATAATAAAATAATAATTATAAATTTAATGTAATTTTATTACATGAATCCCTTTTACATGTTTAAAACAACATAACTTATTAGAAATCTCTTACAAGAATGGCAGAAAATGTCGGAAACAATAAAGTAATCTACGATACCATGGATATTTATAGATGAATACACAGAACACGTCCGAATGAAAAATCCTAGAACAGTGATAATTCCCTTCAGCTCCGCATTTAATGTGCACTTAACAGTGTGGCTATTTGTACATTAAGATAAATAAGTTGAATCCCAATGCGGAATACCGATGGATGTTTTCGACATGAAATTAGAGGGATACGATCCCTACTCGTTTTCTAATCACAATATTTCAGATTTGTCCATAGAGAATAGCGGGGTCACTTGATCCGAAACTTTAGGCAGATAACAAAAATTCCAGTACCTCTTTAAAATTTCTTGTTATTGTATGTACGTAGATTAAGTTTGTGTAGGAAATAAATAAATTATTATTATTATTCATCATCATCATCAGCCCTTTTATGCCCCACTGCCTGCTTTTATGAGCCCCTGGGCTCAGGCCTTCCTTATGGATGGTTAAAGAGGATGGGCCATGATCCTCCACGCTGGCCCAATGCGGATTGGAGGGTATTAACGACTACAAATACAGCCGGAACCAACGCCTTAACGTGCCTTCCGAAGCATGGAGTAGCTCGAGATAATAATTTTTTGGCCACCCATCCCGTGACCAACCCGTGCGAAAGTTGCTTAACGACAATGATTGCGGGCCGCAGCGCTTATTCACTACGCCACCGAGCTACACAAGCAACTAGAAAATATCATTTAATATATAATTTGATCTAGTAACAACAGTATTTTAGTACATATTTGGCTTTATTAAAATAGGATATTTTTTTACAATCCTGTTTTAATTTAATACTAAACAAAAAATACCTAACTTCAATAGAAGTTTCTTATATATGAACGCTTCGGGAAAAACTATTATTTTTCTTTCTTTTAAGCTTTATGACGTCAATTTTATTAAAAAAAATGCTTTATTACTTTTATACGTGAATACGTGAACCAATAAAAAAAAATATACGTCATTTTATTCACAAATCATAAATTATTTAGTTTATAAAAGAAATGAAATACTTATTTTACATTTTTGAAGCACAGTGTTCTCCCCTCTCTCCAAATTTTCTTTGCCCGACGCGGTCCATAATGATACTTTTGTTTATATGAACATCTTATTACTACATTGAAAAATGCGATATAAATAAATAAATACTCCTATGACATGACTTCTTGTAGTTTTTAGATGTGAACTTCGATAACATAATTTCATTCAATGATTTAGATACGAAAATAAAAATTCTATTTCAATAACATTTCATAGCATCTATGTAAAAGTTTAAGTATACTCTAAAATTGTCTTTTTAAGTATTTCATAAATAATATGGACTTTTCATTGACAAATCAGAACTAAATCCTCAAATTAGAAAATGTCAAAAGATACCTCCATTGACGTTTATAAAGGATGACTCGTGACCACATATAAACATTTAATGTAACTCGATCTGTCTTATTCAATACAAAATATTTGAAGTGATGGAACACTGCCGTCTCTTCTTGATCCCTCCCTTTTTACAGAATTGACATTAATGTGATTGCTGTCCTTACGTTGTAGGTACACTAAACCTTCTAATAAATATAAGCGTGTTCGCGCTGGTTCGAGAAGGGGATGAGAAATGGGAATGGAAACTCACCAATATAATTTTAATAACTGTCCTTCGATATAATATGGTTGGCGAGTCCACGCCGGTCAGCGGTTTTCACTTGCACTTGAGTTTTTTGTGGCCACAAACACAACACCTTTATTTGTTACACATGTATAATAGATACTTCACAGGTTTATATATGAGTTCCGAGGCAGTAATGTCGCCTATATTAATTTTCAATTCGGAGCACTCGCGAAAAACTTCTACGTCGAATGCATCCAAAACCGGAACCGACTTTTTCTATCAGCGCGCCCTTGCGGCGAACGTATTTGGCGAGTGACAAGGACGGAGATATGGGAGGGGCAAGGAAAGAAAAGGACAGGATGTCCTTCAACGGAAGAACCGCACAAAATACTAATTATTTAAATTTATTATTTTATAATATTGATCAATTTCACATGTCTCTTTATTAATGAATATAAAAACCATGACCATAGTAAATGGCGTAAACATGCCCCCCAGCTTGACAAAACCCAGGTTTGTCAAAACTAATAATATATAAGTAATAATGTATGTATCTCTAAGTTAAGCAAAATAAACTAATTTTATATATTTATTATATTATTAAGTAGTTATATGTGTGGACTGTATAATAATTTATTGAGTTGGAAGTGGATATATCTTTACGACAGGACGGCGATAGACACCAGACTTTGTACGAACATTCACGACTCGCACTATCCCATCTTTGCCAGGAAATACCCGTTCTATTATGCCTAATGGCCAATCTAAAGGAGAACCATTCTCTGATTGAAGTAATACAACAGTACCTTCTTTGATTAGTGAAGTATCTTTAGTCCATTTATTACGACTTTGTAAAGTATTTAAATATTCTAAACTCCACCGTTTCCAAAATGATTGCAGTAGGCTATCGAGCATACGCTTTCTGTCAGTAATATTCACATTTTCAGAAACAGGTCCTGTAGGAAAGGATCTTAATGGAGTCAGAGTTAAGAAATGTGCGGGTGTCAACGCTAGTGGCTCAGATGGGTCGGAGCTTAATACAGATAATGGCCGTGTGTTTAATACCGCCTCGATCTGAGTCAAAAGAGTAGACATCTCTTCGAAAGTAAGCAGTCGTGTACCAACTACCTTATTAAGATGTGATTTAACACTTCTTATATTGCCCTCCCAAATTCCACCAAAATGAGGTGAGGAGGGTGGATTAAATTTCCAAATTATTGAGTTATTTATTAATTCAAAGTTAAGTTTCTCATTATAGTCTTTTGAAGAAACTAACTTATATATTTCATCCAGATACGATTTCGCACCAATAAAATTGGTACCGCAGTCTGTATAAACAAATTTAATAGGTCCGCGCCGTGATATAAACCGCCTAAAAGAGTTTAAAAAAGACTCTGTACTCAAGTCGCAAGATAATTCAACGTGTACCGCCTTAGTTACAAGGCAAACGAAAAAGCAAATATACGCCTTTTGACTTCGTACGCCGCGCCTACGATAAGGTATAATTTGTAAGGGTCCAGCGTAATCTATACCGGTATGATAGAATGCCTTAGCTTGTTGCACTCGGCATGCTGGTAAATCAGCCATCAACGGAAACTCATTTTTCGGATTAACCTTGAAACAAATGTTACAATTTCGTATTCGTTTACGAACAATATTTCGTGCAGACAAAATCCAAAACCTTTGACGCAGCAATGACATCAATAATTGGGGTCCGGTATGTAAATATTTATTATGGTAATAATCAATAATTAAATTAACAATATGATCACGCGAGGGCAACAATATTGGATGTTGACTGTCATAAGGCAAGTCAGCGTTATTCAAACGGCCGCCAACTCGAAACAAACCATCACTAACAAAAGCCTTTAATTTTAGAAAAGCCGGTGATAAAGGTTTATTGGAATTAAATTTATCAAATTCAGTACTAAAATAAGCAAGTTGTAAATCTTTAAGAACTAATGATTCGGCCACTTCAAAGTGAGATGGATCGAATATTTTAGGGAGTTTTTTAATAAATCTCAATATATAAATTACGACGCGAAGCAATTTCGGCCATGAAGAAATTCTTAAAGCGAGCTTACATAACATAGGAGGCTCTTTTTCAGCTACAGAAACTAAAACGCTAGCTTTCTGTTCCGGGACGTCACCAATCGTGGCTACGTCTAATTTAGAAATCGGCCATTGTGCACTAGGCAAACGTGCGAAACTAGGGCCGGGAAACCAAAGCGGATGATCGCTTAACTGTGCAGGTGTTAAACCACGCGAAAGACAGTCCGCTGGATTTTCTTTACCCGGGATAAAATAAAAATTACTAGGATCCAATAACTCCTGAATTTTGGCAACCCTGTTCGCCACAAAAGTCTGCCAACGAGAAGAAGGCGCCTCAATCCAGGCTAATGCAACCTGACTATCGGTAAATGCAAAAATATTATTTATTTTTATACGTTCGGAATACGTATCAATGACAATCCGCATTAATTTTGCCAAAATTAAGTTACCACAAAGCTCCAAACGAGCCAACGTAACATTACGCACTGGCGCTACACGCGACTTCGCACATATTAAATTAATTAAATATTTATTTTCACCAGGAAAATATATATGTAGGTATACAACCGCCCCATACGCCTTTTCGGAAGCATCGGCGAATCCGATCACGGATACTAAGCACTCAGGGTTGTAACCAACGTATCGCGGTATTTTAATATTCCCTAATAAAGGTAATTCTAATTCAATTTGACTCCACAGTGATATTATATGCTGTGGTGGTTTTTCATCCCAATCAATCTGATCGGTCCATAACGAACGGACAATTAATTTCGCTAATAATGTAACTGGGGCAACGAATCCCATAATGTCCCATAAACGGGCAATAGTAGAAAGAATGTTACGTTTAGTGCATTCACACTTACGTTCGTTCACAGTGAACATAAATATGTCTTCACCTGGTAGCCAGCGAAGCCCTAGAATTTTAAAAGAATCATCAGGGCCGAATTCAATATCGGCGGAAACACGAGCGTCTGAAGGTATATTTTTCATTACTTCGGAAGAATTACTAGAAAACTTTACAAGATCAAACCCCCCAGCATGGAACATTTCCATTAGCTGTTGTGACAGCTCGATACCCATCGAAGGAGAACTACAAGACGTAACCAGATCGTCCATGTAGATATCGCGTTCAGCAACAGAAGCCGCGACTTGAAAATTCGAACCTTCGTCTTTAATCAATTGACGGACCGTTCGAATAGCAAGATAAGGACTCGCACATAAACCGAATGGAACTCTAGTCATCTGATATAATTGAAGCGAATGACTGCGATCATCGCGAAATAATACCATTTGGAATCGCCAATCATCAGGTTGTACCCATATTTGTAAATACATCTGTCTAATATCAGCGCTAATAGCTACAGGAAATAATCTAAAATTCAACATTATTTTAAACAAATCATTTTGTAAGTTGGGACCAACGTGTAATAAATCATTAAGTGACAACCCTGACGACGTTTTCATACTTGCGTCCAAGACTACGCGCAGTTTAGTTGTACTTTTGTCGGGCCGTATGACAGCATGATGCGGAATAACGTAATAAGAATCAAACTTTAAGTCACCGTTGAACGGAACCAAGTATCCTTTTTTCAAATAATCCAAAAAGACCTCATTGTATTGGTGGCGAATATCATCATTAGACGCTAATCTCCGCTCCAACGATAAAAACCTACGCACGGCTAATTGTAGTGAATCACCTAATTTAGAGGGATCCTTTTTAAACGGTAGCGAAACGATGTACCGACCGCTCTGATCACGTAACGTAGTCTGAGAATAAAATTCGTCGCAATCCCTTTCATCTGAACTTAGCAAGTTGGCTGTAGGCACGTCCTCTAACTCAAAAAACCGATTTATCGAATCTTTTAACGAAAAGTTATAATCTAATGTGCAATAAGTGTGCACGTCTGACTCAGTATTAAATACCGGGGCTTGACCGTAAACAATAAATCCAAGCGAAGTTTCTATAGCTACGGGTTCATTCAATTCGCGAGCTATAACATTCGGTCGTACAATACGAGCGAAAATGTCCGAACCGACTATCAAGTCGATCGCGCCAGGTTCCGAATAAGTCGGATCTGCTAACGGAATGTCCTTCAAATAATCCAAACATTCGCGATCTATCTTCACGGAAGGTAACTCACTTGTAATACGGTGAGCCACTAACGGCTTAATAGAAAAACAAACAGAATTGTCCAAAGTAGAACATAATGTTAAGCAAGTAAACCCTTCAATAGGATTATTCATATTACCTACTCCGCATACGTATTTAGTTGGAGAAGGATGTAATTTTAAATTCAATTTTTTACAACAATTTAAAGTAATTAAATCTCGCTGTGATGCACTATCAACTAAAACGCGAACGCCGTGAATATTACCGCAATCGTCTACAACATTGCATCGCGCAGTACCTAAAAGCACCGTTCGCATGCGCGAGTCCAAGTCGCTCCCGCTACGCGCGGCAGTGGCGCCGACGACGGAATTTTGTTGCAACATCGTCGTGCATAACGATACCGAGCGCGAATCGCGCGCTGTCGATGTATTGTTCAACGCGGGTGGTTGAAGT
This sequence comes from Diatraea saccharalis, assembly GCA_918026875.4. Taxonomy (NCBI): domain Eukaryota; kingdom Metazoa; phylum Arthropoda; class Insecta; order Lepidoptera; family Crambidae; genus Diatraea; species Diatraea saccharalis. The sequence goes on along the minus strand of OU893341.1, from coordinate 5,150,834 downwards.
AAAACAGCTGTTTTCGTAGTACCTACGTTATTCGGGCGTTGAACTTGCGTGTCAGTATTGGTGATAAAATGCAATAAAGTATGATGACTACGTGAACATTGAGCACAGGTAGCCTTTGAATTACATTGGCGTATCAAATGTGACGGGCTAAGACAATTCACACAAGCTTTATTTAATTTAATAATATTAAAACGTTCCGAAGGCGTCAAGGAAATAAATTTTTTACAGAACCGCAACTGAGAATGATCTTTGTTACCACAACATAAGCAAGCATTTTGTTCGTTAACAACAAACATCTTATTATTTTTATCATATGTATTAAAAGACCGTGAAGTTAAATTTCGACTATTTTTTGAAACAGATTGCAATTTTGAAGTAGATGGTTTTGCTTCTACTGTATTATTCACGCGTTGCAAAATATGTGAATGGTTCCGTACAAAATTAATAAATTGGGAACAAGTAGGTAGCTTATCAGAGTTGCTGTGTTGTATTTCAAATGATTTTAAAATATCTAAATTCAGCTTTTTCGATCCAAGGTGTATAAAAATGAAGTCTTCTAAACTATCCATATTAAGTTGTTTTAATGAGTTTACTAATGATGAATACTGGTCAATGAAGTCCGCTAAAGTATTGGAACAGTCATCTTTAACTGAAGTTAAGTTCATTAATTTATCAAGATAAGTCGCGGCTAAGACGCGTTTATCGTTGTATTTATTTACTAATGTATTCCACAACACAGAATAGTTCTCTGAAGTAGGCATAAATCCCTGACAAATAGTTTGTGCTTTTCCTGTCAATTTACCTAATAAATATTGAATCTTTTCGTAATCATTTAAAGTGTTATTATCATGAATAGTATTTTTAAATGTTTCATAAAATATAGGCCAGTTCTCTAACTCGCCGTTAAAAGAAACCAACTCAAGCCTCGGTAATTTCGGGCCTTGTTTAACCGGAGACAGTATTTTCGCCTCGCAGGTATTAGAAGGTGATGATAACTGTGAGTATTTGAATTTAACTCGCGCATAAAGATCTTCAAAAGCAAGCATGGATTCGTAATTGGGATCTCCAGCGTCCGCCTTTGACGACAATAATTCATTACGTTCGTCTAATGTTCGTAAAAAGTCCGATCGAATAATGTCGATCGTACTCGCAGTAGATAAAAATGTATCCACGCGATCAGGAGAGTCTAAGGTAGACATATTATCATAAATACGTTGCATTCGAGCAAAAATGGTATTCATTTTAATTTCTAATCTACGCAAAGATCTGAAAAATTGACTTTGATATTTAGGGTCGGCTTCAGTAGCCATGGTGAAGTGTAAATAATTATTTATTGACCGATGACAATTATAATAGGAACAGAGACAAGTGAAACCGCTGCAATATTATTTTGAACAAACAAAATGGCGTCTGTTGAAATAAACGTGTAATGAATTTACAAAACTATCCGTGGCCGAAGTGACCAAATAATTATGTTCGCGCTGGTTCGAGAAGGGGATGAGAAATGGGAATGGAAACTCACCAATATAATTTTAATAACTGTCCTTCGATATAATATGGTTGGCGAGTCCACGCCGGTCAGCGGTTTTCACTTGCACTTGAGTTTTTTGTGGCCACAAACACAGCACCTTTATTTGTTACACATGTATAATAGATACTTCACAGGTTTATATATGAGTTCCGAGGCAGTAATGTCGCCTATATTAATTTTCAATTCGGAGCACTCGCGAAAAACTTCTACGTCGAATACATCCAAAACCGGAACCGACTTTTTTTTTTATCAGCGCGCCCTTGCGGCGAACGTATTTGGCGAGTGACAAGGACGGAGATATGGGAGGGGCAAGGAAAGAAAAGGACAGGATGTCCTTCAACGGAAGAACCGCACAAAATACTAATTATTTAAATTTATTATTTTATAATATTGATCAATTTCACATGTCTCTTTATTTATGAATATAAAAAACTACGACCATAGTAATTGGCGTAAACAATGCGGAACCACTCAAATTAATTACTCGGTCCCAAACTGAGCTATCTAATATTTAAAACATTTTGCTTTCTTTCTTTCTATAGGTGATAGGTTATGAAAACCTCTTTACGTAACCATGAGTCAAGAAAGATTCTAATATTATATATATTCTATTACATATATTATAATATTTTATATTTCCAGTAACTATAGAACTAAAATGTTTTGTTAATTATCAAGGTATCTGTTAGAATTTTGTTTTTATTATTATTATAGTTTTCATTAAAAAAACCGTTTTGTAAGTATTAGAATATCCTGAATAATAGAGTTAAAAGGAGACTTTAAAACACTTGTACAATTCGACATATACAATTACAATTCGATACTATAACTAAAAGTTATATTTTTTCGTGACATCACGTAAATTATATCCAATAGCACCCGCGTATGATGTAACTTCCCGTAGGAGAAAGAATTTTCATGATCGGATTAGTATTACCGAAAATAACCCTCTAGAAACAAACAAACAAAGTTAGAAACTTGACTTCTTTATAAATATTCAATGAGATAGCATCAGAATTATGATGTGTTAGAATTACAGACCACTCAAGGTTTCGTTTTGACAGTAGTATTGCTAATGCAAAAAAGATATATCATAATAAGTCACATGTTGTTTTTTGAGGGTACGATATACCAGAATTCAATTGAACGGTTCAAATTGTACAAGCGAGATTAATACTGTTGTATTCAATTAAGTCGTTTTACATTCAGACTTCTTAAAAGTTTAAATGCTAGCTGTAACAAAAAAATAAGAACCAAAATCTCAATATGAATTAATATTTCAACGAATACGTGTATCCGCCCTCTGATAAATATTATGGAGCGTATATAATGGGGGGAGGTATAGTACAATACGTTTCAGACTTAGACTCTGGCTCAATTTCATCTCGTAATGTGTCACGGAAGGTTGCTTAGCGCCTACTGATGGTGTCTTCATGAAATTAAACCACGCCAGTGGTTGCTGATTCCGTTTTAGGGTTAAAGCAGATACGGATTGGGGAGAGAACAAACAATAAGAATAGAATAAACAACTTATGGCTCATGGGATATATAAAACCTAATAGCGTTAGTAATGCCATGTATAACTCAAAAAAACCTAAATCAATTTAATGCTTTGTAATTTGTTGGATTTATCTATGCCACGAATAACAAAGTAACTATTAAAATATCCAAGAAAGTGCAAAATTTTTTAAATAAAGCAATGTCATCAAATTGTAAAAATGTTTACATTTTTACGATCAGCCCTGCGATTCTGCAAAAATCCTAACCTGAATTCTAATTCACTCAGGTGTTTGAATTCACCTCAAAAAGCGGCACCCGCTCAACCTTGAATTGGTAATAACGTTTCTTGGCATAAATTAAGTGAATTGCGAAATGACATAGGAATATAATATCTGCAACATGTATATTCAATAAATTTTGTTTTGTATTTTTATGGAAAAAAATGAGATCAATAGAATTTCCACACTAAATGACGTGAATTCGGATACATTAGTGAAATCGAATTCGGGTCTGGATTTTTAACGAATTACAGGGCAGTTTAAGTCATTTATTTATTTGTTACGGTCGACTCGCTATAGAAGCAAAGTCGATTATTTTTATTTTATATAAATTTATTCATTTGGTTTGAAGGGTGATATTTATTTTTCACTTCATCATCAGCCCTTTTACGTCCCACTGCAGGGGCTCAGGCCTATTTTATAAATGGTTAAGTAGGATGGACCATGACCCTCTACGCTGGCTTAATGCGGATTGGAGAGTATTAACGATGCAATTGCAGCCGGGACAAGCGGCATAACGTGCCTCCCGAATCTCGAGATTAAATTTGTTTTGGTTTCACCCATCTCGTGGCCAATCCTTGTGAAATTTGCTTAACTAAAATGATCGCGGGCTATTGTGCTTATCCACTACGCCACCGAGTTATTTAATTCTTCACTATAAAGTATGAAATCTATAATACGTAATATAACGATTACAAATTTATTGAGCTATCGTTTAGGGAAAAGTACCATCGTGGGTACTACTTAGTATTTCTAAAATTACTGGTAAAATTTTGCTAAAAAAATATGATTTAATAGCCTGATACAAATACGAGAAAAACGGAAATAATTCGATATAAGCCTGGAATATTTTTAATCGGGTTTGTGAGTCAATTACAAGAGACTATATTTAAGAATCCATCTCATTTTAGCAACGGAAGGTATAAAAAAACATCAGGTCAAAAAACCTTCATTTTCTTCACGCAAAATTACTAACACCCTTTTTTACAAATTTTGGTTTTATTTATCATAGCGACAATGAAAATTACTGAAATCCAACTAAAAAAATTACAGGAAATAGTGATTTTTATTAAACTTTATTTTTTTTTGTTGTAGTTTAATATAATAAAACTTTTATTTAAATATTTATGAGTGGATTTTAATTAGAATAGAATAGAATAGAATAGAATATACTTTATTGTACACACACATAACACTTACAATTTCAATTTTAAAAAGGAGACGTACAAATGCGGCCTCATCGCTAAAAGCGATCTCTTCCAGGCAACCTTGGGATGGAGTTAAATCATAAATGAGCTAATAAATATATTATAATTATATTTAGTATAATATGTGTTTAACTCAAAAGTCTGCTGCATATATTGCGTGTTATATACCAATATTCCACGGGAATATTCCACGGGAATATTGGTATGCAATATTCCCATGGAAAGTTTCATTGGATTCAAAACAAAATATACTTAGAGCAATATAATAATATCGATTGAAGTCGTATTTCATTGTTAATATTATTCATTTTTTTTACAAATATTTTTTAAATATTCATTGTCCGTGCTATATAAAAATATGAGTTTCCAAATATAATATTAGGAAGATTTATGTATTTCATGGAAGTAACATAAGTATCAGTGTGAAAATACGTAGAAGTCACTTTATATGTATTTTGCTTATCATGCCATTGAGAAATTAAAGGAATTTTATTTTTTTTACTAATAATCCGAAAGAAAATATCGTTGGATTAATTCATATATTAAAAAGGAAATATATGATACCCTCATTATAAAAAAAAACCACTGTTATGTTTTAATGTTTGATCTCCATACTGAAAGTTGGTATTTGTATCAGGCTATAAACAGTTTGCGTGGAAAAGAATGATTGAATGAAATATGCTTTATTGTACACCAATACAAGATAAAAGAAATAAATGCAAGTACTTATATTACACAATGGGCGGCCTTATTACTAAAAAGTTATTTTACCAGGCAACCATTAACAACGAAAAAAGAAACAATGTTGATGAAATTAAGTGTTCTTATTTGACGATTATCTTAGGGTTGCCGAATAAAGTAGACTATTTAAATGTGTAAGAACAGCAAGGAATATTTAATACTATCTAGTGACGAGTCCGTCCCTGTACAACCCGTTTAATGTCAGAATAAGCCAGCCAAATGGCACCCGGTGATGAGACCGAAGCACGTAAAGTTTATCCGTGAGACGGTTACCCGGGTGTGGACGCATAGAAATTCTACTTGTGTTATACTCCTTTATAGCAAAGATAAATGTGTTAGCAGAAATTTGAGCCGGTAAAATAATAATGCCGTCTTAAAATTGTACTCGTACGTATCTCGTTTTAAGGCGGGCGAAGAAAATGAATGTTCATTTAGTTCAAGCAATATATATAAATGCCGTTGAGTTTTGTTTTGGACATTTATTTATCTAAATAGTGCTGACTATAACTATTAAACGCTTCGAATGAAGATGTTCACATAATTTTGATAGAACTTGACTTGGTAATTTCGTTTGATCATCAATTCTCGTAACCTCATATGGGTGTCGTAATTCAACGAAATAAGTTTCAAGAACAAATGGAACGTATGTTTTTTTTATTGGACAGCAAATAGAGTCGACATTATAATACTAGTGACATGGAGAGAAAAGAGTTTGCATTCTGACCCCACTTTCGCCTCATGTTCGGCAAATGAGAGAATATGCTGCGACTGATGATGTTAACAACGATATACTCACCCTTGAGTCTTTACTCAATGGTGAGTATCGACTCAACGATAAGACATAACAGAATATGTACATGATAAGACTGCTAACGAAGACGTGAATTATTAATTGATTTAATACAATAATTTTGAAATCATTGTTTGAAATTTTTGAAAATAAAAAAGTATAATATTCATGTTGTTACACCGGTATAAATACCGAGCAAATGTCCGCTATTCCCTCTACGACAGGACGTAATTAGAGCCGAGGTCTGTGCCTCTAAAGGCAGCCTCTAGCTATGTATCTTAGTTTCGTAACTAAGATACGTAGCTAGAGGCTGCCTTTAGCTGAGCTCTGGTGTCTCAACGGCGGTCTGGGGACATCTCCCGGTATGATGCCGTCTTCCGTGACACCCATCAGATTTGTTTTTCTCGGCTTGAGGTCTCTTAAGGATCTCGCCTCCCATAAAAGCCCGGTTACGCTATAAAGGTCATCTGCGATGAACAGGAACTACACATTAGAAAGAGCAGTCACCAGGACGGCGAAAGCTCATGGGTTCGAGTACCATCTCGGAATGCCAGGGATAAAGTGGATTTTTTAAGCATTTTTCAGTAAAAATATTTTTAGTATATCATTTTGAATGCAAAATCGATCAAATATTATAATTTATCCAAATTTATCCAAAGATAAAAATGTTGTTATAACGGAGACGTATTTCTTTGTAGATTAACAAAATACTCTTGTTGCTATAAGGTAGATATTTATCCTATTAATCTCTCGCATCAAGGGATTAGCCGACAGATATTCGAAACGACTAGATAATCTTCTTGCTGAAAGAGAGAAAGCTGTATAATATTTATATTACCAACCAAACTCTAAATAGCTGTGTACCAACCAATATTAAAACTAATTTCGAAAAGGTTCGCTTCGATTTAGGCACTTCAATGTAGTTTTCTTCACATGTACTTATATGGAGCGTGATTCTGTTTACAAGATTGACGGCAGCGATTATTGGCATTTGGATATGCCATTCCCATGCTTTTGCAGGAATAAAGATGGATGCGAAAGTATTTTAAGTTAGGAATTATGAAAAATAAACTCTAACTCTCTCGTTAATAGTTCCAAGGATATTATTATAGTTATAATAACCATTAGTGATCTTATCAAACTATTTCATATCTTGTTTCACAATTTCTAGCTAGTTTATTGTTTTACAATTATGAAGATAAAATATACTATTTGTTACTAACTCTATGTAGTTAGGTTATTTACAATTTTGCTACAAGATAAATTAGCTTGGTGGCATTAAAACTATTTACATTATAAAGAGTTTTATGTGTACACATATTTTAATAATATATAATCTAGGTATACTTTTTGATAGTCGCTATTTTGTAGGTATTTTTATAAATATCGTATTGTTATCATTATCCTATTAATATTATAAATGTGAAATGTTTGGATGTTTGTCGGTCAATCTCGCTGAAACTAATGAACGGATTTTGATGAAATTTGGTATACAGATAGGGTATTAGCTGACTTAGATAATAGGATACTTTTTTATCTCACTAAACATTTCCCTAGGGACCACGCGGGCGAAGCCGTTGGCAAAAGGTAGTTTTTTATAAATGCAGAAATTCAAAGTACTCAAAGTCCTAAATGATATAATCTATTTCCTTTACTTCTTCGTTCTTCGAGCAATATCTTTGTAGAAACAAATTACATTCGTTTTATTTGACACTTATTTATATGAACTTAAACCAATGAACCCTTACATGGTTATATTGTTTCATCCTTGGTATATTACTTACCCTTTTGCGGTACGATCGTGACCGTATTTATGATGATATGACTTCTTGTATGTGTCTTGAATAAAAAATACGAGTAAGTGTGTACATTGTGTTTATTTCTTACTACATCTTTTCCCGCAATTAGAATAGACTAGCCGTTGAAAGCGTCTTGTTAAAAGAAAATATTTAACAGGTTATTTTTTGCTATAAAACCTTTCTAACCTCCCAAATAAATATTATAAAAAGGAAAGATTTGATTGTTTGCAAGGAACAGGTACAAGAAACTAAATTACTGATTTAAAAAAAACATCACCTACGGGGAGCTACATCATATGCGGTGAACATGAGCTTTATTTTATCCCGAAAAACGGCAAATAAAGGGATGTAATTGGGAGTGGAAGTTTGTATAGGGAATTAAAAGTTACCGTAGTAACCATTGTTTACTATTCAATTTGTCAACAGTTCAATTTTAAATTACGGAACTGATTTCTAAAATATTTCACCTACAGAAAGTTACACCATATCCGGATGTAGCCAATAATTTGAAAAAACAGCTCGTAATTAAAAAATACATCCGATCATTTTTAATGTGAAAGAATTACCTAAATATATGTAATGATAGTAAAATGGTACATCTGTTCGTATTTTGTATTTTAGTAAAGCGCTGAGGTCACTGTGGCTGAGGATTGATCGGGGTCTGAATTGTTATCTGAAAGTATAAATTGGCTGCATCATGCCTCCAGACCATTAGCGGAGGCTTCGCGTGCAGAATACTTATTTGTATCGCAAATGGAAATGCAAGATTCTGTAATATAAATAGTTAAAGTGCTACTTATAAACAAGGTTTGGCGTTGGAGTAAATTTACGCTGAGTCTCTTCGTATAAGTTAAAATTCATATTATTAAACAGATACTTAACAAAGTTTAACCTAGTACGAGGTTCTACGGGAGTAATATTTGCTCCTAGAAGGTAGTATAGTAGATTTGCTTATTCTCTGTGTAATAAATATGGACTAATACTAAAATTGCATTTTTCAGCGTAAATTTACTTTGACGCTAAACCTTGTTTATAAGTAGCACTGTTAGTGTTCAAATTTAATGTATATAAATCTTTAAGAATATTTTATACAGCGATGATGATTGCTTAAAAAAGCCGGTCAAGTGCAAGTGGGAATCGCACACGAAGGGTCCCGTGTGATAGTTTTCTTATAAACTTCATTATACTTATATAGGTACTACTACCGTAACATTTGAATTTTCATCAACCACTGTTTAGTTAGTAGAGGGGGGGGGGGGGAATCTAACGAAAATGGGCTCTTTAAAGCTGTTTTTGAAAAACCTATCCAACGATGCTCCACATTATGGGGAAGATGAAAAAAATAATAAACGGACAGACGGTCATGGCGAAACTATAAGGGTTCTTTGTTAAGGAACTAAATATGGAAAGATTTTGTATGCTTCAGGTTGAGAAGAAGAAATAACTTATATATATATATATATATATATAAATAGGAATAAAAGTTGAGGAGTGGGCACTCCTTACGTTGCAATTTTATGGAAAATCTAAATAGGTGTGATGTCACGTGTTTTCAACATAATGTATCGCTGTACTTTATTGGTTTTGCAAAAAAATAAAAGAAATAAGTGCTTAATATTTTCAATAATCTCAATCTGTATACAAAAAAAAAATGCTTGGTCACTATTTGAATAATAAAATTTCTCAAATAGGGTAACATATCTAACCAAATAGAGCTATCTGAAACCTTAGCAAAACTGTTGAAATTACAAAAGGTAAAATTTCTGCAGTCAATTTTGAACTTTACCGTGAAAAGATAAGGTTTTAAGTCAATTTCTGTAGAAAGCCGCTTTATTTATGCAACACATAAGACTAGTAATAACTTTTTATCCCATTAAAACTTTGGGACCTTGCCTATCCTGGACTTAATTAGCTATAAATACGTAATTATCAATAAAATTTCAGTGCTAAAGTTTTAATTGACTAGAGAATACTTTTTTCTGCAACATCAATATTCTTATTTTTCTTCAGGTACCTCGGCATCCGGAATCCATTGAAGAGTCGTCATCATTCCACAAAGAGGGTTGTGGTCATAAAAATAGCTCTGGTATGGCTCCTCAGCATGTTTGTGTCAAGTTCTATAACAGTTTTAGGTGAGTTGTTATTCAATATATTTACATTATAAACAGAAAAAAAATATTTGCATTCAATATCTTCGAAAAAATTTTACCTGACGAAAGTTACTTCATATTTAGGTGATATAAGTTATAATTTACATAGGCGAAGTCGTGGGAAAATAGCTAGTTTGTTGTAAACCAGTAAACAGCATATTTACCAACCAATAGAAAAAACAATAAATAAAACTGTCATCTTTTATGATCAGGTTCATTTATGATTTTCTTTGTTATAAACGATTCTCTTATTTGTCGCCTTTGTAGACGTCTCGTTCGGATTCTCGAATCCATTATTTACCTTTGATTTAGATTCAAGTGTTTTCGATGGCGAACTTATATAATTATATCGCTCCGGCAATCTTGTTTAATTGGAGCTGCTTGAAATTCAGTTACGTTTGTTGTTATCGAAAAATGGAATATTGTTTTCATTTACTGAACGAGTTACCGGGTTCTGACTTAGAAGGCGACAATTTTAAAGTACTAATAAGATAGGCTGATCTCTCAACTGTCGATTTACGAAAATTGTTTAGACCAACTGAACTAATGACTGGACTTGAATTTTTCCTCTATTTTGAAACCATCAATGAGGTGCTAATTTCCAGGTCGGGTCAACATGCAAAATTCACTTTTCTATGTTGTCTCTGGTACCTCAATTTTTTCAGACACTCCATAATACGATTGCGTAGGTTACGATCTTGGAGGATGCAAAAATATTATTTTTCCTGCTGAATACACGGTTGACTGGTAGATAATATCTTTGTCGTCGTCTTAAGTCCGTCTTTTGTGTTATATTTTATGTAATAAAGGATAAATAAATAATCTGAGCAATGTTGAAATGAAAATGTTGTCTTATATAATGACCAGTGGTCGGAATTAGGTAGAGTTATTCATGTACTTACACTGATTTCATACAGCGAAAGAATAAAGTGGATATGCCTCAAAACCCGAGATTAATTTTAAAAGATCAGAAAAAACCCCGTGATTTTTAAAAGTTATTTACTTTTACACAATTTAAACTACTGCACGCACGACGTTGCCAAACTTACATCAATGAAAGAAAGAAATAAAGAAATCCCGGGAAGGTCTACATTAATATCAATATTTCGATGCAAGTACATAAATAACTCTACCTAATTCCGACCTCTGATAATGACTTTAATTCTGATAACCGTTTCAAAATCCGTTTAGTAATTTCAGAAAGTCTGTAAGAGTGTAATGGTGGGTGATATCATTTTGTTCGTTCTTATTATAAGTCACAATTATATTTAAATAAAGACAATCTTGACTTAGAGTTTGAGTTTATTGCAAAAAAAATAAGAAAGATAAAAAATAATAGTCAATTTATAGAGACAATTAAACAATATTTAACATTAATAAACAATTATGGAATGAGGTAAAAGAACCTGAAGGAAATTCAAAATATTTTTAATTCCTACAGCTTATTTATGATGCAAAACAAATTTAATCTGTTTTAGAGGAGATTCTGTAGAGAGCTTGCCGTCAAATGGAGTAGCCTGGAAATTTACACTTAAGTGGCGGTGAAAATTATTTCAAAATGAAATAAGCCCGAGGCGGTTCATTAAAATAACGCTTATTGAAGAGCTCGGCTCTTAGGTGGTGTTGTGTTAAAGTCAGTGTCTCTATCGCACTGGGCTTTGTATATATTGTTATAAGCTTTTATTTAAGAGGCCTATTAGAAATACAATAAATCTCGTTACACGGGCGAATTTAATTTTATCAATTAGTTTTTGAATTATTTAGGATGACGTGTATTTCTCCAGATATGTGAACTACGGGTACATTATTTTGAATAGCAGAGCACCTAGGTGTACCAGGGGCACAGAAAGTTTACCATGGAACACCTAGGTGAAGCACTTTCGTGTTCCACAGTTCAGAAAGGAACAATTTGAATTTGGACAGCACCACATTTGTAATAATTTTGCAGTTATATAAATTAGTGCTTAAAATTATGCAATATTTATTTTTCATGAAGTAATAGTTAATCTGTTACAAATTTTTTGGTTTTTTGGTTCTGACTAAGATTTTTTCTTATTTATCGTATAATCAATGATATTTAAAATTTTCGAAGTTGCTTTAAATTATACGTCTCTATAAGAGATATTATTCTATTTTTATTTATTTCGTTGGTTTAGATCAGTATCTCAACGTAGGAGCTCAATAGAACTGCCGTCACGCATTTCATGAAAATATTTCTCTGCCATTTTAGGTTTGATTAAAAAGTTAAGCACTATTTACTAAAAGTGAAGCCTCTACGAACTGTGAATATATATTCTGTGCTATTCAATAACTCAAAATTTTAATACATTTTTATTTTGAGATCAAGAACGCTAACTTTGACCACTATCATCGCTAAAAAACAGTGGAGTGGATGTAATAGGGCTTTTAATTTGCCGTTAAAATTAGTGTGTGGGTTTAATCTTGCAAACCAAATTTGACCTACTTTCCGATTTTGGAAGGTAGCTATGGAATCTCTGTCAAAACAGCGTGTAGAATTTTTTGCTACTTTAAAAGTTCCAAAAAAGTCAGACTATGTTTCTAACATAAGTATATACAAGCTACGCTTGTGATCTATCAATTGAAGCTACATTTCTAAAACAAGGACACCAGTTTACACCATAAAATATTGGATTCGGTAATATATTCCAAAAATCTACTACAAATACAGTAGATTAAAAAACAATTGAAAATTTATGATTTTATATAATCTAGTAAGCTGTTGACTGTACATACATAAAGACTTATAAATCCGAAATTTTATCCCATGTGACTATGACATCGTTGTTATATGAGTTATGAGGAGATTTTAAGTGACAAACGGTTTTACAGAGATTTGCATATGACAACATTATTAAAAGGGTTGTATACAAAGCATTAAGTTGACTTGACAGGAAGAAATCAGGGGGTATATTCGTAAATTTAAATATGACAAAATCGCTTCGATACAATAAAATTTGTCTTATGGGTAATTGGGAACACTTTTTATGTTTTTCTTATTAGTAATGGGCTCACTCTTCACCTCAATCCCGCCCAAGGACATGAAAGAGATCTACGGTGAGCTTGCTTACCTTTTTTTTCGAAATTAGCTACAAATAAAATATTAAGAAAAAACGCTGTCATTTCCTTTTGCTCATGTCAGGGTGGGGTAATTGGAAACGACATGATTAAATAGTAATCATTATTTGTTTTTGCACAAAGCACATCTAACATTTAGCATATAGTTAGTGACAGCTTTATCCATAGTGCTCGCTGATGCATATTAATCGTCATACTTCAGCTTAATTTTCTTTCGTAACTTCAAGGCATTTAAATCGAATATCTTATGCAAGAATGTTTTTACAGGATTATCCCTTTAATATGGGATAATTATAAACGTTTCCATTTCCCACTTATCTAACGGTCCTCTTTACCAGAAGTGGCCAGTTTAAATAAAAGGGTCCCTTCCCAAAACAAAATATTAGTTAAAACTATCTTATAAATATTAGACAATATCACGTACAATGTTCAGATTCCAAGATGCGTAGCTAAAGTACCCGTATTATGGAGTATCTGAGATAACGAAGGAACCACAACACCTAGTCCCGAGACAATATGGTAAAGTTAATTTTCTACATTGTCCCGACCGGGAATCGCCCTGGTTCGATTCCCTTAAAAATGGTGACACCTTGAGACCGGCGTGTAAATTACTTGGCTACGGAGATCGTCGACTATGTGAAATCTATTGGCAAATGCCACATGAAACCTGCAGGCCAATTCTGCATCTCAACGATTTGCATTTACCATTGTATTTTCTACCTTAAGTCTAATATTAGGTCTTTACCTATGAAATTGCTGTTTTTCACGAAATAAACGAAGCATATTTTTTTCTGTTTTTATTTCTATTAATAAAAGTAATCAAATAAAAATAAACCCATGCAATTAATGCATCTTAGCCAACGCATTGGTAGCTTATTGCTGTCCTTCTTGAAGAAATCAACTAGACGGCAGGCAACAAATTTTTCAAAGGCATTTTGTACTGCCTCTCGGGTATTGCATTTTATGAACGTATCGTAAAGTCCAGTATAATATTGGAATTCATGTAGATTGTACAATGGCAAAATGCAAGTAGTTCAGATTCTATCGAGATGAGATTACGTATACACTAGTAGAGTTACTTGTCAAAATGGAATAAATGATATCAATCATCAATCAATACGTTCATAGCAAAACATTATATTTGTGTCGTGTTGGTTATCCTATTTAAACTTGGAGGACGTGGTAGCGGAGTCGGGCTCAGATATTGCAGATTTATTTGCTAGTCATTTTTCCTCGGTATATAGCCCTAGTGATCCCAGTCGTGTAGTTGAGCCCCTTATCTATGGTAACAATTATATAGCTAAGTTACGAGTAACCGAATCTGAGGTCATCAAAAAAATTAAGTCGCTCGATGCAAACAAAGGGGCTGGACCTGATGCTGTTCCTCCGTTACTTGTCAGACGTTGTTGCCCAGGTATTACATTACCTATGACATTAATTTTCAATAGATCACTTGAAGATGGTGTTTTTCCTGATGAATGGAAGAAAGCTCAAATAGTTCCTGTATTTAAGAAAGGGGACACTGCCTCAGTCAAGAACTATCGACCGATTTCATTGCTCTCGTGTTTTGCCAAACTCTTTGAAACTCTCATATGTCCTATCATTTCTAATTTTAACAAAAATTATATTTCTGACCATCAACATGGATTTATGCCTGGTCGTTCTGTTGTGACAAACTTAGTCTCGTTTGTTACGGATCTATCTCAAGAAATTGACAGGGGACTAGAAGTTGATGCATTATACACTGACTTCACCAGTGCTTTTGACAAAGTTAACCACACTATTCTCATTAATAAGCTTAGTAATTATGGAGTAGGTGGGTCAATTTTGAAGTGGTTTGAGTCGTATTTACGAAAAAGACCACAAAGAGTTGTAATCAATGGCTTCCAATCCAGCTGGTACATCGCAGAATCGGGCGTTCCTCAGGGCTCACACTTAGGCCCATTACTCTTTCTGATATTCATTGATGATATTGCTGTGAAAATCAAGAACTGCAAATACTTATTATATGCCGATGATCTTAAAATCTATAAAACTGTATCATCTCATGACGATAATAGACTCATCCAGGATGACCTCAACGGAATTGTTGACTGGTGTCACGATAACAATATGACACTCAATGCAAACAAATGTTCCCATATCAGGTACTCCAGAAAAAGAAGACAGCTTACTACTGCTTACGAGCTTGGCGGCGTGAAACTAAAGGAAGTCGAGGTGATTCGAGATCTTGGTGTCAATATCGACAGTAAACTGAAGTTCGACATACATTTGGATGTAATGGTTTCTGGTGCTGCTAAAATGCTTGGGTTTATTAAGCGTAATACCAAGGGGTTTAGGAACGTAAGTACTAAGATTCTGTTGTACAATGCGTTGGTACGCAGCCATCTCGAATTTGCATCGTCTGTCTGGAGCCCTTTTTATAGTGTTCACTCGCAAAGAATTGAGAGCATTCAGAGAGCATTTACTAGACATCTTGCCTTTTTTCGCAGTGGATTCTCTCATCGACAACCTTATAAAGAACGGCTAGTTGAATTTAAGATGACTAGTCTCAGCGATCGAAGATGTTTGTTAGACATGAGTTTCTTACATAAACTTATTAATGGGCATATTAAATCTAATGAGTTAGTATCACGTTTGTCTTTGACGGTGCCTGTGAGATATCCCAGACACCATATAAGCAAAACTTTTGCTAGACCGTTTACCAGAACCAATGTTGGTCTACAGTCTCCTTTGGTGCGAATTTGTGGCGAGTATAATGATCTTTGCAATAATATATTGGATTTGGATGTGTTTCACAATAGCTTGCATACTTTTAAAATGAAAATTTTAGAAAATTTTGGTTAAATTTTTCTATCTTTATCTATAAAGTAAAGTAACAGAGTAGCGCTTTCTCGATATTTTAATAGGTACGGTGAATGTTATGTACGCCGTTAATTTGATGCATATCAGAATTGTTTTCTTTTAGTTAATATTCTTAACCTTAATTGTTTTAATATATATCATGTGGCTGTACTGTGCAAATAAATAAATAAATAAATAAATAAATAAATAAATAAATAAATTATCAATACACATAAATACAGCGTAGCTCGAGGGCGTAGTGGATTAGCGCCGCGGCCCGCGATCATAGTCGTTAAGTAACATTCGCAAGGGTCGGTCACGGGATGGGTGACCAAAAAAATATTATCTCGAGCTACTCCGTGCTTCGGAAGGCACGTTAAGCCGTTGGTCCCGGCTGCATTTGCAGTCGTTAATACCCTCCAATCCGCATTGGGCCAGCGTGGAGGGTCATGGCCCATACTCCTTAACCATCCATAAGGAAAGCCTGAGCCCCTGCAGTGGGGACGTAAAAGGGCTGATGATGATCTATACATACAAACGACAAAAATATTTTAAAAAGTTTAAAATATATTGTCCAACTTAATGTGATAACATGCGCGCAGCTCCTCATTTAGTTTTTAATAGTATTAATTTATCCGTTTGCTGACGCCTATTTAATGTTTAGTGTATGAGGAGAAGTATCTGATGTAACTGTTCACAATTACCCTACTTTCCCTTATGTCTTTTAGACCCTCCCGGGAACCAGACTACAGATAACTGATCCCAAACTTGGAGACTCAACGTCAGATTCGACATTAAAGGCCTTTCAGCGGTCATATTTACTGAGTAAATGTTAAATTACATTAATATTTCAAGTAAACAATTGTTATTGTGAATTAGAATGTTCTACACCAAAAGGTTCTAGACAGACATTTTGTTGATGCTTGTTATTAAATAACAATATTATGAAGAAATTATTTGCTGCTGTAGAGATTGTTTTGAACTTTAAAGTGTTGACATTAAAGAGACAATGGTATTTTTTAGTGTTCAGTAAAAATATATTAGAGACTCAGTCTTATATATCTATGCAGATGAAGCACACTATTTTTTTTTCTTTAATTCAATTATTCTAGAAACTTTTATTGAAGTCGGGCGGAGGTTTTCTGTAGATTCTTCAATAGAAGTTTCTAGAATAATTGAATAGCTATTAATGTAAGCATAATTTTTCACTTACTGAAATTTAAAATCGGTTCTCATTTTTGAAAATAATCATCAATTTCTTTACTGCTTATATGATCATCCTAAGAATCACTCCTTTTAAAGACGGTAAATACTAAAACTGCCTCCTAAGTGTAATAAATATTTTTCACAAAACCAAACGAGAGATAATCGCGAAAAAACTTAAATTCATACATACCTACAAAAAAAGTCAAACTGACAACCTCCTATGCTTGCCACCAGGTCTTATCAACAAAACGAATATCATGCCAACTCCGGAGCTGTGCGTGATCAACAATAGACTGTTCTGGATCTTTGGGTCGCTGGTGGCGTTCTACATTCCTATGCTGACGATGGTGGTCTCTTTCGCACTAACAGTTCAGCTTTTGAAGAGGCAGGCGAGATTGGCGGCGACGCCTGTACCTGGCGGTACGCAAAGAAGGTCAGTTTTTAATTTTTTATTGAGCTATTTAAATCTGCAAAGGCTGTAAACGGTTCTTTAAACTCTCTGTCCCATTCTATAACATTAAGGCTGGATTGCATCACAAGAGCAAGTTAAAGCTAAGGTTTTTACTCGTATCAAATTTCATAAAAATAGTCAAGTTGATTTTAACATTGACTGTTGAATGAATTAATTGAATGCGTTGCACCATCCTCTTTCTTTGCATATCAAAATAATAACTTTAATCAGCGAAGATTGGGCGGTTATAGTTAACAGCTTAAGTTATGATATCCTCTGCCAAATGCCAAATGATGCAACTCATTATTTGATTAATATATACTTTAATATATTGTGTGCAACCAGCACTAAGGGTCGATTACACCCATTTACTTTTATATTAATAAAAATTTTAAAGTATAGGTTAATCAAATAATGTGTTGCGCCATTTGGCAATGGTTAGATGACGTCATAACTGTTAATTATAACCACCAAAGCTTCGCTGGCTACAGTTATTGTTTTACACACTGATGACACTCTGCCGACATAATTTTTCATCTCCTGTTACGGTGCTTGAGAATTTGTGCGGAGAATCAAAGAAATAACAGGAGAATCGTGACCGAATCAATGAGTCATGATGACAGAAATCATCAGTACGCTCGAAACCTAATATTAATTCACTAAAGAACTATTCTTATCCTACTCGCATAAATATGCTTTATTTACTTGATTTTAAGATTATTATTATATACTTAAAAAGGTGGCTAATGATTTGATGGGTTCATTTTCATTGTATGCAGTAGTTAAGAAAATGTTTTTTTTTGTTCTCTAATTACCTACTATTTTGAAAATATATAAACTTATTAAAAAAAAAATTCAATGTGCTTTTGTTTACTTCGATGTCACGAAAATGTCATCAATTATTTGGTTATTTGGCAGATTCTTTTACAGATATTTGGTATTTATGAAACAAGACTGCTGATCACATTTCGATAAAATATGGGACCTAGTACTATCATAGCCATCATGCTTTCGTAAAAGAATCGGTATCGGTAAATAATCAAAATCGGTTCACAAACGACATAGATTTATCAGAAAATGTAGACATCGAAAATTACCTTCTTTTTTAACCGATAAAAAGCGAGGAGCATTTAATTAGTTACCGATCTCTTTCTGATTGGATTGTTAATTGTGTATTCGAAATTCTACATAATGCAATCATATTAAAACTGTTTCACAATGAAAACAGCTTAATATTTTTAATAGTTTTGCATAATTTGATTTCAGATACATTGGTTTTGCATAGTCATATTTTATATCACTAACCTATTCACGCTGGGACTCCTGGGGTACAGTCCTTCAATTTGAATGCAATCGGATAGAGAGAATAGGCTTTGGCTGACCTCGCGGGCTCTGTGCGGATTGATGGGATTGCCGTGACGTAGTTGTGATTGATTATTTCGAGTTTATCCATGTTTCGGAAGGCATATTGAGTCGTAGAAATCGTTAACACCCACCATACCCTACTAAACCCGCGCGCGTGGTCTATGGCCTGTTCTTAATTTGATTTTAATTTGAGTTATAGAGAAGGCCTGCCCTCTAGCTGTGCGATATTTATAAGCTGATGATAATGAAAGAAATAAAGTTAGTATTTATTTAATAAGCTTATTTGTCATAATATCATTAACTCCCTTATTTATGTACTATACTATAATGTAATGTTAACAATAAATAATTATATATCTATCAATACATTTATTTTGTTAAAACATTATAATGTTATTCATTGAGAAACTCCTTTAGTTAAACTAAGCGTAGCTACGCAAAAAATATACACAACAAGTAAAAAAAAAGTATGTTGACAGTTCAGTTTTTTCGAAAAAATTTTGAGCGTATTTTATTGAGTTATGAAAAAATATTTTTATGTCAGCTAATTGCCTACTACTACATTTTTGTCTGTAGGACCTATACATCGGCAGATATTGCAAACTAAATAATCTCACCCGTACTCCGAGAAAAAATAATTGAAAATGCCTAATTATGTTGGATTTATTTATAAGTTTTGTTAGGAATAATACGAAGAACTCAAATATTTATTATTAGTTTTTCATGAATATAGTAAGAAACTCAATATTTTTCAAGATTTTATGTAACATGTACAATATACATTTGGATTATTGGATTGCGTTATTTTTGTTAACACAAAAAATGCGGTCCACTGAATTTAGTGCGGAAAGGTGATATTTGGGTGAACCATCCAGAAGTTAAAACACCATGCACGACGTATTTATGATTTTCAATTTTTAAAAAAAAATTTTTTTTATATAAATTACAGAAAAATACAGTCCATTAATTTCTGAGAAATAATATAGCAATAATAGCATGTCTGCGATTAATAGTTTCAGAGATATGGTTCTATGTTTGTGTACTGCTGCTAGTCGAAAATGCTCCCTACAAATTCACGGCACGAAGTGACGTCACGTCATGTCTTGCTACGGAAGCGAAAATCGTACGAGCGTCTCAAAAATACAAAGATTACCCATCTTTGTATTATTTCTGTTATTTGTGCGTTTATGTTTACAATTGTTATAGTGAAAGTTGTCACGTTACATGTAACTAATTAAATGCTATATGTATTTTAGCGATTTTTTTTGTAATCTATTTTCCCTACTTTTTAAAATATTTAGTGCAATCAAAAAATTATATTTTGTTGAATACTGCAAAATTGAAATGGTTTCTATTGTCCGAACATAAAACAGAAACCTGTATTTTCAATTGCAGGACATAGCTCTATTATGACGCACATCTTAACATTCACAAATGTAACGCACAAAAAAAAAACAACAAAATAATATCTGTATTTCAATTGAAAAACAGAAAACTTCTTAATCTGGTTCGATTGATGTAGCGACCTGGCGCTTGCCACTTTGGATTCATGCCAAATCGCTAGTTTCCTTCTTATAAAAATTTCGTAAAAACTTGCTTTTAGTTTTAGACATTGGAATAAATATGCGTAATATCTTACATTACTATAAGACTACTTTCTGCTAAAATTATAATTATTTTATGGGAACAACATGTTCTATTAAGAAATATAATAGGCAAATATTTTTCATCTACTTGACAGACAAACAGACAGATGGACGACAAAGTGATCCTATAGGGGTACCGGTTTTTCCTTGTTTAACTATGGTATCCTGAAAAGTAAATTACGGAATCTAAGCTTAGAAAGATAAAATATACTTAGGAACATATGGGTTAAAGTGTATTGCAGTGCTGTTTAAAAAAAAAGGTGATGCTCAACATCAGACTAAATTTACGCTAAAATTGTAATTTTAGTATTAGTCCAAATTCATATTATATGTATAGAGAATAAGCAAACCTACTTTACTAAACCTACTTCTAGGAGTAAATATTACTCGCGTAGAATCTGACTAATACTTATTATTAATCAAATTCAAATTAAACAGAGACTCAGCAAAGGTTAAACTAGTACAAGGTTCTACGGGAGTACGCAGTCTCAGTGTAAATTTACTCTACCACTAAACCTTTTTTATTAATAACACTGTCGGAAAATAAGAAAAAAATAATACCAAATGAAATAAAAGGAATGAAACGTTCAGAGTTAGTTAACTTTGCATTTGAAATAGCTTCTAGATTAACTAATCAACTATTTGAACTAGTGAGGAGTAAAATCTCAAATATTGAACCCTTAACAATTCTTAAAAATAAGAGCTTTACCTTAAATACCACAGCCAGTTATTTTCATAAATATTTACGACAAAAACCTTTCAAGCGAGGTTTATTTTTTGCCTATCTAATTAAGTATATAAAAGTAAAAGGTTCACTCATTCACTCCTCATGAAATCTCAGAAACTACAAGTGCTAGAAATCAAATTTTGCATGCGGGTTCTTTCTGAGACGTAGGTCCTCACTAAGATGAATATTGACCCCTAAGGGGGTAAATTAGGGGATGAAAGTTGTTATGGAATTTTCTCATTCTCGAAGCCGCTGGCGGAAGGTTAGTTATTAATAAATTTGCAACTTCTAAAATATTCAATATTCATAAAATAATATGGCGCTCGGGAGAGCTTCGAAAATTCATAAAATACCTTAAAAACACCTAGACCCTGTCGTATATTTTTTCCCGACGATTAACTTCGAAAAGGGTATACTGAATGGGGTTTTATTTTAATATAACGTTTTCTAGTTCATTATTTATTACTATTATTACATCTTATTCTTAGAGAGGGGAAATGGTGTTCGAGTGTTTTATTACATTAGAAAAATGTGCTCCAGTTTTCGAGACAAAACTAGGTCAACTACATATGAAAAACTTGAGAGGTAGTTTAGTGTTAGAAATCTAATAGTTGATGTGTTTTGACGTAGTATAACACTTTTTGTGATTAATTTATTTAATCAACTTTATTGATCATTAAATTGGCGGAGCTAATGCTAAAGGAATTCTAAAAGAAATCTTTGGGAAACAGAAAAACATGATATGGCAAAAAATCAACTTTCAAATATACAACCTTAATGATTGACTCATATGATTCGTCATAAACCTTCTTTTTATATGATGATTTAGATGAATCCTCTTGATTTCATATCTGATCCATTTATTCATATCCACGATCGACAGTGTTATAGCATATTGCGTGTCAAAAACAATTTTTATTTAATTACAATCGTAAATCATTAACATTATTTAAAAAGTGTTTCATATAGCCCTCGTATACAGAGTAAATCTATTTTGTTTCTATAAATTTTCGCCTTTATGAGTATATAATTAAGACAACAATATTTAAAAAAAAAATGTGACGAACACTTAGAATAATAATGTTGTTTTCACATTTTAATTACAGCTTGTTTGGATTTAATCTTTTGGGACAAAACCAGTTCAGAAAGTTGTAATTTCTTAGTATACGTGCTTTCTTAAAGCAAGGTTAACAAAAGACGCAAGTGTCAAATTTGTTTACTGCTTTCGTTGTTACAAAGAATTAATTTTAGATTTTTTGAAGGCAATTTTACTTTTTTGTGAACTGTTAATGTTTATAGTCGCAGCAAAAAGGTTGTGCTGGCTTAGAATCGTATTCTGTTATAGTACATTCGAATTTGTTGCTCGAATGTACTATAAAAGGGTTCGTTCATAAAGCGTAATCATTGTTGTTAAACAACTTTCGCAACGTTAGGGATGGGTTACTAAAAAAATATTATCCCGAGCTACTCCGTGCTTCGGAAGGCACGTTAAGCAGTTGGTCCCGGCTGAATTTGCAGTCGATAATACCATCCAATGGACGGAGGGAGAGGAGTGAGTAAACTGAAAATTGAATTAAATAAAGGAATTTGCTCAATTTATTGTTGTTGTAATAATAATATTAAGTTCATCAAAGTCACTTAGTCTGCCTATTTAATATTCAATACCTATTGCAATTAGCAGTACTAATGAACTAAATTATGTTAGCTAAATAAACTCATAATGTCCTATTTAATATTCTGATGCAATCCAAACACATTACGATAGCAAATTACTTGAACAATAAAACGTTAATATCTTCACATGATGTTATGGTAATGTTGTTACATAGTTAAATATACTGATAGGTTTTGATTTAAAGATTATGACTCGGTTTAGGCCATTTTTAGTTATAAGGATGTGAACTATGACATATAACAACTATCAACGGCATTAGTAGTGCCATAATGTAACATTTGAAAAACCGGTACAAGGTAAAGTAATATATTTTCATATGCGTTAGAATGACTAGAAGTGACGAATGATCGGAAGGAGGCCAATGGCCGATCTCGAACCTTATGCCTTATATACAAACATGTGACGGGTTCGATGCTTAGGCAAATGAATAAGAGAAGGTAATAAGAAAAATCTGTTTTGGGTTTTCCATAATAGGTAGAACTTAGTAGATCTTTCACGAAGATATACGTTTACATTTGTCTTATTTTTATTTTTATTATTCACCTTTCGTAATTTGAAATTTGGAGTAATCCAATATGCTCTTTGTGAATGTTAGTTCGTAAAAAATTTATCTGTTTAAATTCAATTCAAAAGTTTTTATTTAAATTATAAAAACTTTATTATTATTATATTTATACGATTAGATTTAAATTATTAAATTATCATGTTCTCGCCAGATGAATTTTTATTTTCTGAATAATAAAAATAAGTGAGAACATCAAGGACAAAAAGTTTACATGCAGGAATACCTAGGATATAAATAAATACATATGGCCAGTATTATAAGTAAAGGGTCCTTAACAATGGCGATGATATTTTTTATATTTCTTTCCAAAAGTAATTTTACCATGACAAATATTGTTCGTTCATAACGTCCTTCATTTCGGTGTAGACGTTTCGCTTAACGTAATAAATTGACCAAACAAACAAACAGCCTTGATCAAGCTAACAATCACTCTGGTTTTAGCGACGATTATATTGGTAATAAATTCATATGATACATTTAATGTTTGTCACTTTAGAGGGTATATTTGTTTTATCACCAATCTATTGTGTTATCGTTTTGATACGAAACGCTTTATTGTCTTTCATATTGCTTTATGTGCCTTCTTTAAGGGCATTTTGTATTCCGAACCAGTTTCAGCTTTATATGTGTATGGGTCGTACAGATAATTGTCTTTAAAACTAATAAATAAATGAGAATTTAACGCTCTAAATAGAGTATATTAAGCTGCGTACTCATTAGTGAACTGTAACTGAATTGATAAAGTAAATACGCCATAGTATGTACCTTAGTGAATTGTAACTGAACCGACAAAGTTAATACGCTATTGTGTGTACCTGTAAAAAAGTTTCACTGGTACGTCCATTGTCTAAGCTATGCTTGCGACAGCTTCAAGAATTATTACAGTAGGAGGAAAGTGAACCCCGTGCAGAAACTAAAAATGAAATGTAATAAAATCATGCGGTCACAAGAAACTTCTGTTAAAATATGGCGGCTCCAGCATCTTGGATTTGTTAACATGCCAGGTAGGGCGGATGACCCAGTTTTGGCCATTTTAAGATTATGACCTGGTTTTAGTAATTTTTTAGAGGTACGAGGCTTACTTTGACATATCACAGGTGGTAACGGTGTTAGTTTTTCCATTATGCAATATTTTGGAAACCATCCACGTGAATATATTTGTCTATGTATGAATTAGACGCGTTATAGTAACAAATGAAAACAAAAATGGGGGCAGTAGTCAAATCTGCTTGACTGTTTGTACGTCAAGCAGATGACTCTCGTACACTAGTATGATTTTTGGTGTTGGTGTGAAGATATGGTAAAGTATTATTTCCTTCATAGTATATGCAAATTATCCCATTAAGCTAATTTCTTAGATTCTTAACAAGATAACCTTTGGTATTTTGAAAAGATAAGTGTTCGACGAAATTCTTATCGCCAGAATAGATCCCTTGTATGTGGGGATTAATGTTATGTCAAACTTGGTAAGATTTAATCGTTTTTTCAACTGTCTAGACGACAAAATCGAAACCTTATATAAAATACACAAATATTCTAAAAAATAAGTTTTATAAACAATTGCACTTTTAGATCCCAGATCCATAATCCAAGATCAAAAATACACTTAGAAGAAAGTAACCGAATATGGAATATCTTTTGTAAATTCCTTCTTAAATTATTCCCAATAGAAGAAAATTTGTAAATAACAATTTCTAAATCTGTTTTCGAATACGCTCGACTTAATAAAATTTCTATGTAGAATATAATTTCAGTGTTACTTTTTCAGTCTGGGCAATTTAAAAGCACTATAATTTCAGTTAAAGTTAAGGTTTATGTCAAATTTGATGATATCTGTCACGCATTCTTCAACATTGACCGTGGAATGCGACGCACCATTCTCTTTCTTTGCATAGTAGAACAATAATTTGGGCAAGCGAAGCTTGGGCAATTATAGTTTACAGTTAAAGTTACCAACCATTGCCAAATGATAACACATTATTATTTGCTTAACCCTTAGGATACTTACTACACTTATTCAGTTACTTTCCTTCACCATTATTACCAACCATATATTTGAAGTCTTCAATTAACTAAATATGTCACTTGCAAAGAAATTCCAATCTATATGATCACAAGCAAATGTTTCAAATTCCAATAATAAAATGTAGATTTTATTATTTTCACTTGGGGTGTAATAATCACAAGCTAAGTCTGGATTATCCTCAGTTCGATTGCAATAAATCGTGAAACACATAAAATTTGGGATGATCGAAAAAGATTCCAATTCGCTAGACACTCAAAGGGGCCTCTTTGAAACGAGCTTAAAAATGGATAACGTCTTTCGAAATCCCTCCAGAATTTTCCTTGAAGTGATCGAAAATGTAAGCTTTGGTTTCTAATGTCAGCTGATCTTAAATAAACTTACTATCTAAACAAGAGATCAAGTTTATTTATTATTGATTGATTTTCAATTATTATTTGTACTTTACAGTGTTATAAAATCAATAGATTATAATCATGAATTGATTCGGCAAAGATTTAACAACGTCAACCTATTTAAAAATTGTTATTTCAATTGGCGTTCCTTAAAATGTCTCAATACTACTGTTGAAAATAAGTGAGATACTTCAAGTGTAATAAATTACTTAACAGAT
This sequence comes from Diatraea saccharalis, assembly GCA_918026875.4. Classification (NCBI taxonomy): domain Eukaryota; kingdom Metazoa; phylum Arthropoda; class Insecta; order Lepidoptera; family Crambidae; genus Diatraea; species Diatraea saccharalis. Next base: position 5,124,626 of record OU893341.1, on the reverse strand, counting down.
ACAGCACTTTACAGGTTTTAAAGCTTTCAATTTACGGTTGAAATTCTCAATGAAAAATTATGCTTAATTGTTATTATAATATGTAGATTTGAAATACGTTTATTTTATTGTTGGAAAATAAATTATATTGTTGTACAGGCAATGTGGTGGATTTGATAATGTGCCAATGCAAGGAGTAAGAAGAATTGGAGCCAGAAGTTCGCCCGATTTGTCCCCTAGCACCTCGGTTTCAAGACAGCTGACTTGGAGAGTTACAAGTGCTACTAGGTTAGTTAAAATCTGATGACATCCAACCAAAGTTTTCCACAGATGTATAAAGGGATAGAGCGTAGCAATGAGTAAAACGAAGTGCTTTAAGAGCTTGAATCAATTTTAACAACACAAAAGATTACATTTATTAATTTTTGTATGAAACTTCTTTGCTTTATCGCTGAAATAAGAGTGGTTTAATTGATATTTGAGTAGTATGTAAGACCCTGGAGGGTAACAGGCGGAGAGGGCGTGATATTTTATCTCGAAAACCAACACTTAAAGAGGTGAAAATGGGATGGGAAGTTTTTATGGAGGATCAAAATGTTACCATAGCAACCATTGTTTATACTATTTGATTTGGCGTTGTAATAAATTTTTATAATATTATTTATAAAGATTTCCTTATATAGTGATAATAATTGGTACTTCAGTACATACAATATAACAAAAATAACATTGTTTTTTTTTTAATATTCATGCACAAATCATTTTATATACGAAAGAAAATACATTTTATATTTTTTGAGCTATACTAGATGGCGTTAAATATATTTCTACATCGAACTGTTTTTATATTATTTTGGATATATTGCTATTAATAATTGTGTTTCGTTTCGATATCCTTGACAGTTAACTTGTTCAGTACATATTAACCAGGTATTTTATTTAAACAAATATTTATTCTAGCGTTTTTACAAATGCTGCCCAAAGTAACTATGGTACGCGGACGTAGTCGCAGGCAAAAGTTAGTATTGAATAAAGTCCATCGTTCAATTAATAATAAAAATTACAAATTATAATTGAATTGAATAGAACCGGAAGATGGGCCATGACCCCCCATGTGGGTCCAAGGGTGCGACCGCCTAACTATCTAGTCATGATTCTAGCCATAGGATACGACATCTTAGCGATGTTATGGCGTTGTATCGTTTAATTTACAGCTTTGTCATGTACTAATATTTTTCCCTCTTAATAATAAAAGTATTTTGTTTATACCTTTTACTTAAAAGATCTTATTTATTTTGAAATTTACGCACTCTTAGTCTACACATCCATTTTTCATAACTGCTATTCATTCTTCTTCATCCAAAGGTTGTTTGGTAGAAATCGCTGTTAGCGATAAGACCGCCAATTGCTACACTATCTTTGAAAATTTTACAATAAAGTATCATTCAATAGCAATGAAATAATACACGAAATGATTAACCATCATTTCAAAATCCTGTCATTCTTCGAATGTTCTTTTAGAGTTTTAAGAAATAATAACACATATAATTAATTATCACACGAATGTGACTGATTACTTCATTTCATTTAGGGCGCAGCGTAACAAGATCGGCGTGAGCGTGTCCCATCCCCAGCTGAGTTATATGAATGGTTGTGGAGCAGGTGGGCCGAATCAGAGGAGAGGGCGTGATGTCGCCACGCAGACACCGCCTAGCATCGCAGCTGAGACTAGGAGAGCTAGGCTTATGCCTATCAAAATAAATTTGGCTACGTCGAATGCACTGACGTTGCGGTAAGTTTTTTTACATTATGATATTCGTCAATTTACAAGTACATTAAATTTAGATCAAGCGTAAATGCTGATGTTGAATTTATATTTATTATTTCTTTTGTGGTATCGTTCTGCTGGATAACCTAGTCAAATTAGCATTGCAACTCGGAATGAGAGATAATAAGCTCGTGATCAGTTTTAATTTATTTTCAAAGGTCAATCAACAGGTGTCTTATAATAAATATGAATAATACTATGTAACAGAGAAACAATTATAGACTCACACATATAGATACAAACTATAATAAAGATACAAACCAATATTACAATTATGTAAATCAAACACAAAAATATTAAGTATATTAAAAGAAAAACGTACTAAAAATCTCTTATCTCTTCGGTCATGTGAGCAGTATAACAATGATTTGTCTTGCTGAGTTACAACTTGAACAAAATAGATCTAATTTGACTTTACTAGATGTCGTTAAGTATAATTAGCTTAAAAAATGAAGATTATTTCCTGGTACATTAAGTTCAATAATGAATCGGGACAATCAATAGTGTTCAACGTTATTTCTATTAAAAATATAATGTCAGCTGCCATTAGCCGATTTTCCAGTGTCAAAAAAAATATGAATTATTACATAATTAAATATAATCATATAATTACTACATTAAAGAATATGAATCATTAAATGTAAAACAACTTTTTTATGCGAACAAACTTTTCGGTGATCTATGAATCAACCTGAACTGAACTGAATCTATTCGAACTAAATGTTAATTAGCTTTTGAAGTGGATTTATTTGAAGAACCTCTAATACTGTTTGACACTGTACTTTAGACAGAATAAGACTGCAGATCCAGTTTATTATACTATTGACTTTGTTAAGAATCTAAATATATATAACTCAAAGGTGACTGACTGACTGGACGGATCGGGCTGAAATTTGGCATGCAGGTAGATGTTATGATCAATTCTACCCCCAAGTGAATAAAATAGGGGATGAAAGTTTGTATGAAACTTTGTCAATTTTAAACCTATCGGGCTGAGACTTTGCATGCATAAAGCTACTATGACGTAGGCCCCCCGCATGCATAAAGCTACTATGACGTAAGCCCGCAACTTCGTCCGCGTGGTAAAGTTACTTTGAGACATACACATACATTCGTTACAAAATGCTGCTCAAAGTAACTTTACCACGCGGACGAAGTTGCGGGCAAAAGCTAGTTTTTCAATAAAGCGCTACAAATATTGAAGCTCTAATTACATTTTAAAGTCTCGTTAAATATACGTAAAGTCGTTAATTATTTAGAGCCTTATCAAAATATAACATTGCTTATGATATTACCCATATAACCCTTAAATGTTTCATTGTGTTTTTAACTGTCGCATATACAATGTGAATACACTATAATAGTTATAGTGACTCGAAATGCTGCTCTGCATACATTATTAAATTTTTCTTTGCTTCAAAATTCTGCATTTTAAAGTGCATTGCAAAATTAAAACGAGTTTACATTTGCTATAAATCAGCACTTTTAAGCAAACAGATTTTAGCGCACAAAAATTTTTTTACAATTGATATTTAGTGTAAATTGGCATGTCAAAAAGCAAATGTAAACCCGCCTTTAGTGTAACTACGACAAATTACCATCAACTTTACTTACATATAATTAAGAAAAGAGAGGCTTAAAATGTTGTAATTTTACACTGATTCTTATTTTACACTGAACCATTTACATAAATGAATTATATTTTTTCCCATTGATCACAAAACTAACTTTATAAGTAATATAATACTTAAATTATTAAGTTTTTCAAATATCTTGTAACAGTACAGCCATTAGCACTATGAATATTTCTAAAAACTCCTTGATTTACTAAAATGACACTTAGAAAATTTTAGTTTTCATAGCACCTTCGGATGTAGTTCTTATAAGGAGTTTAATTATATAGTTATATATAAATTGTGATTTGTTTATTAAATTTAAAAAAATATATATCATGCAACACTTCGTTTAGAAGCGACTGGAGGCTTAGTTATAATAGCGATAGAATAAATACCAGACAAAAGTTGACTTTGGTAAGATTTGAGGTGATTGAGAACTCTTTATTGCTCATACACTAATGAAAGGTTATAGGAAAAAAGTGAAAGTGAATAATAAATTTATTGACTGATAACATTGATTATACCATGTAAAGTTAATGATATTTCATATGTAATGACATTTCATTAAAATATATCAACGAAAATCTACAGCAGGCCTGGGCAAACGAATCCATCCGCGGTAGAATTTTGTCTGGCCCTTGAAGCATAGTATATATTATTATTAAAAATCACAAATATTAGTTTATGTCTAACATAAATGATGCTTAAAGAATTTTAGATGAAATTTTAAGCAATACATTATCAGGGCCGGTGGGAGCTAAAATTTTCTCCCGGATAACCGCTCTTTCCAACGCTTCTTAATCGAAAATGTAATTATGATAATTGAACAATTACAGTAAGCATAATAGTCGCACAATTTTATTAGTTATTGATATATATACTTGATAAATAATATTTTGATTCAAAAATTTTGATTTTAAAATTCATTAATTTTTAAAATTAATTCTGACGATGTCACCTCAGCAAAAATTATACTTGTAATTAAAAAAAAAACTGGGCTGAGGTCAAATTTTCATCTGCAATGTGGCCCGGCTATAAAAATATTTGCCCACCCCTGATCTACAGCAATGGCGTCAATTAATGATTAACTCTACGAGGAGATGCGCTTTGACATAGCAGATATGAAATATTACAGCTGATAAAAGTTGCTGGAAAGAGGAACCACTATTGTATCAGGGTAAGAGGAAGTTCTGGTTTATTAATATTAGAGAAAAGACCAGCATTAGCAACGCCGCAAAGCGCAATAGAACACAAACACAGCACAAAATATAAGCTGATTGAAAACCTCCAAAGAATTAGTTTAAAATGTGCGTGATTATTGCGTGGATTGTGCAATTAATGACTGGTAGTGTTTACCTTTTAATTAAAATAAAGGTATTTAAATTTTAGATAAGTCGATTAAATTAGATAGGCATTGCTCCGTCTTAACATGAATGAATTTAGTATTTGTATTCTCACGGAGGAATATCTTACCGTTTTTGGTCCAGCAGAATTGATATCCGCACTTTTTGGAAAATTGACGAGCTTGAAAGAAAAGTTTACTGCCTGAAATAGATAGGTGTTCTACAACGTAAATCGGACGTTTTTCACCGATCATTCCAATGTGCTCACAGTTCAGTTTATCTGCTATAGCACGATTTTTATTAAATCGCCGTGTTGAAGAAAGAATCATATGTTTCATTTGAACAGTCATGAATTCGACTACTATAGTTTTTGTTTTCTCAGGGTTTCCACGTCTGTATATATCACGGATATCGTGGTAGTTAATCCTTATGTCTAAAGTCATACCCAGTTTCTGGATAAAGTTTATTAGGTCTGACACTGTTTCGTATCTTGATTCAGGTACATTCCTCACTTCAATAAATGAGGCTCGTGAAAGCGGCTGGCATTCTTTAACTTGTTCTTCTAATTCTGTAAATTTTTGCTTATAGAAGTTTCTTTCTGTTTCCAACTGTTTTTTCATCTCTGCTAATTGAGCATATAAGAATGTTATTGAATTATCCATTTGTGTATTAGATCTCTGAAATTCAGTGCACTGTGATTTAAGCGAAGTTATATCTGTTAAAATATTAGACAGAGGGTATAGTTTTGATAGTTCCTTTTCGATTTTCCAGGAACTTAGCATCGTCGTGATCAATAGTTCTTTTTTTAAATCTTGCAATGTTACTTGACTAATACCGTTGATCTGTGGAGATACTTCTTCGCGGAGACATTTTGAATTGACGGTCTCGTTGCGACTTTCTTCTGGCATGCTTAGTGATGAGTCTGAGTCTGATTGAGGTTGTGCTGCTAGTTCAGATAGAGATGAATTCGAATTAAGTATCGATGTTGGTGATGTTGCGACAGATTTTGACATTCTGATATTATTTAGTATTTGTGATTTTATGTGGATGAATGATTGCAAATATCTAGAAAGGTAGTCAGCGTAGATGCGATGTATTAAATTCCCTAGCGGCACTGATGTTACTTCAAAAAACTCGATAATGCTCACGTCCTGCATCTGCAGGAAATAAGAATACAATGAGAATTTTAGATTTCTTACTATGCTACGATTCAGTAATAATATTTTATTAATGGAAATATTTTGCACTCACAAAGTATTAAAAATAAAGGTATTGTTAGACTTGAAAATCCAACACGGCAAAAAACGACCTCTCCAAGCCAAAGTAGATGGAGGAATCATTTAATATACCGAAAAACACACACGATAAGTTATTAAAACTAAAGTAATTTATTACATTTTATTATCATTTGGATTTTTATTAGGGCAATATGAGTTTGTCGGCAGTATTATGACTTTTTTATATTGTTAATATTTTGTCTGTTATAGGAAGAATTTAATAAAAAGTTTAAAAGTTTTTATTATGAACTTATTGTTATAATAATGCTCTCTTTGACTTACAGATATTATATTATTTTTGTGTCTATTTCGAACCCTTAGCGATAAATTTTAAGAAATACGAATTTTCATACCAATCCTTTACTACTCGTATCTTCACGCCTGATACTTTTGGGTCCCCCACAGAGAAAACTGGTCGTGTAGAGCTATGGTCTTTACACATAGCTTACGCTTCGTTCATAACTCCTTTTGTATACCTTTGTCGGTTTAATATTTTCTGATATGACCATGAGAACTGTGATCAATTTGACTGTGAAAAATGGTTCTTGATCTTCCTTTACTTTTTTTTATTTCTTTCATATTAACAAACTACAAAGGTAGTTAGCAAATTTAATAAATCTCATTTGAATTCGAGTAAAGCAAAAATGTACAGTACATTTTAACCCTATTTTTGCAATTTTTCCACGTTTAATTATAATTTCATATGGTAGAAAACATTTTTCAAAATATAAGAAAAATATTATTCCTGTTGTGGCACCACTGAATCGTAAATAGTTGACATTTTCATCTACCTGCGCCTACACAACGTAAAAAAAATTCAATAATACAATATATTGATCTAATTAATAACAAAAACTGTTAATGTCTAAAACGTAATATAGTTGCTTTGAGTGAGTCCTATTTTTTTGCTGTCAAATGCACAGCAAAGATATGAACTTTGCTGTGCTTAATCGTCATTTTTTAATGTATACAATATGATACACTGCCAGATAGTCTATATTATAAATATTCTTTATTATGTCACAAAAACGAGACATTACCTAGTTTGTTCAGCTTATGTATGTAAATAATTATATCTCTAAATTATATTTTTATTCATATTTATCTGTTACATCAATAAATTATATATTTTTATAGACAACGTAGCAGCAATAAAACACATCTTGATAACATTTGGCACTTTTCTAATAAGCACAGTAGTATCAAAATATGTCAGAATAAAAATCGATTATGTCGTGTTGTACCAAATGGATATAGTCTTATAATAATAATTACATTGATCAAAAATAAAATTACACTTAATTTAAAAATTGAGTAGCATCAGTGCCTGAATTATCCTGAATCTTAGGCTCCAGCGGTTCTTCTTTTTATATGGTCTGCGTACAAGTGTACAAGAACTTATATCTTGGAAGTGTCTCTAGAAGGGATTACAGGCACACCACTAACATAGAAAGATAAAAGCATGAATGAGGAAACACCACACTTAGAGCGTTGGGAAAACTCATTGATAGAAAAACCTTTAGCCAGAAAATGCAAAACGAGAATGATGAAACTGATATACAACGCGAGAGTGGAATAATAATAATAAGGAAGGAAGAAAGAATAATAAGGAAGGATATAGAAGTCGCAAAAGGTCAAAATACACTTTCAGGATCATATTATTTACGTGATATCGAAAGGTAATGTCAGAAGGCTTAACATTGACGACCTAGTGAGAAAAAAGAATTGTGTAATAAAGAAACGAAAAATGGCTCCATTCTCTTTGCTTACACCTCAGGGGCTCCGAGCATATAGATATTGATTAAATATATAGTTACTTCAATCGATTTAGTTAGTAGTTTAGAGTGAATTTTTAGTATATAATAAATTCAGGTGCTGTCATGTGAAAGTCCAATGTAGTAAATATAGAATTACAATATTCAGCTAATAATAATAATAATAACTTTATTTACCAAAAAAGAAAAAACACAATATGGTGAAGTCCTTAAAAATACAGTAGTGTAGATCTGTGGGAACTTAAAATAGGAGGAACCTGTAGCTTAAGAACCCACAAACTTCCGTTGATAAAAATAATACAAGTATATATCAGTTTGTAAAAGTACAGAGGGTCATATTGCTTAAATACTATCTTAAATAAATTCTATAGTAATTATATTTATACAATTCATAAAAGTTTATTTAATGTGATGAAGTAACTCTTCTGTCTCCTCATAAGACAATGGGAGAAGCCATTGTAAAAGTGTATTTTTTAACTGTCTGGTATTCAAAGGATATATATTAATAAATCTATTGACATAATTATAAAGAAATGGACCCAGAAATGGAAGGAATCTATGGCTAAAGGATTTACGAAAAAGTCGACCCTTGACTATTCGTCTATTACGAAATTTGGCAACAACAGGATCAAATGCTGTCTTAGAGTGTTGGTGCAACAGCGTGTACAAAATGAATAGTTTCCGTACGGACAAAACTTCGCACTTAACTGAATAGAGGGCATCTGTTGGAAATAGAAATGATTTGAAGGTAGCTACTTTAAGTACAGCACGTTGGGCACGTTCCAGTATAATGATACTAGATTTGGGAGCACCACCCCATGATGTGATACAATAAAGGATCAGAGATTGACAAAGGGAAAAGTAAACAGATCTAAGTAGCGATGGTTCAGTTATTGACCTAAGAGACTTAAAAACATAAATGAGTTTACGCAATCTCGCAGATAGAATATTGAAGTGTGGCTTAAAGGAGAGGTTGCTATCTATCAGTATTCCAAGGTATTTGATTTCATTTACTCTTTCAATGGAGGAACATCTGCAGAAGTTATTGTTTGGACAGCTATGCGCAATAAGTAAAGGGATATCTTTAGTTGGAAGGTCGGTTGGTCTTATGGTATGAATTAAATATTTAGTCTTGCTTACATTTAACGTTAAATGGTTGTTAGTGAACCACTCGCAAACTGTATTAAATCCTGATTGTGCATTTTGGAATACCTCCGACCAAGAGTTACCAGAAAAGAAAAGTGCTGTATCATCGGCGTACGAAAAAAGTGAGCATTTGCGGATATTGAGTGAACATAGGTCATTTACATAAATTAGAAAAAGTGTGGGCCCAAGAATACTGCCCTGTGGCACACCATATTCAACCCGCATCTCGAAACTACACATGCCATCAATTTTAGTAGATTGCACTCGATCTGATAAGTAGTCCTGGAAGAGGGTAAGTTGGTTTCCTCGTATGCCAAGTGCTTCCATCTTTTCTAATAGAATTGGAATTGAGACAGAGTCAAAGGCCTTAGCAACATCAATGAATATAGTTAGGCCTTTTTTACCCTTATCTAAACAATCGACTATATTAGAAGTTAGTTCAAGTACTGCGTGAGAGGTTGATCTTCCAGTTCGGAACCCAAATTGATTCTGACTCAGGATGTTTTTAGTTTCAAGATACTTCTTAAGGCGGTTATTTAACACTCTTTCGAATATCTTAGACAAGGAGGGGAGTATGGATATCGGGCGATAGTTTTCAACACGGTAACGGTCCCCTACTCCTTTAAATATCGGATGAATTATGGCACTTTTAAAGGCTTTTGGAAAAATACCCTGTGAAATGCAAAGGTTGAAGATATGAGTGAGCAAGGGAACTAGTATTTTTCTATTATTTTTAATAATTAAAGATGAAATACCATCCCAACCCACAGCACAATCAGATTTAAGATCACAAATAATTTGATTTATTTCTTCTTCATTTGGGTACAATAAAACAAATGAATCAGGATTTTCAGGAGAGAATGTGGCATAGTTACAGTTCGAATGTCCGTATGAGGAAATTTTTTGGCGAGATTTGCACCGACATTGATATAGTAGTTATTAATATCATTAAGCGCTTTCACAGGAAGAGAATGTTGAGCTAAAAGAATATTTGAGGCTAAGATCTTATTAATCTCATTGGTTGACAAGATACGGACAAAGTTCTTCTGAGGAAGCTCTATGATTCCACTTAGGAACTTTCTTCTTTGCTGATATATGCTTTTTCTATATTTTAAGTCAGATAAGTTTTTTTTTCTATTATTAGAGTGATGGATATGCAATCCAATATATTTAATTTCATTTAATGTAAAAGTTAATGCTTTACTGTATTATAGCTGTCGGGAAAAGCTTTGTAATTATCAAACACACTTGTTAGTAAAGGCTTGTACTTGACGGTCTCTACCATTGTAGTCGTAAATCAAAATCTCCTAAAATTGGGTTCAACCCGCTTCCTTCATCATACTAGAGATTGGACGTGAGTTTATCTTAACAATATCAGGTTACTACAAAAGGTACGCCATTTTGAGCTTAAATCGGTTCATAGTATTTCCAAAGGCCTTCTGGTAAACACTTTTCTTTGTTGGTACTAGTGCCAATTTAGTTGTATAAATCTCTAAACTAGAAAGAAATTTAATTAAGGTTATTTAGTAATTTATTTCATCAAATAAATACATTTTTATTCTTATTCCTACCTGTCAATGATATTACAATACAAAAGGGTAGATAGGTTACTTACATTCAAAAAGTAGCACTTTAAAACTATGCTAATTAGCATACCTGAGCGCAGTCTGGCGAAAGCGTTGATTGTGTGCGATTATATACCATATTCATTTTTAAAATGTCATCCTGTGTTATGCGAAACTGTAGAAACTACATAAGTAAGTCGACTAAAGATCAAAAGATCTCATTTCATTAGTAAGTATGCATTTATAATTGAATTACGTTGAAATTAGAAAAATAAATATTGTGTCATAAAAAGAAAGAGTAAATAACCCGGTTACAAATTGTGAAAGAGACATGTCAAAGATTATGTAAGTAACAAAACGGACAATTCGAGTTTAGAGCCTAAGCCCTACCTTACATTTATTTGAAAACCTGTATGTGGCTGAAACTACGAAACTCACGGTTTTGAATTCGGAGTATCGAAATCTAACTCCGGAGCTAAAAACACTCCGATTCCAATTTCGATCGAAGCTTTCGTGTTATTATACATATTATATATCAGTGCCAAACACTCCGATTCCGATTAAAGCCCTCGTGTTATTGTATATATTATATATCAGTGACAGGTTAGTATTATCGCTTGAAAAACTTCATTATTTAATCACGGGCAAATAATATATACACTAACGACAAGGAGAAATAGTAGAGTAATGTGAAACATCAACATTTTTAAGTTGAACTGTTGTTGTTAAAACTAATAAATGATTTTCGGTCTGGTCTGTCACATTTTCAATTATTGTCTATGAATAATTGGAAAGTATCGTAGCATGTGCGTGGGTGTATGCTGGATAAAATTTTTGACATCGTTTTAGTACTGACAATTATCTACCTTTTTTATTGTAATATCTTTGCTAACTATAACTTAATAAGTTTTATTCTGATAACTTAGTTAAATTTTACGTCTGGTCTATGACATTTTCAATTACAGTCTATGAATAATTGGAAAGTATCGTAGCATGTGCGTGGGTGTATGCTGGGGACAATTTTTGACATCGTTTTAGTACTGGCAACTATCTTCCCCTTTTTTATAAAGGGTAGTAATTTTTTATAACGTAGTTAAATAATTAAAAAAGCAGTTTGACATGGTATAAAATAAATTTACTACTTTGCGCAACCGTAATACTGAGAAAAAATAATTAACTCTAGTTTAGGAAACAGTATATCAATGTTATTGCACAAACCAGACTAGTTATTGCACAAATATGATATGCATTTAATATTAGCGACAAAGATTGTACCGATTAAAATTATTCAAAACATTATTTAATCCTGCGTAAACGGCTTAAATCAATTTAATAATGGATTTGGACATGTAAAATAATGAGAATGACAAATTGAATTGTAAACAACGATTACTATGGTGACAATTTAATGCCATATACGAATTTCCACTCCCATTTTCATCCTTTCATCCCGAAAAAAGCACAAAAAAGGATGAAAATGGGAGTAGAAAAATTTAAGATAGACATATTACACCGTGGCCCTTTTTTTAGAACTTTTAAAAAGGATACATTTCATAATACATGATTTTTGCGTATCTTACACCGTTTAAAAAGCGCACGCAAGGAAAGCTTTAAGAAAGTAAGACATCCCGTTTTTGTAACATTTTCCATTCCTGCGCCACTCCTATAAGTCATAGCGAGATGTTACATATATAGCCATCCTCGATAAGTAGACTATTGAACACAAAAACAATAACTCAATTCGTTACCGTAGTTCTTGAGATTTTAGGGTTCAATCAAACAAACCAACAAACTTTTCAGCCTTATTCTTAGTATAGTATAATAATAATCTTTGAGTAATTCAACCAGATGCATAAAAAATATGATCTTAATTGGATTTTTTTAAATTTATAGTTACTATAAAAAATGTGACAAACAAAATTTGCTTAAGAGGAAATTTCCGAAACTAGCTTATGCTTGAATAAATTTTATTAATTAGAAATTTAGTTTTGCCATTCATTTGGTCGTAAAAATAAACACGCCAATGTATTAAGAATTTTAATGAGTTAATTACCTTTATGTAGGATATTAAAAGCATGTTTAAATTAATGGGGCTAGTGTAGTGTATTCATCAGTGACACGATGAGTTGGCTGCTATGGAATGCACTTTTGTATCAAAAAAATACCAGGAATTCGTAAACGACTAAATTTGTGTTCTGATTAAAAAAACAAATTGGATGTAGGTATTTTTACTTAGTTCAGGTGTTGGCTAATTTGTAACGAAGTTTAGTATCAAAAGAACTTCCTTATATATTATATTTTTAATTTATTTAACTTGTTCTTCAGTTTCAAAACATATTACAGACAAGAAATAAATAAGAAACCATAAAGAAACCACATTTATTTAATTTTAAAAAGTTGTTTCGCAGCAAAATAAATTAGTTTAGGTAAAAACGTATCCGATTATCGCTGATGTTGATAAATAAAATAAACATCAGCATCAGTTTCATCACTCTAACCAGACTAATAAGAACCAGATCATTTCCCTTCAGTTTCCAAGTTGCTTCCACGAGTAAGGTCAACCTTTGGGACCGGACGTGATTTAAATACATTAATAATTTAAATCGTTACAAGAATTTTCCACGGGTTAATCTTCAATTTTATTCCAGGTTCTTAGCAAACCGTAAGAAAGGCAGGTCTCTTTCGGCGAACGCGGTAGCGAACGAGCAAAAAGCAACCAAAGTGCTCGGTTTGGTCTTCTTCACGTTCGTGTTATGCTGGGCTCCGTTCTTTCTACTGAACATGCTGTTTGCGTCATGTCCTGCATGTATAGTGCCAGGTAAAGTGACTTATCTATAATATATAAATCTTTTTCTCTTATACAGTAGAATAGATTGATATGTCTTCATAGCAGCTAGTAATCGGTGCAATCATATGATACGCAACGTATAACAATATATTTTCGTCTGGTCCTTCTGATATCTGGAAGTTTCTTGTAATTCTAGATATCGGTAAAACACGTCACACAGAATTTTGATCGAAATAAATTATCTCAATCGACACTTTTCAACTACTTCGAAGCTGGATCGTGTAACTACTGCATGTACCATTGCTTCTGTCTTTGATTTACCACGTCTTAACATCTCTCCTTTTCATTCTTCACCAGGTAAGTCGTCAGATATCAAAAAATCATCCTTTCCGTTAAATCCAATGCTGTGGGTGCGATAATATTATTTGCCGTATGACAGTTTTAATCTTGGATTACATCTTCCCTGCAGTTACACATATTGCAAATTTCTCCCTTATTTCGGCAGTTTTCCCAATCCTTTAAAGACTGTAAAGGGGTAAAGCCTATGTCCCTCTTCTTAAAGTTCCTAATCCAACGCATACTAACCAATTCCGTTCAATCTCTATTCTTCCCTTCTTATCCAAAGTGATTGAGGCTTATGTTCAACGACAGTTTTTTCAATTTATTCACCAAAATCATCATTAAAGTCTCTTCGATCGGGTTTTAGATCAGGGCATAGCACAGTTTCAGCTCTTCTTAAGGTGACTGGCGATATAAGGGTGGCTATGGAAAATGGTAAAATAACTTGTTTGGTTCTTATCAATTTCTCCAATGCTTTTAATACTATCAGTCATGATATCCTTCTCCTATCCTTCCTTACATTTTGGTTTCTGTAGATGCATTAAGGAGATTTTTGTCCTATCTTCAGGAACGGGAGCAGACAGTCCAATCTGGAGAATCTTCATCATCATGGTGTAACTTAGAAACTGGTGTTCCTCAAGGCAGCATCATTTCTCCTCTTCTTTTTTATTAATTTTATCACTTCTCACCTTCACTGTTCATATCATCTTTACGCCGATGACTAACAGTTATATACTTCGGCAAGTGCTGATGAATTAAATGATGCAATTGATGCTCTAAACAAAACCGTGGCCGTTATTAAGTCCTGCAGGGCGATTCTGTAAAAATCCAGACCTGAATTTGAATTAACTCATATGAGTTAATTCAAATTCGACATTTGTGCGAATTCACGTTATTTAGTAATATAGAATTTTTATTGATTCTATTTTTTGTATAAAAATACAAAACAAAGTTGATTGACATAAGAATCAGTCTACCAGTATAAACATATTTAATTTTAATCTTATCTAGTTGTCATATTGTTTGTCTTTGTAATTCTAAGTTGCTAATAAATGTTAATTGTTTATCTTGGAATTTGCCATCTCTTAGACAACACCTCCGTTTTTCATAACTGCTATTCATTCTTCTCCATCCAATGGTTATCTGGTAGAAGTCGCTCTTAGCGATAACACTGCCAATTGCTACACTACCGTGTTATGTTTGATTTCATAATTTCATGTACTGTTAAAAATGGTGTGACAATAAAGTATTATTATTTGTGATTGTGCACCTTATCTCTTATTTAACTCCACATTACCCTAAGGTTGACTAGTAGAAAATACCTTAGGCATTAGTTCGTCTTGTAGGTTTGTAAAAAAGTGTTAAATAAATAAATACATTGATTACACCAGAAGACGGCGTAAGGAAGCCAAACATGTATAAATTAATCATGCAACCATTCTCAGATGAAAGTAACTTGTTAGTCGGTTCTGAATCAATCTGGAATAGTCTGGGTATTTGGCCATCACAATGTCCCGTCACGCTACCTAGCGTCTTTTTTAAGAAAGTCAACATTGTTCGCTGCGACACAAGCTAACGAAGATATATGACTTTTTATTGGTCAATACTGAATTAGCTACGCAGAATAAACGTATATCAACTTGCAGATTTGTAATGGTTGTTGTATTTTGCACTGTCATTTGATTAAAGAGCACAAACTGACGCTATTTTGTTTGGTAGATGAGCTTCTGAAAATAGTAGTGTAGTCAAGATTTACAAACCTGTCTCAGATGGCATATGCCCGAATAGGCATTGAGTCGCACCAACTCCACGAGTCCTGGTTGGTGAAACCGTGTAAATTATATTAACTAATATATATATTAATGCTGTTCCTTTCCGTAAGTGTAATCGTTTTTAGAATTCGTCCAGTTTCGAGTCTATACAATGCAAACAAACAAACAATCAAATCTTTCCTCTTTACACATGGCGACATTAAAACCGGCATGCGAGCCTCGATCACGGACGACCATAATGTAACGGTGAAAAAATACTTCCACTTATAAAATACTGGATTTTGTCCTGAAAACGTACTTCCACTTATAAAATACTGGATTTGCACGCGATTTCGTGTGCGTGGTATAATTACTTTGGACACCATTTTCAAAAACCTAGAACGTTTATATCACGAGCTCTTGTACTACATTTCCATAGAGTTATTAAGTGTTAGTGTTATTATGTTTGATCAATTTTGAATTTACAATGCTATACAAAGTGAACTATTACTGAAACAAAGTAGATTTTTTTTTTTTTTTATAAAATGGAGGGCAAATGACTGCGCTCCACCTGATGGTAAGCGGAGGCGCAGTCCAAACGCGAGGACAGCTAGTGAAAACAGTACGTAGGTACTGCACTAGTCAACCTCACCTTGCCGACCTGCAAGGTGCTTCTTCACGCCCCGCTTGAAGGACCCCATGTCATAGGAAGGAGGGAATACATGGGCCGGGAGACAATTTCATTTTTTGGAAGTTCGAGAAAGAAATGAGTCGCCAAATTTGTTTGGATGTTTTGCCCGAACATTGATGAAAATACACTTTGTAGTAGTGAAAAAGTAACAAGTGCTTGAAAGAGTCGTCAGTCCTGTTAGGTCCTGGGTAGCTCAATGGAGTCACCTGGATTACAAAAGGTCATCGGTTCGGGTTCCATCTCCAGAGTGCCAGGGACAAAATGGATTTTTTAAGCATTTTTCATTAATAATATTTTTAAGTATAAGTGTTATTAAAAAGCTGATATTTTGATAGTTCATCGATACAGTTACTGATATTTGCAGCCACATTGTCTTAAAATACGAAGGGATCAAGATTTCGATCAATCAACTTGGTGAACGGAGGTGAACCAATCTCTCGGGAAATTTATTCGATTTAAGGAACCCCGGCGTTCATTTAGACCGACCAAAAACACGGATATAAATAATAACACACAGCGATTTATTCATTTGCTTAGGACTCCATACTGATGTTATGGTGGATTTATTTACATATACATTGTAAACAACGTTGTAATTAAAAGCTCACGTTAACGGTTGTATCATGAAAATGTAATAAAAAGTTTGTTTTATAATGAAATGTAAATATAAATATGATTTAGAATTGTCGGAATTTATGTTTTGAAAACTCTCTTTGTTTTATATATTTTAGCTTAATTTTGCCTTCAAGCGACCTGTTATTGTTTAATATATACACTGGCTGAAAACAACAAATTGACAAATTACACTATACTGTTATTAGTTTAGTATTTTGAAAGTAGATATCTTCATAGTGATACGTACAGTTCAATTAATATAAGACTATACAAAACTGTCAAATTTCCCCATTCGATTTCATACTTTAATATATTAAGGTCAAAATTCATTGCAGAAATTTGTCATATTTTAGTAACATGACATGCAGCCATAGGTGTGTACCACGAATTGTATCTCTATGTATATATTTTTAAATAAAACCAACTACAAAAACATGACAAATAATGTCCAACATAAATGCGGTTTGTATTTTCATAATTCAAAGATTTTGAAGTCCCACTTTTATTATAAAAAAATATATAATAGTTTTAGTTATATTAACAATTTTCTTGCTAAAAATATTTATAGAGAAGCTAAATAGGATTTAGTCGATAACATAAGTATGTCGTCTTAAGTACGATATTTTTGTTATTTGGCAGAATCTAAAGCCGAGCTTTCTAATAAAAAAAAGAACACATACCCGTCCTTCGATCATAGAACTACCACATTTTCGATTTTCAAGTCGGTTAAAACTGTATATCGGGGATAAATTAAGTTTGACATTAAATCTTTAATAAAAAAAATATATTATGCAGTATGTGAGCACCCTGTTTTTACAGCGTTAAAGAAAAAAATTGTAAATCAATCGTACCATAACACAATTCCTATAAATTATGATGGATGTTCTTTTTTACGGGAAGAATATTCGAGAAGCATTTGTCTTATATTAATATTGAATAAGAATTGTTTGTATGATACTTAACGAAATTACAGTGAAAAGGAAAAATAATATGAGGTCTTGTTCTTTAAAAGTAAGTTTGGTATGCAATAGCAACTTTCCTAGTTAAATGTCAATGTTTATATGCGTTTAGAAATAGGAGATTACTTTAAATTTATAAATCCCCAGAAAACAATGTTGTGCAACTTCCGCAAAGGCCGGCGACCAAATGTGTGGCTAAACATGTGTCATCTCGATCATAGCATATGCAATTGTTATGACCCACCAATCATATAGGTCCCGAATGATAGGTTATAAGTCACTGTCCTTCCATAGGGAAGGTCTGCATATTTCAGTCGGGTCAATTTGGTTCCATTCGTAGGTAAGGTCTGTGCCCCAGTAGTAGGGAGATTGATAAGATGGTCGTTTGATTTGATTATTAATGTGAAAGAAACTCTGTTATAGTTTTTCATCACTTAACCAATTTTAAAATAAATTTGGTAAAGAGACAGAGAATTTTCACCTTGGGAATAATAATATTAATAACCGGCTGAGTGAGAAAAAGAAAAATAATAATAATTCCATTATTATTGGAAACTAACTAGCTTCAAGCTGAGAAATAAAGTGTTAAGAATATTTATAATAACATTAATTTCCCGAAATATGGTAAAGTACATTCTGTTGTCTGGATTACAATATTCAGCATATTCTACTGTCATTAGTGCGGAAATATTAAATCTTAATTTAAATAACAAATAGTTATAACAATGACCAGATCTAGTTATCAGATGAATTAATAAAATTAAGCGAATTAATAAAATTATTTACGGAAAGGAAAGGACTCTATAATCATAAAAGGCGTTGTGATAGGAAATGAAAGTTGGTATAGACAGTCGCGGGAAATGCTAGTAAGCTGGAGAAAGTAATAGTTAAATAAATATTGCCTTAAGGCCTTTTGTATTTCCGCTTACGTTTCCATACAAATTTGCAACGAGAGTAAAGACGCGCTCACTTGATTTCATACGAGTACATTTTAATCACGGAAAAGAATAAGTTTTGTTGGTATACTTAAGATTATAACAAAACTTATTTTTGTAAATATTTTTTAAATAGTTAAGATTAAATATATTAGTGGTAAAATCGACTTATAAACCTATTAAGAATACAACCCCTGTTTACGATTATTTTTCTATCGAACCAATAATTGAAATCTATGAAAGATGCTTAACAATCACTTGGTCACTTGGTTCATTAAGAATATTTTGTTTCTGTTTTTAACAAACAATCAAGCATATGTTTATTTTCATCAAATGATTTTCGTTTGGTACATATAAGCACCTTCGAATAACATTGGTTTTAAAAGTGGTAGTTTCGTACAACCTCTCTTTAAGCCTCGTTTTATAACCAGTGATCTTTCTCTAACCAACAGGACTTCGTCAAGTTGTTATAATATATTTATTGTATTTGTTGACAGAGCACGTGGTGGACATTTGCCTGTGGCTGGGCTACGTATCATCAACTATCAACCCCATCATTTACACAGTTTTCAACAGAACCTTCAGAGGGGCCTTCTTGAGGCTATTGAGGTGCCATTGCAACAGGTAATACTGAATGAAGTGTTCTTATTGGCTAACGATCGTACGATATCCTTCATGCAATGCTTTTCGTCACTGTTGAATATACATCAGAACACACACCAATCGATACTATACACTTCGCTTTTAAAGTTTTTTTTTGTTTGTTTTGAATATGTAAATGAATACACCGTTTTAATATGCATCTCAATAACGTAGTTGTTCACATAAAAAATACTACTTTCGATTATTTTCTTTTCTTATAAAATTTAATTAACTGTTCATTCGCTAGATGGAGCTAAATTGGTAGTTTATGGAAGCTATTACTAAGATAGGTATTTCCACTTAGTGCACTTTTGTCTTGTTCCTAATCGATGAAAGCTTGTTTTAAATTACTTTAATTAAAAGAAATGCTTTTAGTTCTTATATAATTTGTCTCTGGGTTTACTAATTTAACTTGTGTATTTTATTTTTAATTGATAATTAAAAATAAAGTTTTTGTTTCGTGCTTCAGCTCATATTTATTTATTGAACGATTGAATATTAAAAACTGGTAATGAGTCGTAATATTTTCTTATAAAATTTACAGGACTTTTATCTTTATTTCTATAATTTCCATAACATTTGTACTCGTAATATTTAACCTTATTATTTGAAAGTAATGATTTAAGTGTACCGGAGTATAATCGACAGCAAGCACAGAGGACTGTAGATCGCTTAATAATATAACTTTTAACACAGAGAAAGATTTCTTGATTTCCAACGTACAAAAGCAAGATACATTGAGAATACATTGACAAAGTCAAAAAGTAAAAAAAATATAAATTAAAAATAAGTATAAAAACCTCCTTAAAGAGGCCAGTAATAATATATCAAAAACAGGCTGTCGGCAACACGGAGTATTATAGCCGTATCGTTACCGAATCGCTTGTAATCAAAAGAAATGAAGACTTAAAATAATAAATAAGTAATAATAATAAATAATGTTAACAAAATTATCTGGACAAACGAAGTACTTTTCCTACTTTTCTTAAACAAGTATTTTTTATAGTAGAATTCGATAGACGTTTTTACAATAATCGTAATAAATGAGCAATTTATTGTTTATTATTTTTGCTTTGTTTCGTGTAATATTTCGTTACTTACGCGTGTATCTGTAGTAGGAGACGAAGTTAAGAGATTTATTAGACACCAAAGAAAATCTTTCCAATCATTTAATTTCAAAGTCATGGTATGTCACAGCCAAGTGGTTATATCAGCCGTCCATTTGGGCAGCTAGCCCTTTAATAAAATCTGACTATTTGTGTTTGTCTATATGTTTAACAATGTATTTCTCGTACACCGACAATACACACTCACAATTTTTTCGAGGTCGATGTTCTTCACTGGTCCTCTTGCTACGTTGTAGAAAGTTGATTTTGTTTGACAAGTAAATTTTTTTATTTTTTTTATTTATTATTCTATTAGAAAGTTACAATTTTATTGCATGGACTTACATCTGCCAAAATAAAAGTGAATTTAGTAAATAAACTGTTCTCATTTTGTCCAGCCGCCCAATTGAACGGCTGATTTAACTAGTTGGCTGCAACATGTATATGGCACGTTCAATAGTAAATACAAAAGTAACTATAATTATGTATTTCCTTCCTATTTTTTTTTTCTATGTGTCTCTTTAAAATATATTCTCTTTAGCTATATTTTAATTTCTTTAGAAGTCGTATTTGGTATAAAACAGATTGGAACAACAACTGGAGTTTTCATTAAGTAAGTGCGTTATTATTCCTCTGTTTGTCCCAGTGACCGAACATGGCGGTATTTTTAAGTTTTTTTTGTTTTACAACCGGAATCTGTGATTGTCAATGTCACTGCTACCGGAAAGTGGTATCCGCTCTGGAAACCTGATCCGTTTGAACTTGGAGGCAGTCCAAATAATGGGAATAACAAAGGATCGATACTGACCTTGAGACATTGGAATTTTAGAATGTTCAAAATTTTTAGAAGGTTTGATATTTTGCTAACAAGGTAATAGGGAGGGAGACATACTGTTACTGCGGTAAATTTTAATTTGGCTTTCATAAATTCTAAGAAATTCTCGGAAAATTGTAAGACCACCTCCAAAGATTTTCCAAAAATTAATTAGAACAGTTTAGATGATATCTGATAAGAAAAAAAATTAGCTAAAACATGACCCAATGACCTTAAGTCTAGTTAAAAATAGGTCAATTGAAACATGACGATCCCTCAAGTAACATCTAAATAGTTATTACCAACTAAATAACTTAACGATAACAATATTCAAACTACTCATACATTTTGATGTTTGTTACTGATTGGAGTTTCTAATCACGTAGTTTGGAAGACGCACAACTAAAGTGAACTAATCAACGCTCTACTGACTTAGGGTCCGTAAATATAAACACTATGGTGTTTGTGTATCTGAGCAAAGAGTTTATCAGCCTAGTTTAAAACACATACAGAAAAAAAAACAAATATGTTTATTGCAGCACCGCTAAGCTTATATGTTAATTCTCTAGCAATAATTATAGATGAACTACTTGAGCTATTCTTAAAATTCTTTAATCTGTGTACGTAAAGCTATATGATACACGAGATAGAATATACTCGTAATTTACGCCAAAATCGCGAGGAAACATCTTTTTCAATACTTTTATTATTATACAATTATTGTTGCTAATTACTGTTTTCAATGAGATTATATCATGTTTTGTTTGAACTATATCTTAACATCACATCATCACATCACCAGCTCTTTTTACCAAAATTTTATTTACTTTTAAGTAATTAATTACCCCTAAAGGTTTCATAAGTTCAAAACCCATTAATCGAAAGTACTTAAAATATACAGCTGCCAGATATCATGTCATTTTCCATTGTTAGTCATACCGTAAACTTGCAGTTTTATTGCTGCAGTCTGAGTCCTAGCTCATTAGTGATGTGGCGTCGAGAATTAATTGAAATATCGATAGTTACTGCTATACTGTTGTAATTGCTTATCTATATCGACATAGATTACAACATGATCATAGTCATAAGTTACTTTTAGCTAACTATTAGTAAGTTATAGTTCATTGATCAATTTTGCATTCATAATGCTGGCTTTTATGAGTTTTGTTTGTTTTTATATTTAAATTAATATCATGAATATTGTAACATTTTTCTAGGTATTTTAGTTACTTCATTTTTATATATAACGTAAAAGTAGATTATAGTATTTTCAAAGTCGTCTTCATTCATCATTGTTTAATATTATCATTGGTACACATTATTTTTCACTTATACGATTTCAATAATTCTAATAATGGTTTATCGAGAATTACTCGTAAGTTTGAAATATAAATAAATACAACTATCGATATATTCCAAGCTTAATTATCGATAGTGAAATTATCGTGATAGCAACAGTACTTTGTCAGTTAAGTCATTTAGTGCTGATCTCTAGCTACCGTGCTTTAGTTGCGAGGCGAGGAGTATAAATCATAATTTGAATTGGAAATGTCTTAAATTTATAGTGATGATGCCTATACATAATTATGTATATTTGAGTAACTACATAGCATAACGAATTTCGCCTTGTCAATAATTAAGAACCAAGTGTGCGTGTGCGTGCGTATGCATGCGCATGCGTGCGTGTGCGTGCGTATGCGTACGTATGCGTGCGTGTGCATGTGTATCTATTTGTGTTTGTTATATTGCTGAATGGCAAAGTGATTAGTACGGTCGGACTGCAGTGTGCAAGGTAAGTAAAAAGGTTTCTGGTCATAAGATGCGTCTTTTCGTGCTACAGAAAGCTGGTAATGCTACTGCTCTCGGCTGCATCTACAGTCGTTAATAAAAGCCTTTTTTCTAGTATCGTCCTTAGCAATACATTTAGAAATTGATTTTGAAATATGTATAGATTGATTTGTATAAAATTTAATACAAGTTTTCATACTAGTATCGGCATACAGAATTAAATATTTACAACTGTTGTTACCATAGATACATATTATGAGCAGAAATGAAGATTTGATTTGATTTTGTAAACGTTTGTATGTAAATTGAAATTGCCTGCTATTCTCAAGAATATTCTACAGGAAGTTTCTAAGCGGGATGTGAACATCCTATCTCATATCCTTATTAAGCAATACTTTTGTTAAGGATCTACTTGTTATATGTTGTGGATATTTTAAGAGATTTCTGACCAACTAAGTAAAGAGTCACTATTAGTATTGTACCGCGAAAGCTCCTTTCAATATAGATGTAAAAATATTGTAATAGGTGTACATGTTTGAAGTATTTGCAGGATATTTACCATCGCAAGCCGACCTCTCTTAGCAGGGAAGTCTATATGAAGTACGGTCGATACAAAGTCCACAATGTACAATCTGACGTGAAGCCGTGTGTACATTTATTTTGAAAATAAATAATTAAATTAATTGAAACAAATATTTAAAGACGCTCCCATACAACAACCGTGGTATTTTTACCGTTTTTCATAGTTAATTAAATACAGATTTGTTTCAATTGTTTTAGACGTGGCAGATGTACAAGATACCGCTCAGGAGGCTCAACACGCGGTGCATCACAACTCTGCGCAAGATCGGCTCTGCCTCTCGCATCTCTCTCCGATCTTCAGCCATGCCCACCAATTCCCCAGGAAATCATGAAACCACCGAAACTGTGTTAATGGAAACGCCTATGACAGACTATAATGTACGATATTAAAGACACTGCGACTTTGTGATTTAAGCGACTAGTTTTAAGGTTTAGAGTTCTCTGTCATAACGTCTGCAAATATCTTTTGTATATATTGTCAGCACCCACCGATTGAAATTGTCTTTTAGAATAGAATTTCTATTTTGACACAGAAAAGTGACACAATTTATAGAACACTTTTCAAAACAGTGAAATTGTTTGTTAATTTATAGATGATTTTAAAAGTAGATTAAATGGAAATATGCGTATCGCTTTTCTAAGTCAATTCGAGTATGAAACGAAGGAGTCTGGTCAGTAAATACATTTGAGGAATAAAATGAATTGCTGCTATAATGCCATGTTCTCTTACTTTAATCCACCACGTATTTTGAGATTCAGTGGCACGAGCCTTATTACCAGTTGGTTTTGCCGATAAATTTTATAAATTAATCAAGTGCTTATTTGTGTCCTTGATATATAATTTTGAGCTATCACTGTTACCACAACATGACAGAAATAAAGATCATCAGAGAAGTCAACAAGTTCCACTTGCATTGGGACTTTCAGCTTGCCGCAAAGACCAATAAGCTACTAACGTAAATGAGCCCCTGAGTAAATCGACATTCTATTGAATTTCATAATGTAGTCGTTTTTTATTTACAATAGTGTAAGATATTACATTAAAGGGTAGAGGTATTTCTTACAATTTTCTATTAGCGTAATAAATAAAACTTTAAAACCGTATATTTCATTACATAATTGAAACGCCTACAGATTTAGCTAAAGCTGATCAGTTGCTCCAATAATAGTTTCATTGCGATCTTTGGTTCTATAAACGCGACGGAATCCCTAATTAGTTCTATAGCGATTTCGCCTTTTACCATTATCATTAATGTGGACTTCGGCGAAGAGGTGGGCGAATAAATGGACGTTTTCCAGGATAACCTATATTTTTCACAATTTCTTTTATACTGACATATGAACAAATCGCACTCTTTCTTTCTTAAAACTCGCCATCTTTTCTTTTTTTTTCTCTTTAATTCACACACCTTGCCTCTCTTTCATCCATCGTCTTACGTTCCATTTCCCACATTAATAACTCCCCGATTTCGTCATATATTTTTTTTAATTTATAAGAATTTTTGTACATACGCATATCACCATTATGAGTTAGTTACATATTTAAACCAATAATAATAGTATTCAAGGGTATTTTATATTTTGTTTGAATAAATATTCATCTGTCAAACATTCATAAACACATATGAGGCAGTCAATTTGTCATTTTTAATTGCCAGTTAATTTGTTTGTCCGTCAGGTAGAGTGTTAAAAAATATTAAA
Source organism: Diatraea saccharalis (assembly GCA_918026875.4). NCBI lineage: Eukaryota > Metazoa > Arthropoda > Insecta > Lepidoptera > Crambidae > Diatraea > Diatraea saccharalis. The sequence continues at coordinate 5,099,386 of OU893341.1, read as the reverse complement.
TACGTATTTTTTATTTTTTTTTCATAATCATAAAATTACGGCGTTACATTGAGTTGAAATTTCGCATGACGTCACGTTAGGGTACGTTTTCTACTCAACTGTGACGTAGCGAGCCCCCACTCCTCAACTTTAATACCTGTTATCTAAGCCATTTCTTGTTAAATTGAAGTAAAAAAAATACGTATCTAATATTTTTCTATTATCTGACTGACGGACTAAATAGAATTGCATTTTTTTTTACCCAGTCATCATCCCTATTGTTTATATTTTTTTATTCAAATAAAAACAGATAAAGAGAAAAAGAGACATTTATGAAAATAGTTGTTATATTAACATAATAAAAGGGAGAATATATTAGTTTAAAACAATACGTTGTGCATATTTGAGTGTGAAATATAATTTCTAGAATTAATATGACAAATAAATAAATTTTCGTCATTGATTAGAATGTGCCGTAAAATTATCACCGTGTGATGGCTTAATATAAATTTAGCTAATAAAAATTAATAATTTATTTATTGATTTGAAATTGTGATGAAACAAAAAAAACCTGATAGATTATATCTTGTTAGTATTATATAAACGTGTATGATTCATTTTAGTTAGTAATCAGACATTTATTTGTTCATTATAATAAGCACTTAAAAATAAATTACTCATACAATTCTTTAAATAAATAATTTGTATTTAATATTATGTTCACTTTGTCCGATTGTTTTTATTTGTGTATTATGATGTAATAATGTAGAAATACACATTATTTTCAAATAAAAATCTTGTTTCAATATTTTGTACGGTGTTACGTGCGTTTTTAAGTTGCACATTTTTGTTATGAGTTCTTGCGTTAGAAAGTATTAACAGATTTTTTTAGAATCTTGAAAGTACTTTGCGTGACTAGGGTTGCTATCTGTCCGGATTTTTAAGTTATGTCCGGAAAAATATTGATATATCCGGCCTGTACGGCTTTTGTTTAACTTTTGAACTTTCGCGTTGCAATATATTAGATTGCATAAGACGGGTATTAACGAGATATATTTTGATAGTTAGGGTTTTCACCTGCCTAGCTTTTAGGTAGTGTGTCAGCGCAGATTGAGCAAGACAATGTGTTAAGGACGATATCGCGTTAGTATGTGTGATTAGTAAAGAGTAACCTGTGACACAGTTGTTATTATTACTATAGAGTTCATATCTTTAATAATAAAAAAATACTTAAAAAATTCACCAGTTCTAGGCAATTCGAGACCACATAATGTCGTTATCTGAGCGACTACTCTAACCATTGAGCTACTGCCCTATACCCTTTTTTGATAACGCAGGGGAAATGCATCTTAAGCCTCAAATGAGGACTCTCCAATCCCACCCTGAGAAGGGCAGGTGGTTGGCCTACCTAAAACCGCTACAGTTCACTTCACGTGGATGGATGAGTCCGGTATCTTGCAAGGAGGGTCCGGCTAACTGCCCTATACCCAAAAAGACTGACGAATTTCTTAGGAGTTATCAGGATGTTTTTGAAACCAATATAAGGTCGGCCCAAACAATATAATTTTGTGAATGAAAAATTGATCAAATATCATAATTAGAACATAATTAAAAACAAATTGAAATTTAATCAAGTATAAGTTTAAAAATAGTGTAATTTTTTTTTGGACTGTTTAGGTGTATTATCCAAACATAAATGAAAATACGTTCAATACTAGCCAAAGTAATAAAGAAATTCAGAAATTCGTCAGTCTCGTTGGTAACACAGGTACAAAAATACAGGTATAAAAGTGTAGATTGGTTAAAGGATATATTTTTTAGAGCAAACGTCCGGTCTAAAACAACTTAGATACAGACTATTATTTTAGCTGATGACAACCCTATGTGTGACGTGAAATGGGTCTTTTCAAACTCGCAGAACATCGGCTAAATGTACTCAATGAGATTTAACATTGTTCTTTGTTGGAATACTCAACTCGATAGCGGAAGTAATTTTTTATGCGCGACGAATTCAGTTCTTGGCCAAGTTGATTTTACCTATAAAAACTCGTGAAAATATTTGGTTGATTTATTTATGCAAGAGGCATAGGTACATCTTTGTTATACACGGATGAATAGGGAAAATGTTATATTTTAATGATAGTAAATAATTTACTTTACTTTTAACTTTGTTCTAGTAATATCACGTTATGTCTATTCTTCCCCAAATTATTATTAAAGTAAACCTCAATGAAGCAGTTTTTTTTTATAATTATAGGATCTTATCCATACTTTTGTTAAGAGGAAAGATTTTATTGTTTGTTTGCAATTAATAAGGCCCCAAAACTACTGGATCTATTTTCAAAATTCACCTACGGGAATCGCCATATGCAGGGAACATAGGCTATATTTTATCCCGAAAAACAGCAAATAAAGGGATAAAAATGGGACTGAAAATTTGTATGGGGAAATAAAATGTTACCATAGTAACCATTGTTTACTATTCATATTATCATTGTAATTATATCCGTGTCATGATATGAATCGATATTCAAATAAACAGTTCCCGGTACCTAACCGAACAGCCGAGAATCGAAGTAGATGGCGTGCAATTGGGGAGGCCTATGTCCAGCAGTGGACGAATATGGACTAATGATGAACCGGGTGAATCCTCTGGTGGAAAGTTAGTAATATGTAAAAATATGTTTAAAGTTTCAATCGGTACCTACTAATATTTAAAAAATGAAAGACTTAATGTTTGTTTGCATTGAATAGGTTCTGAAACTACTGAACTGATTTTAAACATTCTTTCACCCATGGGAAACTACATAATAGGCGGGTAACATTTGCTATTTTGACACGAGCAAAGTCGTGCGAAAATAGGTATTTTTAACCGTTATAATAAGCCGTTTAAGACTTCAGTATTTTGTATTTTAAAGAAACCTAAATTGTTTTTTTTTATTCAACTGTAGTATGTATACGTCTTTATTGTTCTACCGCGAGATATTAATTTATAAAATCATTCATATACATAATGTTTAAATGTTTTGTTTTATTTATTCATTTGTTATCCCAAATGAATAAATAAATCGAAAACGATTTGAAAACCACCATGACATATTTATGACAAACGATGAAATTCATTTTCCATATAGCCCATTTCGCATGGGTTTCCGTAAACATAAGCTTGTTCTATAACGTTTTAATGATTATGGAAATTTAATAAAACCTACGCGTTTCGGTAAAAAAGGAAATCTCTCCATAATCCGGGTAACTTTATGGAAGTGGAGAATTACTTTCTACTCGAGATTTGTACGAACCTGGACGGAACATGGGATAACCTGTTTATCTTGTAAGTTTTCAAATTGTACCGAGTTCACTTAGGCTCGGATCTGAGACCGCAAAAAAAAAAGTTGAGTCAGAGTTATTTTAATATTGCTACAACAAAACAATAACTGACATAAAAATATTCCAAGGTTTTTTCTTGAATCATCCTCAGCCCTTTTACGTCCCCACTGCAGGGGCTCACGCCTTCCTTATGGATGGCTAAGGAGTATGGGCCATGACCCTCCACGCTGATTATAGGGTATTAACGACTGCAAATGCAGCCGGGACCAAAGGCTTAACGTGCATTCCGAAGCACGAAGTTGCCCGAGATAATATTTTTTTTGTAACCCATCCCGTGACCGACCCTTGCGAAAGTTGCTTGACAACAACGATCGCGGGCCGTGGCGCTTATCCTCTACGCCACCGAGCTATACTCAAGGAAAAAGTATTCTTGAAAAAATAAAATAATTGTGTGGAGCTTGATGACGTAGGTCAGCGCATTCGGGCTGCAATACGGTTGTTAAGCAAGTTCCGTCTAGGATGTCCGATCTAGGATGAGTGACCAAAAAATTCATCACAAACTCCTCCATTAAGCAAGTTAAGCCGTTGGTCCCGGCTGCACCTGCGGTCTATAATACTCACCAACCCGCACTGTGCCCACGTGGGGGACATGACCTATTCTCCATATTTGATTAAAATACTGGTGATGATGATGAAATAATTTGTTAAAAAAGGAAAAGAATATAGTTCGTGTGTTAACTTTACCATAATGTGAACTACATAGTTTAATTGTAAGACAACGGTTGAACAAGAATTATGTGACAAACTTAGCCGGTGTGACAAAGATACGGGATATGAATAATTTCAGCGTTCTTGCATCTTTGTTGGCCAAGTTGAAACTTTCGAAGTACTCGTAATTCCATGGAATGTTCTAATCAGTTTCTGGAGAATGTTCCATCAACTTTATCAAAAGGAAAACTTTTTGAAAGGTAAAATAAAATGTATTTCTTTTAAAAGTCTTTTCAGTTGCTCTTTTTTCTCCTGGGTTTAAGTTCAATGTCCAGGTGAGATTTTTTTACTTTCAATATTTTTGAGATTTCATAATATTTGCTCAATGTTCAGATTAACATGAGAACTGGTAGCTAACTAACCGCGTTTAGATAGGGGCTGAGATCGAACCTACATTGTCATTAGTCATTATTAGTCACCATTGGTCTAGTTCAGAAGCTACCTGTCACTTTCTTCATGGTGGGATTCAAAAGACTACAATGCCATCTAGTCACGTGTAGCTGTAACATTAGCTCGCTGCATGTATTAGTTGTAAGATATTGCAATTGTTGTAAGAGCAATACCCACGTTGTCATAATATCAATTAGATTGATTAAGTTTTTATTATCTTCCGTAAGTACGAAGGTACTTCAACGAAACAGTGTTGTGTAGGTAAGATTACACACCATAATTTACTAGAACTATCTCAATTGTGTCTTCAAAGTTACAAGGGTTAATGTGATGATATTGTATATTTGATACGAGTTCAACAGATGCATATCTTCCCACAAAGGAAGAGCCTTAAGGGTTTAAGAGTTAAACTTGGCAAACTCTGAGACTTTGTAACCTCCTTGGAAGTTGCGAGGTCGAACGAAAGTTATCTGTTAACGCATCTCATTCATGTGAATTGCTTGGCGGTGAATATCTCATACATTTATAATACACCTTAAGTTATACGAGATAGAGTTTTTTTCGTTTCTTTTATTGATAAACTGATTGTGAACTTCATATGAAAGATAAACTTCTAACTTATGTATTTGTGTATAATTATGACCCGTTACACGACAGAACGGTGAGTAATAAGATGATGGAACAATCAATTATTATGTCTTTACTCTTTGATCGTTAGAAGATAAAAGAAGACTCTGAAAGACATAATTTTTATCCCTGAAATAATCTTTTAAAACTGTAAAAGAGAATAAGAGCTTTTTACATACAGCCTGAGACGTTTTCACGTCGAAACCATTAATATATTAATTATAATTTTATTTGAATAGAAAGGAAATTGTTCAAAACCCGGATAAAATAGGCTACTGTACGCTTAATATGACTCTCTAGAGTCTTTCGAGCTTCTCTCTATTGTTCTAATAGATTAGAACAATAGAGAGAAGCTCGATAGCGAGATATGCGTATGAAATATCACACTTTCTATTTCGCTCCCGCTCTTTTCTCGAGCTGCACGTATGTTTCCCGAGTTTTTCGAGTTCCTCCAATTTCGCGGGCTGACAGTACGATTTTCGCAAAGATAAAGTCGCGAGCAAAAGTTTGTAATTTTATACAGAAAGAAAATTTTCTTTTTGAAATCCTCGATAAAGAATTCGAGTTTTTCGCTACATATTTATCACTTAAACCTTTTTTCCGGATATTCGTGAGTTGTTGAACACAAAAGTACTTAATCTAAACAACTTGTTTACAACTCAATATTGTCGCCAATAACAGCCGTGAAAAGGGTCAACTTTACACGTTCAGTATTTTTCAAACCCTATTTTATATTTTGGTGCGGAACTACGTACTAGTTGAGTGTCTAGTTTCGTACTTTCAAAGTTTCTCAAACTGTTCCTGTTATTTTTATGACGAGTAAACTTTTAATCACGAAAGTTTTGTAAAGGAGTTTTATAGTTTGTTAAATATAAATTCATAGTTCTTGTATTATTAATAAGCACTTTTAGTACATGTTACTATTTTCTGTACTTCACATTTTCCGCCGCTACCTGGTATTCTAGTCAAGTACTTCACCTGCATATTGAACTAAATTATATACAGTAAGTAGCTCTCAGTACTTCCACCACTAAAATATCAAACGTTAGGAAACTCTTGCACATTTTTTCACGAGCTCTTGTACTATAAGATCTAAAAAGACTTTGTACGGTGCAGTCTACTCTTTCAGCATAATTTATCTGCAAATCCCTTAAGGGGTATTGGGGAATATCATTAATTACATATATGTACTGATTTATCTTATTATAGAATCCACCGTCAGGTTTGTTAGGATATAAATGTTATTAATGATGTTTACTTTCAATTAGTTTACATAATAATATTGTTTGAACGAGATACGCAACAGAATTACAATAATCAAACTATTTAATACACACAGGTTACGACAAACTTTAGTAATTTGTTTTGAATTTAATTGTTAATTGATTATGGTTTAAAACTGACTGGTGAAAGTTTACAGTGTACTTACAGTAAAATCCAAATTTCTTTTATTGCATGTGCCCATGCCTTTTGCGGCTTCTAACATACATTTATAATTTTACATTCACTAAATTCAAATACTAAAAAGTAAAATATAAACATACATTCTTTTATTAACTCTTTATATTTAGGATTAAACAACGGATAACAAAAGAAAAATGTACACTGCACAATTTCACCTAAATAATATGAGGGTAAATGTAGTTGATAGAGTAATTTAGTAGAGCAAACTAATACAAATGATCCTGCGATCGTTTACCAGAACTTGCACTTCGATATATTGTGGACTATCAAATATTCTATCATGCTCTAACTTATGTATTTTTGATGTTATAGAGCAGGACAGACCAATATGAAGTTGACAATATATCGGAAATTAGTTTTAGAATACCATTCCTGATAAATTATCGATTCTCTGTTGTTGACAATGTTATAAACGACATAAAGTGAGTACATAGAACAGTCATAGTCTAAGAAACGATGGCGAAAATATCCCTTTATCTGTTATTTAATGTGAGATGATTATATGTTAGATAGCATGAAGTTTACTTATAATATAAAATCAGAAAAGTACAAGCAGGGGCCATCACCTGGAAAGTAATACTGTAAGTTGTTTTATTATTTTCTTGTTATTTGTGAAAATTAATTAATCGATAAATGAAACCACTTTAACAGGGTTTCTTCGCGTTTCTATTTAGTTTTATGACGTTTCGGATTTTACAGGTTCCGTGTTCACATAAGACTAAGGTGTTGATTGTCTTTTTAATTAAAAGTATAGCTACCTTACAAGAAATACATACAAAGAATACATGGAGAACAATATATATATACAGCGGCGGCCTTAGGGGGTGGCGAACGGGGCAATCGTCCGGGGCCTCGCTCTTCCGGGGCCTCGCGCAACAAGCCAAGCAAATTTAAAAATACATATATTTTTTTACATTTTTTTTAAATTTAAATCTTTTTATTTTGACCCTTAAATATTTATGCAGGTTATATATTATAACATAGCAGTTAATTAAAATAAAGTTAGTTAACTAAATCATTCATTCTAAACATAATTGAATACCCCTTCGAACCACTTGAAGATCGGTTTTTTAATTGCATAACACTTTGTATAACTTTAGCATTTCTCCTCGAACATGATAAATAGTTAACCCAAACAACCAGACCTACTTTCGAATCACATACTTTTCACGAAGGACAAAGGGCCTCGCAAAGACCTGCCACCCGGAGCCTCGCAATGGCTAAGGCCGCCGCTGTATATCTATCATGACAAACAGTGTACTAAAAATGACTAGACCATCATATTATATCATTCGCCATATTAGATTTTAAATAATATAATTTAGCTATCCATGGATTGGCAACTAAACTTAACCTGCATGCAAAGTCACAGCGTAATCCATTGAGGCTATAAAATTTATAGCTTTAAAATTCATTGAAATATTCAACAAGCACTAAACAGATAGTTGCAAATTTTACTAAATAAATGTTTGTAAAAATAATTAATATTTTAACTTGCTTTCTTTTTATTTTAAAATACGTAATAGAACCTATTTCCTTCTCGAGAACTCATAGCGGTTGTGACACTTTCAACTGTCATCGTGTCCTTATTAAATCACGGTAAGGTGGGTGCTTTAATTTTAAAACGCCATAAATCTAGGTAACGAGCTAAGTTGCGGTGTTCAATGTTACGCAGGTTGTACTTTTTAAAAGAAAACTTTGTCTTTACGAATATTACACTGATACGACTGTGTAAAACTGTGTATACCACATTTTTATGATGGATTAAATTTTATAGTACCTATAACAAAAATCGTGGTATGGCATCCAAGTTGAACATAGTATGTCAGTTTTAAATTGTAGCCTACTCTGGGATCACTGGCTCTTTGTCTAGTCAATATACACAATTACATTTTATACTTTTTCTCAGGTTTGGGTGTTGTGGAAACTTCGTTGTTCCAGATTTCCATAGTATGAATAAGTGTCTCCATTATACAATTAAGTCACTTTCCATTACAAGATTATATATAGAGATAATTTCGTTAATCGATTAATATGCCAACGCAAAAGAGGGAATGCATTCTCTTTTTTCCAAAAGCATAAGACTTATTCAGTCACATACATATATCACATATCAGACTTTTTAATACTTCGAATTAAAAAAAAAAACAAATCAAATGTTTCGAAAATCATGGGCGATAGAATAGATAAAATACATCGTTTTTCATTGTAGTAATTTAGTTGTCGACATTTTGAAAGTAAATAAAAGAAAGTAATTGAAGCAATTTAGTTTCATTATTTCTCCACAACGTAGACCGAGAAAACCACTCCATAAATCCATTAAGTATACATTTTATATGACTGCATTTCAAAAGATAAGTGGTTGTTGATAGATTTGAATGATTACCGTAATTTACTTATAACTCTTTAGATTTACTGTGATTTGAAAGAAATATTTATCGGTTTGACAAAATTGATGCGGCCAGTGAAGTCCTCGTTCGACATTTGTTAAAAAAAATCCGAGGTTAGTATAAAAATAATATAAATATAATCTACAACACATTGCCCGTTCAGTAAATGACCATTAAAATTTTCACTAGTTTATTTGTTTTCGCGATACTAATGAATGTTCAAATTTAGAAAATTGGGTGTTGTGGTACCTTCTGTGTCTCAGGTGTAAGACGATGAATCTTGCTTTACATTGGAATTTGATCATATTGCTTAGATTGTGATTTAATTTTTATTTTCTTCAATTGGCTTTAATTTTTAAAATGCGCTAGTTCGTACCGAAATTTAGTTTTAAATTTTATAATACTGCTTAGAAAGGATAAACTTTAATGGTAAATTTACAAGAAAAAAAAATATATACGTCTCTTACGTTTACCGATGCAAAAGAGGTTTGTTTCAGATGGCAAAGCGAATCATGAACAAAATGAAACATCCCAAACGCGACGTGAGTATGTCTTAAAAACATATACGTATATATATATTTTTTATTTAATCTGTATATAATTATAGCCTGTTCTTATGACAGGCGAGAAAATGGCCAATGACACAAAGTATTCTATAAGCTTAAAAGAGAACTATACGTATCGCTAACCATCTGTATCTTTAAGCGTTGTACTGCTTATTTTTATAGGTGATGAGGTCAGCAAATTTTACCGTCTTATTATAAAACGAGTGTCAACTTGAGTACCAGGTTTAAATTATTATCCGACCAATATAAGTCAACTCGTAAAATCTTAAGATCGAATGCGCTTAATTTTTTCCACAAGTTAATACTAATTACAGGCAAAATTTCTTTATGTGGCTACATGTAACAATTTTAATAAAGTATGCATCGAATTCTATTTCAGCCTGTTTAATACTGGTAGATATTTGTTTTTGATTGATAATAATTAATAGCGAGATTAATTGAATGTGATCCCAAATTTGGAACAGCTTTATTAAATATAAGTATATCATGTGAATCGATTTTTTGTTTACCTGTTTCTAAACTATCCATGTGAACCATTAATATGTGTATGCTTGGGGGAAATTTAGGAGTGACAAACGAACAGATACACTTAAGGGTGGTCCTCGTTGGCCGTCGGTTTGTCACAACGTACGTCATTTTTAGAAGAGTTCTGAAAGGCTTTACAGTTTGAGTTATGGAACTGTAAAGTTATAATGTATAGAAACGCATACGAAATATTTTAGATCCGTTTATACCAATTCAACTAATTTATATTGTAAAGAACTGATAGGAAACTTGGCTTGTTTCTACCTGTTCTATTGACTACAGTAGATTATGAAGTCAGTTTCCATTGCAACAATGAAAATAAGAAAATTACGTTATTCATTTGTTCTGCAATTAGCATGTAAACGTTTTTTTGTCTGCTACTTGCTTTCATACATACTCATAAATGAAATACAGTATGAATAATAAACCAAAACATTGCACTATTCTTTGGTCAGTCGTATAATTAAATGAAGTGGAGATAAACTAAATCAATCTTATTTTAGTTTTGTTTTTAGCGCTATTTTATATGTAAGCTAAAAAGTTATTTTCCCACGATATCGCCCGCGTAAGTCATATCCTATGTCACCCGTGTATGATATAATTTGTCTTAAGCGCAAAAAATTTCATGACCGAATCAGTATTTCAGAAAATTACACCATCAAATGAACAGACAAACTTTACCTCTATAATAATAAATATAGGTTTATTTTTTCTTTTTGCCGTCTGTTTTCTTCCTGCCGTGTATGAGGTTTCTAGTTTAGGCACTTGTATTTAACAATTAGGCGTTGCCTTACGTATTACGTCCAATGCTTATTTATTATCAATTAATTTTTCCTGTCTTGGAGGCTACGCACATCAGAGCTTAATTATCTAGTTTTGATAGTAATTGTAATAGCGATTTACGGAATTTTGTAACTATTAAAGCGGCATTAGCTTTTGGAATGGATGATGATTTGAATGGTCAAGAAACATAATAAAAACATACCTGAACTCGTCGAAAGATTGCAGTTAGCCTTTGATATACAGTGAGCTCTTTCTTTCATTTGACTCTCTTCTCTTTCATTTGTCGTTTTTCAATAGCTTTCAAATATATTTGTGATAAAGCTCGCCTTAACAATTCCAATGAACGTTAACGATATAGTTCATAAATGGTCACGATCACACGTCAAATAGTTGGCGTGATTATTTTTCAAATGGAAAATTGAAAGGGATAGTGACAGTTTTTAAAATTAGTCAACTTGACCACAGATCTAAAATATATCGAGTGAGCATGGAGGATGCTAGGTCGCTTGCCAAGCGGCAGAGATAGTGAATAATGCATTTCCCAGACGTATATAAAATAAGATATCATAGTTTCACTTTTTCTTTATTCATGAGCTTGTGTAACATTGCTCAATGTGAAGCAATAAATATTTAACTTTTCTACTGTAATATCCTAAAATAAGTTTACTTAATTGAAAACATATATGTCAGTGACGAATAACAGAATATATACATCTAAAACTCCGCTAAATATACATTTATTTATATTAATATAGAAAATAAAGGTAAGAGTAAAAAATACTTTGATAGCTCATGATATTACAGCTTTTATTTTGTGACAATATTTTTAATATCATATTCCAGGTTTTATATACATTGTAGATTTTAACAAGCTTATATAGCTAGGATTATAACAATTAACCCTTTTACTGTGAAGTTTGCCGAACAAAAAGGATCGTTAAAAAGTCCTTAATTGGTTTTATGTAATGCTATACTTTTATCTGACTTCAAAAAAGAGATTATTAATTAGACCCGTATGTTGATATGTATAGTTTCTTTTGCTTTTTTAATTTGCAGAACTTTCTGCCAACACTGACTCACGTTTTTACAACCGTTCAGTGGTTTGGCATACCGACTTATGGAAACAAGATATCTCTCGTCTGGGCTATCATAATACTTTTGATGTTAATAGCCATAGAAGGGACAGCTCTTTGGAAGCTTGCCAGAAATTTGGGCGGGCTAGATGCAGATGAAGGCAGTAAGTGATTACAATTTCGAATGAACTATGGATTTAATTTATTCTATTTATTATAATTTATGAGCTCTGTAGTCTTTGATGGCAATAATATTTGGATTCGGAATCCTTGACGGCTACTCTGTCTTCGAGGCAAAATTAAATTTCTACCGCAAATATTAATGTCAGAACACTATTCTGAATACATTCAAAATAAATGCAAAATAAGAAAATTGGGTCGTTAAAATCTGTTAGCAGCTTACACGATGAGTTTATGTTAAGTCAGACTGAGAATTGTCCAGTAGCTCGGTGGCGTAGTGGATAAGTGCTGCGGCCTGCGATCTTAGTCGTTAAGCAACTTTCGCAAAGGTCGGTCACGGGATGGGTGACCAAAAAATTATTATCTCGATCTACTCCGTGCTTCGGAATGCACGTTAAGCCGTTTGTCCCGGCTGCATTTGCAGGCGTTAATACCCTCCAATCAGCATTAGACCATAGTAGAGGGTCATGGCCCATCCTCCTTAACCATCCATAAGGAAGGCCTGAGCCCCTGATGATGATGGTTGTCCATATACCAAATTTCATCAAAATCCGTTTAGTGGTTTTTGCGTGATCGAGAGACTAACAAATATCTTTACAAAATTTCGTATTTATAGTATTCGTAGGATTACGTACGTCTTCGGCTTATATCGTGTATTGCAGTTGCAAATTTAAGATCAAATTGTTTTTGAAACCATTGTCAATAGGCATGACGACTGGGTAAAAAAGAAATTCTATTTAATCCGTCAGTTAGATAATAGAAAAATATCAGATACGTATTTTTTTATTTCAATTTTACAAGAAACAGCTTAGATAACGGGCATTAAAGTTGAGGAGTGAGGGCTCTATACGTCACAAATTTGTAGAAAATTTAAAATGCTTAAAAAACCCACTTTGTCCCTAGCACTCTTAGATGAGATTCGAACCTATGACCTTACGCAATCGTCCTGACGTCCTAAAGAAGTGGTAGAGGAAAAAAAATTTTTGGACGATTCTAAAGTGCTTGTAATCCGGGCGACTGCTCTGAAATTAAATAAAAATATCTTTATTCAAGTAAGCTTCTTACAAGCGCTTTTGAATCGTCCTAAAATTACGCACCTTTGAATCGCCCAAGCTCTAATCGCTAGGCTACCCAGGGCCTAAAAGCCTGACGAATTTTTCAATCATTTGTTACGTGTTCGCTTCTACAGAGCGTATTTACATCAATGTTCAGGTAATCCATCCAAACAGCCGAAAGAAATACGTTTACATAGTGTGATTTTTAAGCGCTTTTCAATGACAATATTTTGAAGCGCTTTTCAATGAGAATATTTTAAAGCGCTTTTCAATGAGAATCTTTTTAAGCGCTTTTCAATAAGAATATTTTTAAGCGCTTTTCAATAAGAATATTTTTAAGCGCTTTCCAATGAGAATATTTTTAAGCGCTTTTCAATGAGAATACTTTTAAGCGCTTTTCAATGAGAATATTTTTCAGTATAGCATTGTGTGTGCAAAATTAATGAAATTTATTTGTAATTTAATGATTACGTAAAAAAAAAAAAACAAAAACGTGTTTAATATTTTTCAACAAATCACCTGACGGACAAACAAAAAAAAGATCAGTCGTTATCCCTTTTATTAATGAATAAATTATATATATTATAAATTACGTACCTACATTAATGAAGAACAATAAATGTCTATAAGATCTTCATATAGCCCTAAAAGCTGGATAAATCAAGGTGGGAGAGTGGAATGACATTTTATTGAAATGAATTCATTTTTCAGGAGGCTTCACGGCGCGATTAGCGGGGAGTATATTCTACGGCAACGCACTCCTTTCCCTGATATTATCTTGGAGCTTTATATCGTCATGGAAAAAGATCACATTCTTTTGGTCCAGGGCGGAAGTTACTGACAGTGTTTATTTAGAGCAAGACAAAAGAATCCAGGGAAGAGTCATATTTGTTACCTGTTTTATCACAATATGTGCTACTGGTATGTGATATTAAAAAAAAAACAGGATTTTTAATAACTTTCAAATCATATAATGTACAAGTCAAGTTTAACTTAAAATATGACCATTTAAACGTTTCCATCGCTGTTATATTTAGTTTAAGTTCCACTTGACTTGTACATCACTTGACAATGATTTTCTGCCTTTCATTTTGACATTTTAAAGTTATTCAAAAGCTTTTACGCTACGCTTATTAGACATGTGATAGATAGATATTATAGCGATCGATATATTTTTTTTGTAGATACTGAATGAACGATATCGTTAATTAGAATTGTTTAAGGCAAGCTTTAGACCTCAATATTACTTTGAAAGCTGTAGACCTCAAACGAAAGGGTTGCACGCTAACTACAATCTTTCGACGGGTTTATATAAGTTTTTAATTATGTTTCTTGAGTATTCACATCATCATTAATGCCGAAAGTAATTGCAACTTTAATGTTTCACAATTCCATAAATCCTATCATATTCGCTATGCTTTTGAATGCGATTCCAATAGATTTAAAAATTAGACATTATTATCTCATTGTTTTTTTCGGCACCATTAACATATTCATGTATACGCTTCACGTATATTCATGTATACGCTTCACGCGGAAAGAATAATGTTAAAATATTATAGGTAATGAAGGTAATATATGTCTTCGGAGGAAGATTTTTTATTAAGACAAATTTATAATAGTATAGATATACTATCAGGGGATAGATTATTGTATTAGTGAATTAGAACCCAAAATAATGGTTTAAATTTTTTTGTATATTCGTCTATGACTCTGTGGACACTAATCTCCGAAACGACTTAATCGATTCAAATGCAGTCTTCTGTCGGTTTGTAAATATAAAAGTTTTATCAATTTAAAGTATTTTGTTCGACAAAATTGCTATGAAATATAACTTTTTTCTAAATCGACTGATACTTTAGTTTTAAATGCATAGATATTGTCTGTAAAATGATTATTTATCTGAAGATATATTGAAAAAAAGAGCGGCCGACGCGCGACGAACGATTCGAAATAAAGGCTCCAGGTTTAACACTACTCGTATATAAAAAAATCCTTACGTCTCTAATATTCTTAACTTTTTCAGCGGAACACATACTAAGCATGTTTTCAGCAACTGGATTTAACATTCCACCCCTAGAATTCTTTAAAAGGTACATTCTTGGCTCTCACGGTTTCCTCATTACTAAGGGTAGGTAATGACTTCTCTTTAAAATATATATTTTGCTTAGAATTTAATTTAGCATATATTTTCTTTAGGTCTTGCTGAACAATTTTCCTGCATGTCATACTTAGTTGGTTTTCCTTATTTTTTAAATCTCATATAAATGAACAAGAACGGATTCTCGTTCTTGTATTTCACTCATTTTCCGTTGCCTCTATTTCGGTGGAATTCCATAATGAGGTTATGTTGTTCATGTCATGCCTCTGTCACAATGTTACTTCTAGTTACTTTCGCTTAGAATGTAATTTCAATATTATTTTCTTTTTTAGAGATTCTGGAAACTTTCAGAGATTTATTTTTTTATTTTAGAGGAAGATTATACTTTAGGGGTAGGGGTGATAATTTTTTTCCTCAGCAAAGTTGCGACCATTCTGTGGAACTTACAAGACCTAATAATCATATTGGTTAGCATGGGACTTGCTTCAAGATACTATAGATTGAATTCGTATGTTGAACGTGTTGTTGAATTTGAGAAACGCAATGGAGAAATAGAAAAGGTAACAAAATCAATATACAATATGTATAAGAATTGTAAAGGCAATTACGTTATAATTTCCCGACGTTATGTGTGAGCAGACACGCGATACGAAGCTAATGGTCGATTAACTAATGAAATGAAAATGTTTTATTCAAGTAAGCACTTTTGAATAGTCCTAAAATATTTTTTCCCCTACCACTTGTTTAGGACGTCTTTAATAAATTAACACTGAAAATGGACTACAGATATTGCGTATGCGACCGATGTTAAGGGTTATGATTTTGGCCGGTATTTATATGTAAGTAAGAATGTTAATCTGTTTCCTTATAACTTCAAAACTACTCATCACAACTGGACAATGGCTATCATAAGAAGCATCTTTGTTGTGCGCGTAATAAAGGCTACGTGTCTTTATATTAAATTGCCAACAACGCCCTCTAGAGATCATAAAGTAATAAACTAAAAAATATATGTTATTAAATCATTCCGTGTATCAAAAGAAAGCGCTTGATTAGGACATTTCAAATATATACCGGTAACTTATGCTTGCGATTTTGCTTAAATACACCCGATAACGTATAACAATAAAAAATAAAGTCAAAAACTAAACCCGATTACAGCTAAAACACGCTGTAAAAAGTTTGAAACAAGAAAATTATTTTATAAAGTTAGATGACCAAATAACAGCGGAGAAGTATGCTACAACAGTTTGTTTTGATCACTGTTATAAGACTATGCTGTCTTTTGGTCGTTGCTATTATAATATAGCTATCGCTATAAAATAAAGTTCTTGTTTCAAACTTTTCAGAGCGTGATTTGCTGTAGCCAGTTTTTAGTTTTTGAACATATTTTTTCCTGACAGCTTTTAGCCGCCGTCGGTACCTTTCTTATTACTGATTTACCTCTCTTTTTCCTTAAAGAAATTGCATCTGTTTCTAGGATTAATGTTGATATATAATTATCTGGTGTATGTATGTACAATAAAAAATATTTTAGTTTTATTTCAGTTATGCATTTCTTCTTCTATATTTACATTAGTTAATATGTATACATTATATTAAATAAGTAATGGATGCAATCTTATATTTTTTGTCTGCCTTAGGTTGGATTTGAGAAGTATCTTCGTTGTGAACAATGGCGTCGAATAAGAGAAGCTTATGTGCGTCAGGCGGCCTTAGTACGCATGGTGGACGCCAACATTGGTCCTCTGATTCTGCTCTCTAACATTAATAATTTCTACTTCATCTGCTTACAGTTGTTCATGGGAATCAAGTGAGGCTTCAGTCAACTGGGAACATATTAACTGGAACCGCAGTCCCAGTTACCGGAATGATTTAATTTTTTTTTTCTAACAGTGGGTCGGACCAAGTAGTAAATAAAATAATCTATTGTTAAAGCCAATCCAGGATGATCAAACAAAAAATTCGCAAATTAACAATGCAGGAAAAAATACCTTTTTAAATTTAAATATATTTACTATTCAATAATCAGCATCAGAGTTTTTATTTCACGTTACACATTTTTTTTATTTGACTATACTGGTTTTGGGTTTTACAGTCAGCCATTTATTTACAGTCACAACAAAAAAAAAATAAAATAAAAATAAAAATCCGGAACTGCGGTTTGAGTTCATGCGGTCCCAGTTGCCGGAAATCTCAGCCAAGTTAAAATTATTTTTTGTTGAATACGCAATCTTTTTTACAAAGTATGCGCCTTCGTAAAAAAGATTACATATTCGGATTAAAAAAGATTATTTATTCTACTTCCTAGTATGGTGGATGAATAATTTGCTCAACATCCATACATTGGTGGCCCCAGAGCCAAAAAATATAGGAAAATACTTATTTTATTGTGTGTCACTAACTAATTATAATTATGTATTTATTATACCGCGACCGAGTTTTAGAACTTATTATCACGCAAAATATAATTCATTTTGAGGTTATAATTTGTTTGGAAAACCACCAAGAGATGGCACTCTAAGTACATGATATGATATTCATGGCTATATTGTCGAAGCAAAAAAAACTCAACTTTAAGGAAGTCGGTTTTTCGTTGTGATTTGTAAAAGTTTCTAAGTCAATCAATAGACAAATAAATCATTCTAATAGTTAAATAATATACCTATTGATAAGCCTAAAATTGAAAACTCTATAGCATTTTGATGGTTTACATCAAAAGATGGCGCCTTAAATTCATAAATGACATGATGTTAATATGTTTACGAGAAACATAAAGGTAATGTAATAGAAACAAAGTAGTTTTTAGGATATTTCGTATGAATATCAATCTTTCTGAATTGAAACAAGAGTGAATTATCAACAGTTAATGAATTTAGTTTGTATAATATTCAGTTTTTATGTCTTATGTTTTAGTTGGAAAATCACCAAGAGATGGCGCTTTTAGTAAATTTAAGTTTATTTTCGGTCAATTTAATTTAATGTTTTTGTGTTCGATGATTTAAAGGTTATCTAATAAAAATAAACGATCTTCTTGATCTGACATGTAAATTACATCCATCTGACTCAATAGAATTTAAGTATATTGAATGTGAATATTTGCGAATAAAAATGTTACTGTTTAAGTACTTTTAAATATTAATTTTGGATCGCAGCTTGTTTGTGTCAAATAAATATTTGATTCCAATTTAATAAATAAATTAGTAATTATTATTGAAGTATTAATATTTAATGGTATTGGGGCCATTTTCGGCGATGTCCTTTTCTTAATTGCTCGGTTGTCGCAATTATGTTTTGATAGTAGGCCCCAGTCTATTATTGTCTGTATTTTTTTGATATTTTATGATATCAATTTCTGTTATGGATCTGTAATATATACGGTAAGTGGGGTGAGGCCTAACTTGGTGCATTCCGCCTTTTTACTGCTTTTTTAACCTTATACTAAAAACCAAGTAGAATACGTATATTTTTTACCATAGAAATTTTGTTTAACTTAAAGTTCAACAAGAACTCTTTTATACATATATAGCAATTTTTCAGTTGTATATAGCAATTTTTAACAGTAGAATAAAATAAAACTATAATTTTATTAACATATAATAGTGGTTTTAAGTGCTCGGCTTTAAAAACTTAATTTATATTTTTACATAAGACATTTTTCAAACAGGATTTAAATTTATGTAGCATACTACGCATACTACGCATACTTACGTACTAATAGTTTGAAGTAAAGACAATTATTCTTTGAAAAGGTTTAATATATTGCGTAAATATCTTTTCTTTTTTCAGCAAGAAGCAAAGCTCTACCGTGAGCGCAGTTTATTATTTATTATCCCTCGGTTGGATGATATACAGAGCGTGTTCTGTGGTGCTCGCTGCAGCCGACGTTAACGTACATTCTAAACGAGCTCTAATATGTATCAACACCTGTCCTGTCACGGGATATAACATAGAGGTTATTCAAAGTTTTCATTATTTAAATTGGTAGCATTAAGTTCTGTGCAGTCGAAGTTATTTTACGTTACTTAAATCGGTAATTAGAAGTCAAAAGCATTTTCAGTTGATCATGCCTCGATTTCATACGACCGCGCTTTGATGACGCGTTTAAGACGTACGTCACCTATTTTCTACTTATCTATTAAAGCCACTTTGGATTGTGTAAATATGAAACAATGAAAGTTTTCACAAAAACCAGAACGGGGATCTTATAAAATAATATCCTTACTACATTGTACCCAACGAGAATCGAACCCGTCTCAGAGATGATGATACTTTAAAAACAGTACGAGATCGTCATCAAGGAATTTTGTCAAAATATTGGAAAGAAGAATACTTTAATCAATTTATTTTTCCATCCATTGGTGCTAAGAGACGCCTTTGATTTCTTTCCTGAATATGGCGCTTGTATAACAAATAGCACGCAAGATGAAAATTCACTATAAAATTTTATGCCATATTGTTGAGTGAACTTAGTGTCATCGGTTCGTTTTATTTCATTTTAATAGTGTTGAGTGACACAATATTCAGTATATTTTTTATACACACATTGCTTAAATTGTTATGCTTTCTTCGGCGCGATGGATGAGGAAATTCCTCTCTGTTTACCAAGATACTCATAAGTTTGTACCAGTTGTTAAACATTGTTTTGCAAAAGGCAATCGTTTTTCTAAGTTTTGTTCTTCATAAAAACAAAACGAAATGCTGATGCAATTTTCTTTTGTTTAGATGAAGTGTCACATTGTGATGAGGGTTTTATCTCAAGAGATGACACTATAGTGTTGATTATTTTTTTGTTTTATATATATCTATACCACTGAATGACTAGCTTGGTGGAGAAGTGGATAAGTGTTGCGGCCCGCGATCGTTGTCACAATTTTCGTAATGCGGTCGGTCACGGTTGGGGATTATTTTCTCGAGATACTCCGCGCTTCGGAAGGCACATAGAGCTTCGTTAATACAGTGGAAGGTCATGGGGCCATGACCCTGAGGAGGATGGGCGCTCTTCTTAACCATCGAAAAGGAAGGCTGCTGATGATGATACCACTGATGCCATCTATGTTAAAAGTGATGTTTTAATATAAAGTCTAGCCTAATATAAAGTTTCAACTGTCATATTTTAAATCTATAGCAACCCCTCAAAGGTATAGCGATTGTGACAGCGATTTATGCAATTACGCAATTTTTTAATTCGCCGTCATTTTTTGAACGAATGAAGATTTGAAAGAGCGAAGTTAATCTTTGATTTTTTTTAATAGTATTCAAGAGATTTTCGCATTGTTTAGATAATTCCAATTAAAGATAGCGTTAATTGTCATCTACACAGATATTATAAAGAATAGGCTCAAAAACTACTGCACCGATTTTAAAAATTCTTTCACCATTCAAAAGCTACATTATCCACGAGTAACATAGGCTATATTTTATTTTGGAAAATATAGGGTTCTGTAAGATATTTGTTTTTTTTTTCGTCGCAAGGTGTAAAAGATCAAAAAAAAAACCTAATAGCAGACGGCTGCTATCGCGGCTCGCTGTTTGCTTTGGTCACAGTTCTAACTAAAATACATAAAAGATTGTTATGTTAGCACACATTGTACGTCAAAACTCAATTACAACAAAGCGATAATATTAGAAATAAAGACATTATGCTAAAAGAAGGATTTGATAATAATATGAAAAGCATATTTGAAATTTTATTTTAAAAAGTGGTTGTGGCAAAATCTAGAATATTCCATAGACGGAAACGGCATTGAATAAATGAACCAATGCTCGAGGAACTGAAATTCAGCTCTTTTAAAATTTAAGATTATTTGAATAGAATAGTCCTTGCATTTCATACGAAATAAGTTTACGAAATATGATATAGATATGATTTTATTTATTCCATTATTTTTTGAAAGATTGAACGAATATTATTATATAGGAATATGACTATATTCCAAATGTATTAAATATAAACACATATTTTTTAAATATTAAATATGACAAATGTATGATGCCATTTTAAATTGTTTTTTTTCTTTAATTATAGCGACAGGGGTACCAAATTCAAGGTCATGATGTGTACATTCCGAAAATAAATATTTTGAAGCAGAACAAATAACTGCTCACAAAAATATATAAGAACTAAATGAAGGAAGCAGTAGTAAATCCAAATTTTTTGTTTCATATTAATACATTTAAAGAAAATATTTAATTAAAAAATATTTTGTATCGAAATCCTCCGACCGCGCAATCTTCTTAAGCCTCTATTGCATGAATTATTAAATTTAATAGAAAAAAAATATTTTTATGTTTTAATGTGCTTTATTATGGCTTATAAGACAAAATATAAAGTGAAAAGAAAAATAAGTTTATTATTTTGGAAAAAAAAAACAGAAGCCATTTTTGGCTTCCGATGCACGACAAATAAACATCATACAAGGTGAAATTCTCTAAAACAGTTTCTTTTCTCATTCAAGCATAGAAAAACATTACATTTCTCACATTTTATATGGGAACGCAAAGAACAATCATTCTGACATAATTGACGAGTCCTTTGATGAATCGGAAAATGGTCAATTTTGTCTGAACGTACTGAATTTAGAGGTAGCTCTTGCACTTTTGCAGAGATTTTTCGTTGTTTACGTTAAAAAATGCATATCTGAATGCATGCGAAGCCAAAAATGGCTCCCGTAGAAAATAATGAAAATTAAGTATAAAGAACAAATATTTTGAATAAAGTGTAAGAGGCATCAAAAACAGAGGCTTTGTAGAACATTATTTATATTTTTGAATATCAATATTCTTACCTTTTCTATTTAATTTTCACTAATAAATTAGCAGTAAATTTCACTAAGAACGACTTTGCGTACGCACCGGAAAAAAGTGAGGGTATAATGACATACTACTTTGGCCATAGACAATAAAAATTGCGTTTCGTTTGAGTTTGAACTCCCTAATATTACTGTGATAAATTTTAAAATTTTTGTTTATAATTAGGGTAGAAAAAAATTACTAAAGTTTAGCAGCCAAAAATGGCTCTGTATGCAATAGAGGGTTAAAGTAGGTAGTCTAGTAAAGTTTCGCTTCACGCAATATAATAGATTATGGACAAAGATTATACATAATTATCAACACCAGTCTGTTAATGTCTCCCACACTGCTGCTTCTCAGGCCTTCCCTAAGGATAGAATCGGATCAAATCGAATAGAAAGAATGGGCCATGCCCCACAAAGCGGGCCCATTATAGATTGGTGGGTTTTTAGCGACTGCAGATGATGCCGGGACTAACGCATGCCTAACAGAGTACGGAAAAGATCGAGATAATAAAGTTTCGGTCACCCGTCCTATGGCCGGCCACTGTGAAAATAGCTTAAAAACATATTGCAGATCGAGCGCACTAACCACTGTGGTGCTCCTCAAAGACTATTTTGATGATATGAAATTAAAGTATAAAAAAACAACTAATTCAACTAACGTAGTTTGTAAAAATCATATAACTATCAGTAGGCTTAACTTAGTTATTCGTGTAAATTAAAAAAAAAAATAACAGACACTATTAAAAAAACAGACAGGATAATGAGTTTGTTTATAAAAGGCACTTTTGTTTCAGATAAAAAGGCTTAATAATCAATTGATGCATGATCATGTGGCTTTGAGTGGCATGGGCTTTTTCTGGTTGGACAGGCAAACTCTGCTGGAGGTACCTAACAAGATATTTACTTAAATAAATATGCATCAAGAGAATTGGACTTAGTATTTTAAGGATCTGCTTTTTTAAGAAATGTTCTATGTTTTTTATATTATTGCGTTTTCATTTTTCGTCTAATTAAAACGTTTCTATTAAATTTTAAGGTTATTTGTTAATTTATTCATAGTGCACCTTATTTAATATTTATTTCTTAAACCTTTTTTGTAGACCCTTATAATCAAAGTCTTAAAGTTGTTGTTCTAGTTAAAGGCATATTTTTTGGCAATAATTATATAAACAGTTATTTATTGATAAATGAATGCAAATTCACAATCCTATACTAGAATATGTTGTTAGTGAAAAATGAAATTTTTTTTCAGGTGGCTGGCAATATTATAAAATATGAATTGGTTCTTATCGAGTATGACAAATAATGTGATGTTATTATTACATTTTAGTCCACTTAGTCAGTTTATGAATTTTCAATCTTTCCAATTTTCAATTAATTTTTTTATATTATCTAAGCTTTAAAATGTTTGATGACTTTTTAGCTTTTATGAATGACAATCTCTATATTCACTATAACAATATTATTAATGTACTCAAATAAATAGATGTAAATCTAAATATAAAAAATCGTGTCTTTTACTATGCCAACAGTACCGATCACTTACTTTCTTAAAACCCCCGTGACTCCTCCTAAGGATCCTTGGACATCTCATCAACTCAGAGCGACGATGTTACAGCACCTGCAGTAGTTATTCTATTAATGAAATAAAGACACTATTAAGACTCGTTAGTTCTCAATAAGGATTGGGTTTTTCAGCAAGACTCAGCGCCCTGTCATAAGGCAAAAAGCACCCAAGCTTGGTTGAGAGAGAATGTGCCGGCCTTCATCGCGGCGGACGAGTGGCTCTCCTCCAGTCCCGACCTCAACACACTGGATTATTCTTTATATACTGAATTAGAGCTCAGGGCCTGCCGAAAGTCCCACCGTAACTTGGAGTCACTGAAACGAACACTTGTTCGAGAAGCAAAGCGAATTCCCCTAGAAAAGATTCAGGCTACACTAGTTCCGGGGTTAATATAAAATCATCATCACATCATAACCAGCCAGAACGACAAAAACAAAAATTTTGTAATTTTTATTTGACAAAGGAGCGTTGTCATTGTACCATCGGCATAAATAATTAAGAACGTTTACGCACCATAGTTCTAAATAAAGCAGCGTGTCTCGTGATACACGTTAATTCATGATAGGCGCGCCGCAGACTAGATGCCTCTCCACGAGAGCTGAATGTCCCCACTGTTGAGGCTCAGGATTTCGCTATGGATGGAATAGAATTGATTAGAAAATAAAATAAAGTTTGTTAATATGCTGGCACATGAAGTCTTTACTAAAATTTATAAAACAGCGGTGAAAAGCGTTGCGCCATGATTTTGAAATAAAGAAACCTTTCATAGAGCAGACCATTTCATAGTTTAGTTTAACTCCTAGTAAATATGTGCGTGTTCTTCTCCTTAACCATCCGTAAGGAAGGCCTGAGCCCCTGCAGTGGAAACGTAAAAAGGGCTAATGATGATGACTCTAGGGGATATATATTGCATCTCTTCGTTTGCCTTATTTATTTCGATTTACCTTTTCCCTCATGACGATTAGGCATCCACTTCAAGTCGATTAACATTTGCATATATTGCTTTATTAATACTTAACTGTCATATTTCAAAACCTAGCACAGAACTTTTCTACGAAAACGAAAAGAAAAAAATATCACTTTTAGTCTCATATTAAAATAGATATGTAATAGACATTTAGGAATAGATATCAAGTAAAAGTACCTCACACTAACTTTCATTTTAAAATCTAGTAAATCACCTCAACCTACTAAGTTTCTGCGACTTGTTAGTTACAGTATAAAACCAATACGATTCCTGTATCTACTTTTAGATTGAATAGAGCTGCCCCATATTATAAATTCATAAGGTATTTCCAAACAGTAATTTAATAAGTCAATAAATAGTTAGAAATGTGTATGATTAATGGTATGTTTAAATGAAACAAATCTTTTACAGTAAATAATAATATTAGAAAAAGGCTTTTTTAGTGAAATGGTATGGTTTTCCTATATTAAAAGTCTGGAGAGTGAAATGCGTTTACTTCGCACTTAATTGGTTAAAATTTTCGAAAATAAAAAATGGTATACAGCGGACATTTCAAGGGTTAAAAACACACGCTTTTAAAAGATAAACTACAGTGTGTCTCAACAATTCCTAGTTCGTTTTTTACCACATAAATTTCGAAAAACAGTTGGTAGGCCTTCTTGGACAGCACTGCCTTTCTTTTAAATATTACGTACATTGGACAGCCAAAAATATATTTCTTATTATCCAATGATAAGCAAAGAAACCTTAACTCGTGAAACGTAATCCATATTAACAATGTAAGCGTATTATGATAGTATGAGAATTAGAAACACAATAGGGATAATGCCGTCTGCATCGTAATAATTAATTGAAGAGGAGTACTTAATTAAACCTATCTGACCGTAAACACTGGTACCATAGAGAATATAACAATAGCATAATTCAATTTGGAACGTGCAATATTCTATTCATATAGGATTTTCTTATAAATAAATATTGCCACAATAAATTAAATAATGCAATGTCTCCGATAGCTAAAGGGAGCGTTTTATATAAAAATAATATTTCAAAACCCATTTAATGTGTTGTAGGAGTTCGAATTGAAAGGTTGAGTTCGGAAAACAATCGCTTTACTAAAGTTTTAATACAGTTCAAATTAAATATTTATGAGATAATTTTATAATAGGTAAGAAATAACTATTTGTGCGGAAGGGAGCCGGCCGTATGCTTTCTATGGCGTCGTCGCGTGAACTGGTAGCAAGCAACAGTATTATGTATTATATATGCTGGTAGCTATCCTATCGTTGCAATAGTGCTGCCCACGTTACCGCTAGGGATGTTCGCACTACAGTGTATTTTATTTATATTATACTTTCTGCGGCTTAGCCCGCGTGGGACTTAGGGAACTGTTTCATACATGTGTAAAGTATATCCGTATCATATCATGATACGGATATACTTTACTCTCTGACAAG
This sequence comes from Diatraea saccharalis, assembly GCA_918026875.4. Lineage (NCBI taxonomy): Eukaryota > Metazoa > Arthropoda > Insecta > Lepidoptera > Crambidae > Diatraea > Diatraea saccharalis. The sequence continues at coordinate 5,073,370 of OU893341.1, read as the reverse complement.
GATATAATTACTGCTAAATAATTACAATAACAAAATTGAATCGTAAAAAATGGTTGCTATGACAACGTTTTAATTCCCCATACAAACTTCCACTCCCAATTTCATCCCTTTATTTGCCGTTTTTCAACGGAAAATGTAGCCTATGTTCACCGCATTTGATGTGAAAGAAAGTAAGTAAAATTGGTTCCGTAGTTTCGTATCGATCTTTCAATCGTTGTGAAAGAAAAACAAATGACGAATAACAATCTATGTTTTTTCTTCATAAATTCATAATGGCGTTTTAAGCTGTTTAAGCTTGCATGACATACAACCTCTTTTTTTTTACGATGGTTGGTTGGTTAGTAGTACTGAGGCGGTAACACAGAACAGAGTAACACAGCAGACCCACGAAAGCACATCAGATATTCCATAAGTGGTGTACTTTTAGGGGAATCAATATGGAAAAAGTAAAGAAAGAAATTGTATATAAAGATACAATTAGTTTTAAACTATATCAAAAGTTATTAATTATTTGCGATATAATACAATTACATAACTACAATTTAATGTAACAAATTATAACTCTTGTTGTAGCTCGGAGTCTCGAACGCTGGTTGGTGGCACGATAGTTTTAAGACAGATTTTCATCTCTAAGACAAGTCTGTCTTAAACTAAAACTGTTTAGACTACGACAGATCACACTTAAACTACGTCAATTCTTTTTCACTATCAAAATAAATTTTGATTCAAGTCCTTTTTATAGCATGGATATCAAATGTAAGTGATCACCTAGATTATTTCATCTAAATTAAGTCGATGGTAACTTTGTGAGAAATCTGTAACTTTGTGACAGATTTGTCACAAAGTTACTATCGACTTAATTATGAAAAGTCGAGAAAATATAAGAGCAGATGATTATCGTGTATAAGATATACTAAGCTTGATTAAGCTTAGCAAAAAAAGAAAATGGGTAGTGGGCGATCACAGAATAGGAACCAGAATACTTAATTGAATGGATTACAGAGCAAATATAATTTCATATAATTGTAAAAATGTCGTGAGGTCGGTGGAATGTATAAGAACACTTTGTCGCTCTGCTGATATCATTGCGCTACAGGAGACAAGGTTGCTACCACATGATATATCATTTCTTGGGAGCATAGAGGACAATGTCGCCTTTACTGGAAACTCCTCGGTGGATACCTCCAGTGGCATACTTCGGGGGAGCCATATGGCGGGGTAGCAATACTTTGACGCAAATCAACGTTTCCGATGGTGAGTGTGATAGAGTGTAGTAACGTGCGTATAGCGGCTATTGAGATCGAGCTTACTAAGACTTCCATGTATAAGTTGTCAGTGTATATGCCAATAGCGTCAGCTGATAATCTTATTGAGTTCACAAATTGTTTGAGTGAAATAAATTCTATAATTGAAAACAGTAACTTAGAAACGGTGTTTGTGATTGGTGACTTCAAGGCGCACCCTGGTGAGCTTTTTCGTACAGAACTATTAAATTTTTGCACTGACCATGCTTGGTCATGTATTGACGTTGAACTGTTACCAGCAACCTCATATACTTTTGTCAGTGATGCCCATGGATGTCAACGCTGGCTCAACCATTGTATGGTAACGGATGCCGCGCGTCATATATTTGTCAATGCATCGATATTTTATGATACTTACTAGTCTGATAACCATCCCTTATTGATTGAATGTAATGTTAATATGATTAAACCGAGAATTAGGACTTCTACTTATTCTAATAATTAAATAACATGGGGTGAGAGGGACGGTGAACAGATAAAATATTATTCTGATATGTGTCATTTAAAGTTGCGATTTTCCAACCGAGTTTAATGAGTGCGCGGATAAGCCATGTAATGATTGTGAATATAGGCGTATACTTACTGTGATGTATAATAATATCATATCTATATTCAAAGAGGCTGCTAAGTACAGTCACGTAGAAAATATACGGATCACAGGTTGGAATAAGTATGTTAGTAGTGCACATCGGGAGCCGCGCCTCTGGTATCAGTATTGGTTGTCATATGATAAACCACAGTTTGGTTTTGTATTTTATAAAATGAAGGAGTAAAAAATTTTTAAATCTAGGTTGAAATATTGTCAAGATAATCAATTACAAATTAGAATGGACATGATAACAAACAATCATTAAGATAAAAAATTTGCGAAATTTTGGTAAAACACATATAAACTGATGCCGAAGCCGAGTCTGCCTGTAAGCGTAGCCGATGTATGACCCTTATGAGATTGCTTGCGCCTTTAGTCATTTTAAAGTTGAGTCGCCGCTAGTACAAGAACAAGAGGTGCTCACTGCTAATCAAAGTTCCGTAGATACTTGTTACATTCTCAGCTTCCGAGGTTGTTTCTGTTATTAAAACAATGGTAAGAGGTAAATCTCCGGGGCATGACAACCTTAGTATTGAGCCTCTCAAATACGCCGGTGTACATTTACCACGAGTACTTGCCATGACCGGGGGGCTCAGTGAAGCTGGCATCGGCTGTCACATAGATGGTATTTGTGTTAATAATCTGAGTTATGCTATGTTATCCCACAAAGAGTATGTTGATGTTTTAAAGCACAATCAAAAAATTCCCCAAACGTGCCTGTTGTTCCAGTTGTGGTACCCCATTACAACGAGTTGAGCAATTTAAATATTTGGGTCACTGTTATCCTTGTTACCGAAATCCGAACTTATTTTCCGAAAATCTGTCTGATAACATAGATATTGAGAGGGAACGCAGGGCGTTGAGTGTGCGTTATAACATGTTGGCACGCAGATTTGCAAGGTGTAGTAAACAGGTAGTTAACTCTTTTCAAAGCTTATTGTCAAACGTTCTACACTTGCAGTCTGTGGGTTAGCTTCACGCAGCGTGCTTTGGATTGCGTATCCAACATAATAACGGGTTCAGGATATTGTTTGGGCTAGTGCGATACTGCAGTGCGTTTATGTTTGCCGAGGCGCGTACTGGTTGCTTTTATGCGATAATGCATAAGCAGAGCGAGTCGCTGCTAAAGCGCGTGCGCGTCAGCCGTAACAGTATTTTGCGCGCGCTCTCTGATCGATGGGACTCGCCGCTGCTGATGCATGCGATGTATCTGCAAACGGCGACGGCGACCTCCAGCCGCTACGTGCATTTTTTAAGTGTTAAATTGAATTAAAATATTAAATTGAATTGTTAAATTAAATATTATTAAATTAAATGATTATCACCATAAGGATGCAGAAATCTGAAATAAATTATTATAATTAGCAACAATTTTTCGAATAGCGTTATGAATGGAAAATATATACAATATTATAATTAGAATAAATTTTCATCTTTATTATCATATAAAGTTTAAATAATTGTAAAATATTTCTATCGTTTGTTTGGGTGGATTGTCTGAACGTTGATAGGGTAAATACGCTCTGTAATAGCGGAAAAGTAAAAAGTGCTTGAAAAATTCGTCGGCTAGAGCAGTTGTCCGAATTGCGAAAGGTCATGGGTTCGAGGCCCATCGAAGACTAGGGACAAAGTGGATTTTTTAAACATATTTCATTAAGAATATTTTTCGGTATAGCATTATGCATGCAAAATTGATCAAATGTAGTAATAAACACATATTTGTTCAATGTTTATACCCTGGACTCCGGGGGCTGGGATTACCCTGGACACCGCTCCAACTCTTCGTTCTTCTTGCTAGCTTGCTTTTACAGCAGATGAGGTCAACTCTTGTGTCGACACGGTATTGTTTCCCATTGTGATTTCACAGCGAAGGGTTTTCGCAATATTATCTCTGCATTCGCAACCAATATAACAAAGATGATGAGCACCAAGAGCGTAATATTAGTGCAGACCTTCGCTGTATTTTGCGGTAGCTTATCTCCACGGGCAATTTGTGCATTGATTACATATTCGTTTGTTTGCGAAGTACCCATTTTCAAAGATGTTTTGCAGATTTGATATTGCTGATGCGAAGATGATTAATATACTAATATACACCAAAATTGTATCTCGATGTTGCATATTTTCAGTGATCTTCTTTTTCTTGATTATATTTTTTCTTCATAATTTTGATTTTTCTTCCATTGGTTTGCAGGGTCGCCAGGAAATATATTGCTCGTTGAAGATGATAATTAAAGATGGAACTTACTTTATCTATCATAACTTATAATAACTATCGCAAAACCATTCTTTTGATGTCAATCCTTAACATGTCGCAGTCACTTGCGTGAATTTAGTATGTTGCGCTGAAACTACAACATACTACAGTATCTAAAATAAAGTGAAAAGTGTAATTTCTTTTGATTAAGTGAAATTTAATATGATGTTAGGTAAAAAGGAAGTATAATTATATTATATTTGGCGAGTCAAAGAAAAGACTTAATCTTTGATTCAGATATTCTACTCGCTTACAAGTTTTATGGACGGTTTAAATAAAATCTGACGATTGTAAACTTTTTAGATTAAAAAAGATCCGGTTCCTACGTATGCCTTGTTGTCTCTAATAAAAAGTAACCTAATTAAGACAGTCGCTAATCTTTCATCTGTAATGGAAAAATTATTTCCCATTGGAAGAATTTAGAAAATCCTTTTAAATGAGAGAGTAATCTTAACGATAAAGGTAATAGATATCAATGATAGGTATTCATGACGGATAACCATGCTCTCTATTTATTCGGTAACGACTTATGTAGCAACAATGGAGTCGCTTTTATTCTGCCAAAGAAAAACAATAACTGTGTGTTGGGATATGAATCTGTCTGTGACCTAGTACTGTCGATGAAGCAATCCTTGTGAACTTGAATATAATTCAGGTGTTGGGAAATTTAGTTTGGGACAGCGCAATGGCAGAGTAGAACGCTTAATACAATTTGGGGCGGAAATAACTTGATCATAGCGAAAAGCTTCTTTGAAAACCATCCATGAAGACTTTACACCTGGACTTCACCAGATGGCAACTATCGCAATAAAACAGATTATATCCTAGTTAGATAAAGGTGGAAAAGCTCAATAATGAACACTCATGCACTAACTGGAACTGATTATGGAACAGACCACCAATTGTTAAGAGTAGCTAGAAAGCTAGACAATTAAAAAATACTGGAAGTAGAGGGTGTCAAAAGATTCACTAGTGCATTGGATCGAAGTTGGAACAAATGGGCTGCATTGGATTCTAACACAGATAGTACAGATGCAATGCCTAATAGAGAAAGCTGTTGAAGGGTTGAGACTGCCTATGGTGGGGGCGCCAGCACTGCAGGTTCCATGCATTGTGTAATAATGTATTTGGCAGCGGGACTGGGAAAATACAGTATTTGTACTATTACACAAGAAGGGTTCCACTATAACTAGCAGCTGTTATCGTCTAATCGGTTTGATTCCCCATGCCAGTAAAATCCATCTTCATATAATTAATGAGCGTCTGAAGTCCTACCTATCTAAAGATATCTCACCAGATAAGGCTGGCTTTGTTAAAGGCAAGGGCACACGTGAGCAGTTTCTGAATGTTCGCTAGATTATAGAGAAGACCCGAGAATTCAATAGATTTACATATTTGTTTCGTAAATTTCTCAAAGGCTTTTGATTCGATCAAATCTCTCTCTCTGTCTCTCTCTGACGACTTCCATCCTAATGTTGGAACGACGGTGTCACCATTGGAGGACAAAAACTATCAAATCTGCGCTACGCACACGATACCACACTGTTTGCATGTAGTGCTCAACACATGGAAGAACTTCTGCACAGAATGTAACAGGCCAGTCTTAACTTTGGTCTTAAAATAAATCACAGTAAGACCAAAATGATGATTATTGACCGTGCAAAAGTTTCGACGGAGGTTACACCAATAGCGAATTGTGAGGTAGTTCAGTCATATATATTCTTCTGTGCTGCTGAAACATGGACTGTCCGAGAAAGTGAGAAAAACGGATCAACGCTCTTGAGATGAGGTGCTGGAGTAGAATGCTCGGTATATCATGGACCGAATCCCGAACCAATGAATCCATTTTACATGAGCTGGCCATCAAATAAAGATTGTAGAGCACAGTACAAGCTCGTGTTCTCACTTTCTGGAGTTGTGGCGTCGCATTGTAAAGCAGGCCACTTATGTTGACTTGACGATCACGACCACTCTGTCAAGAGTGTAGCGCCTAAGAAGAATAAAAAGGAGATTAATGATGAATGACTTTGCAATTGCAATTACAATTACAAACCGAAAATCATGTAAGTACACGACTTTCGGTTAAGTCTACCTGAAGTCCAATATTATTATATATGTATCACCATTGATTTGTGAGAAAGACATCGAACTAATAAGCTAATAGTGCAATGGCAAAACGCAAGTAGTTGAGA